>OX031057.1:69589000-70858000 GCA_943736015.1 Tridacna crocea
TGTACAGTAAAAAAAGCGTTACAATTTCAGTCAGAAAAAGTTTCATCCTAGCTGACAGTGTTCATCACGTTGAGTTGTTCTTGGGCAAGACATGGCAGATGCCAGGCCTGGAACCGATAAAGACCCAAGACATACATGATATAGTGACCTTTTGCTGAGATATGAATAAAAAAAATGCTGGTGAAAGCAAAGTACATTGTACATGTAATTCCTCATTCAAAGCGTCACGTGACTGTGTTCCTGGGTAATACAAGGAAGGTATTCGTTTAAATAGATAACTTATATCCACGCACATAAAAATCCTTTCGAAAACCTGGCAAAAGACACATATTTGAAGTGATTAAAGTAGAGAGATATTTGTGACCCATCACGCAAGAAGGGACCATCTGGGAACTGCGAAAAATGTCAACCCTGGTCAGCCTGCGCGAATTGCGCAGGCTGACCAGGGTTGACACTTTTCGCTTTAAGGACATTTTTCTGTATGAAAAGTGGTCATTGTACCTTGTTATACAATCATTTTTTAATTATCAACTAAAACTGACCTACACTATCGTTCACCTGTTTTCATCTAATCGATGTACAGAATTCCCAGATGGTCCCTTTTTTGCGTGATGGGCCAAATTTTATCCTGCGGTGAGCTTTCAATAGAGAAAGAAAATCGGTCAAGAAAAGGGATTTTAAAAGGTGTTTGTTATTCTTCTTAATACTACCACTTTCAATTCTTTATCCGATTTGAATTTCGGCCGAGCACCGGCAAAAAGTATTTTGGCCCTTTTGCTACGGAGTGTAGTTAGGGCCATCGCCTTTGAATTTGTTGATTTTAATCGCAATGCTCGATAGTACGACGGTGATAACGCGACAGTATTATCAGCTTTAACGCTTTACCAAAATACAAAATTTTAGACTGGTCCAAATTTAAAACACTTGCAGACGACAAAAATAAACATAACTCAAAAATTAAAATTTGTTTACAGCAGGTTAGAAAAAACTGTGGGAAAAGGAGAAAATGCTGGTTACCAGTATTTTCTCCTTTTCCCACGATGTTTTCAAAAGGCCTCTATCTCAGGATCGTAAAAACCGGGAATTGTTTGGTAAAGAGTTATTTAAAGTGTTTTTCCTTTAATCTTTCAGTTTTTTAGTTGAGGCTTAGCTTTTAGTCCGGTTGAGTTTTCATATTTTACAAGGTTGCTTTCACAGTCGTCCGCTTGATTGATTGATTGGTTGATTTATTGATTTATTGATCGATTGATTGATTGACTGATCGATCGATCTACCGACCGATGCACCGACCGATCCACCATCTGACCGACCGATTCATCGACCGATGCACCGACCGATACACCGTCTGACTGACCGATCCATCGACCGACCGAATCTTGATGCGGTGATAAGCATCATTCATCGGAGTCAAGCTGGCCCAGCTGTGGCTTCGAAATCAAACTTGCGCACTTTTTCAGATCGAACCGCAAATTCAGTCAATCTTTTTTTTTTAATATTTCCATACATAAGGTTTTCAAAACAAAATACGGCGGTTAAGTAATTGGCTGTGAGAGGTGAAAAGTTCAACTATTCTCCTACGCAAATAAAACTTTTTCACGTCCAGTAAAAATTATTTTGGTTTGCCTACTTACACCGTTTTTAACATTGATTAATCCTCTTTAATTTCAGAGGCGTAAAAGGTGGTTCTTGGGGACGACATAGATCAAGATCAGATTGCACAGAACGTGCCGTCTGATCTTGTCTCTACGCCGCCCGCTTTCTCCTATGATGTTGAAGAAGTTTAACTGTTTTACTCGGTTACAAAATTTTGGACCGGACCAAATTGAAAGCGCTTGCAGACGTCATAGTAAAGCTGGCTTAAACAGTGAAAATGCGCTTTGGAAGAGCGGGAAACATCGTAGGAAATGCTGGTTACCAGCATTTTCTCCTTTTCCAACAATGTTTTTTTCCAAGGGATTCTGTGTCGTTAGAATCGTTAGAAATGTGGATTGTGTAGTAAAGGGTTAACTTTTTACCAGATGACAAAGTTTTGGACCGGTCCAGATCAGCATTTACAGACGACAATTAAATGCAACTGAAAGCGTGGAAATCGTCTTTAAACGGACGGAGTAATTTGTGGGAAAATATGAAAAGTTTTGTCACAAAAAGGCCCTATTTTCTCATTGTTCAAATTTATACCATGTTTTCAACAGCCCGCTCTGTCTAGCTTCATAATTTATTCCTTCACCAAACGACAACATTTTAGACTGGTTCAAATTGAAAGCACTTGCAGACAACAAAATAAACGTAACTCAAAAATTGAAATTTGTTCCTAGCTTGGCTGAAAACATTGTCGGAAAAGGAGAAAATGCTGGTTACCAAAAGGCTTTCAAGAGGTTTCTGTTTCAGGGTCGTAAAAACCAGCGATTTTTTGGTAAAGGGTTAAGTCGAGATGTGTTGACAGAGAAACCTTTCGTTAACATTTGGCAAAAAAATGAGAAAAAATGCTGACCAAATAACATTCATTTTCTAATAAATTATCTCCTTTTTTCCCCACAGTATTTTCTTTCTGTTCACAGCCAAATTTGTGCTAGTTTGAAACTTTAGTTTGCAATTGGATTCACTGTGGACTGGGTTAAAGATTCACTATGTGTTAAAGAGTTAAGGTGCGCTATTGTTAATCCAAAGGGTTGTTTAATTCGGGTTTGTAAAGTATTTTTCGGTCGATAAATAGATCCCAAAACTTACAAAACTGGAAATCGCCAATCCGTGTTACTTAAAATAGATTT
The DNA here is from genome assembly GCA_943736015.1 of Tridacna crocea. Taxonomy (NCBI): domain Eukaryota; kingdom Metazoa; phylum Mollusca; class Bivalvia; order Cardiida; family Cardiidae; genus Tridacna; species Tridacna crocea. Next base: position 69,591,769 of record OX031057.1, read on the forward strand.
AAACCTTTTTCGAACAAGCCTACGCGAGTAATTTGGATGCAACGGACCTTAAAGCATTTAATCAATTTTGAAAACTGTAATCATTTAAAGCGGTTTAAATTGTACATATGTGTAAAAACGGTGTACAGCTTTAATTAACACTTATGATTAATCAGTTTTTAATGTTGTGTGCTATTTTGGGATTGCCTGTATTTTTCTGAAGGTATTTTTTCTTTTAAAAAATAAATATGGGCAATTTGTTATCGAGGATAACGGACTGTCAGCGACATATGAAAACAATGTTTGATGTATTTGAAGGGACCACACCCCGGGTCCTGATACTGGGACTGGATGGAGCTGGTAAGATCTATAATTATTGTCGTTTTCTTATCTTTAAGCCCCAAACAGAGGAAGTAGTTTTGATTTTAAAATTGAAAATATTGATTACTTTCCACTAAACCATATGTTGTGGGTACTCATTAGAATCGTCTCATCGAGACGATTCAAATGAGTACACACAACAAAAGGTTTCGAACAGAAATAATGGATTTAGAAAGCCATCACTCCGTCTTATCTGGATCTCTGATTCTTCTATGTCTCTCTCCAATATCACTCTTTTTGTGCTTCTGTCTATTTGTCATTCAACCTCTCGGGGAGAAGCTGCTCGGGCTAGACACTTAGGGTGGGGGCTTGCTGCGCGTAGGATGTGGCTCGTGCATTCCCATTATCTTGGCTATGTCTGTGAACCCACCACCCTCCTATAGTTTGGTTAGATTTTATGAATGATTCAGTCTATTCGTTCCTTATTTATTTGCTTCTCAATCTCTCTGTCTTTCGCTGTGTAAGTCTGTTTGCTCTTTCTTTCCTCTCTCTCTCTCTCTCTCTCTCTCTCTCTCTCTCTCTCTCTCTCTCTCTCTCTCTTGCTTACGTATGTCAGGAATAAACGTTTATGCCAACGCGTCCAAGGAAAAGAAAGCAATGCTGGGAATAAACATTTCTCCTCTTTCCACGAAGTCGAATTATATATGTACATCAATTGTCATTTGCAGATGCTTTCTATACGGATACTACTTTTCCATGGTAAATTACGTTACTCGCTGGTTAACCCTTTCCCAAACAATCCCTGGTTTTTACGGGTCTGGAACAGAAGCCTTTTGAAAACATTGAAGGAAAAGGAGAAAATGCTGGTAACCAGCATTTTCTCCTTTTCCCACAATGTTTTCTGCCCTGTCATATAGAAAAATCATCTTTTCAGCAACTGTTAATTTGTCATCTGCGAAATGCTTTGAATTTGGTCTGGTCCAAAAATTTGCCGTTTGGGAAAGGGTTAAAGCGTTGGCAAGTTGTTGGGCAAACTTTCTGGATTCTATCCTAAATAGTAGCTTCATAGTCAGCTCCAAAACAGATAAACAAACACACTGTGTCAAAACTTTTTTCAGGTAAAACCTCTTTTCTGTACAACGCTAAACTTGACGATTTTATCTACGCAATTGCGCCCCCTAGAGGAGTCATCATCGAACATGTTACCCCGAAACGTGGCGCACGAATACAGCTGCTGGACATGCCTGGTTCCAAGCTGACCCGCCATCTCTGGCATAACTGGTTCCCCAAAGCAGAAGGTAATAAAAACATGTTTGGATTCCTTTTTAGTTGAATGTAGGTCGAAACTTCATCCAAACGCCCCACTCATTGTTGATATACTTTCAACAAACCTCAATCGGTCCTTTGTTCCTTCGGCTGTATTACGATGGATGATAATATGCAGGTACACGTGACATCCAGATACTGACGTCATACATGCAATGAAGCAGTGGTAGAGTTTCTGACGGGTCAAGAAAAGGACTTCTGTATAAATAGCATTGACCCCCTTTACCATTGCTGGTGTAGATACTGAAGGGGAATATGTTGAAAAGTAATGCAATTTGTCTGCCAAAAGTCAAACCATTACGTTTGAGGCTAACAGCTTTTACCAAGACACCCTAGTATGTCCATAACTTCTTTGTCATGAATTAAATCGATATTCCCGAATATTGCTTCTTTGAGTGATCGATATTTCACCGTTTACTAGTACTTACAGTCCACTGTACAAATATTTTTTCTATACTTTATGGTGTACCAAATTTGCCGTTATAGAATTTGTATAAGATCCTTATTTCAACTAAAACGTATCTATCTCTTATCAATTCTGAAGGTAGCTCTTCAACTTATAAATAGCATTCTCAATGAATGCTTCTTGGTAACCTTGCCCACTGCCCCCCCCCCCCCACAATGTATGTAAGTAGTTCAAAGATGCGACTCGTACATCACGGATTCGAACCCGGAGCCTGTGATGTGAGAGGCCCGAATTCTTCCTTTGCACCCTTGTCTCCTTAATAAAATCCAGGCAACATAAAGGTTGTGACCCGCAATAGAAAACAGCTATTTTCATTATAATATTATCCTACAAAATTTGCTATGATTAAAAGTGAGTATTATTGTACTACTTTAACCGAGCCACTTTTATCTTTTTGTCCTTCTAAGAATTTATCATTTATAAATCTAAAACCATTACAAAGGGAGGTAATAATTACCTCCCTTTTCTGGAAACTAAGAAAAGTATCAACAAATAATTTCAGGACAGACATCAAGGAAATTTCCGGTCGGTTAAAAATGTGCAATAGTATTGTATCTGTATAAATCTGTATTTATCAACTATCGAGAAATTTTATGTCATACTGCGCTAAAAGTATTATGGGTCTACTACCTTAAGTAAGGAACCGGGGCTTTGCATAAGATGGTTTAAATTTTATCATACTATATAAATTAAATAAAAGTTTTAAGCCCTTAATCAAAATGTTGATATTTCAAACATACCTTTTGGACAAAAAATATCTCCTGATCGGATGGTGTAGGTAAAAGATCAAACTGCACGTTCTGTGAAGTCTAATATTGATCTACACTGTCCGCAAAAGGTTAGTGGGTCGCGCTTAGCAGCCCAATGAATCTCCGCGACGCATCATACAAAGCAAGTCATCACAAACTATAAATCCATAAAACATAACCTGTCTAACAACTGTCTAAATCCCGAGGCGAATACTTGGTACTTGGACATACAGCAGACTTACTGTAAAGTATCGACACAGGTCAGCTTGGGCAAACTGTGCACGCTGACCTATTTTGAAACTTTTTGCAGATGTGTTAAACCCCTCGTTCACAGAGTATTACACAAGTTTCTATAGAAGCGGCATATGTATTCAGTTGGGACTGCTCCACTCGTCGCTTTCAAGCTTATATTATAATGATCCAAACACTATAACAGTTCGAAAAGGTTACCTCATTTGCATATTATAAAGTTATTCTAACACAGAAGATAGGAGTTTGACCAGCAGTTATAAGTATCTTTTCTGTATATCAGGAATTATTTTGTACACACCTCACTTAATAATAAGCATTAAAATTAATGTTTCTTTTCTCATATTATTCTAGCAATTATCTTCGTGGTAGACAGTGCAGACAAAGTTAGAATCGACGAAGCCAAGTTCGAGCTCCATGACCTATTGACCTCCAGATGGCTTCGGAAAGTGCCCTTGATTGTCGTAGCCAATAAACAAGATTTACCAGGTATGCTTGTTGATTTAACACTAAGTGCATTTGTTACGAGTTGAAAGTTGCAGGTCAAAATTTTGCTGAAAAGCTTTGAACCAATCTGTTCACTGCCATAGATGATTCTAAAGCATAATCAGCCTACACTTATGTGCAGTCCGATCTTGCTTCACACCGTCTATCTCTGTCATCTCTATCAGTACTTTTGTTCTTATTAAGAATATAGCATAGCAAAATCTATTTGTGTAATTGAATTCGAAAGGAAAAGGGGTAATTTACTATAGTCCCGGATTTAATTTCAGAGATTTGCCAAGTTATTGGCTGGAACATTCTATCCCAATAAACGTCAGACAACAAGTCTCGGAAATGAAATTAATTGCCAGTCCGATAGAGTTATCTCTCTTTGAGCAATCTCCTGTATACGAGGTGAAAAAAGGACGAAGTCTTGCGAGACAGTGTGTTATTTTTAGGTCAAATGCAGTGCCCGCAACGTGCACAAAATACTGTATTAACCGTAGTAGCCCATAATGAGAATGACCATTGTAGCATATTTTTGCCCCTAGATACGAAATAGCTGTTGCAATAATTTAAGAGAACTATCGTGTTAAAACAAAGTTTTCTGGAAATATTATCCAGATGATAAAAATTTTCATGATAAAAAAGTAATATAATTCTTACTGTTATTACGGTTTCTTTTTTGCTTTTATGCCTTAAAGGTGGCCCTTCAGATCTTGGGACGAAAATTTTAAAAAATGGAAAAAAAACCATCCTTATACTCCCCAAGCCTTTTAATTTGCCTTCATAAAACCCCAATAGTCGAAAACAACCCGACGGCACGAGAAATTAGAGATTTACTACGGCCCAGGTTGACACCAATGGGAGACACGTTCTATTTTTAGATGATCAATTCGCTCATTTATATACAGGAATACAAAGACAAAGTTTCAAATATAGGGTCCGAAGAAGACATTATAGAAAATAATTATTACATGTTTGTTATGTAATGGAATTTAAGCGTTATAAGTCACGTGCCAGTGACTTGACATTCCCAAAATGCTTTATTGATTTTTTGCGGGAAATCTAAAAATATCTTAAGAGGCTACGTAGCCTTTTAACCCATTACCACACAATCCCTACTTTTGACGCCCCTGGGAAAGAAGCCTTTTGAAAACACTGTGGGAAAAGGAGAAAATGCTGGCAACCAGCATTTTCTCCTTTTCCCACAGTGTTTTCTACCCTTCCCAGAACAAATTTCAATTTTTCAGTCACTTTTATTTTGTTGTCTGCAAATGCTTTCAATTTGGATCAGTCTAAAATTTTCTCGTGTGGTAAAGAGTTAAGGGAACACCATCAAAAAAAAACTTTTTTGTAAATTTATGAGTCTTACTTATTGATGATTTGTATTATTTTTTCATATAAATTTTAGTGATAGATATGTTTTTTAATTTGGTGAGATGTAAAATTTCTAAATACCCACCTTTAACTGTTATTCACGGTATCTATAATTAAATACGGTTTCAGAACATCTTCGTCTGTAACCTTGTGAATTCTCCGTTTTCCAAAATTGTTTTAAATTGCTCGTAGGAAGCATTTCCAGTCGTCTTTGTGATTTTACAGACTCTTGTCCATTTCGAGTCTTGTCAAAATTTATCAATTAAGCTACTTGTGTAAATGATTTGAAATTTTACTTACTGCAATCTCGTGAAGTCAAAAACTACCGGGTTAATCTAAATCGGATGAATTTTCTATTAATAGATATGAAGAAACAGATAAAACGGTCACTTTAATTTTATCTCGAATGTCAGCTTCGTACACGATGGAGAACTTTTGCAATAGAATATTAAGTTTATCGTAACATTTTTCAGGAAACTTTTCGCTATCTCGGTTTTCCAGAAAACTTTAATTTATCGCGATAGTTTTCTAAATTTATCATAATAGCTATCTCGTATCTTGTAGCAGAAATAGGAAAATACTTTACTAGTCACGTCATCGAAATGAAATGTACATCTGTTAGTAAAGGTAGTTGCATTTCACTATATTTCATATAGATATTTGTTGCCGCTGATTTTTGTTTACGCGTGGCCCCAGTAAAAGGTGTAAATGTGCATTTAACTTGAGGAATTCCACTAATATGACTCAGAAGTATTCAGTCTAAAATGGTAGGTAAAAACAGTCCCATCTGTTATGCATCATTATAATAATTTTATTATATCCATTTATTTATTCAAATTTCTGTACAGAGAGCATGGCAGAGGACGAAGTTGCAAAAGAATTAAATCTACCTTCAATATCAAACAGAGACTGGTCAATATACGGAATAAGTACAACAAAAAAGAAAAGCGTTATGCATATTTTCGAAGATGCTGTGGAGAAAATCAAAGCATATCGCCATTACAAGAACAGTCTCACCGAAAAATCCTCGGATAAGATCAACTTTGATAAAGATAAAAAGGAGGAAGAAATAAGAAAGAACGGAGGGCCAGTTTTCACGAGTATTGAGGACGGTGAAGCCATGAATGAAAATATTCCATCATTGTTTGCTAATATAAAAAGAAAATCTGATGAAACTAAAGATGTGATCGACGAGGGAGGAGATTCTGGTCTGTCTTCACATGAGTCAGTTACATATGATCACATAAACGAAGCAGATGACATTACTGACTTTACTCAAAACAAAAAACCTGAATCATTAAGTGAAACAGAATCTGTTGATAGCCGAAATAATCTTTCAGATGATTTAGAACTTGGCGAAGTCACAGGGCCGGAAGAAATAACGCCAGGGCTAATACAAGACCTTGACTCTGAAACTCAATGCGAATTGAAGGTGAATCGTGATAAAGCTTGTATTTCAGATTTATCTGTTGATGTGAAAGACGCTGATAAATCAAGTAAATATACTAAAATCGTTGATGAAAAAGCTCTAGTATCAGATGAAACTGCAAAAGAAGACGATAGCAGTGTTAAGGAAACGATAAACTATGAAAGTCAAGAACCTGATAACATTGGTAACGAAACAAACCAGTTGCATAAAGAATCAGTCGAAAAAACAAATACAGTTGACGCTGACACAGATGTTGAGGAAGTTGTGATAACACGTGGTAAAGAACCTTTCAGTGAAAAAGATACGGTAACAGATCTTGATAACATGACGAACGATGACGGTGTTGATGTTGCAGTTGATACAGAAGGTTGTAATGAAAGAGAAATGGTAACAGATCTGGACAGTATAACAGACGATGAATCAGAAGATTCAGAAAGCATAGATAGTGTACAAGAAAGAGATGAAACAAACGCAGTTGTATAAACCGTTTCTTTGTGTTAACCCTTTCCCAAACAATTCCAGGAATAGAAGCCCTTTGTAAACATTGAGGGAAAAGGAGAAAATGCTGGTAACCAGCATTTTCTCCTTTTCCCACAATATTTTGCACCCTATCACATAGAAAAATTATCTTTTCAGCAACTGTTAGTTTGTCATCTGCAAAATGCTTTCAATTGGGTCTGGTCCAAAATTTGCCGTTTGGGAAAGGGTTAAAGGATATTTTTCTACCACATAAATACCTTTGTTTTCAGTGTAATGAAGCTCTCACGAGTTATCTTATCTTACAAGCGTTTCAGATACGCATTATGTGAAACTGAGCCGGGAAAACCATTATTCTGCGAATATGTTTTCTGATCTTCAATTCAAGAGTTATCTTTATGTGATAAAAAGTATCTGAAAATTGTTGACTTTCTATAAAAAATTCTCCAGAGATGCGTTGATAACATTTTTGAGACTTGTTTTATAAATTTTCATTTCAATTGCCACCCTGTATTAGATCCTTCTTTAGACTATTAGTCTATTTACTTAGTCTATTTTTCGACACGGAAGTTACGCAAAGGAAAACCATAGAAGGCACTGAATATATTTATCAAATACCATAGGAAATAATGATGCATTTATTTGTCCCTTTGCCAGCAATGGTGTCAAATAACTAGTCAACGCACGAAGTCCTACCTATCGTTATCATTATGCACATACGTATACAAATACCTATGATTATTAAATCATTATAAAACTTCAAAACTTTGGACACTGTCATATCTAAAAACCATGTGTAAACTACATCGTAAAATATCTGATTTTTGAAAGGTAAATAACACTTCAAAACAGTGAAAATGCTAGTAAGCAGCATTTGTCGCTTTTTTTTCCTACATTTTTTTAACCCTTTACTCCATAGATACTCGTTTTAACACATTGCTTGTAGGAGCCTTTGGAAAACATTGTGGCAAAAGGTGAAATTGCTCATGACGAGCAATTTCACCTTTTGCCACAATGTTTTCTATGCTATCAAAAGGTGTCATATACACATAAGAAATGGCCTCATCCTTGCTGTTTTTTAGGGTCAATTAGAGATTCCATAGAAATGCCTTATGGGGTAAAGGGTTAAATAATCTTTTATTTCAGGGCAGTAATATAACGATTTAGTTTGGTAAAGGATTGCATACTTTGTTTAACTGTGATAGTGAAACAGGAAATTACAACTTTTTTGATGAATCACTGCCGATGATTAACGATAATTTTCAATCCCTAGAGTGTAAATTAAATCAGATAAAAAGTGTTATCATGCTGTGGGAAAAAACACAAATACAGACGAATTAAATTTGCATTTTCAAAGCTATTTTTCCGGAATAGTAGTGCTACGTCCCATGATACTTTGGAAAATGCAGATCAAAGATACATGTTTTATGTAATCAGATATCTAAACAGGCTATATAACAAAAAATTATCGTTGCATGCTTTATATTGGAAAATTATATAAATATCTCAAATTATTGTTATATCTGAGAGCAATAATAAATTATTATAATAATAATGAGGAGAACAAACGCAACGATAATATTACTATTATTACTATTATCATTATTATTGTTGATGACGATGCTTTACAAATCAATGTTTATTCTTTTTGTAATATTTGTCAAAAATATGAAAAATGTTCTATTGTCTTTCAAATGGGGATAAAATGTGTCTCTTAAGATATTCCACTGTTTACAGATAAATACCTATTTTTATCTTTATCTATGTATGGGTATCTTTACCCATACAGGGTTTTCTTTTTATATTTGTACATATTTCGTACTTTTAAAGAGATTATAGATATATGACATTTGTAGTATTAGGTTAAAAGACGTATTGTCTTATAAATCTACCACATAATCACTTGCCATCTACCTTTTTCATCTTGCAGAAGACGAATTTTGAAAAAAAAAATGGCAGGAAAACGGGAAGTTTCTCCTTACGCTACAACGTTTGCACGCATTATACATTTGTGTGTGTGTGTTTTTTTTTTATTTTTAATCTATGTATTTTATCCGGGTGTTTTCGACGCCATCTGTTGCAAATTATATACCATTTGTTTCTTACTGGACGAAATATCTTTTTTACAAGTCAAATAGTAAAAGGTTTGCAGATTACAAGTTAAATGTGTCCCAAATGATGCAAACTGTCTGTTAAACGGAACATCTTGTTATACATTGAGAAAATATTCTTTATCAACATTTTTTTTTCACAAATGTTTCCATAAGCTTTCTTTCCCCAAAGTTGATAAAACATTGGATCGTTTGGCAAAGAGTCGATAAAGTCATGGGTAAAAGAGATTAGAATGGCAAGATATTATTTAGTATTAGATTAATAAAAATACTATATCATAAACTAAAAGTTATGTTATTTTTCTCTAGTGTACCTTAATGTCAGCCTTGATACATTCAAGTTCTGCAAAATCTTGAAGGTATTAATTTCTCTCTCTCTCTCTCTCTCCGTATTGATGTCACTGTGACTATTGCTGATTTGTTAATGTAACTTTTTGTAACATGATGTACATGTACATTATTATGTACAAGTGAAATAAATATCTATCTGTATTCCCTCTTCTGTTCAGCCAATCATCAGTTGTCACAAAAGATTGTTAAGGCCAGTATGATAAAAATACACACATATATGGTTATGATTTAACCCGTTACCACACAATCCCTACTTTTGACGCCCCTGAGAAAGAAGCATTTTTGAAAACACTGTGGGAAAAGGAGAAAATGCTGGTAACCAGCATTTTCTCCATTTCCCACAGTGTTTTCTACCCTTCCCAGAACAAATTTCAATTTTTCAGTCACCTTTATTTTGTTTTCTGCAAATGCTTTCAATTTGGACCTGTCTAAATTTTTCTCGTGTGGTAATGGGTTAATGCAACTGGTGAGGCAGTGTTTCTTTTGACATGATAGATGATATCATCGAATTGCAATCGCCAAATCTACCAAACTATAGCAATGATCTGAATTTCGTTGTTTTGCAAGGCATTCCAAACCCCTGATTGTGCCTATGAGACCCAGGAATATGACTTAATGAGATGCTGCCATTATATGGCTAAGGTAATGTTGAGAATAAAACAATAAGCAAACTATCGTGAATACAAACAAAACCACATTGACAGTGAAAAAAATCAAAGGAATACTTGATGGTAGACCCCTTTTGTTGGTACGGTTTTCATGATAACTTTGGGAGTCATCACATTTTTTTAAACTCTTTACCAAACAATTCAGTATTTTAACGATCCTGGGGGACAACAACTAAAACAAAACTGTGGGGAAAGGAGAAATGCTGTGACCAGCATTTTTTTCCTTTTTCCACAAATACTCTACTTTTCCAATGACAAATATCATGATTCGAGCCAAATGTTTGTTGACGTCTACAAATGCTTTCAATTTGTCTAGAAAATTGTCGGAAAAGACTTACAGTAACTTTTTGCCTAACGAAAATAAAAATGTTTACAACAGAACAGAACGCATTTGAATGCGACAACTTGAATGTTACTAAGACAATAATTTCCGTCATTGAAAGGGAAGAAAACATTCTGGGAAAAGGAGAAAATGCAGGTTACTTGCATTTTCTCCTTTTCCCAGAATTTTTCAAATGCATCCTTCTTTAGTGTAGTTGAAATTGGGATTGTTCGGTAAAGACTTGAAACGTAAGGCGAAGCACGATATAAAGTATTACTACATATTTGTGGTTGCTGTTAATTAATAGGAATGTTTTTCAACATGTATAGAGTATGCAAGGTCATCTCATTTCACCTTTTGTCAAACGACCACGTGTTTCATCAACCCAGTGAACGACTTTTGAAAAAAATTCTTAACCCTTTCCCAAACGACAAATTTTGGACTATTCCAAACTGAAAGCGTTTGCAGACTACAATTTTAGATTTTGAGAAAATGGCAGAAAGTTCTAAAAAAGGGTAGAAAATGCTGTGGGAAAAGGAGAAATTGCTCGTTACGAGCAATTTCTCCGTTTCCCACAGTGTTTTCAAAAGATTTTTACTGCAGACTCGTAGAAACAGGGCTTGTTTGGGAAAGGGTTAAACAGTTTTTTTCTCCTTTTCCAACTATTTCTTTCGTTTTTTTTTAATGCATGATTTTATTCGAACTCTTTTTATAAACCAAAATCAAAATAATCTATCCGTCTGTCTGTCTGCTGTCTGTCCCGACCGACCGCTCGCCCGCTTACTCGCTTGCCTTTCTGTCTGTCTGCTTGCCCGCCTGACTTTCTATCTGTCTGTCTGTCTGTCTCTCTCTCTGTCTCTCTCCCTCTCTTCTTATCACATCAGACATTCTACTAAAAGACAAGGGTGAAGGAAATCAAAGCGTTGAGAACGCTGAAGTGGTATTTGTCAAGGAAACCCACTGTGAGGAATTAATAGTTTGAAAGAAACAGAAACATATCGTTCGCATATTTGCTTAAAAGTCAACCCACTAAGCAAATGAATACCTTTTCGGTTGAAGGGAGAGTACTCATGACAAAGTTTGGTTTATTTTTGTATAAGTGGTCTCCCTTTAATCATTAGGAGGAAGCAGGAGTGACGTCCCTTGACAGTAGGATGCATGACGAATAGAAAGAAAAATGCTGTTGATATATCGAAAAAAATCAATTTTGTTCCTGAAAGCTATAATTTTGAAATATCTCTAGCCTTTTACAATTAATTTCCAACATTACAATCAATAACCTCGATCTATAAATATTCATGAGCAATCAAATGAAGTAGCGCGCAATCATAGGACGAACAAGCCATGGAACGAATTGGTTTTGGAACGAAAAAGCCCAGGGTCTGTTGGCAAATTTGTATCATTGCGCCAATAAAAAGCTATTAGCGAGAGAAGCTATTTTCAATCAAAAATAAATATCTGAAGGATCGATGGCCTCGCCCAATGCATTTTAATCTGCCATTTCAAATTACATATCTGAGTTCCACCGTAAAACTCAGTTGCCTGAGAAAAAATGAGTTTAACTGGGTTTATTTCCTTCGGCTTTGCACAAAATAAGATACATGGTTGTCAAAATTCAATCTTGAACTCGTAGTGGTATTGTCTTCGACAAATACCACAAAAATCTTTTCAACGAAAAACATATATACGGAATATATCCTCTTGACTAATTGTTTTCACATTCTTAATTTACAAGGGCCATAATTTTTATTTCATGATGTGATTATTTACCGTGCTTTTTCAATGTTTGCGCTCAGATGGTGGGGGAGGGGTATTGGGTTAACTGTGGTAATTAATTATTAATGAAACAACTACGGATTGTCATGTCGTATCTAAAAGGTAATTAATCATCGACAAATATTAACCCATTACCACACAATCCCTACTTTTGACGCCCCAGAGAGAAAAGCCTTTACAAAACATTGTGAGAAAAAGAGAAAATAATCGTAACCAGCATTTTCTCCTTTGCCCACAATGCTTTCTACCCTTCACAAAACAAACTTCAAGTTTCCAGTCACTTTTATTTTGTCGCAAAAGCTTTCGATTTGGACATACTAAAATTTTGTCGTTTGGTAATGTGTTAACTGACTCTTTACCATGGAATCTCGAGTTTAAACGACCCTAGTAAGGCAATCTTAGAAAACATTGTAGGAAAAGGAGAAAATGCTGGTAACTAGCATTTTCTCCTTTTTTTCCCACAATGTTTTATTTCCTTCAAAATACTTTTATTATCATTCTAGGCAGGCTTCATTTGTTGTCTTGAATAACCGTCAAAAGGGTGAAGACTACAATTTTAGCGTACTGTTGAATAGTTTAATAATCTATCGGCAGATTCCCCCGTGAACGTAGCAGAAAAAAATCGTTCTCAGTTTTTATGTGATTTGTTTGTGTCCTTTTCCTGAACTGTTTGTGTGTGTGTGTGTGTGTGTGGTTTTTTATCATATAAACCATATGTTAACTCATTACCAAACGACATTATTTTTGGCTTGTCCAAATCGAAAGCATTTGCAGACAACAAAATAAAAGTGACTGAAAATGAGAAATTTGTTTTATAAAGGGTAGAAAATATTGTGGGAAAAGGAGAAAATGCTGGTTACCCACAATTTTTTCTAAAGGCTTCTTTTTCAGGATCATCAAAAGTAGGGATTGTGTGGTAATGGGTTAAACATCCCTACTGATGACAACCTTTGGAACAATTGAAGGATAAGGAAATATAAACAGCATATTCATAAACATTGATATCATCTCAGGAAGTTATGTTAACGGTTCAACGCAAATACGATTTACTCTTTTTTCCCAGATGTATCTCCCGGATATAAAATTGTTGAAACTCCTCGAAACCTTGTATACCTACCTATAACAGTGTATGATATACACAACTCGACGGTTGAAATTACAAACCAAAATGGAACTTTACTGAATCTTAGAGGAGAAACTTTAACAATTAGATTTCATATTAGAGAAGTGTAATAAAAAGATATTATATATATAAAAAATGACAAGTTATACGAGTGTAAAAGTTAATATATCAGAAGGGCAAAAGCAAAAGCTTCAACATGCTGTTAAAGGTGGATGCCCAGTAAGTATTCGTTTAGGTCAAGAGGATTTAAAAGGTAATGATATTATAGGATTAACCGATTCACAAGTAAAGAAAATGGCTAAATTGAAGGAACATGAGTTTCAATCAAAAAGAAAAAAAAACTTTCACTTTCTTTCTAGAAACATATAGGAAGGAAATCTCCATTTCGAGCTACACGTATGTTCCTATCCATAATAATTTATAATTTTCGAAGAATTTTCTGGAATTTGGGATCTCTAGAGACTCTAGCAAACAACCTTTCGAACTCAGCTCCGTGCAGTACCTACTTTGACATTTTTGACAATGCCTCATTACTATACAAGGACATTCAGCAGTGTAAATGTACTCATTTGTCAGTAAATTCGAACTCATAATTGAATTTTGCATTCTGTTTGCTTGTCCGTCTGTTCGTCGGGAAAAAAAAACGGTTGATCGATAGGTAATCTGTCGAGCGATTAATTGATCATTGAATGAATCAATTAAACAGACAGTGAATCGATTGATCAGATTTTCAGCCGGTCGGTCACCAATTGCTAACATTGCATCCATCGATCCATTAATCCATCCATCCATTAGTTTAGTTTAAACATATTTTATTCATAAATGAAATGGGGTTGGAACACAAGTTCTACCAACTTAGAATCGGTCCGTCCCCTACAATGAAAAGAACAAAATAATCTTTCTATGGAAACAGGCAAAAAAAACATAATTATATAACAAACTAGGGAAACAAAAAAAGGTAACTGAATATAAGAGAAAGAAATATATAGAGGGACGAAAATAGGAGGAAAAAAAGAAGAAAGGAAATTTCGGTAATGAGCATACAAGACAAATATGAAAACCAAGTTACATGCGAAAAGCAGGAGTGAGAGAGGATAGGTAAATACTCGATTGAGATACTCTGGGATCTACGCGTGCAATTTGGATGAAATTATGTAAAGCGGCCGGACTGTTGAATAAATAACTGAACTGATGCAAATAGCGAGCATTTATCGTTGTAATTTAAATTTTCATCGCCAAATAACAATTTGTTAGTGTTTAAAGGGTGAAATGCTATTGTCGATCGAAAAGGAATGGTTCTTTTATCCGAGTTTCTATTACATTTAAAAATAAAGTGTTCCGCATCTTCAGCACCAGTTCCACAAGCACATATTGGATCTGATTTTAGATGATTTAAAAACAGGTCATTGTTTAGATTACTGCAATTGTTCCTTATTCTAGCATGAATTATCGACAGATATCGGTTTCCGAAAAAATATAAGTTGGGTATTCTTTTGGGTTTAGTCATACTAATGAGTTTTGATTTAAAAGAATTAAATGTCGTGATATTTTTGACATCTTGTTCGAGGTAATTCCATATCGGTATGGAAGAAGGTATACAAAACTTTTGAAACAGTCGCGTTCTTGCTTGAACATGTTCATAATTCTGGCTATTACGTAATTGATACTGAGACCTGTTACCAACTAGTGGGGGTATTAGTTCCTCTATGAGTTGTGGGACGAGACCATTGATACTTTATACATAAAACATAATTTCGAATTTTTTCCGTCTCACTGATAATGCCTCCCACCCACTATCTTTGTATAGATTTTCAAAAGATACTGATCTTGTAAGGCCTGTTACAATACGGGCTGCTTCATTTTGTAGCTTTTCAATTGAATTGGAGGAAAAGACAGAACTTCCATCCCACACTATAGAAGAGTACTCCAAAATTGGTCGGACGTACGACAAGAATATTTGGTTAAATGCTGCCCTTGTAAGAGTAAATTGAAGTCTGCGCATAATTTGCAGAATTTTCGATGCTGATTCTCATTGAATGTCATTTATATGATTGCTCCATTGACCGGTACTACTTAAAGTAATCCCCAAATGTTTGTGATGATCAACGACCTTCCATCCATTTATCACTAGCCAACTAACCATCCAACAACCGGTCGGTCGATCAATTGATCGATCGATTGATCAATCAATCAATCAATCAATCAATCAACCACCAACACATCATTCAACTAATCAATCAATCAATCAAGCATTCAATCAATCAATCGCGAATTTAGCTTTAACATATCCAAGTTTCAGACATGTCTGATCAATGTGTAGGCTTTTAGCACTCATTAACTGTTCAATTTGCCACAATTCATAACTTTATCTATTTATTTATCGAAATTCAATTTTTTTTCTTTCAATTCACCTGGAAAAGTCATCCGGCGGTCATTGCACCGAGATTCGGTTGAAAATGGCCCATTTGGGAATTCGCGATCAATAACTACTTTCTAGCTTGTCAATACAATATCAGTAAACCACTTTTCTTGTTTTGCCGCTGACAGACATTTGAAAACATTGTGGTAAATGAAGAAATTGCTCGTTTCGAGCAATTTCTTCTTTTGTCACAATGTTTTCATTTTACATTACTCCGGTAAGTACTGATTTTATTTTGATTGCCGACAGCTTTCTGAAAAAAAAAAGTCAAAGTCGTCTGCTGAAAATTTAACTGAAGAGTCACAATGTCTCGTTTATCGGTAAACCCTTGACCAGACGATAGAATTTAGACACGTCGAAATCGTTGTCTGCGCATGTCGGAGATTCGAACCAGCAATCCCCTGGGTTTGAAGCCATTAACGGTAACGGGTTCGACCATTATCTCCCGCTAGATGGCATTCTATAAATACACAACTATCTAAGTTAGGCATTCTGGGTACAGAACCGGACTATTTTTCTACGCGACAACCGTTACTTTGAATTTCAAACTAAAATAAACGCTTTCTCACAAAAAAAACTCTATGTTGCGATTCATTCAGCTATGATCAGCAGTTTAGAGAAATATGGAGCTAAAATAGTCCTGAGTTTTGCCCAAACGTATTGATAAAAGCCTTTTCCTCCATTGCTACTTTATAGCGCGTATTACTACAATCCCCCCTCCCCCAACAAAACTGGGGGTAGGGATGCGTCATAGCAGACAGGTCGATCTTCGAAAAATATGACATGCGCAGACAACGGGGCCCGATAGGTGCAAACGGACACGTTGTCAATAACTAAGGTACAAGCATATCGAAACATTTTTCCCAAGATGGGGATAAAACACTCACACACATTATCTTCTTAATGTCTGCTATCTAATGTTTAAGTTTAAAAAACCTCAACCGTATCAAGTTTAATTACTAATGGAATGCAGTTCATTAATGCACCATTTGTGTATTGTAATCACTGCGCAAGGACCTTTCAGAGTCGGCATTGACTAACCATTCTTAAGATCGATGTCTATATCTTATTCTGTATAGTTTTATGAATTTGAAAGTAACACAACTTCTAATTGGCTAAACCATTCAGTTTAGCCAATCAGAATTTGTGTTACTTTCAAATTCATAAAATTATTAAACACAAATCGTGTTACATCCAAAATTTTATTGTATTTCAACGAACCTTAAATAGAAAACCTTTGAAAACATTGTTAGATAAGGGAAAAATGCTGGTTTGCTGGATACCAGCATTTTCTCCTTTTATCACTTTGTTTTCTACCTTTTTAGTAACACACTCGACCAATTGAGCCTCACCGAAATTGTTCTCTCCAAATGCTTTCAATATGGAACAGTGTCGACTGGCAGAGATATACAACATCCATTGGGACAGAAGAACAATACCAATACTGATGTACTGTGTCAGACAGTCTATAGATATTCCACAGTGCATAACTGAAGTATGATTGGTTTGTGTCTCGTGGTCACCTAAAGCGTTGAAATTCCAGGGTAATATTGGACTATATCAGTTTTCTGGACATGTTTAAAGGTGTTTTAAATCTTCGTATACCGTTAGTTAACATTTTGAAATTTGTTTGCTAAATAAACATGAATTCGTTGAATTTAAAATAGTTTTAATAGTCACCTGCAGCGTTGAAATTCCGAGGTCAATTGGACTAAGTCAGTTTTCTGGACATTTTTAAATGTGTTTTACATCTGCGTATACCGTTAGCTGGAAATATTGTAAATTCATGACAGATAAACGTAAATTCGTGGATTTTAGAATAGTTTTCTAGTTAATTCTGTCTATTGCAGTCTAATTTTGTGTCTATTTCGAATAAGAATTATTTCCCTGTTTTTTATTCAAACCGTTGGGATATGAATTTGGACTGATGCGTCCTAATGATTTTTTCATTTTTTTGCCAATTTTAAAAATAGATATAGATCGACCACGCTGTGAGTTATCAGAGGCAATGAATAAACCACTCGGGCTATCGCCCACGTGGATTATTTATTGTGCCTCATAACTCACAACTGTGGTTTATTGAACGATAAACCGTGATATGAAAGAGATTATTTCTTAAATAAACACAGTTATGAGTTATGAGACGCAAATAATCCACGGAGGCGATATTCAATAAACCACAGTTGCGAGTTACGATGCGCAACGAATAATCCACGAGGGCTATAGCCCTCGTGTATTATTCAGTGTGCCTCATAACTCACAACTGTAGATTATTGAACGATAAACCAACAGAAAGAAGATGTTATTTTAATCATCATTCAGGGATAGTATTTCATGGACATTAACATGAAACAACATAGCGATATTGTTGTGAAATTATATGATCGGCTGATTCTTTCAACCCGTAAAATATCACACAGTCCTTTCAGTCTATTGCATCAAATCTTTATACCCCCTTCCCTTTTTCCAGGCTCGTCAGAATCAAACCAAAAAACTCGATCACGTGCCATTATGACGTCACAAAAGACACTTGTTGACACACTCAAAGAGTTGGGTGAAACTAGTTCCCTACATGGTATTCCAAAAATCCTCTCGTCGCGCCAGCTTGCAGTCAAGGTTCTTTGGTGTATACTGTTAGTAGGTAGGTAAACGTGCTGTTTGTCTGTCTGCCTGTTTGTCTGTCTGTCTGTCTAGCCTTCTTGAAAAGATCGAAAGGCAAACCATGCATTCAATATTAGAGACCGAATAGCTGCGACAAAATATACAGATGTTGAAATTTATGTTAAAATTGATCTCAATTTAGATCATACCATTTCATAGTATTGAAAATATTGTGAAGATGCCAATCTGTTACTGTGTGGTCGGTCCAAGCGTTAGTCACTGGCAGAAAAAAAGAATTCTAAAATCGAGCAAAAAGAAAACAAAAGCGTGACCTGGCTCAAACAGAATGTCACCTTCAAAACAACTTTCATACTTTTTAATGATCTGATTTAAATTCAAATGCACCTCAACTCATTACTAAACAACGAAATTTTAGGCTTGTCCAAATTGAAAGCATTTGCAGACGACAAAATAAAAGTGATTGAAAATGTGAAATTTGTGACTGAAAATGTGAAATTTGTTTTGTGAAGGATAGAAAGCATTGTGGGAAAAGGAGAAAATGCTGGTTACCAGCATTTTCTCCTTTTCCTACAATGTTTTCTAAAGGCTTCTTTCTCAAAAGTAGGGTTTGTGTGGTAATGGGTTAACCCCTGTTTTGTTACGTTGTTGGCAGTTATCGCTTCTTTTTGGTAGTAGACCCCTAATACCTCTAGTGCTGCATTGCATTTAAAGTTTTCTTGATAGCTGATAAATACGGATTTATACAGGTATAACACTTTTGCACATTTTTAACCAACCAGGAATTTTTTTTATGCCTATCTTGAAATTATTTGTAGATACTTTGGTTAAATTCCAGAAAAGGGAGGCAATTACTATCTCTCTTTGTAATGAAAATGTACTGGTTTTAGATTTATAAATGATAATTCTAAAAAAGACAAAAAGGGAAAAGTGGCTTGGTTTAAGCAGTACAATAACTCTTTTTTAATCATAGCAAATTTTGTAGGATAATATTATTGTGGAAATAGCTGTTTTCTATTAGGGGTCTACTACGTGAATGTTTCCATATATATGTATATACTCATGAATATCTGCCACAACATTATTTACGTAAAAGCAAATATGGCAGTTCTATCCAGATATCAGCTCTTCGAGTTTATTCAAAGAGGTGTATGTTAAATGTCCGGCTAAAATTGCAAGGCTCCGCTTAAGAAAAGAAAACTTGAGTAAAAACTTCTATCGAAATTAGAACAGAAAAGGATTTTATCATATTCCATGCGTCTATTTTTGTAGTATTTGTCGAAGACAATACCACTATGAGTTCAAGATTGAATTTTGATAACCATGTATCTTATTTTGTGCAAAGCCAAAGGAAATAAACCCAGTTAAACTCATTCTTTCTCAGACAAATGAGTTTTTTGGTGGCATACAGATATGTAATTTGAAATGGCATTTTAAAATACATTGGGCGAGGCCATTGATCGTTGAGATACTTATTTTTTATTGAAAATAGCTTCTCTCGCTCATAGCCTTTTATTGGTGCAATGATACAAATTTGCCTATTGGGCTTTTTCGTTCCAAAACCAATTCGTTCTATGGCTTGTTCGTCCTATGATTGTGCGCTACTCCATTTGATTGCTCATGAATATTTATAGATCGAAGTAATTGGTTGTAATGTTGAAAATTAAATGTAAAAGGCTAAAGATATTTCAAAATTATAGTTTTAAGGTACATGAGTACTCTCCCTTCTACCGAAAACGTATTCATTTGCTTTTAAGCCAATATTTGAACAATATGTCTCTTTCTTTCAAACTATTGATTCCACGCAGTGGTTTTCCTTGACAAATATCACTTCAGCGTTCTCAACGCTTTGATTAGAAATGTTATGGGTGAAGAAATGTCGTAATTTAATCTGGGGGAATGATTTTCCCGTTACATTGAATTATTTTCCTCCTGCCGAAAATCCGGAACTACTTTTTTTGCTCTACTTGAGATCACTAGTTTAAAAGTGGCATTTGTTGACAAAAGAATCAGAGGAAATGTAATATATAATATAATTCATGTCATCAGCTTGTGGTTAATATGGGGAAATATTTGCCTCAAAAAGGAAAGGTCAGCGAAAATAACTCATGCCTTACGGCACTCGTTATTTTCGCATACCTTTTCCTTTTTCGGCAAATATTTCCCCATATTAACCACAAGCTGATGAAAAAAACTATTTATCGTTAAAAGTAATTTACGACAATTTTTAATATAAGTATACGGTAATGAAAATGCGGTCGTGAAAGGTTGACAACGAGAAACTTATTTCATATATAAATTCAAATCATGTTTTATTTACATTATTTATATTTAAAGAACATTCCACCTACTAAATAATAATAATAATAATAATAATTTAATAAATGCCGAAAGTTTAAGTCCAAAAACGTAAAACAAATAGCCTACATAAATTATGAATATTCTTGGGTCAATGTAGGATTGAGACCGAAACGTACATTCAGTCAATCCGGTGTTGATTCACACCGGCCACAAAATGTGACAGTAATGATGATCTCAGAGTTCACGATGGTGAATACAAAACCCAAAGTAGAGAGAGAAAAAACATAGGTAAAGTAGAAGCCGATTTTAGGTGGGAAATTTCAAATTAGTTGACGATGCAGAATCAAGCCACAGGTACACTTTCGTGCTGTTCTGTTTCGGTTCACACTTGATGCAGAATATATCTTTACATACCCGTTGACAAAGAATTTGTTCTTTCATTTTTAAATTTATTCTATCTAGTTCGTTGGCAATTTCACCGGCAAATTGAAATATATTAAAAGCGGATGTTGCTAATTACATTGCGATTTACATGGGCGTTGCCATGTTTAAGACCACGTGACTGAGAGCATAAATCTATCCATAGATTGCCAGGCGAGGTTAGATAGATAGTAACGGGATCAGCCGAATTGCGACAATTTCATTTAAGGTAAGACCTGTGTAATAGAAAACAGCTATTTCCACTAAAATATCATCCTGCAAAATTAGCTGTAATTAAAAATGAGTATTATTGAACTACTCTCAACAATTCATTTTTTCCATTTTTTTTTCTTCTTTGAATTATCATTTATGAATCTAAAACCACTATCTTTTCAATTCAAAAAGAGATAAAAATTACCTCCCTTTTCAGAAAACTAACACAAGTATCAAAAAATAATTTCAAGATAGACATAAACGGAATTTCTGATCCGTTAGAAAAATGCAAAAATATTATTTCTGCATAAATCCTTATCTATCTGTACTTATCAACCAATTAGAATTTTCACCGGATGTGCATTACAAAGGTCTTACTTAAGTGAAAATAAGTTATTGTTGCTTTCATTCAGGACCGTATATATAGACGTGTATATACGTTCCCTTTTTCATTGGAAAACAAATAACATTATCTATGTATTACATTACCATTTCTCAACCAATCCAAAAGACGCTCTCATGAAAGATGATAAGTGATCCAACTTATTTTAGATTATCTTTTCGTTACAGTGGCCATTGGTTTATCCACGTTCCAGATAATTGGACTATTCGACGAGTACTGGTCCTATCCAGTAAAAACTTCCGTGACATTGAACTATGCAAAGTTACCGTTTCCGGCGGTTACCATTTGTAACATCAACCCAATCAGGTTAAGTAAACTAAAGGACAATGAAGAAATGAACGACATTCTTCTGAAAAAACTTGAATTCGATTCCATTGGTAATCCCTGGGACGCCGTTGAGTCATTGTATGATTCGTTAGACTTATTAGATGATGACACCTCTTCCGAGGAATATGGGAGTCTTTTTAGAAATAGGAGTGGTTTTGAAGTGTGGCGGGAGAGGGTTATGGCCGCCTACAAGAGACAGCCACTTAAAGAGCGTGATGTGCTGGGACACAACTTCGAGGATATGTTACACCATCTTACATTTCTAGGTAGCATACAGTTTTCTAAACACATACCTTCGAATGTTCTACGGTGATTTAGGTTTTTTAAGCTTATATATCCTTGAAAATGATAATAAAAAAGTAGTTAATTAACTCTTTACGACATAATCCAGACTTTTGACGACCCTGAGAAAGAAAGCTTTTGAAAACATTATGGGAAAAGGAGAAAATGCTGGTAACCAGCATTTTCTCCTTTTCCCATAATGTTTTCTTCCCTTCCCAAAAGAAATTTCAAATTTTCAGTCACATTCGTTTTGTCGTCTGCAAGTGCTTTCACTTTGGACCTTCTATAAATTTGTCGTTTGGCAAAGAGTTAATAATGTCATAAGAAGTAATCTTATCACTTCTAAATGCTAGGGTAAATGGCGTCTTCTGTCGTCTGCGTTGTTTTGTCGATTGATCTATGCACCATGTTCCAGCAGACTTACATCCGGGTTTTACTCGTATGAAATCATAGTGTTGTCATAATCTTCATACATTTTGCAACAGTCGTGGATCTCTTTTTCTGTCGTCCGAACAGTATCTTCTGCTATAGGTTGTATTCTTCAAATATACACTAGTCCAATTTGGGCATTGTGGAAACTGAACCGGACTTTTCTAAACGACAACCGTTAGTTTGACCACAGGAATTTGATATTCTATATCCAAAATAAAAATGATAAAATATGAAAAAAAAAATCTCCCCTATATAATATAAATACAAGCAATGCAACGTTTCGATTGCTAGCACCCGACAGCCTTTCCCAACCAAAATCACCCACGAAACAAACACTGATCATAATTTCCTTTAGCCTGGCGATAGACAGCACACAAATGTACCTGCGACATTCGGCGATACCTCTGTAGATACCTTTCAACCGGAGATATCCGTCGTATTTTACATATTTTTTTGACAATTTTGATTCATCGAGGAGGCCATTCGCTGACGTCATAGGCAGAGCCAGAAAACGTATTTTCGAATTACGTATTACTTCTTTTTTTCTTTTTTAATATACATATGTATGGACATCACATGATACTTAAGAGTTTTCTAGAATTAACTAACAAAAGTATTTGACCGTATTCTCTTTTAAAGAAAAGATATTGACTCTAATATGTAATCCGAAAATACACTTCCTTGCTTTTCCTGGGAATCCCTTGACGTCAGCGAATGGCCTCCTCGATGAATAGAATCTTTCAGAAAAATTGTATAACATGACAGGTATCTCCGGTTAAAAGGTGTCTACTGAGGAATCGCCGAATGTCGCAGGTACATTTTTGTGTTGTCTATTGATAGGCTAAAGGAAATTATGATCAATGTTTGTTTCGTGGGTGATTTTAGTTGGGAAAGGCTGTCGGGTGCTAGCGCCAGCAATCGAGACGTTGCATTCCTTGTGTTTATATTATATAGGGGAAGTTTTTTTTTTATATTTTATTAGTTATTTTGTTTGTAGAATGTCAAATTCCTGTGGTTTACACAATAAAACGCTTCCTGGTACGATTCATTCAGCTATGGTCAACTGGCATGCAACCTGTGCATCAGTCATTTATAAAAATAGCCACTACAGGCTTGGATAATAGCTAGTATAAGCTCAGACACTTCTTCTTGTAAGTTTGTTGAAGAACCCTGCACGAACCCTGGTTTCCATAAAGTCTATATTTAAAAGCTGTATTTAAAGATGTGCCGTAAAAGAACATGTTTTGTGAAAACTGTTTTTCCCTTTTGAAACAAACAAGTTTTTTAGATATTCGGGGCGAAAAACATGCTACATTTTTTTCACAGATACATAGTTAGTTCCCTGGTATACATGTATAGCAATTTTCCTCGTTGCTACTTTTAAGCAGTGTTTAAATATTTATCCTGGAGAGGATCTAGTGGTGTGTCATAACAGACAGGTCGAACCTTCAGTGAATATGACATGCGCAGACAACGGCCGTCCGAGTTTTGATATGTGTACACTATAGATTGGTTACCTCCCCAGGTACAGCAAAATGTACTGAGGGGAGTAGGAAACTTCCGTCCATCCAGATTTTACTTGTAGCCTATGGTACCACAGTGACGTCATTAAAGCTTTAACACTGTCCAATACCCTTTGATCCATTTTACCGATAGACTTCTCTCAATATGTGCATTATTGTCTGTAATTGGTAAGAATATGAATATTTCTAGCGAGACAGCACGATAAATATTATCGGGACATGACATAGGCTGCCCGTTCCTTAGACAGAACGTAAATCGGCCTTTACCTTAAAGAGTTAACCCTTTCCCAAACAAGCCCTTGTTTTTACGTGTCTGCAGTACACGTCTTTGAAAAACACTGTGGGAAAAGGAGAAATTGCTCGTAACGAGCAATTTCTCCTTTTCCCACAGTGTTTTCTACCCATTTGGAGAACTTTCTGCCATTTTCATCAAATTTGAAATTGTTGTCTGCAAACTCTTTGAGTTTGGAAGAGTCTAAAATTTGTTGTTGGGGAAAGGGTTAAGCAAATGGACAGAACAATTGGCCTACTTTTTGTGAATGATTCTATCTAAATGGACTCGTTTGGCATAGAAAGGGATATCAAAATTCGTTATTGTTTGATTTCAATTTGCAGGATTCGGCTACGATATTGATGAAGAAAATCAAGTTATACAGATTTTTTCTCCTTTATTCGGCAACTGTTACGTCATCGATCTGAATGAAATGGCTCAAACAAGTGGACCAACCAAAGGGCTACATATGGTTCTAAATATAGAAAAGTCTGAATACATTGACCATTTTGTCAGTGGTTACGGCATGCGACTTTCTGTGCACGAGAAAGGGACGATTTCAATACCGGAAAAGGACAGTTTCGTTCTAAATCCGGGACATGAAACAAACGTTGCGGTAAAACTGGTTCGAATTAATCGACTCGGAGGAAACTACGGAAATTGCATCGAAGACAGACGGATTCAGGCTGGTAAAAATATAGTTTCTGTCTACTCAATTCCTTTATGTCACATGTTATGTGAACGTGATCACGTGCTGGAAATATGCGGATGTATTCCATATGGTTCGCCTGATGACGTTGACGCAAATAACAACAATGTTGACGTCTGCGACGTAGACGATTTTTATGTAATGGATTGTGTGACAGGGGTGGAAGACCAAATCTATTTCGGAGAACTAGCGTGTGACTGTCCGCCAAGATGCAAGGAGGATACCTACACAGTGACAATAACAGGAAGGTCATGGCCAAATGCCAAGTACTTGGAGCGCGTTTTGATGCCTCAATCGTGCAGGAATTACACCCCGTCGATGGAGGAAACGTGCAAACAGTTTCAGGTTGATGTGAACATTACTAACTCAAACTATAATGATTATGCCTCGAATTTTCTAAGTGTGAACATCTATTTTGAAGACCTGACTTATGAAACCGTCTCAGAGGAACCCTTATATAACATTATGCGGTTTCTCTCTGACCTTGGCGGGGCTATGGGCTTTTATATGGGTGCCTCACTGTTGAGCTATGTTGAAATCTTGCAGTTAATACTAGAAATTTGTCTATTTTGGAAATATAAAACGAGTTCTAAAACAAAGCCTTTTGATACAGTTCAAATATCAGTGAGGACTAATCAAGAGAAAATCTAGAACCATTGCATGCCGACGAGCAATCTCCCCTGTAACCTCTTAACCTTTTACCAGATGACAAAATTTTTGCCTAGTCCAAATTGAAAGTGTTTGAAATTTCAGTGAGCACAAATGGTGCAATTTCTCTCTTATTGAGCAGAAAACATTGTGAGAAAAGGAGAAAATGCTGGTTACCAGCATTTTCTCCTTTTCCTACAATGTTTTCAAAAGGCTTTTTCCCAGGGTCATCAAAAGTCGGCATTGTGCCATAAAGGATTCACTGAATCAGGATGAAAATAAACGTGTAGGCTGCTAAGGATGACTCAAAAACATTGCCAATGGAATAAATCAAGATCAGACTGCACAAAATGTGTGGTCTCACCTTGGATCTCTTTTGTTGGATAATAAAATACATGCACTTTTCTCCAACATACAAATATAGGTTTGAAATAGCAATATTCAGGCTTTTACTATTTACTTGAAAGTTCCATTATTTAGCTGGTTAAGGTTAACCCATTACCAAACGACAATATTTTGGACTAGTCCAAATTGAAAGCATTTGCAGACGACAAAATAAAAGTGACTGAAAATTTGAAATTTGTTTTGTGAAGGGTAGAAAACATTGTGGGAAAAGGAGAAAATGCTGGTTACCAGCATTTTCTCCTTTTCCCACAATGTTTTCTAAAGGCTTCTTTCTCAGGGGCGTCAAAAGTAGGGATTGTGAGGTAATGGGTTAATTAATGACTGAATTGAATGTGGCATCAAACATCATTAGAGTAAATAAATCTGCACTCCTTACAAGTGCTTCGAAAAATACTGAACTACTTCTGTTATCATTTTCTTTTCTGTCTTTATTTCGAAACACAACATGTTAATTTCCTTTGATCACAATACACTGCACCATAGTTTGTACATCTATCAGTATAGAAACCCTTGCTGGAGTGACATCACATGAATAAGCCACCTGCAACAAAGTAAAACTAGACCTATCACTGAATGTGACTTAACCCATTACCAAACAACAATACTTTAGACTTGTCCAAATTGAAAGCATTTGCAGACGACAAAATAAAAGTGACAGAAAATTTGAAATTTGTTTTGTGAAGGGTAGAAAACATTGTGGGAAAAGGAGAAAATGCTGGTTACCAGCATTTTCTCCTTTTCCCACAATGTTTTCTAAAGACTTCTTTCTCAGGGGCGTCAAAAGTAGGGATTGTGTGGTAATGGGTCAATACCCCCGCTAGCACTTTGACAGAAAAAAGTGTCAAATTCTGGGGGAGGTAATTCCTCAACCAGGGAGAGTTGACTCTTGAAAATTGCGTCTTGCAAATCTTCAATATATGATCAATATATGTGCAAAGTTTTAATACAATTGAAGGAAAACTGAAGGAGGAGTTTGCGACACAAAGTTACTAATATTTTGTACACAGACAGACGCATGGACGGACAGACGGACAGACAGACACGCGGACAGACAGGCTGATTCCAGTATACCCTCAAAAACATTCATTTTGCGGGGGTATATTGAGCACCACAGGTGGGTGCAAATGCTCAGCTGCACTTGCTTATGAAAAATCTTACATAATTTAACCCTTTACCACACAATCCCTACTTTTGATGAGCTGCAAAAGAAGCCTGTAGAAAACATTGTAGGAAAAGGAGAAAATGCTGGTAACCAGTATTTTCTCTTTTTCCCACAATGCTTTCTACCCTTCCCAAAACAAATTTCAAATTTTCAGTCACTTTTATTTTGTCGTCTGAAATGCTTTCGCTTTGGACAAACCTGAAATTTTGTCCTTTGGTAATGAGTTAAGTCAAAAAAAAGGGCTTAACTATGTCAAAATTATTTAGATGTTCACCTGTGCCTGTTGTGGGGGTTACCCTTTTGATTGTGAAAAACTAGTCCTAGTTTGAAGTAAAATATCTTCAGTAACAAAACAGATATTCTAAAACGTCAAAATGTTTGCACAATAACATAAACTTAGCACCAGTACTATAGCACTATATCAATGTTTCCTTCAAAAACAGGCAATCTAAAAATAATCACATAACTCTTTACCAAGTGCCAAAATTTGGAAGAGCCTAAATTGAAATCATCTGCAGACAAAAAAATAAATATAACCTGAAAATTGAAACTTGTCATCAGAAGGATAGAAAACACAGTGGCAAAAGATGAAATTGCTGGTTAACATCATTTTTTTCTTTTCCCACAATGTTTTCAAAAGCCTTCTTTCTCAAGGTCCTTAAAAGTCAGGATTGTGTGGAAAGAGATAAATGATTTATATTAACATGTTAATTTGAATATGATTTAGCCCAACTGACTCTGGCTTTGGCTCTCCTTCATGACTAAAAGTGCCAAAATAAAAATAGTATGAAATTAAGATCAGCCTCTCTCTCTCTCTCTCTCTCTCTCTCTCTCTCTCTCTCTCTCTCTCTCTCTCTCTCTCTCTCCAATAAATAGGACATTTATTTTCATTTGTCTATGAAAAAACTATGAATAGTTATTACTTTTGGATAGAAGGAGGCATGGTATAGCAGTCCTTGTTAAATCTTTCATTCTTGTCTGGCATTTGTAACACTATCTTTAATAAAAATTTTAATGATATCATGGAAGCAAGAGCACCTCTAGATGCTATTCTGCAGTTTCTTCTACAAGTTCTTTGCATCAACATCCTTTCCAAGCCATGAGCTGCTTTTCCACATGAATATTGTATGGTGTTCAATGCCGTTTTCAACATTATTTCAGTTATATAGCGGCAGCCATTGCACCTATCCATGCTTTCCTGGTGTTTCTGTTACCAGTACTCCGCACAATATTCTTTCCAAGCCACTGGCTGCTTTCCCTCATAGCCATCAATGGAGAGAGAAGAATAAATCCTGTCACAGTGACAATCATCAATCCTCGGAAAGAAAGATCGAAATCACCACCCCCCTGTTCTCAAGTCCTGCATGCTGATTGGCTGATTTGGTATATCTACTATCATAGTACATCATTTTGAAAAAAAAAATGATTGCATGCAGAAAAGAAAGTGTATCAAACCTGAGACCTCCAGGGCAACACCAGTGATATAGCTGCTCTTATCTGAGGCTAGGAATAGACAGGTTTCTGCTATTTCTGAAAAGAAAAAAAACAAAAAAACTGAAGATCAAAAGCCATGTGCACCATCCATTCTAAATGAAACTCTAATTTGCAAAACTAGACATCTGATTGGCCGAGAAAATCTTGATATTGCAATTATTCATTTCTTATTTATAACTTAACATATCTTTTGGCATTATTCAATGCATTTTTGGTTCACTCAATGAAGTTTACAACTGGCCCAAACTGAAAGCTTTGCAGTCAACAAAATAACTGGTAATCAAAAATAGCAATTCGCTTTTAGAAGGGTTGAAAATACTGTGATAAAATGCTGGTTAACTGCATCTTCTCCTTATCCCCCTTTCAAAAGTTTTCTTTTCTTAGGGTCTTCAAAACTTGTCACTCATAAAGGGTTAATCCTTTCCCAAACAGTCCCTGGTTTTTAAGGGTCTAGAATGGTAGCCTTTTGAAAACATTGTGGGAAAAGGAGAAAATGCTGGTAACCTGCATTTTCTGCTTTTCCCACAATGTTTTCTACTCTATCATAGACAGAAACCATCTTTTCAGCAAGAGTTGAATTGTTGTCTGCAAATGCTTTCAATTTGGTCTGGTCCAAAAGTTTGTCGTTTGGGAAAGGGTTAAGAGAGAAGGCCTCAAAACTATACCTTCAGGTTTGCCCATGCGTCCAAGAGGAATTAACATTGTAATCTGTTGTTTAATTTTGTCCGGTACCACATCTGTCATGGGTGTCACTGTAAAACCTGGTAAAACTGCATTCACTCGGATACCAGCACTGAAAATCATTTATCATATGCATTAAAATTTTGATACCTTGATATTCTGTGCACTTTAACCTTTTACCCTAGGAGAAAGTTAACATTGGGCTAAATTGTAAGCATCTGCAGCCGACAAATTAACTGTAGTTCTAGTTTTAATTATAAAATTTGTACTCAAAAGATTACAAAACATTGTCAGAACAGGCTAAAACTCTGTACTGTTAAGTAAAGATTTAAGTAACATAAAAGTATGTTATCATCTTTTCATAAAAACGCTAAACTATCAACAAGTCAGATACTTACATAATTCTTTATCAATCGACAAAATTTTGGACTAATCCAAATTGAAAGCACTTGCAGACGACAAAATAAATGTGAATCAAAAATTGAATTTTGATTTTGGAAGGGTAGAAAACATTGTGGGAAAAGGAGAAAATGCTGGTTACCAACGTTTTTTCCTTTTCCCACAATGATTTCAAAAGCTTTTCTTCTCAGGGTTGATGAAAGCCGGGATTGTGTGGTAAAGAATTAAAACAAGAAATTACAACCAAAAGGTTATCCAATGGATAGCCAGATACTATATACTTCTATGAAAACAAACTCAAACAACCAACCAATCAAAAATTACCTTCCAAGCTCTTTGGCAGCAGTTTTTGTTAAACCAATGACTCCAGCTTTTGATGCTGCGTAATTTGCTTGACCTACATTCCCTGTCTGCAAATAATAAACAATAACATACTCTTTGAAACAAGGGTTAACTCTTTACCAAACAACTAAAGTTTGGACTAGTCCAAACTGAAAGCATTTGCAGATGAAAAAATAAATGTGAATCAAAGAAAGAAATTTGATTTGGAATGGGTAGTAAACATTGTGGGAAAAGGAGAAAATGCTGGTTACCAACATTTTCTCCTTTTCCCACAATATTTTCAAAAGGTTTTCTTTCTCAGGATCATTAAAAGTCATGATTGTGTAGTAAAGAGTTAAATGCATTTTAAAGAATTACAGACCCAGGTCAATAATTTTTACCTTTGTCAGTTTTATGCATGTCAATGGACAACTTCACATCATGATTCAGTCTTTTGTTACACAAAATGGACTTTAAACATCCATAATTATACGGCCTACAACACACAAAAAGGGGCATTTGAACAATTGACCTTTCTGTAAATGTGAGTTTGGCACCCAAAACCCCCACCCCCACCCCTTAGTAACGCGCAATATTGGTTGTCAAGCTTGACAAGCTAACCAGAAATTGTATCAGACTTTTTTGTTTACATGACGCTCAACGCTGCGCTTTTATTGGCCGATAAGATGTTGGTAGATCTGTCAATCAAATTTGGCAGAAAGGTCAATTATTGCATAAAATGTTGTCTCAGATCAGCATGCACATTCCGCGAAGGTTAATACAGAATAACACTTTTCATCTCTATGTAATTTTCTGTTTTGCCTGAGTCTACCGTAGCACAAAATCTAATATAACAGTGACATCTTGGATTAGGACGTGCGGAATGCACACTTTATGAAAATGTCTGAATGCCCCTTTTCGTGTGTTGTATGCCATATGTATGATACAAACTCAGCTATGTGTGTATATACTCTAGAAAAACAAGCTTAAATGCATGTTTGTGATACATTATACAAGCAAGCCAGCATTTTCTCCTTTTCCCACAATGTTTTCCACTCTTCACAAAACAAATTCAAATTTTTAGTCACTTTCATTTTGTCGTCTGCAAATACTTTTGATTTGTACAAGCCTAAAATATTGTTGTTTAGTAGTGAGTTAAACCCCCTTTTCACAGGGCATAACTCATACAGGGTTCAATGGTAAACGGTGTGGTAAACAAAGTTAGGAAAATAGCGGTGACATAGATACCTTTCCTGAGATACCTGGGTATATTTACAATGGACAAACCTTTTCTGAGATACTGGGTATATTAACAATGGACATACCATTCCTGAGATACTGCATATATTTACCATGGACATACCTTTCCTGATATACTGGGTATATTTACCACGGACACACCTGTCCGGAGATCCTGGGTACATTTACAATGGACATACTTTTTCTGAGGCACTAGATATATTTACAATGGACATACCTTTCCTGAGGCACTAGATATATTTACAATAGACATACCTTTCCTGATATACTGGATATATTTACAATGGACATACCCGTCCTGAGATACTGGGTATATTTACCATGGACATACCTTTCCTGAGATACTGGATATATTTACAATGGAAATACCTTTCCAGAGATACTACGTATATTTACAATGGACATACCTTTCCTGAGATGCTGGATATATGAGGGGCGTTCAATAAGTAATGCATCTGACCCACTTCCAGTTGTCTGATCTAGCTGAAATTTTGCATGTGTGATGATTTACTAGTATATCTCTATGGATTATGTGGCAAATTACAGCTCTGAACTAATTGTGGTTTTTGATTTACAGGTGTTTGAACTGTGTCAGGTGTGCGACTGACATCTGATAGAAAAATTAGTGAAAAAAGATTCTTGTAACCCAATGGTCATTTAAACTCCAACACAGACTTCCGGCCATGTTTGAATTCACTATGCCAGTGTTTTACAAGGTCATATGATAGGGCATTATTACCATAAGCAACTTTAATTTCATCAAAAGTTTCCTGTGGTGAGCGACACTCAACAGGCTCGCATTTCACACCTGACTCAGTTCAAACACCTGTAAATCAAAAACCACAATTATTTTGGAGCTGTAATTTGCCACCTAACCCATTGAGATAAAAAATTATTACACATGCAAAATTTCAGCTAGATCAGACAACTGGAAGTGGGTCAGGGGCATTACTTATTGAATGCCCCTCGTATTTACGATGGACATACCTTTCCTGAGATAATGGGTATATTTACAATGGACATACCTTTCCTGAGATACTGGGTATATTTACAATGGACATACCTTTCCTGAGATACTGGATATATTCTCAATGAGCATACCTTTCCTAAGATACTGGATATATTTACAATGGAAGCATTTTTCACACTGGCAGCGATTAAAGCTCGACTCAAGGCTTGGTTGAGTAAAAATGTTCCCTTAAAAATAGAAAGAAATGGAACATTTTTAAACTATTAACAATTTATTTCCATTTTCTAACCCTTTGCCACACAATCTTTTGTTTTTCAGACCCTGAAATAGGAGCCTTTTGAAAACGTTGTAGGAAAAGGAGAAAATGCTGGTAACCAACATTTTCTCCTTTTCCCACAATGTTTTCTACCCTGCTGGAAACAAATTTCAATTTTTGAGTTATGATCAATTTGTCGTCTGCAAGGGCTTTGAATATGAACCAATCTAAAATGTTGTCTGGTAAAGAGTTGATGATCCCGACTGATTGAATGCTGTTTTTTGATGATTTCAACATTATACCAATCACAGCAACACCTTACTTCTACACAATGTTGTCTGGGTTTCAACAGCATCAGATCTGGTCTAAGAAGACTGTGTTGTCTAAGCTAACTCTCAAGAAGGGCTATGTGACCAATGAGAAAAAAGACTTTAACTCATTACCACACGGGACAATTTTGGACTGGTCCAAATTGAAAGCATTTGCAGACGACAAAACAAAGGTGACTGAAAAATAGAAACTTATTCTGGAAAGGGTACAAAACACTAAGGGAAAAGGAGAAAATGCTGGTTACCAGCATTTTCTCCTTTCCCCACAGTGTTTTCAAAAGCCTTCTTTCTCAGGGGCGTCAAAAGTAGGGATTGAGTGGTAATGGGTTAAAACTGTATGTGAGAAAGGGGGAATATTTCTTTTCTTTTTTTGCAACAATATTTCATACATACTAAACAATAAAGCTTTATTTGTGTTACAATAGTACATACTCTTCTAAAGAAAATGAAAAGAATGATTCAATTTTTAACCTTTTACTACACAATTCCATCCCGTAACTCTTTACCAAACAACAAAATTTTAGAATGGTCCAAATTGAAAGCACTTGCAGACGACAAAAAAAAAAATGTAAATCAAAAATAGATTTCTTTTTTCAGTGGGGCAGAAAACATTGTGGGAAAATGAGAAAATACTGTTCACAATGATTTCAAAGGCTTTCTTTCTCAGGGATTTTAAAAGTCGCCATTGTGTGGTAAAGGGTTAAAGACATACACCTAATTGAAAGCATTTGCAGACAACAAGTTAAATGTGCCTCAGATGCATGGATTTGTTTCTGAAAGGTTAGAAAAAAGGAGTTGCTTACCTGGATTGTCAGCTTGTCCCACAATGTTTTCCAAAATCTAACTTTCAAGGGTTGTTAAAAATCAAGACTGTGTACTAATGGGTTAACCCATTACCACTCAATCCCTACTTTTGACGCCCCTGGAAAAGAACACTTTTGAAAACATTGTGGGAAAAGGAGAAAATGCTGGTAACCAGCATTTTCTCCTTTTCCAACAATGTTTTCTACCTAATCAATTAACAATTGCACCATTTGAGCCACACTGAAATTGTCGTCTGCAAATGGTTTCAATTTAGACAGAGCTAAAATTTGTCGTCTGGTAAAGGGTTAAATGATTTTTTACTGAACAAACAACAGACTGATGTATTAACTGATACAGGTACCTTCAGATTTACATCCAACACTTTATTCCATTGGTCTTCTGTCATTTTCAACATCATGGTATCCCGCGTGATCCCCGCTGAATTTACCGCCACACTCGGGACAGTGTTAAAGGAAGCCTGCACATCCTGTATCAGGTCTTTTACAGAACCACTGGTTGAGATATCGGCACAAAATGCATGATGGGAAGCATGATCAACTGTAGTTAAAAAACATTGTTGATTTGTTAAAAATTTTGGACTGGACCAAAATGAAAGGATTTGCAATATAAATATTGTGAAAATGTTGATTTCTATCTTTAATGGGTTTAAAAACATGTGGGAAAAGGAGAAAATGCTGCTCACCAGCATTTTCTTCTTTCCTCACACGGTTTTCAAAAACCGGTCTCTTTCAGGATCAACAAGAGCCAGGGCTATGTAGCAAAAGGGCCAAACTTTTCTCAAACAAGAAAAATGTTCAGACTTAATCAAAATTCAAGGCTTTGGCCCACAACAAATTAACTCTTTACCACACAATCCCGACTTTTAACGACCCTTAGAAAGAAGCCTTTTGAAAACATTGTAGGAAAAGGAGAAAATGCTGGTAACCAGCATTTTCTCCTTTTCCCACAATGTTTTCAAGCCTTCCCGAAACAAACTTCAGTTTTTGAGCCACTTTTACTTTGTCGTCTGCAAGTGCTTTCAATTTGGACAAGTCTAAAATTTTGTTGTTTGGTAAAGAGTTAAATATAGCTCAGTTGTTGATATTTGTCTCTGAAAGGGTTTGAGAATTTTGTGAGAAAAAGAAAAAATGCTGGTGTTCTTTTCCCGACATGTTTTCATAAAGTCCTTTTCCTAAAATTTGATAAAAGATTAGATTGTTTGGTAAACAGTCAATCTTTCAATAAATATGTAATCCCATTGTTGCTAGAGGGATTAACTAACATTGTGCGAAAGGGAGAAAATGCTATTTTCTCCTTTCCTAACAAATGTTTCCAACCTTTTATGAATAAAATGTCAGTATACAATACATATCCAATTTTTTATCTGCAATTGCTCTTGATTTTGACATTCAAGTTTTTACCAGATGACCAATCTAACATTTTGTTTTGATGGATCTTTCACTAAAAACATGGATGGATGGATGGATGGATGGATGGATGGATGGATGGATGGATGGATGGATTGAAGGATACCGGTAGGTGCATGACTGAATGGATGGATCCATACATGAATGTGTGGATGACAGGATGAATCTTGGATTCAAGAAGTTTGTTGGTTTGATTGAAAGACTATAATCAGGTTACTAAAATAAATAAAACCTACTCTAAATTTATACCTTTTGGCACAGACTCTAGGGTTTTATTTACAGCATCTAGGTTCAAATCCACTGCAGCCAGGGCTGCTCCTTCTCTTGCAAACACCTGACAGCATGCTCGTCCTATACCACTACCAGCACCTGTAAACAGTTAACAAGCACCAGGATGTTAGACTTGTATGATTTAACCCTTTACCACACAATGTTGACCCTGAGAAAGAAGCCTTTTGAAAACATTGTGGGAAAAGGAGAAAATGCTGGTAACCAGCATTTTCTCCTTTTCCCACAAAGTTTTCTTCCCTATCAATGGAAAATTGCATCATGTGAGCCACGATGAAGTTGTTGTCTGCAAATGCTTTCAATTTGGATAGGTCTAGAATTTTGCCATGTTGTAAAGGGTTAACTCTTTACCAGATAATAAAAAAAAATACCTTTGTCCAAATTGAAACCATTTGCAGATGACAATTTAAATGTTGCTCAAATGGTGCAATTTTCCTTGATAGGGTAGAAAACATTGCTGAAAAAGGGGAAAAAATGCTGGTTCACCCATTACCACACAAACCCTACTTTTGACTACCCAGAGAAAGAAGCCTTTAGAAAACATTGTGGGAAAAGGAGGAAATGCTGGTAACCAGCATTTTCTCCTTTTCTCACAATGTTTTCTATCCTTCACAAAACAAATTTCAAATTTTCAGTCACTTTTATTTTGTTGTCTGCAAATGCTTTTGATTTGGACAAACCTAAAATTTTGTTGTTTGTTAATGAATTAAAATTTACAAGCATTTTCTCCCTTTCTCACCATTTTGGTTTTTTTCCAGGGTTCTTAAAAACATGGAATTGTGAGTAAATGGCAAACGTCGAAACAAAACCCCAGTAGCAGAATCGGATTGCATGGCTCAGAGACGGTCATTATTGCAAAGGTCACAATCTAGAACGAATGCAGATTTTGGTTCAGAATTGGCATGCTAGTGTATTTTAGAGCAAACATTAGATTTTCTGAACGGTCTACTAAATTGAAAGTAAATTAAATATGTTCAATTGTTGATTTCGACTGCAGAAGCTTCGTGCCTTCTAATCCGGCAATTCAAAAATTTCATGGTGTGGGTGGTAATGTAGTATGTTTTCGTTTGGAAACTTTTAACTGTCAGTTTACCTGTAAATGAAATGCTGCATATTGTGCGTTATAAACGTTTGCTTTGTGAATTATGAAAATTGTAATTGATAACATTCGTTCAAATAAAACCGATTTCATTTCAAGATACAAGCTATTACCTGTTATAAGTGCAATTCTCCCTGCCAGCAAACCTGTTGTTGCAGCCATGTGTGTATCTATTTTTACAATTTACGGAATTCCCTTTTTTTTATATGTTTATTCTGCGGGATCATTTACGAGAAAAAGAAAACTGATCATCTGTACAAATGAAAATCTGTACATGTAAAGAAAATTCGTGGGGAAAAAGTGCGTCAAACACGAGACTCGAACCCAGTCTCCTTACTCACAGAGCAAGTGCTCTAACCACTAAGCAGAACCGACCACGCGACATCCACGTTACTAATTTTTGCTACGAAAATTCTTTCTTTCTTTCTTTTGAAAAACCTGTAACATTGTCGACGGTAATCAGATGCCTATAACAGTGTGCGTTTATGTATTCATCTATTTTAACTTGGCCAGAAAAAGGGTAAAAAATGGTACTAGTTGTATCTCCCATTTACCAGTTAGGCAAATCGGTTCGCAGAATAAACATGTCTTCTTCATCGATTGAAATATTTCGTTAAAATCCGGTAACTTCCGTAGTTGCATCTGATTTGATCACGGATCACCGAGATTTACCGAAAGCACTTGAAGTCTCGTGAATACTTCCGTTTTCATAATCATGGCGACCAGTCCAGGAATTTCCTGGACGGTCAATATCAAACCTTTATTGTCTGCTTCGTACTCTTCGCTAGATAAAAATGTTTTGCCAGATTTTTGTAATGCCATCCTTGCAAGGTAATCTTCCAAACTTTGAATGCTCTTTATATTGCTTTGACCTGTAAATTTCAAATTTCCTCTGTCAGTGTGTCGCTTTCGGTTGTGTCATTGATGGTGGGTGGAGGAAAAAAAAAAATCAGATCGTCGAATTCTGAATTCTGTACTTGCGAACTCTGAAATTGACCCCGCCAGATTCGACTCGTAAGTTTTGATAAGGAAATTAATCGACTTGTAAATTTTGATAAGGAAATTAACCCTTTCCCAAACGATAAATTTTAGACTCTTCCAAACTCATGAGAGTTTGCAGACAACAACTTCAAATTTGATAAAAATGGCAGAAAGTTCTCTAAATGGGTAGAAAACACTGTGGGAAAAGGAGAATTTGCTCGTAATGAGCAATTTCTCCTTTTCCCACAGTGTTCTCAAAAGACTTGTACTGCAGACCTGTAAAAACCAGGGCTTGTTTGGGAAAGGGTTAATAACCTATGCTTGAAAAGCGGGCTAATAAATGATCATACAGAAAGGAAAGATAACTGTTAATGCAACAGCTTGAACCCTTGACTCAAAAGACTTGAGCTCCCTTTGAGCCTAGTACAGATAACTGACCCCAAAGATGATATAGCTCAGTAGGTACAGAGTTCTCGGAAACGCCAATACTGTCGTCTGAGACGACAACTTTTCCCTGCGGACGACAAAAAATTCTAACAAAGGATTCCATCGGACGACAAGTTTTTTTAGGACAGGCATCCAAAACCAGCTGCTCAGCTTAATCAGGGATCGTATATAACTTGTAATTTACGATGTCGGGCTTGATTAGTTTATCATTTGATTGTTTACAAGATGTTTAGCGAGGCGGAAAATTCTCACATGTTCAGGTAATCTTTAAAGTCAGGTAGTAGAAGAGGTCGGCATGGTTACCTGGGAAACAAACGACCAATCGAAATGCGCCATTCTTTATCACTTGCCAAGTACCCGTTACACAGTGGATAACAAATAGCTATTACCCTTATCCCCGTAATGTTGTTAGAAATCTGCAAATTATGCATCAATCAACAGATTGCAGACAACTCTATGCTGATAATTGGTCAATATAGTTATTAAAAGAAGGGTATTGATCATCTTGTGATGCGATCGAGAGGTAGTAATGAAAATAATTGAGTCCGTGACTTTTAAACTTTCCAAACTTTTTTTTATTGTTCGTTCTTTTTAATTGCTGAACAACGTGGATCGAAAGTCAAATCTCTTTTCTTTTCCATTAGATCATCTGAAATCAGTTTTCCGAGTCACGGAAATTATTGTGAACATCATTTTACAGACTTTAGATTTGCGTATCAAATATTAATTACACACGAGACCTCACGTAAGAAAAAACAAGGACAAAACAGACTATTATCCGCCTATCACGAGTAAAATGAGGGGTTTTAATGGAATCATGTGGAAATACCTTTCAAGAAATAAACAGAGAAGAAAAACTTCGGTAAAAAAAAAAACACACACACACAGAAACCCATGACACAACAAAATGTCTCCTTGACATAGTCTTGTCAGAGTCACTTTAGACTGTCTTTTCTGCATTTTAATGATTTTAAGCAGTAAATTTACATAGATATCTTAGTATACATGTAGCAGGTTTTTTTCCCTGTAAATCATAAAGATGGATTGCTTTACCTCTTGTTCGGAAACATCATAATAATGTAATACCCAGTCCCTCTAATATGAAATCTTACCCCAAGTTTTTCAGCGCAGGGTGTAAGTGTAACCTTGTTATAAAAAGCTAGTAGGAACACTGAAATACATTGCACATGTTTGATAGTAACAGAGAATGGGTTGAAAAAAGAGAAATATATGGGGATTAAAAGAAAAGCTCCGGATCAGCCTAATGATCAGACTAACACAATGTAAAATGATTAACATCATAGTCCATACCAACAAATAATTCTATTTCAATTCTGATTGCAAATGAATATGAAATAAGAATTGGTTTTAGAAATGTTTAAGAAAATGGGTCCAGAACTGGTGCCATTATAAGTATGAATATTTAGAATATGTACGTCTATATTCTTTTGAATCATCTTGGTGGTTTAAATAAAAGATAAAGAGATCATGTAAAGTTATTAAACTTCTGTGATCCATTGTGCCAATATATACATGTAATGTCTCCATGATACAGAAATCTAAGTTAACAGTTTTTAAATGTTTATTTCTTGCGTATGAAAACTTATCCTGACTATGGGAATCTAACTTTGTCAAGCTGGAATCCTACTTTTCAGTCTGGAATCCAATTTTTGTCTGAGTTGGATTCCTGGAATCCAACTTTCAAAATCCTAGTGAGAACACTGAGGTAGAGCGTAGGACTCGAGAACACAATGTTTCAGATCTCTACAGGTTGTGGGTTCCAATCAAAATTACTAATAGTCTCTCGAATGAGACATTAAACCAAGGTCCCGTGTGATGGTGCTATACGGCAAGCACATTAAAGAACCAGTCGAAGCTCTCCGTAGTTTCGACCTGTATCCTTGGATGGGCAACCGGTAGCGACGATAAATAAACAGAAATAACCAAACCATAGGTGATGTTATAGTTTGACTGGTCGCCTCTGAGTACAGATTTTGTGCGCAAGTTAAAACTCTTCGTATTTTCTCAAGTAGCGCACAAAACTAGGATTTAAACATACCTGTTGCTTGTTCATTTAACTCTTTACTCCATAGATACTCGCTTTTACGCATTGCTTGTAGGAGCCTTTGGATAACATTGTGGCAAAAGTTGAAATTGCTCATGACGAGCAATTTCACCTTTTGTCACAGTGTTTTCTTTGTTATCAAACGGTGTCATATGCACTTAACAAATGGCTTCATTCTTGCTGTTATTTAGGGTCAATTAGAGATACCATAAAAATGCCTCATGGGGTAAAGGGTTAATAATCCTTCGTTTGATGGTGTCCATGGTCGTGAGGTAGTGTGTCAGCCTCGTGACCTAAAGGTCCCGAGTCTGATACCCAGGAGCGGGCTTTGACTTAAGGATTTTTCATTGACCCACACATTCGTTGCGAGTAGTGGTGTAGTTCTCAGGAAGCAGAATCGAGAGAGATTAGTATAAGTTGTGAGAACTTGTTTCTCAATCAATGTAAAAATAAATATGTTTAAACTAATTTGAATCGAAATAAGTAGAAAGGTGCCTTTTCGGTTAGAAAACAGAGAAATCGAATATATGGTTGGTACCAAACACTAGTAACACATTCCTACCAACTGAGCTAGCCGGGCATCTGGTTGTGAGTCTACCCAGTGTCATATGTATCACAACCGCTTGCAAGGCGTGATGTAGGGCACTCTTGCAAAATAGTGTAAATCAAGATCAGATAATACCATAAGTGCAGTCTGATTTTAATCAACACTATCTGGCCCAGTGAGAGTTTCCAGCAAATAGGATTAGGATGATACCTCAGTTCTTATTTTTTCTTGCAGTTTTAGGCTTAAGTATGAAGATTAAGTTGTTCTATAACATGATTAATCCTTTAATACAAAATGACAATGTTAACCCATTACCACACAATCCCTACATTTGACGCCCCTGAGAAAGAAGCCTTTTGAAAACACTGTGGGTAAAGGAGAAAATGCTGGTAACCAGCATTTTCTCCTTTTCCCACAGTGTTTTCTACCCTTCTCAGAACAAATTTCAATTTTTCAGTCACCATTATTTTGTCGTCTGCAAATGCTTTCAATTTGAATCAGTCCAAAATTTTGTCGTGTGGTAATGAGTTAAAGACTGCAGATGATACATATGACTGAAAAATTGAAATTTGGTTTGGAAAGGGCAGAAAACAGTGTGGTAAAAGGAGAAAATGTCAGTTACCAGCTTTTTCTTCTTTTACCACAATGTTTTCAAAAGTCTTTTTACTCTGGGTCATTGAAATAAAAAGTTGGGATGGTGTAGTAAAGGGTTAAAGAATGTTAATGTGTTGCCCATTACATTTTTAACATTACATGCCTGTCATCTAATGAAGTTATTTTGCCCCTTGTATTTCAGTGAGAAGGAGATTCTAAAACATGACGATATCTATGAGCCATTCTATTCTTCATTTGTGGCTCTGGCATCCCACTATCTGTCTTCAGGGGCTGGTGAAAGTGAGTATTTTCCATAATGTGTTTTGTAGCATCTCTGTACTCCAGATAGAGGCAGTGATCTTAATTTCAAAATTATATTTCTTATTTCTCCATCAAACCAAATGTTGTGGGTACTCATTAGAATTGTCTCATTACCAACAGCATAGGGTTTTGAAGAGAAATAATGGATTTAGGATACCATCACTCTCTCTTATCTGGAGATCTGCATCTTTTATCAGTGAATCTAAAATGTGCTTTGCATAAATTAATGTGTACTTTTGTTGACATAGTGGATCAAGATAAGACTGTTTTATGTTGATAGCACAGATCTCAAGATCAGACTGCAATGACCATGTAGTCTTACCTTCGTCTACAACACTCGTTTATGGAAATATTTTGGCAGAAAACATGGTTTGGTTTCTCCCTTCTCCTTCTATCTGTCTGTCAGACTGCCTGACTGGCTGCTTGCCTTTCTCACTGATACATGTACTCTCTCTCACTTGTCTCTGTCTTCCTCAGTCACTGTTTTCTGGCCATCTCTTTTAGGTGTTGATCACAACTTTCAATATATATAAATTCAGATACATGTAGATTATTTTTTTTTTTTAATGGCTACACAGTTCTACTGCAAGACAAAGAGATGGTTTTGTCACATGTGTAGATCACAGATCAGAATGCATGTTCTGTAGTCTGCTCTTGATCTGCACTGTCCACAGAAGCTTCATGTGTTGTGAAAAGCAAGAAAAGAGTAAATGACATCTTAACTCATTACCAGATGACAACATTTTAGACTGGTCCAAAATCAAAGCTTTTGCAGACGACAAAATAAATGTGACTAAAAACACTGAAAGTTTTATAAGAAGGGAAGAAAACATTGCGGGAAAAGGAGAAAATGCTGGTTACCAGCATTTTCTCCTTTTCCCTCAATGTTTTCAAAAGGCTTCTTTCACAGGGGTGTTAAATGTCGGGATTGAGTGGTAAAGGGTAATAGACAATGAATACACACAACAAAGCTGTGAAAATACTTCCAACTTCCAGCTGCACTTATTGCGCAAGCTAGGAAAAGAAAGTAAAGCTAATATGACATGAACTATGTTTTCATTTTCATTTCAGTTGCAACTCCACACCTCTCAATTGTAGCAGCTGCCTGTAAAGTGTTGATGAATTTTTTACTCCAAAGGTTGCAGCACCAGAGAGAAACATGTGCTATCTCACCGGTGAGTATAAACCTGTTCTACTGCTTCTCTTGCTTACCTGTAATTCTCAGAGGACTTAAGTCTTTACCAATGGGAAAAAAAATTGTAGACTTGTCCAATCTGAAAGCATTTGCAGACGACAAAATGAATGTGAGTAAAAAATAGAAATTGATTAGGAAAGGGTAGAAAGCATTGTGGGAAAAGGAGAAAATGCTGGTAACCAGCATTTTCTCCTTTTCCCACAATGTTTTAAATGTTTTCTTCAACAGGGTTGTTTAAAGTTGTGATTGTGTGGTAAAGAGCTAACCTTTATCGTGCTAAATAGAAGAAATGAAACAATCAAGCTGAGAGTAAAAACTTAAGTGCTGTTATTTCAAAGGTATACTATGACTATACTTGTATCTGACAGTGTAGATCTAAGATCAGGCTGCATGTTCTGTGCTGCTGTCAGTAGGTCATTGAATTGTGCTTAGCAGGCTAAGATAAATTTATCAATATAAGTTTTTAAGCTACTATAGTTTGAAACTTTTGTTATAAGAAATTATGGTCAAAAGAGCATAATTCCTATTCATGCAGAGCTGAAATACAAAATGCATGTGGCGGGATTCGGACCCATGCAGACAAGATCCTGGGGGGATTTTTAGGTTTAAAAGACCAACACCATAACCACTGAGCTAAAGAGATATCTCCCTAATGCAGTTGTTAGGTATTGTATTTAAATCTGGAGGAAGCCATGCTCGTTGGAGGAGTGGTCTCCCGTAACAATATATATAGGATCTGACATGAATTGGCTTTTGAGATAAGATTTTATTAACTCTTTACCACATGAGAAAAATTTAGATTGGTCCAAATTGAAAGCACTTGCAGACGACAAAATAAAGGTGACTGAAAAGTTGATATTTGTTCTGGGAAGGGTAGAAAACACTGTGGGAAAAGGAGAAAATGCTGGTTACCAGCATTTTCTCCTTTTCCCACAGAGTTTTCAAAAGGCTTTTTCTCTGGGGTGTCAAAAGTAGGGATTGTGTGGTAATGGGTTAAACAAGTCTAGGGAAATGTTATTAAGCGAGCCTTTAGCAAGCTTAATACCATTTTCCTTGACAAGTTTTATAACATTTTATCTCAAAAGCCAACTCATGTCAGAATCTTTTTATCACATAACAATATTTCATAAAATATAGCACAGATGATGCAAAAACATTCATAAATGTATCCGCGATATTTTCCATGAGACCCATTCACTTACATAAAATGCGTACAAAATGACTCTAAAATGATGTTACACAAAATGTGACATCAAACATGTATAAGATAAGAAAACTTGTAATGGGTATATTACACTGAAAACAAGGGAGGTTATATGATAAGATTATTAACTTATGTTACAGAAGTACCTGATGGTTTTGATCAATGGCCTGTGTACGGGACAAGCATGCTTACCAAAAGCAGATATCGTGATATATACTGCAAT
Source organism: Tridacna crocea (assembly GCA_943736015.1). Lineage (NCBI taxonomy): Eukaryota > Metazoa > Mollusca > Bivalvia > Cardiida > Cardiidae > Tridacna > Tridacna crocea. The sequence continues at coordinate 69,636,018 of OX031057.1, forward strand.
GTTGAAATCTTCACAGACACCACCTTGTGTAAGAGATGCTGAAAACAGTAAGTCAAAAGTTTTATTATGTAACTGGACTTAAAGACCCAATAGCAGCCAAAGGTAACCAATCTGGGTGTTAAAATGCATCTGAATTTAATTCATTCCCTTTAACCCATTACCACACAATAACTACTTTTGACAAACCTGAGAAAGAAGCCTTTAGAAAACATTGTGGGAAAAGGAGGAAATGCTGGTAGCCAGCATTTTCTCCTTTTCCCACAATGTTTTCCCACCCTTCACAAAACAATATTCAAATTTTAAGTCACTTTTATTTTGTCATCGGCAAATGATTCTGATTTGTGAAGTCTAAAATACCGTCCTTTGGTAATGAGTTAAAAGTATATAGGCTGTGATGATGACAATCTGTTTTCCTACATTTGCTCCAAGTGTTAGTCGCAGGAAGAAAACTAAATTTCAAAACTACAGAGCTCCAGATAGAGGGAGTGATTTTGATTTCAAAATTGACTATGTTATTTTATTTTCCACTTAACCCTATGTTATGGGTACTCTTTAGAATCTTTTCCCACAATGTTTACAAAAGGCTTCTTTTCAAAAGTGGTGAGAAGTTGTCATTGTGTGGTAAAAGGTTAAGAAAATTTTTACCCTTTGATAAATACCTGGTAACATATATGTAGGATTGCTTTCATTTTGTTCTATAGTGGATTCAGATGAGATTGTCACAAGTAAAGAAGCAAAGAGATCTAGATTGGACACTGAAACCAACCTTTTTGATCAGATGACGTCTGTATTTGAGGAGATAACTCATCCAGGATCTGCAGCCGCTAAATGTGAGGCCCCGTCAGAGATTGCTGTTGATGGTGAAGTGACCATTGTCCATATAACGGATTCGTCAGATGAAGTAAAGGTAACATCAATATTGGTCTGTGATCTGTGTAAAGGTACTTTAATTCATCTGCCAAAAGCCCGCCCTGGGGGCTCAGTGGTGAGCGAGTCGGACTCATGACCTGGTGGTTGTGAGTTTGAGGTTGAGGCGAACTTTCTTTTCAGCGTATTTTCGCTTCTCACCTCTGCTGAAGCATGTGAGAAAAGTAGTCGGTGGCTTTGGAAAGAAAGTAGTGTAAGTACCGGTGTGAGAAAGCCAGGAAACACATGTGCGTCACCGACTGCCATGATATGACCTTAGCAGTTAAAGTGACGTTAAACCCTGATACAACCAACCAACCAACCATCATCTGCAAAAAGTATTGACTCAGGTCAGCCTGCCCATTCTGGGCAGGCTGACCTGAGTCAATACTTTTTGCTGTTTGTCAAATTCCTGTGTATCCAAGGACATTCTGCCTGAGAATTTAATTCGTTGTTAGACAAAATGACCACTACAGATCTATAATTATGTGATGAGTTGCTTGGTTTAAATCATCACAGACATACATTAACCCTCTTTTATCAGACTAATGGACTCAGTCTAATTAAATCTTTTTTTTTTTTCTGCTTTGAAAAACTTCCACAGTAGGACCTTGCCTGCATGTTAACGAACCTTTCTGTGTAATTGTTTGGGTCCAGTATGACTCAGTGATTAAGTATAGAATTACTAATCCAGAGGTCAGGCACTCAGTCCTCATCAGAAGAACTGGATTTTTATGAAAGCGCGCAAGGCACTTCAGAGACCTTGCCTTGTCCCTTTTTAAGTCAAGAAAATGTGTTGATAAGCTGTCATGTCATCATGACGTTGAAAAAGGCGTAAGTCACCATTCATTATGTAGACACGTCTTCATGTTCTTTGTTAATAACTACCTGCCTCTCCTTACTCTGGATGAAAGTTTGGAATCCAATAAGCAATTTGGGAGGTAAATGATATCTGTTTCAGCCTTCAGGTTTAATTGATTTATATGATCAATGAATGAACAAATGAATCAACCAAATGTTTTCAGTTTACAACCTTTTACCCATCAACAATACTGTGCTTAAATGACTCTGAGGAAGAACACCCTAGATGGTTTGTAACCAGCATTTTCTCCTCTACCAACACTCTTATATCCATCAAGCACAGTTTTTATTATTTGAACCACATTTGATGATAAATGCTTTCAATTCAATAATGCTTTATTTGAGTCACTTGGTTAAAAGTTGAGTGGTAAGTTTGAATTATGTAGTAGGTTTGAGATAAACATCCCTCCCCCCCCCTTTAAAAAATAAAGAAAATATTTCGAGGGTGAATAAGTTGAATGTTGCTTTATTTCTAATTACAGACCTTGTTTGGAAAAAGAAACCTAGCCAGTCTGATACAGCTGAATGGAGGGAATATTTTACTTGATGTTTGTTCGGAGCTGACTTTTCTTAACAGATACATTCAGAGATACAAAGATGCCATTGCTGGCTCATCCTTTGCGATGCCAAACACACTGTCTGATGCCCTTACCACAAGAAACTGGTAGGCTTTTACTACTTTGTTTGATTCAGATCCATTTTTTTGACCCCCTAAATTAACAAAATGACCCTCAATTAATGTGGAAGGGGGTCACAATGACCCCCCAAATTTTCAAAGCCAAGGGAAAACCCTGGCACATTTATTATCCAGCAGAACAGAACTGTAGAAGTCTGTTCGACAGAATTAAGGGTGCCAGCCTTTCTTACTGTTTTATCTCATAATCCTGAGTTTTACAACCATAAAAATGAAGCCCTATTGAAAACACTTTGGGAAAAGGAAAAAATTGCTGCATAGCAGCATTTTAAATTTTTCCCTTAATTTTTTCTATCCTATCAAAGTAAGAAACATTCATTTGAGGTACAGTTCATTTGTTGTCTGGAAAAAGTTTTTACTTGAATTTAATGGTAAGTTTAGAGTTTATGCAAAATTTGTTTATTTTTATTTCTAGCTTCCAAGTTTTGTTGGATGATATCTCCATTGTGTGGAGGGTCTTTTCCCTGCCAATACTTGAACCATTGACTGTCAAAAGACTTGAAAAGATTGTCACTGTTACCATGGGCTGTCTGTATGTTGCTGTTTCCGTAGCAACCACCAATACCATCATGAGCCTAGCCAGTGGGACACCAACCAAATGCAATCCTCCAGCAAAAGAAGAAGATATTGAGAATTATGGAGTGAACATTGTTCATAAAACAGTAAGTTTTGGGTTACATTCATTTTGTGACATATCTGTTAATTCTTTACCAGACAACAAAATTTTAGACTTGTTTAATTCCAAGGCATTTGCAGATGAGAGGTCAAATGTGACTCTCATTGTGAAAGATGTTTTTGATAGCATAGAAAATATTGTGGAAAAAGGAGAAAATGCCCATTACCAGCATTTTCACCTCTTCATTTTCAGCATTTTCTCCTTTTCCCACAGTGTTTTCAAAAGTCTATTTCCTCAAGGTTGTTAAAAGTCGGGATAATGGGGTAAAGGGTTAGTGAACTGAAATGGAGCTTTGTTTTACATTTGCATGAAAAGACTCTGATTATTAGGTGCAGTGAAACAAAAATCAGTCAATTACTGAAAATCGTTTGTGATATTAATTTTGAAATGTGAATAAAGGACTTTAAAAGAAATTGAAAATGACTTTTTTAAAATAGAGTGTAATCAATTTCATGAGTAGTGCACAATATTGTTCTTATAATTGAATTTTGTTAAAAAAAATTCCAGATGACTAAAGCATGTGCAGATGGAAAGTACTTGGCTTGCAACACACGAAAAGAGACATTCGGACATATGCGTAAATTGGAACAGCCTGCGCAGACCACGCAGGGTAATCTGAGTCAGCACTTTAAGACTACAATAGATTTTGTTTTGCAGTAGACTTGCACAAAACAGAAAATTCTAGAAAAACAGAAAATGTTGTTTTGGATTAGCCTGCACAGACTGAGTAGGCTGATCCGAGACGACACTTTACGCAAATGTCCGAATGCCCCTTTTCTCATGTCGCAAGCCACTTATGAAAATGGACAAACTAATGCATCATGGAAAAAATATGTGCTTTGATGTTTAGATGTAGCTTTGTTTTTTGTCAATTACAGCTGGAGATCTACACAAATGTGTCCACAGCCATTCATGCTTCAACCAGAGCTGGAGGAAATGTAAGTATGAAACAGAGAATCCCTAGAGCTGGTTTCCAGTGTACCAGTTTGCTATATGCTAGTTAGCTCAGCTGTTTTCGAAGATAAAGAGTTATTTTGGCATAGCCCTGTGTCATTGTGTGTTTGACATTTGTAATATCTCTGTAATTACATGAGATATTTACATTGAATTTGGAGAAGTTGTCTACTATCAAAAGGGCATTTCATACGACAAAATAAAAGTGACTGAAAACTTGAAACTTGTTTTGTGAAGGGTAGAAAAAATTGTGGGAAAAGGAGAAAATGCTGGTAACCAGCATTTTCTCCTTTTCCCACAATGTTTTCTAAAGGCTTCTTTCTCATGGTCTTTAAAAGTAGAGATTGTTTAATAGGTTAAAGGGTTTATATGTTCTTGATATTTCAGATTGCACAAAACTTGAACCTTTTATCGTCATGGTTACTGTTACAAGGGCTGCAAGGCATCTTGTCTCTGACCCCTGCCATGATTCTAGAAAGGAAGGACAGCAAATCACGCCCGTCTAGTGCTGGGCAGACTGAGGGAGCAGCTACAAAACAGTCACAGTCTGGAAGTCGACCTGGGTCAGCTAAAAGGTATGATGAAAAGTGTTTGAATCCCTCAACCCATTACCACACAATCCCTACTTTTGACGACCCTGAGAAAGAAGCCTGTAGAAAACATTGTGGGAAAAGGAGAAAATGGTGGTAACCAGCATTTTCTCCTTTTCCAACAATGTTTTCTACCCTTCACAAAACAAATTTCAAATTTTCAGTCACTTATATTTTGTTGTCTGCAAATGCTTTCGATTTGGACAAACCTAAAAGTTTGTCGTTTGGTAATGAGTTAACTCCAAGTGACAATGATTTTGGAATGGACCAAACTGAAAGCATCTCCAGACAAGAAATTTAATCTTATTAATATGATGATTTCTTACTGTGATAGGGTAGAAAATATTGTGGGAACCCGCACAGGTGGCTCAGTGGTGAGCGTGTTGGACTCATGACCGGGTGGTTGTGAGTTCGATACCTGGTTTAGGTGAACTTTCTTCACGGGGTATTTTCGCCTCCCACCTCAGCTGAAGCATGTGAGAAAATGAGTTGGTGGCTTTGGAAGAAAATTGTGTTAGTACCGGTATGAAAAAGCCAGGAAACACATGTGCGTCACCGACCGCCATGATATGACCTTGGTTGTTACAGTGGCGTTAAAGCCCAATACAACCTACCAACATATTGCGGGAAAAGGAGAAAATGCTGGTTAGCAGCATTTTGTCCTTTTCCCACAATGTTTTCTACAGGCTTGTTTCTCAGGATCATTAAAAGAGAGGATTGTGTGGTAAAGAGTTAAAAAGAGAGTGGTTGTTGAAGTTATGCCATATGCTGGCATCATAACCAGGCCAGTATTCTTTTTACCTTGGCTGTTCTTGAAGAAAACAATGAGATATTGGGGTAGCCTAGGCCCATTGTCATGTACATTGTCTATGTCATGCAAAAACTTCCAACATTTTATTTGTCTGTCATTACTGAACATATCTACTTCAAACTTGCAGAGGTTGTTGACTATCACAAGTGGAACATTTACCACAGGGACAGGTAACCATCAGAATAATTTTGACACAGTTATGCCCCTTTCTAAGCTTTAAATTCTGATTAAAAATCAAGCAATCACAGTCAAGCATTAGGGCCTACATTCAGTACTTTTGTTTACTCTTTCCAACAATTATGTCATCTTTAACTCTTTACCAAACAACAAAATATTAGACTGGTCTAAATTGAAAGCATTTGCAGATGACAAAATATAACTCAAAAATTAAAATTTGTTTCTAGTAGGGTAAAGAAAGACTGTGGGAAAAGGAGAAAATGCTGGTTACCGGCATTTTCTCCTTTTCCCACAATGATTTCAAAAGACCTCTATCTCAGAATCCTAAAAATCAGGGATTGCTTGGTAAAGGGTTACATTGAAACGACAGCTGTAAAAGAATGACACACCTCCAAGAAAGCAAATTAATATAAAGAAATACATATTTTTTTCCAGCTCATTTCAAGGTTTGGGTGTTCTGTCGGTAGCCCTAGGTATTCAGGCTGTGCAATTATTACACAAACTGTTTGATGACCTTCACACTGAGGGGGTGATGCCCAACTTGAGTGGGACCTCTCAGTCCACCACCATGCAGGTAAGATAGTTAAGGAGATTTTATAAGATTTTAAGGAGGCATGTTTTCTTTGTTTCCTTGTCTTGTTTTATTGCTATTTGCAGTTAGTCCTTTACCACACTATAATTTTTCACTCTTATCCATATAGAAGGAAGTTGCCATTAATTACGTAAATGTTTTTCAGAAGACGGTATTTGTCCTTCAACAGGCAGAAAAAAAGTTGTTGGAAAAGGGGAAAATGCAAGTTACCAGCATATTCTACTTTTCACACAATATTGTCCGGAGCCATCTTTGCCACTTGCTTTGCTAGAAAACATACAAGCCTTGCTCTTTTAAAAGTGGATATCATGCATCTACAAAAAATTGTAGATTCATTTCAGCCCTGCAACGTCAACACAGGCTAACCTGTGTCCAAATTGTTTGTCAGGGTTGTTAAACCTGGGATTAGGGGTAAACAGTAAAAAAACTAATGAAATTGTAAAATGAATTATTTGCAAATGTATCACAATATGTGGTAAAAACTCTAGCATTTTCTCTTTTCCACAATGTTTTCTACCCTTTCCAAATAAAATTTCAATTTTTGATTCTCATTTATATTGTCGTCTGCTAATACCTCCAGTTTGGACTAGTCCAAAATCCTGTTTTTTGGTAAAGAGTTAAGACTGTCATATTTTTTTGTGTGATACATATTACCCATTTGGAATCCCATTTCAGACCACAGCAGGAAAAAGTTTAGACTTGACATTGCTTGCTCCCCTTCCAGCATGGAAACGTATACAGAAACTGATGTCAGCTATCAACATACCAGATCTAATGTTCAGCCTGGTACCAACTGCCTTGAAAAAGGTTGGATAATTTTTTAGATCACTATCTGTTGTACAAAAGAACTGTATAATGTAAATTTGGCTTGTTATTTAAGGCACTGATTTTGTAGACTGGAAATAGTAGTATGAAACTTATTGACTGCAATATCGATTTGGCAGTGAGCGTGGGAAAGGCATTCCAGAATCTGAGCCCCGCCCGGGTGGCTCAGTGGTGAGCATGTCAGACTCATGACCTGGTGGTTGTGAGTTTGATACCTGGTTGAGGCGAACTTTCTTTCCAGTGTATTTTCGCGCCTCACCTCTGCTGAAAAAGCATGTGAGAAAAGTAGTCGGTGGCTTTGGAAAGAAAGTTGTGTTAGTACTTGTGTGAGAAAGCCAGGAAACATGTGTGTCACAGACTGCCATGATATGACCTTAGCTGTTAAAGTGGCATTAAACCCCGATACAACCAACCAAAGCATTCCAGAATCCAGGTAGAGTTTTGTACTAGTGAAACCAGAAATGACAGAAGTAAGGTAGGTTTAGTAAAAATGATGCCTGAAATTGTTTAGAAGTTATCTATTAAGTTTTGTCAGTGAAAAAAAAGTAAGTTTAATTTTTCAAAGTAACAAACACTGTTTGCAATAGTACCATGAATTGTGTTTGGCATGTACAGTGTTAAATATGATATAATTTACTTGTTCAGGCATGCTTATTGATAAGACTGAAGCAAGGCTCGGAGACCTCGGAGACCAGCAGTAGCAGTGCCTCAGATTCCAACACATTCTATGAGGATGATGACTTCAGTAGCTCAGAAGATTCCACGGAGGATGAAGGTAAATGATTTTAACTCATTACCAAACAACAACATTTTAGGTTTGTCCAAATCGAAAGCATTTGCAGACGACAAAATAAAAGTGACTTACAATTTGAAATTTGTTTTATAAAGGGTAGAAAAAGTTGTGGGAAAAGGAGAAAATGCTGGTTAGCAGCATTTTCTCCTTTTCCAACAATGTTTTCTAAAGGCTTCTTTCTCAGGGTTGTCAAAAGCAGGGCTTGTGTGGTAATAAGTTAGTTAAACCTATGACACTTTACCACACAATCATGAGTTTTTACGACCCAGAGGTGTTGAAAAATATGGGAAAAGAAGAAAATGCTGGTTACTAGCATTTTCTCTTTTTCCCACAATGTTTTCTATACTATGATATACAAAGTCTGTCTTTGATTCACATTTATTTTGTCTTCACAGATATATCACATAACTTCATTTAAGGGCTAGGGTAAAGGTCAAGGTCACTGTTAGGGTAAAAGCCAGGGTCACTGTTACTAAGAATAGAAGTAAGATCCAATCTCTGAATTGTTGCATGCCAAATTCAAGCCAATATTCTAGAAAAGAAATACCCCCCCATGATCTCTTGACTATGTCCTCCAATTTATCAGCTTACCTGCTTTCAAAGAGTATTTCTAGGTATTGTCATATTCTGATCTGTGTCGTAATTAAAAAATTTTTACAATTTTAGTAGCTGAAAGTTGTTTAACTCTTTACTACACGACAAAAATTCAGACAGGTTCAAATTGAAAGTATTTGCAGACTACAAAATAAAGGTGACTGAAAAATTGAAATTTGTTCTGGGAAGGGTAGAAAACACTGTGGGAAAAGGAGAAAATGCGTTTTCTCCTTTTCCTACAGTGTTTTCAAAAGGCTTCTTTCTCAGGGGCGTCAAAAGTAGGGATTGTGTGGTATTGGGTTGATATACAAAGTGGAACCCATACGCAGGTATCCATCAAAGTATATCTATACCCCCACAAAAACAATGTTTTCGGGGGTATACTGGAATCAGCCTGTCTGTCTGTGTGTCCGTCCATGTGTGTGGACGTCCATGTGTCGTCAGTGTCCGTCTGTGTACAAAATACTAGTAATTTTGTGTCATGTACTCCTCCTACAGTTTTCCTTCAAATGTATTGAAACTTCCCACATATACTGATCATATATTGAAGAATTGCAAGAGGCAATTTTCAAGTGTCAACTCTTCCTGGTTGAGGAATTACCTTCCCTTAAACTTGACACTTTTTTTCTGTCAAAGCGCGGGCGGGGGTATTAAGTCACATTCAGTGACAGCTCTAGTTGACTTGGTTACACCCCTTTTCTGACTTTGAATTATGACTGAAAATCAAGGGGCTGCAGTGCTCTGTTTTTCTAGAAATAGAGAAAGTTTTAAGTATTGTTTTTAATTTTTAGATGATGATAATGAGCCCATACTTGGCCAGTGGATGGAGGAGATCATGTCCCCATCAGAACCCAAAGAGCCCAGCCCAGCCCCTTCTCTGCCCCAGAGATATGACAATGAAACAAATGGAAAACGATCCAGAAAAGTCAGTACTGGAGACAATACCTACCTTATCCCAGATAAGAGAGAGCCTGATGGGGTAAGCAATGAATTGAATCTTTTAACCAATTAGCAAATACATGTATTATCAAATGTTTATACTGATCAATGTTAACAGTATCTGCAGAGTAGAAATTAAATGTGACTGAAATGATTCAATTTGTTTTTGATAGAGTAGAAAATATAGTTGGAAAAGGAGATTTTTCTCCTTTTCCAAAAATGTTTTCAAAAGCTTTATTTCCCATGGTCATTTTAAACTTTGCCCTGGTATCATCATCTGTGACATTTTGTAATATCATATCTCTGTTGTTTCTGAAGATATCTAATTCAAACAAGGTCAGTTGTGAAGTATCGAAAGTGAAAGGGGAATTCATATAGTGGGTAGGTAACATCAAAATATGGATGCAGCTGTGCCCCTTTTTTGACTTTAAATTTTCTAAAACTCACTTTTTAGAACAGTTCTCTTATTATAGAAGATATGTATATCAAACTTGAACTGGTTGTTCATTATCAAAACATTATAACAATGTATAATTTTTTTTTTGACAATATTTCCTCTGAAGTCATTACCAAGCAACAATATTTCAGGCTTGTCCAAATCGAAAGAAATTGCAGACAAGAAAATGAAAGTGACTGAAAATTCTGACATTTGTTTTGTGAAGGGTAGAAAACATTGTGGGAAAAGGAGAAATGCTGGTTACCAGCATTTTCTCCTTTTCCCACAATGTTTTCTCAAGGCTTTTTTCTCAGGGTCGTCAAAAGTAGGGATTATGTGGTAATGGGTTAACATTAGTGTTTTTGTATTTCATGTGTATTAATCAGTATAGTTATATTTTACTTGTATTTATTTTCAGTATGTGTCACTGGCGTCCAGTGTGCTACAGTTCCTCAACACATATTTCATCAGCACATCAGATGAGGTGTTACACAAGTTTATGAGGGATTCCCTGACCGAAGATCACATGACAAACCTGGCCACATTGATTAAGGACATGGACAAAGAGAGTTTGAAACTAGGAACAGGTTTGTGCCAAGTTAGGAAACCCTTAAGATGCGTTGCCATAGCGCTGTTTTTTTTATTCAATCTGATGATTTTACTGTCTGGTGTATCCCAACTCTGTACCGCACAACCCTGAGTTTTTAAGACCCTAATTGAAAACATTAGGAGAAACAGGATTCTACTTTTCCCACATTTTTTTCTAACCTTTCTGATACAATTCCCATCATTAAAGTATCATTTTAATTGTTGTCTGCAAATACTCTGAATTTGGACCAGTCTAAAATTTTTATCATCCAGTAAAGAGTTCATGAAAATTTTGATGTATAAAACATCAAATGTCTCCAGATGAAAGAAAATGTACCAAAAAAGGGCACAAAACGTTTAGGTAAAAGGAGACAATGCTGGTTGCCAGCTTTATCTCCTTTTTATATGCCCGTCAAAGATGGGACTTATTATGGGATCACCCGTGGCGAGCAGGCGGGCGGGCGGCGTCCAGTTCTTTGTCCGGAGCATATCCCCAAAACTATACTAGCTAGGGTTATGAAATTTCATGGGTGGATAGATCTAATTGAGGGGGAGTGCAGTGCATAGTAATCATAACTCTTGCTTGCTTAATTTTTGATTTATTGCCCTTTGTTGTTTTTCACACTTGAATTTTGTACGGTGCATATCTCCAAAACTATACTAGCTAAGGTTATGAAATTTCATGGGTGGATAGATCTCATCGAGGGGGAGTGCAGTGCTAAGGAATCATAACTCTTGTTCGCTTAATTTTTGAGTTACTGCCCTTTGTTGTTTTTCATACTTGAATATTGTCCAGAGCATATCTCCAAAACTATACTAGCTAGGGTTATGAAATTTCATGGGTGGATAAATGTCATCAAGGGGGAGTGCAGTGCACAGGAATCATAACTCTTGCTTGCTTAATTTTTCAGTTAGTGCCCTTTGTCATTTTTCATACTTGAATTTTGTCCAGAGCATATCTCCAAAACTATACTAGCTAGGGTTATGAAATTTCATGGGTGGATAAATGTCATCAAGGGGGAGTGCAGTGCACAGGAATCATAACTCTTGCTCGCTTAATTTTTCAGTTAGTGCCCTTTGTCGTTTTTCATACTTGAATTTTGTCCTGTGCATGCCCCAGTTTTACAACTTGGGGTAAGACAGGCGTATCTTGCGACAATTTGCCGCTCTTGTTCCAAATTATTTTTAAAAGACTCCTTTATGGCCTAAGAAAAGGGACTGTTTTGTGATTGGATGATTTTCTTTATTTTCTAACAAGGTATTTGATTAGTTTGGTTAATTTCCTATTTTCAGACAAAGTATTTGATGAGTTGTCCATCTCCATTTCAAGACTGAACCACAGTCTTATTGCCACCGGCTGCTTAACTGATAGATTGCAGGAAGTGCTGCTGACCAATTTGGGAGTAAATACTGCAGAGGGTGACACATGGCCTTTAGGCATTTACCCACGGACCCTGGCTGTACTTGCAGAGATTATCTTGTTGCGTCAGCAGAAAGAGAGGACAACGAAACAGTTGAAGAGTCAAACTGAGGCAGTGATAATAAACATTTGGACAAGATTTATCAACACCCTGACTAATAACATAGTGTCCTCACACAGTAAAACTGATCCGAACGACGGTAAATATGTAAAAGCCATACTCCTTGAAAAGGAGGCTTAATGTATCTGCAAAAGTATCTACCCATGTCATCCTCGCATCACATGCAGGCTGATGTGTGTTAATATTATTTGATATATGTCAATCTCTGCATATACAAGAACCATTCTACCTCAGATTTGGGCAGTTGTTAGATTGAATTAATTTTGTGGATGGATTACATGGTGACTTGTATGGTATAATACATCACAGATAATGCATTCAACCCCCTTTTACCATAGGCCATTTATTTATTTTTTTGTCTTTATACCTACGCAAAACAAATGTTTTCGGGGGTATGCTGGAATCGGCCTGTCTGTCTGTGTGTCCGTCCTTCCTTGGGTCTGTCGGTGTGTCTGTGTGTGTATAAATTACTAGTAATTTTATGCCGCAAACTCCTCTACAGTTTTCCTTCAATTGTATTGAAACTGCACATATACTGACCATATATTGAAGATTTGCAAGACGCAATTTTCAAGTGTCAACTCTTCCTGGTTGAGGAATTACCTCTTGAACTAGACACTTTTTTTCTTTCAAAAAGCTGGCAGGGGTATTAAGTCACATTCAGTGATAGCACTAGTTTTATTCTCTTACATTTCCTTTATCAGTGATAGCACTAGTTTTATTCTCTTACATTTCCTTTAGAGTACAAAATAAATATATTCAGTTAACCCTTCACAACACAATTCCGAGTTTTAAAGACCCTGAGAAGTAGGCCTTTTGAAAGCATTGTGGGCAAAGGAGAAAATACTGTTAACCAGCATTTTCTCCTTTTCCCACAATGCTTACTAGACAATCTGATTCGCATCCTATCTTCATGCCATGTAAATGTTGTCATCTGCAAGTGCTTTGAAATTGGAGCTGTCTAAAATATTGTGGTTTGGGAAAACCTTAGAAAACTGTGATTGGCAAGGCAACCATAATTATGGAAGTTCCTTTTCCGGAAGAAAAAAACATCAACAAATTTTTAGCTCACCTGAGCACGAAGTGCTCAGGATGAGCTATTGTAATCACTCACTGTCTGACGGTGTCCGTATGTGGTCTGTCCGTTTGTTCACATTTCTTTGTTTACGCTCTAGAGTCAACAAATATTAACCAATCGGCATCAAGCTTAATATATTTATCATAAGATCTCTAATAAGTTTGATTATGATTTTGATCAGACAGAACAACTTGAGTTATTTGCCCTTGAATTAGAAAGTTCTTTCATCTGAAGTTTAAGTCTCACTTGATCCATTGGCCTTTTCATGGGAGTTACCTTTGTAAAGAGACTTTAGAGCCCTAGCCTGGTGCTGATAAAACCCAGGAATATATTAGTTGTGGCCGTGATGGGACTGAGATAATATTAAAAGTGGCTTTAACCCATTACCACACAATCCCTACTTCTGATGCCCCTGAAAAAGAAGCCTTTTGAAAACACTGTGGGAAAAGGAGAAAATGCTGGTAACCAGCATTTTCTCCATTTCCCACAGTGTTTTCTACACTTTCCAGAACAAATTTCAATTTTTCAGTCACCTTTATTTTATCCTCTGCAAATGCTTTCTATTTGAACCAGTCTAAAATTTTGTCGTGTGGTAAAGAGTTAAATACCATTCAGTCAAACAGTTATCCTCATTGTGTGTGTGAACAAGATGTTTCATTTATATTTTTATACAGACATCAATGCAGAACACATGCAGTTACTGGTGTTCCTGTTTCACAGTCTACCACTGATGCAGAAGAAACTGTTATTGCTACACATTTCACAGGGCGTCATAAAGGCCAGCAAGTTAGATGAGAAGTAAGTATATTGAAAAACTGGTTGTTCAGACATGGAATATATATGATTTTTATGTGTTTGTGTAGTATTATCCACAACTGTTTTCAACAATTTTCAACATACTAGCTTAACCCTTTACCACACAATCCCGACATTTAATGACTCGGAGAAAGAAGCTTTTTGAAAACATTGTGAGAAAAGGAGAAAATGCTGGTAACCAGCATTTTCTCCTTTTCTTACAATGTTTTCTACCCTTCTGTCTGTCCATAGACACAAATTTGTATGTTGAAATACTACGAGACTGTTTCAGGTACCTGTTACGAACCAGGCGTAACTAGAAAGTAGAAGCCAGCAACAAACGATAACAATTAACAGAATTTATTAACAAAAATATCAAATAAACAGTGACAATATTACAATAGTACAAAACAATACCTTAGATGTTAAATCCAAAAGACAAATTATTCCAGTCTTAATTCCAGTCTGATCCTGATCCAAACTGAATGTAATCCAAACACACGAAGTAATCCCCACTTTAGTCTAGTCTGATCCGAATCCAAACTGAATGTAATCCAAGCACTAATTATGACACAAACACAAAATAATTCCCACTGTACTCTGGCAATCATGTATTAACTAGTGAACACTGAGATGTAAAAAGCTTTTCCTTTTATAATAACAGGGAAACTTCCAGAAAATTCATGTTAAAATCAGTTGCATAATTTCTAGTAATCAGATTGTAAAAAGGCCTGGAAACTTCCAGCACAATATTCCACAAGAGAGAATCCAGTTCTAAAAATAGTAACAGGGGAAAACCATTCAAAAATAGATACACACATGAACAAAGCTAGGAATAACTTGGTATGTACATAACATACCAAACTCATTTTTGTCTTTTGATAGGTTATAAAAAATTGTTAGAAAGGGAGAAAATACTGGATACCAACATCATTTTCTCCTTTTTCCTTAGGGTTTTCAAAAGTCATCTCTTGCAGAGTAGGGATAAAGGGTTAATGCTATTGATAATATTGTGAAAGTAAAATATATCTTTATTCTTTCAGACACCTTTTAGAGACAGTGCCCACATCTCTCTCAAGACTGATGCTGATTTTTGACTATCTATTGCATAACTTTTATGACCCACCTACTGAGCTTCTGGAACAGGCAAGTACTAAAAACATGAACATTGGAAAATGTTGAAAACTTGAAATTTCTTATATTCAAGGAGGACCTAGGAGGTCTGGCAGAAAACAGTAGGGTTGTGACAGGGACAAAAGGATTAGGTCTCCGTTTCAGTATAATCTCTTATGATTCTCAGTTTACAACAAACCACAGATCAGAAGTTAAACTTAATGCACAGTGTGTTTGTTCAGATTGCATAATGATCCTGAGAATGAAGGCTTTTGAAAACATTTTGGGAAAAGGAGAAAATGCTGGTTACTTCTTCAGGGTAGTCAAAACTCTGTTATTGAGTGGCAAATATTTAAAAAAGATATATATAAAAAGCACATGCTAGTGAAAGACATTGTGATTTATTTTAGGTTCAATGGAATCTGTTTGCTGTCCACACTTTAAACCAAGCTGCAGACCAGGAGTTAAACTTACCAAAACACAGCATGTGGTTTCAGATACCAGAGATTGAGGACAACTTTAGAAAGTACCTCTCACCACAGGAGCTGACAGAAGGTAGTGGATATCATAGCTTTGTTCTTATAAAGATAAAGAGACAAATGTTTTAGGCAATTTTCAGGCAGTTTTAACCTCATTTCATCCTTATAATTTGAAACTATCATCATTACGGTATCTTCATGCCAAATGTTGCCCCTGATGGCTGCAAGATTATACAGATTATGACGGATAGAAAATGAGTTTTATGTTTTGGAGACGAATTCCTTTTGTTGTCAATACCTAACACTATGTATATCAGTAATTTCTCTGTATAATATGTCGTTGGCCAGATCGGAACGTAGGCAGATCCGGAATCTGCCTAGACCAAATAAGAATTATATCGCATAATTTTGCGTAGAAATGAATATCTATGGAGTAAAGGGTTAAGCACAGTTTTCAAAGGGTATGGCTATTTTTTCTTTTGCAGTTGGAGTGATGAAGCCCAGGTTTTACAACTTGGGTCCAGCAAACATTAAAAGTCAGGAAATTCCAAGAGTAGATGGACTGGTAAGTCCATATATTGTTTTGTGTTGTTCTAAGCCTTCATATTGCAATCTGTTGCATACAGGCTTTGAGAACAGGGGTCTACATTTGTTATATTTGGAGGAATGGCAATATTGCAACAGCTAATCATTGTTTCTTTGATGGTTATTTGGGAAAGGAGCCATTGGCCTAGGAAGAATACTGTCAAAGCACATGGTGGGAAAATTAAGTTTTCACATGGGACTATGTAGACTACGCCTAGGCTTATGACACTTTTATTATAGTGTTATCAATGTCCTATGTTTGTGTCAAGAGTGAAGAATTTGATATATCGTTGGTTTACTTCCAAAACTCCGTAACTACAGCTTGTAACAAGCTGTAGTTATGAGGTTTTGGAAGGAAACCGATGATACGTTTTATGCTATGGACTGTCAGCTATATAATGACTGCATATTTCTTGTTTTCAATGCTAGGTATGAACCATGCTCTGGCAAAAGGGGGTTTACTGCATATGGCCTGCAACATGTGAAAAGGGGCATTCGGACATTTGCGTATAGTGCCGTCTCGGATCAGCAGTCCACTCAGGCTAATCCGAGACGGCACTTTATGACTACATTAGATTTTGTGCTACAGCAGACTTGCGCAAAATAGAAAATTACATAAAAGCGGAAAGTGTTGTTTCAGATTAGCCTGCGCGGACTGCGCAGGCTGATCCAAGGCGACATTTTATGCCAATGTCCGAATGCTCTTTGTCGCGTATTGCAGGCCATATATGCAAGATACTTTACTGTCATCACATAACTATGAATCCGTAAAAGCTGTTTTGACCAACAACAGACTGGATCCTGAGGTAGAATGGTCCTTGGACATGTAAAAAATTTACAAATAACAGTTTCGACTAAGATCAGACTGTACAGGCAGACATGGGTTTATACTTTTTTGCAGTTACATCAAACACCCTTTTCATAAAGTGTCACTCAATTTTCCAAATTGATTTGATCATTTATTTCAGGCATGCAGTTTTTTGCTATCTACACCAGACCAGGTAGACTACAGTCAACTCTATAATGCCTGTATATCTCTGTTGTTGGCTGGAACTGGGGCGGACAAAGTCAAGGACAAACTCACGATACTGGTAAACTATGTTTTAGTACAATGTTTTTGTCTATAGGATATAGGCTGTATGAATTTACCTGGTAGGGCGTGGCTAACCTTTGACACAAGTAGACCAGGGCCCGTATTTACGAAACATACTTTAGAATATTCTTTGTCTTATTCTCCAAGGTCTTCTAAATTTGCAGCCTCTCACCTCTGCTGAAGCACGTGAGAAAAGCAGTTGGTGGCTTTGGAAAGAAAGTTGTGTTAGTACTGGTATGAGAAGGCCAGGAAACACAAGTGCGTCACCGACGGCCATGATATGACCTTAGCTGTTAAAGTGGCATTAAACCCCAATACAACCAATGCAACCAAATCTAAATTTGTAATTGATACACCAGGTAGGTTAATACGTTGTAGCATTGGGTGTTACATGTTGTTTATACATAGAGCAACAATAGGCTGTCAGTGCATCAATTTTATGTCATCACTGTGTAACAACACTGAGAATGTATCGTAAATTTTCAGGATACATGTACCATGTACTACAACTATATGATTGTTTCAAGACTTCTGCTATGTCTGCCACCTTCAATAGAATATCTGAAACTACTAGAGTCCAACACACTACAGATGGCAAACCCTTACGTGATACACACACTGAAATGGGCGCCTCGTCTCGGGCATAAAGTGTTCACAGGATGGGTAAAGGTAGGGATGTGATATTTTGCTTACTATAACACCAAATTACCCCTATGTTTGTTTATTAACCCATTACCACACAATTCCTACTTTTTACTCCCCTGAGAAAAGAGCCTTAACCCTTTCCCAAACGACAAACTATTAGACTTGACCAAATTGAAAACATTTGCAGACAACAATTCAACTCTTGCTGAAAAGATGATTTCTGCCTATCATAGGGTAGAAAACATTGTGGGAAAAGGAGAAAATGCTGTTTACCAGCATTTTTTCCTTTTCCCACAATGTTTCCAAACCCGTAAAAACCAGGGACTGTTTGGGAAAGGGTTAAGAAAACATTGTGGGAAAAGGGGAAAATGCTGGTAACCAGCATTTTCTCCTTTTCCCACAATGTTTTCCACCCTTCACAAAACAAATTTCATATTTTCAGTCACTTTTATTTTGTCATCTGCAAATGCTTTCAATTTGGACAAGTCTAAAATTTTGTCAGTTGGTAATGAGTTAAACCCAAATCAGCACATTCATTCAGGAAATAATATCTGAATAATTGCAATGTGAAGGCTGCTCTTCTTCAACATGACTTAGCAAAGTAGACAAGGTAGAGCAGGGATCAGACAGCATGTTTTGTGTAGCCTGATCTTGATCTACATTGTCCAGAAAGGCAGTTATAGTTTTAGAAAGTATTGAAAGGTGCTTAAAGCCTTTACCAGACTACAGAATTTTAGCCTTGTCCAAATTGAAAGCATTTGCAGATGACAATTTCAGTGTGGCCCAAATGGTGCAATCTTTTATGATCGGATAGAAAATATTGTGAGAAAAGGAGAAAATGCTGGTTACCAGCATTTTCTCCTTTTCCTACAATGTTTTCAAAGGGCATCCTTTCATAGGGTGATTGAAAATAGGCATTGTGCTGTAAAAGATTTAGAGTTAATCTTCATGTGTTGAATGTGAAGTCTTTTTACACTACTGTCCAAGAGGTGAAGTGGTGTAAAAAAAACTGAGGTATCAATTTACCAGTTTTTGTTACACTCTCTATCAGCTATCATATACCAAAGCACACACAAAAGTTGTCTCCCTTTTATCAAAGCAATTACACTCTTGGTAATTCTTGAGTTATCTATATGGAGAAATCAAATATAGTTCTCAGAGTTGATGAGGAATTTTAGTGTTACAATAAACAATGCACTGAAGCAATGCAAAGACGCTGAATCTGAAAAAAAAAAATGCCAACTGTGGACAACACAAAACCCATTATAGTATTTCTATCAGAATATTTTTGATAGGAAAATTAAGTCCACAAAGCATCATTTGGAACAGAATCTTATTTTCATTAAGTTCTGAAAAGAGTATAATTATTTACTTCAACTTATTACTATATACTTTATCAGGACAACATAGTCAAACAGGGTTTGACCACACAGCAAGCTGAGTCACTACTCACCTCGGCCAGTAAAACAGCCAACACAGTACAGTATGATGTAAGACTTGCCATGAACTTCATACAGGATCAGGTCAGTATAAACTCCTACAGTGTGAAGGGTAACACAGGATGCTTCTGCAGATGATTTAGATTAAGATCACACTGTTCATAGTGTGTAGTCTCATCATTGAAGTACCTTGTCCAGTATTTCATGAAGATATTCTGGTTAAAATTGATCAGTTGTCTTCAATATGCTACAGGGGGCTGGGTCTTGTTATAATTCTTTACTTAATTATAATTTTTAGATAATACTCATATTAGAGCTCCAGATAGAGGGATTGATCTTGGTTTTAATACTGAAAATATTTATATAATTAACTATTCTCCACTAAACCCTATGTTGTGGGTACTCATTAGAATCGTCTCATCAAGACGATTCTAATTAGTACCCACAACATAGGGTTTGGAAGAGAAATAACGGAATTAGAATACCATCACTTTGTCTTATCTGGAGCTCTGTCGTATTGAAGGCATTTGCAATCAAATTATTATGGGTTCCTCAAATGATGGAATTTGTCTCTGATGGGATAGAAAAAACAGTGTTGCAAGATGAAAAAAATACCGGTTAAATGAAAAAATACTGAGTACCAGCATTTTATCATTTTCCCACTAAGTTTTTCATAGTATACAGTTCCAATGCCTTTAATAGTTTTATATTCATACTTGCACTTTTTTTCATATAGAGTGGATTTATTCCTTTGGTTCACATTTTTATCCTGAAAATTGCTTTGTTTTTTATGTAGACTGGTTCCCATACATTTGCATACAGATAACAATTTTCTAACATGTACAAAAAGTGCTATTACATTTAGACTGGTTCTTGTACTGTTACACTTATCCCGGCTTCCATTTTCATTTACATATTTTCTCCTTATGTATATCATACAGATTAATTCCAGATTACAAGTTGCTTCCATTTTCATGTACATATTCTCTCTTTATTTCACATAGATTGGTTCCCTACCTCTGACAAGCCAGAATGAAATCCTTGCAGTAGAAAAGCTACCAGGACTGACATCCATCTTGATTCTGGACATGATGATAGCTAAGATACAGGTGTCCCTGGATGATACATTCACTAAAGCTATGGTATATTTTGTTTATATAACATGGCCAATTACCTATCTCTCCGGGCTCCTGTGATGCATAATTGATGGTCGCCTTGTCCTGAAGGTATCAAGACCCTCATTCACCAGCCATTCTTAAGAAGGGTCTTTGTCTTAATTGCCAGAATTTTCTACATTTGTATGTAAAACAATTTCTGATTGGCTAAACCGAATGGTTTAGCCAATCAGAAGTTGTGTTTCTTACAAATTTAGAAAACCTTGGAGAATAAGACTGAGAATATTCTTAACCCTTTACCACATAAGGCATTTCTATGGTATCTCTAGTTGACCTTTAATAACAGCAAGGATGAAACAGTTTCTTATGTGCAAATGATGACACCTTTTGATAGCATAGAAAACATTGTGACAAAAGGTCACGAGCAATTTCACCTTTTGCCACAATGTTTTCCAAAGGCTTCTAAAAGCAATGCATAGAAATGAGTATCTATGCAGTAAAGGGTTAAGAATGGTTGGTGAATACAGGCCCAGATTCCTAATCTGATGTCCCTGGCTTGGTCATCACTGGAGGCACTTGGTTACTTTCCCACATGGCCATCCTCAAATCACTACTCAGCTGTCAGAAAGTAATGATTCTTGTAGAAATGAATATCATCAGTTCTTGGAAAGAAGTTGGCCTAGCGGGGAATTCAAGCCAGTGACACACATACACCCAACTGCATACTTAACAAAACCTTTGAGTTATTATTCAACAAATATTAGTGGTGTGACATTTATTATTAAATTTGTGAACAAATTATGGTTGGTATGTCAGCAGATGAGCTCAAGGAGTCACTTCAAGACTAATTAATCGGTTTGGTTCACTCTTTACCAAACAATATGATTGTAGACTGGTCCAAATTGAAAGCACTTGTAGACGACAAAATATACATAACTCACAAAATGAAATTTGTTTCCAGCAGGGTAGAAAATATTGTGTGAAAAGGAGAAAATGCTGGTTACCAGTATTTTGTCCTTTTCCCACAATGTTTTCTACAGGCTAAGCTTCTTTCACAGGGTCATTAGAAGTCTAGATCATTGGGTAAAGGGTTAATCAATTAAATCAAACAGTTTTTTTGCCAACCTTTCATTTCATCAGCCATTTCTTAAATTCGAACCAGATGATACAACTAAAGGCATGTTCATTTTAAAAGATGTGTATATGACAAAACCAATGTGACTTAGCTGTACTGACGATGTATCTAGTCATTATCTACTTTTCCCACACTATTTTCAAAAACTTTCTTTCTCAGGGTAAAGGGTAAATTTTAGGTTTGTTTGGTAAAGAAATAATCTATCACTTCTTTTTTCAATGTGCTCAATAGGGCGATGAAGACCCCTACAAGGCAATGGAGATTGCTCAAGACCTGATACCAGCTACTATATTACTGGTGGAATCCTACAGTGTGTTTGTCAAGTAAGTAGAGTATTTAACTCTTTTTGTTTTTGTAGACCATAGCAGAAGCTTTTTGTGGACAGTATAAATCAAGATCAGACTGCACAGAACATGCAGTCTGATCTCTTATCTACACTGTCCACTATGTTTTTGCTGGGCTGTTTTCGAAGAAAATATATTATTGCCATAGCGCTGTTGTCACCATCATCATTTTGCCAAAAATATGAACATTTTTACAATATAACTATTATCACTGAAGATATTAATTTCAACATTCAACAAGTTGTTACTATTGAAAAGGAAAGCCACACAACACAGACATGTAACCATCAAAATACATAAGTACAGTTACGCCCCTTTTTCGGCTTAAAATGTTCACTGAAAATCAAGTACCAGCAGTCAAGCATTGGCACCACATGCAGTGCTCTTGATGTGAATTAACCTTTTACCACATGGGAAAATTTTAGACCAATACAAATAGAAAGCATTTTGCAGATGACAATTTCATAGTGGCTCAAATGATACAATTTTTATTTGATAGGAGAGAAAACTTTTTGGGAAAAGGAGAAAATGCTGGTTACAAGCATTTTATGCTTTTCCTACAATGTTTTAAAAGGCTTCTTCCTCAGGGTTGTTAAATGTCGTCATTGTGTGGTAAAGGGTTAAGGCTGAACTGTTTCTACAAATGAAGTGGAACGATATTCTTACAAACAAAGTCCGTAACCCATTACCACACAATCCCTACTTTTGACACCCATGAGAAAGAAGCTTTTAGAAAACATTGTGGGAAAAGGAGAAAATGCTGGTAACCAGCATTTTCTCTTTTTTCCACAATGTTTTCTACCCTTTCCAAATCAAATTTCAATTTTTCAGTCACATTTATTTTGTTGTCTGCAAATGCTTTCAATTTGGACCAGTCTATAAATTTGTTGTTTGATAATGAGTTAACAAAGAAACAAATGAACAAATGCATAAGAGAAATACAGGGACCGGGCAGGATTGAATCTAGAATGCCCAGATGAAAGGCCAACACCATAACCACTGAGCTAAAGAGAATTCTCCCTAACGCAGTTGTTGGGTATTGTATCAAAACCGAGATGAAATTGTGCATGAGAAGGAGTGGCCTCCTGTAACATTGTGTTCTCTTACAGATCATGTATCTTGGGACAAATGGCTGAAACAGAAGAAGGAAATGTGTCGCCACGGCAACTGGAGGCCATCTCCATGGTGATGAGTATATCCTCTAGCAGGGCCAGTAAAGTATCGGTTCTTGGCATAAGCCTTATGTCCCAGTTGCCCACATATGTGAAGACTGTATTAGATTCCTGGAACACAAGCTGTACCACTGACTTTCCTACTATTGGAAACTGGGTAAGATGGAGGGAGGGATAGAGAAGGAGGGCATGGGTAGATAGCTCACTAGTTAGGGTATCCAACCCATGACTTGATGGTTCTGGATCCAACAACTAGCTTAAATTGAATTTACTTTTTGATAATTTTTGGCCTGTCACCTCTCATGCACAGTGGCAGGGAAACCAGCTGTGTTACTGGTGTAAGAAAGCCAGGAAACATGTGTAAGTGCACTGGCCAATGTGATATGACCTTAGCTGTTAACCCATTATTCCATAGATACTCATTTCTACACATTGATTGTTGGAGCCTTTGGAAAACATGGTGGCAAAAGGTGAAGTTGCTTGTGATGAGCATTTTCACCTTTTGGCACAATGTTTTCTGTGCTGTCAAAAGGTGTCATTTACACTTAAAGGTGGCCCTTCAGATTTTGGGGCAAAAAATTTTACAAAAGTGCAAAAAAATCATGTTTATACTCCCAAAGCCTTTTAATTTTCATTCATAAAACCCCAGTGGTTGAAAACCGTCCGACAACACGAGAAATTAGAGATTTACTACAGTCCAGGTTGACACCAACGGGAGACACATTCTATTTTTAGATGATAATTCACTCATTTACTTACAGGAATACACAGAAGCAGCTTCAAACATAGCGTCCAAAGAAGACATCATGGAAAATAATTATTACATGTTTGTTATGATAGGGAATTTAAGTGTTATGAGTCACATGCCAGTTACTTGACATTCCCATAATGCTTTATTGATTTTTGGCGCGAAATCTAAAAATAGCTTAAGAGGCTGCGTAGCCTTTTAAGGGAATACCATCAAAAAATTTTTTTTTGTAATTTTATGAATCTTAATTATTGATGATTTGTATTATTTTTTCATATGAATTTCAGTGATATATATATTTCTTAATTTGGTGAGATGTAAAAATTCTAAATACCCACCTTTAAGAAACAGCTTCATCCTTGCTGTCATTTAGGGTCAGTTAGAGATGCCATAGAAATACCTTATGGGGTAAAGGGTGAAAAGAGCATTTTACTCAAATGCAACAAAGGGATGGAGGTTTTTAATACCTTTAACTCTATACAACATAATCCCTACTTTTAAAGACCCTCATGGAGAAGACAGTTTTGTTTTCCCGCAATGTTTTTGCGGCTATCGAAGACAGAATTCATTATTTGAGTTTCATTATAACCCTGCAAAACTAATGTTTTTGGGGGTATACTGGAATCAGCCTGTCAGTACATGTATCATCCAGCTCCAATAGCGTATGTCAAAGCTGCTGTAGTTAAAAAGCTGGTAGTTGGATCTCAGAGTGGGGCTGGCGGTGCGCTGTAGTGGCGATCTACTGCCATACCCCATGCGACTTGACATCAGAACAGACTCAGGGTGCTCTTGACTGAGTGTGTTGGGCGGCCGGAATGTTTACTGTGAAAAAAATAGGGCGCTCCAGGCAGGCCTTTGTGCCTGAATACTGTTGCATGGAATAATACAGTAGGACCTCGGCTCCAGTCTTGTTGGTTTGCGGAGCGTGAGGTAATGATTAAGAGGGACGGCCAGGGGCATACATACTGCTTTGTGAGAGGTGAAATTCTGTGACCGTTGCACGACCAACGAAAGTGAAAGTATTTGCCTAGAATGTTTCCCTTAATCAAGAACGAAAGTCAGTTTCGAAGACAATCAGATACCGTCGTAGTTCTGACTGCAAACTATACCAACCGACACTCCACAGGAGTTGCTTAATTGACCCTGCGCGAGAAGTCCCTTGGAAACCAAAGTTTCTGGGTTCCGGGGGGAAGGGGAGGGAGGTATGGTTGCAAAGCGGAAACTTGAAGGAATTAACAGAAGGACACCACCAGGAGTGGAGCATGCGGCTTCATTTGACCCAACATGGAAAACCTCACTTGGTCGGGACACTAGAAGGATTGAAATCCTGGACAGAATTGATTAAGTTGATTTAAGTTCGCTGTTGCTGTGATATGACTGAAATAGTATTGACATGGGCTTAGAACACCATTTAATCAATCAATTAGCTCTTTACCCAAAAATCCTAGCTTAGTCTGACTTCAAAGGTTTTTGCAGATGGCAAGATAAACTTTACTCGAAAGTTTTAATTTGTATTGTTTTAGTAGAAAACCTTGTGGTGAAAAGGAAAAATGCTGGTTACCAGCATTTTCTCCTTTTCCCACAATGTTTTCAAGAGTTTTTCTTGAATTTTATTAAAACTGGTGATTGTATGTTGGAGTTAAATGTTTTGCCGTTATTGTTTTACAGAGAAATGCATTTGCAAATGACATTATTCCATCAGAGAGCTACATAGATGCCATTCAGAAGGCACATATAGGAAAACTAGCAGGTAACAAAACATTTCCTTTAACATTGCAAACTTTTCAAACATTATGATGAAAACTTTTACAAAGTTAACCCAATACCACACAATACCTACTTTTGACGCCCCTGAGAAAGGAGCCTTTTGAAAACGCTGTAGGAACAGGAGAAAATGCTGGTAACCAGCATTTTCTCCTTTTCCCAGTGTTTTCTACCCTTCCCAGAACAATCAATTTTTCAGTCACACTTTGTCGTCTGCAAATAATTTCAATTTGGACCAGTCTAAAATTTTGTCGTGTGGTAAAGAGTGGGAAAAGGAAAAGATTGTGATGTCCAACATATTTAGCGAAAAAAAAATTTGAGGCATAATTATCAGACTTGTTAACCCTTTCCCAAACGACAAATTTTGGACTCTTCCAAACCAAAAGAGTTTGCAGATGACAAATTTAGGTTTTGAAATAAAAGCCGGAAAGTTCTCAAAAAAGGATAGAAAACGCTGTGGGAAAAGGAGAAATTACAGTGTTTTCAAAAGACTTTTACTGCAGACACGTAAAAACCAGGGTTTGTTTGGGAAAGTGTTAACTGTCAGAAGGGGAACACATACAGCAATGATAGGTAACCATCAATATATTTTTTACAGTTATGCCCCTTTCCAACTTAAATGTTTTTATTGAAAGCAACTGTAGCCAAACAATGACCCGCAAGCAGTATTCTGGTTGCTTTCTTCCACAATGCTGTTCACATTTATGGTTAATATGATTTAAGCTAATTACATGATAAGATATTGATAAAATTAGACTGATGGTACTTTGATTCATGAGGTTGATTTTGTGTCTTTGTTACAGATGGGAAATATTCAGTCAACTCTTCAATGAAACATATTTTACTTGCTTTGTGCAGACTTGCTTCAGATTTAGTTACGTAAGTATGTTTTTTGAATATGAACAAATATTTTCCTATACAGTGCTAACCAATATTTAGCCCACATTAAACAATTCCATATTTTAACCCGTTCCCAAATGACAAATTTTAGACTGTCCCAAACTCAAAGTGTTTGCAGATGACAATTTTGAATTTGATGAGAATGGCAGAGAGTTTTTGGATAGGCTAGGGAAAAAGTTAAAGATCATTTTGGAAGAAGCCTTTTGAAAACATTGTTGTTAGAGAAGAAAATGCAGGTATCCAGCACTTTCTGTGTTTTCTACAATGTTTTGTTCTCTTTCAGTGACATGTCACAGCCTTTTAGCCATCATATAATTTGTGGTCTACAAAGGCTTTTTTGAGCATGTTTTAAAATTCTGTTGTGAGGTAAAGGGTCAAGTTGTGGATAAGGTCATAAAAACATTTTAACCCTTTACTCCATAGATACTCATTTCTACGCATTGCTTCTGGGAGCCTTCGGAAAACATTGTGGCAAAAGGTGAAATTGCTTGTGACGAGCAATTTCACCTTTTGTTACAATGTTTTCTATGCTATCAAAAGGTGTCATGTACTCAAAAGAAAGGGCTTCATCCTTGCTGTTATTTAGGGTCAATTAGAGATACCATAGGAATGCCTTATGGGGTAAAGGGTTAAGACTGCTTAGGCCTGGTCTTGTACCTGTAAAACTCAGGGAAGATATGGGTGCTTGATGGCTTATTGGTAAAGTGTGGTACTTGTAACCTGGCAGTCCTTGTTTAAGGCCTTGCTTGACACATTGGGCTTTTTTTTTTCAGAATGTTTTTGTGTAAGACACTTCAGAGCCTAAGCCTTGATGAAACCCAGATTGACACCAGTCAATCAAACAATTGTAGAAGCCGTGTCCATGATAATTGTGACTGAAATTATACTTTTTTTATATGTGGAAAGTAGCTTAAATCCAAATTAGACATGAATGATATTCTCTTATTTCATAGATGGTGTCCTGATAGTAAAACAGGGACGAGTAAAGAAACAGTGAGAGTAAAGTTTCCACTTATATTTGATGTGACTACAGAATACCTGTCTGACATGGTGAGTCTTGAGTCCGATATATTTCTGTGTTGATTTAACCCTTTAGTGCCTTTACCAAACAATCCTGACTTTTAATGACCCTGAGTAAGAAGCCTTTTGAAAACATTGTGGGAAAAGGAGAAAGTGCTGGTGACCAGCATTTTCTCTTTTTCCCACAAGGTGTTCAACCTTTTCCAAATCAAATTTCAATTTTAGATTCACATTTATTTTGTTGTCTGCAAATGCTTTCAATTTAGACTGGCTCAAAATTTTGCAGTTTGGTAAAGAGTTAAGAAATGAAACAAGGGATCCTGTGTGACTCAATTAATGTCCATACCTTATGAGATAATAGTGACAGTTTTTTTGTAGAATGTAATGTAATATTCTCTACATTAATATTAGAAATTGATTTTTAGCTCTACAGGCTTTCAGCCAGCAGAGCTTATGTCATGGCATGGTTTCCGTCGTCCATCCGTCCATCTGTCTGTCCTTCCGTCTGTCTGTCCGTCCGTCCGTTAGTCTTTTTCTTGTTTACGCGATAAAGTCTTCATTTCTGGTCAGATTTTCGTGAAACTTACAAAGTTTGTTTATCTCATCAATAGCTTTAACCCTATTGATTTTGAAAAAAATCCGACAAACAGTATGGGAAAAGTAGCCATTTCAAGTTGAAAATTCCTATTTCTTGTTTACGCGATTAAGTCTGTACTTTTGGTCAGATTTCCATGAAACTTGCAGAGTTTGTTTATCTTATCAATAGCTTCAATCCTATTGATTTTGAAAAAAATCCAACAAACAGTATGGGAAAAGTAGCCATTTCAAGTTGAAAATTTTAATTTCTTGTTTACACGATAAAGTCTTCATTTTTGGTCAGATTTCTGTGAAACTTACACAGTTTATTTATCTCATCGATAGCTTTAACCCTTTTGATTTTGAAAAAAATCCGACAAACAGTATGGGAAAAGTAGCCCTTTCAAGTTTAAAATTTCCATTTCTTGTTTACACGATAAAGTCTGTATTTTTGTTCAGATTTCCATGAAACTTGCAGAGTTTGTTTATCTTATCAATAGCTTCAACCCTATTGATTTTGAAAAAAATCCAACAAACAGTATGGGAAAAGTAGCCATTTCAAGTTGAAAATTTTCATTTCTTGTTTACGCGATAAAGTATTCATTTTTGGTCAGATTTCTGTGAAACTTACAGTTTGTTTATCTAATCAATAGCTTTAACCCTATCGATTTTGAAAAAAATCCGACAAACAGAATGGGAAAAGTAGCCATTTCAGATTGAACAATTTCATTGTCTGTTTAGATGATAAAGTATTTATTTGTGATCAGATTTTTATGAATTTTTCAGTTTGTTTATCCCATCAATAGCTTTTTAACCCTTTTGAGTTTGAAAAAATTCAACAAACAGTAATGGAAAAGTAGCCATTTTGAGTTGAAAATGTCAACTTTTTTGTCTTTTTGTGTAATGAATTCCTATGTATGCTTTATTTAAAAGCAAACTCTCTGCCAGTAGAGCATATTCAGGCCCTTCAGGGCCTTCTAGTTTAGCATGGCTGTTTTCGTTGATAACATAGAGGTATTGTCATAGCCCAGTCATCTTCTGTATAGCTGTCTGCATCATTATGCATAAACTTCTACATTTCATAAATAAAGGATATTTGTTTTTTACTGTGAAAGATGGATATTTGTTTCATCGAGTGAACATCATCGGTGATATTTTCATGCAGGGCGTAGTAACCACTCATGATGTTCACTTGATGAAACATTGTTACGAGTCAGGCGTAACTAGAAAGAAGAAGCCAGCAACAAACGATAACAATTAACAGAATTTATTAACAAAAATATCAAATAAACAGTGACAATATTACAATAGTACAAAACAATACCTTAGACGTTAAATTTAGAAGACAAACTATTCCAGTCTTAATTCCAATCTGATCCTGATCCAAACTGAATGTAATCCAAGCACACAAAGTAATCCTCACTTTAGTCTAGTCTGATCCAAATCCAAACTGAATGTAATCCAGGCACTAATTATGACACAAACACAAGATAATCCCCACTGTAGTCTGGCAATCATGTATTAACTAGTGAACACTGAGATGTAAAAAGCTTTTCCTTTTATAATAACAGGGAAACTTCCAGAAAATTCATGTTAAAATCAGTTGCATAATTTCTAGTAATCAGATTGTAAAAAGGCCTGGAAACTTCCTGCACAATATTCCACAAGAGAGAATCCAGTTCTAAAAATAGTAACAGGGGAAAACCATTCAAAAATAGATACACACATGAACAAAGCTAGGAATAACTGGGCATGTACATAACACTTCCCCCCTTGAAAAGAAAAAAGAAAGGTTTATGAAATAAATCTTTCTTTTTTTTTTTAATATTATTTATATACATGTATTTGACACTTTAACTGAAGTATACATAGGAAATGACAAACTCAAATATTAATTATTTAAGACTAATGAAAATAATCAAGGTAATGAAAGTACAATTTAAAAATTCAGTTTGAACATGATTTAGGGAAAATGACTATTTGAATTTCAAACTCTTGAAAGAACATCTGGTATAATGTTATCTTTCCCTTTTATGTGTCTTATGTCAAGATTAAACTCTTGAAGCAATAAACTCCACCTCAGTAATCTTTGATTCTTATTCTTAAGTTTGTGTAGAAAACTTAAAGGGTTATGATCACTGAATACAACAATTGGTGAAGTTGAAGAGGTTAAATAAACTTCGAACTGCTAGATTGCCAGAATTAAGGCAAGACACTCTTTTTCTATGGTAGAGTAATTTTTCTGATGTTTGTTAAATTTCTTAGAAAAGTAACAAACTGGGTGATCAATACCATTATTATCTTCTTGTAAAAGAACAGCACCAATACCAACATCACTTGCATCAACAGCTAATTTGAAACATTTGTCAAAATCAGGTGCCAAGAGAACTGGTGCGCTCTTTAGCATGGCTTTTAGACGATCAAATGCATCTTGACATTTGTCATTCCATTTGAACTTTGTGCTTTTCTTTAGTAAATTTGTTAAAGGTTCAGCAATACCTGAGAAATTTTTACAGAATTTCCTGTAGTAGCCAGCCATACCAAGAAATCGCATCAGCTGTCTTTTACATTTAAGCACAGGAAACTCAGAGATAGCATTGACCTTAGCTTCTAAAGGTTTAACTTGACCCTGTCCCACAAGATGTCCTAGAAATGTTACAGTAGCATGACAAAATTCAGTTTTTGCAAGATTCACAGTCAGTTTCGCTTTACTGAGTCTGTCGAAGAACTTCCTGATTCTTTGAAGGTGTTCACTCCAACTGTCTGAGTAGATGATGACGTCATCAATATATGCATCACAGCCATCTAATCCGCATATAACGTTGTTTATAAGTCGCTGAAACGTTGCAGGAGAATTTTTCATCCCAAACGGCATAACTTTGTATTGGTACAGACCGTTTGGAGTAGCAAAGGCTGATACTTCTTTTGCTCTATCAGTCAGTGGAACTTGCCAGAATCCTTTTAGCAGGTCAAATTTGGTGACATATTTAGAATTTCCAACTTTGTCGATACAGTCATCAATTCTTGGTATTGGAAAAGAGTCTGTTTTTGTCACAGAGTTCACCTTACGATAGTCAGTACACATTCTATAAGTTCCATTTGATTTAGGTACTAATATACATGGTGAACTGTAATTACTCTGGCTAGGTTCAATAAAGTCATTTTCCAGTAAGTATTTTACTTCATCCTGGAGGTATTTCTGTCTCAAAGGATTCATCCTATATGGATGTTGCTTTATTGGTTTAGAATCTTCCACAATGACATCATGATAGATTTTATCTGTTCTTGTGGGGATATCAGGAAATAAATGTTCATATTCATGTATCAACTGTTTCAGTTCTTCCTGCTGTGATGGTTCCAAGTGAGAAAGTTTGTTGTTAAGTTTCTCAAAATATCCGAATTCTCAAGTTTAGATGGACCAGGGTCAGATTTATCATTAAAGTCAGAATTTACTTCAATTTCAAATACACTTGATTCTTGTGGGACAGTGTTTACAACTGTAATTGGTTTTGAAATAGAGCTATCCCTGTCAAAGTATTTTTTTAACATATTTACATGACACATTTGTTTGTTTTTACGCCTTCCTGGAGTATTAATTATATAGTTTAAATCACTTGTTTTCTTGTCAATAGTGTAGGGTCCAAAATATCTTGCCTGTAGAGGTCTGCCAGGTATTGGCAAAAGAGCAAGGACTTTGTCACCTGGTTTAAATTTTCTATCAATAACATGGTTGTCATATCTTGCTTTCATTTTGCCCTGAGACGTTTTAAGGTTAGACCTAGCAACCTCACATGCCCTAGACAGTCTATTTCTGAAGTCAGAAACATACTGTAGTAAATTCAAGGGTGTTTCATCATTTGAGAGAAATTTCTCTTTCAAAAGTTTTAAAGGTCCACGAACAGAATGGCCAAAAACTAATTCAAAAGGACTGAAACCAAGAGATTCTTGTACAGATTCTCTGGCTGCAAATAGTAACAAATGTATGCCCTCATCCCAATCTTTTTCAGTGTCAAAGCAATATGACCTTATCATATTTTTTAATGTCTGGTGAAATCTTTCTAAAGCACCTTGACTTTCAGGGTGATAGGCGGATGACCTGTATTGCTTGATTCCTAATTCATGCATAACCTGTTGGAATATACCAGACATAAAATTTGACCCTTGATCAGACTGAACTGATTTTGGAAGACCAACAAATGTGAAAAATTTTATAAGAGCTTTGACTATTGACTTTGTTTTGATGTTCCTTAAAGGAATAGCTTCAGGAAAACGTATAGAAGTACACATAACTGTTAAGAGATACTCATTTCCTGACTTGGTTCGAGGTAAAGGACCAACACAATCTATAAGTATCCTACTGAAAGGTTCATCAAAAGCAGGAATAGGTTGTAATTGAGCTTTGGGAATGGTTTGGTTGGGTTTACCTACCATTTGACATGTATGGCAAGTTTTACAATATTTAGAGACATCTGATTTGAGACCAGGCCAATAAAAATGAGTAATAATTTTGTGATAGTTTTGTTTATACCTAGATGACCTGACATAGGACTTTCATGGCCTATACTTAGTATTTCATGACGATATGACTTTGGAACCACAATTTGGTGGTAAACAGCCCATTCATCATCAGCTGGGACATCAAATGGTCGCCATTTTCTCATAAGAATCCCATTCTATATATAGTAACACATTGGGACCTCTGAAATTTCATCTTCAGGTAAAGCCCTAAAAATTAATTTTGAAATCTCAGGATCAGTTTGCTGTTCCTGGATAAGCTGTGACTTTGACAGCGTGTTGTGACCTTGGTCAGTAGACCGTGGTGGTGAATGACAAGGCATTGACAAGTCTGTCTGAGTATCAGACAAACTGGGATCAAGAGACTTTTTAATCTCATTATTAAAATATTGACCGATAAAAGTATCTGTCAAGTCAATGTCAGAGTTTGAGTTTTTCAAAATGGCCTTTTTAGCCATAGCTCGGGTAACTGCACAAGAAGGATACAAGTCAGGAATTTCCTGCTCGATAGGGTCATCTGTTTGACCTATATTTGGTGTGTCAGTTACAAGTGAATTAACCACAACCTTATCTCCAGCTAAGTCATTGCCTAGCAGTAAATGGACACCTTTAAATGGTAAGGAAGGTTTAATACCAATAACCACAGGCCCAGTAACCAAATCTGATGATAAATTAACGTGATGGAGAGGGATATTTACAGCTCCACACTCTACACCCTGAATAAGGACACTAGTACCGGAAGAATTCTTCTCAGAAAAAGGCAGTATATCTGCTAAAATAAGAGATTGAGAAGCTCCTGTGTCTCTTAAAATTTTAATAGGGGTAGGTGGGCAATTATCACCTGAAAATGATACAAAACCATTCAACATAAATGGTTCAAAAATCTCCATAGTAGAATCAGACTTTGGTTTTGTGACTATGTCAATTGTATTGGATTTAATAGAAGACTGTGGCCTTGGTCTAAGAGTGGTGAGCCCTGTTGGTTTGGCTTCATCACTTTCTAACTTCCTTTTTAATTTCAAACATTCAGAAACAAGGTGACCAGGTTTCTTACAATAGTTACAAGTGGGTCGAGATAAGGGATATTGACTTTTGGTTTCACAAGTAGAATTGGGTTTGGGTGTATTGGATTGACTGGGCATGCCAGATGGACCAGACATAGATTTATTTTGGGGATGTGAGGAAGTAGGTTTTGGTTTAGCAATAAAAGAAACTTTATGTGTAAGGTAGTAATTATCAGCCAGACAAGCTGCTTCTTCTAAAGTTTCAACTTGTTTTTCATCTAAGAATGTCTTAACATCAAATTGAATACAACGTTTGAATTCTTCAACTAACATAAGTTGTCTTAGTTTATCATAATTTTGGTCTATTTTCTTAGAACAGCACCATCTATCAAATAACTGTTCTTTGTTTCTAGCAAATTCAACATGAGTCTGGTTGGAATCTTTTTTACAATTTCTAAATTTTTGTCTATATGCTTCTGGGACCAGCTCATAACCTTTGAGAATAAGTTCTTTAACAGTCTCATAATGATGACATTGTTCAACGCCTAGTTGTGTATAAATTTCACGAGCTTTGCCCATCAAAACACTTTGCAGAAGCAAAGTCCAGTGCTCTTTTGGCCAATTTAAGTTTTCTGCAACTTTTTCAAAGTGTAGGAAGTATTTATCAACTTCTTTTTCTTGAAATGGAGGAACAAGCCTAATATGTTTTGTAACATCGAAATTGTATTCAACCTTTTCCTTGGGCTGATTTGCTCTTTCTTGCATTTCAATTTCCCTCATTCTTAATTGAAATTCTCTCTCCTTCTCTCTCTCTTCTCTTTCCCTTTCTCTTTCCTTCTCTCTCTCTTCTCTTTCTTCTCTCTGTCTTTCCCTTTCTCTTTCTATTTCTAACTGTCTGATCTGAAGTTTTAATTCAAGTTCTTTCGAACTTGAAACTGACTGAACGTCAACTATCAGGGAAAGAGCATTTTCATTAAAAATCTCATCAACAAAATATTGTACCAAAATGTTCTTAATTTCATGTTTACGCATTGAAGATTTTATTTCAGACAATT
Organism: Tridacna crocea; assembly: GCA_943736015.1. Lineage (NCBI taxonomy): Eukaryota > Metazoa > Mollusca > Bivalvia > Cardiida > Cardiidae > Tridacna > Tridacna crocea. Next base: position 69,670,570 of record OX031057.1, read on the forward strand.
CATAGTGTTTAGCAAGATTAAGCAAATCAGTCTTTTTACCTACATTCAGTAACTCCACAGACGGTTCAGACGTAAATTTATCTAAGTCAAAAGACATGTTTGTTTGTTGCTGGATTCAAATACAAAATTGTATTATAATTACTGATTAGTAGACGAATGCGTTAATCTATTTTCCAATCGATGGATAGTCCAAAATGGAAAACAAATACGTTAAGTCTATTTTCCAATCGATGGATAATCCAAAATGGAAAACGAATACATTAGTCTATTTTCCAATCCCGGACGAGCCCCCAATTTCTGTTACGAGTCAGGCGTAACTAGAAAGAAGAAGCCAGCAACAAACGATAACAATTAACAGAATTTATTAACAAAAATATCAAATAAACAGTGACAATATTACAATAGTACAAAACAATACCTTAGACGTTAAATTTAGAAGACAAACTATTCCAGTCTTAATTCCAATCTGATCCTGATCCAAACTGAATGTAATCCAAGCACATAAAGTAATCCTCACTTTAGTCTAGTCTGATCCAAATCCAAACTGAATGTAATCCAGGCACTAATTATGACACAAACACAAGATAATCCCCACTGTAGTCTGGCAATCATGTATTAACTAGTGAACACTGAGATGTAAAAAGCTTTTCCTTTTATAATAATAGGGAAACTTCCAGAAAATTCATGTTAAAATCAGTTGCATAATTTCTAGTAATCAGATTGTAAAAAGGCCTGGAAACTTCCTGCACAATATTCCACAAGAGAGAATCCAGTTCTAAAAATAGTAACAGGGGAAAACCATTCAAAAATAGATACACACATGAACAAAGCTAGGAATAACTGGGCATGTACATAACAACATATTTCGATCTTTATACTCCACTTGAGAAAATATTACTGAGTATGTTCTCTCAATGAAATAAATTTTAATCTTTCACAATGAAAAACAAAATATACTATTTATTTAATGCTTTTAACCCATTTCTTAGGGGAACTTAATCAAAATTCAGAACAGTTCTTTTTGTTTATTCCCCATGGCGCATTATAATATTACGTTAAGTCTTTACTCCATAGATACTCATTTTTATGCAATGCTTGTTGGAGCCTTTGGAAAACATTGTGGCAAAAGGTGAAAATGCTTGTGATGAGCAGTTTCACCTTTTCTTTTGCCGCAATGTTTTCTATGCTATCAAAAGGTGTCATATACACATAAGCAACAGCTTCATCCTTGCTGTTATTTAGTGTCAATTAGAGATACCATAGAAATGTCATATGGGATAAAGGGTTAAGCATGAGAAATTTAAGGTAAAATATGTCATATTTCCATCAGATTAGTGCACGGAAACAACTGGTTCCAAATTCAATTGAAGAACCTTGTAATATAAGAAAATATTTCACTGATAGTTTTCAATAACCTACCACAAAGCATGAAATAATATCTCTTTCATAATTACATTTACTTCCAACTCATAATAATTGTTAAATATCGAAAGGGAAACCTTTGCAAGAGGGGCAGTTAACAATCAAGATATTTTTTGACACAATTATGCCCCTTTTTGACATTTTATAAGATCTCTTTCATTACTGAAATATTTGCTTCAGACTTTGACTAGTTGTAAACAATCAGAAAAGAAATCCATAAATTAGGGGCAGGTCACTATCATCATAATTGTTATTGACTTAGTTATACCCTTTTTTCAACTTAAAATTTTCACTAGAAACAGCTTCAGCATAACATTGTCACCAGCATGAATAGCTTTTGTTATTGGTAAAATAACATCTAACACTAGGTCCAGAAAGAAACAAAAGAGGATCTGTATTTGAATTTCTTAGTTTTTCGTTTGGGGATGAGGGGGATCGGGGGAAATTATTGAAGTTTCAGTTATAAATTGTCTCTCTTTAGGTTGCCCTTTCTTTGGAGAAGTTTTTGGGAGCCCCAGATGGGGAACAATTCCAGGAAGCCATGTATCATCATGTGATCTCAGTATGCCATCAACTGATACTAAATTATTCAGATCCAGAAAGGTCAGTCCACTTGTGTAATTTTTTACAAATACGAAGCAATTGCAGATGACAAATGTTGCCCAAATAGTGACTGCTGTCTTGGATAGGATAGTAAACATTGTGGGAAAAGGAGAAAATGTTAGTAACCAACATTTTCTCCTTTTCCAACAATGTTTTAAAGCCTTCTTCTGTAGGGTTGTGAATATTAGGAATGTGTGGTTAAGAGTTAACCTTTAACCATACAATCCCTCAGTTGGTAGCTCAACTAGAACTTGAAAGCAATGGGGGGAGGTGCTAGATGAATTTCCCAGCTCGGGCAATATTCAGTAGATTGATGATAGTCATTGTGATTGGTTTTATACCACTCAGACCTCTGAAAGTTGTTTCATTGATGCTTGTGAGGGAAAGAGCAGCCAGTGGTTTTGTATGGAATCTATGCAAAGTAGAAGAAACTCCAGGAATAAGAATGGATAGATGTACTGGCTGCAGCAAAATAACTGAACAATTTGATAATGGTGTTGATATGATCTTTGCAACAATTTTTCTTTCACTTTTTGGAACTCATACCACACAACCCAAAGTTTTCAGGAACCCTGAGGAGTGAGGCTTTTGAAAACATTGTGGCTAAAGGAGAAAATTCTGATAACTTTGCTGACTGAGCTACTGGGCCAAACATCCATGAGGTTCTGATTGCAATCTAGTGATAACAAGGTTTTTTTGGTCATTTCCAATTGATTTGGTGTAATGTTTCTGATTTAAAGACACTATTTTAATTTATCCAATGGCATTCTAGTTTACAAACATGTGAACCAATCAAGATTTATGTTACAGTGGATTGGATGAGAAGATTCTTTGTGACTGCATGAAGTTTTTAGAAAACCACCTGGACAAGCCAGAGGGATTGAAAGCTTTTGAGAAATTTTATTCAACCAATGGTTTGTATTATGGCTTACTATTTTTTTTCTTTAACTGGTTAGTAGCAAATGCTGAAACAAATTCTTACCAGAGATGTTTGAAAAAAAAAAGACCTTGTAAAATATGATATGGCTTGCAACACACGTAAAGGGTCATTCAGACATTTGCGTAAAGTGTCGTCTCGGATCAGCCTGCACAGTCCACACAGGCTAATCCGAGACGGCACTTTACGATTACAATAGATTTGTACTACAGTAGACATGCGCAAAACAGAAAATTACATTAAAGCGGAAACAGTTGATTTGGATCAGCCTGCACAGACTGCGCATGCTGATCCAAATCAACGCTTTAGGCAAATGTCCGAATGCCCCTTTTCACGTATTGCAGGCCATATGGCAATACACTAAAGGGGGCATTCAGACATTTGCATAAAGTACCGTCTCGTATCAGCATGCTCGGACTGCACTGGCTTATCCCAAACAACACTTTCCATTTTTATGTAATTTTCTGTTTTGAGCATTTCTACTGTGACATAAAATCAAATGTAGTTGTTTAGTGCTGTGTCTGACACAACGCTTTATGCAGATGTCCCAATACCCTTCATCGTTTCCCTACAATTTTTTCAAAAGGTTTCTCTTCCATGGTCTCAAAAATTTAGATTGTGTAGTTACAGAATTAACTCCAGGATTGTTTGCTTTTGTTCCTTTCAACCATTCTCTTATTATTTTTTTTTTCAGATTTGACCAGCCTTTTGATTTCTTCATCAAGAGAAAATCTGTCAGCAGACTTTGCAGGGAAAGTGCTGAAGTTTTTCATTAAACTTTTACAACTTGGTGAGTTACCCAAACAATGTTTATGAATTTGGAAACTTGTGTTCTTCCCTTGAAGTTAATGAATATTTAACCTATTGCAACACATTGCTGAGCACCATTAGATCAGTAAATCAGTGGACTGGTAACGTACAATACTTGAGAACTTGGAGTTAGTGGTTCAATTCTTGGTACAGCCAATTTCTTTCTAGGGATTGATGATAGTCCTTGCGAAAGGATTTATTCATGTCTCACAACTGACCATTGTTTCAATGATGGTTATGTGGGAAAAAAGCCAGTGGGTTGGGAAAAATGTTGTGCAGAGCACTGGTAAAAGGACCTCTAGGAAAGCAAGGATAGGTGCGCTGGCCATCAGGATATAACTGTAATAATGTTATACACCATACAGTCCTATGCAAGTGTTATCACTATGGCCAAATCTATAATTTTTTTCATTGCTGCAAACGGTTAAAACTATTCATGTTTTATTTGTTACAGCTGACAACAGCAAAAACAGTAAACAGTACAAAGACCTGTGTAAAAGCCTGGATAAAATAGCTGAAATAGAATCAGAGGTGCTACAGGGATGGTTGATAAACTTCGTGGTTCTGCCTAAGGTTAGACTCTTAGTTAACCCTTTACAGATTCTTAGTTAACCCTTTACCCCATAAGGCATTTCTATGGTATCTCTAATTGACCCTAAATAAGAGCAAGGATAAAGCCATTTCTTATGTGTATATGACACCTTTTGATAGTGTAGAAAACACTGTGGCAAGAGTTGAAATTGCTCATCACGAGCAATTTCACCTTTTGCCACAATGTTTTCGAAAGGCTCCTACAAGCAATGCGTAGAAATGAGTATCTATGGAGTGAAGGGTTAAAAGCTCAACTGTTTTCCAAAAAAGGTTTACATATTGATCTAGCCCCATCCCCATCCGCATATTCATCTTAGTCTTACTGTAAAGTTTTAACATTTAATGTTATTATACTGCAAAGAAAATTCTCGTGATGTGACTGGATAATATACACTGAACATAAATATCATGTATACTGACAAGACTAATGTAAAAGCAGTTTAAAGGAGGTCTGTATACATGACTACACTATCAACACATCAGAAATGGTGGCGTTGATCAATATTAACATCAAGATTATGCGCCAAACTGCACGTTTTAGCATGTTTAACCAAGGTTTCAGTGATCTCAGTTCCCAGTGATGTCAGTTTTCATTGAATTTTAGCGCTCAGAAGGGAAATTCTTCTATGTCAGCATACTCAATTTTTTAATTGGAAAAAAAAAAAACAGGTAGGATTCGCTTAGCCCATTACCACACAATCCCTACTTTTGACGCCCCTGAGAAAGAGGCCTTTTGAAAACACTGTGGGAAAAGGAGAAAATGCTGGTAACCAGCATTTACTCCTTTTCCCACAGTGTTTTATACCCTTCTCAAAACAAACTTCTATTTTTCAGTCAACTTTATTTTGTTGTCGGCAAATGCTTTCAATTTGGACCACTAAAATTTTCTCGTGTGGTAAAAAGTTAACAAACATTGGAATGGTAAAACTTTGCAGAACAATAAATTCTTTGTACGGTCACGGGTCAGGTGGCAGGGGACTTGGAAACTTTACGGCTGTGGTGAATCATGTTGCCACCTCGGAGTTAGGCTTATTTCTCAATGAAAGTCTATTGCTTATAATTTATGGCTCTGTCACAGCAAATTAAGCACATGATAAGTTCCTTTATGAATTGTAGTGATACAGGGCCAGTATGGTCCTCTTTCTCAGGAAATGGGTACCTGGTGCCTAACCCCTTACCATGCAATCATGACTTTTAGCAACCCTGATAGGTTTTAAAAACATTGTGGGAAAAGTAGAAAATGCTGGTAAGCAGCATTTTCTCTGTTTCCCACAATATTTTATACTCAACCAAAGACCAAATCCATTGTTTGAGCTACACTAATTTGTTTTTAGCTCACCTTAGCACAAAGTGCTAAAGGTGAGCTATTGTGATCGCCCAATGTCCGTCGTCCGTCAACAATTTCTTTAAACATCTTCTCCTCCTAAACCACTGGGCCAATCTTCATGAAACATGGCATGAATGTTCCTTGGGTGAAGCTCTACCAAAATTGTTCAAAGAATTTAATTCCACCCATAACTCTGGTTGCCATGGCAACAAAACGAAAAAAAAAATGAAATCTTTGAAAATCTTCTCCTCTGAAACTAGAAGGGGTAGAGCTTTGATATTTGGTATGTAGCATCTCCCAATGGACCTCTACCAAGTTTGTTCAAATTATGCCCCTAGGGTCAAAACTGGCCCAGCCCCGGGGGATAACGCGTTTTAGCGCGTTTGAGCATAGGAACAAAGAAGGAAAACTATAAAAATCTTCTCCTCTGAAACCTGAAGGGGTAGAGCTTTGATATTTGGTATGTAGCATCTCCTAGTGGACCTCTACCAAGTTTGTTCAAATTATGTCCCTGGGGTCAAAATTGGCCCCACCCCAGGGGTCACAAGTTTTAGCATAGGAACAAAGAAGGAAAACTTTAAAAATCTTCTCCTCTGAAACTTGAAGGCGTAGAGCTTTGATATTTAGTATGTGACATCTCCTAGTGGACCTCTACCAAGTTTGTTCAAATTATGCCCCTTGGGTCAAAACTGGCCCCACCCCGGGGGTCACAAGTTTGAGCATAGGAACAAAGAAGGAAAACTTTAAAAATCTTCTCCTCTGAAACTAGAAAGCATAGAGCTTTGATATTTAGTATGTGACATCTCCTAGTGGACCTCTACCAAGTTTGTTCAAAATATGTCCCTGGGGTCAAAACTGGCCCCACCCCAGGGGTCACAAGTTTGAGCATAGGAACAAAGAAGGAAAACTTTAAAAATCTTCTCCTCTGAAACTTGAAGGCGTAGAGCTTTGATATTTAGTATGTGACATCTCCTAGTGGACCTCTACCAAGTTTGTTCAAATTATGCCCCTGGGGTCAAATCTGGCCCCACCCCGGGGGTCACAAGTTTGAGCATAGGAACAAAGAAGGAAAACTTTAAAAATCTTCTCCTCTGAAACTTGAAGGCGTAGAGCTTTGATATTTAATATGTGGCATTTCCTAGTGGACCTCTATCAAGTATGTTCAAATTATGTCCCTGGGGTCAAAACTGGCCCCACCCCAGGGATCACAAATTTGAGCATAGGAACAAAGAAGGAAAACTTTAAAATTCTTTTCCTCAGAAACTAGAAAGCATAGAGCTTTGATATTTGGTCTGTTGTATCTCCTAGTGGACCTCTACCAAGTTTATTCAAATAATGTCCCTGGGGTCAAATCTGGCCCCACCCCGGGGGTCACTAGTTTGAGCATAGGAACAAAGAAGGAAAACTTTAAATTTCTTCTTCTCTGAAACTAGATGGCATAGAGCTTTGATATTTGGTATGTGGCATCTCCTAGTGGACCTCTACCAAGTTTGTTCACATCATGCCCGTGGGGTCAAAACTGGCCCTGCCTCAGTGGTCACAAGTTCGAACATATAAATAATGAAAGAAAATTTTAAGATTCTTCTTCTCTATAACTAGAAGGCATAGAGCTATGATATTTGGCATGTAGCTAGTGGATCTCTACCAGGTTTGTTCATATTATGCCCTTGGGGTCAAAACTGGCCCTGCCTCGGGAGGTCACAGGTTCGAACAAAGCAACAAAGAAGGAAAACTTTAGAAATCTTCTCTGAAACTTGAAGGTGCAGAGCTTTGATATTTGGTATGCAGAATCTTCTTGATGCAACTTGGCAGGGAAGTTCTTTGGGTGAAGCTTTACCAAAGTTGCTCCAAGAATTGAATTTCACTCATAAGCTATAGTCTAAGGTGAGTGTTCCAGGGCCAATGGCCCTCTTGTTTTGTTGTTGTTTTCAATTTGGATAGGTTTAAACTTTTGTTCTCTGGTAAAGAGTTTCAGTTTACTTACAATTTGTTTACAGGACATGACAGAGGAGGGCTTCCAAGAAAACAGATTCCTTCTCCAAACATTTGCCCTTCACCTGGTCAAACCCAATTGTCCGGTCAGTGAACATGTCTCGACTGCTATTCTTGAGTCCCTACTACCCCTTGGCTGGACCCTGTTGAAATCTGTGACTGGGGAGACTGGAGGGTTTCCAGAATTAATGGTTGTCATGCACACACTGGCTGGCTCTGGAAATGGAGAGGGCCACAGCTCTTTGTTTCTTGCTGCAAATGTTTGGCTTCATGTCTGGTATGTATAATGTGTTGATTAAACCTTTCCCAAAGGATAAATTTTGGACCCTTCGAAACCAAAAGAGTTTGCAGAGGACAATTTTAGATTTGCTCATAACAAGCAATTTCTGCTTTTCCCACAGTGTTTTTTAAAGACTTTTACTGCAGACACGTAACAACCAGGGCTTGTTTGGGAAAGGGTTAAAACTTTATCATACAATCCTAGGTTTTGACGAACTTACATGTCAGTCATCAGTCATATGTTATCAACTTTTTACCATGTGTGACTGCAAGATTTTAAGTCCACTTTTCAGTAAATTTGGTCAAACTGTTTGTCATAGTTTCTCTGATTAAAACTGGTTGTCCCTGGTCACAAAGTAAAGGCCACCTTTCAGTCCAATGCCCATGAAACTTAGTCAAGAATGTCTGTGTCGCAAAAATGTAACATGAGTTTGAAAATGGGTCACCTCATGTCAAAAGGAATGAGAAAAGTTTGTTAGCACTGTAGAGTCCACATCGTACAATCTGGTGCCCATGAAAGTTGATGTCTTTCATGAAAAAATGTACTGAGAATGTAGGCTTTTAAAACACTGAAAGATGGAGAATATGTTGGAAACCTGACCTTTTTTTCATTCTCCACAATGTTTGCTGACCTTTGATGGACAATTCCATTCTTTTATTTGCTTCTGCACATGCTTAACTTTGAACAATTTTTAAATTTTTTATTGTGTGAGTAAAGATTATTTGTCCATGTTTAATTTCAGCCAAGACCGTGTATCCCAGAAAGATGTGTTAGAGAAGATTCTTACAAATGCAAAGAGTGGGAAGGTAAAGTTGTGTTATGATATAAATTCTTCTTTTTCTTTTTGTCATTTTTAAACCTATACCATACAATCCTGTGTTTTCATCGCCCTCGGGGAAAAAAAGCAATTTCAAACATTGTGAGAAAATGTTGGTAACGTGCAATTTTAGTTCAGATTTTTTCGAAGAAAACATTGAGATATCAGCATAGTACTGTACTCATCGCGCCATCAGCGCTGGCAGCAGCTGTGTCATTTTGAAAAAACTTTAACACCTACCCTATAAGGCATTTCTATGGTATCTCTAATTAACCCTCAATAACAGCAAGGATGAAGCAGTTTTTCTATATGTATATGACACCTTTTGATAGCATCGAATTTTTTGCCCCTGAAATTTTTCAGGAAGTAGCTTTAGGCAAGTGTTGGCACTCATAATTGGGTGGTGCTCTTGACTTTTTTAGTCCGACTTCAGTTGATGTTGCTTTGTCAGTGCTTAAATGTTTTTTTTTGTGATTTTCATTTCAGAGCCTGTTGAACACCTTGTGTTGCTTGCTGTCCTATATTGGAGAAATCCTGGCTGCTTTGAAGAAAAGTTCTGAAAAGTCTGAGACGACCCCTCCTCCCACAGAACAGGAAGTCCTGGTCACTCAGGAGATTGACAGTGATTGGGAAGAAGATCTGAGTCATGAGGAGGAAGATTCTGTCGGGGAAGACTCTGTAAGCAACTTCAGATTCTATAGTCACTACTTTTTTCTTTACGTTCAGAATTAAAACTGACAGTCTCATTGGCTGAGACAGATGATTGGCCATGGAACAGTTTATGCAGGCTGATCTGGGTTGAAACTATTTGTTATTGGTCATTTTTCTGCTTGTAAAAGAAGAGTCTTCTTCATGCCTCCATTGATTGTTTGACAAAATGGATATGTGACCCGTCATGCAAAAAAACAAAATCTGGGAACTGCAAAAAGTGTCAACCCTGGTCAGACTGCGTGAATTGTGCAGTCTGACCAGGGTTGAAACTTTTTGCTTTTATCATATTTTCTGTATGAAAAGTGATCATTCTACCTAACTTTACAATCATTTTTGAACTATCAATTTAAATTGACTTGCACTATCTTTTACTTGTTTTTCATCTAATTGATGTGGGAATTCCCAGATTGTCCTTTTCCACTTGAAGGGTCACATCAATGATTGTACGAGGACTTGCTTGGTAAAATGCAACACAGATCCCCCATGACTTACTCGTAAATTGATGTTTTGGGCAAATATGAGTACATGTATTTGTCTGATTTGACAAAATTTACAAATTGTCTAAATTTAGAGCACCTAGACTTGAAAAATTCAGTGTGTCTCAAATTGTGGGTAGAAAACATTGTGGTGTAAAGAGAAAGTACTGGTTAAAGGGATTTTCTTGTTTTCTCACAATATTTTTCCAGAAATTATTTCCTGAAGATTGTTAATGCAATGGATTGCGTTGTAGGTTTTACTGTAATTTTTGCAATATTTTTTTTCTTCAGGATGAAGAATCCTTGAATAATAAGTTGTGCACATTTACAGTTACTCAGAAAGAATTTATGAACCAACACTGGTAAGATTAGTTTGATTTGTACTTTAAATATTTTGTCCATATATATCTATAGTGAATAAACTCATTTGGCGATCTCTTACTATTGAGCCTGTGAAAACAGTCAAAAACATCTGAAAAGTATCGACCCAAGTCATCATGCTTAAAGTTGCAATATGCAGTCTGTTCCAAAGTCTGCTGCAAAGATTGGGCTTTCCTTTTCTCACAATGTTTTCAAGTCTTGTTTTCCCAAACATGATAAAACACCTTGTCGGTTTACTTCAAAAACCTTGTGACTGCAGCTTGTAATAAGCTGTAGTTATGAGGTTTTTGAAGTAAATCAACGATCTGATTATGGCAGTTTTAATTCAAAGTTGACATTTTTCCCAGGTATCACTGTCACACATGTAAGATGGTGGATGGGGTAGGAGTATGTACTGTGTGTGCCAAGGTCTGTCATAGGGACCATGATCTTACTTACGCCAAATTTGGATCCTTTTTCTGTGACTGTGGAGCTAAAGAAGATGGAAGTTGCAAGGTAGGTTTGTTTACTGAGATATATGTGCTTATTTCTGTTATGGGGTCCTTGTTGTTAACTGAGCATTAACTGTGATATAAACCACATAATAAAAATAAAAAGTTGAAACTATTAAAATACTATTCTCTGATTATTTGTGATATCACCCCTCTTCTCACCATGTTTAACCATATAGCAAACAGTTTTAATGACCCATAAAGGACTTTTGAAAACATTGCAGGAAAAGGAGAAGATGCTGGTAATCAGCATTTTCTCCTCTTCCCACAATGTTTTCTACTCTATCAAGAGTGGAAATCATTTTAGCAACATGTAATTTTTCAACCATTACTATTTCCTTTCACAGGCCCTAGTCAAGAGATCCAGCCAACTGAGCATGAACAGCGGAGACAGAAATAGCACACAGTCCCCATTCTCTATGGAAACTACTCTACCTAGCTCTTTGAGGCGACGATTATCATCCCCACTACAGACAGAAAAAACAGTGGAGGAAAATAAGGACCAGATTAGTAAAGCTAGACAATTACTCTGTCAACAGATAGAGGTACTGGTTTGTATTGCACAATAACACATGTAACACCTTTTACCATTATTATTTAATTTTTACTTCTAAGTATTTACTAAACATGAATTATATAAACCCTGGACTAGCCAAGTTTTTAGCTGTTTTTGAAGAAAACTTGTTACTACCCTGGCATCTGCATTGTTGTACAAAAATATTAGCATTTTATATATCTCTATTATTATTGAAGATATTTACTTCAAGCTTTGACTATTTAAAGTGAACGTATACAACCAGGACAGGTAACCATTAAACTATTTTTGACATAGTTATGGCCCTTTTTCAACTCTGAAAATCATGCAACTACAGCCTAGTATTTGCATCAGCATGATCCTCTTGTTTTTTTATCTGCCTTGAAATGAGCAGAAATTCTGCTTTTCCTGATGGCACAGTTTTGAACTACCCATTTTGAAAGCATTTGCAGTGAGCAAATTAGATATGCTCAAATGATTGGATTAGTCTTTGAAAGGGAAGAAAGCATTAATTTTGGGAAAAGGCAATAAGATGTAGTTTATTGAGTATAGAGTAAGGTATAATGCCAATTCATTTTTCATAGTGAGGGAAATTATCGATAATTTTTGGATGAAAAAGGAAGACATTTGTTGGTTTTCTCTTCATTTTATACTGCTATTGTGTTTCTTTATTGACACATAGTATCTTCTTTTGCGTCAGTAACTTATTTTTCTTGATTTTTTTTTTTTCAGTCCTGCAAGGATGAACTTCTCAGTGCAATGGTATGTGTTCATTTTTGTTTTAAGAAATACACACTTCAGAATGATATAAATGTATTTTTATGAAAATTGTCCACTCTCATCACAGAAAATTTTCTTACATGATTATGTGGGAAACTAGTTTATGACTAGGAAAGAATGTCATGGGAAGCTCTGGTGTTGGAAAGAATGCATATATGCACAGGCTGCTCCAATATAACTGGAATTCTTTTATTTATTTGGAGTTTTTATACCCCCCCCCCCCCACAATGAAGTAGAAGGGGGTATACTGGAATCGCCATTGCTGTCGGTCCGTCCATCTGTCTGTCTGTAACCACAAATTTGTGTGGCAAAATGCTTGCTCCTAGAGTTTTATACCTTTGGTCTCTGTTTTAATGGTGACAAAATTTAATGAATGCAAACCCTTTATCAGAAGTTACATTTCAACTCTTACTTTTGTACTAAACCATTCTGCGTTCCGTGACAAAGACCTGTTTTGTGACGAGGAGCTGGCAGGGGGTATGATCAGGTTAAGTGATAGCTGTAGTTTTCCAGTGTTATTCAACCCATTCCCAAACAATCCCTGGTTTTTACGGGCTTGAAATAGTATCCTTTTGAAAACATTATGGGAAAAGGAGAAAATGCTGGTAACCATCATTTTCTCCTTTTCCCACAATGTTTTCTACCCTCTCCTAGACAGAAACCATCTTTTTAGCAAGAGTTGAATTGTCGTCTGCAAATGCTTTCAGTTTGGTCCAGTTCAAAAGTTTGTCATTTGGGAAAGGGTTAACCTTTTTTTTTTTTTTTGTCCTTTGCCTAAGTTCCAAAATTAAGAAAATTACTGACCTCCCAACTTCAAATACATATAGATCACATTGTCAAAAAAATGCCTTGCACAAGATTCTTTGGGTCTTAGTACCTTTGCTATTTGACAATTTTGGTCTTTGTCCTTTCTAATGTATGCTAAAGAAATGCCATTGAAGACAAACATATTAAATTTTTCTGTTTTCAGAAGAGCTCTGGGACAATACAGACAGTACTGGACATGTTGGAGAGTGTTCTACCCTCCCTGTCAGAGAACTACCAAAATGTATCACCGCTTGGCTCCACACAGAGAGCTCAGTCAGCGCTACAGGAGCTGCATACACAGCCTAAATTGACGGAGACTACAGATCAGCTGATGGTATGTGTTAGATTCTTGTTTTTTAACCCATTACCACACAATCCCTACTTTTGACGCCCCTGATGAGAAAGAAGCCTTTAGAGAACATTGTGGGAAAAGGAGAAAATGCTGGTAACCAGCATTTTCTCCTTTTCCCACAATGTTTTCTACCCTTCACAAAACAAAAATCAAATTTTCAGTCACTTTTATTTTGTCGTCTGCAAAAGCTTTCAGTTTAGACCAGTCTAAAATATTGTCGTTTAATAATGGGTTAAAGGGGTACTGAGTGGCTCAATAGTAAAGTGTAGGACTTGTAATCTGGAGGCTCGGGTTCATGCCTCACTTGATCCACAGTGTCTTTTGTGGGAATGGAAGACACTTCAGAGTTCTAGGCCAGCACTGGTGAACCCATGAAATCCATGACAAAACAGAAATTTAGGCAGTTAAAAATAATTGCTTGCACCAAACAGAAATACATGTAAAACAAACCTGTTTGTCTGCACGCATAGGTACTGTAAACTTAAAATTTCGATGGCTTTATTACTTTGGATTTTCTTGTAATGGAAATTTCCAGATGTTTTTTTTTTTTTTTTTTTTCAAACACAAAGTCATAGATATATCAGTTGTAGAAAATCCAGCCTTACGTATAACCAAGCTGATAAAAGATATTTTAGGTTTATCAGCTGTATTTTGAAATTGTACATCTTATGTTAGAAATACTGAAAGGAAATGATTGAAATGTAGCTAGTTAATAGGACTTTGTACAATATTTCAAACTGTAACAATTGGCTTACAAGGGGCATTTAATTTAGTGGAAGGCGTCAAAATTTACAATATGTTTTAGAGGCATTGATTTGAAAATAACCCATTACCACTCCATTATATACTTTTGACGACCCTGAGAAAGAAGCCTTTTAAAAACATTGTTGGAAAAGGAGAAAATGCTGGTAACCAGCATTTTCTCCTATTCCCACAATGTTTTCTACCCTTCACAAAACAAATTTCAAATTACCAGTCACTTTTATTTTGTTGTTTGCAAATGCTTTCAATTTGGATTAACCTAAAATTTTGTCATTTGGTAATGAATTAACTCTGATTTTATGCAATTATATTTCAGACTGTAACATTGGGTTCACAAGAAGGGGCGTTTGAGAATGTCCGTATGAGTTTCAGTGGAGATCAAGGCCAACAGATCAGACAGCTGATCACAGCCCATATGCTGCGCCGTGTAGCTATGTGTGTCCTGGCATCACCCCAGGGAAAGAGACAACATTTAGCTGTCAGCCATGAGAAAGGAAAGATTACTATCCTGCAGCTGTCCGCACTTTTGAAACAGGCCGACTCTAGCAAGAAGAAATTGACATTGACTGTGAGTTCTGATAGCTTTTTATTACCCTGTACAAGTTGAAAGAAATTATGGCTCTCCCAATTTAAATGCATTTACTGAGGATTACATTATTGTGGCTCAAATGAAAAGATTTGATTGGATTAAAAACATTATAGGAAAAAAACAAAATGCTGGTTTGCAGCATTTGTCCTTTTCTTTCAGTGTTACTTTCTCAGGTTCATATAAACAGGTGGTAAAGAATATAACTTTTACCACACAATCCTGAGTTTTAACGCCCCTGACAGAGAGAGCTTTTAAAAACATTGTGGAAAAAGGAGAAAATGCTGGTAACCAGCATTTTCTGCTTTTCCCACTAAGTTTTCCACACTGTTGAAGACAGAAATCATCACTTAGCTGTGTTTAATATGTCGTCTGAAAATGCTTTCACTTTTGGTTCAGTCCAAAATTTAATTGTTTGGTAAAGAAATGTAGGATATTTAATATCGCAGGGGTTTTATAAGTATGTATTATTATGTTCTCAGAGTCAAATATGGTAGTGCGATATGGCTCAGTAGTGAAAGTCGAGGCATTATGTTTTGTTTTTTATTATGGTTTAATCCACACATTCAAAGCTGGCCATCATGGAATATCCATGGGCATGACACTTCAACGGTTGGATTTAATGAAAGATATGAGTTGATCATATGTTCCTACCATCTGACTGAAAGACCATGTGACACTGCCAAAGTTTCCTGAACAGCAAACACAAGAGTTGAATGATTAACTCATCACATTTTTCAAAGACTGGAAATTTCAGGATAATGCAATGCTTTTGAGCTAAATGATTATGATTTGTTTGCAAGCCATAGTCATTTATATGTTCCTGTAATGTTTCAGAGACTTGCCTCTGCACCAATACCGTTCACAGTTCTGTCCATCTCTGGTAACCCATGTAATGAAGATTATCTGGCAGTATGTGGACTGAAGGTAAGTTTAAATAAAAGATGGAGACAAAACAAAGTATTTAAGTTTCTGGAAGTACCATAATGTAGTTTACCAAGCTCCTAGTGAAGTTTTGCCTATTTGTGAAAAGCAAGGCAGATTTTCCTCCCAATTTTTCAATTTCAAGAATGTTTACTGTGATTTTCAGATTGTTTCATTCCATACCAATTTTACATATATACATGTATTTCAGGATTAAGCTTACCTTGACTCTTTCCATACCATAGACAGCACCAGAAGCTTTTTTGGACAGTTTAGATCAAGATTAGACTGAACTCTGATCTACGCTGTCCACTGCTGTGTTCTAGATTATGAGCAAACTGTTTCGATCTTGAATCAGGACACAATTTGTAGCCTTTGGCAGAGGGAAATATGGTCTCAAATACTAGTAAGCCAGTCCTCTTTTGCCAGAATGCTTTCATAAGTGATCAGCTATTAGACAAGAAGTCATTTACAGAGGGTTATATGCTTACTGACATTATATTTTTCCTTTCTCAGGATTGCCATGTTCTGACATTTACAAGTTCTGGTTCAGTATCTGACCATCTAGTTTTACATCCAACCCTGGCCACAGGAAACTTTATCATCAAGGCACTGTGGCTGCCTGGAACACAGACTGAACTTGCTATTGTTACTGCAGATTTTGTTAAGGTATGTTGTACTTATGGAGGAGGGGTTGGGGAAGATTCGGGGAGGGAGAAGAAAGGGAGGAAATGGAAGCAAATAGAAGGGAATAGGAAATTCTTTTATCAATGTTCTACAGCTGACATCACATTACCGACCTTGCCTTTGTTGTTACTGCCACTATTTCAACGTATATAACAAAATGAAAGTTGGACGGGGAGAGAGAAGAGATAGACAGAGGGTGAGGGTTTGAAATTTTAACCCCCTTTTGCTGCCAGGAATCTAAGACTTACCACAGACTTGGGCAAAGTTTGTAAAAAATAATTTCTGAGGAGATGGATTTGAGGATGGGAAGAATTAGAGAATGTAGAGAAAAACAAGGGTGGTGGGAGAGAGTGGGGTAGAGATATGAAAATGGAATAATTTTCCAGGGTTCCCTCAGCCCTTCGGAGTAGCTCAGTAGTTAGCGTATCTTACTTGTGACCTAATGGTTGCAAGCTTGATACCAGGTTGAGGCAAACTTTCTTGCAGGGGATTTAGGCCGATCACCTCTGATGTACATGAGAAAGGAAGTCAGTGACTTTGAAAGAAAGCTATGTCAGTACTGGTTTGAAAAAGCCAGGAAACGCATGCCATACTGCAGCGACTGCCGTGATCTGACCAAAGCCATTAGAACAGCATTTAACTCTAATACAAACAATTTTATTAACTCTTTACCAAACAACATAATTTACACTAGTCCAAATCGGAAGCACTTAGAGATGACAAAATTAATGTGACTAAAAGGTGAAATTTGTTTTAGTAGGGTAGAAAACATACTGGAAAAAGGAAAAAATGCTGTTTACCAACATTTTCTCCTTTTCCTACTATGTTTTCAAAAGGCTTTTTTCTCAGGGTCGTTAAAAATCGGGATTATGTGGTAAAGAGTTAAGGGTTCTTTCAAAATTGTACACTGTATAAAATATTTCAAGAGGTAATGAGTGAGTTTTTTTACATTATTGTATCCTACAGGTTTACAACTTGGCTATTGATGCTATCAGCCCTCAGTATTTCTTTCTGTTACCAAGTGGTAAGATTCGAGATGTTACTTTTGTGTTTACCGAGGAGGGTCAGTATATTGTCATCATGGCATCATCAGGATATATCTACACAGAGGTGATGGGAGATTCAAGCAGTGCAAAACATGGACCATTCTATATCACAAATGTGATAGAGGTGAAACACAGTGATTTAAAGGTAAAAGAATTTATTAGTGTCTGATTTTATAAGACACAATATCGTCATCAGGTTCTGATTTTATCAGATTGAATCATAATTCACGTAGTTGATGACTTTCTTAATTCAGTTGAGTTGCCAAGCCTTGGTAGCCCAATGTAGAGAGTTGCTTGTTGGTGGGTTATTTCCATTTATTTATCGTTGCTACCGGTTGCCCATCTGAGCGACGCCCCTAGAAGAAGGTTAGTTGTTACCGGGGATAGTGCAAGGATACAGGTCGAAACTACTGAGAGCTTCGCCTGACTCTTTAATGTGCTCGCCTTATAGCACCGTCACATGGGACCTCGGTTTAATGTCTCATCTGAAAGACTATTAGTAATTTTAGTTTGCCAGTGGGGAATCTGAACCCACAACCTGTAGTGACCCGAAACATTGTGTTCATGAGTCCTACTCTCTACCTACTGAACTATATTGCCTGCGTTGCTTGTAGCCCAGGGGATTGAGTTAAAATCTCTGGCTTTGTACAAATTCTTCTAATCCCTTGATAGCCAAATGTTCTAACAATGAACAAAAAGATTTAGGCTGTGTTAGTTCCTCTGGTTTTCCATGTGGCTAAGATTGAGAAAGATTTGGCCAAAAAAAAAAAAGAAATTGATGAAACACAACCATACCACAACACCATTGTATTATTTAATATGTTCCTTTCTTATATCAGTCTACACTAAAGGATGGATAACTTAACCCTTTACCCCATAAGGCATTTCTATTGCATCTTTAATTGACCCTAAATGATAGCAAGGATGAAGCCATTTGTTATGTGTAAATGACACCTTTTGATAGCATAGAAAGCATTGTGACAAAAAGTGAAATTGCTCGTCACAAGCAATTTCACCTTTTGACACAATGTTTTCCAAAGGCTCCTACAAGCAATGTATAGAAATGAGTATCTATGGAGTGAAGGGTTAAATTGTATAGATTTAGCATGAAATGCTGAACATTTCTGATTCTAATTGAGCCATTGTCTGGAAAAAGGGGGTTTAATACATTTCTGTGATGTGTAATACCAAGCAATTCATCACATAAGTATGGATTGATTAGATCCATTATGTGAAACAACCAAGTGCATTTTGACAAAGAACGTTCCTTTGACTTGCAGAAAATGTACCAAAAGCAGAGAGTTTCTACAGAGATAAGCCCATGCATGGACCATGCAGGCTGACATGGGCGTATACTTTTGCAAATACATTGAATTGTCATTTTTACAGGGCTTGTCTCAGTTGGTTTTTAACCTTAATCCTGCTAAATACCTAAAATGAAATTTTCAATTTGATAGTAAAAACTTAATTAGTACTATTTCAAAGTTCTTTTTTTTTGGGGAATAATATCTCCTTACCGGACAGTGTAGATCCAAGATCAGACTGCACGTTCTGTGCAGTCTGATCTTGATCTACACTGTCCGCAACAGGTCGGTGAGTTGTACTTAGCGGGCTATTGGTTAATTTCAGGATGTAAATGGACAAGTGGCAGGTGGTGGGGTGTCAATCTACTACTCCCATGCATTACAGTTGATGTTTTTCAGCTACACACAAGGTAAAGCTTTATGTTAGTCTGTTTGTTTTACTAAACATTACCCCAGCTTCTTTCAGTTTGATTGAGTCCATTTGCGCACTTGTTATTTTGTAGAGCTTGAGACCAGGGGGGGTCACTGCTTCATATCCCCAGTTTGGCCAGTTTCTTTTAGAATAATTATAATGATCATTACAACAGGGTTCTTTCCTCTTTTATTTCATTATTTTGATAACGCTTATGTGGGATAGCAGCCAGTTGCTTTGAAAGAATGTGATGTGGATTATTGGGAAAAGAGACTTCAGGAAAGTACAGATGGGTGAACTGGCCCCATTATATAACTGAAATGATGTTGAAAAGTAGCATGAAGCAGCAAACAAATATAATTTTTTCAACCAGTTTGTCTGTCAGACCTTTTCCATTTTTATGTTCTTTAATAATGTTAAAAAAAACCAAAATATCGGACTATATTTATGGTAATTGGTCAAATCCGTATCAAGCTAAATGATCCATAGATTTCATGTTTCTCAGGTAACGTTTTTTATATTTCTCAGGTAAAAGTTTTTGTGCACCATTAGCCAAAGATTTGTCATCTACCCCAACTGTGTTTCCAGTAACATTCAAAAGGTACGTCTCTTTTCTCTACTTATTTCTATACAAAAACTTCTTGTTGACTTTTATGGTGTCAGAACTCAACAACCTATTTAAAGAAAAAACATATCTTTACTAAACAACAAAATTTTAGACTAGTCCAAATTGATAGCATTAAATTTGCAGACGACAAAATAAAGGTAACTCAAAAATTGAAATTTGGTTTCCTGCAGGGTAGAAAACAGGGTGCAGAAAGGAGAAAATGCTGGTTACCAACATATTCTCCTTTTCCCATAATGTTTTCAAAAGCTTCCATCTCGGGGCGGTAAAAACCAGGGATTGTTTGGTAAAGGGTTAACTCTTAAACAAGCAGTCTCATTGACTGAGATTGTTAGTCTTGGCAATTAGATGCATATTCTTTGAATTCGAATTTAAGATTGTTGGTGAATTTTGCATCTAGTTGAATCACTGCTTATCTTAGCTCTGTGCAAGGGTTGGTGATTCTCATTGTTGCCAGATTCATTCCTCTCTCACAACTAAACCTTGTTTTGATGCTATTTTGTGGGAAAGCAGCCAGTTGTGTAGAGTGATGTGGGAAGCACTGGTGAAAGAAACTCTGGGGTCACCTGGATAAGTGCACTGACTAAATTAATGTTTAACCCTTTACCACACAATGACAACTTTTGACGACTGAGGTAGAAGCCTTTTGAAAACATTGCCAGAAAAGAAGAAAATGCTGGTAATCAGCATTTTCTCCTTTCCCCATAATGTTTTCTACTCTTCACAAAACAAATTTCAAATTTTTAGTTTTTTTTTATTTTGTCGTCTGCAAATGATCAATTTGGACCAGTCCGTAAATTTGTTGTTGGATAAAGAGTTAAGCAAACAAGTTATATTTGAGTGTTCAAAATGTGGTTATAGTTATTTTTCTGTAAATACTTACACTTACTTATTTGTGAATATTTTACAGCTCAAACGGTGGAAACAAAGGCAACACTGGCACCCAGCCTTTAGTCCAATGGTCTGAGGTCGCTGGACAC
Source organism: Tridacna crocea (assembly GCA_943736015.1). Classification (NCBI taxonomy): domain Eukaryota; kingdom Metazoa; phylum Mollusca; class Bivalvia; order Cardiida; family Cardiidae; genus Tridacna; species Tridacna crocea. The sequence continues at coordinate 69,691,208 of OX031057.1, forward strand.
ACAGGGTTACTGTATTGTATGACACAGGCCACAAACAACCCAGTGGTACTGATGGTTAAACCTGATACTTTACTGATACAGGAAATCAAAGTGGTACCAGCCAAAGCTAAGGTATGTGTTGAAGTTTATCTTCAAGCCTGTACTACACAATCACAATTTTTAATGACCCTGGGGGGACAAACCTTTTGAAATTATTTTGAAAAAAGGAGAAAACACTTGGTCGCTGCGATATAACATAAATAATGTTGAAAATAGCACCTTACAGTCAATCAGTCAATCAACAATATGTTGCAGTTATTGTCGCAAATATCCAAGCTTAATTGTGTATGATAAGACATTTTATTATCATCTATTTTCAGATTCAAGATGTGGTTGCAATCAGACACAATGCATCAAATTCAGACCAGGTAAGTGGGATCAGAGCATTAATTCTCTACCACTTATTTATGCTTTATCAGTTTTAGGGAATTTTCGCATGTTCCTCAAGTCTTTAATGCTCCTTGTCCTTTGACCTTCATTTTTAATCTTTGCCTGTTATTTTTATCTTCAACAGCAAAGAACGACCATGATATTACTGTGTGAAGATGGAAGTTTACGTATATACATGGCTAACGTGGACAGTACAAACTATTGGCTGTCTCCATATCTACAGTCACAAAGTCCTATAGCTGTACTAAAACCTAGCAAGAAGAAGAAGGCCACCAAGTCAGGTGAGTTGGCTTGAATTTTTGAGTTTTCATACATGACCGTCTCTGAAAGAAGAATGGTTAACTCATTACCAAACGAGAAAATTTTAGGCTTGTTCAAATCGAAAGCATTTGCAGACAACAAAATAAAAGTGACTGAAGTTTTGAAAATTGTTTTGTGAAGGGTAGAAAACATTGCGGGAAAGGAGAAAATGCTGGCTACCAGCATGTTCTCCTTTTCCCACAATGTTTTCTAAAGGCTTCTTTCTCAGTGGCATCAAAAGCAAGGATTGTGTGGTAATGGGTTAAACATTTTTTTCACACATTAGATAACAGATAAATTCATTTTTTTGTATGAAATGTTTTTTTTTCTTATTTTACTTATAGGTAGACCTACTGGGGCAGTCAACTTTCCAATAGATTTCTTTGAAAATTGCCAACAATCAAATGATATTGAGGTAAGGAGGAGATGAAATTTGAATTTATAAACAAAATGGTGAATAAGGTGTACTGTTACCATGACAGACTTGAAAATGTTGAACTCAAAATACAACTTTTTATGCCTATAGTGTTGAGAGCTTTGGAAAGTATTGTGGAAACTGAGCTATTGCTTGTAAATAGCTCTGGTTCTTTTCCCGCTACTTTTACCATACTCTTTTGAAACTATCTTTTCCTTTCCCTCACACGCTTCTTGCTTGCTGTCTTTTTTAATCCATTCCTTCTCAATCCCTACTTTTGACAACCCTGAGAAAGAAGCCTTTTGAAAACATTGTGGGAAAATTAGAAGGTGCTGGTAACCATCATTTTCTCTTTTTCGCACAATGTTTTCTACTCTTCACAAAACAGATTTCAAATTTTCAGTCACTTTTATGTTGTCCTCTTCAAATGCTTTCGATTTGGACAAGCCTAAAATATTTTTGTTGGGTAATGTGTTAAGGTTTAAAAATTGCTTGTTGTACAGTAAGTTATTGTTTCAAACACCAAATCATTCTGGGAAAAGGAGTCTTTGTATATTTGTATGGGACAGTATTTGTCATGTGTAATAGTTATCAACATAAAATTTTCACCATTTCTTAGTTCTGGGTTTGAACCTTATCATTAGCACTTACTTTTTCCTTGGAATGTCCTTTTGCAAGATGCGTTGATGAATCATCACCAGGATATGACTTGCATTCAGTTAGAAACATTAGTTCTACTCTTGTTATTCATTTGTCTACTGGTAACTCAAACTTTGACCAATTATACACCTATAGATCTTCAGATGTCTGGTATTCTGCATGCTTTTAATTGACTAATTTGAATGAAATTTACCTGTATTTTATATACTGATCTGTGACTGTTTGATAGCGTTTGAGTCTTTAACCCTTTACCACACAATCCAGACTTTTAACAACCCTGAGAAACAAGCCTTTTGAAAACATTGTGGGAAAAGGAGAAAATGCTGGTCTACCCTTCCTATAACATTGCCATGTTTTAGCCACACTTATTATGTCTTCAGCAAATGCTTTCAATTTGGACAAGTCCACAGGTTTGTCGTTTTGTAAAGAGTTAACTTGTTGCCAATCGACAATATTTTAGACTTGTCCAAATTGAAAGCATCTGCAGACAACAAAATAAAAGTGACTGAAAATTTGAAATTTGCTTTGTGAAGAGTTGAAAACTAAGAGGGAAAAGGAGAAATGCTGGTTACAAGCAATTTCTCCTTTCCCACAATGTTTTCTAAAGGCTTCTTTCTCAGGGTCGTGAAACATAAGGATTGTGTGGTAATGGGTTAAGGGAACCCTCTCAAAAATTACTTTTTTTAGTTTTATGATTCTTAATTATTGATGATTTGGTTTTTTTTTTTCCCATATAATTTTCCATGATATATACTTTTTATTTTGGTGAGATGTGAAAAATCTAAATACCCACCTTTAAAGGAAGAAGGTATTTTTCAATGTTTCATTTACCAGTGTTTTCATGATTTTTTCACAGTATGGTGGTAATGATGTTCTACAGATCTACAACATACAACAGGTGAAGAATAGACTGAATACAACAGGAATGTACATTGCTAGTACAAAGGTAAGTTTATTTCTCTGTGCCTGTATCTCTCTATCTGTGACACTGTCTCTCTGTGTTTCTATCATCTCTTGAATTCACTTTGACTGACATACACACACACATTCACATTCTCTCTCTCTCTCTCCCATCTCTCTCTCTCCCGCACCCCATGTGAGTACAGACTCGGTACAGATTTTCACCATTCAATGCAGGTGATAGCTTTGAGATAAGTAGATCAAAGATAAGTATATTCAACATGTCTGTATCATAGAAGTAATTGTGTTCGTTGACAATTTTGAAAGTACAAAGAGAGTGCTTTTTTTTTTTTCCAAAAAAAATGAACACTTTATTTCAGTTTGAAATTGTTAGCTCTCCATGAGAATTTTATTTCCAACTCCAAAGAAGAAATTGTAATTTTGTTGTTTCAGCCTGCAGGATTTTCCATAGAAATGACCAACACAAACAACACGACAGTTATGGTTGGTGTTCGAGTTCTGGTTGGGAGCCAGACTGTAGAAAGGGCACCAATATATCTGGAAGTATTTGGACGAACCACACAGGTGAACTGTACACGGCCCAGATGGGTAGATCTACCTTTCACAAGAGAGGAGTCTTTGACAGCTGATAAGTCATTTTCCTTGTTCAGTGAGTTCATTTCTACCATTTAACCCTATGCTGCTAAAGGCTATTCACCGACCTTTTTGTGGGCAGTGTAGACCAAGATCAGACAGCACATTCTGTGCAGTCTGATCTTGAATTTCCACTGTCTGATAACAAGATATTTTTCCAAGGTTATAATTATGAAATAGCTAAATTCATGATTTTACTGTCGACTTCAAAGTCTCCTTTAAGTGATTAAGCAGGATAATGATTAATTCTTTTACTCTGTATTAAACAACAATATTTTAGTACTACTCGAATATGGGAGACCATTCCTTCAGGCATGTCTTCGTCCAGATTTAAATACAATACCTAATAACTGCACCACGGAGATATCTCTTAAGCTCAGTGGTTATGGTGTTGGTCTTTTAAACCTCAAAAAAAACCCGAGGATATTTGTCCCCACAGGTTCGAATATTTAACTGACTATACTTATGATGGAAATCTTACTATATTGCAGTTGGCCCAAGCATTGACCCAGGCGGTGTCACTATGGTAGACTCCATCAAAGTGTTCACAAAGACCAAAGATGCCTTTGGCTGGCCTGAAGAGCCAGATGAATTTACAGAGCAGTCCACAGCGAAACCTGCTGCAGCGTCGGCTTCTAACTCATCAGCTCAGAGTGCTGAATCAGAGATCATACCTTCACTTCTGAGTAGTCACCCTCTTACCTCTGCCGATAGGTTTGTGTTCTTTTAGATTCATGTGATGCTTCAATCTTGTACAAAATAGCATTGGCTTTTCAGGAATCTAATGAAAGAAATGTTTGGAAAAGGAGAAAATGCTGGTTGCCAGTATTTTCTCTTTTACCCACAGTGTTATCAATTCTAAGACTAATTCATCGATTTTTTTTTTTTTTTTTTTTTTTTTTTTTTTCAAATACAATGTATCATCGGTAAATGCTCTCAATTTACGTGGGAGTAAAATTTTGTCATGTGGTAGAGCTTATCAGTTTTATTCTTTTCCTTACAAAACTAGTTTGCAGAAAATGACTTGGGAAACAGCATTGCCATAGAAATTTTGCATTGTCAAAATTAATTTTTGCTGAAAAAGCACCCATAGCCAAGGCTTGGTAGTCACATGTGGTGCTCTTATTTCTGTTATTCCTTGACCACAGTGCAACTTTTCATGTGAGCCATGGGTTTGGCCTGCACTAGGCTAGGTTTAGAAATACCTTGCTCAAGGACGGGTCACATAGAAACCTAGAGCTGTAAATGAGGATCAAACCTGGGCTCATTTACACCAACCATTCTCCAGAATATTCTTTATCTTATTCAAGATTTTGAAAGTAACAGAACTTCTGATTGGCTAAACCAAATGGTTTATTTCAACTTCTTTGAATATAAAACAAAGAATGCTCTTTAGAATGGTTGGCAAATACAGACCCTGGTGCCTTTGCAGAGCTCCAGATGAAGGAAGTGATTTTGATTTCAAAATGGAAAATAGTAATTATTCTCCACTAATTCATATGTTATGGGTGCCCATTACAATCGTCTCATTGAGACGATTCTAATGAGTACCCACAACATAAGGTTTGGAAGAAAAATAACGGATTTAGAGTACCATCACTCCCTCATATCTGAAGCTCTGCCTTTGGATTGCAAGTTTTACACCTTCGCTACACATCCACTAAGGATAAGATCAGTGAGAGTAGTCTTATTCTGAATTTGTAGCCGTGGAGTTTAGTTGATGTTGGCTGTTGAAATTGATTTAAAGTTGATATAGAATAAATATGTTTGATTCTTTATCACAAAGTTTTAGTCTTGTCAACATGGAAATCTATAGCAGACAACTTGTCTGATGAACTCATTCCTTGAAAGGGTAGAAAATATTGTGGGAAAAGGGGAAAGTGCTTGTTACTATCATTTTCTCCTTTTGCTATAATTTTTTCAAAAGCATCTTTTCTAATTGTTATTAAGTCTTTACTAAATGACATTTTTTTTAGACTGGTATAAATTCAAAGCTATGGCTGATTACAAATACTGTAATACTCAAATGATTGTATTTGTACAAGAAGGGATGGAATACTTTGTTGGAAAAGTAGAAAATGCTGATGAACAGTATTTTTTCCTTTTTTCCCACAATGTTTTCAAAAGGCTTTTTTCTCAGCATCAGGATTTTGTGGTAGAGGGTTAAAATTCTAGATTATATCTACTTTTACAGGCTCCTTAGCAGTGCTTTGGAAGTTTTGGATGGTGCCTTTTCTGCTGCTTTGTCAGATGAGAAAGTGAGTGTCAGCTCAATTTATATCTTGGACAATGAATCTGAGGGGATTGGGGCAATGCTAAAATTAGTGTGGTCATTTTTCCATCAGTTCTGTCCAAAGACTTGCTTTTATTGTCCTATTTTCCTCTCACATTTGTAAACAAGGCTGATAATGAAAGCCTTTTTACCATTAGAAAAGATTCACCAATAATTTTCACTGATGATATGTTGGCTTTTACAGGAATTATGGTCCTCTAAGTTTTTTCCTGATCCAGTTCTACTTTCATTTCTGAATTCCCTGGCCCATCTTCACCAAATCCTAACTCTTTATCACACAGTCCTGACTTTTAACAACCCTGAAAAAGAAAGTTTTTGAAAACATTGTGGGAAAAGGAGAAAATGCAGGTAATCAGCATTTTCTCCTTTTTATACGCCCGTCGAAGACGGGACGTATTATGGGATCACCCGTGGCGGGCGGGCGGGTGGGCGGGCGGCGTCCAGTTCTTTGTCCGGAGCATATCTCCAAAACTATACTAGCTAGGGTTATGAAATTTCATGGGTGGATACATCTCATCGAGGGGGAGTGCAGTGCACAAGAATCATAACTCTTGCTCGCTTAATTTTTGAGTTATTGCCCTTTGTTGTTTTTCATATTTAAATTTTGTCCGGAGCATATCTCCAAAATTATACTACCTAGGGTTATGAAATTTCATGGGTGGATAGATCTCATTGACGGGGAGTGCAGTGCACAAGAATCATAACTCTTGCTCGCTTAATTTTTGAGTTATTGCCCTTTGTTGTTTTTCATACTTGAATTTTGTCCGGAGCATATCTCCAAAACTATACTAGCTAGGGTTATGAAATTTCATGGCTGGATAGATCTCATTGACGGGGAGTGCAATGCACAGGAATCATAACTCTTGCTTGCTTAATTTTTGAGTTATTGCCCTTTGTCGTTTTTCATACTTGAATTTTGTCCGGAGCATATCTTCAAAACTATACAAGCTAGGGTTATGAAATTTCATGGGTGGATAGATCTCACCGAGGGGGAGTGCAGTGCACAGGAATCATAACTCTTGCTTGCTTAATTTTTGAGTTATTGCCCTTTGTCGTTTTTCATACTTGAATTTTGTCCGGAGCATATCTCCAAAACTATACTAGCTAGGGTTATGAAATTTTATGGGTGGATAGATCTCATTGATGGGGAGTGCAGTGCACAGGAATCATAACTCTTCCTCGCTTATTTTTGAGTTATTGCCCATTGTTGTTTTTCATACTTGCATATCTCCAAAACTATACTAGCTAGGGTTATGAAATTTCATGGCTGGATAGATCTTACCGAGGGTGTGTGCAGTGCATAAGAATCATAACTCTTGCTTGCTTAATTTTTGAGTTATTGCCCTTTGTCGTTTTTCATACTTGATTTTTGTACGGAGCATATCTCCAAAACTATAGTAGCTAGGGTTATGAAATTTCATGGGTGGATAGATCTCATCCATGGGGAGTGCAGTGCATAGGAATCACAACTCTTGCTTGCTTTATTTTTGAGTTATTGCCCTTTGTTGTTTTTCATACTTGAATTTTGTCCGGTGCATGCCCCACCTTTACAACTTGGGGTAAGACGGGTGTATCTTGCGACAATTTGCCGCTCTTGTTCCACAATGTTTTTTACCTTTCCAGAACCAAGGAGAATTTTTTTAGTCACATATGTTGTCGTGTGTAAGTGCCTTAATTTGGATGTCTGATATTTTGTCATTTGTGGGAAAAGGAGAAAATGCTGGTTACCAGCATTTTCTTTTCTTCCCACAATGTTTTCGAAAGGGTCTTCCTAAGGGGCGTTAAAAGTTTTCATTAAGTGGTAAAAGGTTAACTCTTTACCACACAATCCCGACTTTTAATGACTCCAAGAAAGAAGCCTTTTGAAAACATTGTGAGAAAAGGAGAAAATGCTGGTTACCAGCATTTTCTCCATTTCTCACAATGTTTTCTACCCTTTCCATTACAAATTTCAATTTGCTATGTTGTCTGCAAATGCTTTCGATTTGGACTAATGTAAGATTTTATTTTTTGGTAAAGAGTTAAACTAATCAAAATTACTCTGTAAAACAATGGTTTATTTTCAGGATCCACTGAGGCAGAAGGCTCTGGAAACAGCCACAAATCTATTGACTTTACCAACCCCACCCAGTGTACAACAACATACAAAGTCCCTTCTGGCATCTCTATTCACCAATAAGACAGTGTACCACTCACATAAGGTAAGAGTTCATCTTTCCTCCTTCCTCCCCTTCATCCTTTCTCTCAATTTATCTCATAAAGCTTTCAAGACAACCTCAAATCTGTTGACCTTGCCAACTCCACCCAGTGTACAACAACATACAAATTCCTTACTGGCATCTTCTTACGTACAAAGTCCTTACCAAAGAAACAAATAAATGCATAGCTCAAATACAAACTGCATCTGGCGGGATTCGAACCCTTGAAGGGACAAATATCCTTTTTGGAGGATTAAAAGACCAATACCATAACCACTGAGCCAAAGAGATATCTCTCTGACGCAGTGGTCAGGTATTGTATTTAAATCAGGATGAAGCCATGCATGAAGGAGTGGTCTCCAGTAACAAACCCCCTCTTAAAGTCATCATTTATTGATGACTCAAAGCCTTATTAGGCAGAAAGTCCGATTTTGGACAACAAATGGGATTAATGGCTCAATTGCAAATCCCCCATGAGCCCCCATCTTATGAACAATGTCCATAACAAAGAAACAAATAAATGCATAGCTCAAATGCAAACAGCATCTGGCGGGTTTTGATCCTTGAAGGGACAAATATCCTTGTTTTTCAAGGATCAAAAGACCATTACTATAACCACCGAGCCAAAGAGATATCGCTTGACGCCATTGTCATGTATTTAAATCGGGACAAAGCTATGCATGAAGGAGTGGTCTCCCGTAACAATCTGTATATACCAATAGAATTATATACCATATGACTTTATCTCCCTTCTCCATTTACCATAGCCTTTCTCTCCCAATGCATCTGGGAGGGGTTTAGATATAGCCGTGTTTAATTCTTAATCAATGAAACTCATTATGTCTATCAAGCAACTGAATTATGAAGTAAAATGGTCCTTGGGCATGCAGAAAGTTTACCCGATAGTAAAAAGTTCCCACATAGGTCAGCCTGTGCACGCTGACTGATGGAAATGTTTTGAAGATGGATTAAACGCTTTTTTCACAGAGCATGGTTCAATTTTTTCATTAGCATGTCTTCTATTGGAGAAAACATCCAGGTCATATCCCTGCTGTCGCCTGTATCATCTTGATGAAAAAACTGTGACAGTTGATATTATTATACTGCAAAGAAATTTCTTGTGATCTGATTGGTTAACATGTCGGGAACATATATCATTTTCCCTGGCAAAAACCACGTAAAACCAGTTTCCCTTTTGAGTGCCCCGTATACATCACTACAATCATGTGCAACACAACATCCAAAATGGCGGTCACCAGACTGCACATTTATGCACCAAACTGCACATTTTAGTGACATCAGTTTCCAGTGACATCAGTTTTCATTGAAATGGAACACACAGAAGGGAATTTCTATTTTGTCAGCATACTCGATTGGTGAAATTATAAAACAGGAAAATTTCACTTAATGCGCCTTGAAAGGGTAAAACTTTGCGGTATAATAAATTCATTGTATGGTCGTTGTACGCCTTCGGCTGGGGCGACATGATTTACCACAGCAGTGAACAAGTTTCCAAGTCCACTGCCACCTGACCGTACAACTATTAATATCGCTGTTGGAAATATTTTAGCCATCTTCTTGCAGAAGAAGGCTTAACCCTTTACTCTACCACAAGATTTTAGACCTGTTGGAATTGATGGCATTAATTTTGCTGATGACAGTTTCATTGTGGCTCATATGAAATGATTTTCCTTTGAAAGGGAAGAAAACATTGTGGGAAAAGGAGAAAATTCTGGTAACCAGCACAATGTTTTCAAAAGCCTTCTCTTTTAGGGGTATTGAAAGTTGTCATTGTGTTTTAAAGAGTGAATTCATCACCATGATACACAATACCAGCCCAAGTAATAACATAATTATGGATCCATAATTGTCACTTTTCTAACAATTAACTTGATCATTAGGTAGACTGGTCCTTTGATCTGCAGAAAATTGACCAATTGTGAAAAGTTTTGGCCCAGGTCAGCCTGCAGGTACTACACAGGCAAAATCAACGTAAAAGCAGTTTCTCTTTTGGGAACCCCTTATACACGACCACATTTTCACTACAACATCCAAAATCACGGTGTCGATCAAAAGGAGCCCCTTATACAAAAAACGTACAGAGTAGCCTCCACAATATTGTGACTAGTTTCCCTTGATGGATGTCATTAAAGCGGAAATACATTTAATTGGATTATTTTTTTTTTAAAAATAAATGAATAAAGTTACAGATATATAAACAAATAAAGATGCTTAAAAAAGAGCCATTCTTTCAGGAAACTGTGAGGTATAGAACTGGATCAATACTCTTTGAAGACATATTAACCCATTACCACACAATCCCTTCTTTTGACGCCCCTGAAAAAGAAGCCTTTAGAAAACATTGTGGGAAAAGGAGAAAATGCTGGTAACCAGCATTTTCTCCTTTTTCCCACAATGTTTTCTATCCTTCACAAAATAAATTTCAAATTTTCATTCACTTTTATTTTGTCGTCTGCAAATGCGTTCGATTTGGACAAACCTAAAATTTTGTCATTTGGTAATGAGTTAAGCCCCCTTTCCATGGAACACGGCTCATTTGCTTCAGACTTGAATCAGTATTAAAAGGATAGCCAATACCATGAGGAGGGGTGACTAAGTATTTTTAAGACAGTTATGCCCCTTGTTAAACATAAAATTTTCAATGTAAATCAAGCATGCACAGATGAGTGTTGGGGGCCATATGCAGATGCTCTTGTTTACTTCAGGATGAGGTGGAATTAAGACATGTTGTCAAAAGCTTGTCAAGTGATTCGGAGAAAACATCCATGGATGTAGAAGCATTTCAGCGTTTGCTTGTGAGTGCAAGATCTGTGGCCGTGGCTAGACCGGGAAATCTAGTGAAGTTTGCTGAAAAAGAAGCCTCAGATAATGAAAAAGATGGTAAGAACTCTTTCAAATTGTTATTCATTCTGTTCGTATGAAACAGCATGTCGTTGGTTTACTTAAAAAATCTCGTAACTACAGCTTGTAACAAGCTGTAGTTACAAAGTTTTTGAAGTAAGCTTACGATATAAGTGTAACAGCATCTTTGTGCATGCAAATCAGTCTTGATACCTAGGCATTCGGTCCTACATGCATGGCTTAGTGGCAATATCTGTACCATAATTATGTCATTAATTTAGTCTTTCCTGTAATGAAAGCACTTGCAAGAAATATTTAAAACAGGCTGAAATAGTGAGTATTATCTTTGAATGGTTAGAAAAATTAGGGGATATTGAGAAAATGCTGGTTACCATCACTTTTGTTTTTCCTTAACTCTTTACCACACAATTCTGACTTTTAAGGACCCTGAGAAAGAAAGCCTTTGAAAACATTGTGGGTTACCAGCATTTTCTCCATTACCTACAAAGTTTTCAAAAGGCTTCTTTCTCAGGGTTGTTAAAAGTCTGGATTGTGTGGTAAGGAGTTAAAGAGTCGGACTTGTGCAGTTATAGATCAAACATTTAAAAAAAAAAAAAAAAAAAAAACTTCTTTTCAGTTCTAGAAGTAACAGATCTTGAAAAAGAGGAGCCTGTTGTTGTTGTCGGAGAGTTAGAGCCTCAAGAAAAATGTCACTTTGTGTCTCACCTGATGGAGGCCTTCTGGAGATTGTTGAGTGCCAGACCATCTAATCCAATGTTAGCTCCAGTGTGTTTACCAGGTAGATTTATTTATGAATTTCCTTAATTTCTTTTCTTTTGTTGTTTCTTAGCAGCTGCTTTAACCCTTAACCATACAATCCCGACCTTTAATGGCCCCCAAGAATGAAGCCTTTTGAAAACATTGTGAAAAAAGGAGAAAATACTGGTAACCATTTTCTTGTTTTCCCACAATATTTTCTACCCTGCTGGAAACAAATTTCAATTTTCGAGTTAAGTTTATTTTGTAGACTGCGAGTACTTTCAATTTGGACCAGTCTAAAATTAAACAACTTCAAGGTACTATGCATTTTAATGACTTGTTGATAGGTGTAAACTACCATTAGTTGCCTCAGACGACCATTAGGATATCCTTTTAACGTAACAATGTATGAATTTCAACACTTCACAGTTTGCTTATCCGACAAAACAGTAACTCATTCTAAGTGCCTTTATTTGCTTATTTATTTGTAACTTATTATTTTTAAAAAAAATTATCCATTTTTTCCGCTTTAATGACATGCGTCAAGGGAATCTAGTACCAATATGGTGCAGGCTACTCAGTATGTTTGTTGTGTGAGGCACTCATTTTCATTTACACTGTCATTTTGGATGTTGGCGTGAAAATGTGGTCATGTATACGGGGCTCCCAAAAGAGAAACTGCTTTTACATTGATTTTGCCAGTGTACATGAATATATGTTTCAAGCATATTATCCAATCAGATCACAAGAAATTTCTTTGCAGTGTAATAATTCCCTTTTAACCACAGGACTAGCACATATAGATGCCACTGTGGGAGCTTTGGTAGAAATCATGCATGCCTTCACCATATCTGACCTGGAGAATGTAGATTTGGTCAGCAAGTTATATGCCAGACTGTTACTTAATCAGGTAATTAGGGAATATTGATGCATTTCTTGACCTTTAACCTTTTACCACACAATGACAACTTTTAACACCCTTGAGGAAGAGTCATTTTGAAAACTTTGTAGGAAAAGGAGAAAATGCTGGTATCCAGCATTTTCTCCTTTTCCTACAAAGTTTTCTGTCCTATCAAAGAAAAATTGTGTCATTTGAGCCACTATGAAAGTATCAGTCAAACATTTTGCTTTGTGGTAAAGGGTTTAACCAAACATTCCAAAGTTTTTACATCCCGTAGAAAGAAGGCTAATTAAACATTGTTGGGAAAGGAAAAAATGCTTGTAATCAGCTTTTCTCATTTTCCATCAGTGATTTCTACCCATTCATAGACAAATCCAGTCATTAGAGCGGTATTGAATATGTCTGCTAGAAACTCATATGTCTAAAATTTGTTGTTTTGTAGAGAGATTAAATAAAAAATGTTTACAGTACCATAAATGAACCAAGGGTTTTGCAGATCTTGACAAACACCCTGACCTTGTTTAATTAAGCTTGTTAGATAAAGATTCCTCTTAGTGTCAGTTGGTTTTATTTTCATTTATCGAAAAGGTTATTGATATATTTGATGCTTAAAGTAGTAAACAGATTTTATTCCACAGATGAAATGACTTCCCTTTTTTTTTTTTTTTTTTTTGAAAATTTGTGTCAACTTAGGATCTTAGAATGTTTCTTTAGTCTGTTAATATTAGTAAAATAAGATTTGAGTATCAAACTCAAGTCGCAAATGGGGGTCCATCAGCTGACTTAGGCAGATTAAGAGACGCTTTTTTGTCATGAAACCAGGCCCTGGGGTCTGATCCCATTATGAGCAAGCACTGAGTATGTAAACACTGACATTATCATGGTTTTGTTTCCAGATAGCAATTACAAAGCCTGATTAACCTGTTTCACGATGAAGAACATCTTTCATAATCATTGTAAATAAATAAATTTAACTCTTTCCTAAACAATAAAATGTTACACCAGTCCATGTTGAAAGCATTTGCAGACAACAAAATACATTTGATTCAAGAATCTGAATTTGTTTTGGGAATAGTAGAAAACATTGTGGGAAAAGAAGAAAATGCTGGTTACCAGCATTTTCTTCTTTTCCCACAAGGTTTTCAAAAGGTTTTCTTCTTCAGGGTCATTAAAACTCGGGATTGTATGGTAAAGGGTTAAACTGAAAAACTGATTTTCCTATTACAGGACACAGAAGTCAGTTTTGCGTGTAAGCAAGCCATGATCAGGTCTCTCCGACCTAGAACCAAAAGGAAGAGAGTGTTTATACCATCCCCACCAAGATGCAGCTCTCCAGGTTAGTTGTCGCCTCTTCTACTTACTTCCACTGATTTTGTTTAGATCTTAGAAATTTCGATATCGTAAGCTGACGATGTTAGAGAATATGGCAGGTGAAGGAGCATGTACTGAACTTTTTACCAAATGACAAAATTTTAGACTGATTATCGGTATATTATTTTCACAATATATGAGCATTTCTCTTTGAAAAGTGGGCTTAACTCTTTACCAAACAACAAAAAATTAGGCTGGTCCAAATTCATAGGATTTGCAGATGACAAATTAAATGTAATTGAAAGGATGATTTTTGGTTTTTGATGGCGAACATTAATTTGAAACTGAGATATAACATACAGAAGCATTAGATTAACCCATTACCACACAATCCCTACTTTTGACGCACCTGAAAAAGAAACCTTTAGACAACATTGTGAGAAAAGGAGAAAATGCTGGTAACCAGCATTTTCTCCTTTTCCCACAATGTTTTCTGCTCTTCCCAAAACAAATTTCAAATTTTCAGTCACTGTTATTTTGTCGTCTGCAAATGCTTTCAATTTGGACAAACCTAAAATATTGTCGTTTGGTAATGAGTTAATTATTTTTCATGTCCCATGTCAGGAGGAGAAGATGAGGATGAAGAGCCCGCCCAGAAGCCCGAGCCCAAACCCAGTGCTCCGATGATTCAGTCCCTCAGTATCAGTGAGGCTCAAGATGGAGAGGACATGGACCAGTTTGAAATTGTGGTAATATTTACACTTTTTGATGTATTAACTCTTTATCAAAAATTCAAAATTTTAGACTGGTCCAAATTGAAAGCACTTACAGATGACGAAATAAAAGTAACTCGAAAATTGAAATTTGTTTCCAGCAAGGTAGCATACATTGTGAGAGAAGGAGAAAATGCTAACCAGCATTTTCTCCTTTTTTCCACAATGTTTTCAAAGGCTTCTTCTATCTCAGGTGGTAAAAGGTTAATTTAGCCTATAATTGTTTTTTCTCTGGCTGAATTTTGATGAAATGATTTTTAATGTCTATTTGGAGAGGTTAGTGAAGAAATAAATAGGCACTGACAATAGTTTACTAACCCCACAATTGATATCTACCTATATAGATTTTTTTTTTCCCAGTGATTGATATGAAGCTAAATTGATAAATTTAATGTTTCTAGTCTTACAAGTCTTTAATGTACAATTCTTAGTTTTAAGCACCATGTGAAAGATAGATTTTGAAATATTATAGAAAAAGGAGAAAATGTTGGAACGAGCATCAGTGTTTTCTAAAGGCTCTTCTTTAGGGTCTTTAAAAGTCGTCATTGTGAAGGGTCAAAAACAGTATGATACTGGTTTACAGGAAAGCAATGAACCTATGGTATTGGAACCACCTGAACAAGGTCAAGGTCACCCATTAGAAGCCTTGTTACAAAGGGGAGGTAACTTCAACCCTGTGGTGGATATACCTCCAGATGCAGATGATGAGACCATGGTGGAACTGGCCATTGCACTTAGCCTTCAGGATCAGGTAGATGCTTGATTTCTTTGTAGATAATCCTTGTAAATGATCAAGATTATGGTTGAATCTCAGAACATTTCTGTGTTGATATTTTTACCAAATGGTATGATATTGGAATGGTTGAAAATTGGAAGCATCTACAAAAAACAAGTGAAATGTAACAGGGATGATTGCAATTGTCTGAAAGTGTAAAAACCTTTTTGGGAAAGGAGAAATGCTGGTTACGAGCAGTTTCTTCTTTCCACACAAGGTTTTAAAAAGGCTGTTTTCTCAGGGTTGTTAAAACTCATGATTATATGGTAAAGAGTTGAAGGCTGAATGTCAGTACTGTTGACACTTTAAAAACTTTCCTCGGAATTTGTTCTGATTATTTTGTGTTTTCTTCTAAAATGTTACAAATTTTTTGGATGGATGGATCGGATCAGATCAGATCAGACCTTTATTTACCCCATTACCACTCAATCCCTACTTTTTGAAAACACTGTGCGAAAAGGAGAAAATGCTGGTAACCAGCATTTTCTCCTTTTCCCACAGTGTTTTCTACCCTTCCCAGAACAAATTTCATTTTTTCAGTCACCTTTATTTTGTCGTCTGCAAATGCTTTCAATTTGGACAAGTCTAAATTTTCCTCGTGTGGTAAAGAGTTAAGTCACATCATGACTACTAGGGCACCTATCCATGCTTTCCTGGAGTTCCTTCTCCACACAGTTTTCTTTCCAGGCCACTGGCTGCGTCCCCTTTCATGATGACTAGCTTCAATTCTGGGAAAGAAATTAGCCCTGCTGGGATTGAACCATTGGCCTGATGTTCTCAAGGCCTGTACGCTACTGACCAAGGCATGGCTTTGTTCTGTGTTGTCATGCAGTACATGATGTCAGATTTAACTTAGTTAATGTGTGTTGTGATTGCAACATTTTCTTTTACTTTTAGTCAAATGGTGGAATGGGTCTACAAGGATTAAGACTTGCAGGACAGGCCCAGGTGAGAATTGTTTATTCTTTTATAAATAGATTTTCGTTTTAAAATTTCATTGAATCATGATAATTTTTTCTTTTTTTTTTGATGAAACCTCAGACTTTTTTACGCTCTGAACTGATTACAAAAAATAGAGGATTTCTGATTAGAACCTTGTGTAAAGTTCTTGTAAAGGAAATTCTTGGATATTATTATGTTGTAAAGCATTTAAAAGTTTCATATACAGAACAACAAGCAAAAATGTATCTCACAAGTTAAAAAGGAACAGAGAAGTTCACAAATTTTAAAACATTTGCACATTTCTGGTAACCCTTATCCTGTATCCTGCTAAATAACTTATGATAAAACTTTTAAACTGACAGTGAAATCCGAGTTTTGCTATTTCAGAGGGTTTTTTTTTTTTGGGGGGGGGGGGGGAAACACATCTCCTTTTTGGACAGTGTAGATCCAAGATCAGACTGCACATTTTGTGCAGTCTAATCTTGATCTACAATGTCCACAAAAGGCCAGTGAGTCTTGCTTAGCAGCTTATAGGTTAAGTTATTGATATTTTTTCTATTAAACTTATTAGAATGCTGTAAGTTATGAAGATGGCCATCTTTCTGACACGACAGCCTCTGCTCCTGGAAGTGATGATGAGATCGGAAGTAATGCTGCTACAGACGGATCCACACTGAGGACGTCTCCCGCTGATCATGGTGGCAGTGGGGGATCAGAGAGTGCTGGCAGTGTTGAGGAATCTATTTCAGGAGATCACAATGGTAAAGTCTTGATTAACATCTTCCTACCATCTGATAAGTCTTGATTAACCCTTTACCACACAATCCCGACTTTTAACCCATTACCACTCAATCCCTACTTTTGACGCCCCTGAGAAAGAAGCCTTTTGAAAACACTGTGCGAAAAGAAGAAAATGCTGGTAACCAGCATTTTCTCCTTTTCCCACAGTGTTTTCTACCCTTCCCAGAACAAATTTCTATTTTTCAGTCACCTCTATTTTGTCGTCTGCAAATGCTTTCAATTCGGACCAGTCCAAAATTTTCTTGTGTGGTAATGAGTTAACGACCCTGAGAAAGAAAGCTTTTGAAAACATTGCGGGAAAAGGAGAAAATGCTGGTAACCAGCATTTTCTCCTTTTCCCACTATGTTTTCTGCCCTTCCCAAATCAAATTTTAATTTTTGATTCACATTTATTTTGTCGTCTGCAAATGCTTTCAATTTGGACTAGTCTAAAATTTTGCCGTTTGGTGAAGAGTTAACATCCTCCTACCATCTAATAAGTCTTGATTAACATACTCCTACCATCTAATAACTTTTTGTACTCACAGTGAGTAGTTTCTCCTTTTGGCGGATTTTATTGTGTTGTTGTGTTTCTGGCATGTTCATATCTAATACGGTCAAATCAAGAGTGTTCTTGAAATAATTGAACAAACTAATATCTTTCAAACAGTGAGTGGAAGAAGCAGTGTGTATGGGGACAGAGATAGAGGTGTCCGTAGTGAGACCAGTAGTATGGGTGTACCTAGTGCTACTTTACCTCAGGATGTTACAGAGACAGAGACTGACAGGGATACCTCAGCCAAGTAAGTAAACAATATCTTTGCTATCCTAAAGCCTTACAACACAAGTAAATCAAAGACCTGTACAAACTGAAAGTATGTGCAGATGACAGTAACTGTCGTAGTGTAGGACAGTTGATGGAATTGTCTTTGATGGGATAGAAAACATTGTGGAAAAAGGAGAAAATGTTGATTACCAGCATTTTCTTCTTTTCTTACAATGTATTTAACGCTTTACCACACAATCCCGAATTTTAAAGACCTTGAAGAAAAAGCCTTTTGAAAACATTGTGGGAAAGGAGAAAATGCTGGTAACCAGCATTTTCTCCTTTTCCAACAATGTTTTATACCCTTCCCAAAACAAATTCCAATTCTTTAGTCACATTCATTTTGTAATCTGCAAATGCTTTCAATTTAGACCAGTCTGGAATTTTGTCTTTTGGCAAAGAGTTAAAGGGTTTATTCTTCAGGGTCATTAAAACTGTGGATAATGTGGTAAAGAGTTAAGTATTAATTGCATGAAAACGTTGATATAAAAGCAAGAGGTGTATATCGGGAAAGAGAGGTCAAGAGTGAGGCTAGCATTATGGCTGTAACCAGCTCTACATTACCTCAGAATGTCAGAGAGACAGTGACAGAGTTACCTCAACCAAGTAACTGAACATGTCTTCACTTGATTGATTGATTGATTGTAGTACAGAGTGTTTGAAAACATTAGGGTACGAGCTAGCAGTGTATACAGAGAAATAGAGGTCAGATTTTCACCAAAATCGATCTTTTTCAGCCATTTTTAATTTCATTTTAGGTCAGACCATATTCTGATTCACTAAGCCATGTGGTTTAGCCAGTCAGAAGTTAAGTTACTTTCAAAAAGTAAAACCTCTTTTTTAAGATTTTACAAAACCCAAATACTTCTATTTCCAGATTACACAGTTTAAGACTAATGTTACTTGAGAAGTTGCTGCAATATCTACCACAAGTCTCATCAAAGGGAGGTGTGGCAGCCATTCCCTTTATGCAGGTAAACTTTATATAGATTGCCTTGATGAATGTGAAGTACACAACACTGACCTAGAGAGTGGGAGTTCATTTGGTCAAGGACCAGCCAGGTCATACTAAAGACTGATGAGCCTGGTACCAAACCTCAGTAGAGCAGTTGCTTATTCCTTTACCACATGGCAAAATTTTAGACCTATCCAAAATAAAAGCATAGGCAGACAACAATTTCATGGTGGCTCACGTTACACAAATTTCCTTTGATGGATAGAAAACTTTGTGGGAAAAGGAGAAAATGTTTATTACCAGCATTTTCTCCTTTTCCCACAATCTTTTCAAAGCCTGTTTGCTTAGGTCTTAATGCACAGTGTTTGCAATATTATTAACTCTTTACCACACGAGAAAATGTTAGACTGGTCCAAATTGAAAGCATTTGCAAACAACAAAATAAAGGTCACTGAAAAATTGAAACTTGTTCTGGGAAGGGTAGAAAACACTGTGGGAAAAGGAGAAAATGCTGGTTACCAGCATTTTCTCCTTTTCCTACAGTGTTTTCAAAAGGCTTCCTTCTCAGGGGCGTCAAAAGTAGGGATTGTGTGGTAATGGGTTAATCAGTTTTTTAATTTCCAACTTCGCCAAATTCTTTCCATGGATTGATAGTAGTCTTTGCAACAGGATTTATTCTTCCTCCATTTCTGAACATAATTTCAATTACCTTTATATGGGAAAGCAGCCAGTGGCTTGGATAGAATATATAGTATACCAATACTTCAGAGGGAATGAAAGATGCACTTGCTGTTGCAAGGCAGTTGAACAAATATTGAAGAAACAGTTAACAACCAGTTAACTCTTTACCACACAAGAAAATTTTAGACTGGTCCAAATTGAAAGCATTTGCAGACAACAAAATAAAGGTCACTGAAAAATTGAAACTTGTTCTGGGAAGGGTAGAAAACACTGTGGGAAAAGGAGAAAATGCTGGTTACCAGCATTTTCTCCTTTTCCCACAGTGTTTTCAAAAGGCTTCCTTCTCAGGGGCGTCAAAAGTAGGAATTGTGTGGTAATGGGTTAATCAGTTTTTTAATTTCCAACTTCGCCAAATTCTTTCCATGGATTGATAGTAGTCTTTGCAACAGGATTTATTCTTCCTCCATTTCTGAACATAATTTCGATTACCTTTATATGGGAAAGCAGCCAGTGGCTTGGATAGAATATATAGTATACCAATACTTCAGAGGGAATGAAAGATGCACTTGCTGTTGCAATGCAGTTGAACAAATATTGAAGAAACAGTTAACAACCAGTTAATGAGTAACCTGGTACAGTATTTGGTTAACTCTTTACCAAATGACAAAATTTTGGACTTGTCCAGATTGAAAGCATTTGCAGACAACTAAGTAAATAATAGACAGAAATTGACAATTGATTTGGACAAAGTAGAAAACATTGTGGGAAAAGGAGAAAATGCTGCTTACCAGCATTTTCTCCTTTTCCCACAATGTTTTCAAAAGGCTTCTTTCTCAGAGTCGTTAGAAGTCGGGACTGTGTGGTAAAGACTTGTTAAGGAATCTTTCTTTAGCACCATTTACATCTTTGACCTTTTGACCTGTAACCTTGCAGGTCATTCTGATGTTGACCTCTGACCTTGACATTGAAGAAGAAAAGGACCAATCATCCTTGGAGAGCCTTTTGCAAATTTTGTTGAAAGAATTAGACATTACAGGCAAGGATTTGGACAATGTATCTTGTCGTAGTAAACAGTTTGAGGTCAAATTGGTGTATTTGAGATTCTTGAGTGTGCTTCTTTCGAGGACAAAGGCTGGTACAAAGCCGAGCTCGGAGGTAGGTCTGATATAGCCTTTACTCTCTGCATTGAATTCCTTTAGCTCTTACCACAGATTACTTGAAAATATATATTGTCAGTTTATTTCCAAAACCTCCTAACTACAGCTTGTTACAAGCTGTAGTTACTAGGTTTTGGAAGTAAACGGACGATTGTGGATAAAAGAGATATTGCTTGTAATGAGTATGTCCAGGTGTCAGTTGCTGGCAGAAAAAAGTATTTTAAAAATATGTAAAGGGTAAACAAAGAAAGAGTGTTGTGGCACCTTTTTATCCAGTTTTAAAATTCATTTCCCTGTCTGACTAACACTTGGATTAACCATACCATCTTTGCAATAATTTCCATACTTTAAAACGGTATTATTTGAATTCATATACAATTTAGTACCTTCCTTCTTTGGCTTTGGCTGCTATGGGACTATTAAATCTTTATCAATCAATAAGAGTTTGGCATTTGCAAACAAAGTAAATAGGAAGCTTAGAAAATATAGTGGGTAAAGGAAAAATGATGGTAAACAGCATTTTCTCCCTCATATTATTTTCAAAAGATACTTTTGTAAAAGTTGTTAACCTTGGGCTTGTGTGGTAAAGAGTTAATACACCCTCTTTTACAAAGTATTTTCACTGAGCAGAGCCCAGATAGCTTTTTCAGTAATGTGCAGGACTTGAGAACAGGAAGTCATTGGTTCAAATCCTGGCTTGGCCAATTTTTTTCTGAGGAAAGAAGATGGCCATTGCGATTCATTCTTCTCCAACCTCTGACCATTGTTTCCAAAATTGATCCCAGTGCTGCCAACCCGCCCTTTATTCAGAAATAGTAAACAACATATCCATACTCTGTTAACATCTTTTTCTCCAATTTTCACCCTTTTAAGTCTTCCATGTTCTGCATACTTTGTGTAATATATGTTATTGTTAATCATAGTTATAAGAATATGTTGACATTCAATGCAAATAAAGATATGTATGTATATATGTTTCAACAATGGTCAGGTGGGAAAGCAGCCAGTGGCTTGGAGAAAATACTGTGTGGAGTGCTAGTAAAAGAGACTCCAGGAAAGTATGGAGAGGTGCACTTGCCGTGATATAACTGAAGTAATGTTGAAAATAGCATTAAACACCATACATTCAATCATTTTTACAGAAACAGCAACTGCAGTTGTGTTCTTATTATCCCCCACCGAAAGGCGGTGGGGGATATGGTAATAGTCTCCGTCCGTCCTTCCATCATTCCGTCACTGCGTCATTCCGTCCTTCCGCTTTTTGTCCGGAGCATATCTCCAAAAGTATGAAAGCTAGGAACTTGAAACTTCACAAGTGGATAGATCTCATTAAGGAGGTGTGCAGTGTACAAGAACCATTACTCTATCTTCAGTATTTTTGGAGTTATTGCCCTTTGTAAATTTTTACTTCGAATTTTTGTCTGGAGCATATCTCCAAAAGTATGAAAGGTAGGAACTCGAAACTTCACACACATATAGAACTCATTGAGGAGGCGTGCAGTGCGAAAGATCCATAACTCTATCTTCAGTAATTTTGGAGTTATTGCCCTTTGTAAATTTTAACTTTGGATTTTTGTCCGGAGCATATCTCCAAAAGTATGAAAGCTAGGAACTTGAAACTTCACAAGTGGATAGATCTCATTAAGGAAGTGTGCAGTGTACAAGAACCATTACTCTATCTTCAGTATTTTTGGAGTTATTGCCCTTTGTAAATTTTTACTTTGAATTTTTGTCCAAAGCATATCTCCAAAAGTATGAAAGGTAGGAACTTGAAACTTCACACACATATAGAACTCATTGAGGAGGCGTGCAGTGCAAAAGATCCATAACTCTGTCTTCAGTAATTTTGGAGTTATTGCCCCTTGTAAATTTTAACTTTGGATTTTTGTCCGTAGCATATCTCCAAAAGTATGAAAGCTAGGAACTTGAAACTTCATAAGTGGATGGATGTCATTAAGGAGGCGTGCAGTGTATAAGAACCATTACTCTATCTTCAGTATTTTTGGAGTTATTGCCCTTTGTAAATTTTTACTTTGAATTTTTGTAGCATATCTCCAAAAGTATGAAAGGTAGGAACTTGAAACTTCACAAGTGGATAGATATCATTAAGGAGATGTGCAGTGTACAAGAACCATTACTCTATCTTCAGTATTTTTGGAGTTATTGCCCTTTGTAAATTTTTACTTTGAATTTTTGTCCGGAGCATATCTCCAAAAGTATGAAAGGTAGGAACTTGAAACCTCACACACACATAGAACTCATTGAGGAGGCGTGCAGTGCAAAAGATCCATAACTCTGTCTTCAGTAATTTTGGAGTTATTGCCCTTTGTAAATTTTAACTTTGGATTTTTGTCCGTAGCATATCTCCATAAGTATGAAAGCTAGGAACTTGAAACTTCACAAGTGGATAGATCTCATTTAGGAGGCGTGCATTGTACAAGAACCATTACTCTATCTTCAGTATTTTTGGAGTTATTGCCCTTTGTAAATTTTTACTTTGAATTTTTGTCCGGAGCAATCTCCAAAAGTATGAAAGGTAGGAACTCGAAACTTCACAGGTGGATAGATCTCATTTAGGAGGCGTGCAGAGTACAAGAACCATTACTCTATCTTCAGTATTTTTGGAGTTATTGCCCTTTGTAAATTTTAACTTTGAATTTTTGTCCGCAGCATATCTCCAAAAGTATGAAAGGTAGGAACTCGAAACTTCACACACATATAGAACTCATTGAGGAGGTATGCAGTGCGAAAGATTCATTACTCTGTCTTCAGTGATTTTGGAGTTATTGCCCCTTGTAAATTTTTACTTTGAATTTTTGTCCGGAGCATACCTCCAAAAGTATGAAAGGTAAGAACTCGAAACTTCACAAGTGGATAGATCTCATTAAGGAGGCGTGCAGTGTACAAGAACCATTACTCTATCTTCAATATTTTTGGAGTAATTGCCCTTTGTACATTTTTTTATGGAATTTTTGTCCGGAGCATATCTCCAGAAGTGTGAAAGCTAGGAACTTGAAACTTCACACACATATAGAACCCATTGAGGAGGCATGCAGTGCGAAAGATTCATTACTCTGTCTTCAGTATTTTTGGAGTTATTGCCTTTTGTAAATTTTAACTTTGGATTTTTGTCTGGAGCATATCTCCAAAAGTATTTGAAATATCATCTTCAAACTTCACAAGTGGATAGATCTCATTAAGGAGGCATGCAGTGTACAAGAACCATCACTCTATCTTCAGTGTTTTTGGAGTTATTGCCCTTTGCACATTTTCTTCTGGAATTTTTGTCAGGAGCATATCTCCAAAAGTATGAAAGGTAGGAACTTGTAATTGTTGAGTTATTGCTCTTTGTAAATTTTCACTTTGGAATTTTGTCCGGAGCATATCTCCAAAAGTACAAAGGCTAGGAACTTCAAACTTTATACACTTATAGAATTCATTAAGGAGAAGTGCACTTCACAAAAACCAAAACTCTGTCTTTAGTAATTTTTTGAGTTATTGCCCTTTGTTAATTTTTATTTTGGATTTCTGTCTGGCATATATCTCCAAAAGTATAAAAGCTAGGAACTTAAATTTTCATACACATATAGAACTAATTGAGGAAAAGTGCAGTGCACAAGAACCATAACTCTATCTTCAGTATTTTTGGAGTTATTGCCCTTTGTAAATTTTTACTTTGGATTTTTGTTCGCACATTTTCATTTAGATTACAGACTTTTTTCGACTGATTACCCTTTGATGAATTTATTTCATCATGGACATATAACAAAAAGGCCACATGTACATGCAAAACACAATACCTCTTATACGTTTGTATCAAAAAGGGTCTTTTTCGGCGGGGGATATCATTTCAACGAAATTGCTTGTTCACTTACAGGCATCATCATTCATCAGTAACACAGCAGCCAATGCCCTCCTGAGTAATGGAGCCATTAGTTACTGTCTGAATATTCTGCAGAAGTTGTTGCCTTATTGGAGAAATTTCAACCCAGCTGAGGTGAGTTTTCTTTATCTTCAGTCTCCTATTGTTAATTTCTGGATGGCTTTGATGTACTGACGTGCCTCTGTTGACAGGCATTTCAGTGTTGCATCCAGGCCGCGCGATCGTGGGATTCACGCTATTTTTTTCTGCCTTCACGCAATTTTGTGAATGTGATGGGGGAGCAATTGCGCAATATCGGTGTAACTCCCGCAAAAAGAAGACACAGCTGCATGCATAAAAAAAAAATTGAAAAAGTTGGGTCCGGTTTCAAGTCATTCCAATGAAATAATCGGAAGTCCGACAATGCTTACATACAGGTAGACTGTTCCAGGTGGTTTCCGATTTCGTAGTGAAGTATGTGTTGAAGCGGGGAAACATTATATCTACGCATGCGCGTTGAATGTTTACTTTCATAATGCTGACGAATTGAAGAACCAGGCGCTTTAAAACTTGCGATTTGTCATGTATTCCGCCGAAAGGAAACATGTCAAAGACTTTCATTGGTTCTGTTGCCGACGCCGATGGTTCATACGATGATAGTATGGAAAGAATTGAGTGAAAACAGCGGGGAACAAACTTAAGTTTGTTCGGCCCCAGATTCTGACTTACTACTGAGGATGTATCGTAATCGTGAACGAAAATTGATATGTACATCTATAGATGCGCATTATCAATCAAGAATGAGAATCTATAATGTTTTGTGTTAGAATAAAGGTAAGATCAACCCAATAGGCATCAACCCTCCCCTGTCGGCCGTAGAAATATAGATCTAGCAAATATCCTATCAGCCCTTGAAAGACAGTATTCATTTCCATTCAAAAAAGGAAATTGACCAGAAAAATACATATTTTGCGTATACTTAATTTTCTTTCATCCACCCCCGAAATGTTTTACTCCCCCCATTTTGAAAATTCCATGGGGGATCTCCCCCTCTTGGTAGAATTCCTGGATGCAACACTGCATTTTATCAGTATTTTTTCCTTTTAATTTGTTTTTCAAATCCTGTTTACACATGGTCAGTGTATCATCTCCAAGGACAAATTCATAGTAGAGGAATTAAAATGTTGTCATAGGATTTGGAAATTCACAACAACTTAACTCATTACCAAAGGACAATATTTTAGGCTTGTCCAAATCAAAAGCATTTGCCGATGACAAAATGAAAGTGACTGAAAATTTGAAATTTGTTTTGTGAAGGGTAGAAAACATTGATGGAAAATTAGAATATGCTGGTTCCTTTTCCCACCATGTTTTCTAAAGGCTTCTTTCTCAGGGTTGTCAAAAGTAGGGATACAAGATTGATTATACTTTCATAAAATAAAGATAAAATGGTTTAAAAACTGAAGTCCATTATAGATGTATCTTCAAGTTTTTCTGTCTTTAATTTGATGTTAAGTTGAATGTATGATGAACTTTAATGCACATTACAATGATATACTTTAGGAGGAAACAGCCCCATTACCAGGACAACTGTTGAAGCCCCACCCAACATCCCCACCCCCAGACATGAGCCCATTTTTCCTGAGACAGTATGTGAAGAATCATTCTAGTGATGTTTTTGAAGACTTTCCTCAACTACTCACAGAGATGGCCTTGAGGCTACCATATCAGGTACTTGTTATACCCCCACAAAACAAATGTTTTCTGGGGTACACTGGAATTATCAGCCTTTCTGTCCATTTGTCCATCTGTGTGTCTGTCTGTGTACAAAGTACTAGTAAGTGCCTGTTTCTGTCAAAGTGCTGGTGGGGGTACTATGTCACATTCAGTGACAGCTCTAGTTTGAATACCTATTTGAGCCATGTTTGGTAAAAGGGGAGGTTACCTTGTTACCAAATTACAAAAACTTAAGACTGGCCCATACTGAGAGAATCTGCAGATGACAAAATAAATATGACTAAAAAATTGAAATTTATTCAAGGAAGGGAAGAAAACATGGTGGGAAAAGGAGAAAACGCTGGTTACCAGCATTTTCTCCTTTTCCCACAATGCTTTCAAAAGGTTTTTTCACAGGGTCACTAAAATTCAGGATTGTGTGGTGAAGGGTGAATGCCTCTGCTAAAAGTGTAGACCCAGGTCAGCCAAAGGTGGACCTTAGTGGAGCCTGTATGCTATTGGTCAGTGATCTGTATGTTAAAGGACAAGTCTGCCGCATGATTCAGTCCATTGTTTGACAAAGTGGATTTGATGGATCCATAGTTATATGTCTTGCTTGGTATTATGCATCAAAGTGATGTAAGTACTCCCTTTACAGAGCATAACCATTATGATTTTGCTTAACGCTTTACCATACGACAACATTTCAACCTTGTCTAAAATGAAAGCATTCGCCGACGACAATTTCAGTGTGGCTCAAAAGGTGCAACTTTTCTTGTATAAAGTTAAATACATGGTTACCAGCATTTTCTCATTTTCTCACAATATTTTCAAAAGGCTAAATTCTCAAGGGCATTAAAAGTCATCATTGTGTGGTAAAGGGTTAACCTATAAAGGACTAAGTACAGTTGTAGTAACTTTTAAGCATAATGTAACTCTTTACCTAATCAGCATTAAAGCAAACTAATACAGCACATTTTTGTTAACCCTTTAGCACACAATCCCGACTCTAAACGTCCCTGAGGAAGAAGTCCTTTGAAAACATTGCGGGAAAAGGAGAAAATTCTGGTTAACAGCATTTTCTTCTTTTCCCACGATGTTTTCTACACTATCAAGGTCAAAAATCATCATTTGAGCTTCAATGAATTTGTGGTCTGCAAGTGCCTTCAGTTTGGTCCTGTCTAAAACTTTGTCATTTAGTAAAGAGTTAATGAAGTAAAGGCATCTTTTTCTGAAATTATTGTCTATCTATGTAACTGCTAATTTCAATTTCTTTCCGGAATTTTTTCATCAAAGAGGCCATCGGGCTTTAAGGGGTGCATAAATTAATTCTGGAAATGTTGTTGGATTTAGATATTTGATTACTTGTATTTATTGCCTTTTGCCAGCTGAAGAAAATTGCTGATGGAGTAAGCAGTGTGACAAATGCGGTGTTTGAGCAGACTTGGAACACCATTTTGTCAGAATACATGATGACCCAGAGGACTCCATTTGTGAAGAAACAAGTTAGAAAGGTATGTGACCATATTTTCAGTAATTCATCTATTAACCCTGAGGCTGCTCAGCCCGAATCACTGACCTCTTGCAGACAATGTAGATCAAGATCAGACTGCACAGAACGTGCAGTCTGATCTTTGATCTACATTGTCTGATAAGAAGATATCTTTCTCCCAGAAGTACCTGTGTAATAGTGAAAATCTGGAGTTTTACCATCGGCTTGAATGTTTCAAGTTAGTTTTGTTGCAGGATAAGGGTTAACCCCACACCAGGTAATCTTTGGGTTTAACAGGTCTGAGAAAGAAGGTTTTTGAAATAATTTGGGAAAAGGTGAAAATGCTGATAACCAGTACTTTCTTCTTTTCCCACAATGTCCTCCACTGTATGAAAGACATTCCTTTCATTTGAGCCATGTCTAACAAGTATGCCAAGGAATGATGACAGTCACTGGGATGGGATTCATTCCTCTCTCAAGTCTGATGAATGTTTCAATAATGGCTTTGTGGTACAACAGCAAATGACTTTGGCAGTATGAAGCACATCATCATAATCAATCAATCAATCAACCAGTCAATCTGTCAGTCAGCTAATAAACCATCAATCCAACCAATTAATCAATCACTCAATTTTTTGCTTAACCTTTACAGCATTGTCTCAAATTAAGAGACCCTGTAATTCACATACTATCTCAAACATTGAGATAAATAGAAAAAGATTCTTGCAATAGTTCTTGAATGTATATTCTTTCAAATTTCAGCTGTTACTGTTCATCTGTGGTTCCAAAGACAAGTACAGAGAACTACGAGATCTACATTCGATGGAGTCCCACCTCAAGTCAGTCATGGACCAGTGTAATGTGGGAGGACTTATGACCTCGGACGATGTGACACAGTCTCTGCTGCTACCTTATGACTCTCTTCTATCATTGGTAAGTTCATTAGTATAATCTCTGACAGTCCAAAAAGTCCTGCATGGCTTTATTGTAGTATGTAGGACTTGTATTTGGAAGGCCCTTGGTTTAAGCTTTACTTGACTAATTTAATTTAGGAGTACTAATTATCTCATATGATATGATAAAGTTAGTACTACTGCCGTATGACTCACTTTTATGACTGGAATATGAATAAGTGTAATCTCTGACAGTCAGAGGTTCAAGCATCACTTAACCCATTACCACACAATCCCTACTTTTGACGAGCCTGAAAAGAATCCTTTAGAAAACATTGTGGGAAAAGGAGAAAATGCTGGTAACCAGCATTTTCTCCTTTTCTCACAATGTTTTCTACTTTTCACAAAAGAAATTTAAGATTTTCAGTCACTTTTATTTTGTCGTCTGCAAATCTTTTCATTTGGACAAGCCTTAAATATTGTCGTTTGGTAATGAGGTAACTAGTGTAATGTGGGAGGACTGATGACCTCGGACAATGTGACATAGTCACTGTTGCTGCCTTATGACTCACTTTTATCATTGATAAGTGTGTCTGTGCAACTTGTAATGGTACACGCTCTTATCTCATTAACATGGCATGATAAAGAAAAAGCCGTTTATTGTAATGGTTCTATTGTCATTCGGGCAATTGCAAAACATTATTCTTAATAATATATTGTAAGCAGACTTATTTGGGGCCTTTTATGGCGGCTTTGTAGGCTATTTATCACTTTATTTTCAGATTGAACATTTGAAGGTGTGTGCTGACATTGCTTCAAGTCGACCCCACAACTGGCAGAAATATTGCTCCTCTAATGAAGGTCAGAAGAATATTTTTGCATTCTTGCGTTCTTGTGTATCGAAATTGTTACACCGTTTGAAAGTCCTTGGCTTTGCATGGAGCTAAAAAGATTGGCGGAAATTTTCCCATAATATTTTCTCTTCATCCAATTACAACTCGAATTTTCATTTACATTTGATTTATCTGAATTTTCTTTTGATTTGGAGAAGTCTGATATTTTGTCATTTGGTAAAGATTTAACCTTTCATGAGAAAAGAAGAAGATATTACTAACCAGTAGACAGATTTGACATGATTTTAGTAATGCTTTGGATTTGGACAAGTCTAAAATTTTGTTGTTTGATAGAGTTAACAAATAGAACATAACAGGCTTTTCCCACAGTATTTTTATTATGCCTGTTCATGATATGGCCTCAAACTCGTGAAAAGGGGCATTGGGAGATATGCGTAAAATGTTGTCTTGGACGAGTCATGGTATTTAGGCCAGGTTAATCATAGACGGCACTTTATGCCTTAATTAGATGTTGTTCTCCAGTAGACTTGTGCAAAACAGAAAATTGTATAAAAGCGGAAAGTGTTGTTTCGGATTGACCTGTGTGGACTGTGCAGGCTGATCAAAGACACTGTTTAAATACAGACTTGTTTGGTAAAGGGTTGAGTGATAATTCCATATAGGCAACCTTTTTATTTATTCATAAGGTAGCTTTTGAAAACATCCCTGCAACAGGAGAAGTTGATATAATTAGTGAGAATTTTCAAAAATGTTCACAAGCTGGTTCTATGTATTTATTACAGGTGTGCTACCATTCTTGATGAAAGCCAGTATTTCACTTGATGAAGGCGTGGCTCCTACATTGTTACAGTTGCTGCAGTGTGCACTGATCGGATCTGCGACCATCAAGGGCCTTCAACCACAGGTATCTGCCTCTGGAACCTCCCCTAACAAACAGAGGAAAGAGAAGGACAAAGATAAAGACAAGGATAAAAACGAAGGCAAGTGGTTTTCCAAATAACTATGTACATGTGCAGTCAAACTTGTCAAAGATTATTTATTTCAAAAAGTGGTCTCTACAGAGGGTGGATTTTAACCTTATACCACACAATTGCGGGTTTTAACGACCCCAAATATTGGAGGTAAAGGAGAAAATACATAGTTTTTACAGATTCCAGCATGTCTATTCTTTTAGCTTTCTTCAAACATTTTATTAGTTAATCCTTATTTTAACAGACCTGATGAAAACATCAAGGTAACCAGCATTATCTCTCTTTCCCACAATGATTTCAAAAGCTTTCTTCATTAAGGTTATTAAAACTCAGGACTTATGCCAATCAAGAAATTGTGTTACTTTTAAAATATTAAGTTAGACTGAGATTTTGATTTGGATTGCTTTTTAGAATACATGCCATTGGCAAATAATGTATAAGTGGAAATTTTTGCGACATGGAAAATTTTCAATTTCGCAGATTAAAAAAAATTCGCAAACTTTTTATTTCCCATACTTAACAAGAAGTAAAACAACAAATAATAAGTAGGTGAATTCACGAACATACCCTAATGCAAAATGTCTGTAATGGGTAATTGGCAGATTTTCCGACACACTTATATAATTATCTACTTATACAGAAGTGGCCTAGGAATGGTTGAATGGTTTATCCTTCAGTAAATAACAGGGGGATTGACATTTAACACTTATACACCATTTACATAGCGAATGAAAGGTTTTCCCAAAGAAAGGAAAAATTTGAAATATATTGGAGACAGCAAGTTTGTGCCATATTTAAATTCTTTATTTCAACAGATTCAGATGATGGACAAAAGGCTGATGAATCTCTGTGTGCAAGTTTGATTCAGTTATTAAACAGAAACATGAGTCCATCGTTGATGACCCAGTTTGTGAGGACTTTCTTGCTGGAATCTAATTCTACATCCATTCGCTGGCAAGCACATTCACTGATACATCAGTGTTACAAGTAAGTGTTGATTTCCATGCAAGAACTGCGAAAACAAAGATAGACTTGACAAAGCAACCTTTCACTTTGATAAAGCTTAACCCTTTCCCAAAGAATCTCTGGTTTTTACGACCCTGAGATAGAAGCCTTTTGAAAAATTGTTGGAAAGGAGAAAATGCTGGTAACCAGCATTTTCTCCTTTTCCCACAATGTTTTCTACCCTTCCCATAACAAATTTCAATGTTTGAGAGTGATAATTTTGTCGTCTGCAAGTGCTTTCAATTTGGACCAGTCTGAAATTTTGTCGTTTGGTAAAAAGTTTAAGTCTTTTACTCTTTTCCAAACGACAGTATTTTAGATGGGTCCGAATTGAACACACTTGCAGATGACAAAATCTATATGGCATACTTGATGGGATTTGAATCAAATAGTCTAGAAAACTAGACTTGGAAAAAACTTATGGGAAAAGGAAAATAATGCTGATTGCCACTTCTCAATCACTGAAAAATGGTTCTTGAACAGGCAAAAGAATCACCAAAAGCAAAAAGTTTGACCTATTTCAGCCTGCATATTTTCCTTAACAGGTTAAAGCCATTTGCAAAATAATGACCCCCACTCTTTCAGCTGTAATGGAATGAATATTGTTGTAACCTTTGCAATACAAACGAAAAACTTAATGGGTATATGGTAAATTAATTTTATCATATAAAAACTTAAAGAACGGTAGATATGAGGTTATGTTTTTGCTGATTAAAAAATCATTTGCTTATATTTTTCTATATTTTTACAACAGGAATTCCAGTCTAACAGAACAAGAGGGTTTGATGGAAATGCTGTGGACTTTATGGAAAGAATTGCCCTTATATGGTCGTAAAGCTTCACAGTTTGTGGATCTTCTGGGATATTTTGTTCTGAAGACCCCTCAACTTTCAGAGAAAAAGGTTAATAGTTTGAACTTCATTTCATTGTATGCAGGTACAAAGAACAGTAGTGCAGCAGAGAAAAAGAAAGACAGAGAAAGAGGAAAAAAGGAGAGAGAGGAAATAATAAACATTGAAAGGGAGAGAAACAAAGAAAGGTTGACATGTAACAGAGAGAGAGAGAGATAGAGAGAGAATCTTACAAAGAAAGAAAGACAGGACAGACAGACAGACAGATAGAGGAGAGAGAGAAAGACGGAGAATAAGAGATACAGAAATAAAGAATAGAAAGGGGATGATTTTGATATTTGCTTTTAGGAGTGAAGAAGACAATATCAGTATTTGATTAATCTAGTCCTGTAATGACAAGTTTTGCGCGGTACTGTATGATAAGATTAACTTTCCTTCCCCCTTTCGATAGACATATCTTTGTGATTCCCTAATACATGTAGTTGATCAATTTAAGCTTGGCTCTTTTCGAAGAAGAATCATGGAGACACCCTTGGTTTATTTGAAATGTTGATGTATATAATCATTTCAGACTAAAGAGTTCTTAGAGAAAGCTATTGCTGTGTTAAAGGAAGAGAACCAGCTGCTTGCCAACCATCCCAATGCACAGATTTACAAGTAAGGATATTTCATTATTTCATGCTTTCCAGTTGGTATTCGAGAAATAGGGGTGAAAATATTTTTTCGATTTTACACAGATGCTACCAGTGAAAATACAGATTTTTATACTCTAGTTACCTAGGTAAAGTGTGCATGACTTCACAACCAGATGGAAATATGACGTCATTTACCTAGTATTTCTTTCGCTTGACGTAATATTGTAATTCGTTGCTATGCGGAGGGGGTATGCTACGGGGAATAACTGAAAAGAATTGTACTGGATTTTGAAAAAGCTCCTCCCAAAAAGGGTTAAAAGCATGAAATAGATAGAATTTCTTTTTTCGGTGAATGTGCCACTCATGAAAATATTACCGATGATGTTCACTCGAAATAAATTTTGATCTTTCGCCCAAAAAAAACCCCAAATGTCCTCTATTTATTTTGTCATAGTTGCTGAAGCTAACTTTCAATTATTTTTAAAGTAGCTTCTTTCAAAGAAGATGTTGGGGTATTGGTATAGCCGTGGAATCTTAGCCTTTGTTGTCACTGTGTGAAACCTATGACTATTTATAGCTGGGCTCTTTTCCCTGGCATGGATGTTATCTGCAACCCTGATGAAAAAGGCTTTTGAAAACATTGTGGGAAAATGAGAAAATGCTGGTTTCCAGCATTTTCCCCTTTTACCTCTATGTTTTCTACCCTCCAGAAACAAACTTCAATTTTTTCTATCACATGTTTTTTATTATTTTAAGACAGAACAAGATTAATTCAATTCTTAATTGCTTTAAGACAGAACAAGTTGATTCCATTCTATAAACTTCTGTTACAGATAAAAGAAAATCGTTTGAATGTCTCACATTTAATCAGACAAGAAACATTATTTTGTCATTAATACCAAAACATATACATGTAATAGAATGGCCTGTTTTGACCGCACTGAAAACCTCATAGTGATTGAATTCCACTGGTCATCAATTTATTGCCATGTGGAATTGTGTTATTTGTTTCGATGTCCATGGGATGGTGCCAAATGTTTTGTAACTTTTCACTCCATGTCCATCCATCTCCATATTCCTATCCTTTCCAGAGATCTCCTTAAATATATATATTTTCCATATCCCTTATATCCATCCAATTCTATATATCCATCTAATTCTCCATCTCCATCCAATTGCTGTTAAATGAATATTATCCTAAAATTTACAACCTAACTATTTCCACTCTAGGTCCGCCTGTTCCGAGCAGGCCCAAAGTATGTAAATTAATAACAATTGAGACTTTTGAAAATTATGGATGGAACCCGTCCAAAACTGGTAATCTAAGAGAATGGTGTTAAATCCCTTAGCCATATTTAAAACGGGTAAAACCATCCATACCTAAGTTGAATATTGCTAAATAGATTGGATTAAAATTAAGAGTGGCACCATCCCATTGACAGACGCCTATAATATTCCGCCTAGAATGTTCGGAGTGTTTTCACTGCGGCATCGCATTTAATTAATTTGGCAATTCTGTTTAACTGTTTTTATAATACAACATTTTCATTTCCCTAATTATCAACAGTTTTTTTCTTTTTTTTTAAACAGTTGTTGAAGTCTTTATTTGCTTGTCTCATGTCTTGATGTAGCCAGGCTTCAGGAGTTCTTCTTCCTTCCATCTTTACAGCCATAAACCAATTCACTCTGAGCAAGCACAACACAGAACCTGAAATGAGATGACTCCGCAGCAGAAATTGTTCATACTATTTCCTAGGCATGAAACATGAAAATATAGATAGCTTGAAATTGAAAAAGAGGGTGTGGTGGGGGGGAAATCTGAATGATCTTTTGTCCTTGCAGCCTTGCTGAGAGAAAGGAATGGAAGGGAAGCTACTTTAGGTAACTTCCTGTCTTTGACAAAGGAAGGTAACTCCCTTGCAGGAATTTGGATTCTTTGAATGCCTCACGAAGGCTACAAGAGTTGCTTCCCTTGTCTCGTCCAAAATTCCATGTTCAGCTAAAATAACCAGGGCTTTATTGTAAAGACAATAACCTTTATTATTTTAAGACAGAACAAGATTAATTCAATTCTTAATTGCTTTAAGACAGAACAAGTTGATTCCATTCTATAAACTTCTGTTACAGATAAAAGAAAATCGTTTGAATGTCTCACATTTAATCAGACAAGAAACATTATTTTGTCATTAATACCAAAACATATACATGTAATAGAATGGCCTGTTTTGACCGCACTGAAAACCTCATAGTGATTGAATTCCACTGGTCATCAATTTATTGCCATGTGGAATTGTGTTATTTGTTTCGATGTCCATGGGATGGTGCCAAATGTTTTGTAACTTTTCACTCCATGTCCATCCATCTCCATATTCCTATCCTTTCCAGAGATCTCCTTAAATATATATATTTTCCATATCCCTTATATCCATCCAATTCTATATATCCATCTAATTCTCCATCTCCATCCAATTGCTGTTAAATGAATATTATCCTAAAATTTACAACCTAACTATTTCCACTCTAGGTCCGCCTGTTCCGAGCAGGCCCAAAGTATGTAAATTAATAACAATTGAGACTTTTGAAAATTATGGATGGAACCCGTCCAAAACTGGTAATCTAAGAGAATGGTGTTAAATCCCTTAGCCATATTTAAAACGGGTAAAACCATCCATACCTAAGTTGAATATTGCTAAATAGATTGGATTAAAATTAAGAGTGGCACCATCCCATTGACAGACGCCTATAATATTCCGCCACAACAAATTATTTGTATAATTTGTCCCCCAAGATTATAGGCATTACCCTTCAATGAATTTTTTCTCTGTTTTTATCCCAAAGTCTACTATTGCCTCCTCTATGCTGAAAATAAAAAGCTCATTGCCAATGTCACTCAGATGAACATTATCTCTCCTGAAGAAACCTGTTGTTTTTGTATCAATTGATTTAATATAAAGGGACTTGCCATTGACATTGTTCAGGGTAAAGTTTGATATGCTTCTATTGATTCTGAGTCGTTTTTTGTTCATTTTCACTAAATCAGAGCTTCCAGGGGTTGATGACCAAGATAACCGTGGCAGTATGAAAACCCACACAATTGTGGACTGTGGGAATATCTCCCGAAGATAATATAATTCTCTCTTTAATAGTCTTATTATCTTACATTGATTGGTGTCGGCTATATTATTTCCGCCGACATGGAGAAAGATCATACTTGGGTGTCTACCCTGTATCAAACCAAGCTGAATTTTTGAATGGAGACCCTCGAGACGGAGGCCACTATGTCCATCCCAATTTAAAGTAAGGTCCTGGAAGCTCCGCCTTGATCTTGAATGATATTGGACTCCAGCCCATCTGACCAGGGAATCCCCAATGATCCAGACCTCTGGAAAGAAAATTTGGTGTAAAACAAAAATGACTTCCAAAAGTAAGGAAAAGGTCTAGTCTACATTCTTATATAACGAGAATAAGAGTTGGAGGACCAGCGGCCCATTTGCTGAATCTTGTCTTCAGAGACACCCTGTTGAGCTAGGTCGGTTGCTCGACCAATGCGAAAGCTATGTGAGAGAATTTTTGACTGATTCCCAATAAGTTTACAAGCTTTTGATAAAACTGAAGAGAATTGATACCTTGTCAATGGAGTCCCATCTGCATGGGAAAAGAAGCAAGAAGGCTGACGAGGAGCCACATTTGCATATGACTTAATTGACAATATACACTGATTGGTTTCAGCATTTTGGGGAATACAAATATATGTTGGTCTACCTGATTGATTTGTTTTACTATATCTCAGTCTGATCGTGATTGCATTTTCGCTGATAATAACATCTGCCTTCATCAGTGCCTTGTATGCAAGCTTTTGGGAGGTTACAACAAGTTCACTCACTCTAAAAAGCCCAAAATATGCCAAATAAAAGGCAGCCTTAAAAAGTTGAGTTTCAAAGTTGGAATAGCAAATGTGCTTCAAAGATTCAATAATTTCTGTAAGTGTAGATTTCAAAATGGGCGCCCTGCAATCGAATTTATGTCGCAAACGCCTACAGCCCTCCAGCATTTTCTTGATAATAAAATTTTCAGATGGATTTGGAAGACCATTAAGTCTATGAGCAAAACCAATTCCTGAAATGTAGAGTTTGATGGAAGATGGGGCATATTCTTTTTCAAAACAATAAGATATGTACAATACAAGCTGCTGAATAGGTATGGGCCATGTATTATGAAGATTATATGCCGCTCTAAAGCTATTGAAATGGTTTAAAGCAGTCCTGTAGGCACTGATTGTATTTTCAGACAAACTAGACTGGATCAAGCTAACAGCTCGCTGTTGAATATCTGCCAAAGATGGGTCTCTATTTGGCATGGTTCTGGATTTGCGTTTGGAGCAAGAAGTCTGAATTTGTCCATCTGAAAACGAGACAATGCATCTGTTATTGAATTGTTAACACCAGGCACATGCTCGGCCTTGATAACTATATTTTTTTGCAAGCATTTAATGGTGAGATTTCTGAGCAAGACCATAACTGTGTCTGATTTTGAGCTCATTTTGTTTATGATGTGACAGACTGCCATGTTATCTGACCTAAAACATATTTTTTTGTTCCTCAGTTCCTCCCCCCATGTAAATATTGCGACAACTATTGGAAAAAGTTCTAAAACAGTTATATCTGAGGTGTAGCCCTTTTGGTGCCATTCATCTGGCCATTTTTCACACATCCATTTATCTGTAAAAAGGATCCCGAATCCTAGGCCTTGACCTGCTGCGCTATCCGTAAATAACTGACAGTCTTCATTCGAAGACCAAAATCGGTCATGAAAAACTTGAAT
The DNA here is from genome assembly GCA_943736015.1 of Tridacna crocea. NCBI lineage: Eukaryota > Metazoa > Mollusca > Bivalvia > Cardiida > Cardiidae > Tridacna > Tridacna crocea. The sequence continues at coordinate 69,728,879 of OX031057.1, forward strand.
GCCATTGAAATTGCTAAAAAATTTATCCCACATAAGTAAGTCTTGCTTTATTCCTTTGTTTAGTCTTAGATGATGATGAGGTTTTGTAAGGCCGCAGATTGAATTTATCAATCTTCTGCAGAATGGACGGCCTGGAATGATTGCTCTACAGGCAAAATTTAAAATGCCTATCAAACTCTGCATCTCTTTGAGAGTGCATCTACTTTTATTTAACATGGTTTTTAGCAAGAGCTGTATCTCAGTTACTTTTTTCTGAGGTAAACGCACAACCATGTCCTCTGAATCCAATTCTAGACCTATGAAAGTCAATTTAGTGGTCGGTCCTTCAGTTTTCTCATCAGCTATTGGGACCCCCAGTTGCTGCATTGATTGTGAGAAAATTTGCATTAAAAATGTGCAATGGCCAGATTTAGATTTACTACCACCTAAGAAGTCATCTAAATAATGTAATAAGCTGCTAGACTGGGCTTTCTGCCTGACTATGTGTTGTAAGAAATCTGCAAATCTATTGAACAAATTGCAGCTGATGGAACACCCAAATGGAACACATTTATCAAAGTAAAACTTCCCATCAAAAGTAAAACCTAATTGGTCAAAATCAAGAGGATTAACTGGCAACAACCGAAATGCATGTTTTATGTCCATTTTGAAAAGTTCACACCGGTGTCCCAAATCCTGAACTAATTTAACAGCCTCATCAAAACTAGTATATTGCACACTGCAATTTGCAGGATCAATGAAATCATTTAACGACTGCCCTGCTGGGTATGATAAATGGTGAATGAGTCGAAATTCGACTTTATCAGACTTCTTCGGTACGAGACCCAAAGGAGATACTCTTAATGTGGGAATTGGTCGAGTTTCAAATGGACCTGCTATGCGAGAGGCCCTCAGCTCTTTGTATATTTTTTCCCTAACAACTCCGGGGTGTTCAAGAGCTGATTTAAGGTTTTTTGCCTCTGTTGGTTCTCTGGGGCCCTCGTACATTAAGGAAAAACCAAACTTAAAGCCTGTCAATAAAAAATCTACTTCTTTTCGGTCATAATTAGTTGCCTCTTCTATTAGCTTATCCAAATTTATAGGAGTTGGGGCTAATTGCATGAGTTTAATTGAGTTGGTTTGAGCATGAGGTAAGGGATCACTGCTTATTGCCTCGAAATGTACCCCTGATTTTACCCCTAGGATACCCTGGTCTTGAATATGGGGACCTCCTTTGCCATGATCCTCGAAATAGTTGTTCCGGTGTATTATGAAAAAGGTTGGCGCTGCACTGCCACTTGCCATGGTGTGCTACTAAACAATTGGAGCAGATGTGTGGGTACCTACAATTTACAAAATTACAATATCCTTTGTTGAAATCAATGCAGGGTGGTGGGTTTCCCCTATTTTGTAGTGGCTGGCGATGCTGATAACTCAGTGGAGCTGAAAAACACCGCAGCCATAAATCCGGATTAATGACTGACCACGAGCTGAGTTTATCAGCCTGGCGAAGTCGAAATTGTTCATCGTACGTACGCCACATTGTACCCCCGTACTTAACTGCAGCCTCCCTGATTATGAACATGTATTGCAATATATCCTGCATTTGTTCAGGATGAGCCGCGACATAAATACTTGAAAAAATTAGAAACGCATCTGTCCATTTTTCTATTGATGCTATTTTGTTATCAATCTTTGGGTGGGTGATAATCCTTCCACTCTCATCGACACCGAGGAAGGATCCTTGTACCTCATTGAGCTCTGCAGCTCCTTTTAACAAGAGATTTAAATTGATAAATTCATTTTGTTTAATTTTGTATTTTATTGTGTCTGGGACATGGGCTGATATTGAGTCCCCCCCACACCTGATCATCTCAGGCTTATCCCCTGAGTCTGGAAGGGGCAAATTCATTGACCTTGCAATGATGTTCTCAAAGTCAATGGTTTGGGGCTTACCATTATGTTTGATTTGGCTTTCTTGGTTTTGGCCAATGTCTAACAATGACACAGTTTCTGGTGGTGCCTCCTGAGTACTACTGTCTTTCCTCCTCCTCTTAGCTCCTCTCTTTCTTCCAGACATCACTTTAGCCAAGATGAATATTGATTTGAAATCTGAATGATCTTTTGTCCTTGCAGCCTTGCTGAGAGAAAGGAATGGAAGGGAAGCTACTTTAGGTAACTTCCTGTCTTTGACAAAGGAAGGTAACTCCCTTGCAGGAATTTGGATTCTTTGAATGCCTCACGAAGGCTACAAGAGTTGCTTCCCTTGTCTCGTCCAAAATTCCATGTTCAGCTAAAATAACCAGGGCTTTATTGTAAAGACAATAACCTTTATTATTTGCAAATGTTTTCAATTTTACTATGTTTAAGATAATGTTAATTTGGAAAAAGTTGATCCATCAAGAATGTTTTATTTTCAGCATGTTACAAGGACTGGTGGATTTCGATGGGTATTATCTAGAAAGTGACCCCTGTCTTGTCTGTAACAACCCAGAGGTACCATACACTGTAAGTATCAGATTGCCTTGTTCTTGGGTAGTTCTTCTGTCATTTTTTCTTTGGTTAGAAATTTCCAACATTTACATTAGCATATGAGTGGCTCACTGGCAAAAGGGGCCCTCTGGCATGTCATCACATAATTATGGATCCTTCAACTGTATTTTGTCTACACCCAAGTAAATCATGAAGTAGAATGGCCCTTGGACATGCAGAAAATTTATTATTAGCAAAAACGTTAGACCCACGTCAGCCTGTTTAGTCTGACATGGGTCGGTATTTTTTAGTCAATTGTTGGGGAAGAAAATCATGATTACCTAGTATGGAATTAACCCATTTCCACACAATCCTGACTTTTAATGACACTTGGAAAGATGCCTTTTGAAAACATCATGGGAAAAGGAGAAAATGCTGGTAACCAGCATTTTCTCCTTTTCCCACAATGTTTTCTTCCTTTACGAAAACAAAATTTAACTTTTGAGTCATGTTTATTTTGTCGTCTGCAAATGCTTTCAAATTGGACAAGTCTAAAATTTTTTGTTTGGTAAAGAGTTTTTACTGCATCCTTTATTGTCCAATTTATTTAGGGATAAATGAGTTAGGTCCAATCTATCTGGTACCACTTAGCTTTCTGATTGTCTTCTCCCTCTCTTCTCCAACTGTCTATCCCTTTCTCTCTCTCCTCCTTCTCTCCCCCCCCCCATCCTTTTCATCTCCGAAGCTTTATATTTTCAGTGTCATGCATTTATAGATTTCTGTGCTTATTTGTACTGAGATTTAATTAAGAAAATATTGACCTTTTTAATATTGATTATCTATTCATGTTGTAGAACCTGAAGTTATCCAACATAAAAGTAGATTCAAAGTTCACAACTACCACACAGATTGTGAAGCTTGTAGGAAGCTATACCATCTCAAAGATATCACTGAGGATTACAGAACTGAAGAGAACAAAAATGGTAAGTGTACAGGTTCTGTGTGCGAATTGAAATTTATTTAAGAAATAGTCTTCTTTTTATCATGATTTATCATTCAGTAAACAAAAGTTGTGAGTTATGAGTCACAATAAATAATCCACAAGGGCGATAGCCCCAGTGGTTTATTCATTGCGCCTCATAACTCAAAACGTGGTTTATTGATTGATAAACTGAGATAGAAATAAGATTGTAACATGACCAACTTTTAATCAAAGGAAAAAAAAGTTCATACTTCGAGTAAAAACACAGTTGCAGATTATATTCTGTTGAATAACCTACTCACTATTGAATAACCTATTCGCCTACTTTATACAGAATGACATTACTCTCTGTAGAATGTTGTCACTCTACATAGAATAACGTAGATTTTACCAAGCTTTCGTTGTACTATGTTTATATGGCTGAATTCACATGTCATGTTAGAATGTTGTATTTGGTAAATAAGCCGAGCTACAGCAGCACACTTTGTAGTGTATAGGACTTGACAACAGGGGTTTATGCTTTGATTTATCAGCCAAATTTCTCTAAACTATCACATAATTTGGAAGTCATGGTACTTTTTCTCAAGCAAATTACTGAACCATGAGGTAGAATTGTCCTTTGACATGCAGAGAATTGAAAAGTAAAAAGACAGGTAGAGGCTGACTTGGGTTGATACTTTTTGCAAATGAATTAAGCCCCCTCTTAATTTTTTTAATCAAGCTTTTTACTTGCTTTTAATTATTTTTAACCTTGTTTGAATTTCTGATACAGGTCAGAGTGATGAATGTCTATTACAACAACAGAACAGTACAGGCTGTAGTGGAATTGAAAAATAAGTGAGTATGCTGGCTTTGTAAGTAGAGAAAGAATAGACCAACCTTTGAGCCGTGTCACATGGAAATTCGGTAAATTTGAAGCAAGCGGTGTTTGAAAACATTGTGGGGAAAGGAGAAAAAGAGGGTACCAAGAGTTTCCTCCTTTTCCCACAATGTTTTCTTCCCTTTGAAACACAAATTCCATATTCAAACAACATTTGAGATGTTATTATACCCCCCCAAATTAAATGTTTTCGGGGGTATACTGGAATTAGCCTGTCTGTCTGTGTGTCCATCCGTGTGTCCGTCTGTACAAAATACTGTCAAAGTGCTGGCGGGGGTATAGAGTCACATTCAGTGACAGCTCTAGTTTTTATGTTGTTATTTTAGAGACAGTTAATACATGTGCTACTATCATTATCAATTTCTATATGTATCTTTCAGGCCAGGACTTTGGCACAAAGCCAGAAAGATGACTTTGACAGCAGGACAGACAGATGTGAAGGTAGGTTTACCTTTTGGTCTCACATTATCTTGTCAGTATGAAAATCAATCAGATTTGATGCATGTATGATTTTCATATTGTTTTTGGAGTTTCCTCACTCTAAATGATGTGGGTGCTTATCAGCTAACGGCAATAAGTCAGTAGACAATTTTCACCCTGTTTTCTCATGTGCACAACTTTTTCATCTTGTAGCAGATTTTTGTTTTCCATTTGTGGGAAAGTAGCCAGTGGCTTAGCCCATTACCACACAGTCCCTACTTTTGACGACCCTGACAAAGAAGCCTATAGAAAACATTGTGGGAAAAGGAGAAAATGCTGGTACCAGCATTTTCTCCTTTTCCCACAATGTTTTCTACCATTCACAAAACAAGTTTCAAATTTTCAGTCACTTTTATTTTGCCATCTGCAAATGCTTTCGATTTGGACAAGCCTAAGATATTGTCGTTTGGTAAGGAGTTAAAACTGAAACCACAGGAAAGGATGGATAGGTGTACTCACCACCATGATACAATGTTTGACAAGTAATGTTGAAAATATATATCTTTCAAGCATTCTTATATAAATTAAAGGCAAATGAAAAAATCCTTCACAACAAGCAATTTCTCCTACTGCCACTCTCTTTTTACAAAGATTCATATTTTAATCGTTTACGAATTCCTCCCATGCTTTATTGATACTGAAGAAAAAAACTCTTATGTAACATTGTAAGAAAAGGATGAAATACTGGTAACAAGAATTTTCTCCACTTCCAACAATGTTTTCTGGGCTTTTATGGCAACTTTCATCAACTAAGTGACATTTGTCATCTGCAGTTGCTTTCATATTGTAAAGAGGTCAGTGTTGTCTTTTGTTAACTAAAACGACAACTTTTAGACCAGTCCAAAACGAAAGCATTTGCAGACAACAAAAAAAAGGTGACTCCAAAATTGAAACTGAACTATAGAAGAGTAGGAAACATTGTGGAAAAAGGAGAAAATGCTGGTAACCACACAATCCCTACTTTTGACGACCTGACAAAGAAGCCTATAGAAAACATTGTGGGAAAAGGAGAAAATACCGGTACCAACAAAATTGAAACTTAACTATAGAAGAGTAGGAAACATTGTGGGAAAAGGAGAAAATGCTGGTAACCAGCATTTTCTTCTTTTCCCACAATGTTTTGAGAAGGCTTCTTCCTCCGAGTCATAAAAACCAGGGATTGTGTGGTAAAGGGTTAAGGGTTAAACTGTACTTATTGTTGATTGTTTTTTAGCTCACCTGAGCACAACGTGCTCAAGGGGAGCTTTTAGGGTCTCTGGGTGTCAGTCGTCCGTCGTGCGTCGTCAACAATTCTTTGAACATCAACTCCCCCTAAACTACTGGGCCAATTTGGACCAAACTTGGCAGAAATATTCCTTGGGAGGTCCTCTTTAAAAACTGTTCACAGAATTTGATTCCGTCAAAAACTCTGGTTGCCATGGCAACCAAATGGAATTTTCTAGGAAATTCTTTAAAAATCTTCTCCTCTGAAACCGCTGGTCAGATTTTAAAATAATTTCACAGAGATGTTCCTTGGGTGGCCCTTTTCAAAAATTGTTCGTGAAATTTTGATATGTCAAGAAACATGGCTCTGGTGAATGGGGGCTTCTTGCACTATAGAGAAATGAAGGAATTCTTAAAAATTCTTCTTCTCTGAAACGGCTGGTCAGATTTTGAAATAATTTCACAGAGATGTTCCTCAGATGACACTTTTCAAAACCTGTTCGTGAAATTTTGATCCGTCAAGAATCATGGCTCTGGTGAACGGTGGCTACTTGCACTATACAGAAATTCTTTAAAATTCTTCTTCTCTGAAACCGCTGGTCAGAATTTGAAATAATTTCACAGAGATGTTCCTTGGATGACCCTTTTCAAAAATTGTTCGCGAAATTTTGATCCGTCAAGAATCATGGCTCTGGTGAATGGGGGCTACTTGCACTATACAGAAATTCTTTAAAATTCTTCTTCTCTGAAACCACTGGTCAGAATTTGAAATAATTTCAAAGAGATGTTCCTTGGATGACCCTTTTCAAAAATTGTTCGCGAAATTTTGAGTCGTCAAAAAATGTGGCTCTGGTGAATGGGGGCTACTTGCACTATAGGGAAATGAAGAAATTCTTAAAAACTCTTCTTCTCTGAAACCGCTTGTCAGATTTTGAAATTATTTCACAGAGATGTTCCTTGGGTGACCCTTTTCAAAAGGTGTTCGTGAAAGTTTGATTTGTCAGTAAACATGGCTCTGGTGAATGGGGGCTACTTGCACTATAGGGAAATGAAGAAATTCTTAAAAACTCTTCTTCTCTGAAACCGCAGGTCAGATTTTGAAATTATTTCACAGGGATGTTCCTTGGATGACCCTTTTCAAAAGTTGTTCGCGAAATTTTGATTCATCTCAAAATGTGGCTCTGGTGAATGGGGGCTACTTGCACTATAGGGAAATGAAGAAATTCTTAAAAACTCTTCTTCTCTGAAACCGCTGGTCAGATTTTGAAATTATTTCACAGAGATGTTCCTTAGGTGACCCTTTTCAAAAGGTGTTCGTGAAAGTTTGATTCGTCGGTAAACATGGCTCTGGTGAATGGGGGCTACTTGCACTATATGGCCATGAAGGAATTTTTTAAAAATTCTTCTCTGAAACGGCTGATTAGGTTCTGAAATAATTTCAAAGAAATGTATCTTAGTTGACCCTTTTCAAAAATTGCTCGAAATATTTTGATCCATCAAGAAACATGGCTCTGATGGCTGTAGGCTATTTACACTATACAGACATGAAGAAATTCTTAAAAATTCTTCTTCTCTGAAATGTTTGTTTAGATTGTGAAAAAATTGGCTATGGTCCTCTCAAAAATTCAGGTGAGCGAACCAGGGCCATCTTGGCCCTCGTTTCATTTTTGTCCATTACAAATCACTTATTTACTGTCTTTTCAGATTGAGTTTCCAATACCAATAGTGGCTTGTAACTTGATGATCGAGTATGCCGATTTCTACGACAACCTACAGGCCACAAGTGAGACATTACAATGTCCTCGTTGTAGTGCTTCTGTACCAGCTAACCCAGGGGTGTGTGGAAATTGTGGAGAGAATGTGTTCCAGTGTCACAAATGCAGGTCAGTTTAAAATTTTTCTAATACATTCCAGAAACCTTGCAATGTATCACTGTTTATTATTTGTAATTATCTGCATTGCTGTATTTGGAGAAAACAAGTCATTACTGTCGTCTTCATGGTGTAAAAACTTTGACATTCAGCATTATCTCATATATTACTTTAAATGTATTTACTTCATTATTATGAAAGGTATTTACTTCAAACTTGGACATGTCTTTAACTATTAAAAATGGAACTCATACAACAGGGCAGATAACCATCAGTATTTTACTCAGTTATACCCCTTTTTAGCTCACCTGAGCACAACGTGCTCAAGGGGAGTTTTTAGGATCACCTGGTGTCTGTCGTGCGTCGTCAACAATTCTTTAAACATCAACTCCTCCTAAACCGCTGGGCCACTCTGGACCAAACTTGGCAGGAATGTTCCTTGGGAGGTCCTCTTTAAAAATTGTTCACAGAATTTGATTCCATCAAAAACTCTGGTTGCCATGGCAACCAAATGGAATTTTTTAGCAAATTCTTTAAAAATCTTCTCCTCTGAAACCGCTGGTCAGATTTTGAAATAATTTCACAGATATGTTCCTTGGGTGACCCTTTTCAAAAAGTGTTCGTGAAATTTTGATTCGTCAAAAAATATAGTATACTTGCACTATACAGAAATGAAGGAATTCTTTAAAAATCTTCTTCTCTGAAACAGCTGGTCAGATTTTGAAATAATTTCACAGACTTGTTCTTTGGGTGACCCTTTTCAAAAATTGTTCGCGAAATTTTGATTGGTCAAGAAACATGGCTCTGGTGAATGGGGGCTACTTGCACTATAGGGAAATGAAGAAATTCTTGAAAATTCCTCTTCTCTGAAACGGCTGGACAGATTTTGAAATAATTTCACAGAGATGTTCCTTGGGTGATCCATTTCAAAAATTGTTCGCGAAATTTTGATTGGTCAAGAAACATGGCTCTAGTGAATGGGGGCTATTTGCACTATATGGAAATGAAGAAATTCTTGAAAATTCTTCTTCTCTGAAACCCCTTGTCAGATTTTAAAATTATCTGACAGAGATGTTCCTTGGGTGACCCTTTTCAAAAACTGTACATATAATCTTGATCTGTCAAGAAACATGGCTCTTGTGAATGGGGGCTACTTGCACTATACAGACATGATGAAATTCTTGAAAATTCTCTTTCTCTGAAACCCCTGGTCAGATTTTAAAAGAAATTTTCCGAAATATTCCTTGGGTGACGCTTTTCAAAACTTTTTCGTAAATTTTGATCCATCAAGAAACATGGCTCTCGTGGATGGGGGCCACTTGCTCTTATACAGAAATGAAGAATTCTTAAAAATTCTTCTTTTTGAAACTGATGGTCAGATTTCGAAATGACTTTTACAGGTGACCTTTTGAAAATTGCTTGGCAAAATTATGAATTTGGTTCCAGTGTTTCAATACCTCAAAAAAAAAAAAAAAAATAGGCTATGGTCATCTCAAAAATTTAGGTGAGCGATCCAGGGCCATCTTGGCCCTCTTGTTTGACTTAAAGTTTTAACTGAATGTCAAGCATTTGCAGCAGAGTGTTGGCATCTGCAGGGATTGCTGTAGTTAGATCTTCCATAAGAACACTTGCTAGGGATTCTAAAGACCAACTAGAGGTCACATGTGAATAGGAAATTCTAGTCACCATGAAATGAATTTAGACAATAGAGCAAAATTGAAATGCAAAAAATACTCTTAACTATTATGAAAACAATGTCTATATTTTTATGGCTCCCTACAAATTAGCCATGCTTTGGCTAAAGGGGTTTTTGTACATCTCCATGATGCATTGTTCTAAGCAAATCATCGCATAATTGCAAATCTCTAGAGGATATTTGGCTTGCAACACGCAAAAGGTGGAATTTAGACATTGGCGTACAGTGCCGTCTCGGACTAGCCCGTGCGAACTGTGCACGCTGATCCGAGGCGGCATCTTGCATTTTTATGTCATTTTTCTGTTTTGCACAAGTCTACTGTAGCACAAAATCTAATGTAGTCGTAAAGTGCCGTCTTGGATGAGCCTGCGCGGACTGCGCAGGCTCATCCGAGACGACACTTTACGCAAATGTCCGAATGCCCCTTTTCACGTGTTGCAAGCCATATAATCCAACAATAGACTAGATCTGAAGGTAGAATGTTCCTTGGGTTTGCAGAAAAATATACCTGTAGCAAAATGTTTAGACACAGGTCAGCCAGTGCAGGCTGACATGGGTTGATTGTTTTTGCAGATTGTAGAACATGACTCAAATATATTTTTTTCATATTAACAGAGCCATTAACTATGATGAGAAGGACCCATTTCTGTGTAATGCCTGTGGATTTTGCAAATATGCTAAGTTTGACCTGACACTAATGGCTAGACCATGTTGTGCTGTGGATCCCATAGAGAATGAAGAGGACAGGAAAAAGGTATGATCCACGTTTTTATTTTGACCCATTAAGTTATTATATACTGCTCAAAATTTGCTAGGGATCACCCTAACAGATTCCTCCTAAATATATATGTGGCATGTATCATGTATGGTTTTACAATATGTTACACTCTGTCACGCAAATCAATGAAATGACCAGTGGAAATGGATCTTTAAACCTTTACCTCACAATGCTGACTGCTATAAAAACTGAGAAAGAAGCCTTTGGAAAACTCTGTTGGAAAAGGAGAAAATGCTGGATACCAGCATTTTTTCCTTTTTCAACGATGTTTTCTACCATATGACAGACAATATAGTGCATGTTGCATATGGTTTTTTGTCAGCAAATGCTTTCAAGTTGGGCAAATCTAGAATTTTGCAGTATAGTAAAGAGTTTATGCAAAACTGTCGTAACATATAAACCCATACAGCAATATGGAAGTGATCCTTATAAAAGTTTGAGTAGTATATTAACTCTTTACCACACAAGAGGATTAGAGAACACAGGGTAGCTGGTTCAATCCCTTGCTGTGCCAATTTATTTATGAGTATTAATGATAAGTCATTGCGACAGGATTCATTTGTCTCTCTCCCCAACCATTGTTTCGACAACAGTTATGTGGGAAAGTTGTATGTGGCTTGGAAAGAATATTGTGTGAAATACTGGTAAAAGAAAGACTCCATGAAAGCATAGAAAAGTGCTCTGGCAGCCATTTTTTAGTGTTGTCCATCTGTCTGTCCTTCTGGGAGAATATCTCTATTACCATACAACAGAATTTCATGAAACTTTGTATATGTGTACAATAACCCATACCCTGTTTTTTTTTTTGTTTTTTTTTTTCATTGTTTGATTCAATGAAAAATGGCCGACTGGGAGCAATTTAAAGTTACACGGTCAAATAAATTTTTCAGGGGGGATATCATTTCATCCGCAAAATGTTGATTCATATCCAAATGATTATCTATTATTAATCAGTGATTACTAATAGATATAAACATTCTTTTTTTAGGCTATTTCTACAATCAACTCCCTGCTGGAGAAGGCAGACAGATTGTACAAACAATTACAACTGCATAGACCTGCCCTCGAAAAGCTGTTGGTCCAGGTGGCAGAACACAGTATGGATCGAGCAGAGGAAGGAGGTGGGGCAGTTGGCGGGCCAGGATCGGGCAATGCTGTCAATAAATCTATTCAACAACTTGCACTGAAATATTGTGGAGAAAGCAAGTCATCTTTTGATGAATTGAGCAAGATTATACAGGTTGGTGATTGGATTAGTTGATATTGCAGCCATAAACCCTGTATATGATTTAGCCCTACACACTTGTCTTGTTAAAATCTGTATAAGTGGAAATTATCACGATTTTGCAAATATGAAAAATTCCCAAACTTTTCTGTTCGCATACTGAACCACCAGTATACTAATAAACAACAAGTGTCTTGAAATTGCTAGCATTTCTGTTTGCAAAATGTCCATTATCGGTAACTCACAAATTTTTCAACACATGTACAGTTTGTATTTAGAACTGAAAACAAAATTTTTTATGCAATTCCTTCAATTTTGACATAATTGAGCATTTGGCATCTATTATTATGCCTTTACCACACAATCCTGTGTTTTAACAACCCTGTCAAGAAGAGTATTTAAAACATTTTGAGAAAAGGAGAAAATGCTGTCATTTTGAAAGTAACAAATTCATTGTTAAGATCATTTTGTGTTGCTTTTCTGTTTTGTTACCACTCACTTCTTGTGTTTTACTATTTGCAGAAAGTGTTGGCATGCAGACGAGAGCTTGTTGACTATGATAGACAGCAGAGACAAGCTGTGGCAGAGAGCAGTTCACCAGTTACAAGCCCCAGAGATCCATCACTGAAAGCTGCAGAGGTACCACTCAGTGTGAAGAAGGCTACCACAAGGTAAAGTATCTATTTGCTGGTACAATAGTTCTATTACATGAAAGGTACAGGATTCTACAGTGTCAACTAAACACATTTGCAAAGTGGCATAAAGTACTGAAATGAATGCCCAGCTCAGTTAATTTCTCTACGAGGATTGATGATAGTCATTGCTTTAGTATTCATTCTTCTCTCTCAAATGACCATTGGTTTTATGATGATTACATGGGAGGGCAGTCAGTTGCTTGGGAAGAATATTATGCAACATACTTGTTAGAGAAACCCCTGGAAAGGTATAAATAGGTCCATTTGCCTCTTAACTCTTTATCAAATGAAAAATCTTTTGACTGGACCATTTTCAAAAGCATCTGCAGACAACAATTTAAAACTAATGTTTAAAACAGTCTTAAAAATGATGCAAACAAACAAATCTTAATATTGAACACCTTTGTGTAAATACTGACATCTTGAAAATTTAAACATGAATTTGACCAAGAGATCAATTAGTATTGCTTTTGTATATGGATGATGAAAAACCATGTTATGTGGAGTATAACTGAAACATTTGATACATTTTATTCTAGTATGGTGTGTGATAATGGAGAATTTATTGGGTTATTTATTAAAACTCAGCTCTATGCAAGTACTGAAGAATTTATGTACTTACATTGGGTGCTCATGTTTACAATTTTCATTATCAATAATGTTTACCTTTTTATCTTTTATCCAGTCAGAAACAGAGCAACTGTTTTGGCTGTGCCAGTGCTGCTGTAGAACACTGTATAACATTACTGAGGGCTTTAGTTACCAACACAAACTTGAGACAGATCCTATGTAGTCAGGTCAGTGCTATAGAAATGTATAAATATACGGTATCACATGGTTTTAATCTATTATTTTATCTGCTTTGCTGTTTCAAATGTACAAGAATTAACTCATTTACCAAACGACAATATTTCAGGCTTGTCCAAATCGAAAGCATTTGCAGACGACAAATGAAAAGTGACTGAAAATTTAAAATTTGTTTTGTAAAGGGTAGAAAACATTGTGGGAAAAGGAGAAAATGCTGGTTACCAGCATTTTCTCCTTTTCCCACACTGTTTTCTACAATGTTTTCGTAAAGGCTTCTTTCTCAGAGGCGTCAAAAGTAGGGATTATTTGGTAATGGGTTAATATGCCAATTTCTCCATTTCACTTGCCTAATTTCAGACTACATTTTAAAAATTTTAAGGAATACGGAGCAAATGCCTTTTTACTTTCAATCACAGTTTTTCAGAAACATTCAGTGTAATTAACCCATTACCACACAATCCCTACTTTTGACGCCCCTGAGAAAGAAGCCTTTTGAAAACACTGTGGGAAAAGGAGAAAATGCTGGTAACCAGCATTTTCTCCTTTTCCCACAGTGTTTTCTACCCTTCCCAGAACAAATTTCAATTTTTCATTCACCTTTATTTTGTCGTCTGCAAATGTTTTCAATTTGGACCAGTCTAAAATATTCTCGTGTGGTAATTAGTTAATAAGCCTAATGTCACTTAATCCCAGGTTTAAACAACCCCAAGGAAAAAGCCTTTTAAAACAAATGTTGAAAAAAGGAGAAAATGTTAATGCTATTATCCAGCATTTTCGACATATTTGCTACCTGTTCAAGAACAGTTTAATGTTCGGAGCTTCATGTAACTGGTCGCATTTGAATGTTTTGAGTTTGGACAAGTTTCTAATTTAGTTATATGGTAGAGGGTTAAAGAAAAGTTTTTTGTAGGATTCATGTCAGTTTTCTTTATTTGGTTAATGTTTTACCAAACAACAAAATAGTAAAAATGTACAGGATTAAATCACTAATTCCCTTTAAAACATTTGTGAAAAAATAGAATTTGTAGAATTTAGACATAATATACTTTGTTTTTCACAATGACTTATAGCCATGTAAATAGACAAGAATTTTGGATACACTGTATATATATATTAACCCTTTCCCAAACAAGTCCTGCTTTTTACATGTCTGCAGTAAAAGTCTTTTGAAAACACTGTGGGAAAAGGAGAAAGTGCTCGTAACGAGCAATTTCTCCTTCTCCCACAGTGTTTTCTACCCTTTTTGAGAACTTTCTGCAATTTTCTCAGAATCTTAAATTGTCGTCTGCAAACTCTTTCAGTTTGGAAGAGTCCAGAATTTGTTGTTTAGGAAAGGGCTAAAGCATAATCCAATTTCATTCTCTGCGCATGCACTGTAGTGACTTTTTCAGTTACTGACCAAACTTCTCAACTGAAATTTGGAGAAATGGCATTGATGAAAATGGCATGTAATGAAGATAATATTTCATTACAGGGTATGATACAAGAGCTTATAGACCACAACTTGCGCCGAGGAACTTTGAATGTAAGGTCAGAGGTTAGGTCCTTGTTGTGTCTACTGACAAAGGATAATCGGCGGGGAACGGAAGAGATGAACAACATTATTATGACAAGGATTTCCTCTGCCGTGAAGGGTCATTTGTCTAACCCTGACTTGGTAAGTTTACATTGTCCATTCAACCTTTGATCTACCCCTCTTTGTGTTTTTCAAATTCTGTTTATCAAATGAATAATTGTTTTGCAAGAAAATTCCAAGACTCCTCTTTAGGATCTTTAAAACACAAGTGTTGGGAAAAGTGTAGGCAGTAAACTTGGAAGGGGCACAAATCTTCACAACACAAAGACTTGCTTGAAAACAGAATGAGTCATTCTGTGAAAAAAGGAAATTTATGCATCTTTTGATCCAGGTTGGGGTGCACGATCTGTGCAGGCTGATAGGGATTAGAACTTACTGCTATTGGGTAATTTTCTGCTTGCCAAAAGATCAGTCTACCTTATGGCTCAGTCTGTTGTGAGACAAACTGGATTTTTTCATCTATAATTATGTAATGACTTGCATTAACAAAACCAGAATGCCAGAGAAACGCTCAAATTCAATGCTATGAAGCTTGAGTGATGTAAGCTGCATAATTATACCCCAGCAAAGAAACATTTTTGAGGGTATACTGGAATCAGCCTGTCTCTCCCTGAATCCATCTATGTACAAAATACTAGTACATGTAATTGCCTGTTTCTGTCAAAGCACTGGAAAGGGTATTAAGTCACATTCAGTGACAGCTCTAGTTTATACAGAATTAATCAGTGGATACCATGAGTTTCTGTTGATTTCAATTTTTTGTCATCTTTGTTCATACAGGGCTCCTCAGTTAGACATGAAATCCTCTTGTTGAACAACTCCTTGAAGCAGGAAGATAGCACTTGGGAACTGAGAGTGAGATGTGGTAGGTTGATATTTAATCATTCTTTGTAACAGCAAGATTGATAGAAATGATGGACCCTTAGAGCAAAAATAAAGAAAAAGTAGCAGTTTAGAGTTTGGGAAATGGATCTAATGTATTGCCTGAATTTGGTCAGAATGCCACAGCATAGTGGACAGTATAGGGTCAAGATCTTGCTGCATATCTTATCTAGTCAGTTTAACCCTTTACCACAGAATGACAAATTTTGACAACCTTTGGAAAGAAACCTTTTGAAAACATTGAGGGAAAAATAGAAAATGCTGGTGACCAGCATTTTCTCCTTTTCCCACAATGTTTTCTTCCCTATCAGTAATCAATTGCACCATTTGAGCCACATTGAAATTGTCGTCTGCAAATGCCTTCAATTTGGACAGAGCTAAATTTTGGCATCTTGTAAAGGGTTAATCCAAACTTTTTGGCGTATTAATTTTGTTAGCTATCAAGAGGATCACCCATACAACAGGGACAGTTAACTGTCTTTTTGACACAGTCATGCCTCTCTTTCAAGTGATTGTTTTTTTTTTTTACCAAAAAATCAATCTATCTCTAAAATCAAGTACAGCCAGGGTTTTGCACCCACATCCGATGATCTTGGGGTATTTTGCGTGTGTGCAATAACTGAGTTATGAGGGGACAGTCAGATCTACTCAGTAATTTGTTTTCTTCTTTGTTCACAGTAATGAGACTGTTTTTGATGGGAATGCAGATGAAACAGCCAGCTATCATGGAAAGTGTTACTTTGCCATGTTTGAGAATATTACAGCATCTAATCAGACCTGAAAAACAGGTTACAACAAAGGTGAGTTGTCTTATTGAGTATTCATGTTTTGTATTTTTCTTTCAGATCATGATACTTAGCTTTCACTAGATTAAGGATTATTTCATAAAAAAAAATTTAATGCTAACTGGCTTTAAGAATATGTATACCTGTAATCAGGTAGACATCCAAAAATTTGTACAAAAACACAGTTTCATTAAAAAGCTAAAATGGTATGAATCATATAGACATGTTTTATAATTGTTGATATTAAGCACAGTGCCATTTATCAACATGTAAGCCTAATGGTCCAAATCTAGGTTTGTTGATGCTGAAATAATAATGTCTTATCCAGAAACATTCATAGGAAACTGGAATGTCTGTATACAATTGTATATTGTTACAGGAAGGAGAAGAAAGGCCTGTAGCTGTAGGGGTCAGTTTACCATCAGAACTACATGTGGACAGTCAGGGCTGGCTAGCTGGTGATCCCAAATATTCTTACTTGGCTTGGAAAAAGTGTGTTCCTTCTCAAGGTAAGAGCTTTTTGCAAATTCCTTGGCTTGAAACCTTTATAACGCTTTACCACATGACAGAAGTTTAGCTTAATCCATTCAAAAGAATTTGCACACAACCATTGCAATACTAAATGATAAGCCTTGTCATTAAAAGAGCAAAAGAAACAATCCGCTAATGGCTTGTAAGAGAGTTATGGAAAGTAATGTTTAACTTAAAGATCACATAGAAAATATTGTCAGAAAAGGAGAAAATGCTGGTTATCAATATTTTCTTCTGTTCTCACACTGTTTTTGAAAGCCATAATCCTCCAGGGTGTTTAAACTTGGAGCTTAGTGGTAAAGGGCTAAAGATTTCCCAATAATACACAAATACACAAATACTGCTTTGATATGGAAGTATAGAAAATGTGGGAAAAAGGAGAAAATGATGGTTACCTACATTTTATCCTTTTCCCACAGTTTTTTCTTTCTAAAGCGTTTTCTGTCATGTTGGTTTATCACAAGATTGTTTGGTAAAGTATTAAGTGACAGTTTGTATTTTTTATATAGTTGTGGAATCAAAAGATGTTACTATTGTACAAACAACTGCAGAAGTGGTGAAAGAGGATAAAAGCAAAGAACAGGTCCAAGAAGTTGTGGACAAAAAGGCCATTAGGTCACGATATTTGATGGAGAAATATGCCACTAGATGGCGTAACAAGATGTGGAAAATACCAGGCGTCCCACTGAAACTGACGCAGACTACATGGTTGCAACAGGCAATGTTTTCCCCTTCGTCACAGTCAGCTCGTCAGACTGCAACTCGAGTGATAGAGTACATGGCACAAGTCCCTTCAAGGAAGAAAGAGATTGTAGATATGTTGACTAGGTACAGTATTTTACATGTCTGTCAGTTTCTGATTTAAAGCTAGTGTCTGGCCTATTTCCATTGAAGTAAAAATCTTATTTCTTTACCACATGGCAGAACTTTGAATGCTACTAAATTGGAAGTATTTTCAGATGACAAGAAATGATGATTTTGGTCTTTGATAGAATAGAAAATATTGTTTGTAAAAGAGAAAATGGTGGTCACCAGCAGTTTTTCCTATTTGCATAGTGTTTCCAATAGCCTTCTTTCTTCAAGCTCATTTAAATTTAGGATTGTGTGGTAAAGGTTTAAAATTTTAAGGATCAATTATCACAGTTCAGCTGCAGATAATTGATCATTTTGGTCATAATGTTTATCATGTAAAAGAGGGTCCAGAGTCAAGATTGGGCTACTTGTTCTCTGCAGTTTGATCTCAACCATTACAATACACTGACCTAGATTGATCATGGTAGAGAAAAAATACATCTTTATTCTGCAATTAATACTTTTTTGGTCTAATCAAACAATCCGGAGTTTTAACAGCCCTTAAGAAGAAACCTGCGAAAACATTAAGCTGTTAAAGAGCATTTTCCCCACCGCCCTCAATGATTTCTACCCTTTCATAAACAACTTGTATCATGGACCACATGTAGGTAGTCATCTGCACATGCTTTCATTGTAGACTTGTCTTCAAGTAGTTGGCTGTAGACATAACACATGATATGGCATATTCCTAATAGTCGTCAATTTTGTTGTCTGGTGAAGGTTTAAATTGGGAAATGTATATTTCTTACAGCTGTCTGGACAATGTGGGAAAAGCAGGAGAATGTGCCCAGGAATATCTGGCCTTATACAGTAAGATTGTCTCTAGAGTTCACTGGAAACATTACCTGGCCATTAAAGGGGTCTTGCTTAAACTTGGGGATTTAATTACAAAGGTAAGTGATGTAACCCATATACTTTACAAATTAGATTTTTTATACTCCTTATATTGATGGTCTTGGAAGCAATATGGCAAAAGGGGCAATTTAACAAGCAGTTGCTACCTCTTTCAATTAATTTTTCTTACTCTTTAAAAAAGGTTTTCTGTCTGTCAGATGGTTAATACCAGTTGCATGAAGTGTGAAAGGTTTTGGGTTTTTTTTTTTTTTTCAGATCTAGAAATAGACTTATACAGAAATGTGTTGAACACATTCTGTTTTTATATCCCCACAAAACAAATGTTTTCAGGGGTATGCTGGAATCAGCCTGTCTATCCATGTGTCCGTAGATTTATCCGTCTGTGTACAAATAATTGCCTGTTTCTGTCAAAGAACTGGGGGGGGGTATTAAGTCACATTTTTTTCAGAGATGAATATATTTTGATGGTTCTTACAAATCAGTTAAAGGTTGTATAATTTCTAATTTGTCCATTTCTTAGCTCATCTGTTTTTAAAGAAAACGCCAAGATATTATACACCTGGAGGGTCATATTATGTTATGGCCCCGGTCGTCTGTCAGTCTGTTAGCAACTTCTTGTGTGCGCAACTTCTCTAACAGCTTTTATTGGAAAAGTTCAAATTTACAACAATGAATCTCTATAATGTGCCTGTGACTTTTAGAATTGTGATACCTGCAGGTGTTCTAGATTTTAACCTATTTCACTGACAAGCTCCTTGGGGCATATAAGCGCTGCTTTGCGAAACTCTTGTTGTCATAGCTCGGGCATTGTTGTCATCATTCTGCATAAACTTTGGCATTTTGTAGTATCTCTTTTAATACTGAAGATATTTACTTTTGATAATTTGTCAACCCTTTACCAAACAATCCCTGGTTTTTAGGACCTTGATATGGAAGCCTTCTGAAAACACTGTGGGAAAAGGAGAAAATGCTGGTTACCAGCATTTTCTCCTTTTCTCACAATGTTTTCTACCCTGCTTGAAACAAATTTCAATCTGTGAGTTATGTATTTTTTGTTGTCTGCAAGTGCTTTCAATTTGGACCAGTCTAAAACTTTGTCATTTTGTAAAGGGTTAAATATTAAGAGGGGAATTCATACAATACAGGCAGATATTTTTGGCATAGTTATGTCCCTTCTTCAACTTTCACTGAAAATCAAGCACTTGCAGCCCATGCAATAGCACCAGCATATGGTGCTTTTGTTTTAAATTCTTTTCAATTAGTTTATTTCATGTGGGTGCATCTTTATCCTCTTTCTAGCTCCACTGTCAGAAACCAGCAAGGTTAGATGAGTTTAGGCCCACAGCCATGTTTCCTGTTTCCCGTGTTTATTTGTACCATACAACTGCTTTCAGAATGGGTGAGTCTAAAATTTGTCCTGTGTGAAAGAGTTAAAAAGTCTTGGTTGATAAAGTAATGACAGTCAATCAAATTTTGATTTACAGGAGGTGGAGAAGCTACAGGTACTAGAAGAAACAACACTGAGTTCTGATCTGGCCCAGGGATTTTCTCTGAAAGCTCTGACAGGTAAGACACCTGTTGAACTTATTGCTTGATGAAAATATATCAGGCTTAAGAACATGCAGATGACAAGTGAAATTAGCTTTTAGTAGATTATGGGAAATGGTTTTGAAAAGATACGAAGCATTGTTGGAAAAGGCTGGTTATAGTAATGTTTTCAAAAGCTGTCTTCTCAGGGTATTAAAACTTGGAAAAGTTTGATAAAGTATTGAATTTTTTCCTCTAGGAATCATTACATAATATTAGTATGTAAATATACACATACTTCAAATACTGCTGAGCAACTTTGCTATGGTTTGTTTTGATCACAAGTATACTTAACTTTTTTTGGGACAACAAAATTTTGGACATGTCCAATTCCTAAGCATTTGTAGACAACAAATTAAATGACTTGATTTACCTTTGGAAGGGTAGAAAACATTGTAGAAAAAAAGGAGAAATTGTTGGTGACCAGCATTTGCTCCTTTCCCAACAATGTTTTTTTTTAAGCTTCATTCTTCAAGTTTGTGAAAATTCAGGATCTTGTGATAAAGGATTGAACCTGAAAAATGGGAAAATCATATTTTTCACCAAAAAAGTCTGAATGCTTTCCTTTATTGGATTATATAACATTATATATCTGTCGTATTTTAGAGAGAACTATACCTATTTTATTTCAGAGTTGTAATTCCTGTTCTATTTCAGAGTTACTGTCTGTGTAGTTGTAATTCCTGTTCTATTTCAGAGTTACTGGCCCTGTTCATACAGCAGAAAGAGATCAAACAACACTACAAAAGCAAGCTAGTGGGTTATGTACTGAACTGTTACCTGTCACTGAGAAAGTTACTAGTACAGAGAACTAAACTGATTGACGAGACACAGGATAAACTGTTGGAAATGTTGGAGGATCTAACCACAGGTAAGGCCGAGTACATCAGACTTGGTTGGTATGCTAAATTGGTTAAAAATCAATGTTAAAGCTCTACAAGAGTAAAATTGTTGGTTATGTTGTTAGGTAGGGTCAAATTCTTAAGTGTTTACCAAGCAGTTCTGTGTTTTAACTCTGTATCACACAATCCCGACTCTTGACGACCCAGAGAAAGAAGCCTTTTGAAAACAATGTTTTCTACTCTGCAATAAAAAAATTAAATTTTTGAGTTACATTTGTCGTCTACTAGTGCTTTCAATTTGAACCCGTCTAAAATTTTGTTGTTTGGTAAAGGGTTAAAGTCCCTTGGTCAGAAAGCTTTTGAAAACACTGTGGATAAAGGAGAAAATGCTAGTAACCAGGATTGTGCAGGCTGAGCTGGGTTGATATTTTTACCAGATTATTGTACTGATTTTCGCAGAGCATGGCTCATTTTCAAATCAGCAAATGAAATGTGGTTCAAACGGTAAGATTTATTTTTTAAGGGAAGAATACATAGCTGAAAAGAGGAAAAAATGCTTCACACAGAGGCCTTTGAAAACAATTTATACAGTCATGCAATAGCAACAAACTCAGGCTAGATTTAACATTATATGTTTCACAGGAACAGAATCAGAGACTAAAGAGTTCATGCAAGTCTGTGTTCAAACAGTGAAGAAGTATCCTCTAGATGATAAAGTGTCACCTGTGTTCATCTTTGAGAGACTGTGTAGCATCATCTTTCCTGTGAGTTATTGAGTTTATAATTCTTAGCCTTAAGAGCTTAAGGTAAGAGTGACTGATGATTTTCTAAATCCATTATTTCTCTTTCAAACCCTATGTTGTGGGTACTCATTAGAATCGTCTCAATGAGACGATTCTAATGAGTACCAATAACATAGGGTTTAGTGGATAATAGTTAATATTTTCAATTTTGAAATCAAAATCACTCCCTCTATCTGGAGCTCTGTATCCTTCATAGGATCTAGTTGATTTTTAACCTACACTACCTGCAAAGGAAAAAACAGCAAGGTATTGTGATAGCCCTGTCTGTGATTGATGATGGCAAGTTTAAAGTGGCTCGCATAAAACGATATGCCTTCAAAGGATAGAAAGCATGGTGGGAAAAGAAGAAAATGTTGTTTACTAGCAATGTATTCTTTTTTCACGGTGTTAAAAAAAGTTTTCCTTTAACATCATGCAAAGCCCTAAGCCTGTTGTCTAAACCCAAACCAGCAGCCAACCTGTGCATAGCAGCCACTCTGTTATTGTCCTTATAGTGGCAGCTGTTGATAAGTTGATAAGTTAAAGTGTATTTGCTTTGCCTAGAAACTTCAATAGTGCTTGCTGAACAGACTTGTCCAAATTGAAAGCATTTGTAGAAGACAAATTAAAATAAACATGGCTTAAAAGTGACTGAAAATTGTTTTTGGAAGGGTAGAAAACATTGTGGGAAAAGGAGAAAATGCTGGTTACCAGCATTTTCTCCTTTTCCTACAATCTTTTCAAAAGGCTTCTTTCTCAGGGTCGTAAAAAGTCAGGCTTATGTTTTCTTCCCTATCATTGTGCAGAAATCATCTTTTCAGCATGAGTTGAATTGTCATGTGCAAATGCTTTCAATTTGGTCTAGTCCAAAAGTTTGTCGTTTGGGAAAGGGTTAAAAAAAGGGGTTTTCTGCATATGACTTACCCATGGACATCATTACAGGAGGAGAATGATGTAGGAGATTTCTTTATGATACTGGAGAAAGATCCACAACAAGAAGATTTTCTACAGGGAAGAATGCTGGGAAATCCTTACAGTTCTAGTGAACCTGGTCTGGGACCCCTCATGAGAGATGTCAAGAATAAAATCTGTCAGGGTAGGTAACTCCAGCACTAAATCCAATCCGGTCTCGCACTCCTCCCACCTAGAATACATTGGTATCTAACATCACTCAATGTTCAACATGACTTTAATATTGTATACAACAAATGACCAATGATTCTAAAAAGTAAACCTAAAAAGTTTTTTTTCTGTCATTTAACCCTTTCTCAAACGACAAGCTTTTGGACTAGACCAAATTGAAAGCATTTGCAGACGACAATTCAACTCTAGCTGAAAAGATGATTTCTGTCTATGATAGGGTAGAAAACATTGTGAGAAAAGGAGAAAGTGCTGGTTACCAGCATTTTCTCCTTTTCCCACAATGTTTTCAAAAGGCTACTATTCTAGACCCGTTAAAACCAGGGATTGTTTGGGAAAGGGTTAACTCGACAAACAAAGATGAGTGGACTCTGAAAAGTGTCTTTCTCTTGCCATTACAGGATGTCAAACAGTTCCTTTTGTCTATTAAAGATCTGAATTGATTTTACTATTACTTCCTTTCAGAAAACACATATGTAAATGAATACATGAACAAGTCAGCTTTAAACATGAATGAATGATGAAAGTTGTGTTAAAAAACTTTTCAGTAAATCTCAGAATTAATTTCATCAAAGTGTCAGAATTCTTAAGTAGACAATTGAAAAATTAAACCTGTCAGAATTTAAAGCATTTGCATTCATAGTGTTTTTCTGATCATATTTTAGACTGTGAGCTTGTAGCCCTGCTAGAAGATGATACAGGGATGGAGTTGTTAGTCAATAAGAAGATAATTAGTTTAGACTTACCCGTGAAAGATGTGTACAAGAAAGTTTGGTCCCCTGAACATGGAGAGGTGAGTGAGAGATAAATTTTGTGTCTATGGTCCTATCTCTATCCATCCGTTCATCTGTCACCGGACCTTGGTAGGGTACAGGACTTGAGAGCAGGGGGGTCACTGGTTCAAATCCCCAGCTCAGAAAATTTCTTTTTCAAGGATCAATAATAGTCATTGCTACAGGATTTAACCCTTTACCAGACGACAAAATTTTAGCCCTTTTCAAATTGAAAGCATTTGTAGACGACAATTTCAGTGTGGCTAAAGTGGTGCAACTGTTTATTAATAGGATAGAAAACATTGCTTTCAAAAGGCTTGTTTCCAAAGGTCGTCAAAAGTCATCACTGTGTGGTAAAGGGTTAATCATCTTTTGCCACTGATCAGTATTTTGACGATGGATATCAGCAAAAGCTGTAGGTGGCTTGGGTAGAATATTATTTGAAGTACTGGTAACAAAAACTCCAGGAAAACATGGATAGGTGCACAGGCAGCTGCAATATAACTGAAATAATGTTGAAGGGGGTGTAATACACCATATTTCAAATCAATCAATTACTATACAAGGATATGAGCTTTAGAAATTATAGCAATGGATAACTAGATGCAGTGATATCTGAAACTGGAGTGAAGTATTTAAAAACTCATATAACTCAATGTTATTTTCTAGGGTGAGCCAATGCAAGTGATATACAGAATGCGAGGGTTGCTGGGTGATGCCACAGAAGACATGGTCAATTCACTGGATACAAACAATGAAGAAGATATAGATAAAGAAGAGGTGTTCAGAATGGCCAATGTACTAAGTACCTGTGATGGCCTGAAAGTCATGCTTGATAGGTAAGATTACCAAGATCTTATAACACCTGCTAGGTGCCCCAAGTCCCAATTAAAGACGTGTTGGATTGTTGACTTGCAGAAAAATAATTGAATACTTATCAGACTAATAAGAATCTGACAATCAATCAAAATATCAATAACAAGTCCCCATGGGGTCCCGGGGTTTTTTACTGTATAGAATAAGACCTCGGCCTTTCTCTATGGCATGTCGTAGAAGGCGACTAAAATTAGAGACAAACGGCTGCTTTCCTCGTAATTCGTAGGATTGCAGCAGGCTGGGTAGTTCTTATTCCAAATCCTACATTTTTTTCTCGGTGGTTTGGAATGGGAATCAATTGGCCTGTGGGACCCCGTGTGGTTTAATCGGGGGTACAAGAATAAACCACTGCAGTCCCGCGATCGTCACATCTGCCATTTCATCTGGCGGAACTAAAGTGACAGCATGCATGTCGTAAAAGGCGACAAAAGGGGCATCATTTTGTGTTTCATCCATTCCTCATTTATCATGTTTGTCTTGTGTTGTTCGACATGTATGTTATTTTCACCTCACATTATTGTTTACTAAGTAAGTGCGCCCAATATGACCTAAGTTGTCGACGGGCCTTAAAACACTATTCATTCATTCATTCATCAATAACAAAGGAACTGTCTTTTGAGTTGACAATAACTTGGATAAGCGCACTGGCCACCGCTATATAACAGAAATAATGTTGAAAACGGTGTTAAAACCATACATTCAATCAATTTAACCTTTATCCTGCAAAATAACTAACATGGATCTTTCAAGTCAGTAGTAGAATGCAAATGTAGCTAATTTTGAATGTTACGTTTGAGGAAAAATACATCCTTATCGTACAATGTAGATCCAAGATAAGACTATGCAGTCTGATCTTGATTAACCCATTACCACACAATCCCTACTTTTGACGCCCTTGAGAAGGAAGCCTTTAGAAAACATTGTGGGAAAAGGAGAAAATGCTGGTTACCAGCATTTTCTCCTTTTCCCACAATGTTTTCTACCCTTCACAAAACAAATTTCAAATTTTCAGTCACTTTTATTTTGTCGTCTGCAAATGCTTTCAATTTGGACCAGTCTAAAATATTGTCGTTTGGTAATGAGTTAACACTGTCCGCAAAAGGTCAGTGAGTTAAGCTTAGCAGCCTAAGGGTTTAAGATCCATAATTGTTTGATGACCTGCCTGGAATAATGCTTCATGGAGAATTCATTAAATCTTTACCACACAACAAAATTTTGGACTGGTCAAATTTGAAAGCAGTTGCCAAATACAAAATGAAAGTTACTAAAAAATTGGAATTTGTTCTGGATAGGGTAGAAAACATAGTGGGAAAAGGAGAAAATGCTGGCATTTTCTCCTTTTCCCCACTATGTTTTCAAAAGGCCCCTTTTTCAAGGTCATCAAAAGTTGGGATTGTGTGGTAAAGGGTTAAACCATCTTGTGACAACCATTTGTTTATCCCTCATGCTTTCTTGCAGATTGGAATCTATCAAAGACCTTGTCCTTGGAAAACCTCTGATGCTTGTATTGCTAAAACTTTTCGGATTTGCTGTAAATGTGAAGGCCAATCGACAGGAACTGATTAAACCTGAACTCAACACAGTCACTGTGATGCTTGGCGCCCTAAACTTGGCCCTGTGGACAGAGCAGGAAAGTGGAACCAGTGCTACAAAAGGTCAGACGATTACAGAGCAAATTTTACAGATTATGGAGATCATCCTGCTTGAGGCCAGTTCACAGTCAACAGAGAAATATACAGTAAGTTATTGCTTTTCACCTAGTGCCATAATCAATACTGTGTTTCAGTGTTTCAGAGAAGGAGGTGGACCTTTTGGAAATATTGTTAGGAAAGGAGAAAATGCTTGTAATCAGCGTTTTCTCCTGTTTTCACAGTATTTTATCACTCTTTCAAAGACAAGCTTCAGGTTTTCTGACATTTTAAATGTCTTCTGCAAATATTGTATATCTCTATACCTAAGTCTAAAGTTATGTCAACCTGTAAAGGTTGAAGGCTCTAGTGTAAAACGTTTCCTTTCTGTTTCACAGGAATTTTCCAGTACATGCGGGGACAAAGAGCAATTAATGATGTTACTTGAGAGAATCAACTCTCCATTTGTAAGATCCAACAACAGTGTCCTACAGGGACTGATGAGGTTGATACCATACCTGGCTTTCGGAGAGGCAGACAAAATGTTGGCTTTGATCAACCACTTTAAACCTTACTTATTGTTTGACAAGTGAGTTGTTATTACAGTGGATTCCACTTAATCGCAACCCTGTTTATCGGGATTTTCGGTTATTTGCAAGATTTGGTCCTGCACCGATCCATTTCCTATTTAGACAAGGTAAATTTCAACGCTTAATCGGGATCCCGTAAATAGAACATTTCGGTTTTTTGCAACGAAAAATTAGCACATGATTCGAAATTCTAGTGTTTATTAGCAATTCCGTGGGATAAGACAGCAAAAAATTTCAATCTGTCCGGGAAAAAAAAAGGTTACTCAAAAAGATAAAAGTCGAATTTCAATGTGTACAGAGAATCGCAGATTAAAAACTAATGTAGCAGTATACAAACGACGAGTCCGACATGATCGTTTTCATAATTTAATCATTAAATATAAAAATTCTTGGCGTATTTCATGTTATTCTTTTCATTTAAGAAAGTGTAATAACGGTTACAATACATCTGCAAATGGCCGACATTCTGAATATGGAGCTTCACTGGTTGCCGATTTTCAAACTATTGGATGGTACGCGAGATTTCGGGTACCAGGCTGTACATCCACCACCAAGAGCACTGATTAATAAAATGGTAATCTTAGGGCAGGAAAATTGGCGAAAAGATGACTACATGTACTTAAATCTTGTCTTGGTATAACTCGAGGAAAAAAAAAACGAACATAGACGTTCTATGATCAGACTACACATTCTGTGCAGTCCGATCTTTATCTACGCTCCCCGAAAGCAACTACAGACGAATTCGGCACTTTACCCATTACAAGAAAGACCGATCGAAATAGCCTATCACCCATTAGATAATTACACACTAGGGGAAAAAAACTTAACTGTTTGTTAGTGTCTCGTTGATAATCCAATTTGTGACAAACAATTTGACTACAGGCGTGAAAGTAAGGTGTGCCGAATGTAAACTCTGAAAAACACAGAAACCCATTTCTTATTTAGGTCTGCTTTGAATGGTATGGCCTAAATTGATGCGTTACAACAGAATTGTCTGCGCGGCAATCAGTCTATGACGTCACACAAAATTTACCCACCCATTCAACCTAACAGGTGGCGAGTCGGGGTTTATACAGGTGCACAGTACACGATCATGTTGTGTAACAATGTACACATGGGGTAAATGTTAGATAACCGGAAACTGGAGATATGCGTCGAAACCTGTGTTGACAAAAAGTTGGTGTTGAATTTTATGTCAAACGAAGCATCACCATGGCTAACAGCCAGGATCGTTTCTGGTGCTTTGTGCACTTGATAGGTAAATAAAATAAGCAAACAAATGATTTTTTTAAACATGTTTAGTTTGAAATACATATATTTGAAAAATTATGAACATTAATCAAATGATCGGGAAGCAAGAGCTGAACGTCTGTCACTAGAACGAAATGATCGTCTGCAACTCTGGTTTGACTTCCGGTCTGAAAAGAGCCATCGGATTATCGGGCCGACCGCTTATTCGCAATATTTTCTCTGACAAATAGGACTTGCAAATAAGCGGAATCTACTGTATTGTTAATTTAGTAGCAGTGGTTGCATTTATATTATGTTCAGGCAAGTTTGGCTTGCAAAGTATTGATAAACAAAAACTCCAGGAAAGCATTGATAAGTGCACTGATTGCTTCAACATAACAGAAATAAAGCTGGAAATGGCATTAAATACCATACAATCAGTCAGTCAATTGATACATCGAAAAGGCTTGAGGTTTAACGTTTAATTCCTTTTAACTCATTACCAAACGACAATATTCTAGGTTTGTCCAAATCAAAAGCATGTGTAGACGACAAATAAAAGTGATTGAAAATTTGAAATTTGTTTAGTGAAGGGTCGAAAACATTGTGCGAATGTTTTCTAAAGGCTTCTTTCTCAGGGGCGTCAAAAGTAGGGATTGTGTGGTAATAGGTTAAAATCTTTTGATAGGAACAATGATTGAAATCATTCCCTTTTCACATTTGACCTTGAAATTATATATCAGGGGCTCAATCCAGTATTCTGTAGATGTGCTAATAACTTTCAATTTTTCAGATTTGACACAGAGCACACCCCGGATGAAAAAATTCATTTAGATTGTTTCTGCTCTATCGCTGGGGCTATTCAGGTGAGTTACTAGCATGCCATTTTATCAAAAAGAGAAATTTCTGTACATTTTAATTTCAACTCTTTACATGCCATGAGCAATTGTGGAAGGCTTTCTGGTAGATGAAAATCAGAGTAGATAGAACCTACAGTTTGATCATGTATTACCTCCCACTGTTGGATTCTAAAACTTTGACATAAAAGTTCTCTGTTAGTTGGACTGGTTTTTTCGCTGTCCGTATAAGTTGTTTTCATTTTCTATTAAAAGATGAACCCACTATTTGTTGCCATTTTGTAATTCCTTTAACCCTTTACCACATGACAAGATTTTAGACCTGTCCAAATTGAAAGCATTTGCTGATGACAGTTTCAATGTGGCTCATATGCAATGAATTTTCTCTGAAAGGGAAGAAAACCTTGTGAGAAAAGGAGAAAATGCTGGTAACCAGTATTTTCTCCTTTTCCCACAAGGTTTTCTAAAGCCTTCTCTTCCAGGGGTGTTAAAAGTCGTCAGTGTGTAGTAAAGGGTTAAAAAATGACAGAAATGGACTAATGTACCATGTTTACTGTTTTCAGAATAACGCCAATGGAGTGAGACTTAAGAATATGATAGTAGAACATGGGCTTGTAAAGATGGCACTAGACTATATCAAGGCTCATGCCCCGGAGGTTAAAACTTTACTGGCGTAAGTGTTGGCTTCTTTCCTATGTTGAGTGTATATGTTTGTAACTTTTTACCAAGAATCCTATGTATTACCAGTCCAGAGTAAAAACGGTCTTTGAATAGATTGATAAACACCATTTTTTCCATTTTTCATAATGGTTTCAACTGTTTTTATTAGCAAAATATGTCAGTGGAGAAATATTAAACTCTTTACCACAAAATCCAGACTCTTAACGAGCCTGGGAAAGAAAACCTTTGAAAGCATTGTGGGAAAAGGAGAAAATAATGGTAACCAGCATTTTTTCCTTTTCCCACAAAGTTTTCTACCTTTTCCAAATCAAATTTCAATTTTTGTTTTGATTCAAATTTATTTTGTTGTCTGCACATGCTTTCATATTGGACTAGTCCAAAATTTTGTCGTTTGGTAAAGAGTTAATATCTTTAAAATTTCAACTAGTCTAGCATTTCGTCATTTGTGTCGATCCATAGTCCATACATATAAAACTCTTTGGTTCAGAGGCTAGAAGCTCAATGTTTTACATGCAGGGCTTGAAACAATGAGGTTGCTGGTGTGATTCTCAAGCTTGTGCCATTTTTTTTTTTCAGCCTATTGATAATAGTCATTGCTGTAGGATTCATTCCTCTCTCACTGCTAAACATTCTTTTGATGACAATCATAAGAGAAAGTAACACATGTCTTGGAGAGGTCTTTGTTCAGAGCACTAGAGGAAGACAGTCTAGGAAAGCTTCGATATGTACACAAGTGCATTAGTAGCTTTGATATAACTGAAAAATGGTTTAAAATAGGTTAAAGCAAATCTAGACTTTATGCAAATTACCTGAAGCTTGCCAAAAACTAATTATCTAAACCTGAAAAAAAAAAGAAAATTATTTATGCATATTTGTATGGCCTCTTTGTCAATATAATTATAGGACTGACTCGGATGTTTGGAAAGATTTCCTCACAAAGCCATCTTTAAACTATGTCCTACGTCTGTTGGAAGGAGTAAGTGATGGGCATGAAGTTACTCAGGTTGGATATTTTTTCTCTTGTTTTAAATTTCATATTTTCATAGTTTACCCTTCTGTGTTTCAACTGCCCTGAAGAAGCCTTATGTGGGAAAAGGAGAAATCGGCCTTCTTCTAATATGCTCTATCTTTGTTATTATTGAATTTGTTTACTTCAAACTTGGGTAAGTTGTTTACTATCAAAAGGAGAGCCAATACCAGTATTGCAGATTATCTTCAAAATTCTTTG
The DNA here is from genome assembly GCA_943736015.1 of Tridacna crocea. Classification (NCBI taxonomy): domain Eukaryota; kingdom Metazoa; phylum Mollusca; class Bivalvia; order Cardiida; family Cardiidae; genus Tridacna; species Tridacna crocea. Next base: position 69,759,642 of record OX031057.1, read on the forward strand.
AAACAATTTATAGTATTAAACCTAAATTGACGCGGACAGCTCCTATTTTGCAAAAATGATTTCATATTTTCCCTCTGTCCTCCCTTCCCCTACCCCCCCCCCCCCCCACACACACACACACACACAATATCTCTGCCCCTTCTCTTTTAAGTCATTGGTCTTGAGTGGCATAACGGAAGACTATTTCTTAATTGTTTCACAAATCAGAAACTTTTCAAATTTCACATGTCATAAACTTTTTATAAAATATTTCAGATTGAACTTGGGAATCACCTGATACCAATCCTTCACAAATTAGAACAGGTTTCCACAGATCAACATATAGGAACTATGGCTGAAAATTTGATGGAAACTTTGAAGAAAAATGAGGTTGTTGCTGCAAAGGTATGTATACAACTCATTCCCTCTTTAACTCATTACCAAACAACAATATTTTAGACTTTTCCAAATCGAAAGCATTTACAGACAACAAATTAAAAGTGACTTAAAGTTTGAAATTTGTTTTGTGAAGGGTAGAAAACATTGCTGGAAAAGGAGAAAATGCAGGTTACATGCATTTTCTATTTTTCCCAAAATGTTTTCCACAGGCTTCTTTGTTAGGGTCGTCAAAAGTAGGGATTGTGTGCTAATGGGTTATCCACTGAGCCAAAGAGATATCGCTTTAACACAGTTGTTAGGTATTTTATTTAAATGGGGACAAGGCCATGCATAAAGGAGTAGTCTCCTGCAACACAGCATTAATTCTCTGCTGCTCAGCATAAGTTCTATTATAGATAGATAGATAACACTAGCTGACATGACTACCGTTGAAAATGGTATTAACCCATTACCAAACAACAAAATTCTAGGCTTATCCAATCGGAAGCATTTGCAGACGACGTAATAAAAGTGACTTAAAAAAAGAAATTTGTTTAGAGAAGGGTAGAAAACGTTGTGGGAAAAGGAGAAAATGCTGGTTACGAGCATTTTCTCCTTTTTCCACAATGTTTTCTAAAGGCTCCTTTCTCAGGGGCTTCAAAAGTAGGGATTGTGTGGTAATGGGTTAAACATGATGCAATCAATTAATTTGACTGCATATATTTGTAGAAATTGACATATGTATTTGTCTTTGTGGGTTTTTTAATAAATGTACAGAATGGGTTGGTAACTTTTAATTTATAGATAGAAGAGGTTCGTCAGCAGACCAAGACAGAGAAAAAGAGACTGGCCATGGCTGTTAGAAAGAAACAATTGGGTGCCCTTGGCATGACAGTAAGTAGGGTTTGTTTGGTTTAGCCATTCAATGTAGACAATTATTTTTTTGTGTCTGTTACAGTAGAGAAGTTGCCAATATAAAGCTTATGACTGCCTGTTTATATTTAAATTGCAATTAAGTACAGATATCAATTTGTCCTACCCTCCACCAGTTGCATAATTTATCCATAGTTGTCTCTAGGCAAGTTGGTTTTTAACTTTTGCATGTAAAGGACACTTAACATAAATGTTATCACTGAAAATGACTGACATTTTCTCAACAAATGAAATCAAATAAAATATTGTCTACTGGCACTGGTCCTGCAAATTGTCCTTGGGCAATTTTACAGGGACTAGGGTCTGTATTTGCCAACCATTCTTTGAATGATCTTTGTCTTATTCTTCAGAATTTCCTTAATTTGAAAGTAACTTAACTTCTGATTGGCTGAACCATTTGGTTTAGCCAATCAGAAATTGTTTATGTTTAAATTTTGAAAATCATGGAGAGTAAGACTAAAAATAGTCTTAAGAATGGTTGTTGAATACAGACCCAAGGTTCATATTCATTCACCATTCTTAAGAACATTCAAAGTCTTATTCTGAAGAATTTTCTAAATGTAAAGTAAGACTAAGAATGAAACTAATAATAGTTGATGAATACAAGCCCAGTTAGCACTGATAAATCTTAGTGAGTCAGTCAATGAGTTTTACTGAAATGTTGAAAGTAGTGTAAAACATCAAATCAGAGAAAGTGCATATTTCCTTACAGACAAATGCTAAAGGGCAAGTGACAGTGAAGTCTCCAGTGTTGAAACAGATGGAGGATATAAAGGAAGAGACAGGACTGACCTGCTGTATATGCAGAGAAGGTTACAGATATCAACCACAAAAGGTAATATATGACACACTGCAGATCATAACACAGATATTGGAGTTCATGAAAAATTATTGAAGCATTGTGGCCCCACCAGGGTGGCGCAGTGGTGAGCATGTCATACTCATGACCTGGTGGTTGTTAGATCGATACCCAGGTGAGGCAAACTTTCTTTCTGGCATATATTCGCCTCTCACCTCAGCTGAAGCATGTGAGAAAAGTAGTCGATGGTTTTGGAAAGACAGTTGTGTTAGTACAGGTGTGAGAAAGCCAGGAAACACATGTGCGTCACCAACTGCCTTAGCTGTTAAAGTGGCGTTAAACCCCAATACAACAACCATGAAGCATTGTGTCCAAAAAGTAAGTTTCTTGAAAATGATAAGGCTGACAGATTCTTTATGTAGAAAGGGTTATTGATACCAGCCACAAAATGCTTAGCAACTATCATGAGCAAATTGTAAAAATTGATGAAAATATGCAAAAACAATGCGGTTAGAAGATCACTTGCTTGTTACAAGATATCAAAGAAAATACAATGCAGATGAGAAGGATAGAGATATCAGCTGGAGGAGGTAATATGTACTTACCTTTACCCACTGCTTTTATTCTAGAATTGCAATCAAGCTGTTTAGCCATGGATAATTACCATGAAATAAAGTTTGGGCTTTTACCAAGCACATCCAGTGTGTTTACTTCTCAGAGGAAAAACAATTACAAAACATTATGTTAACCCATTACCACAAGATCCCTACTTTTGACGCCCCTGAGAAATAAGCCTTTAGAAAACATTGTGGGAAAAGGGGAAAATGCTGGTAACCAGCATTTTCTCCTTTTCCCACAATGTTTTCTACCCTTCTCAAAACAAATTTCAAATTTTCAGTCACTTTTATTTTTTCGTCTGCAAATGCTTTCGATTTGGACAAGCCTAAAGTATTGTCGTTAGGTAATGAGTTAACAGAAGAAGGCTGATTTTGTTATAAACACTACAAATTAGATCTATGGTCAGTCACAAAATTTTCATCTATTTTTGAACAGGTACTCGCAGTTTACACTTTCACCAAGAGATGTAATATTGACGACTATGAAAACAAACAACGGAAAACCCCAGGATACACAACTGTCTCTCATTTCAACATTATTCATGTGGATTGTCATACAGCTGCAGTCAGGTATGTGCAGTGACTCATTTATCAAATAACTCTGTATTCACATGACCCAAAGGAAGATAGCCTCTGAAAATAAAACAGATGGAAAAACAGGAAATCTTGGTCAAAAGTAAATCCTACCATCTGAGTCGCACTTAGTTTTTTTTTATATAATGACCCAGAGAAACATTGTTGGAAAGGTTGTTAAGTGGTTCTTCTGATGTTGAAATAGTCATCAAATTTTCAGTATCACAGTAATATCTGATTTATTATTTGTCACATGTGAGCCAAGCTCTGGCTTGGGGTTTAACCTTTTACCAGATGACAAAATTTTAGCCCTGTCCAAATTGAAAGCATTTGAAGCACGACAATTTTGTTATGGCTCAAATGGTGCAGTTGTTATCAGTAGGGTAGAAAACATAGTGGGAAAAGAAGAAAATGCTGGTTACCAGCATTTTCTCCTTTTCCCACAATGTTTTCAAAAGGCTTCTTTCCAAGGATCGTCAGAAGTCGTTATTGTGTGGGAAAGGGTTAATACATTTCTATGATGCATTATTCAAAGCAAGTCATCAGATAATTATCTTAAATATTTTCCTTTGTACAATTTCAGACATGCTAGAGGTAGAGAAGAGTGGGAGAGTGCAGCCCTTCAAAATGCCAATACCAAATGTAATGGGCTTTTACCTCTATGGGGACCTCAAGTACAGGAGTCTGCTTTTGCTACATGTCTTGCAAGGTGACTTCTTCTCTTTGACATCATCTTCTTGTTGTTCATCTTGTTCTTCTTCCTTTTTATGATCGATGCTTGTACTACTTAGAAATTAGAAAAAATTCTTCTTCTTTTTTTCTTATTTTCTTTCTTCTTCTTCTTCTTCTTGAGCCTGGCCAGGTAGCCTAATGGTTAGCATATCTGACATTGAATTGGTAGTTGAGAGTTCTGCACCAGGTTGAGGCAAAATTTCTTCTCAGAGATTTTTTTCCTCCCACTTCTGTTGCATGTGAGGAAGTCAGTGACTTTGTCAGTACTAGTGTGAGTGAGCAAGGAAACCCATACACAGGGGGTGCTGATGCCCATGATATGACACCATTACCAATAGAAATACCATCATTTCAGCCACGTTTGATTTATGGTCTGCAAGAGCTTAAAATTTGGACATTTCTAAAATTTTGCGGAGTATTAAATCATCAAATGTATATATGTGACCTATCACACAAAAAAGGGACCATCTGGGAATTTTGTACATCAATTAGTTGAAAACAGATCAACGATAGTGCAGGTCAGTTTAAGTTGATAACTCAAAAATGGTTGTATAACAAGGTACAATGCCAACTTTTCATACAGAAAATGTCATTAACCCTTTACTCCATAGATCCTCATTTTGACGTAGCAACAACGGACAGCTTTTGAAAACATTGTTGGAAAAGGAGAAATTGCTCGTAATGAGCAATTTCTCCTTTTCCCACAATGTTTTCCAATCAATCAGATATTTGTATCCTCATTTGTCCATATTTTTGACATCATGTCTTTATTTGCTGCTGAAATGGAAGAGCCTCAAATTGGCTATCAGGTAAAGGGTTAAAGCGAAAAGTGTCAACCCTGGTCACCCTGTGCAATTTGCATAGTCTGACCAGGGCTGACTCTTTTCGCAGTTCCCAGAAAGTCCCTTTTTTAGTGATGGGTCACATATTCATAAACAGAAGGACAGAGGAATATTGTATTGAATACTATTGGTATTTTGTTGCAGACATAATACATACTTGCAAGAGTGCACAGGAGTTCGAGATCCCAGTTATTCGTACAACATACATGATCTTAAGCTACTGTTACTGAGATTCTCGGAAGAACGGTCCTTCAGTGACGAAAGTGGAGGTGGTGGGAGACAGAGCAATATGTATCTAATACCACATATAGTTCATATGGCGCTCTATGTTATAAACACGTAAGTTTGTACGTCTTTCATTTAAAATTTAGCCTGAGCTGCTCATGTACAGCCTAGTAGACTATTTGGGTATTCACAGGACAATATCATTGGGTATTTTGCATTCCTATCCCACCTTTGTCAAGTTATTTTCAAGGATTGATAATGGTCATTGTAGGAAGACCTGTTCCTCCCTCTAGTAAACACCATGTTGGCTGTATGTTTGTGTGGAAAAGCAGCTTGTGATTTGAAAAGGGTATTGTGCCAAGTACTGATTAACCCTTTACTCCATAGATATTCATTTTCTAAGCATTGCTTGTAGGAGCCTTTGGAAAACATTGTGGCAAAAGGTGAAATTACTCCATAGATACTCATTTTTTAAGCATTGCTTGTAGGAGCCTTTGGAAAACATTGTGGCAAAAGGTGAAATTGCTCGTGACGAGCAATTTCACCTTTTGCCACAATGTTTTCTATGCTATCAAAAGGCGTCATATACACATACGAAACAGCTTCATCCTTGCTGTTATTTAGGGTCAATTATAGATACCATAGAAATGCCTTATGGGGTAAAGGGTTAAAGAAACTCTAGAAATATTTAGAGAGCCAAGCTAGTCACTATTATATTACTGAAATAATGTCAAAATGGTGCTAAACATGGAACAGAAGAGCATACTAAGTAATTAATCATAGATATTTTTGTTCAACGGACCACCCTTCAAATTTTAATATCAAGGCAAAAATGTTTAATCAGAGTGGTAGGTTTGGGATGGAGAATAAAGCATTGTAATTTTGGAATTGAATATGGATTCAGTTTTAACCTAGAAGTTCCATATTCAGATTTGAGCCTGTCATAATATTACTTTTTATGACAATTGACTGAACTTTTTTTGGTCACATTGCAATTTCATGTTGTACTATTATTTCTGATGATGCTACATCAGATTAAATCAGTAAAATAATCTGCTCTGTTTTCATTATTTAGCAATACAAAATCAAAGCATGTGATGAAACCTCTATCATTTGCAATTAATTTGAATTTGAAGGGAATCAAGGAACAAATTTAAAGTTTGTTATTTCATTTTTCAACAGAACAAGGTCAGCTGCAAGAGAGCAGAAAAATTTGAATCATTTTATTGAAATGCCAAAAGAGAAGTGGGCAGAGAACAGTTTTGAGGTATTTATGTTTTCCTTGTTTTGTTCATCTTTACATTTCAGTCGTAGATACATGTTCTATTACTCTTTATACGCCTGAAGGGTTGTATTATGTTATTGCCCTGGTCATCTGTCCATCTGGCTGTCTGTCAATCGGTCCACCTAAGCATTTTCTTGTGCATGCAATTCCTCCTACAGTTTTCATCGAAATAAGTTTGAACTTACCACAATGAATCTCTGTGATGTGTAGTTGTGCATGTGACTCTTAAAATTTGGATATCTGCAGGCGATCTAGATTTTGACTCATTTCACTGACAATCCCCTTCGGGCTTGTACGTGCTGCCTGCGAAGCCATTTTTCATAGATCTGTTAGGAGGGCTTAAAAAGACATCCATGATTTTATATATATATATATATATATCTCTATTTACGATGATTTTATTGAATACCTTTTTTCATTGGTAAATAAATATATTTTCCTTTACCAAACAGTCATGTATATATGCGTATTTATGGACCGTAGGAAGCCTTTTGAAAACATCGTGATAAAAGGAGAAAATACCAATTACCAGTAAAATTTCTTTTCTCCACATTCTCCTCTACACTTGTCAAGACAGATCTTATGGTTTTAGCAATCATCAATTTGTCTGCAACTGCTTTGCACAGAAAACCTCACACTGCTGATCATTGATTTAGTGATGGTTATCTGGGAAAGCAGCCGGTGACTGTGGAAGAATGTTTTGCAAGGTAGTGGTCAGGAAAACTCTAGGAAATTATTGATGATTGCACAGGTTAGAAACATGAATACATTGAAAATGTTGTTAGACCTCATAAAAACAATTTGTTAACCCATAAAGCACTGGGACCAAGTTAATTTGTTTTTGCGGACAATGTAGATCAAGATCAGACTGCACAGAATGCACAGTCTGATCTTAATCTACACTGTCCGATACTTTCTTACATATTCTAGCCATAACAACAATGAAAATTCAGTACCGTGGATTCTTTTCATAACTGAAGCGGTCTATTACATTAATTCAGCAGTGTAAGTGTTAAGGTTAAGTTAAAACAGCCGTTGTCTGGTAAAGAATGATAGGATTGGGACTAATTGCAGGGCAGAGGTTATTGGTCATAAAAGACCTGTTTAAGGCAACCATTTACGAAATAATTTTCTGTTTCAGTGACCCATAGGAAGACGGCTTTGTAAAACATTGGGGGAAAAGGAGAAAATGCTGGTCACCAGCATTTTCTCCTTTTACCCCCAATGTTTTCTACACTTTCAAATTATGTCATTACTTCAGCCACATATAACTTGTCATTTGCATCTTTATTCATTTCAAATAAGTATGAAATCTTTCGATGGTACAAAGTTGATTTCTTAACCATCTGAAATTTAGAAATTGAACAAAGTTAAATTTTTGTTTCAATACAGACTGAAGGACCGTTATACTGGGCAGCCATGTCTATCATTATGCTGTCTCCAGAGAAATGGAAGTCTGTAAAAGTGAAGTTCATTGAAAAGATGGTTGCCTTGGGTCATATCAGAAACACTGTTACACCTGGAACAAAAACGTAAGTAAATTGCATGTAAGCATTATCTCAGGCACTGTTACATCTGGGACAAAATTATAAGTAAATTACATGTTAGCATTATCTTGGACAATATGGAAGTAAAGTGGCATGCCAGCATAATCTAAAACAAAAATGTATTGAATTTGCATATCCGTTTAAACATATTTATTTTACATCGATTGAGAAACAAGTTCTAACAACTTATACTAATCTCTTTCAATTCTGCAATAAGATTTGCATATAAGCACTCATGTCTGATGAAATTGGAAATAAGTTGTTGTAAGCATAATCTAGGATAAGGATATAATTAAATTGCGTGTAAGTATAAGCTTGGACAAAGACATAATTGAATTGCATGGAAGCATATCTGTGACAAAGACATAAGTAAATTATGTGTGTAAGCACAAGCTGGGACAAAGACATTAAGTAAATTGCATGTAAGCATAAGCTGGAAGAAAGACATAAGTTTATTGTGTGTAAGCACAAGCTGGGACAAAGACATAATTAAATTATGTGTAAACACAAACTGGGACAGAGACATTAAGTAAATCTTGTGTAAGCACAAGCTGGGACAAAAACATAAAAAGGTTGTAAGCGCAAGCTGGGATAAAGATTAAAGTAAACTGCATGTAAGCTTATTTGGAGCAAAATTTTAAGTAATTTTGAATGAGATAGTAAAATTGTCTGGGAAAAATCTTGGTAAATTGCATGTTAGCATTATTTCGGAATACTTACTTCAAACAGAATTACATGTAAATAATGGCACCACCATTTTTTTCCCTACCAGAGTAACTGACAAGACAGTGAAGGAATATTCGGTGTACAAGCCATACTTGATATACTTTGGGTTGGTAGACGGGCTGTACCAGAAAGTTTTCAAGGTAAAAGTTTACATTTTTTTCTTCTGCATACTCCTGTGTGTATCAGCATGAACTAACTCTTCACCATACAATCCTGACTTTTAATGACTCCATGGAAAAAAGTTTTTGAAAACATAGTGCTTTTTACTTTCCCCAAATCAGATTTCGATTCAGTCACATTTTTGTTTGCTCTGTAAATGCTTTCTATATAGACAAGACGAAGAATTTGTTGTTTGCTACAGGGTCATCTCAGGAAGATTCTACTGTACATTCTTTGCAATTTGATCTTGATCTATGCCATTTCATAGAACCCCTGTTTTCAACTATAACCCTTAAAGGTTTATTTTCTTTCACAAAATAATAAAGTCTTTCTTTTTGAAAGCAGTGGTGGCTGGAAATATTTATCATGGCAAAAATGTTGGAAATACACACTCTGTACTGGATGTGAAAAATTTTGAACTTTGCCAATGCATAGGCATTACAGATGACAAATTGTGCACATTATCTGGGAAAGGGTAAAAAATTCTCAATGGGATTGAGAGATAGTACTGGTTACCTGTATTTTTTTTCTTTTTGGAAGCGTTTTTCCAATCCTTCTTCCACAGGTTCATTAGAACCCAAGGTTGTTTGGTTTAAGTAGTCAAATTACATGTAAATAATTGTTTTTCACTTGTTCAAGATTTATTCATACTTTTGTAATGAAAACTGCAACTAACGTTTTTTGCAGAAAGTACAAATGAAGGACAACGATTGGACAAAGAGTCTCGCAGAGTTTATCCGTAATAACGACAAGCCTATGTTAGAGTCATGTGACAGATTACTGAGTTTCTACCAAGATGAGATGTTGCCGTGTGAATCCTTTGGCGAATTCTTTGATGTTGTGGGTAAGTGAGAAATTAGTAATTATTTTACTTTTTAAGTCATTACCAAGCGACAAAATCTTAGGTTTGTCCAAATCGAAAGCATTTCCAGACGACAAAATAAAAGTGACTAAAACTTTGAAATTTGTTTTGTGAAGGGTAGGAAACATTTTTGGAAAAGGAGAAAATGCTGGTTATCAGCATTTTCTCCTTTTCCCACAATGTTTTCTAAAGGTTTCTTTCTCAGGGTCATCAATAGTAGGGATTGTGTGGTAATGGGTAAAATAGAATGGACATTTTTTATAATCATTATTGCAATTACCTTTTAAGGACAGGACACCCTAATAGGATTCTTGTAACATCGCCTTTCATTGCTGAAAAAAAAGTATGGATTTGGCATAGACTTGGGTAATCCGTAATTAATGGGTCGATAGACCCTGCTTCCCTGCATCTATTACTGATCAGCAGTGCCTTGCCCTGGTAGTGCAACTGGTAGCATACAGGACTTAAAAACAGGGGTCACTGGTTCAAATCCCAAGTTCAGGCCAATTTCTTTCAGAGAATTGATGATTCTTTCATCTCCATTTCCCATGATAGTGTATTAGTGTATAGTGTTTTCATCCATTTGTATGTTTGATTTTGATTTTTTTTAAGAGTTATACATAGAAAACTTGTGAGCATTTTCTGCATGTTCTCATCTATATTTTCAGGTGTTTTGGATGAAATTCCAGATGCAGACAAGTTTATTTCGGAACTCCTTGAATCCTTTCCATAAATGTAGTGTTTCTTGTTTGATTTCAAACCTGACTTTCGGTCCTAAGTGTTGTCAGTTTTTTCTAAGTCATTCTATTTGTGAATCTGTTTGCTAGAATTTTACAAAATTGTAGACTTTTCTAACCTGAAAGGATTTAAAGACAATAATGAAAACTTGGGGTTGTGTGGTAATGGTTTAAAAATTTAAAAAAAAAAAAGTTAGGAAAAAGAAGAAAATGCTGGTGAACACAGAGTTTCTTGCCCTTTAAAGGACATTTTTCGCTTTTTAAGCTGCATTTAATTTGTAGTCTGCTGTTGGTTTGGATTAGGAAATGTCCAAATCTTGGTATTTTTGTAAAGACAGCGTTTGAAAACAAAGTGGGGGAAGGAAAAATGCTGATAAACAGCACTTTCTCCTTTTCCAAAAAATGTTTTCTAACCTTCCAAGGATGAGCATAATCATTTTATTCTCATTGAACATGTCTGTAAATGCTTTGAATTTGGACAAGTCTCAAAATTTGTTGTGTGGTAAAAAATGTTAAATATCATAGAGAATATTGTTAAAAGTCGATTTGCTTACTACAGACAAGTGTTTTAAAAAGGTATCATTTGAAAAGGTATTTTTACTTTCTCAAATCATCTCTCCTGTGTAGAAGCAGAAAATATACCTTTTGTCCAAAAGAACTTTTTATGTCGTCTTTTACTAAACAAAAAATCTGAAGTTGTCTAATTAAAATGTTGTTGCGGAGTGTTGTCATTTGTTGGTAAATGCCTATAATTATATGAATATTGTGTTTACTTTTGGTACGCTTTCAAGTTAAGCACTTCAAATTGTAGCTGGTTTTATTGTTTAACTCTTTACCAAACAACATGATTTTAGACTGGTCTAAATTGGAAGCATTTGCAGACGGCAAAATTAATATGACTTAAAAGTTGATATTTTGTTTGAGAAGGATAGAAATCATTGTGGGAAAAGGAGAAAATGCTGGTTACCAGCATTTTCTCCTTTTCCCACGATGATTTCAAAAGGCATCTTTCTCAGGGTCTTCAAAAGTAGGGATTGTGTAGTAATGGTTTAATAATAAAAAAAAAAAAATATAATTTAGAAGAGGGTGATTTTTAATAGGAAATGCAAAGTATATTGTGGCATACATACATATTTTGGTAAGAAAATTGCAGCGAATGACTCAAGAGATACGACTATAATATGGCTTGAAAAACACGAAAAGGGGTATTTGGACATTTGCGTAAAGTGTCGTCGCAGCACTACGCATTCTTGCATAGACTAGTCTAAGACAGCAATTTACAACTTCATTAAATTTTGTGATGCGCTTGACTTGGGCACAACAGAAAATTAAAGAAGTGTGCACCGGCTGATCCGAGATAACACTTTACGCAAATGTACCCATGCCCCTTTTTCGGCTGTTGCGGACCATATATGGAAAAACATATAGAATAAATAGATCTAGTGTCAAGCTCTGGCCAAAGGAGGTTTTATGCATCCGCATAGTGCATTATACCAAGCAAGACCTCACTTAACTATGGATCCATGCAGGCACTTGACCAGTAGTGTGGACTGCAGGCTGACATGATTGGATACTTTTTGAAGATAAATGAAAATCCTTTTTTCCCAGAGTATGGTTCTCATACATGTAATACCCACTGTATCTTCTTTTAAATTCCTGTATGGAGTTCAATTATTTAGACGTGCGTAATTAAAAATACTTGGTGATTTCGAGTTATGTTGTATTTTCTGAATTGCCCTTTGAAACCAGCGTACTCTGAAGTGCCATTTTAAACCATTTATCAAGAAAAACAGTCTTTTAACAACCCTAAGGAAAAAGTTTTTTGAAAACATATTTCTGAGTTCGAAGGATTAAAAGGGGCTGAGGATGGGGGAGAAATATGAGGGTGAAAGTAATAAAAGTTAGGGAGAAAGAGGGCGTGCGGGAGAGAGAGGACTTGAGGGTTTGGTGGAATGTGAAGTGGGAGGAAGGAAGGAAGCAATGAGGAGTGTGGTGAAATGTAAGACGTGAAGGCGGTAAGGAAACTTCCATGGGAAACAAAAGACAGACAAGAAGGAAAGAAAATAGTACTTGAGATGAAGGCGCAGTGTCTGAGAGAAGAGAGTAAAAGGGGGAGAGGATGGAGGAGGTATTAGAGTGAAAGTGATAAATGTTGGGGAGAAAGCAGAAGTGCGGGAGAGAGTGGACGTGAAATTGTGGTGAATGTGAGGTGGGAGGAAGGAAGACATAAGAAGTGTGGCGGATTGTAAGGGGTGGAGGCGATAAGAAAACTCCATAGGGAACAAGAGACAGGCTAGAAGGAAAGAAATTAGTGCATGAGATGGACTTGCATTGTCTGATGAGAGAACAGAGTTAAAGGTGTTGAGGATGGGAGGGGGCGGTATTAGGATGAAAGTGAAAAATGTTAGGAAGAAAGAGGAAGTGTGGGAGAGAATGGACGTGAGGGTGTGGTGGAATATGTGAAGGGAGGGAGGAAGCGATAAGGAGTTGGAGAGGAAAGATAGAGTGATCAGAAAAAACGTTGATTGAATGAATGGTGTTTTACGCAGCTTCCAACATTATTTCAGTCATATCACAGCGACGGCTCTCATGAAGAATTATGTTTTCTTGAGCTTTACCAGTTCTAGACTCGGGCTTTGACGTCACAATAGTCTGAGTCACTTGCCCGATGACACTCCCACGAAGGGCTCAGTGGATACAGTGCGGCTCGAACTCAGGACCTTCAGGTTACAAGCCCCACACTTTACCACTAAGCGATGCAGAAAGAATTTTCATGATACGGAAAAGAAGCATGGAGAAGAGAAGGTCGGAGGTGAGGATTGAGTGCATATGGAACGGGGTATAAAGATAGGTGAAGTGAGGGTGTAGTTGAATGTAAGAAGGAAAACACTATTGAAACTGTAGTAGATTTTTAAAGTTTTCCATCTTTGTTGCTATGTTCGAACCTTTGACCCCCGGGGCAGGGCCAGTTTTGACCTCAAGGGCATAATATGAACAAACTTGGTAGAGGTCCACTAGGAATTGCTGCATGCCAAATATCAAAGCTCTACGCCATCAAGTTTCAGAGAAGAAAATTTTTAAAGTTTTCCTTCTTTGTTCCTGTGTTCGAACTTGTGACCCCCGGGGCCGGGCCAGTTTTGATCCCAAGGACATCATATGAACAAACTTGGTAGAGGTCCACTAGGAGATGCTACATACCAAATATCAAAGCTCTTTGCCTTTTAGTTTTTGATAAGAAGAATATTAAAGCTTTCATTCTTTGTACCTATGTTTGAACTTGTAACCCCCGAGGTGGAACCAGTTTTGAACCCAGGGACATCATTTGAACAAACTTGGTGGAGGTCCATTAGGAGATGCTACATACCAAATATCAAATCTTTACGCCTTCAAGTTTCAGAGGATAAGATTTTTAAATTTTTCATTCTTTATTCCTATGTTCAAACTTGTGTCCCCCGGGATGGAGCCAGTTTTGACCACAGGGGGGATCATTTGAACAAACTTGGTAGAGGTCAACTAGGAGATGCCACGTATCAAATATCAAAGCCCTACGCTTTCAAGTTTCAGAGGAGAAGACTTTTTAAGTTTTCCTACTTTGTTCCTATGCTCAAACTTGTGACCCCCGGGGCGGGGTCAGTTTTGACCCCAGGGGCATCATTTGAACAAACTAGGTAGAGGTCCACTAGGAGATGCCAAAGACCAAATATCAAAGCTCTACGCTTTCAAGTTTCAGAGAAGAAGAATTTTTAAAGTTTTCCTTCTTTGTGTCTATGCTCAAACTTGTGACGCCCGGGTTGGAGCCAGTTTTGACCCTAGGGGCATCATTTAAACAAACTTGGTACAGGTCCACTAGGAGATACCATTGATCAAATATCAAAGCTCTACGATTTCTAGTTTCAGAAAGAAGATTTTTAAAGATTTTATATATTTTTCCCTTTTGTTGCCACGGCAACCAGAGTTATGGGTGGAATTCAATTCTTTGAAAAATTTCGGTAGAGCTTCACCCAAGGAACATCCTTGCCAAGTTTCATCAAGATTGGCCCAGTGGTTTAGGAGAAGATGTTTAAAGAAATTGTTGACGGACGACGGACATACGGCGATCACAATAGCTCACCTTTAGCACTTTGTGATAATAAATAATGGGAAAGAGAATTGTTTAGCCGCTTTGGCTAGATTGGTTGATTGTATGGTGTTTAACGCCATTTCAACATTATCTCAGTTACATCGCGGTGGTCAGTGCACCTATTCATTCTTTAATCTTATTTCCAAGCCACTGGTTGCTTTTTCACATAATCATCTTCGAAATAGTGGTCAGGAGAGAGAGAAGAATGATTCCTGTCGCAGTGACTATCATCAATCCTCGGAAAGAAATTTGTCGAGCCAAGGGTCGTAGCCAGGGATCTAACCCTCGATCCCCTGTTCTCAAGTCCTAAATGCTAGGTACCGACTGAGCCACTGGAGTTCGGCCCTGATCTTTGAACTATACCGTCCGCTTGTGCACTCAAATCTATACAATCGAAATCTTTGTAAGTTTCAGTGGCTTGTATTTAGAGCCGTCGAAAGAGGTTGAGTTCATTTATCTGGCACTGAAAAAGTTGGATTGATTGACGGGATGAAAACCGTGATCTGTGAGTGAAGAGATGTAAGTTCTAGTGCGACGGCTAAATGAGTATGAGAAAGAAAAAAGAAGCTTGAGGAGTGAGGGGGATGGAGAAGTTGAGATGGTAGCGAAGCATAGTAGAGGGGTGGAAAGGAGGTGAGGATGGAGTGTGCATGATAAGATGATCGCAAAGCATTGACGAGGATTGGATAGGAGGTGAGGGTATAGTGCATATGTTTAGATGGGAGAGAGGCATTGAAAATAAGAGTGGAACGGAGCCGAGGGTTGAGTGCATATGATGAGATTGGAGCAAAGATTGCGAATAGAGCATTGGGAAGGAGGTGAGGCTGGATTGCGTATGATGAGTTGAGAACAAAGCATTGGAAAGAGGTGTGGACAAGAGGTTAGGATAAAGTGCGTACGATGAGATAAGAATGAAGCATTGGAAATAAAAGAGTGGACAAGAGGTTAGGATGAGGTGCGTTCGATGAGATGAGAGTGAAGCATTGCAGATAAGAGTGGACTGGAGATGAAGATGGAGTGCATTTGATGAGATTGCAGCGAAAGTTTGCAAAAAACACTGGAATGGAAATAAGGATAGAGTGGATTTGATGAGATTGGACCTAAGCATTAGAAAGAGAGGAGTAGACAGGAGGTGAGGATAGAGTGCATTTGATGTGATGTGAGTGAATCATTGGTAAGAGAGAAGTAGACAGGAGGTTAGGATAGATTGCATTTGATGTGATGTGAGTGAAGCATTGGTAAGAGAGAAGTAGACAGGAGGTGAGGATGGAGCGCATTCGATGTGATGTGAGTGAAGCATTGGTAAGAGAAGTAGACAGGAGATGAGGATCCGGTGCATTTGACGAGATGTGAGCGAATCATTGGATAGAGAGAAATAGAAGGTGAGGATGGGATGCATTTGATGAGATGGAAGCGAAGCATTGGAAATAAGAGTGGAAAGGAGGTGAGGATGGAGTGCATTTGATGAGATGGGAGCGAAGCATTGGTAAGAGAGGAGTAGACAGGAGATGAGGATGGGGTGCATTTGATGAGATGGAAGTGAAGTATTGGAAAAAGGAATGGAAAGGAGATGAGGATGGAGTGCATTTAATGAGATGGGAACGAAGAATTGGTAAGAGAGAAGACAGAAGGAGTGCATTTGATGAGATGGGAGTGAAGCACTGGAAATGAGAGTGGAAAGGAGGCGAGGATGGACTGCACATGATGAGATGGGAGCGAAGCATTGGTAAATCGGAAGGGCTGCATTTGTTAAGATGGAGGTGAAGCATTGGAAATAAGAGTGGAAAGGAGGTGAAGATGGAGAGCATTTAATGAGATAGGAGCGCAAGATTGATAAGAGAGGAGTAGACAGGAGATGAGGATGGAGTGCATTTGATGAGATGGGAGAGAATCATTGGAAAGAGAGAAGAAGACAGAGGGGGTGCATTTAATAAGATGGAAGTGAAGTATTGGAAATAAGTGGAAAGGAGGTGAGGATGGGGTGCATTTGATGGGATGGGAGCGATTCATTGGGAATAAGAGTTGAAAGGATGTAAGATAGAGTGCATTTGATGAGATGGCAGCGAAGCATTGAAAAGAGAGGAGTAGGTAGGAGGTGAGGATGGGGTGCATTTGATAAGATGGGAGTGAAGTACTGGAAGTAAGTGTGAATGGAGTTGAGGATGTGGTGCATTTGATGAGATTGGAGCAAAGCGTTACAAATAGAGGAGTAGACAGGAGATTAAGATGGAGTGCATAGGAGACGGGGATAAAGAGAGGTGCAGGAAAGAAAGATGGCGTAAGAGTTTAGTGTAATGTTAGAAAGAAACCAATGAGGAAACTCATAGAACAGGAAAGACGATAGAAAAATAGGAGAATCGAGACTGTAGACTGAGTGTAAGGGTTTAGTGAGTAGGCTTAAAAGTAGACAAAAAAGCAGTGGGTGGAGTAGGGGGAAGAAGAGGTGTAGGAGAGAGTAGGCATGAGGGCGAATGTGAGAAGGGGAATGATGGGGAAATTTTGTAAGACAGGAAGGACAGAGTTGTAAAACGAAAAAGATTCGATTGGAGCCAAGCATGGGAGATCGAAGAGCGGATATCAGGTTGGAGTGAGAATGGAAGGAAAATAGCGGAAGAGTGGAAAAAGTGAACTCGTGGTGTATTAAGATGACATGTCAGGAAGCGATGACGAAACTACTGCAGGAAAAGAAAGTAGAATGATAGAAATGGGGGAACTGAGATGGAGGTTAAGCCTGGGAAAAGAGAAAAACGGAGGTTAGGGTCGAGGAAGCGGATATAATAGATGCTGAAACAAATGGGAAACAAGACATATATCACTGAAACCTAAAGTTGAATAACCATTTCATATCTAAGGCATGTGGTGTAAAGAATGATAAATGACTAGAATTTTATCAAATTGATCAGGTCGGAAGAATACGAAGTGTACACGAGGATTCACGGAGATTTCTGTGGACTTAACGGAGTGTGAATCCATTATCAAATATAGATTACTTTTGTTTGAATTCGTCAGCTTTGTTACCAAAATATTCGTGTAGCGTGGTTTATATAGTTTGAGATATCAAAAATATTTTGTCCTGGACTTAAGAGTTTCGTCTACTTTAGCTGTTGATGATCTTTTGTTGTCCAGTGTACATACATAATGTTTAAACTGCACAGGACATACATTCTGATCTTGGATCTGCAATGTCCTGTATTCATCGTAACCATTTAACTCTTTACCAAACGACAACATTTTAGACTGGTCCAAAGTTAAAGAACTTGCAAACGACACATTAAACGTAACTCAAAAACTGAAATTTGTTTCTAGCAGGGTAGAAAACGATGTGGAAAAGGAGAAAATGCTGGCTACTAGCATTTTCTCCTTTTCCCACAATGTTTTCAAAGGGCTTCTATCTCAGGGTCGTAAAAACCAGGATTTGTTTGGTAAAGAGTTAAGCGGAATCGAGCTTCTTAAAGTTGTAGTCAAAAGGTAACGGGTAGTTCATTAAAACTACATGTTTTGATTTGTTTTGTGCTTAGATGGGGAGATTAGGAGAGTAAGAGAGAAAAAAGAGAAAGAGGGGAGTAAGAAAAGAGTAAGAGAGGGTGGGTGAGAGAGGGAGAGGTTAAAGTAGAGAGAGAGAGAGAGATGTACTCTAAAACATAGAATCTCAAGGGAGGGGCCTGTGGATGATGATTAAAAAAGACTGTTCATATGGACGTTTCTGAAAGAGGCACCATTTAAATCACGATTAGGAAACGACATAGAAAAAATGGAAGGGGTGGGAGATTTAGTGACAAAGAATATACAATGTAGTTAAAAGCTGTTAAAGCAACGAGGATATGCGGAAAATCCCAACTATTGTGCCGGAATTGTCTATCAGCTATTTATACACCAACGTCAATCATCGTTAAGTTGACAGATACGGATTTAAAACATCATTTGTACGAACATATCTGGGTGCTAATGCTGCGAGATTTCGTCACGAGATTTGACGAGACATTGATGTATTGCAAAACAAACATGGCCGTCGCTCGGATTTGGTGTTGGCGGTAAATTATAAATGTTTATAAAAGCAGATATTTGCTTTGACACCTATTATGTTTTTCTTATCTTTCATTTTTGAGATGAGGTATTAGGGACATTGCTTTATTTATCCCAAGGTAGTGTTAAAGGATGTAAAGTGCTCCATTCTGATGTCAACATTGACCTTACTGACCTAGAAAAGATTTTCCATATATAGATACCTGTTTTGCTATGATAACTTCCCTTCTCTGCCCATTCTTTATTTTTTAGCCGTGCCCTGTGAAAATGGGGCTTAATGCATCTGCAAAAAAAGCATCGACTAGGTCAGCCTCCGCAGTCCGCATGGCAAAATTATTGAAACCGACTTCATCTCCACACACTTTGGGATCATCATTTATAAACAATGAGTTAATGAACAGAATTATGTTCCAATTGTTGTCATGCAATTTATTCGATTCAAAATGCTATAAATTAAAACATGTCACATAAAATGCAAGATTAAGTCAAATATTTCATACATACATATAGGTAGAAAATGTAAATGTCGTGGAAAAAAATAAATGTTTTCATGTAACAAAAATGAAAGTTTGGATTTCAATAGCACATTTGTGACTTCTTTCCACCTCACTAAATAGTTTATGTAAAAAATCTACATGTATTAACTTGTACCTGCTACACAAGTTAGCCCATTACCACACAATCCCTACTTTTGACGCCCCTGAGAAAGAAGCCTTTAGAAAACACTATGGGAAAAGGAGAAAATGCTGGTAACCAGCATTTTCTCCATTTCCCATAGTGTTTTCTACCCTTCTCAGAACAAATTTCTAATTTTCAGTCACCTTTATTTTGTCGTCTACAAATGCTTTCAACTTGGACTAGTCTAAAATTTTCTTGTGTGGTAAAGAGTTAAATCTAACTTTTCAGCTATTGTAAAAGCCCAAATTTTGCTATTTCAAAGTTATTTTTGTGGAAAAAAATCTCCTTTCGGACAATGTAGATCAAACATCAAACTGCACATTCTGTGTATTCTTCTCTTGCTCAACATGGTCCGCAGTAGGTCCATGAGTCTACCAAACAATCCCTACTTTTGACGACCCCGAGAAAGAAGCCTTTAGAAAACATTGTGGGAAAAGGAGAAAATGCTGGTAACCAGCATTTTCTCCTTTTCCCACAATGTTTTCTACTCTTTACAAAACAAATTTCAAATTTGCAGTCACTTTTATTTTGTCCTCTGCAAATGCTTTGAATTTGGACAAACCTAAAATATCGTCGTTTGGTAAAGGCTTAAATGCAGAGATTCTGAAGAAAACAGATAATTCTAAAACACCGTTTGAAGTAGATATTTTACCCTTTACCAAACATTACTATGTTTTTACAACCTTGCTGGAAAAGCAGTCTGAAAATATTGTAGAAAAGGAGGAAATGCTAGTTTCCAGCATTTAGTTGTTATTTTTTTTTTTTATTATTTTACCACAAGTTTTTCTACCGTTTAAAAAACAGAAATCATCTTTTGATTTCAAGAAATTTTAACGATGCTCTAAAAAGTTTTTGAAAACACTGTGGGAAAAGGAGAAAATGCTTGGTATCAGCATTTTCTCCTTTTCCCACAATCTCTTCTGCCCTTTCAAAAACATACACCTGCCTTAAGTTTTCTTTTCGTTTTCCAGTGGCTTGTCTATGTAGCATATATTTACCGCCAGTTTTACAGAATATTAAGACGGATTTGTTGTAATTATTAGAGCTCCAAATAAGAGTGAGTGATGCTATTATAAATCCATTATTTCTCTTCAAAACCCTATGTTGTTGGTACTCATTACAATCGTCTCGAAGAGACGATTCTGATGAGTACCCATAACATGGGTTTCAGTGGAGGATAATTAATGTTTTCAATTTTGAAATCAAAATCACTCGCCTTGCGTGGAGCTGTGAAATTTTATAAAGTCACGTAAAGACTACGTGCGAGTACAATCTTACAATAAATAACAAGAAAGAATTGTACTTCAACGAAATTGAGATTCTCGTTAGCAGACTACATACAGACGATTAACTGTAACTGGATTGAGAACCACTTTAGTTGCTATTGCTTGCAGATAAAAGGAACATCAAACTGTTTTGCCACTATTTTCATATGACAGAAGGGATCTACCTTATTGAGGTTATATCGGGACGAATTTGGATAACTTAAGGTCAGACCTGTGTAATGCACTTCAGGTGAACATGGGGCAAAAATTCTAATTGGTTGATAAATAAGGATTAGTAAGGATTTATGCAGAAATATTTTTGCACATTTCTAACGGATCAGAAATTCCGTTTATGTCTATCTTGAAATAATTTTTTGATACTTTTGTTTGTTTTCTAGAAAGGGAGGTAACTATTATCGCTTTTTGAATTGAAAATATAGTGGTTTTAGATTTATAAATGATAATTTAAAGAAAGAAAAAATGGAAAAAATGAAAAGGTGAAAGTAGTTCAATAATACTCATTTTTAATTATAGCTAATTTTGCAGGATGATATTTTAGTGGAAATAGCTGTTTTCCCATTACAGGTCTTACCTTAAGAATAAACATATGGCTGAAACCAACCGGTGTATTGGTACAGAAAAAAAAAACTTGCATGAAGAAAAAAAAAAGGAAAGATGTGAGACAAGAAATGAGATGGTCACTGATCAAAATGATATCAGAACATGCGTTGTGTTACACAGTTTGACATCCAAATATTTAGTCACTCAGGCTTTCAGCAACAGACACATTTCCACAGTTGTTCATGAGTTCTTTCAAACCATACTCACAAATGGAATGTCAAAGAAAAGAAATGTAGACGAAACGAATAACTTCCGGTTTAAATGACTTCCGGTTATGACACTTCCTGTTATACCCATTTCCGGTTGTTTTTACTCTGCACTAAAATATGAGTTTTGCATTGAATACAGTTTATCTATTGGATTTATAACGTTGTTACAATGAGATCCTCCATTCGTCTGCCGGTCTTGACCGAGAATTCGATCAATAGTGTCCATTTTCTCGTCTAAATTCACAGATCCATCACTGTATACATTATTTGACAGGGACTGACTTCCGGAAAATACCGAGTCTGAAAAAAATGATTATTGAATCATTAGAAGAAATTTTGATACTATGATTATCTTGATGGATTTTTAGCATTGTGCAATCGTTCGTGTTTCTTTTTTTAAAATAAAAAACAAAAACGGTATTTACAGAGCCGAATTTGCGTGTCATGTCAGAGTATAAAATAAAATTCTAACATGACAAGTGAATTCTGCACTATAACCATAACTATAGTGCAACGAAAGCGAGGTAAAATATACTTTAATATATAAAGGGACTGGCTACCGGAAAATACCGAGTCTGAAAAAAATAACAATTGAATCATTAGAAGGAATTCTGATACTAAGATTATCTTCATGGATTTCGAGCATTATGCAATCAATCGTGTTTCTTTTTTTTTAAATAAAAAACAAAAAAAAGTGTTTATAGAGCCGAATTAGCATGTCATGTTAGAATTAAGAAATCTTCTTTCTATCGTGGTTTATAGTTCAATAAACCACAGTTGTGAGTTACGAGGCACATTAAATAATCTACGAGGGCGATAGTTATTCATTTCGTCAGCATATGCTTTCAATTTGGAAGAGTCTAAAAACTGTAGTTTGGTAAGTGAAATATTTTTGATAATTTGATCATTTCTTTTTTTTTTTCTCAGTTGGATTGGAATTATTCAGGGCTAACTGTATACAATAGATTGAATATACATGTACCTGAACGATCTGTATCAAAACTGTTCATTTGTTCTGTAAATGTTTGGTGACTGTCGTTTATTGGTTGTAAACCTGTATAACATAAACACATTACAATAAAATCATTTGTTAATAATATAAACATGGATGGTACGGAGGTTTGGCTCGAACTATTTTATTCTGTTGAAAAAAAATGGTGTACCAGGATTACTGATTTCTCATTCGACTCACTTCATATTCAAACTGGGCCCATATTCACCAACCATTCTTTAGAACGTTCTTTGTCTTATTCTGCAGAATTTTTTTAAATTTGTAAGTAACAAAACTTCGGTTTAGCCAATCAGAAGCTGTGTTACTTACAAATTTAGAAAACCTTGGAGAATAAGACTAAGAATATTCTCAAGAATGGTTGGTGAATACGGGCCCTGGTATTTACCACCCACTGCACATTGCGTCCTTTAGTCTCCTTCTATATATAGAAAATTACGCATTTTCTTATTGGCTCAGCCATTATGGTTCATAAACTGTGGTACTTTGAAATTTACAAAATTCTTTAGAGTATGAGATTTAGGAATTAGGTGTGGTTGATGAATACAGGTTTCTATACTTAGTACAATTTCGTCTTTGCAAAAAATAAAAAGTTAGGACTCGTCCAAACTCGAGACATTTGCATACGACAAATCAAGTGTGGATCAAATGAAGAATTTGTCTTTAAAACAATAGTAAAGCATTGTGGGGAACGGAGAAAATGTTAGATACCAGCATGTTCACCTTTTTTTCACGCTGTTTTCAAAAGGCTTCTTTTTCAGGAACGTAAAAACCAGGGATTGTTTTGGAAAGGGTTAAACCTTGACCAGAGAATCCTGTGTTTTAACAACTAAGCTTTTAACTACATTGTCTCCTTTTGCCAAAATCAAAACCCTAACCCTAACCCCAACCCTAAACCCTAACCCTAACCTTTTCCCACAATATTTTCAAAATGCTTCTATCTCAGGGTTGTAAAAAGCAGGGATTGGTTGGTAAAGGGTTAACCAAGCAAGATATCACATAAAGTTATGGATCCATAGAATTCATTTTGTCCCACAACAGGCTGTCCAGTTAGGTACATTGATCCATGTACATTCAGGAAAAAAATACAAAAGCAAAAGGACCTGTATTGATACTTTTTGAAGATGCTTTAAACCCTCCTTTGCCATTGGTTAAGATAACTTACCATTTGAATCGTTTTGACCTATGTAGCTACAATCCGACTCGCTGTCTTCGTCTTTCTTCTCGCCGGAAGTTTTATTTTTAGATTTCTCGGAATTCCCGTCGCCATCTTTCTTGTTTTTACCGCCATCTTGATTCTGTCTTCTGGCTATCTTTTTGACCTGGAATGAGATCAGCAATGATTTGAGACAACTGTTGAATAAAAGACTGAAGCACCTGTTTTTCACAAAAGAGAAGAAATCAAACAAGAAAAGAAAAAGAAGTTCCTACAATTTTAAGGCCACTTTTCATTAAAGTGCGTGCGCAAGAAATTTGCATACGTAGTAACCAAGCATCGAGTCTGGAACCAAGTCTCACTTTACTGCATAACTTTAAATTTTTGTCAATATTTGCATTACTTCACACCAGCTCATACATTTATGTAAAGGCGGGGTCGTGCTTATATATGAGTATATAACAAACCCAAAGTATCTGCTTAAATATATGCAGTTTATTGAAACGCAGCCCTAGAAACCAGTCTTGTCATTATGAAAAAAAACACATGACGAGGTAGCAAACCACTATAAGAGATGCAAGCACAGATATCCTGGCTGCCATGGAAAAGCTGATATTTTGATGAAAACATCATAAAAAAAACTAGAACCTTTCTTGTGGTAATTTTAGAATATCCCATGTTTGGAAAAAAAAGAATTCTCGTACAGCCGTCCTCCTCCCCCCATAAAATAATAATAAGACAAAATCATCATAATCGAATAACTTTGTTCTTTCTGAACATTGTCTCCATATACTTTACGCTAGTGAGCAGCAACGATTGCCATACGTGGCAATGGACAGGAAACACATTGAACAACTATACAGGTTACTGATCCCTATAATATAACTAATACTCTAGAGAAAATCTCTAAAACAAACAAACCTTTGCTCGTTGATTTTGGAACCAGACTTGCACAACCCGCACACTCAGGCCCGTCTCCGCGGCCAGGCTTTCCCGGACCTTCCGGCAAGGTTTGGGATTCATCTCAAAAGCGCTTTTAAACTTTCTGCGTTGACTGGTTGTTAGAATGGTTCGAGGTCGTTTAGGAGGTTTTCCTGAGTCACTATCCTCGTCGTAACTATCGCTGTCGTCACCTGGATAAATCGACAACGATGGGTTTTAAAACCCTTTAGAATACAATCTCGAATTTTAACGACCCTAAGAAAGAAGGCTTTTGAAAACATTGTGGGAAAAGGAGAAAATGCTGGTTACCAGCATTTTCTCCTTTTCCCACATTGTTTTCTACCGTATCAAGGACAAATTGTTCAGTTGATCTATCTTTAATTTGTCCCTTGTGAATGGTTTCAGTTTCGACTAGTGTAGAATTTTGTTGTGTGGTAAAGAGTTAAAGTATAAGTCGTGGTTGTTGCGGTAGTGGTAGTTGAGGTCGAAACAGCAGTAGTACTGATAGTTGTAGAAGTGGTAAAAGACAGAGAGAGGGAGAGAGAGATGGACAGAGACAGTGACACAGAAGGACAAACAGAGACTTCTAGAGCTCTTTACCAAAGGAAGAAGAAAAAACTTCCAATTGAGATGAAAGGGGATAGATCAAGTAGTAGAAGTAAGAGTGGTAGTAATAGTGGCAGTGTTAGTAGTATAGAGAGAGGTAGAGACAGACAGATAGACAGGGACACAGAGTTAGAAAGAGAACGACAGAGAGAGAGAGAGTTTGTAAACGAAAGTGGGAAAAAGACAGACCGAGCGAGAGAAGAGAGAGAGAGAGAGAGAACGACAGAGAGAGAGAGAGAACAACAGAGAGAGCGAGAGCTATGAACGAAAGTGCGAAAGAGAGAGAGAGCGAGCGAGAGAGAGACCAAGAGAGAGAAAGAGAGAAAGAGGTATTAAAAGGGGACAGGCAGACACAGACAGACATTCGAAGAACAAAATTAACAGAAGGAATTACAAATACACAAATGAGTAGATGACGGATGGAACTGCCTTGGTAGAAAAAAGGACAACTTGACGGAGGAGTGATAAAGAAGAGATAGAATTACAGGTGTATCAGGGAGAAAGAAAATCAGACAGATGCTGATCAGACATATTCACAAATACTTGTAAATAGATTTACTGTAGACGATAGTGGACATACTTGTTTCAACTAGGGATAAGACACATGAATTTAGTGTAACACATTTACATAGGCAAAAAAAAAGGCTTGGACAAAGGGAAAGAAACAATGACACATATTAAAAAGAAAATGCTCGTGACGAAAAATTCATTCGTTTAGAACAATAGTTTTAAGTCATCCGCTGAAAGACGCGGAAATGCCGAGAACGGTCCGTATCGAATCCACTTACTTTTAGGGCTATAGGCCATCATACTCATTTCTTTTTCAAAGTCCAGTCGACAGAACACTTGACCATGCTTGACCACGAATTCGTCCCCTTTCTGTAGCGGATGACCGCACGCGACACACATGAAACACTGGATATGATAGACGTGGTCAAGTGCCCGCATCACCAGCTGGTTTGGTGGGACTATTTGTTGTAAACATGCGCTACATTTCGCTCTGTATATTCTGAAATTATAGACAAAAAAGTTGTGAAGTAAGTACTAAAACCAACAGGGTTCTTTTTTGCATCGCCGTTATTATTATTAAAATCATCATGACAATAACGTGATGATAGTCGTGCTCGCACCAACGGCTGAATTAGTGGAACTATTTGTTGTATACATGCACTGATTTTACTCGGTATCGTTTGATAGTTTTATAGTTCTATGTAATGAGTGTTCTTGAATCTGTCTCTTTTTATTTCATCATCATCATCATCAGCATCATCATCATAGTGTGATAGCAGTCGTAAACCTTCTGCAAGGCCATTTTTATGGGAATTATTTTATTGTCAATGGAACTACTTTTTTCTCAGTAAATTCTAAAATCAAGAGCCAAATGTTTGTTATGAGTACTGACTCCTTTTTTATTTTGTCATTATCACCAAGTGTTATGACAGACAGATTCAAGTGTCCGCATGACCAGCTGGTTTGGTGGATTTATGCGCTACATATCGCTGTATGTATTATTAAAGCTAAGGCAAATCAAAGTATTGGGGGCACTAGAGCTTGAACGTTTTTTCATCTTCACCATCATCATCGTCGTCGTTTTAATTATCATGAAATATGTGCTAAGGTGTCCATGTGACCAGCTGGTTTTGATAAACTACTTATTGTATTCATTAGTGGATGATGCTCAGTGTATTACGAAATCAAACATGTATCAGAGTATTAAAATACTTTTGACTAGATTTTTACCACAATTTTTTTAACCATCTCAAAAAACAAATTCCATCATTTGAGCTCAGACAAGATAACAAACCCTTTAGCCAGAAAAAAATTAGAGTTATTACAACCCAGTTGAAAGAAGAAAGAATTTTGAAAACATTGTAGGAAAAGGAGAAAATGCTGGTAAACCAGCATTTTCTCCTTTTACCACAATGTTTTCGATCATTTCATAAACAAATCTCATCATTTGAGCCCTATATAGATTGTCGTCTACAAATGCTTTCAATTTGGATGAGTTCTAAAGTCTTGTCGTCTGAAAAAGCGTTGAAGAAAAAATATTAATACCACACACACGCGCGCTCGACATTATTAAACAATAAATCTTGGAGCGTCTCATGAAGATTTTTTTATTTTCCCAGAATTATTTGTCCGCCGTTTCGCAGGCAATAACTTCCAATATTGAATGTTGGGAAGAAATATTATTTATTTTCTTCACTCGGAATTTCTTGGCTTTTTTCCTTGTAAATGAAGAATCGAGGAGGAAATGTGTTGTCCAATGATGAATAGACTGTTTCCTTTTTAAGCCTTTACCATACGACAAGATTTTACACCCATCGAAATTCAAAGGATTTGCAGACGAAAGATTAAACATGGATAATAGCGTTGGAGTTCGTCATTGAACGGGTAGATAACAACGTGGGAAATGGACAAAAACTTAAAACATATAATTTGTTGCAGATCTTCTATAGGACAAAATGTATGAATTTCATTTTATTTACATTGTATTTAGGAATAAATACTTGTACATTAACCCTTTACTCGATATATACTCATTTTCACGCATCAACAACAGACAGCTTTTGAAAACATTATTGGAAAAGGAGAAATTGCTCGTAACGAGCAATTTCTCCTTTTCCCACAATGTTTTTCACACAATCAGATAATTGTTTCCCCATTTGTCCATGTTTTTGACATCATATGTTTATTTGCTGCTGAATCGGAAGAGCTTAAAATTTGCATATGAAGTAAAGGGTTAAGACTTAGAGAATTTCATCAAAATATCGATCAAATAAAATGACCATTTTTCATTTTTTATTTTTGTAAAGAAAAAAAAAGGTGACTATATATATTTTATCTTTTTTCTAAAATTTCATAACATTTTGCAGGTAAGTTACTTTCATTAGGACGTCATATTTTAGTTCAAGAGGGGAGATGAAACAAAACAGAATGAAACACACCGCTCAAAAAAATAGGTTACCGGAAATGCCTTGAAACGTGTGATCTGCTACAAGACATATGAAAAAGAGGCAACCAGGATCTTGGGATAAAAAAAAAACAGTATAGAGCAGTATTGTTTTGTATTTGGAAATATTATAAATATCACAAATATCTAACAATAAAAAAGACAACAATATTTGTAATTTAGCTTTTCTTTCCGACCACAAATAAAATACGTTGGACTCTGTATAACCGATATGGCTGCCATGTGCCCAGCACTGTCATGATACGATATGGCAGCCATATTGGATGATTCTCAAAATCAAATAAAACATGGCAGATGCAGTATTGTTTTAGAAATAACAATAATATCGAAATTGATTCATTAAAGGCATGCCTTTGGATTGTTTTACAAATAAATATTCTTCTATATTAAACAGTAAGATTAATAAAGGATACCAAAGCAGAGTTTTTATTATTTTAACCATTTCAGATTTTTTTTTTTTTTGGACCGAATCGAAGTAGTGGAAGAAAAAAATAGTTCGTTTTATCGTTAAAATACGTTTAAAGGGATAGTCTTTCCCTTTTTTTTTAACAGAAGTGACATTTTTTTCTTCAATTTGACAAATAAATAGGGTCAAAGCTTAAATGTCGTCGCGAGAAATTTCTTCTTATAAAAAAAAAATGTATAGCTCCAAGTCGCAGAAAATACAAGGTTTTACGTGAAGAATTAAAAGACGTGGTTCTATTTTTCACAAATTTGGCAACTTTACTACAATCTGACAAAAAAATGGACCATTAAATCTTCTAACAGTCAATTTCTACTGCTGCCACAGTTTCTTAAAAAACTCTTTAAAGTCTTTGCTGTGTTACGGATAAAAAAAAAATCTAGTATTAAGGAAAAAAATAGACAGTGCTTCAATTGGCAACTTTTCCTTCAGTTTGAGAAATAAAAGAATGTCCTAAATCACGTTAATTTCATTTTTTCCACTTTCCATACTGTTATCAAAATTATTTTACCCCCCCCCTCCCCCCCCCCCTCACACACACAGACAAATAGATTTTTGAATAAGACAAATGTTGAAAAAAAAAAATGTTCTTTTTCATCAAAGTGGAAATTTTCCTCGAATTTAACAAAATCTTTCAGTGATGTCCCTAAATTTCGTAACGACAAATTTCCCCTTTTACCTCAATATTTTCAAAAGAGCTCCGCCGTGTGAATGAGAAAAAGTCCGGATTTATGTGGTAACAAGCTAAAAGAGTTTTCTTTTTTACCAAAGTAGCATCTTTGATAAAAAAAGCCGTTATAATACAGTTTTCTTACAATCAATTTATCCTCATACCACACTTTTTAAAAAACTCTTTGTTGTCTTAAGAAAAGAAAAAAATGTATCTTCAATAAGAAAAAGGGCAAAAATAGATAGTGGTTCCTTTCACCAAAGTGGCAACTTTTCCCTTCAAGTTGACAAATAACCGGGTCCCCTAAATCCGTATAAGATCATCATTGACAAACAGCCATTTAACTTTGATGTGCCTTCCCACAAAGAAAACCTTATCAATAAATAGTACAACATGTTTGCCCAGATCTTTTCTTTCCTTAACGCTTAATATGGTCAGAGAGATATATTTTGCCTTTTGCGGACAGTGTAGATCAAGATCAGACTGTACAGAACGTGCAGTCTGATTTTTGATCTACACTGTCCGATATTTTTAGGACTGTCACAGGGAAAGTAGTCTGAAATTACTGCGCATTGATTTGTTGACAGATTAGTTGCTTTGCCGTCTAGGAATGTCATAGTTTGACCGTGTATTTCAATTCATTTAAATAAAGTAGAAATTTTTCTTAAAATGGATAAATAAATAAGAAAATACTCTAAAAAAACTCTGACCTGTTATCATCTAATTGTTTAAACATTAGCGAGAAATTCTTAGAAAAAAAATCTTATTATAAGCAAGGGAATAATTTTTTTCCTAAATGACCCGAAAGATCGAGTTTGTCAAACGGGTATTAAGAAAGAAAAGGATAAATGACTTTAAAATCCTAGTACCGCGTATAAAATACTAATTTATTGCACCAATCGCAGATAAGTAAATGATTTACTGCAGACCTTCTCCACATTCACCGCGGTCCCGTAATGGCGGCTCTCATTTGTCGTCTGGTGTCACTTTGACTGACGACTTGAAGATATTTTGCACAATCACTTCAAAAACACGGATCAAAGAAGCGTCAGTTTGCGGTTTACAAGGACAAGTAAACATTATCAGTATCGCTCTCCTTCTCTCGCTACTTGTATTTGCGACCACGCGCCATTTTGTTTTGATATATGTACTAAATAGTTTTACATGTATTTTACCTATACAGGTTCTTGTGTACGGCACTTTAGTTGTTTTGATTTTTTTCTTATAGCAAATATTTCACTGTTATCATTATTTATTTATCATACTTGTTCCCGACCCTTTTTTATCCTACCCTTTCCCCTGTCTCTCCACTACTCCCAAGGGCCCCGCGCTTCCATAGTTTAACTTTTTACCTTTTCATGTTGCTCTTTCTATTTTTCTATGTCTCTGTTTCTCTTCCTGCCACTCTCTGTCTCTCTCTAACCTCTAAGAACATCACCCCGTCTCTCTCTTACCTCTAACAACCTAACTCCTCTCTCTCTCTCTCTCTCTCTCTCTCTCTCTCTCTCTCTCTCTCTCTCTCTCTCTCTCTCTGTTTGTCATTCTCTCACTCGCTTCTATTTCGAAGTTCGACTTTTCTCCCTTTGACGCTTCACAACTTCCAACATCTAGGTTTTAGCGGTTTACTTGTGTACTTTTGTCCAGATCTAGTACAGTTTGCGGTCTCGAAGACAAAGACAAATTTCATTAATTAAGCTGCTTTTATGCGAATTTTCATCGTTTTCGCCAATACTTTGTCTGGACTTGAAAGCCTGCAATCCACAGTACCACTTTTGTACGTAGGTGTAACAAAAACGATGTTGAAAGTCGCTGACCAATGAAATGAGAAAAAAACGAGCACATGGGACAGCACTTCTACTACATTTGATTGGTTAATCCATTAGCATGAATGTGATGATTAGATATAAGCGCTTAAGTTAAAGCTTATTCGAGTGCGCCATTTGCCCACATATAAGCATCAATTTGTGCAGTTTATGAGACAGCAATTGGTGTATGATATGCCAGGATAATCGCCGATTAATTTGATTAGATAATATACTCCTTTTTTTTTTTTTTTTTTAAATCACACATAATTTATTCTTGGCTATGGCTAGTGTGTTAGTTTCGATTTGTTTGGTTTGTATTGGAGTTAAACGCCATTTCAACAGCTTAAGTCATGTCATGGCAGTCAGTGGCGTACCCATGTGTTACCTTTGCTCTTTCACACCAGTACTCACACAACTTTCTTTCCAAAGCCACTGATTACTTTTCTCACATGCATAAGAAGTGAGAGGTGAAAAATCACCGCCCGAACCAGGTATCGAATCGGCAACCTCAAGGTCACGCGCGTGCTGGTACAACTTGAATTCACGCTCAGCTTAGTTCGTGTTCAAACTTGTAGATATCAGAAAGAAAATTTGAAGACATTTGATAAGTGAAAAGAATGAAAAACTCAGAGTTAAAAAGTTACAAAGTTGAATGTATGGAGTTATACTTATTCAACTTTAAAATTTAATGCTCGGGTGAGTTAACCCATTACCTAACGACAATATTTTAGGCTTGTCCAAATCGATAGCATTTGCAGACAACAAAATAAAATGACTGAAAATTTGAATTTTGTTTTGTGAAGGGTAGAAAACATTGTGGGAAAAGGAGAAAATGCTGGTTACCAGCATTTTCTCCTTTTCCCATAATGTTTTCTAAAGGCTTCTTTCTCAGGGTCGTCAAAAGTAGGGATTGTGTGGTAATGGGTTAAGCATGAAAACATTTGATCCATGCTCTGTAAAAAGGGGGTTTAATGCATCTGCGAAAATAATCGATTCAGGTCAGCCTGCGCGGACTGCCCTGACCCTACTTTTTGCAGATGGCTAATTTCTGTATGTCTAAGACCCGGTCTACCTCATGTCTGAGTCAATTATCGAAAAACGTGGTTATTGTGGACCAATGATGTGTGTAATGACTTGCTTAGTATCATGTATTTAGCCCCCTTTTTTCTAGAGTATTGCTTAATTTCATAAGTACTGGTTCTAGGCATTGGTATTGCGACACTCTGCACGAAGAGTGACAAAGACCTGGCTATTGTGATATCGAAGGCATCTGATTCAGTTTATCTGTTTTTTTTTCTTTAACCCTTTCCCAAACGACAAACTTTTGGACTAGACCAAATTCAAAGCATTCTCAGACAACAATTCAACTCTTGCTGAAAAGATGATTTCTGTCTATGATAGGGTAGAAAACATTGTGGGAAAAGGAGAAAATGCTGGTTACCAGCATTTTCTCCTTTTCCCACAATGTTTTCAAAAGGCTACTACAGCATTCCAGACCCGTATAAACCAGGGATTGTTTGGGAAAAGGTTAAAAAAACATAAGGAGAGTGTATCACCATCAACTACGGTAAAGAACAATAAAAGAAAGCTAAAACAGACCGTAAATATGCGTTTAGTTCTCGGACTACTGCGCCACATTTAACCGAGTTTTATCCATTACCATTTGAGCTATTTTTAGACAAAATCCCTAAGGAGTTCGAGTGAAACACAGGGATATAATGAAGGAAAGGAATATTTTTAAATGAAATGGAAAGTATTTGAGGGAAGGCAGCCATTTTGCTTGTAACAAGGAATGGCTGCTTTTCCTCAAATATTTTCTTAACAATGATTTCTACCGGCTGCAAGGGTGTAAAAAATCGCATTTGTATGGTAAAGATAACCGTGAATTTAATGGCCACAAAAATTTAATGTTTTCCTATAAATAAGGCAGTGAAATGAGTATTTATTAACCGTGTAACGACCTTATAGGTTTTGATCTCTCGAGTAAGAACACAAAATAGTCTCTGTTAAAATCTTACGACGAAAGTATTTAGTCTGTTTAACGTTTATGCATTTGACACTTAAAGATTTTTGAGCTGTCTATTGTTATATAGTGTTCAGTGAGTGCAGAGACGTTTTACAGTCAACTGAAATTGTGTCCTTGCGCAATGATATGTAGATCTTTAGATAAAGAGCATAAAATAAAAGTTTTTAAAATCGCACAATGACAGCATTTAGTATCGTTATTTAATTTACTTCTTTTTCGTTTATTTACTTATTTCGCCATTTAACGATTTTTGAGGCGTCTAGTGCTGTAGTGTTTGATCGAAAGTACAGGGGCGCAGTGCAAATTACAAAATAGTCCATCTTACATTTATATCATTAACAATAGTATTATTGTTATATCTTCCGTTTGAGTATTGTTTCATCACAATTCAATATTGTTCTTTGACATGTTTGATGTTTCTATGTACACATGATATTTATCTTCTTAACATGTAATGATACGTCGTTAGCACGTCGTTAGCACGGTATGTTATATAACATACCATGTTCTTGTCTTTTGCAAATATGTCTTACAATATTTACAAATCAACCCATGATAAATCGTGACTATTATTGTATGTCATTGTTGTATTGTCATGATGAGGTACTGTAAGTACAAATCGTAAATAAATCTATGTCTATACGGTCTATGTGATCTTTTATTGGTCACCACAGTTCTGAAGACGAACCTTGTCACATTTTTTAAGCCGAGTACAGTGGCGTTGAACGGTCAACAAGAAATGTATCTTACTGCCTTTCGAGTGAGACGTTAATATTGTTACTGTTAGAAACTTACAGCAAAAGTATTGAGTCTATTGTGTAGGTGGGTTTTTAAGGAGATTTTTAAGGTATCTATTTTGATATTATTCAGAAAGTGCGGGGGAAAATACAGCCGATAAAATTGTATCCCTCCGCAATTATATGTACAATGTAGACCTATCCAGTAAGAACACAAACTGTTGCCTTTTGAAATCTTTCAATGAAAGTATTCAGTCGTTTCTAATTGTTTGCATTTGTCACTAAAGGCTTTTAGGCGTATATTGTAATAGTCTTTCAGTCAAAGTGCAGTGGTCTAGTACGGCCAGCTAAAATTATGTACATATACTTTTCCAGGGACGATTTAGTTCTTTCGTGTGTGAATACAATATGGGAACTGTAATAATCTTACGCCTAAGTTTTTAGTCTTTTTTTTTTCTTTGAGAGATTTTTAGGGTGCCTATTTTAGCATATTTCCGGAAGTGCAGAGACTGTCGCCGTGATATATAGATCATTCGATTAAACATTACAGACGTTTTCTATAGTTTTGTGTTTAATCTTTTCATAGAATTTTCTAATTCTTTCATATGTTGGGTAAAATTCAATGGCAAACTCGAAAAGAAAAAGAAAAAGGTATGAAGTCGAGTTAAATTTTCTGTAAAATGGCTGTTTCTATGGTAACCGTTTGTATCAAAACACCTAAATTGACTATATCTTCATAAAAGACAGTGATAGAAAGTTTATTATACAATGCAAATATTATTTTCCATATTTAATATATTATTTCTTGATTCTGTAGGATTGAAATAATTATCTAAATTCATTTTCTGTGTAAAAAATTATTTTTCCTATTTCTTGACTCGCCAAAATATTAGCAAAATCAACATGTAGTCTTCATTTAATTCAAAATTTTGAAAAATTCCTTTCATAGACTTTTTTAATCTTTTGGTACATACAGTAAAATTTAATGGTAAGTACAAAAATGAGAAGAAAACGATATGTTGCCGAGTTAGACTTTCTGTAAAATGACAGTTTCCACAGTAACCGTTTAGGCGCTCAGAGCGATCGGCACTGTCATGTTCAGTAGACTCTAGTCTCACAGAAAGTCGATACCGCCGAAAACTTTCCTTTATTCTTCTGACCTTTTCCCCTTTAGATCTTTTTGCAAAATGTCCGTTTAAAAGTCGATATTGTAGACTCATTCTTCGCTTCGAAACGTACCGTATCCGAAATTCAAGGTATTGTCCGAAGGATATACAAGTACCTTCTTTGAGAAGAGTTACTGTCTGTTATTGTCTCCCTTGAAATCGCCAAAGTGATGTGCAGAAATTACTACCGAAAACGTCTTTAATTCCTTTGTTTTTGGCTTACGTCTGTAAAGGATTTTTAGTGGCGTCTACTGTGGTAGTAAATACAACGGTGCAACGGCGCGGTACAGCGAATGACAAAATTGTATCTTTATGTTCTTAAACGAAGAACTTTCAACTAAAAAAAGTCTGAAAATATATTTCTAGGCTGAAAGTGCGTAGTCTGTATCTTCTTCTTTTCATACTAAGAAATCCAAATAATTTACAAGGCTTTATTTGGCCAGTGTTAAGTCTAA
Organism: Tridacna crocea; assembly: GCA_943736015.1. Lineage (NCBI taxonomy): Eukaryota > Metazoa > Mollusca > Bivalvia > Cardiida > Cardiidae > Tridacna > Tridacna crocea. The sequence goes on from OX031057.1 coordinate 69,794,961, forward strand.
AATGTCGAGGTGTACAAAAATGCCATAACATATGAGCGAAGCTCTGAGAAAAAGCCGCTTACTACAGCTACAAAAAGTATCGACCGAGGTCAGCCTGCGCGGACTGCGCAGGCTGACCTCGGTCGCAACTTTTTGATATTGATAATGCATGGCAAGAGACAAGTCCACCTCAAAACTAAGTTGTTTTTAGACAAAATTGATTTCATAGATCAGTCATTGCATGCATGTTTTGACTTTTTTCGTATTTCATCACGGAGATGCATTAAACCTTCTTTTGCCAGAGCTTGAATCATACTTTTGTACATCTTTCAAGTTAGAACACATACAAAAGAAACCCTAAAAAAGTCATACGGCGATGGCATTAAGTTTATTTTTTGCATTGCTTTTGCCAATAAAATTATTTTAAGATTGTTTTTGTGATGAACCGAAAGAGCAAGGGGTAACACCCCTCAACCATGAATATGTATTGAAACGATAACGGAGTAGAAGTAGGTCTTTCCAGTGAGAGCAAAAAATAGTCCATTTTTTTTTAAATCTAACGATGGCACAAATATCACTGGTACGAGTTACAACTTTGTTCTTATCAAGGAGGTTTCCATTGCGAAATATTGTCTATCTCATGATCTTCAACATGGTGGTGCACGTAAACTCCATTAGCAGAGAGGTTACATATTGTCGATTTACTTCAAAAACCTCGTAACTACAGCTTGAAACAAGCTGTAGTTATGAGGTTTTTGAAGAAAACCGACGATATATTCACATTTATCAATCTGGTAGTGAAAACTGCATGCTAACGGAATTGATAATCCACCTAAAAATGAATTTACAAACTGTCTGTCATCGGAAATGTGATTAGAAAGATTTCCATGCAAAATTGTGGTACTCCTTTTTTTTTTTCGAGTGGAGTCTTACAAATTTGGAAACGGTAAAATGGTCTACTTCCGGTGAAGCATTGCAGCGTGTAGGTGCATATAATCTATCATAGAACAGTCAAGGGATTTGACCAAGGAATCAACCAAGGTTTGCCGATTGGTGCTACTAATTTACTCGTATTTTGACATTATTTACGCATAGATTTTCTGGCTTGCCACGGTTAAAGCACAGACCGGAAACAGCAAGGGCGCTGCGAATTACCTCAACGCTAGCAGAAAGGCATTGAGAAGTTCTCATTCTTTTTTTAACCATAATTTTCCCAAAAGGAGTATACACGAGTGTATTTCAAAAATTGACGTATGTAGGGAGGAAAATGTTAACAAAAGTAAAATGAAATCATCAAATTGTAGCAAGATACAGGTGATAAAAAAGGGTAGTAAAGGGAGGTAATCGGGCGGAAAGTCGGCGGAACAATACAGCGAAAATTATTTATGAGTGGTGATAGTTATCTTTGGATGTTTGAGGGTTTCATTCAACTCTTTTTACTTACAAAAAGGACTTTTATGTTTATTGTGGACAGTGTAGAATCAAGATCAGACTGCACAGAACGTGCAGTCTGATCTTGGATCTACACCTTCCGAAGCCTATTGCAAATTCCAGACTAAAATGTTGTACCATTGCAGAGAAGATCTAGGCGGATAAAATTTAGGGGGGGGGGGTCCAATTTTTTAAGTTGGAGGTGGAAGAGTGACGAGTGAGTTATTTTAAGGAAGAGTTGTTAACTTGTCAAGCTATGTCGGTGGATATTTGAATCAAAACTACATTTGTAGTAGTAATTTGGAGGGTGGGGAGAAGGGAGAGAGTGGGAGAGAGAAAAATATAGAGAAAAACAGAGAGAGAGAGAGAGAGAGAGGACTAAATTGAGGGTACTTTTGGATAAAGGTGGGATTAAGACTGAATGATATTTTGCCCCGCTTACAACATTATTTCAGGCATATTCTGGAGACAGATATTCGTGTATTTACTAGATTTCCTCAATTCTAGATTAGGGTTCTACACAGACGGCTTCAACCCGGGACCGCAAATTCACGAGTCCAACACTTAATCACAGAGCCACGTAGGACCCCAAGGAGGAATTGAGAGAGAGAAAGAGAGAGAGAGAGAGAAAGAGAGAGAGAGAGGAGAGAGAGAGAAGGAGAGAGAGAGAGAGAAGGAGAAAGAGACAGAGGGACGGGGGAGGGAGTAAATTGTTTCTTCACGGGGGATTTAAAGGGTAAAAGCTGACTTAATCCAAGTAACACTTCAATATCCTGTCCGAAATGTTGTGTATTTACCACAGACAATACTCATATCTACATCCTTCATCATCGACCAATTTATCATACTCAATTCATATTCGAATATACGCACTATCTCGGCTATGAAATGGAAAGTGAGACATTCCTTTTGTAACTGGAAACACTGCGAGATAAACAGTCAATTAATTCATCCTAGCTTTGTCATTCGTTATAGCTGGCTGATGTACCGCCATTGTTCTATTGACAACGTCAAAGCCGTCTGCTTTTAGACTAAACGTGCTCGTGGACCGACACAGAGGTATGCCGAACTGAACAAAAACCTACTCCCCCTATTTCTTGTCTGTTTCTGTCACACGCATATAGGTCCATATTCACCAACCATTCTTAAGAACGTTCTTTGCCTTATTCTTCAAGATTTTCTGAGAGTGAAAGTAAGAGAACTTCTGATTGGCTAAACCGTATGGTTTAGCCAATCAGAAGTTCTGTTACTTTCACACGGACGACAATCCTGAAGAATAGGACTAAGCATGTTCTTAAGAACGGTTGGTGAATACGGACCCTGCACTCTAGCTGACGCTGACTCTTAACCAAACGACAAAATTTTTGACTGGACCGAATTCAAAGCATATGCAGACGACAAACTTGAAATGTGTATAAAGTTTTCTGACAGGGCAGAAAAACATCATGAGAAAACGAGGAATTGCTTGTTACAAGCTGGTTAATAAATTATCAACGACAACATTTTGGATTCGACGAAATTGAAAGCATATACAGACGACAAATTTGCAATGAGTAATAAGCTGGAGTTTTCTAACGGGATAGAAAACATTGCGGGAAAATGAGAAAATGCTGGTTACCAGCATTTTCTCGTTTTCACGCAAGGTTTACTACGCTTTCACAAACAATAACCATCATTTCAGCGATATTAATTGTCGCTTTCGATTTTGAGAAGTCTAACAATTTATCGTTGGTGAAGAACAAATCCATTACGAGAAGACTTGACCAGAACTCTTTGGAAAACAATGACCACTGCAAAAAGTGTCATTATTTTGTTATTTCTTGATACGCCACAACGTTGTCTCTAGTCTATATATTGAACCTTGAACCCGCTACGCATAAAATTGATCGATTACTAGAGTTTTCTTTTATTTTAGAAATGGAAATTCTAAATATTGAAGGAATGGGTCTCTATAGAATTTGTTTCGCAATATGACTGACAGATAGGGTGCGTGTGTTCTTTACACGAGTTATAAATTTCACCAAAAAAAATGACAGATGTCTTTTTCTAGATTTTTGCGACGTCATCCTTACGTGCCGAATCAACCACATCGGTGAATGGCTTGCAATTTTCAGAATTTATTGGTCTGTATCGATATTTATAGCTTACTAGACCAAAGAAATCGACAAGATGAGCCGTGGACCGTTAGTCATTCGCCCGTCTACCCGCCGGTCCTTCGACAATACTTAAAGGCCATGGGGAGGTCAAAAATAAACAATGCGTTTAACTTTAAATCATACCATTTAAAAGTAGTGAAAATATTCTGAAGATGACAAACTATTATTGTGCAGTCTGCTATAATGTAAGCCGATGGCGGAAAATGAATTATAAATCCAAGCAAGAAGTTCGAGTTGGAAACTGCTTTCCTAGTTTTTAAATTCATTTTTCTGCTAGCGAAAACAGAGAGCAGAAAGTGTTATGGGATCAGGAAAAAATGATGAAATGTTTTTAAAAAGTTTGATTGACAAATTCTCCTAACATGAAATTGTACCCTCAGACATGTGACCTTTCAACTGGTTTATTACGTCACATGTATTGACCAATGATTGACAAGCTATTAGTGACAATTTGTAAAGGAATTATGGCACTGACGCGTGCGTAAAATTCCTTTACCTCATCGTAGATCGAAAGCATCTCGACGGTTGCATACTTTTATTTTTAACCTTGTTGATTTAACCCCTTATCCCTTTACAAACAATATTGGAAATATTAAGGTCCTTTAAGGGATCGTATAAAAACGACATCTGTTCCAATGGAATACATGCATGTAGAATGTGAAAGTATGAGACCTGTAACTAAATGATTCCCTATTTTGACATCCCTGTTGATGAAGGCTTTTGAATACTTTGTAGGAAAAAGAGAAAATGCTGGATACCAGCATTTTCTCTTTTTCCTACAAAGTGTTCTATCATTTCAAAGACAACTCTTATCTTTTAAGCTACATCTAATTTGCTTCCAATTTAGTTGAGTAAAAGTATTTAGTTTGGTAAAGAATGGTATAAAATTAAAAGGCCTAAAAATAGGAAAAGTGTTTGTGGTCGGATATGATCATTGCCCTGCCTAGAAATTTGTTCTGCGGCAATTAAAACGCATTTATTCATATCGCGCAAACATTTCCTGTCAGATGATGTAATTCGGCCATCTGCTCTTTTTACCAGATTCATACGCCGTTTCTATGGCGACTGTAAGAACTATTTGACTCCGGTCAACAGAAACGGATTGCCGACTTTCATTTCACTATCGCTGACGGTCAATCATCGGGAAACAAATGAGACAAATTTCAAAATAATTACTTTTCAGAAAAACGACACAGTTTATCCAGGTAATCCACTGTTTGAACAAGAATTCTGAAATTACAATTTACCCCCACATAAGTTATTGATCCTCCGTATCCCCGAAAAGCTTGGAAATCAATTATGAAATTTAATATTTAGTCTCTGCAAGCTCTCGCTTGATCTGTCACTTCCGGAAAATCCTTTTATTAAACGATTTAGAACTATTTAGTGATAGGTGGTATTGTAAATTTGCTCAGTTTGTAGAACATTACAGATTTATGGTTTTGGAGGTCGAAGGTTCGAACAGAAATTATAGCAAAAGATTTTATGTCACGGCTGTGTCTGTTTTTTCTTCCGCTAATATTAACGTCCTAATGATTTCGTTACCAGATTTGATATTAAGATTTTAAGTTTTAAAAATATCTATCAAACATCAGTTTGGAAACCTGTTCTTGCAACTTATACCTCCCTTTTTTCTGTTTGTCTACATTTTGGACGAGTGGTTAAGGGTTAATCGGCTACGTAGCCTCGTGAAGTATCTTTACAATTCGCGCCTAAGATTCACTTAGATTTCTGGGAATATCAAACAATCAAAAACACACGTCCATTACGAGGATTCGTATTCAAATTAGCACGATGACGTCATATCCGATTTAAGAAAAGTAAATGGTGGAACCAATATGTTGTTCTTTTCTCTGATTCAATTTTTTTCTTTTGCTAACACGTTCTTGCCATATTTATGTATAATCATGTAAATGGTCATTTTGACATTGAAACGATCAACTCGTCGACAGAACGCTCAAAGTGAACCATTTGTTGTTGTTGTTGTTGCCATACATTTTATAAGTTTGCTCAATATAAAATGTCTTAATCGGTATTTTTCAAGAAATTTGGTTTACGGCATAAAAACCAAACAGCCTGCTAAACTCTGCCCAAAGGATGATATTTTTGATGGGTCCTATTTGAAAGCATTTGCAGATGACAAAATTTACATAGCAAAAATTGATGGGATTTGAATTAGATAGTCTATAAAACATTGGTAACCAGCATTTTCTCCTTTTCCTGCAATGTTTTCAAAAGGCTTACTTCTAAGGGTCATTAAAACTCAGGATTGTGCTGTAAAGGGTTAACTTTTGACGACCCCGAGAAGGAAGCCTGTAGAAAACATTGTGGGAAAAGGAAAAAATGCTGGTAACCAGCATTTTCTCCTTTTTCCACAATGTTTTCTATCCTATATGAAACAAATCCAAATTTCCATTCACTTTTATTTTATCGTCTGCAACTGCTTTCGAATTGGGCAAGCCTAAAATATTGTCGTTTGGTAATGAGTTAAGATGGACTTCAGTCTTTCTCCAAGACGAAATCTTCGATCGACAAAAGATCAATTAAGATCTTTTCATTCCAAAATCCAAGTAATACAAGCTTCCGACTATAGTTGGCTGGAAAACACACTAAATCAATTAACTTGAATGTTTTAATAATCGCTGTGACGACGGGAATTTCCTACCAGATCGATAACGAGGCTGATGTACCGACGGGGGTTTTCCCATAAAGAAGTTTTGTAAAGAGTTCTTTGACGCAACCCTTAACCGGCTAAATTAATAAAATGAAAATTTCAATCCTGTAAGAACAAGAGGACCATGATGGTCCCATATCGCTCACCTGAGTACTAAGCAGTAAAGGTCTACAATGAAAATAAATGCCAAATATTGAGGTTCAAGGCCAAACGATGATGAAACAAGAGCGGCAAATTGTTGCAAGATATGCCCATCCCACCGCTAGTTGTCGAGAAGGTATGATAATTGCAAAGGGCAGGCAACGCAACAAACATGTTTACCAAGTCTCAAGTCAATTTGACTTGAGACTTCAAAGTTCCATTTGAACTTTCTAAATAAAGGGCAAATAACTCCAGTTGTTCTAGTCCAACTAAACCCATAATCGAAAATATCCGAGATCTTATGGTTATAAGCATTTTGACCGATTTTGACGCTGATTGGTTAAAAATTGTATATGTTAGAGTGTAAACAAAGTCAAATATAACATTTTTTTATTCAAAGGCAAATAACTCCAGTTGTTCTTGTCCGATTAGAATCATATCGAACTTATCCGAGATCTTATGGTCATATTATATTTTGACCCAGTTTGGTGCTGATAGGTGAAAAATTGTAGATGCTAGAGTGTAAACAAAGTCAAATATAGCAATTTTTCTAATTCAAGGGCAAATAACTCCATTTTTTCTGGTCCAATTAGACGCATAATCGAACTCATCCGAAATCTTATGGTCATATATATTTTGACTAAGTTTGGTGCTGTCTGGTTAATATTTGTAGATGCTAGAGTGTAAGCAAAGTCAAATATAGCAATTTTTCTAATTCAAGGGCAAATAACTCTAGTTGTCATGGTCGGATTAGACCCATAATCGAACTCATCCGAGATCTTATGGTCTTATATATTTTGACCAAGTTTAGTTCTGATTGGTTAATATTTGTAGATGCTAGAGTGTAAACAGAGAAATGTGAACGGACGGACGCCGGACGGACGGACGGACGGTGAGTGATCACAATAGCTTATCCTGAGGGTGAGTTAAAAATGCAAATTTTGCTATTTCAAAGTGTTTTCTTTTAGAGTGTAAAAAATCCTATCATAGGCCAGTGCAAGTTCTATGTACCCTGATCTAGATCTACACTGTCCGCAAACAGTTTTTACTTCACATTTAGCAGATTAATGGGTATGTTTTTCTCCTCGTCTGTGGGTCACTTTGTAAATAGCTTCGTCTGTGTACTTGAATGTTTGTCTGACTGTGTGTCTGTCTGTCTGTCTGTTTGTTGTCTTTGTGTTTCTCTCTCTTCCTTCCTTACCCCTTTGTCTATGTATCCATTCGTCCGTCCGTCCTTCCGTCCGTCTCACTCTCTCTCTCTCTCCCTCCTAAATTAATGATTTTTGTTGTTGTTGGATGAAAGCGGTAGAGAACAGTTCAGAAAACAAATGAAGTAAATGTTGCTTATCAACACACATGTATTTTCCATTTTCCATAATGTTTTTGAACAGCAGTCTATCTAAAGATCGTAAAATTTCAATATCGTGCGTTTAAGTGCTAAATCAAAAAAGAACAACAGTCAGAAACCATCTTCTGCAACCGTACTCAAACAGACGCATTCTTATTGGTTTATCGATTTATCACCACGTGACTGTAATCTACCAATAAAGTTCGTGGGAGGTCCGTTTAATAAATTATTAGAACGGATTTTAGATAACCTTCTCAGAGATAGCTGTCTAACTCTTTGCCAAGTGACGAAATTGTAGACTTGTCCAAATTCAAAGCATTTGCAAACGACAATTTTAATGTGGATCAAATGATGGAAGGTATCTTCAAAGGGGTAGAAAACATTGTGGGAAAAGGAGAAAATGCTGCTTACCAGCATTTTCTCCTTTTACAACAATGTTTTCAAAGGCCCGCTCTCTCAGGTTCGTTTAAATTCGAAATTTGTGTGAATCGTGTCTGCAGGCTACGAGTACCAGTCACACAGGTTCCCTTCTCAGGTTGTTAAAATTCGAAATTCTTTGTTAAAAAATTAACTCTTTACCAAACGACAAAATTTTAGGCTGGTCCAAATTGAAAGCATTTTCAGACGACAAAATAAACATAACTCAAAAACTGAAATTTGTTTCCAGTAGGGTAGAAAACTTTGTGGGGAAAAAGAGAAAATGCTGGTTACCAGCATTTTCTCTTTTTCCCACAGTGTTTTTCAAAGGCGTCTTTCTCAGGGTCGTAAAACCATTATAAGGGTTAGACGAACGTATTATGAGACATAGAATTTGTCATCTATAATACTTTCAATATGGACAGATTCAAAATTTTATGGGCTGCTGAGGTGGACTCAAAGTCCTTTTGCAGAAAGTGTAGATCACGATCAAACTGCACAAAACGTGCAGTCTGATCTCGGATCTACACTGTCCGGTAAACTGATATCCCCACCCCCCAAAAAAACTTTTGAAATAGAAAATTTTGAGTCTTTATCATTAGTTTTTATTTTCCTTTAACTTAACTCTTTGCCAAACAATCCCTGGTTTTTACGACCCTGAGATAAAAGCCTTTTGAAAACATTGTGGGTAAAGGAGAAAATGCTGGTAACCAGCATTTTCTCCTTTTCCCAAAATGTTTTCTTCCCTGCTGGAAACAAATTTCAATTTTTGAGTTACTTTTATTTTTTCTTCTGCAAATGCTTTCAATCTGGACCAGTCTGAAATTTTGTCACTTTGTAAAGGGTTAATAAGTTGGTTGGGGTTTAAAAAAAAAAGATTAGAAATTGCTCATGTTGTCTCAATTCCGGATAACACTAAATTCCGGATAATATCTGGAGGTCATACAAAATTCCAGCGGTCTATTTGTAACGAATTTAATATTGCCGCAAAACGGATGGCAGTTAATACTGACACTTTGCAGAGAAACTCTTATTCGTCTGACAAGCAAAAAGAGGAAAATATTTCTAGAATAAAACATTGCAGAAAAAGAACCCTCATAGCCATGTTATTTATTTTCATTATTTTCACCCCGAATAACTAATGTTTTAATTTCTTCGAAAATTTAGAGCAAAAAGATATGGTTTATGAAGATTTCAGTAAGTTACTGAATAACAAGGGTTTCGATGTTTGCAGTCTCTAAATAATGTGTTAATTTCGCTTCGATTTGTTACAAGTGTCACTCTAAACCGCGCGATATTAGATTTTGTCTTTCGCCCTCAGAAATTCTCGTACAGAACGTGATTTCAGGGAATATGAACGAGATCTGCGTAATATTTTATTAAAATCTGTACCGATTAAATGGAGACGTTAGGATTAATGGCACGGAATTAATAGAAACAGTGATCAGCATGAGACAGAGAGAGAGAGACAGACAGAGACAGAGCGAGAGAGAGTGTCAGTCTGCTTCTTTTCTTTGAAAAAACACTCTCTATCTCTCTCTGTCTCTGCCTCACTGTCTCTCTCTCTCTCTGTCAATTTCTCTGTCTCTGCCTCTCTGCCTCTCTGCCTCTCTACCTCTCTCTCTCTCTCTCTCTCTCTCTCTCTGTCTCTGTCTCGCTCTGTGTCTCTGTCTCTGTCTGTCTCTCTGTTTCCGAGGCTCTGTCTCTCTGTCTCTCTCTGTCTCCCTCTCTCTCTCTTGCTCGCTCTCTTCTCTTGCTCGCTCTCTCTCTGTTCTCTCTCCCCACTTTGTTTTCCATATGTATTCATCTACTTTCCTTTACGCAACCTTTTCATTTGAGCGTTTTTCTTTTTTAATTAAATCTTGGATGCATTTGGTACGAATCTTCTTTTTTCACGCTGTCCCTCTATGCTGGCAACTCTCTGCCTCTCTCAGACTTTCTATGTCACCGTCTCTCTATTTTTCTCCCTTTCTACTTCATCTTCTATTTATTAAAGCGTGTACATACATGCATAGATTTCACAATATTAAATTCGCCTAAAAAGAAATCAAAGCGTTATTTGTCAATCCAGTGACATCCAATATAGGTGGTGATAAGCCAATAGATAACTATTTATCATTCTTGGCAACTCTTGATTGCTGGACGAATGATAACCTATGTCATCAGACGCTCTATCGCTTGACAGAAGAAGCAGACAATAAAATTTTAGACTGTCCCAAATTCAACGTGCTGTCAGAAATGAAAAGTAGCTAAAAAGGAGATATTTGTCTTCGAAAGGAAAAAAAAAACATTATGAGAAAAGGAGAAAATGCTGCTTGCCAAACTTGATCAAACAAAAGGACGAAAAATTCGTATACAATTTCTTTCTATTTGAAGATTTCAACGATCGAAAAAAGGCTTGTTCCAATGTTACACGGTTTATTTCTCATTATTTCAGGTTGATTAGCGCTTTTTTAGTGAATGAGCTTCCGCCAATTTTCTTAACGTTGTATAACAGCGGTTGCAGTAAGGTTGGTTAACGTTATACAATATGTTGTAGAGGCTATGTCTAATTTTGCATGTTTCATAACAGGTTGATATTAACATCGTCTTTTTTTGATGATGTTAAAAAAATATTGATTCTGATATTATTAAAAAATGGGTATTATATGTTAATCTCATAATATGCAAATTAAGAAGAACGTTATAGAATAAATGAAAAGTGACCAAACGCAGAAGTTATTCAGTCTTTAAAAGGCCGTTTTTTTACCATTTCCTGCATGTGAAAAGTACAGCAAGGTCAATAAGAAGATCGGTGTGCATTTACGTGCAGTCTGATCTTTGTATATTCTTTTCTCTTTTTTGCAAAGGATTTCAACTTTAAACTACATGGCGCGCATTTACGCTTTCGGTTCTTTAGGCGAAAAATACGCGCTTTTGCTGGCGGTGTAATGCAGAGAAATGACCCTCCCCTACAAATGACCCGGGTCTATGCAGAGAATGACCCAAGAAGTCATTTTTTCCACGTAGAATAATGACCCGGGTCATTCCTCTACGTAGAGAAACGACCCATGGGTCATTTTGTAGGGGAGGGTCATTCTCTGTATTACAACGGCCCACATCAAGATCAGACTGCACATTGCTCTTTCTTCATCAAAAGAAAAATATAAGAAAGCATTCTTATTTTCAATAGATATTTCAATACAAACAAAAAGAGAGAGAATTTTAAATTTCAAACCCGCCAAAAAGTTCAAGGCACGTTTGATTCCACCTAACACCAAGATATTAGAATATTGTTCGCGTGTGGCGTTAACCGATCAATTTCATATGACACGCTTCGAGGACGATTTTTATTGAGGCTTATAACAAAATTACACGGTTTCTGCGTCTATAATCGCTCCCTAATTGATAAACTGACTACAGACACATGGACGCTGCCACAGAAATGGAATAAAGTTCGTTTAAAGCAGACATACCCTTTGTTCAGAAAGTAGATTATTCTAGATTATTTTTCTTGATTTTTTTTCCCCTTATAAGTCTAAGTTTTGTTTCCTTAGGGCTTTCCTTCCCTGGAGCTTCTGGTGAACATGGCATTTTTTTCTGGTACATTATTGAGAATTTATAGCGATTTAATAATTCTTAACACTTTCAACCGCCCAGAATTTCTTTAAATGTCTACCTAAAAAGTTTCTGTTCATAACTCTATTACGTTTTTGTAAAGGGAGGTAATAATAATCTCCCTTTCAATATTGAGGATATAGTGATTTTTTAATTCAAAATGATAATTTTATGAAACCCAAACCTCCAAAAGTGGCTAGGTTAAAATGCTATAATGGTGATGATTTTTAATGATATCACATTTTCCAGAGTAAATTTACAGTGGTAATAGATATTCTGCTTCAGGGTAGGAATACCTTTATAACATGTACTTTATGTCTTTTTTCGTAACATCTCGGTTGTACCTCCATACACCACGTTGTTTTTGTATATTGCACGTGCAACTGACGATGTACTAAAAACAAGTCGTAACAAAATTCTATTATTCAGTTCTATCTTAACAATATGTACTTTGTACCCAAAAATCTTTTTAAAATGATTAGAAAAAAAAAACAGAAATCGATTATAACTCTGAATCGTAACTGAGGTTGCTAAGCACGACTCAGTGACCTTTGGCAGACAATGTAGATCCAAGATCAGACTGCACAGAACGTGCAGTCTGATCTTGGATCTACACTGTCCGATATGAAGATATTTTTCTCCTAAAAATACCTTTGAAACAGCAAATTTTGGGATTTTTCTAGTATCAGCTTGAAGTTTCATTTTACTTATTCAACAGGATATGGATTAATTAAGCCTGTTTTGACGACCCTGGAAAAGAAGCCTCCTGAAAACATTGTGGGAAAAGGAGAAAATGCTGGTGACCAGCATTTTCTCCTTTTCCCACAATCTTTTCTAATTTCACAGAATAAGTTTCATTTTTATCAAATCACATTAATTTTGTCGTCTGCAAATGCTTTCATTTTGAACCAGTATAAAATTTTGTCGTTTGGTAAAGCGTTATCATAACCTACATGTATTTACCGGTCGACAAAAGGTCCATATCAATAGCTTTCGGAATTGAAGAATGAAATCAAGCTTTTGTGAGTATTATATGTCGTAAACATTGCGGTGGTAGCAACAGTATCTGCTAATGACACGCATTTCTTAATTTTTAATTTCGAACAGAAAATACTGGTCAAAATCACTTTAACTCTTTACCACACGAGAAAATTTTAGACTTGTCCAAATTCAAAGCATTTGCAGACGACAAAATAAAAGTGACTGAAAAATTGAAATTTGTTCTGGGAAGGGTAGAAAACACTGTGGGAAAAGGAGAAAATGCTGGTTACCAGCATTTTCTCCTTTTCCAACAGTGTTTTCAAAAAGCTTCTTTCTCAGGGGCGTCAAAAGTAGGGCTTGTGTAGTAATGGGTTAACGAGCGTTCAGGACTACAAAAAGACTTGATAACCTACGACCGGCCCTCTGGGGAAAGGAGACTTAATGTATCTACAAGATGCATTTTACCAAGAAACTTATCACATATGTAATTATGGATCCCTTTTGGTCTAACAACCGACCGAATTCTGCGATAAAGTGGTCCAGCGGATATGCAGAAAATTCACCGATACGAAAAAGGTTCGATTCAAGTCAGTCTGTGTAAAAATACTAAAAATAGACATTCCTGCAGCTACCTACAGATCTGATATTAAAGCATCGCACATGAACTCTTGTAGACGACTTTTAAAAGGCAGTACTTCGCAAACATTATATCAAAAGAGAAAGTGACACAACTGACGACAAATTTCTCTTTGTGCCAAATCGTTTTACATGTATTTGTATACTACAATTACTATAAAGTTTTGTTTCTAATGATAATTATCAAAAGCTTTTAAAAAGTGACTATCTTTAACTCTTTATTTATTACCACTTAATCTCGTTCAAATACCGTGATGAAAAAAATTATTAAAAACATTGTGGGAAAAGGAGAAAATGCTGGTACCAGCATTTACTCCTTTTCTACGATGTTTTCAATTTTATCACAGAAAAAAAATCACATTTAATTTGTCGTTTGCAATTTTTTCATTTTGGACGGATCCAAATTTTGTCATGTAAAATGATAAGTCGTCTGCTGCAAGGAAATACCGAATTGAAGCACAACGGAGATCAAGGATAAAAGCCAGGGACTTACTTGTCATAGTCTATCCGACAATATAACTTCCGGTCCCGCACAAAACACGACCCTGAAAGGGGCATCTGGCAGACACAACATTGTAAACATTGCTCGTGCCATGAAAGGTCCATCACGCGCATAAGAAAACGGTCTTCTATTGGTCTGCAACATCCGGCGCACATTTCTCTGTGGACTGACGGCATTCCGACTAAAAATAGAAACATGTAAATTCTGTAGTTATTTTTAGAAAGAAGTAAAGTACTGAAATTCCTGGAATATTTTGCCCTTCAGTTTTTCAATAATGTGAAATACTATTTATCGTCTGGCGTGTTTTACAATTTTTATCATTCCCTTTTTTGACTGATACACATTGTTGTGATGCAGGTCCAAATATGTCATCTTAAAAAAAAGGGAGAAGAAAAATAACAAAAAGAACGTGAAAACATATTTGATGTCTTATTCTTTCATAAACAACAACGAAAACATCCAAGTAAGTATATGTATGTATAAGGTTTATTTTCATACGAAAGAAATACCTCACATAAGACGACACAATGGGTTTTTTTGAATTTAGAAAATAACACAAATATGTAGATCTAGGTGTAAAGAGAATTAATCTTAAAAAGAAGAAAGAGAAAAAAAAAGAAAGGAAGCGTAAGATTTGTATCGGACCGTGAAAGCATGGAGCAAAAACATGTTTATTCTTTGTAAAAGAAATAAATATACAATTTTTGTAGAGCATGTTCAGATTCAAAGCACACGTACTTGAAAACAAAAAGATATTGTACTATTTGTACATGTTTTTGAGTGTTTGCTTACACCGTAATAGGGGTACGAAATACACTATTTGTATTTTAAATACAACACCGGTACAAGTAAAAAAGTGAAACAGTAACTTTAAGACAGTTCAGTAGATAATGTTTTAGAACACTGGAGGTTTTTTTTTGAAATCATAAATGAATACATTTGCTCTGTCATTGATCCGTTAATGAATAACTGATCGATTTATTGACTTGTTATTTTAGAATTAATTCATTGATCCAAAATGCCTGAAACAAGAAGAATGAGTAGATTGATAGATAGAAATAAGGAGGGATATGCTAATGAACGAACGAACGAACGAACGAACGAACGAACGAACGAATAATTTTGTCGACGAAAGGAAATGTTTTGTCGTTTAGTTTAGTTTTTGCTTGATTTTTTTTTTTCGAAAATTGAAAATCGAAACCATGGGAAAATGCCGTAAGATAGGAAGAAAAATAGTGAAGCGGGGTACTTTTATATTTCTGTTTACATACCTCTGTTCATCAAGTTGGCATGTTTTAGAATGACGCTCTTAATCCAATTGTACAAAATATTTACTTAATAATTACTACAAAACGTGTCATGATGATTCACACAGAAAACTTTTTTTTAAACCTTTAACTTGCTATATAAGTTAACCCATCACCACACAATCCCTACTTTTGACGCCCCTGAGAAAGAAGCCTTTTGAAAACACAGTAGGAAAAGGAGAAAATGCTGGTAACCAGCATTTTCTCCTTTTCCCACAGTATTTTCTACCCTTTCCGGAACAAATTTCAATTTTTCAGTCACCTTTATTTTGTCGTCTGCAAATGCTTTCAATTTGAACCAGTCTAAAATTTTGTTGTGTGGTAAAGAGTTAAAAGAAAATCTTCCTGACAATAGTTAATTTCAGTTATTTTATTTTTTCTTTTTTTTTTGGGGGGGGGGGGAAGAAGTGAGGGGGGACAGGATATCACAGAATACACATTCTGTTTAGTCTGATCTTGATCTACACTGGTCACTAAAATGCCTTGAGTTGGACCTAGCAGCCTTGGGATCAACTCTTCTCCAAACGAAAATGTATTTAGTTTAGACTTTCCAGATTTAAAGCATATGCTGACAGAAAATTTAATGTGGTTCCAATGACGAAAAGTAGAAAACATTCAACTAGCTATTTTTTTTTTATCTTTTTCCCACACTATTTCTAATGGTCTTCTTTTATCAGGGTCGTTTAATCTCGGAACTGTTTGGTCGAAGGTTAAAATTAATTCTTTTATTTTTTCCGTCATACATCTGTACCTTTTTTTTAAACTAATTTTCTGTAAACAAAATATATATGAAGTAGTAGCTTTCTTTCTAGGTTGATGAGAATATTTCCAGTTTCAGCTAAAACTGGTCATTTGATCAAAGTTTACAATCAGGCAGCCGACATTGTAGATCCAAGCCCAGTCTACACAATCTGTGCAGTCTGTTTGTATTCTACGCTGTTCACCCTAGCTATTTAACCCGTTACCAAACGACAAAATTTTAGACTGGTCCAAATTGAAAGCACTTGCAGACGACAAAATAGACGTAACTCGAAAATTGAAATTTGTTTCCAACAGGGTAGAAAACATTGTGGGAAAAGGAGAAAATGCTGGTTACCAGCATTTTCTCCTTTTCCCGCAATGTTTTCAAAAGGCTTCTATCTCAGGGTCGTAAAAGCCAGTGATTGTTTGGTAAAGAGTTAAGTCACCATTGGCAGTGAAAAATGTAACCTTTTAACTCATATCCCACTGGATAACTAAAATTTTTTTATTCAACTTCATAGTTATAACCGATATATTGTTATTTCGCAGTAATGTTTTGAAGAAAAATAAAATCCTAAGCGTTCTGTGCAGTCTGATCTTAATCTACAATGTCCGCAAAAGGTCAGTGAGTCGAGCTTAGCAGCCTAGGGGATAACATTCGAAAAGAGTTTGACAAATGGTATAGGGAATTACATAATTATGTACTAGTATTGGGCGCAGAATGTTCATCCTATTCAATTTTTTTTTTACTTTTCATACCACTGCAGTCAGCAGACTTTAGTTTTAAGAGAGAAAATATGTGTCAGTTAAAAAGAAATTAAAAAAAAAAAAAGACCATCCAATTTCAATAAAAATTATGTACAATTCTTGTCTTGCGCGGGGACCACGGTAACAAAACCGCATTCTAAATTTTTGTTCTTCCTTTTCACTTAGAGAAATTTTTAACAATTATTCTGTAATTTCGGGATTTGACGAAATTCAAATTCTTAAGAACATTCTTTTTCGTGTTCTTCAAGATTTTCTAACTGTGAAAGTAACAGAACTTCTGATTGGCTAAACCAAATGGTTTAGCCAATCAGAAGTTCTGTTACTTTCACATTGACAAAATTCTGAAGAATAAGACTAAGAATATTCTTAAGAATGATTGGTGGATACAGACCCCGGACACAATCAGTTTCTGCAGAAAAATGTAATAAATCATGGAGAAAAAGGCAAAATAAATAATAATAATAATAATAATAATAAAAGCCATGATCTGTGAAAGGGGAAAAGGGGGGAGGGGGTAATAGATCTGCAATAAGTATCGACTAGAGCCAGCCTGTACAGTTCGTGCAGGCTGACCCGAGTCGACATTTTTTGGTTCCGTAAAATATTTGCATGTCCAAGAACCATTCTATCTTAGATTTCTGTCGGTTGTTGGACAAAATAGATTTTATTAATCCATATTTATGCGATTATTTGCAACGTATAACTCATTACCAAACGACAAAATTCTGGGTTTGTCCAAATCGAAAGCATTTGCAGACGACAAAATAAAAGTGACTGAAAATTTGAAATTTGTTTTGTGAAAGGTAGAAAACATTGTGGGAAAAGGAGAAAATGCTGGTTACCAGCATTTTCTCCTTTTCCCACAATGTTTTCTAAAGGCTTCTTTCTCGGGGTCGTCTATTTTTTTTCTCATTGGAACATCTGATTCACTATCCTCTGCCTAGACTTTTCAACACTTGATATACTAAATTCTAACAAAATTGTTTTGAACACTTGATCTACTAAACTGGGTTTGTCCAAATCAAAAGCATTTGCAGACAACAAAATAAAAGTGACTGAAAATTTGAAATTTGTTTTGTGACAGCTAGAAAACATTGTGGGAAAAGGAGAAAATGCTGGTTACCAGCATTTCTCCTTTTCCCACAATGTTTTCTAAACGCTTCCCTTTCTCAGGGTCGTCAAAATTAGGGATTGTGTGGTAATGGGATAATTCGCCATTGAGATGCATTTAAGCTCCATTTTGTCCTAGCATAGGTTAAATAAAACTGCCAGTACCTGCATTATCAGGACATCCTCCAATGGTACTTAAGTCGTGTAATATTTCCGAACTGAAGATGTCTTTCATTTTCCACTGATGTGAAACCTTTGCACTATTGTTTATCGTATTAATTGATTTTTAAAAGCTCTATATTTAGTTTGTTTTTAATCTATATGTTCCGTCATCTCTTTTGATGTTAATAAGTATGTTCCTCATAGATTATATATACACTAATACATGAAAATATTGAAAAACTTATATTGTCCTGCTGAAAATATGAAATGGAATTGAACCCCGTTTCCAAACAATATTATGACTATTGTAACGACCCCAGAAAAAGGCATTTTCTCCTTTTCCCCACAAGGTTTTCTACCCTTCCCAAAACATATCCTGCCATTTTAAGGTCTAGTAGACCTGTAATAGAAAACAGTTATTTCTGTTAACTCTTCCCAAACAAGCCCTGGTTTTTTACGTGTCTGCAGTACAAGTCTTTAGAAAACACTGTGGGAAAAGGAGAAATTGCTCGTAACGAGCAATTTCTCCTTTTCCCACAGTGTTTTCTAGCCTATCGGAAAACTTTCTGCTATTTTCATCAAATTCAAAATTGTCATCTGCAAACACTTTGAGTTTGGGACAGTCTAAAATTTGTCATTTGGGAAAGGGTTAAATATTATCATACGCAATTTGCTAATATTAAAAATGAGTATTATAGTACTATACTTTAACCGAGCCCCTTTTTCCTTTTCTTCCTTCTTATAATTATCATGTATAAATCTAAAACCACAATATTCTCATTTCAAAGGGAGATAATAATTACCTCCCTTTTCTGGAAACTAACAAAAGTATCAACAAATAATTTCAAGACAGACATCAAAGGAATTTCTGGTCGGTTAAAAATGTGCAAAAGTATTATATCTGTATAAATCGGTATTTATCAACTATCAAGAAATTTTATTCCATTTTGCACTTGAAATTTTACGGGTCTATTACTTTAACCATAATTAATATTTATCGTCGGCGAAATCGTTTGAAAATATTGATTAC
The DNA here is from genome assembly GCA_943736015.1 of Tridacna crocea. NCBI lineage: Eukaryota > Metazoa > Mollusca > Bivalvia > Cardiida > Cardiidae > Tridacna > Tridacna crocea. The sequence continues at coordinate 69,813,941 of OX031057.1, forward strand.
CATCAACTGCTCCTTTTTCCATGGTATTTTATACCTTATCAAAAAAAAAAACCCATTTGTCCAGCCATTTCAGTTTTGTCATTAGAAATTTCTTTTAATATGGATAATTCTGAAACTTTATCAACTGTGAAAGAAAAAACTAAAACTTATCGCAATTTGCACTTCCACAGGAATGCATAAACAAAATCATTTTAACTATTTACTTCAAAATGCTGATTTGATCATGCCGAGAAAGAAAGCTTTTGAAGACATTATGGTAAAAGGAAAAAATGCTGGTAACCAGCATTTTCTCCTTTTCCCATAATGTTTTCTAACCTATGATAGACAAATTTCTAGTTTTTGAGCTACATTTAAATTGTCGTCTGCAAATGCTTGCAAGTCAGACAATGCTAAAATTTTGTCGTCTGGAAAAGAGTTTAGTTTTTAACGTGGAATTCTTTGACTGTATGAACCAACTAAATTTCTCACCATTTTCATTAAAATTTGAAAAAGAAAATGTATTTTTTAAATGGATTTCTAAAGTATCGCAGCTTCTGATTGGCCGAACCAATTGGATTAACCAATCAGAAACCGCGTTACTTTCTTCTTCGCTCTATGCTGCCCGAAATCTTGATGACTTATACTGACATATTGAATTTGCAACTTTTTGGCGTCTTCTTGCTCGCAGAATATAATCATTTTATTTCATTTTGTGTAGTCTAACCGATAACAATACATGCATGTAAACACATATATAAATGATTTCAGCAAATGGAAAAGAAATTCAAAATATTCCGTCTAAAACATTGCTAAAAGTATCACAACTCCAGCGTTTGCACAAAATGATATCCCAGCAAAGTTTTCTCAATCACTTTGTTTACGAAAAACCCAAAAATAAATACGCATACAATATGACTCAAAAATACACGAGTGCAGTAAAATTGCAATTGAATACCCAAGTATCGCTAGCTTTTATGCAAATAGACCTATTTAGCCCCGCCCCTTTATTTGCATTCGCGGATCAGATTTCATTTATGCATTTCAACTTGCGTACGACGTTTTTCCCCGATTTTTTTAACCCTTTACCTAAAATTACGAATTTCAATGACTATGAAGAAGAATGTTAAAAAATGTTGTAGAAAATTGCGAAAATAGTAACAGTCTTTCTACCCTTTTCTAAGAATGTTTTCTATCAAAAGAAGAAAAATTATTTATGTCACACTGAAATTGTCGTCTGCAAAATTTCCTTCAGGTTATATAAGTTTAGATTTTAGTTTTTGATAAAGACTATGCAACGTTCTGATAACAGTAGAAACTGCTTTTTGCCACCAATTTCTCCTGTTACTACAATGTTTAATGAATATTCATGCATTGATTGATTGCTAATTATGTTCCATATTTTACAATGATGTTTTCAAAAATCGTTGTCAATTTGTTCCAGGAAATAAAGAATTAACCCTTTACCTCACAATCTCCGAGTTTTAACAATCCTGAGAAAGACGACCTTTGAAAATATTGTGAGAAAAAGGAGAAAATGCTGGTTACCAGCATTTTCTCCTTTTCTCCACAATGTTTTCTACCCTATCCAAAACAAATGTTGTCATGTGAACAATAAGTAATTTGTTGTTTGCAAATGTTAATAAATTAGAAAAATCTAAACAGAATTGTCGTAAAGAGTGAACCCTTCAGGAAGCACGATCTATCGTTTGATGGTTTAAAAAAAAAAAACATTGCGGGATAGGAAGTCTGTGACTAGCAATTTCTCCATTTCACTATCAATGTTTTGTACCAATTCAGAGAGGCTCTGCACATTTCAATCAATCCCAAAAATTGTCGTCTGCATCAGTTTCAAAAAATCTAAAATTTCTCGTGTGTGTAGGTGTTTTATAAAAATATGAAAGAGTTACATGTATATGAAAATAAGAAATGGGTTGAAAACAAAGAATTTCTATCTTTCCTAAAATGTATTGTTCTTTATTAACCCTTTCCCAAACGACAAATATTGGACTCTTCCAAACCAAAAGAATTTGCAGACGACAATGTTAGATTTGGAGAAAAAGGCAGAAAACACTGTGGGAAAAGGAGAAATTGCTCGTAACGAGCAATTTCTCCTTTTCCCACAGTGTTTTCGAAAGAGTTTTACTGCAGACCCGTAAAAACCAGTGCTTGTTTGGGAAAGAGTTAAGGCGCTTAAACTTTTTTGAACCAATGACGAAATTGTCTTCTGCATATCCTTTCAATTTCAAAGAGCTTAAAATTTGTCGTTTGGAAAAAACGTAAAAAGAAATGTGAAAAAGGGATATAAAAAGGAGGTATTGCTTGTTACAAGCTTTACTCCTTTTCCAACACTCTATTCCTTTTATTACATGTGAGCTTAAACGTATTTTAATCATTGTCGAAATTGTCCTCTGCATATCCTTTCAATTTGAAAAAATTTAAAAAAATGTCGTTTGGGAAATGGTTTATAGAAACGTAGAGATCTGTAATGTATTGTTATCGCACCTGTTTTCTCCCTGTGTAACTCTTTACCAGACGACAAAATTTTATGCGCGTCGAATTTCAAAGCATTTGCAGACGACAGAACGTCAAAGTTTAGCTCACGAGAAAGAAAGCTTTTGAAAACATTGTGGGAAAAGGAGAAAATGCTGGTAACCAGCATTTTCTCCATTTCCCGCAATGTTTTCTATCTTTTCAAGGACAACTTATATCTCTTCAGCTTTGTTCAAGTTGTTATCTGCAAATGCTTTGAATTTAGACAAGTGCTATTTTTTTCTCGTTTGGTAAAGAGTTAACCGTTTATCAAACGACAAAACTTTGTAGAGTTCTAAACTGAAAAGCTTTTGCAGACTATATGGATCTCGCTCTGAAAAAAGAGGGCTTAATGCATCTCCTGGATCCATGACATCAAGCTTAATTACATGGCAGAACGGTCTTTTGACATGCAGAAAAGTCATCCAAAGCAAAAAGTTTCGACCCATGTCAGTCTTTGCGGTTTTGGCAGGCTGATTTGAATCCGGATACTTTTTGCAGATACATTAAGGTATACTGCCCTAACTCTCATATCAAAGGACGGAAGCTGTCGAAATTGACCGAATAGTCTTTACGAAAAGGTCGATATTACACGATATTTACCGATAATTTAGGGGGCATTATCCTTAACTCTTTACCACACGAGAAAATTTTAGACTGGTCCAAATTGAAAGTATTTATACACGACAAAATAAAGGTGACTGAAAAATTGAAATTCGTTCTGGGAAGGGTAGAAAACACTATGGGAAAAGGAGAAAATTCTGGTTACCAGCATTTTCTCCTTTTCCCACACTGTTTTCAAAAGGCTTCTTTCTCAGGGGCGTCAAAGGTAGGGATTGTGTGGTAATGGGTTAATTAACCCTTTACCACACAATGACGATTCTTAACGACCCTGAGGAAGAGACCTTTTGAAAACTTTGTCGCAAAAGAAGGAGAAAATGCTGGTAACCAGCATTTTCTCCTTTTCCCACGAAGTTTTCTACTCTATCAAAGACAAAATTACATCCTTTGGGCCACTATGGAACTATAGTCTGCAAATGCTTTCGATTTGGAAAGGTCCAAATTCTGCTGTGTGGTGAAGGGTTAAGCCCTTTTTCATGGAACCTTACTTATATGAATGTAGATATGGGAAAATTGGTCAACTTCTGAAACTGACCATGGGAACGTATTGGTTTTCCCGGTGACCCTTAACGAGTTGACCAACAGATAGATAGAAAGTGTCATCATGTTTGTCTTTTATCTTGTTAATAGAACTGACCAGTTTATGACCATGACCATATTTGGTAAATTGACCCTTTATACCTCTCGTGGGTTTGTTTGGTTCTTAAGCTCGTTTTTAACAACATTTTAGTTATACAGCATGGCAGCCAGTGAACCTATTTATACTTTCCTTGAGTTCCTTATACCAGTAGCTCTCTGTCACCATATTTGTCTACGATCTCGTAGACAGAACTGGCTATTTTATGGTCATTACTATATTTGGTAAATTGACCCTTTATGCTCTCTTGGATTGGTCTGTTTGATTGTTTGTATGGTTCTGGAATCGTTTTCAACATTATTTCATTTATAACAATTGGGCAATCAAACCTATCCATGCTCTTCTGGAGTTTTTATTATTATTATTATTGTTATTATTATTATCATCATTACGACTGGCTGCTTTCCCACAATGAGGACTGCTTGTTTGTTTGCATTGCTTATTAATCTTGGAAAGAGAGAGAGATCAGACAGAGAAAGTTCCTGGTAAGAGTCATTTTCTCCTTGTCCAACTTTGTTTTTAAAAGGGCTCCCCCACAGGGCGTTAAAAGTCGGGATTTCTTGACCTTAGCAAGCTGGAAAATTACAAACCTTGCTAAATACAGGCCAATATTCCCAATCGAATCACTTCATCTTCACCATAACAAGCATGATCGAACGATTGATTAGTTGGTTGGTTAGTTTTTGATTGATTGATTGATTGATTGATTGATTGATTGATTGATTGCTTTTCGTTTATTTGTAGTCACCACCGGTTGCCCATATTACTGACGCCCCCTGAAGGCTGTTAGTATTGTTACGGGGGATAGTGCAGTTACAGGACGAAAGCCATCCTAAGTTTCGCTTGATTCTTTTAACGTGCTCGGTGTATAGCACCGTCACACGGGACCTCGTTTTAACGTCTCATCCGAAAGACAATTACATTTAAGGCTGCTAAGAGAGACTCACTGACCTTTTGCGGACAATGTAGATCAAGATCAGACTGTATAGAACTTGCAGTCTGACCTTTGATCTGCACTGTCCGATAAGGAGGTATTTCTCTCTCTCTCTCTCTCTCTCTCTCTCTCTCTCTCTCTCTCTCTCTCTCAAAAAAAAAAAAAAAAAGGTTTGAAATAGTATTATTTGTCTTTTTACTATGGCATATAAAGTTCTATTCAACTTATTTAGGAAGATAAAGGTTAAGTAATTTTAGATGGCCAGCCGTGGGGTTCGAACCCACAAGCTTACTTGATCCAAGACTAGACGTTTACAAGTCCTGAGCTCAATCGCTAGCGCTATTCGGGCTGATCTTAAAACACTGTGAAAGTACTTGTACTGGAATGTACTCGTAACGTCAGGAAGTAAAGGTGCGAGGGAATTTTCTCACATGATACAGAGCTTGCTATGGTTTATTCTCGACTTCCACCTTTACCAAATTCTCCTGTGAAAATATCGTAGCAAAAGTTTTATGCAATTAATTATCAAAACGATAGAGTAACTAGATAAGGCGATAATACGCTATTGATAACAGAGGGCTCAGTTTCAGTTTACTGTTTACTAAACATGCCCTGAGATCGAGGCCTTTTGAAAACATTGTGGGAAAAGGAGAAAATGCTGGTAACCAGCATTTTCTCCTTTTCCCGCAATGTTTTCTACCCTGCAGGAAACAAATTTCAATTTTTGAGTCACGTTTACTTTGTCGTATGCTTTCAATTTGGGCTATTCTAAAATTTTGTCGTTTGGAAAAGGGTTATTTTTTTGTTTTACTGGGCACGATGAAAATGTGGTAGAAGAAAAAGCACTATGTTACTGCAGTGACCGCGGGGTGGGGGGGGGAACCAAATATTTACTTTGAACAAGGATAAAAGGATAATGATGATATAATACATTTTTCATCATTTTAATTCTAAGAACTATAATGCAGTGCAACGTGTTAAACTTGGAGAAGAGAGAGAGAAAGAGAGAGAGAGAGAGAGAGAGGCACAGAGAGAGAGAGAGACACACACACACACACAGAGACAGAGACGGAAAGACGGGGGAGTGCAAGAGGAGAGTGAGATAAACACAGAGAGAGAAAGAAAGACACAGAGAGAAAGAAAGAGAGAGACAGAGAGAAAAAAAGAGAAAAAAAGAAAGAGAGAGAGAGGATTAGGATTAGAGAGAGAGAGAGTGAGGAAGGGGGAAAGACAGACACACAGACAGAGAGAGAAAGGGGGAAGGGGGTAGAGACAAACAGACACACAGACAGACAAATACGGAGAGATAGTGTTGACGGATTGATATTAATATAATTATTGATGGCATAAGCAGTGCCAACCACCTAACGGTACAGGCGACGGTCATAACGAATTATTTTTCGATTTGTTGCAATAAAAATGAAAATATCATTTGTCGCAGCTGTGTCCAAAATGAGTCCATATGCCTCAAACCCTTTCAGCACGTGCGGACGGCGTCGACCAAGATCAGGCTGCACAGAACGTGCAGTCTGATCTTTGATCGACACCATCTGCAAATTCATTACAAGATTTGAGAAACAGAAGAGAGAAAACAGCTTTGATGATTTACAGTGGAAAACAAATACCGTGACCAGGACAACACAACAAACTTCTATTTCAGTAATTTTCTATGAAAAGCGAGTTTAACCCTTTGCCACACAATGACGACTTTTGACGACAGTGAGGTAGACGCCTTTTGAAAACATTGTGGGAAAAGGAGAAAATGCTGGTAACCAGCATTTTCTCCTTTTCCTACAATGTTTCCTACCCTTCCCAAATTTCGATTCTTCAGTCACATTTCATTTTATCGTCTGCAAATGTTTTCAATTTGGACCAGTCTATAAATTTGTCGTTTGGTAAAGAGTTAATGCATCTTCAAATAATATCGACTAATGTCTGCCTATGCAGTCTGCACAGGCTAACATTTGTCGAAGACTTTTGTTATCGTAGATTTTCTGCATGTTCAATGATCATTCTGCCTAATGATCCAGTCGTTTTTCGGACGGAATGGATTTTTATGGTCCTTTCTTATGAGATGACTTGGTTGGCATGTTGTTCACTAATTTGGATTTAACTCTTTACCAAACGACAAAATTTTAGACTGGTCCAAATTAGAATTATTTGCAGACGACAAAATAAATGTGACTGGAAAGTTCAAATTTGCAATGGAAAGGGTAGAAAACATTGTGGGAAAAGGAGAAAATGCTGGTTACCAGCATTTTCTCCTTTTCCCACAATGTTTTTAAAAGATTTCTATGTCAGGGTCGTCAAAAGTCGTCATTGTGTGGTCGTCATCCGTGCACAACTCAATTATTATGCTGTAATAGAGTTAAGGTATAACACCCCTAATTCTTCTTGTGCGACATGGAAATAAATTTCTTATTACGTGATAAATAAGGATTTATACTGATAAAATATTTCTGCACATTTGCAACCGACCAAAAATTCCTTTGATGTCTATCTTGAAATCATTTGTTGATACTTTTGTTAGTTTCCAGAAAAAGGGGGGTAATTATTATCTCCCTTTGTAACGAGAATATAGTGGTTTTATAATTATAAATGATAATCCTTAGAAGGAAAAAAAAAGGGGGGGGAATAAGAGGCTCGCTTATCCCTTTACCAAACAATGTCTGGTTTTTACGAGATAGAAGCCTTCAGAAAACATTGTGGGAAAAGGATAAAATGCTGGTGAGTAGCATTTTCTCCTTTTCCCACAAAGTTTTCTACCCTTCACAAAACAAATTTCAAATTTTCAGTCACTTTTATTTTGCAAGCACTTGCAGGCGACAACTCATTTCCCACTATGTTTTCTACCCTTCTGGAAACAAATTACAGTTTTTGAGTAAGGTTTAGTTTGTCGTCTGCAAGTGCTTTCAATTTGGACCAGTCTGAAATTTTGTCGTTTGGTAAAGAGTTAAAGTAGATCTAGTACTTTAATACTCATTTTTAATCACAGTAAATTTTGTAGGATAATAATTGAAATATTGGAATTACCTGTTTTCCATTACCACACAATCCCTACTTTTGACGACCGTGAGAAAGAAGCCTTTATAAAACATTATGGGAAAAGGAAAAAAAGTAGGACAATTATTGAAATATTGGAAATACCTGTTTTCCATTAGGGTGGTACGACCCTAACCCATTACCACACAATCCCTACTTTTGACGACCCTGAGAAAGAAGCCTTTCTAAAACATTGTGGGAAAAGGAGAAAATGCTGGTAACCAGCATTTTCTCCTTTTCCAACAACGTTTTCTACTCTTCACAAAACAAATTTCAACTTTTCAATCACTTTCATTTTGTCGTCTGCAAATGCTTTCGATTTAGACAAGCCTATAATATTGTCGTTTTATAAAGAGTGAAATATTGTCGTTTGCTATTGAGTTAAACAAATAAGTCTTAAACCATCTTAGATCTAGAAAAAAAAATAGTCATTTTCTGACAAAAGGGGTCTTAATGCATCTCCGTGTCACATTATATCAAGCAAGTCATCACATCGTTATGGATGCTTAAAAGCTACTTTTTTTCAATAACCGACTTAATCACAAGGTAGATCAGTCGTTGGACATGCAAAATATTGACCTATAGCGAAAAGTTTCGGCCCAGGTTAGCCTGCGCGGACTGCGCAGGCTAACCTGGGTCGATACTTTTCGCAGATGCATTTTAATCCCCGTTCAATACAACATGGCTTGATCTTATTCGTACCGTTAAGCACAGTCACGAAATCTAAGACTTTTCATTTAAAGAACCGAGTTTTACTTTCAAATTCTGACTTCTTTTATCCATTTAGTCTTTCAGTAAAGACGCACTACTTTTTTCCGGATGTAGTTCTTATCTGAAGACAAATCTCTTTCATGCGACATTTACTAAATGCTTTTTATCATTCGGCAAGGAAATATATCAAAATTACGCTCTTAACTTCGGTCTTACTACGCTAAATTAAGCACGGTAAGACGCGCAAGAATACAAAAAAGGAACATCGTTGTTCACACCCCATAAACTTTTAATGCTTCGCGAACTACTTTTCGACAGCGGCTGCCATTTTTGTTCAGACATTAAGAAGCGTTTTAAAAGTTTCTGCTGATGACTTTTAATATCAATAATTTGTTTCGATCATTAAATTCAATCATTATTTATTTCACGTAGCGATCCGCTCGCGATTTTTCGAGGTTTATATATCAAAAATGATTGTAGCGAGAAACGATTTGATGCGCCAGTGCGGACATTTTTCACAATTATTATGTCGTATACTAGTGTTTAAATATTTTTTGCACGGAGCGTAAAAAATACCTCCTTAACTCTTTGCCACACAACGAAAATACTGGCTCGTCCAACTTAATTAAAGCCATGGTTGCTGACGAAAATTTAAATGTAGCTTACAATATGGAATTTGTCGTTGATAGGGTAAAAAATATTGCGGGAAAAGAAGAAAATGCTGGTTACCAGCATTTTCTTTCTTTCCCACAGTATTTTCTAAAGGCGTATTCTCTGCGTTGTTGAAACTCAGGGTTGTGAGGAAAAGGGTAAAGACACTTTGAAAATGAAAAGTAAAAGGGAGAAGGTTGGAGATAGAGAGAGAAAAGAAAAATGTGAAAAAGAGAGTGACAGCGATACACAGAGAGAGGGTGGAGAGAGGAAAAATTGAAACAAAGAAACTGAAAGTAGACTCACTCACTCACTCACTCACTCTGTTACTCTGTCTCTCTGTGTCTGTCTCTCCCCTTCTCTCTCTATCCCTCTCTCCCTCTCTCTGTCTCTGTCTGTCTCTCCCTCTGTCTTTCTCCCTCTCTCTGTCTCTCTCTGTCTCTCTCTCTCTCTCTCTCTCTCTGTGTCTCGCAGTCTCTCTCTCTCTGTTACCTATCGTGTCGTATTGTATTGACGTTTCAAAATTCAGAATTCTGTTTGGTATAGAATTGAATCGGAAGATGCCCTCTGACATCTACCAATTCAATTCTATACCAAACAAAATTCTGCATTTTGAAACATTGTGACAAAAGGAGAAAAATAATGGTAATATTTATGATAACTACCCTCTCTTCTTTTAAAAAGTAAATTTCAATGATTATACCCTGCGAAACAGTCACGGCTTTTAAATACCAGGGAAAATAAGACTTCTGAAAACAGTATGAGAAGAGGAGAAAATATTGGTAACCAGCATTTTCTCCTTTTTCTACAGTTTTTTTTTTTTTATAGTCTATCACAGACAAATCTGGCCACTTCAGCAATATCGTGTTTGTCGCCTCAAGACGCTTTTAACTCTTTACCAAACAAAATTTTAGACAGGTTCAAACTGAAAGCACTTATAGACGACAAAATAAACGTTACTCAAAAATTGAAATTTGTGTCCTGCAGGGAAGAAAACATTGTGGGAAAAGGAGAAAATGCTGGTTAACAGCATTTTCTTCTTTTCCCATAATGGTTTTAAAAGGCTTCTATCTCAGGATCGTAAAAACCAGGGATTGTTTGATAAAGGGTTAATCTGGACAAGTCTAAATTAAATGTTATTTGGTAACAGTAAAAAGTTAGTCATATTTAGTTGGTCGTCTTCTGTCGTCAAATTTTGAAAATATCGTGAAGAAAGGAAAGAAAAGTGTACAGTCTTCAACTTTTGAAGACATCGTGGACAAATGGAGAAACAACTTCAAGTCGTCAGCATTTGAAAACATTGTGAGAAGAGGAGTAGAAAAAAAACTTACCCATTGTGTTTTCTCTAATCATATCCTTATTATTTCTGTCCGTCTAAAAATGTGTTTCCTTTTCAACGTCACTTTTTAAATTATTGCAATCACTGATATTTTGAGGGGTAAACACTGTTTGCATTCAAAACTAACTTAATAAAAGTATTTGCATACTAGTACATAGTTTTATGTGTTAAATCATTGAAACAGCTTTTCAGTGGAACTTTTCTCTGTAACCCTGTTTCAATTTCAATCATACAAATATGTTATAGAACGATTCGTGAAAGTTCCAATCGCTCGCAGAAAAATTAATCATAAAACTTGTTTTCACCCTTTACCAAACAATTCATGGTTTTTATGACCCTGAGATAAAAGCCTTTAGAAAACATTGTGGGAAAAGGAGAAAATGCTGGTAATCAGCATTTTCTCCTTTTCCTACAATGTTTTCTACCCTGCTGGAAACAAATTTCAATTTTTGAGTTACATTTATTTTGTCTTCTGCGAGTGCTTTGAATTTGGACCTGTCTAAAATTTGTCACTTGGTAAAGGGTTAAGGTTTGCACCTTTAATTCTAGTTTTAAATACATTTGTAATTACCAAACGACAGTATTTTAGACTTGTTCAAATCTAAGGCATTTGCAGACGACAAAACAAAAGTGACTGAAAATTTGGAATTCGTTTTGTGAAGGGCAGAAAACTTTGTGTGAAAGTTTGTGGTCACCAGCATTTTCTTCTTTTACCACAATATTTTGTAAAGGCTTCTTTCTCAGGGTCGTCAAAAGTAGGGACTGTGTGGTAATGGGTTAAAACTCATTTTTACTGCCACTGACTAGAATTTTGACAGACCACAGTATTACATATTTTCAGGCTCCTAATATTTTCATTGTGGGAAAAATGCAAATGAATAGCTCTAATCAAAATGCCTCTCAGTTGTAAACATATGTGGATTAACCCATTACAACACAATTCCTACTTTTGACGACCCTGAGAAAGAAGCCTTTAGAAAACATGGCGGGAAAAGGAGAAAATGCTGGTAACCAGCATTTTCTCCTTTTCCCACAATGTTTTCTACCCTTCTCAAAACAAGTTTCAAATTTTCAGTCACTTTCATTTTGCCGTCTCCGAATGCTTTAGATTTGGACAAGCCTAAAATATTTTCGTTTGGTGTGAGTTAATATGAACAGAACAGAACAGAAAAGTTTTTAGAAAACAATCCATTTTGGTGTAGAGGTAATTGTAATTCTAATGTGGTCTAGGCAGATTGCCGATCTGCCTACATTCCAGTTTGGCCCACGACATATATAATCATAACTCTATGACTTTGTCAGGTGTGATATATCACGCATTAAGTCCCTTTTTGCTGGAGCAAGATTCAGCTTTATCTTGCAGGCTTGACTCAATCAGCCAACAGCATAGATCAAGATCAGATTGCACATTCTGTGCAGTCGGATGTTGATCTAAGCCATTCGCAAAAGCCACCGCATGCTTTCGACTATAGGCCTATGATGCTGAACTGTGATTGATGATAGCCTGTACAACAAGATTCATTCCTCTCTTACTGCGAAACAATGTTTCCTTTCTGTTAATGAACCCTTTACCAAACAATCCCTGGGTTTTCTACGACCCTGAGATAAAAGCCTTTTGAAAACAATGTGGGAAAAGGAGATAGAAGCCTTTTGAAAACAATGTGGGAAAAGGAGAAAATGCTGGTAAAATTATAGGTTTACAATTCACAACTCCTTTTCCCACAATGTTTTCTGCCCGTCTGTAAGCATATAGTATTTTAATTTTTGAGTTACGTTTGCGTTCAATTTAGACCAGTCTAAAATTTGTGACGTTTGGTAAAGGGTTAATATGTGCTTTGTCTGAAAAAATGTTGGGCAAAGAACTGGAGAAACAACAACTAGAGGAAGAGTATCCAGCACTTGAACACGTGGACAGACGCTCTGGCTGCCTTGACATTACTGAAACACCATTGAATTTACGACATAAATTCTTAAATTGTGATTAATTAGAATAAAACTTTCCAGTCGATCGTAAGGAAGCAAGTATTTCAACTTCAAATTCATTTTTGCTGCCAAAAAGTTCCAAGATCAAACCGCATACTCTGTGCAGTCTGATCTTGATCTACACTGTCTGCAAGAGAGCACCGACTCTCTCTCTCTCTCTTTCTCTCTCTCTCTCTTTCTCTCTCTCTCTCTCTCTCTCTCTCTCGCCCGCTGCAGGGTTGAAACGCTAAATAATCTTTCTCTAAACGAACATTTAAATCCAGTTTATAGATCTACCCAAATCCATCTTTCTTTAAGTCACTACCATCACAGAAATAACAAAAACAAGAAAATTAAATCCAAACCACGAAAATATGTCTTACTCACAAATTAACATAGTTTTCACTGAATGAAAGATAAAAAAAGTGAAAACGGTAAAAAGAAAAAAAAAAAGACTCAATTTCTGATTTATACGTTTAGCATTCGCTCGGCCGTTTACTATTTTGACAAAAACGTCCATATTTGGAAACTATCGATTGTAAAATACTGTACCCACACGAGGCTTTTGGGCAGATAGCTTTAAAACCCATTCCTTTTTGATAGCCCGCCCTCACTCCGTCTTTAGTTAAAGGAAACATTGATACGAAAGAAGAAATTGCTTGTCTTATGATCAGTGACTTTTTTTTGCATGTGTTACAATGCTTACACACCCATTGTGACAGAAGTTAAAATGTAAAAACTGGGTAGATCTATATTCTGTGTTGTCTTTGACAAATATTTGTAAAACTCATTTTTTTCATGGCTCACTTTGCTATCATTGCCTCTTTAGATAAGGGGGAACAATGTGACAAAAGGAGAAATTGCTTGCCTATGACTAGTATAAATTTTTTCATTTGTTACAATGCTTTTACACATTTTCTGATAGGAGTTAAAATCTGAAATCTGGGTAGATCTTTATCCTATGTTGTTGTTGATAAATATTTGTAAAACCCTGTCTTTTTCATTGCCCTGCTTTTGCTGTCATTAATTCTTTAGTTAAAGGGAAACATCGTGACAAAAGAAGACATCGACTTGGGATCAAATTGAAAGCATTTGCGGACGACAAATTCAACGTTGTTCACATGTTGAGATTTGTTTTCGATAGGATGGAAAACATTGCTGGAAAAGGAGAAAATGCTGGTTACCAGCATTTTCTCCTTTTCCCACAATGCTTTTAAACTCTTATTTTGCAGAGTCGTTAAAAACGTAGAATTGTGGGGTAACGGGTTAAAAAGGGGGCGTGGCTATCAAAACTTAGACACCCGTGATTTAAAACACATCGCCCCGCCCCCTCCTCGAAAATAATAAGAATAACATTGTTACTTTTAAAACATTTACGCACATAAAACATTTTTTCTTTCATTCTTTAACAAACCACAAAACTTTGGACTTGTCCAAAGGGTGACTGTATGGTGTTAAATGCCGTTTTCAACATTATTTCAGTTTATATCGAGGCGGCCAGTGCACTTATTCATGCGTTCCTGGAAATTCTTTTAACAGTACTTCGCACAATTTCCTTTCCAAGCCACTGGCTGCTTTCCCACATGATCATCATCGAAACAATGGTTAGTGGTGGGAGAGGAATGAATCCAGTCGCGGTGACTATATATCATCAATCCTCGGAAAGAAACTGGCCGAGCCAGAGGTGGTAGCCAGGGATCGAACCCTGGACCCCGTGTTCTCAAGTCCTGCATGCTACTGACTGAGCTACCGGGGCTCGGCCCAAAGGGTGAAGACATTAGAAAGCAACAAATCAAATGTGGCTGAAATGGTGGAATTGACTTCGAAGGAGCAGAAAACATTGTGGGAAAAGGAGAAAATGCTGGTAACCAGAATTTTCTCCTTTTCCCACAATGCTTTTTACCCTGCTGGAAACAAATTTCAATTTTTGAGTTGCATTTATTATGTCGTCTGCAAGCGCATTCACTAAATTTGAACAAGTCTAAAGTTTTGTCGTTTGGTAAAGCGTGAACCGTTTATTTCAAGCTTAGGCCCGATAAAAGGTCAGTAGCAAACAAGACTTGAGACCGGGTGTCATCGGTTCGATACTTTGTGCAGATGCGTTAAAGCACCTTTTCACAGAGGATGTCTCATACACCCGTGACGGAATAATCAGATCTATTTTATCATTTGATTGATCCTTCACTAAACAATCCTGCATTTTATATGGGAAAGCAGCCGGCGGATTGGAAAGAAAACTGTGTCACTCACGAAACTATCCCGTGCGTTTTTTTATGGGAAAGCCGCCGGCAGCTGGAAAAATGTGTTTCAAATAATACTTATTAACCCTTTACCACACAATCCCTACTTTTGACGACCCTGAGAAAAAGGCCTTTAGAAAACATTGTGGGAAAAGGAGATAATGCTGGTAACCAGCATTTTCTCCTTTTCCCTCAATGTTTTCTACTCTTCACAAAACGAATTTTAAATTTTCGTTCACTTATTTTGTCGTCTGCAAATGCTTTTGATTTGGACTGGTCTAATATATTGTCGTTTGGTGACGGGTTTGGTAACGGGTTAAAAAGACTTCTGAGATGCAGAAGGATGCAGAAGTTGCTCTGGTTCACGTGGTACAGTAAAGCGCAAAACGAATCAACCGGAAGTGGAGCCAGGGGCATATCACGGTCAACGTAATAAACTGGCGTTAAAAAAAGTAGACCCGATGTACCATTTGATTATACGTTCACTTAACTACGACGTGTTTTATTAAGTAAAGCAACCGGTGGTTTGAGGAGAGTTTTGTGCACTATAAAAGAAAAAAAAAACGTTGCACCGTCCTGTGTGATACAATGAAACTGAAAGACTACCCAAACTGTTGTAAGACACCAAAGAAATGAACTGGAAGTAAATCGATGACCGTATTACTGTCAAACTTATCTACTAACGCTCGGAGAAGTAGACCCGTTTTCACATTTTACCGACATTCACTGACCTATTGCATGCTTTATCTGGGAAAGCAGCAAATAGTTTGGAAAGAGTGTTGTGCACAGTACTGGATGACTAGAAAACACAGGGAATACATGCAAAGGTGCACTTGTCTGTGTGACATCGATTTATACCTAAAAGCAACAACTACAGCTACGAATATAGTCTCTGATTGTTCTGGTAGGACTTAAAATATTTCAATATTGTATTCATGCGTAAGCTGCAGAAAAGCAGCCACGAATTAAGTCAGTTAACCCATTACCACACAATCCCTACTTTTGACGCCCCTGAGAAAGAAGCCTTTTGAAAACACTGTGGGAAAAGGAGAAAATGCTGGTAACCAGCATTTTCTCCTTTTCTCACAGTGTTTTCTACCCTTCCCAGAATAAATTTCAATTTTTCAGTCAACTTTATTTTGTCGTCTGCCAATGCTTTCAATTTGGACCAGTCTAAATTTTTCTCGTGTGGTAAAGAGTTAACCTTGTAAAAGGACTTAAATCTCTTGAATTTTGTCTTTATGGGTAAGTTTGCAGCTAATGTAGCAGTGCATAAAGTTAGTAAACTTTGTAAAAGGAGGCAAATCTTCTTTGCAACTATTGTGTAACTATTAAGATACTGCACAAAGTTTGTAAACTTTGTAGAGAGTCATGAATCTTGTTGATATTACAGTTATGGACCGAATTTGTAAACAAAAGAGATATGTAAAAGTTTTTGTCGAAGATCCAAATTTTGTAAGTAGATACATACCATCCGAGTTTCCATTAAAACAGTGACCACAAAATTGTCCCTTGTCATTGCACACTTAGCCTTTGATAGAAAAACATATTGTCGGTTTACTTCTAAAACCTCGTAACTACAGCTTGTTACAAACTGTATCTACGAGGTTTTTGGAGTAAATCGACGATATCTTCTATTTTCAAAGCGAGAGTTAAATCATAACATATCGTCGGTTTACTTCAAAAACCTCGCTACTACAGCTTGTAACAAGCTGTAGTTACGAGGTTTATTAACCCTTTACTCCACAGATACTCATTTCTACACATTGCTTTTAGGACCCTTTAGAAAACATTGTGGCAAAAGGTGAAATTGCTCGTGACGAGCAATTTCACCTTTTGCCACATTGTTTTCTATGCTATCAAAAGGTGTCATATACACATAAAAAACAGCTTCATCCTTGCTGTTATTTAGGGTCAATAAGGGATACCATAGAAATGCCCTATGGGGTAAAGGGTTTAAGTAAACCGACGATATGTTGTTTTTCAACAGTACATAGCGCGAAACGGTGCTTTCTTATGTCTTTTCAACACAATGTTGTGAAGATTTTGCTGTTATTGTCATGAGTCTGTCAAACATCATCGTTCCATGGGAGAAGGACATAACAGGGACTCAGATCAAGGGACGGAATTTGCTAATATCGGTTTACAGAACATCTTGAACTTGTCAAGAAGAAACGGAATACGGCTCATCGCAAATTCTTCCATGTTTGTCTCTCAATGATTATAATCAAAGAAATCTTTTGCACGTGCAATTTGAACAAAAGAATCGAATTAAATTATGTAAAACCCATTTTCGCGCCAGCCTCAGTCGATTAGTCTAACCATGAGAATTTGAAAATGTGCGACTCGATTACGGACTGGACCAGAATCCGCAACACTTCAACCGAACAAATCGAACGAGCGGAACAAATCATGGCGCTTTCAAATATTGTCGTCTGATAATTCAACCCGCTTTGAATTTTAAACCTTCGCCTTTGCGTTGATGTCAACAGTCGTGATTAACGATGATTTAATGAAGGAACATCACAGAGGTTCTATCTTGTCCAAAGTTTCAATGTATAAGAAGCACTTCACTTGTTAAAAGAGCCCTATCTTGGGCTGAAGTACTATTGTTGGATTCAAAACAAACAGACCTGGAGAGCCCTTGGGTTTTTCAAAGATTTTATACCCTTTCTTTTTCACAATATTATAGGATAAAATAGTTTTGGAATAAAGATAATCCTTTTCAAAGAAATTAATATATTATAGTTATTTATAGTTCATTCTAGTTATTTTCCTAAAAAAGAAAGACCTTTTTTTTGTTTTTCTTTTCCATAGGAAAAAACTTGATCTATGTCTATTTTTGTAAAAGCCAAACCTCAGATGGGGAATAAAATGAAAAACAAAAATGTGTTTCTATCAAAGAAAAAAGGGAGGATTAAAACGAATAACTGTTTGAATATTCATGAGTGGACGGTCGTAACAAAAATATGTAATTTACCATTTTTAACGGTGTTTAAATACACTTCTAAACGTATTATAATGATGACATCTTGATTCTACAGTAAAAGGAAATCAAAATAAATAAAAGTCCAACGGTAGCCATTTTGATTAATGACATTTCTCTAAAAGCTGATGTATGAGAAACTTCTTTATTAGGACAAGAAACTGGTAGACCGGATAGTATAGATGGGTTGGCCGGTCCCTATAGAACCTTCCATTGAACAGTTAAAAGAGGAAAAAAAGTAGTAGAAGTTTAGAAGTAGTAGTAGTAGAAACAATAAGAATAATGATAAAGAAACAAATACAAATTAATCACCATTTCAAAAACTTTTATCATCGAATACATGTATATATTTCCAGCTGGCGGACGACTTTTTTTTATTTTGCAGCAGACAACTTTTGCAAAAAGTATGTGACAAAAGGAGAAACGAAACAAAAAAAAAAAAAACGAAACGAAACAAAAAAAAAACATTTTCATATTTCAAGCCGAAGTTTATGTCGATTATCAGTTGTATTTTAATTTTACAAATTTGCCTTTTAAGTAATTTATTGCATTTTTTTTTCGGAAAATACATGTAATTATTTAATTCTTTTTTAAAAAATGACATTTTCGACGCAAATAACTGTGAAACCTTTGGCAAACAATATATTAAAAGTAATCAAAAGGATCAGTTTCGTCTTTGAAATGACAAATGGCATTTTGAGCAAAGGAGAAAATGCTTGTTACCAGCATTTTCTCCTTTGCTCACAGTGTTTTCTAATGCCAATTCCCTATTTAGTCCGAGGGATTGTTAGGTGAAGGATTAACTCCACCAAACGACGAAATTTTAGACTGGTCCAAATTGAAAGCAGTTGCAGACAAAAAATTAAATGTAACTCAAAAATTGAAATTTGTTTCCAGCAGAGTAGAAAACATTGTGGGAAAAGGAGAAAATGCTTGTTACCAGCATTTTCTCCTTTTCCCATAGTGTTTTCAGAAGGCTTCCTTCTAAGGACCGTAAAAACCAAATTTTGTTTGTAAAAGGGTTAACTATGTTAAGTATGTTTATTAAAAAACACACACACACACACCTAAATTCCCAAAAAAGAGTAGAAAAATGGAAACAACCTATCATCATCTTTGTCTTCATACTCTTTCTAAGGAGACAAATCCTTATCTTGTTCTAAATTGAAAACTTTATTTTTTACAGACACAATACGGTGACAGAACCTGTCAAATGAAAATGTTTGAATTTTTTCTCGAATAGATAGATATGTAGGTTACCAGCGATTGATATTTTTTCTGGCTTGTTTTGTTTTTATATCTTATTAAGGACAAGGAATAATTCCATCACTTGAGACATATTGAATGTGTCTTGAAATGCTTCCAGTTTGAACGTGGCAGTTTGTGAAGATTTAAGACACAACCAAAGGCAGATATCTTTCTTTAGTCATACAATAGACCACGTGAAAAAAAAAAAGCAAAAATTTGTCGTAGTAAGAAAATTCTCCTTTGGCCACAATATTGTAATACTGAATACTCTTTCTTCCAACTTGCTCTGCTCTTTCATTTTAGGAAGAATTTCAGGCAAATTATCATGAAAATGCTGAGTAGACAAAATATCTTATATTTATTATAATTAATCAAACTATTGAAATTGCAAGGCTTCTCAGGCCACTTTACATGTAACACCTACTGGAAATGTAAACAAAAGATGAGATTTAATGTTCTTTGCAGTCTTATCTTGATTTACAGTATCTACAAAAATTAGCTTGAAATGTTCTCGGCTTTCAAAGGATTAATCACCAATTTCGTCGAAGACTAAAGAGAATTTCATTCTTCTTAAGATTGTCTCCTAATTATGGGTTTACAATTCACGACTTCAGGCCACGGAAGGTACAATTTCGTCGTAACCTCGAGAAAACGTCCGCCATTGTTCAATACCAATATCACGTGACACCAGTAATCGGAAACCGGTGTTTACATAGAAAACAGCCGCTGTATGTCGTCCCTGTCACCGAGTTTCGAAACAAGCGTTTGTCTGAGACGGAGAAGCATTCAAAGGGGCGTGGCAAGGGATTGTTATTAGAGCTATTAAACTAAAGACTCCGTCAATGGTTAATCATATCTTTTAAGGGTGTTTAACCCTTCCCTTTGTGTGCCCCTTGTCCAAAAATGTCCTCAGACAAAAGTGGAGACTTAACCAGGATGTTCAATGCACAAATGCTTCTAATAGGCTTATAACTTTACTTGTAAGTACATTGAACTAATGTTAGAACCAGAAATTACTGATCGATAAGTTATCTATTGGAAATTAGTGAATATACGTACAACCACGTCGAAACTCACGACTCTGAAGTCGCAACAAAAAGAGATAAGACAAGTCAAACAAAATATGGAGAAAGCACCGAGCTGGTAGACATCATGAAGACAGTCAGACATCTGACATTTAAATAAAATTTAGCCAAGCGCTTGCAAAAGGCAGTTTAATGCATCTCCACGGTGCATTATACTAAGCAAGATCATCACATAATTACGGACCGATAAAATCCATCAGATCTTACAACTGACTGAATAGTGAGGGAGACTGGCCCTTGGACATTGCAAAACATTGACAACCGGCAAAAAGTTTCAACCCAGGTTAGGCTAAATTCCGTGCTGGTTGGCCTGGGCCCGTATTCACCGACCATTCTTAAGAATGTTCTATGTCTTATTCTCAATTCTACTTTTGTAAGTAACACAACTTCTGATTGGCTAAACCATTCGGTTTAGCCAATCAGAAGTTGTATTACTTACAAATTTAGAAACCCTTGGAGGATTAGACTAATATATTCTCAAGAGTGGTTGGTGAATACGGGTCCTGGGTCGACCTTTTTGCAGATGCACCACAGCGTCTTTGTGAAGAGTATGGCGCAAATGCTGCAACCTCAGCTGATATACCTACACAAGTAGCAAAACACTTTGCTTAGCCTATCTCATTTGCATAAATCAAAGGGAGATAATTATCCAAGTCGTAACAGTTCTTCAGCTTTTAATGTGAGTAGAACCAATGACTGGGGGGAAATGTTTTGCATAGTCCTTTTTAGTTGAAAAAAGAGAAAGTAAACGATGCCTCCATGTTGAAGATCACATGAAATAGTTTGAAACGACCCCTTTACTAAAAGGATCAGACCCGTTGTTTGAAATCGTCCCTCCGCTCTTAGAGCTGTATCCCGTAGTTTTGGGGAACTTTATGAAACGCTTAATGATCCTCGTAAATTTTGCTCCCGGCTTTTCTTGGATATCATTGTCATCCGGCGTGCGTTTCCCTTTTCCCCAACCCTCCTCACCCACCCCCACCCCCCAAAAAATGAGTATCGCGTCTGTTCAAGATTACCTGCAGACGACTTCCTCACTTTTTTTTTTTTTTTGGGGGGGGGGGGTCGTATTAGAGCAATTTTGATCAAAAAAGTGTGACAAAGGAGGAAATTATTCCTCTTGCCGCATTGTGTATATACTAGTAATATATGTACCCATTTTACGGACAGTATAGATCAAGATGAGGGCCATTACCAATCATTCTACAAAGCTATGCGTAGTCGTATTATAGATGACGAGAGTAACGCTATCTTTGAGAACCATTAGGTAGACTTATCGTCCTTTGACAGGCTGAAAAAATAAAGAAAGCAAAAAGTTTCGGTCCATGCGTGGACTGCACAGCCTGACATGGTTCGATACTTTCTTGGCCGATGCATAAAGCCCCACTTTGCCGGAGCATGACTCATTTGTTTGGTATCATTTTTTAAGGAAACGAAGCTATGAACACTAGCTCTGGTGGCAAGTGCTAAAAATCTCTGGACTTCGATTAGCTTACAAAGATAACACAATTTTGCTGAAGATGTAGTGAAGATAATGTCTACAGAACCAATGCTGCATTTCGTTCATTGCCAAGCTATGATCTGTGTAAAACTACTTACATGTATATGTATGCTGTAAACAAATACTTTTTCCTTTTCCTGCAAAGTTTTAAAACGTACGACAGTCGAGGGGATGTTTCTTGTTTGAAATTCAGGTTTGAAATGCGACGGGTTAAATAATTTTGAACCATGCACTGTGATAAGGACCTTACTTAATCACCAAAAAACTTCGACCCATGTCAGCCTGCGCATTCCGCGCAGGCTGACATGGATTGAAGCTTTTTGCTATTAGTAAGTTTTCTGCATTTCTAAAGATCACGGTTTCTTCAAATCAGGTGTATTTTTAGATAAGCTGGGTTTTATGGATACATAATTATATGGTGATTTGTTTGGTGTAAGACATCAAGTAGATGCATCAAGCCTTGCTTTGCTAGAGCATGGGTCTTGTCATTTTTGACAATACAGGTTCACTATAAGGGACATAATTTACGAAGATTTATTCATCAGAGATGTCAAAAACAACGCCAAATGTGTGAGAAAACGGCTCGGAATTCCTCGGGTCTCAAATAACAACGCTCACCCGAGAAGCTTTTTGACCTCTTAAATAATAATTAAGAATTAATTTGTTTGTCTTTCGAATCTAATTTAAAAACCACTGTTTGTTTGAAAACAGACACTTGACACATGCGTCACGGTATTCGGTTTCGCAAATACTGGTGTGCGCATGCGCAGGGCGAAGAGAGCTCGTTTCCGGTTGTTCCAAAGATGGAATATCACTCGCAATTCCTTGTTGTAAAAATGAGAGAAAGATCGTAGCCTGATACTTCTGTACGGGAAAATTACATCTAACAAGATTCGAGAACTTAGATAATAAAATAATAAAGACAATCTTAAATTCTTAAATATCTATTCCAGCCTTGGCGACCACCTTGATAGTCGGAACAGAATCAGTGGTTCAGCGTTTGATTCCCAGAATGAGCTGCATCAACATAGGTACAAACATTCCGAATTTTGTGCGTATGATGCAAAATGTCTTCGTTAACATAGAAAACTTTGTTGGAAAAGGAGAAATGCTGGTTACCAGCATTTTCTCCTTTTCCCACAAAGTTTTCCCATCGATTATTTTTCGGGGTAGATAAAACACGGCATTGTGTGGTAAGAGGTCAAACCATTACCCGAAGGACGAAATTTTAGACCCTTCAAAAATGGAAGCATTTGTAGACGAACGTACTGAAACTTTCAAGCGGAATATTGATATTTCAAAGTAATTATCGGGCAAAAAAAGAACAACAAATCTCCTTATCGGACACTGTAGATCCAAGATCAGACACTATGCAGTTTGATCTTGATCTACTCTGTTTGCAGCTGTAGAGTTCACGACAGCGTCCTTTTCTTGCCTCATTTTCGTCCGACGGTTCTTTTATTCGTTAGTCGTGGGTTGAACGTACGTTGCTCAGTGGTAAAGGTGTACAATTAAAAAATTGCAGGTACCAGACAAGAGTTAATGCTCTACCCAACGACAAAATTTTGGACTTGTTCCCATTTGAAAGTGTTTACAGACAACAAATTATTGTGGCTTACATTCTGCTATTTATCTCTGAAAGGATAGAAAACATCGTTGAAAAAGGAGAAAATGCTGGTTACCAGCATTTTCTCCTTTTCCTACTATGTTTTCGAAAGGCTATTATACTCAGGGTGGTTAAAAATAGCGATTAAGTGATACAGGGTTAAATACTTGCTGGTGAATCTTCGGTTTTATCTATTGATGTAAAACGTTGATATAATATATTCATGAAAATCAATGTTTGAATGCAGTTAACGGAAAGGAAATAACACAATTCTATACTACTTCAATCGAAAAATTTTATATTGTCAAAAATAATGTCTAATGAGGCAAACAGTATCGTCTGCCGTTTGTCTGAACAAGTTCCTTTTGGCGTGCATTAACTTTTTAACTAAACGACAAAATGATTTTAGACTTGTCAAAATTGAAAGAGTTTGCAGAAGATAGTTAAATTGCAGTACAGATGATTTAATTTGAAGAGATAGAAAACATTATAGGGGGGAAAAAAGATAGAAAGCATTGTGGGAAAAAGAGATAATGCTCAAAGCATTTGCAGACGATAGATTAAACCTGGCTGATAAATTGAATTTTTTGTTTTTGTTTTAAGGAGTAGAAAACATTGCGGGAAAAAAGGGGAAAATGCGGGTAACCAGCATTTCCTTCTTTTCCCATGATATTTCGAAAGCTTTCTTCTGTTCAGTTTTTCTCCTTCATGTTATTGATTAACCCTTTACCATACAATCCCTGCTTTTAACCCTTTCCCAAACGACAAATTTTGGACCCTTCCAAACTGAAAGAGTCTGAAGACGACAATTTTATATTTTGAGAAAATGGCAGAAAGTTCTCAAAAAGGGTAGAAAACACTGTGGGAAAAGGAGAAATTGCTCGTTACGAGCAATTTCTCCTTTTCCCACAGTGTTTTCAAAAGACTTTTACTGCAGACACGTAAAAACCAGGGCTTGTGTGGGAAAGGGTTCATGACCCTGAGAAAGAAATCTTTTGAAAAAATTTTGGGAAAAAGAAAAAACGCTGGTGACCAGCATTTTCTCCTTTCTCCCAAACGTTTTCTAAAAAGATTTTTTTTTCAACCATATTTGAATTGTCGTCTGCAAATGCTTTCAAGTTGGACGAGTCTAAAATTGTTTCGTTTGGTCGAAAGATTTTCGGATTAACTAACAATCCGATTTTCTTTCAATAAAGCGGGTGGGCGGAATTTCAAATCTTTGATTGTTCAACTTAAAAGAGAAAGATTTCCAGAAATTAAAAGAAATTGTTGTATTTATAAAATTTTAATTTCACTGGCCGAGAACCCAGCTCAAAGACATTCCGTAAGATATTAAGTTTACTAAGCGAACGGAATTTCAAACGAAAAACTTATGGTTAAGGTCAGTGACAATCGCCCACCCTTTTCTGTTAAAGTCAATTTGTCGTTCATATTTTGGAACCGTATTTTTCTTGGCGTAAAGACACAATTCAAAGTTTATGAAAACAACATACAGATAAAAATACATTGTACATCTGTATTTTTTACATAAATCTTCCCAGATAAAAAAGAAAACTAGAATACGTCAGAGCTTATGAAAATGTGAGAAAAAAAAATATATTAATGGAAAAGGGCGAAAAGTACCGTAATTGGACAAAAAAAGAAAACCGTTCCCTCATTCGATGTCGTAAAAAGTTAAAAGATTCGTTGCTAGAATGTCGTTAAAATTGACGTCACGGCAACGACACGCCTTACGATAACTGTAAAACTAGAATTGAAAATTTAGCCATAAAATTCGCAATATTCCCTCGGTATAAAATGGCTTCTATTGGGAACATCAATCGAAGAAAAACCACTAAACTTTGTCCAAATCTGAAAATTTTTATTTCATCTTGTCTATTTTATGCAGTTTCGCAGGGTATTTTATAATTTCCTTTTTGCATTTGGTAGCATTTTAATTTTTTCAAACGTTTTAAACGGAAATTCGGTTTCTCATTTCAAATCCTTGAGATTTTGATTCATAGAGCGCATTAAGAACCTAACAAAATTTTCAGTATTGCAATAAGATCTCTCGGATTAGCATGCGCAGAATGCACAGGCTGATCCCAAACGACACTTTACGTAAATTCCCAAAAGCCAATGTCTGCATCCGTCTTGTCATTAAATTCATGACAGTAGATCTAATTGTGTATTTTCTACCGTCTCTGGCGCAATCTTAGACTGGTATCAGTCCGTTAAATGGAACATTTTCAGTAAAACAAATCAAGTAAAACTGCAAAACAAATACTCTAAATAACAACACATATTTCTGTGAGTTTGATGTAGTTGTCTACCTTGTTTATTAGAATGACTTAAATGCAGGGTCTGATTGTCAGGCTAGTGCAATATGGAAGGCGCGAATTACTAGCAGAAGGACTACTCATTGACTCGACGATGGTAAACCCTTTACCAAAGAATCCCTGAGATAAAAGCCTTTTGAAAACACTGTGGGAAAAGGAGAAATTTCTCCTTTTCCCACAATGTTTTCTATACTGCTGGTAACAAATTTCTAATTTTGAGTTGCGTTATTTTGTCTTCCGCTAGTGCTTTAAATTTGGACCAGTCTAAAATTTTGTAAAGGGTTATATGAAAAAGCAGCCGGCGACGAGGAAATGATATTGTCCGAAATATGGACAGGAGAAACTCCAGGTAAGTATGAGTAGGTGCACTGGCAGCTGTGATAATAGATTAACGTTAAAAACAGATTTAACAGAACAGAACAAATCATTTTTGTAGCGAGAGGATTAAATCCAACAGTGCCACATAAGCGAAACTATCTACTGGTAGACAATCTTATCACCCAATATGGACACTAAACATTCAGTTTTAATGAATTTTTGTTCGTGATTCATGAGAAAGCGTTCGTTAAAGATCTGGTTGCAGTCTCCAGTCTGATCTTTGATCTACATCGTCCTCGAGTGAAACTAAACGGTTCAACGGCGTCGTATAAGGTAAACGAGATGAAAATAAAAATGGCTGCCACTTGCTGTTAATGACGTCATGGCTTCCATTTAAGGCCTCCGGTTCCGTTGTTGTCGACCGACAAATGATCCGTAATTTCATGGCGGTCGCGAAGCAGTAGCTAAGAGCAAACTTGTGTCAATTTTCTACTTCCTTGCCCTTCAAACAGAAACCCCGACAGCGCGCGCTATTGTCTTCCGTTTCCGGTTTCACTAACTCCGCGCGCTTGTCAACACTGTAAACACCATCTCGGAAATGGGAAAGCTTTTTATTGTACACAGCTCTGGAGTGAGCTCAAAATAAAGCGTACAAAAGCTGGCCCGAGAAAAAGGCAGCGTTTTCAAAAGGTCGCCATTAGCTGCGTGTTCAAGCCTTCGTGTAATTTTGATGTTAGCTAATTGGCAATCCTTGTTGCTCGAAGCTTTCTTTTGTTTCGGACGCCATTTTGATTCCCTTTTTTCGCCCTCTCAGTTTTAACATCTTTTTTTCATCTTTATGCTTCTTTTCTTTGCGCACAGAGGACTGACGTTTGACCTTTGCTCGTATTCAACAAGCATTCTCAACTGCAGGCATGGTCAAAATCTAAATTAAGAAGGCAGACCGATTTCTGATTGGCTCAACCGTTTCGTGTAGCCAATCAGATACATTGTTTCTTTGAAAACGGTGATGTTCTTAAAAATTAAGTGTTATCTAAAACGTTTGGAGAATGCGAGCTGTGGATCCATATTAACTAAGCATATTTAAGAACATTCTTTTTCTTATTCTTAAGATTTTTCTGAGTTGAAAGTAATACAACTTCTGACTGGCTAAATCAAATGGTTTGGCCAATCAGAAGTTGGTGTTACTTTCTAGAATAGCAGTCAGAATAAGACAGAGAATGGTTGAAGAACATAGACCCTAGTCTCGAGAAAAAGTCCTCGTCATTTTTGGGACATGTACATGTATCTATAAAAAATGTTCGGCTTCTTTTTTGTTGGATGGTTAACCCTGTTCTCAACAATATGTCATTCAAACCAGGGCAACCAGAAAATCTGTTGTTGTTAATGCTGTTAACCCCCATTTCTCCTTTTTCTTCAGTATACTCTACCCTTTGAAAGCAAATTTCGTCATTTTAGCAGCATTCATTTTTTTTTCTGTAAAAATAATTCAAAAGCATATTGACAAAAAAAAAAAACTCGAAACTCTTTTTTAAATAAATAAGAGTCACGCTCTGATAAAAAGGATGCATCTCCGTAATGTATTGTACCAAGACACTCATCACGTAATAATTCAATATTAGTTGTTTTCACGAACATTGGCGAGTTGTGATTGGCTGAAAAATTCTTTTCATATCTCCATGAAAACAAAAACAATCTCTTCATTCCTTAAATAATTCTGGATTTACAAAAATCCATTTTCCAACATCACACTGAATCCTGAGGTACATGTAGAATGATATGTGTATAATAAGTGGTCTGCAACGCGCGAAAAGCTTCATTCGGACAATTGCATAAAGTGTCGTCTCGGATCAGCCTGCGCACTCCGCCGCGCAGGTTAATCAGAAACGATACTTTCCGTTTTTATTTAATTTTCTGTTTTGCACATGTCTACTGAAGAACAAAATCTGATATTGACGTAAAGTGTCGTCTCGGATTAGCCTGCGCACTCCTCGCAAGCTAATCCGACACTTTCCGTTTTTATTTAATTTTCTGTTTTGCACATGTCTACTGAAGAACAAAATCTGATATTGACGTAAAGTGTCGTCTCGGATTAGCCTGCGCGGACTGCGCAGGCTGATCCGAGACGACACTTTACGCAAATGTCCGAATGCCCCTTTTCGTGTGTTGCAGGCAGGCCAAAATTTACCGAAAGCAGAGGACTGACACAAGGCAGCCTGCGCGGACTGACTTGGGCCGATACTTTTTGCAGATGCAATAAACTGCTAAATAACTAAACCGAAATTTTCGATTCGATAGTAAAAACCCATGTGTTGCTATTTCAAAAGTATGTTTTGGGAAATAAAATCTCCTTATCGGACAGTGCAGATCCAAGATCAGACTGCACGTTCTGTGCAGTCTGATCTTGATCTACACTGTCCGCAAAAGGTTAGTGAGTCGCCCTTAGCAGCACAAGGCTTATATCACTTTTTGCAGACCATAGCTAATACATGTATTATATTGCACTGTATTTGTACGGTTTCCTTAATTTTAGACATAACGTCTGATCGAAAAAGAAAAAAGTAAAAAAGGACAGAAAGTATTTGCTGTATTTGTTGAAATCAGACATAACATTCCTGTACACTTACACCCACAATTCAACAGTTTTGAAATTGGATACGTCATTGTCGTCTGTTCTTTACCGAAAATAGTAGACGACGTTTTTCATTTTTCAAGCGGTTTTTCTTCTTTTCTTACACAATATGTATTAATGCGTACCTTGAACCCTTTATTATGTCACATTTAGAGAAAATGAGGGGGGGGGGGGACAGACATTTTCGCTAATATTTTCGTATGTAACTTTAATGTCTTCGTAAAGGCCATTCGGTCAATCTCGGCAGCTTCCGTCCTTTTTTATATGAGAGTTAAGGGCCGTAGACCTTAAGTATTGTAATTTTAATTTGGTGGAAAAAATCCGTATATGTTCATTGACCTGGCATTAGATCAGAGGCACGTGCCTTGCTCAAGGACATTTTAATTATGACTTGGAATTATTACATTGAGCTTTCCTTTTTTTGTAGCTTTATTGTACACGTTTCAATAGTACATGAGGGTCGTGGTCGTCCCTGAATGCACCTTACAGTTCGTTATTAGTAATCTGTGTTAGTAGTGAAACATTACGCAAAAGTCGTAAGTACAGATTCTAGATTTTTTACAGCTATCATTGCACTCCAACATTGATATGACTACTAAAATGTAAAGATTTCAAAACTAATGACTGATAAATTTACTTTTCTTATTTGGTATTTTTCCTAAATATGAGGACAAAAAGCTTATTTTTGCATAAAAATGTGCAAAAAAGCGTATCGTCGGTTTATTCCCAAAAGTACAGCTTGTAACAAGCTGCAGTTACTAGGTCTTGGAAATAAACCGACGATATTGTGTGAGAGTTGTGTGAGTCTGCAAGTGACTGTGTTGATAAAGTGCTACTTTTGATCTTGGTTCAAAGAACAGTGCTGAAGCGTCAAAAGCTAAAAGGAAACGTAATATAAAGTAGGTATTCTTTTGAGGCCTCAGCACTGCATTACTGTTCCTGTGCATGGAAAAATTAATGTGTTTGGTATGGGAGTTTCTGACTAATATATTCTACAACTGTCGTGAGTCTTCGTTCATTTTCATAATTTTTTGAGCTTCTAATGAGTATATAGACTGTAAAGACTATACAAGAGACTATTTTTTCAGGCCTTATAAAGACGGTTTAATATCTTTGTTTTTACACATGTATATTTGTTTCAGTAAGTAATCTGTCTAGCTTCAGATCTGTTTCAAATGCTTTTAATAATTAAAATACACTGAAATTGTGTCATTTGGTACAGAGTTAAGCTCGGAAAAGTTTGGTAAAAGATTGACTTCATTTCGGTTCATTCTCATGTCTTTGGCTGTCCTTGCAAGGAAATTACCATCCACCTTATTACAGAAGTTATATTGCAAGCGTCTAGTTAATTAGATTTAATTCATAGAGCGTGCCTAGCGACCAAGATAATAAATTCCGGTAATGACTAAAACCAGAACTTCCTTTTATGACTTTATTGCGGTCGTCTTCCTATTGAAAACGTTCAGGGATACCTGTTAAAATTTGCAATTAATTGTCTCAATTTTTTAAACGGTTTCATTACTGCGGAAAAGTAGCCATAAATCTGGCGAACGTCAAGTAATTCACGACTTCATTGTGCACCACTTTATACGTGTAAAGCTTTGATGAAATCAAAGTTAATATGGCGTTGCGATTCTACGATTTTTCATGCACTTGGATTCACTCGGACTTTGTGGCTGATTAGTTTATCGAGATTGACGAGTTGTCATGTTGTCTTTCTTGCGAAGTCATCGAAACAATAACGACAGAGATCATATGGAGTGCAACACATGAAAAGGTGCATTCGGTCATTTGCGTAATGTGTCGTCCCGGATTAGCCTGCGCAGTCCGCGCAGGCTAATCCGAGACGGCACTTTACGACTACAGTAGATTTTGTGCTACAGTAGACTTGCGTAAAACAGAAAATCACATAAAATCGGAAAGTGTCGTTTCGGATTAGGCTGTGCGGATTGCACATGCTGATCAGAGACGACACTTTACGCAAATGTCCGAATGACCTTTTTCGCGTGTTGCACTCCATATATAACGACAGGAATCCAACGTGGCTCGATGATACAGACGCTGTATACGCAATCCAGAGGTCATTGGCTAGGTCCTAAACTTAAGGGTAGGAAATTTGGATGGAATGTCCTCGGGCAATGCCCTTCAGAGCCCAAAAAGACTGTTGATGAAACTCAAAAATCGTTCGATTAAGACAACCTTAACCATGATATGACTGAAAAGAAGCTTAAAGTGGTGTCAAAGAAGTTTAATCTTTTACCAAACGAAGAAGACATTGTGGAAAATAATTACGTTTGTTATGTAATGGAATTTAGGGGTGATTAGTCACGTGCCAGTTGCTTGACATTCCCACAATCTTTTTTCTTATTTCTGGCACAAAATCTAGAGGCTGCGTAACCTCTAAGGAAATACCATCATTTTTTATGTAATTTTATGATTCCAAATTGTTGATGATTTGTGTAGTTTTTTTTCATGCAAATTTTAATAATATTTATATTTTTTAGTTTGGTGAGATGTGAAAATTCTAAAAACCCACCTTTAACAGTGGACGAACGGTCAATCATATTCAATCAATTAATCAATCAATCGATCATTCAGTCTGTCGGTCGATAGGTCAGCCAGTCGGTCGGTAGGTCAGTCAGTCGGTCGGCATCATTTAACTTGTCGTATGCAAATACTTATACTTTTTAAAGTCTACAGCATCTAACTCTCATATCAAAGACGAAAGCTGCCGAGACTGACCAATGCACTAATACCTTTTCGAAAACGTCGATGTTGCACGATATTCACCGACGATTTAGTTAGTCTACAACCCCTAACTTTCATATCAAAAGACGGAGGCTGCCGCGATCGCCCGAATACCCCTTTTCGAATACGTCGATGTCATACGATGTTTACCGATGAGTTAGTGAGTCTACCGCCCCTAAATCTTATAGTTTAAGACGGAAGCTGCCGAGTTTGGCCGAATAGCTTCTACGAGTTAGTCTATTATTAACGATATTTACCGATGAGTTAGTGAGTCTACGGCCTCTAGCTGTTATATTTAAAGACGTAAGTTGTCGAGTTTTGCCGAATAGCCTTTACGAAACGTCGATGTTATACGATATTTACCGATGGGTTAGTGAGTCTAGGCCTCTCTCATATTAAAAGACGGAAGCTGTCGAAATCAGGCCGAATGGCCTTTAAGAAAAAGTCGATGTTATACGATATTGAACGATGATTTAGGGGTAGTAATCCTTTAAAAAGTATTAAACAAATACTTCGTGAGGAAAGGACAATAACATGCTGTTTCCGCCATTGTTCAATAAATCTTCAAGTCTAAATGATCTACAATCGCAGACGCCATGCGAAATATTAATACTATCAAATATTAATAACAATAACCACAACATATTTTCGTGGGGGACGACAGCGCTATAAATCCTTCGAGAATTAAACCGTATCATTTTCCAGCGCCAACGGCAGAATGCTTTACAATATTTGTTCATATTGTCGCAAGCTTTTTTCCAAACGACAAACTCGTTGACTTGTCCATATGGAGAGTATTTGCACTTGATAAATTAACTGTGATTCGAATAATGGAATTTTGTGTTTAAAACAGCAAAAAAGACATTGTTGTCAAAATCATTTTCTCCTTTTTCTCCACAATGCTTTCAAAGACCGTTTTTTCCTCAAGGTCGTAAAATCGGGACTGTTTCGAAAAAAGATTAAGTTTGGATTTTACACCTGACGGTGTTATAGATGAAGTTCTGCTTCAGTTTTTTCCGAGGAAAAAAATATTTTCAGCATTTGTTTAAGATCGCAAACACTTTTGTTTTAACCCTTTACGAAACAAAACCAACTCTAACGACCCTGAGATAGGCATTTTGAAAACATTTTGGTAAAAGGAGAAAATGCTGGTAACCAGCATTTTCTCCTTTTCCCACAATGTTTTCTACCTTCCTGGAAACAAATTTCAATTTTTAACTCATTACTAAACAACAAAATTTTAGGTTTGTCCAAATCGAAAGCATTTGCAGACGACAAAATAAAAGTGGCTGAAAATTTGGATTTTGTTTTGTGAAGGGTAGAAAACTTTGTGAGAAAATGGTTAGCAGCATTTTCTCCTTTTCCCGTAAGGTTTTCTTTAGGCTTCTTTCTCAGGGTCGTCAAAAGTAGGGATTGTATGGTAATGGGTTCATCTATACTGTCTGCAGAAATATCTTTAATTGTAACTGGCTTTTCAGGGCTAACATTCTCTCACTGACATTTCTGGTATCAACTTATTCACTTTTCATTCCTTCAGACGGCTTTGTTTGAAGAAGAATAAAGGGAAAAGAAAAGGAAAAAAACTGTATTAATTTTCAGATATTTTTCTGAAACGTTGAAAATAATTGAAAGTGACAGTCAAGAGGTCCATTAGACTTTCAGACGTGCCCAAAACACTCGAAATATCTTTATTTCAACCCCCTTTAGAGTCCCCTTTCTTTTTTAAAAAATATAAATTTTGATAATAATGATGAAGTTTTTAGAAAATACAAAGTCATTGCCATATCACAGGGCCGTTCTGCCAAAACGTTTTACGATTTTTTTTCTAAGATACGATACACCCAAGATCTGATCTAAATCTATACTAATCGCGAAAAGTATTTTAGTCTATCTCACAAAAATCACGTTTTAATGACCCCTAGAAAAAAAAACCTCCTGAGAACATTGTGGTAAAAGGAAAAAATGCTGGTTCCCAGCATTTTACATGTACCTTTTGCCAAATATATTTTCTACCCTCTCCAGACCCAATTTACGGATCCTGGTAGGTGTCATGCTCTACATATATTTTATTTCGAAATAACGAGGTCCTATATCGTTAAACGAAACATTGTTTCGAGAAAACGAAATACTAAATCGTTAAAACGAAATGCTGTTTCGAGAAAACGAAATACTAAATCGTTAAAACGAAATGGGTATATTCGGAACAGTTGGCTGTCATCGTCCGCCATGACTATGTGAGATGAGTGACTACACAGTCTTTATACAGTATTATTTTGTTTTCTCTCAATAGCATTTCGTATTCTCAAAATAGCATTTTGTTTTATCGAAATAGCCTTTCGTTTTAACGATGCAGTTTTTCGTTTTCTCGAAATAGTACTTCGTTTTAACGACTTAGGATTCCATTATTTTGAAATAAAAAATGTGTAGATCATGACACCTATCGGGCTCCGTACAAATTCCATCGTTTGAGTCTGGTAACCAGCATTTTCTCCTTTATCTGCAATGTTTTTGATATATATTTTGGAGATAAATGTTACCATTTTAATTACATTTTGATTTGTCCTCTGGTTAAGTCTGGTTAAGATTTTGTTGTTTTCGAAAGAGTTAATCAAGGAAGATTAAACCTTGGGTCTACAAGCGCGAGTCACTGACCTTTTTCGAACAGTGTAGATCTAGATCAGACTACACAAAACGTGCAGTCTGATCTCGGATCTACACTGTCTGATAAGGAGATATTAATTCCCCCAAAACATTCCTTTAAGATAGTAATATTTGGGTTGTTACTATCAAATTGAAAACAGGATTAAGAAATGATGTTGAAAGAAAAACGGACGTTTAACCCATTACCACACAATCACTACTTTTGACGACCCTGAGATGAAAGCCTTTAGAAAACATGGTGGGAAAAAGGAGAAAATGCTGGTAACCAGCATTTTTTCCTCTTTTCCACAACATTTTCTACCCTTCACAAAGCACATTTCATATTTTTAGTCACTTTTATTTTGTCGTCTGCAAATGCTTTCGATTTGGACAAGCCCATAATATTGTCGTTTGGTAATGAGTTAAACCTTAGACCGCTTAACAAATGACACGAAAATTTCCACAATGTTTTCTACCCTTCACAAAACACATTTCATATTTTCAGTCGCTTTTATTTTTGTCGTCTGCAAATGCTTTCGATTTGGACAATCCTAAAATATTGTCGTTTGGTAATGAGTTAAACCTTAGACTGCCATACAGATCACTCAAAAATTTCCACTCAGTAGCAAAAATATGCAAAATTTTCGAAATCAACGTTGATTTCCCGGAAAACAATTTCATATCGGACAGTGTAGATGCAAGATCAGACTGCACGTTCTGTGCAATCTGATCTTGATCAACACTGTCCGCAGAAGGGCCTCAACAGTCGAGCCTGAAGCCTGAACCCTAAGGGTTGTGGTATTTAAAGTGATTTTGCCCCTTTTTGATGTTTTATGAATGTCTGTCTTATATTTCAGAAGGGATGTTTTTAGATAATTTGTATAAATCGTGATATCTGTCGCAGATAACAGATTAACAGAAAATAAAAGTTTTAATTTTCATCGTTTTTTTTAAATTCATAATCTCCTAAAACAAGCTTTGAGCAGACGACTGTGTAAAGTCCTTATGAAATAGGAGTAATCCTAAAGAAATTAAACTTTAGTTATTCATACAATCATTATAATATTAGGCTTTATTCATGTATTATTGTCAAAAAAATGAGAAATTTATCGTCATTAGCAGTCTCTACATTTGCTGCAATGTTTTAAGTCTGTACCACATAATTCCGACTTTTAACAACCCTGAAAAGAAGCATATAGAAAACACTGTGAGAAAAGAAGAAAATGCTGGTAACCATACAGCATTTTCTCATTATCCACAATATTTTCTACCCTATCAAAGTCAAAAACCATCATATTAAAAAGATTTAATTTGTTGTCTGCATATGGTTTGAATTTGGTCCAGTTTAAAAATTTGTCGTTTAGTAATGGGTCAAAGATATCTATATGATCTACAAGCAATTTCATCGGTCGCAAAGTTTTCAAAGTAATACATGACCGGATCCTGTCAAGAAAAAGCTGTCTGAAGTGGGAAATGTAATGTTCTTGGAAGAACCCATGCATAATCTACATTGCAATTTCTCCTTTGGCTTCATTGTTTTCCTCTAAAGTGTATCCTACTGCGTCGAGGGTTGTTTTTTTTTTCTTACTTTTTTTTTGCTGTCATAATTTTTCGTATTCTTGAAAAAATAAAAGAAAAATTCCAAGTCGGGCATCCAAATATATAGCGGATATTTCGGGGGTTTTTTCGGTGAAAGATCGAAATTTATTTCATCTCGTGAACACCATTGGTAATATTACCGATGTTGTTCACGAGATGAAATAAATTTCGATCTTTCACCGAAAAAAAAAATTATTCTATTTATTTCATGCTTTTAAACCTTTCTGGGAGGAACTTTATCGAAGTCCAGTACAGCTCTTTTCAGTTATTCCCCGTGGCGTACCCCTTCCGTAAAGCAACGCATTACAATATTACGTCAAGCGCGAGAAATGTAAAGTAAATGAAGTCATATTTCCATCTGTTTGTGAGACTTGCACAATTTACCTAGGTAACTAGAATGTAAAAATCGATATTTTCACTGGTCGTACCCGTGTAATATCGAAAAAAAAAAAGATCACTGTTATTTCTCGATATCCTACCGGAAAGCATGAGATAAACTGTGGTGTCCGTGGTTGTGACGTAGAGCGTCGGCCTCGCAACCATTAAGTCCCGAGTTCGAAACCTAGAAGCAGGTGTCATCTTTGGGATTTTTCATTGGCTCACACAATCGGAGAGAGTTCTGGTGTAGTTCCCAGGAAAAAGAATCTCGAGAGATTAGTATTTAAGTTGTAAGAACTTGTTTCTCAATCGAAGGAAAATAAATTATCATCAACTAAGAAGAATTCAATCGATCAATAGGTCTGTCAATCGGTCGGTCAGTCAACCAACCTATCAATCAGTCAGTCAGTCTAACGGTCGGGCGGTTGGTCAGTCTGTCAGGCAGACACTCACTATCATTGTTTTTCTGTCTGTCTGTAAGTCTGCCTGTCCGTCCGTCCGTCTACTCGTCCATCCGCCCGCCAGTCTGTCCGTCCGTCAGTTCGTCTGTCCATCCGCCGGCCAGACAGTCCATCTGTTAGTCCTTCCGGTTCTCTGTTGAACACGTATTATTGTAAAGAATATGTTTTTGTTAAAAAGCATACTTCGAAAAAAAAAAAGAAGTGGTAAACTATTAACAGTTATTCTTTACGAGACTGCCCCCGCCCCCAGGGTCAAATCTTACCTTTTTAATAAGGGGACCACAAATATGTCTGCGGATCAAATTTCGTATTTGGTTACTAATTAAGACTCATTCTACACGCTACTTTTACTATTTTGTTTTCAAACAATCGAAAATATTTTAATAGGTTAACGGAGGTCTACCTTTCAATTTTTTGCTCAAGCGCTTTGATATACTAGAGAGCAAAATTCAAGTCTTTACCAGATGACAAAATTTTAGACTTGTCCAAATTGCAAGCATTCGCAGACGACAAAATAAATGTGACTGAAAAATTGAAATTTGGTTTGGATAGGGTAGAAAACATTGTTGGAAAAGGAGAAAATGCTGGTTACCAGCATTTCTCCTTTTCCCACAATGTTGTCAAAAGGTTTCTTTCCCAGGATCGTTACAACTAGAGATTGTGTGGTAAAGAGGTAAGACCTGTCTAATTTGAAAACTTTTTGTAGAGAACAGAATAGAAGTTGCTTAGATAACAGAATTCAGAATGTTCTCCATTTTCCGCAATGTTCTTAAAAAAGGCTTCTCCTTCAGGATTGTTTAAACATGGGGATTTCTTTGCAAAAGGCTACACACTTTGACTTTGACTGCAAGAAATACGAGAGAAAAAGTAAAATAATGGAAATATAAGCATGATTGTTCCTTTTTTAAATTCAATTATACAGATTCTGAAAAAAATATGATAAAATATTAGAAAATACCCTTTTTTCCGGGTTATTTTCTTTGTAAATTGTTCCCATTTTTCTTAAATAACTTTTAATGACATAAATTCCTCAGATGCCGCGGTTTGGTCATAATTTCGAACATGGGGGAAAAGGTGTTTTAGCTCTTTACCAAAAGACAAAATTTTAGACTGGTCCAAATTAAAAGCATTCGCAGACGACAAAATAAACCTAACTGAAAAATTTAAATTTGTTTCCAACAGGTAAGAAAACATTGTGGGAAAAGGAGAAAATGCTGGTTACCAGCATTTTCTCCTTTTAGCACAATGTTTTTAAAAGGCTTCTATCTCTGAGTCCATGGATTGATTGGTAAGGGGTTAAAAGGACACTTGAAAACACGGAGATATTATCTTATTTAAAGAGATTCTCAACTAAAAGTCTTAAAAATACAATAGTTTTACATGTTCTTTACATTTTTTCTATATTTTGCAGACAACTTAATTGATTTGAGGGGCACATTACAATCATTTATTCTTGTATTTCCCCGTTATTTCTTTAACCCATTAACACACAGTCCCTACTTTTGACGCCCCTGAGAAAGAAGTCTTTTGAAAATACTGTAAGAACAGGAGAAAATGCTGGTAACCACCATTTTCTCCTTTTTCCCACTGTGTTTTCTACCCTTCCCAGAACAAAATTCAATTTTTCAGTCACCTTTATTTTGTCGTCTGCATATGCTCTCAATCTGAACCAGTCTAAAATTTTGTCGTGTGGTAAAATGTTAACCCTATACAACACAATTCCTGGAGGAAGAACATCTTTGATAACATTGTTGGAAAAGGAGGAAATGCTGATAAGTTGCACGTTCTTCCCTTCCAGATTCAAATTTCAACGTTTTAAATCATTTTCCGGTATATTTTGTCATCCACAAATGCCTTCAGTTTTATTTTTTGACTAACCTTTTACCAAATAATCCCTGGTTTTAACGATCGTGACAGAGAAGGCTTTTGAAAACATTGTAGGAAAGGGAGAAAATGCTGGTTACCAGCATATTTTCCATTTCCTACAATGTTTTTAAAAGTCCTTTTCTTTTGGGACATTAACAATCCCTGGTTTTCACAACCCTAACAATGAAAACCTTTGTAAACATTGTAGGAAAAGGAGAAAATGCTGGTAACCACACTGTTTTCTACTCTGCCGGAGACAAATTTCAATTTTTGATTTACGCTGATTTTGTCTTCCGCAAGTGTTTTCAACTTAGACCAGTCTTAAATTTTGTCGTTTGTTAATTCATTACCAAACGATAATATTTTAGGCTTGTCCAAATCGAAAGCATTTGCAGACGACAAAATAACAGTGATTGAAAATTTTAAATTTGTCTTTTGAAGGGACAAAGGAGTGGGAAAAGGAGAAAATGCTGGTTACCAGCATTTTCTCATTTTCCCACAATGTTTTCCAAATGCATCTTTCTCAGGGTCGTCAAAGAAGGGATTGTGTGGTAATGGGTT
This sequence comes from Tridacna crocea, assembly GCA_943736015.1. Taxonomy (NCBI): domain Eukaryota; kingdom Metazoa; phylum Mollusca; class Bivalvia; order Cardiida; family Cardiidae; genus Tridacna; species Tridacna crocea. The sequence continues at coordinate 69,852,533 of OX031057.1, forward strand.
AAAAAGTTAAATCACACATTCTTACAAGAAGCTCTTTAAATTACTCCTGCTTTAAATATATAGTGCTCAAATTTCAAAAGCATTTAACCTCCAATTTCCAACAATTTCTCCACGTTTCACCTCTGGTTTCTGGTTACACATTAATTAAAGACCTGGGTCTTTAACACTTCATTTCTCCCAATTAGACAGTTATCATATAAACAACGTGGCGATGTCAATTCATCCCCGTCCCTCACGGACCACGCCCATTTTGCCCGATGCTGTTGATTACAGGGTGTTTTGAGCCGCTTCCTTCGTCATTTCAATCTTTTTACGGCGACAGTTCACATATTCATGTATTTCCTTGGTTTTACCAGTACTTGAGGGCTCTGATTATCTCTCATTATCTCCCGCTAGATGGCATTCTACAAATACACATCTATCTAATTTAGACATCCTGCTTTGCCTGCGCATGTCATATTCTTCGAAGATTCGACCTGTCTTATATGACGCATCACTCTCCCCGTTTTCGGGAAACTGTAATACTACGCGCTATAAAGTAGAAATGGAGAAAATAACTTTTATCAGTACGTTTGAGGAAAAATGAGGACTGTTGTAGCTCCAGATTTCTCTAAACTGCTGATCATAGCTGAGTGAATCGCACGGAGTAACGTTTTATTGAGTAAACGTTTATTTTAGTTTGAAATTCAAAGTAACGGTTGTCGCGTAGGAAAGTGGTTCGGATCTGTACCCAGGATGCCCAAATTAGATAGATGAGTACTTATAGAATGCCATCTAGCGGGAGATAATGAGGCATCCTAGGTACAGAATCGGCTCTACGCGACAACCGTTACGTTGAATTTCAAACTAAAATAACAGTTTACTAAATAAAACACCACCTGGTGCAATTCATTAAGCTATGATTAGCAGTTTAGAGAAATCTGGGGTTAAAACAGGCCTGATTTCTCCTCAACTGTATTGATAAAAGCCATTTTCTCCATTGCTACTTTATAGCGCGTATTGCAACAATACCCCCGATACTGGAGAGAATGATGCGTCATTTAAGACAGGTCGAATCTTCGAAGAATATGACATGCGCAGACAACGTGAAGTTGTTTGTTCAAGCACAATCATACGACAAAACCAGCGAATCCAGTGAGGCACGAACACGGGACCTCAGTACACTAGTCCTACACTTCAGCAATGAGCCATGCATGCAGGACCCCTTATTTTCATAATGTAGTACCCATAAACACACAAGCCCTACTTTTAAGTACCCTAAAAGAGAAGGCTTTTCAAAACATTGTTGGAAAAGGAGAAAATGCTGGTAACCAGCATTTTCTCCTTTCCCAACTATGTTTTCTAAACCACCAGAAGAGAAGCGTTCGGATTATAGTCGGTTTACTTCAAAAACCTCGTAACTACAGCTGGTTTCAAGATGTAGTTAAGGGGTTTTCGAAGTAAACCGACTAAATAATTCAGGTTTAGTTTGTCTTCAGCAAATTCTTTCAGTTTAGACCAGTCTAAAATTTTGTTATATGGTACGTTGCTACATAAGTCTACTTAAGTGATAGAGACCGTACACAAAACCTCAGGTTCTCTGTGGAAAATGCATAAAACCTCAGGTTCTCTGTGGAAAATAGTAAAAAAAAACTCAATTTCTCTGTGGAAAAATGCACAAAACCTCAGGTTTTTTTTATGGAAAACTGCACCAAACCTAAGTTACTCTGTTGAAAAAACGCACAAAACCTCAGTTTCTCTATGGAAAAATTCACAAAACCCGAGTTTCTCTGTAGAAAAAATGCACAAAACCTCAGTTTCTCTGTGGAAAAATGCACAAAACCTGAGTTTTTCTGTAGGAAAAATGCACAAAACCTCAATTTCTCTATGGAAAAATGTACAAATCTCAGTTTCTCTATGGAAAAATGCACAAAACCTCAGTTTCTCTGTGGGAAAATGCACAAAACCTCAGTTTCTCTGTAGGAAAAATGCACAAAAACTCAGTTTCTCTGTGGAAGAAATGAACAAAAACTCAGTTTCTCTGTGGAAAAATGCGCAATATCTCAGTTTCTTTGTGGAAAAATGCTCAAAATCCCAGTTTCTTTGTGGAAAAATGTGCAAAATCTCAGTTTCTCTATTAAAAAAAATGCACAAAACCTCACTTTCTTGGTGGAAAAATGCATAAAACCTCCGTTTCTCTATGGAAAAATGCACAAAACCTCAGTTTCTTTATAGAAAAATGCACAAAACCTCAGTTTCTCTATAGAAAAATGCACAAAACCTCAATTTTCTCTGTAGGAAAACTGTACAAAACCTCAATATCTCTGTTGAAAAATGCACAAAACCTCAGTTTCTCTATGGAAAAATGCACAAAACCTCAGGTTTCTCTATGGGAAAAATGCACAAAACCTCAGTTTCTCTGTAGGAAAAATGCACAAAACCTCAGTTTTTCTGTGGAAAAATGCACAAAACCTGATTTTCTCTGGGGAAAAAATGAACAAAACCTCAGTTTCTCTGTGGAAAAATGCGCAAAATCCCAGTTCTTTATGGAAAAATGCCCCAAATCTCAGTTTCTTTGTCGAAAAATGTGCAAAATTTCAGTTTTATCTGTGAAAAAATGCACAAAACCTCAGTTTCTCTATGGAAAAATGCATAAAACCTTAGTTTCTCTGAGGAAAAAATGCACAAAACCTCAGTTTCTCTGTAGAAAAAATGCGCAAAACCTCAGAAACTTTGGTAAAAAAAATGCACAAAACCTCAGTTTGTCTGTGGAAAATGCACAAAACCTTAGTTTCTCTGTAGTAAAAGTGCGCAAAACCTGTTTCCCTGTGGAAAAATGCACAAAACCTCAGTTTCTCTGTAGAAAACCTCAGTGTCCCTGTGGAAAAGTGCACAAAACCTCAGTTTCTCTGTGGAAAAATCGTCGGGCAAGAAACGGAGTGCCCGTATTCCCAAACCATTAATAAAATCCTTAGACTTATTCTCAAAAAATCTGAATTTGAAAGTAACACAATGTCTGATTGGCTAAACCAAATGGTTTAACCAATCAGAAGTTGTGTTACTTTCTGAATCTAGTATTAGACTTGGAATTAAATTAAGAATGGTTGGTGAATAAGGACGCAGAGGTTGTAAGTTCGAATACTGGCCCGCAACAAAACTCTTTTCGTTGAATAATGGAAGTTCATGAAACATGGTTCACGACTTTACCGATACAACCTCGTCTTTTATCGACCACGAGACTATAAAACATTAGAGGAAAAGAAGAACATGCCTACACGCATTTGAAAACATTGTGGCAAATGGAAATCTTTACGTGACCAGTTAGAAAAGTTATTACAGGGCCAATTAAATGTGCATTTTTCCTTTATTTTCCCTCTATTGAATGAACTTGGCATATGACCTCTTTAACAGTTGCTATGTCCTTAAATATCACAAAAATTTCCCATTTTCTTTGTAACATTGATAATTATTTTTTTACTTTCATTTGATAATTTTTCAAACGACTTCTGTCAAATTTCGGGAAGCGCAGTTTGGTTATTTCATGTTTTCGTATTTAATCCATATAAAACCCCTAACCTTCAGCACTTTGATCCTATTTTGACTGGTTCAATATTGAGGTTGCCCGGATCAGACCTCGTCCCCCCTCAACAATTTCGAACACGACAGAAACCCGACAAAAGAATGCACCTCGAAAACAACAAGTATACACAAAACCCGTCATACCGGAAGAAAACGTTTGTTCGAAGCGCTCCGAATGATTAGTTTCCGGAGAAAGAGAATTCACGCGAGATAACGCGAGAATAATGGCGGCCACAACGCAGATATTTTTCGCATCAGACGTATGAAATCTGATTTTATAAATGAATGATTTTAAAAAGGATCGAAATCAAATTTTGATTATGATTTCGCGGTATTTTTCATTCTCTTCTTTTCTCTCTTCGAATTTTCCGCGGATTTGCGAGTTCTTTTCACTCGGGATATGTCAGTTTTTACCAAATCAAACAATTCTTTAGAAATCTACATCTGTCATGTGACCTCCATCCAAAAAAGGGAACAATCAGAGTTTTTGTATTTTGAACTAACAGCTTAAGGGGTCGGGGTATATATAGGTCCAAACCAGTGTATGGTTCAAATTGCATGTAGGAAGTACGCGCCTCTCTTCCAGCCTTACTGTCAACCACACACTCTCGAATTTTGGCGACCCTGACTCAAAGCGGCTTTTGAAAACATTGTGGGAAAAGGAGAAAATGCTGGTAACCAGCATTTTCTCCTTTTCCCACAATGTTTTATACCATTTCAGTGGCAAATTTTGCCACTTGATCCACAATTAAATTGTCTTCTGCAAATTCCTTGAATTTGGAAAGGTCTAGATTTTTGTCGTTTAGTGAAATATTGAACGACAACATTTTGGACCGGTCCAAATTCAAAGCAAATGAATGTGGAAAAATTGAATCCTCGAAGATTCGACTTGTCTGCTTTGACGCATCACCCATCCCTAGAATACCTGGAAAAAGTAGGGCTTATACAGAAGCTATTAGCCTATAACCCAAACATATAGAAGCTGTTTTAATAAATAAATAAATAAATAAATAGCCGGTGCATAGGTTACATGCTAGCCGATCATAGCTAAATAAATCTTCACCAAGTAGCGTCTTATTGGGTACACGTTTATTTCATTTTGAAATTCAAAGTAGCGGTTGTTGTTTTGACAAATTACTCCGCTTCTGTACCCAGCATGCCCAAATTAGATAGATGCCGTGTCTGCGCATGTCATATTCTTCGAAGATTCGACCTGTCTTATATGACGCTTCACTCTCCCGATATCGGGGAGACTGTAATATTACGCGCTATCAAGTAGAAATGGAGAAAATGGCTTTTATCAATGCGTTTGAGGAAAAATCAGGCCTGTTTTAGCTCCAGATTTCTCTTAACTGCTGATCATAGCTGAGTGAATCGCACAACGTAGCGTTTTATTGAGTAAACATTTCATTTAGTTTGAAATTCAAAGTAACGGTTGTCGCGTATATAGAAATGTGGTCCGGTCCTGTGTACCCAGGATGCCCAAATTAGATAGATAAACATTTGTAATATAACATCTAGCGGGAGATAATGATGCTCTGTTATTTCATGAGTTTTGTTTCACAAATTGACCAAGATCAGGCTGCATGTTCCGTGCAGTCTGATCTTTTATCTATACCGTCCGCCAAAAATCCAACAACTTTCATTGGCTACTTTCTTTGGCTTTCAGATTAAAAAGGGTTGACAAACAAAATGAAAAGATAAAATCATATTGTAATTCAACAACTTTCCTTGGCTACTTTCTTTGGCTTTCAGATTAAAAAGGGTTGACAAACAAAATGAAAAGATAAAATCATATTGTAATTCCAGACTTTAATCTTTCGTTTGAAATTCAAAGGCACGAGCCGTTTTTAGCAGACGAGAGCGTAATCGAGGTCAGGCGAATGTTTGTTGTTCACAGTTTTTGATGCGGTCAAAGAGCGCACACTTCACAGTTGTAATAAAATCGATTACTAAAACGTTAAATACACTATTGGGTAACTCTTTGTTAATTTCGAGTTTGGTACCGTTTGCGAACGGCGTAAATCAAGATCAGACTGGTCAAAATGTGCAGTCTGATCTTTGATCTACACCGTTCGACATCCATTCTTAATCTTTAAAACAAAAATTATATTCAGTTGAAACGGTAAGATACTTAAAAGGCCTCGAAAAAAGTTAGATCCATTTCTTTGGTAGCGAAAAAAGTTCACTCTTTCCAGACAATCCCAACTTTTAAGGACTCTAAAGAAGAAAGCCTAAAAGAATTCGTGAATTTGCTTTCGAAATCCGTTGTAAGCTATGTGCATGCAAGTGTTATGTTATGTTATGTTATGTTATGTTATTGTAAGGTGGGGCAAAACGCCTTTCTTAAGGAGTTTTACTTGTATTGAGGTATCAATCTGGCATCAATGGGTACATGATTTTTATTTAGAACTGGTATGATTTTATAATAGCACACGCATAAAAAAAATCAAATTTTACAATGCGTTAAAAGAATTCATTTTTGGTTTCGTTAAGCAATGAGCGTTCTGCTCGATATAGTTCTTTGTTACGTTACGTTACAGTACAATACGTTATGTAACGTAACGTAACGTACCATACTATAACGTTACGTTACGTTATGTCCAAATTAATACAGGAACATGGACCTCCAGTTTTCTTTTATATACCCACGTCAAGGGTGGCAGAAAGCAAACGATAAAGTAAGGGTTCGATGTTTCTTATCACTTTAATTGTCGTCTGATTTGTTTATTACGACCAACGTATCTCAATCCCAGGTCACCATGTCAGCTACCCGCCATTTTGTTTACAGAAAACCGATAACCCTTTTCACAAAAGACCATATACTTTATCGACCCGGGGAAGGAAAGCTCTTTTGAAATTTTCATAGTAAAAGCAGAAACTGCTGGTTACCAGCATTTTCAGCTTTTCCTGCGAAGTGTTCTATCTTTTTCTAGGAAACACTCACAAATTCTAATCTTTGAGAAGTTTTTACATGTCGTCTGCAAATGCTTTCAACTTGGATGAATCTTTTTATTTTCGTTTGGATAAGAGATAATACACTTTCTATCTACCAAACGACTTGTCTGACACGAGGTTTGAAAAGTGATACTGTCAGGTATTTCTGTTTGTATTTCACAATATTAGGCTGACTTCGATTAGATCACCGTTAGGGTGACTTCGATTGAATAACAATGGTTGCGTGATTCGATGCACAGCAACTTAGAATTGGTGTTCTGTTTATGCTATCACAGACTTTCAATATGCAAAAGTTAAAGATGATTAGACCAAATGCTTTTTTTAATTTTCCTGTATACTAGTATTACATGTCATTGCAGTAATTACTTGTTCCACCAAAGAATAGTAAATTATATGCTTAGACAAACGCTTCGAGTCTGTTAACTGCTATTCTAACCAACACCAGTGGAGTTCAAACATATTTTTTCCAAAATATTTGCATGTATTACATAAAGTACATCACAGCAAAATGAAAAGAGCTGGAACGAAAGTATTAACCCTTTACAACACAATCTGGACTTTTAACACCCCTGTGAAAGAAGCCTTTTGAAAACATTGTGGGAAAAGGAGAAAATGCTGGTTACCAGCATTTTCTCCTTTTCCCACAATGTTTTCTTCCCTTCCTAAAACAATTTTCTATACTTTAGTCACATTTATTTTGTTGTCTGCAAATGCTTTCAATTTGGACCAGTCCAAATGTTTGTCGTTTGGTAGAGTTAAAGCTTATACAGTCCTGCTCCCTAAACTCCCTAAAACAGTCACGAAATATATCAACAACATTGAATCAAATAAAAAATAAAACCAAACGTCAATAGCTGCTTGTTTAATATAACTACTGGAAACACTTTCCAGAAAACTTAAGAAATAATGAGAAAATACAAAATATGACAGAATAGAATATTTTTTATAGTTTCGATTTAAATCGATTTATCTTTTTTCTGGTCTTACGCGTAGCGTCATGCTAAATTACAGTAAATCGCTTTTTAAACAGTGTTTAAAAAATCAGTTTATATATTTTCCATATAAATAACAAAAGATGCTCATTAAAGATGGTAGTAAATTGTTTTTCGACAAAGAATTCGGCGGCTAATTACAACAGTGAATATTCGCAGCAATATAATTCTTGTTCTGTCAACTATTAGGAAAGCCGTAACGTTGCTCCTTGTCGTTTTAATTGTTAGTTAATATTTTAACTGTTTATTTTTCAGACATCTATATATTCACAAGCAGTTTCTCCTTTTGCAACAATGTTTCTCACTTTTTATGGTGAGTGCTGACAACCATATTAGTTTAAGATTTCAAGTACTCACTGTTAAAGTGTGCCAATAGTTGATGTACTTTTTTATCAGTTAAGCAAAAAAAAAGTTATGATATTGATGATGAATATCATTAACAAGGTGGTTGCGTTTATCTAATTTCTTTTTTGTTGATCTTGTTTGTAATATATTTCTTTTTTTTTTTTAATGGATTTCAAATTACTCTTACAGTGAGTATCGGGATTAATGATTTAAGAAAAATCTTGAAAAGTTTGTTGTAATATATTTTGCTTGTCTTGCAGTTTGTTTTCAAAAATGTAATTCCGTTTATTTATTCTTCATTGACAACTATAGGTAAACACTTCTTGTCGACACCATTTCTCTTTTAACTTTACCTTTAATATGTACATATACATTATGACAGTATTTTTTAGAGGAAAAAAAAAACAAACAAACAAACAAAAAAGAACATACTTTGACAGGAAAATGTATTATGTACACGTCCGAATGAAATGTCTGTTCTGTTCAGCATTAAATGTTGTCATCAATATTTTGTTTCTCTTTATTCTAACTGTGTTTCATGATCTTATAGTCCGAAAGAAGTTTTATTTTTTTTAAGATGAAAAAGAAATGCCAAGAATCATATTTGTATTGGCACCGAGAGCGATGCCACCGGGAGAAAAAACAAAGATCACGTGAATGACACGTGATGCCTAGTAACCATAACATCGAGCACGTGCCGAAAGTAGCAACCTTTTAAAAGTAATAAATTCAAAACGGCGTGCGGCGCTGGCCACTTGAGAACATCGATATGCAGTCCTTTCCGCATGGTGCCGCCGGTTTTTTTTTCCTCTTCGTGTCACAGGGATTTTGCGTGTGCGTCAAGAAAACTGAATTAGTTTATTCGTTTATTCATTTGGTCAGTTGGTCGTCCATCAGTATGTTGGTTGGTAGTTCGGTCCATAACTACTCTGGTGATTCTTTTTTTGGCCATTTTCGGCATTTCATCGAAGAAAGGCCAATAATTTTTTTTTGTTGTTTAACAAGGAATAAAGATACAAAAACTATTAATTCATGTTGGTAAAATTATTTCACGAAACAAAGACTGAAAAAGGTATGCGACAGCCTGACATTACTTTGAGGTCTGGTCATCATTTATCGACCCAATTTCAATAAAAGGTGAAATATTTGTATCCTTGTTTGAAAAATATAGATTCATTATGAATCAAAGATATTTATCTTTAACGGTGAAAGATGGAAATATTTCTTAAAGAGTGTCGCGGCCACGAGTGAAAATATTACCGATGATGGTCACTCTATGAAATAAATTTCGATCTCTGACCAAAAAAAATCGATTCATTTCACGTTTTTTGGGGGGGAGACTTACATCAGAATCCATTACAGCTCTTTTCGGTTATTCCCCCTTTCGAACCCCCTCCGCATTGAAAATCCTAAAATATTACGTAGCGAGAAATATGGGGTACATTACATCATATTTCCATCTGATTGAGAGGAACGCACATTCTACCTAGGCAACCAGTGTGCAGGGACAGCTGTTTCCGCCTCCGATTGAAGAGTAAGAATAAAAGAATCGGTATTTTTCACTTGTCCTAACCATGAAATATCGAACAATGTTTCACAGTTATGTCTCGATAAACCATCGCAAAGCATGAAATAAGAATTTATATTTATCCGGCTTTGCTTATTTTTGATCTGTGGTTTATCATCATCATCATCATCGTTGTTGTTGTTGTTTTGATCTTGTAGTTGCGATTGTTGTCTGCTTGTTTATTCAAAACTTTCACTGGATGTATCGAAGTTTTTGACGGTTTGTTGGGAAAACATGATTTTTTCCATTGAAAATGGGTTTAGAATTATTTTTACATTGATAATCAGAATTCATAATTTAAGAAGAATCTTGAATGTATAATTATATTTTCAAAATTACTCTGCGTTAGCAATCCTTCCTTCTGCAACAATGTTTTCAAAACCTGCAAAACGTAGAAATTATGAACAAGAGGTAACGACCATCAAATTAACTTGGTACATACAAGATTACATTTCTAGACTCGTCCATATTGAAAACATTTGCAGGCGACAAGGTAAATGTAACTTAAACGATAGAATTTGCCCTTGGAGAAGTTGAAAACATTGTGGAGAAAAAGGAGAAAATGCTGGTTACCAGCATTTTCTCCTTTTTTCTCCACAATGTTTTCAAACCCATTCTCCCTTTAGAGGCATTAAAACTCCTGTTTTTTTATGAGGCTTAAAAGGTCTTTGGATTCCAGACAACAATAAAAAATATCGGCGTAGGGATCCAAGAAGTAAGGGAATTTTTATGACCTTTCTTCAGCGACCACCCCCGTACAACGACCCGCACACTCAGTACCCCATGAAAATTTAAAAACCCTCATTAGATATTTTTCATCTTTTGTCGAATTGACACGGCGTGATGCTCTCTCCTTTGTTCCAACCATTAACCCAGTATCGAGTCAGAATTTTCTGCAGGCGGTACTTTTTGAATCCCCCTTTTTTTTCAAAATTGATAAATATAAAAGTAGGTGTTATTTAATCTTTTACCAAACAATGCCTGGTTTTTACGACCCTGACATAAAAGCCTTTTGAAAACATTGTGGGAAAAGGAGAAAATGCTGGTAACCAGCATTTCCTCCTTTTCCCAAATGTTTTCTACCCTTCACAAAACAAATTTCAAATTTTCAGTTACTATTTTTTTGTCGTCTGCAAATGCTTTCAATTTGGACAAGTCTAAAATTTTGATAAAGAGTTAACTGCATAGTTTTACCTATAGGTCTAAGATTTTCGATACAATTTTATTTGTAATAGTTTCATACAGACTGTAAAAATGTGCATCTTTATACGTGCGAAAAATGTCTTTAACAAAAGGGATAAGTTTTATTTGAATTTATCAATCCAGCAATGTTTTAATAATCATTTCCCTTTAACTTGTTTAGAAAAAAAATAAGATAATCAGTTTCGTAATAAAGGAATGAAAGGATAGGGGCAACATCTGCAATTTACGACTTTTATGTTGAAATTTTGGTTTAGCACAAAAAACCACAGGTACATTTCCACGAGGAAACTCCTTTTTCTTTTAAAAAAAAATTCACATAGTCTTGAAATGCATAATTTTGTTTGTAACAATCTAAACAAATAAATGTTTTGAATTTCTTTCTACAGATAATACACATAATGTGTTCTTGAAGCTCTTAGCCTAGGTTCTATCATTTGACTTTTTACCACACAATGACGGCTTTTTTGAAGACCCTGAGTTAGAAGCCTTTTCAAGACATTATGGGAAAAGGAGAAAATGCTGGGAACTAGCATTTTTCCTTTCCCACAATGTTTTCTACCCTCTTTTAGTAAATTTTAATTTTTCAGTCACATTTATTTTGTCGTCTTTAAATGCTTTCAATTTGGATCAGTCTATAAATTTGTCGTTTGGTAAAGAATTATACTCGATAATTTTACTTTTGTAGATCTTTTGTTTTACGTCAACTTTTCCACAATTTTTTTCTTCAAATTTACATGTATTTCAATAAATAGAGGAGTTAAAACCAGCCAATAAGGGGTTTAAGTGTACTCTTTACTGGTTAAAAATTAATCAAGCGATCCTATGGTTTTATGATCCTGAAAAAGAAAAAGACTTTTGCGAACATAGTGGGGAAGGAAGCCGGTTTTTATCTCATCCAAGACAAATTCCAACATTTTATATACTTGTACTTTGTCGTCTGCGAATTATTTAAATTTGAACAACATTTGTCATTTGGTAAAGAATTAAGACAAAAACTATATTAACGACTAAGTACATTTTTTTTCAATATCTGTGGTTCCTAATTCTCAATATCGCGTCTACTTAACCGTGTCATAATGTGCTATTTACATGACCAAGAAAATGCGTTTTTTAATGATACTTGAAATGTCAAATTAGTTACAGAAGTGGTGCGTAAAACGTTGCTTGCGGCCCTTCCGAGAGCAAAAGTCATTCTGGGACCATTTAGTGGCCCCGAGGCCGTAGGACACAATATGGCCCTGTGTTGTACGGGGATAACTAAATATCAAGACTGTATTTTTCGGCAAGCAGAATGTATCGGCCTTTGACCTACTTTTTGGTACTGATAACAAATGAATAAATAGAGATTTGTGATTGGTCAAAAAAATATAGGTATGTGTATTCTAAGGGTCCCTGCCTATTTGCTACAAATTTACTCCGTCTGTAATATCTTAAGATATTTCTTGTTGATCCTTAACCTGTTAACCCTTTCCCAAACAACAAATTTTGGACTCTTCCAAACCGAAAGAGTTTGCAGACGACAATTTTAGATTTGGACAAAATGGCAAGAAGTTCTTAAAAAGGGTAGAAAACACTGTGGAAAAAGGAGAAATTGCTCGTTACGAGCAATTTCTCCTTTTCCCACAGTGTTTTCTACAGACTTGTACTGCAGACACGTAAAAACCAGGGCTTGTTTGGCAAAGAGTTAAATAAATAAAATGAAGCTTTCATGCCAAAAGTAAAAAAAAAAAAGAAATGTTGCATTTTTGCATTTTTTTTTTGTCGAATATATAGTCATATTGGACAGTGTAGATCTAAGGTCAGACTGCACATTATGTGTTGTCTGATCTTGATCTATACTGTTCGATTAAATGAAACGCCTGATTAATTACGGGGCCTCGAATTTTAAATTTTAAACATATTTATTTATTATATAACATCGATTGAGAAACAAGTTCTTACAACTTATACTAATCTCTCTCGATTCTGCTTCCTGGGAACTACACCAGTACTCGCACCGGTTGTGTGGGCCATTGAACAATTCCAAAGTTGACACCCGCTCCCGGGTATCGAACTTGGGACATAATGGTTACGAGGCCGACGCTCTATCTTACAACCACGGACACCAAGGTTTAAATTTCTGCATGAAGAAATATTCTAATGACATGGAACTCTAATCAAACACAGTGTTGTTCAAAACACCATCTTATGAACTTGTAAATCTTATCATACAAAAGAGAGAAAAAAATAACACTTGTTTCAGATTGTATCCAGAAACAAAACAATTCTCTAACAAAAGAGTTTAGTGTTTATTTGTTAAAATTTTGGTAAAAACCAAATTACATTTTTTGACAAATGTTTCGAATAAATAAATGGCTAAAAAAGCTGATTTGATTATGCTCCCAAGAAAGAATCATAAATCTGTTGAAATACAACAAACGAGGGGGAACTTTCTTTTTTTTTCGCTGATAAGACCACAAACGATGACCATGACAAATCAAATAAAATATAAATTAGACCATACCCTTGAATTTATAATCCGGGGCGCTCCGGTATCCTAAATACACAGGGTTGTTAACACGTAGGATTTTTTTTTTTCAGTCTTTCTTTCTGGTCTTTTTGTCATAATTATAGTGGTGCTTCAAACGCACTCGAACATTTCTTCAAAATACTTACTAGTATAGAAAAGGTAATGTAATTGTATTATGTTAACATTTGGTTCATTAAGGACTTCAATATATGTGTGTGTAATTGCTTATGTATTAAATCAATTATAGGCCTATGTATTATCATGTAATGAACCCATTTTTAATTTTACATGTAGTATAATCTAAATGGTTGACTTTTCCACGTTTTTTTTTTTTTTCTTTTTTTAATTTTTTTCTTAAACTGAAGCAATTTTAGAACTGCTTCAGTTTAACCTTTTACTCCATAGATACTCATTTCTACGCATTGCTTGTAGGAGCCTTTGGAAAACATTGTGGCAAAAGGTGAAATTGCTCGTGACGAGCAATTTCACCTTTTGTCACAATGTTTTCTATGCTATCAAAAGGTGTCATATATACATAAGAAACTGCTTCATCCTTACTGTTATTTAGGGTCAATTAGAGATACCATATAGAAATGCCTTGTTGGGTAAAGGGTAAAGAAAAATGACGTCCCTTCTGATTGATCTAAATAGGTATTCAAACCTTTGCAAAATAATACCGTGTTGGCTTATAAGAGAGTAATGAATAGCAGGTTCGATTTTCAAGAATGTACCGTATGCAAAACTTAACTATACTAAGTGTTCAAAGTGTGGATCTATTTGAAAGAGGACACAAAAAAAGATGCACTATATTCGCTCCGTGTTCAAAGATTGAACCGAACAATCGTTTTTCAATTTTCGGTAAACATTTCTCTGCCTAAATATTACGGCTAAACGATGACATACGAGATTATTTATAGGCATAGATTGCCCGGATGTTCTCCGTTTCCAGACGATATTCGAGTGCTTTTTGATAACAGTGTTACGACTCTACTAATCAATTGCGTCCTTTACCCTTTTCATAGACTGGTTACCTCCCCTGGTGGAACAAAAAGTGTATGCCCACCGAAGACCAGTGTACCCTTTTCTTTCCACTCCTATAGGGTCCAAGGTTAGAACTCCGGCTTTTGCGAACGGCATAGATCAAGATCAGACTGCACAGAACGTGCAATCTGATCTTGGATCTATATCGTCCGCTGTTTTTAGTCTAGGTAATGAGATGAAAAATCTTTATTAGTTTCAGTTGAATGTAAATTCAATCAACACGAGAGGTCGAGTTAATTCGTTACCATAATGACAAAATTTTGGACCGTTGCAAATTGAAAGCATTTGCAGACGACAAATCAATGTGACTCAAGTATTAGAATTTGTTTTTGGAAGGGTAGAAAACACTGTGGGAAAAGGAGAAAATGCTGGTTACCAGCATTTTCTCCTTTTTTCACAATGTTTTCAAAAGGCTTCTTTCAAAGGTTCCTTAAAAGTCTGGATTGTGTGGTAAAGGGTTTATATATTTGGTGCTGTAAGTGTTATGATATGGACTTCTTCCGAAACATCTGCCCCCCCCCCACCCCACCTCACGAGACAACGATAGGAAATATTGTGACATGTAGAAAAATGGTTAAAAAAGAACAATGTCATCGGTTCATAATATGTACAATTGAACCATCATGCAAAAAAAGGGACCATCTTGGAATTCCGTGCATAAATTAGATAAAAACAGATGAACGATAGTGCAGGTCAGTTTAAGTTGACAGTTAAAAGATAATCGCACTACAAGTAGAATGGCCATTTTTCATACAGAAAATACCATAAAAGCAAAAAGTGTCAACCCTAGTCAGCCTGCGCGATTCGCACAGTCTGACCAGGGTTGACACTTTTCGCAGTTCGCAGACGTCCCTTTTTGCATGACGGGTCACAAATATTTAAGGTCTGGCAAAAGGGGTTTCAACTCATTACCAAACGACAACATTTTAGACTTGTCAAAATCGACAGCATTTGCAGACGACAAAATAAAAGTGACTGAAAATTTAAAACTTGTTTTGTAAAGAGTAGAAAATATTGTTGGAAAAGGAGAAAATGCTTGTTACCAGCATTTTCTCCTTTTCTCACAATTTTTTTCTAAAGGCTTCTTTCCCATGGTCGTCAAAAGTAGAGATTGTGTGGTAATGGGTTAATACATCTTCATGATGCATGCTACCAAACAACGGCATAGCATACCTATGTTTCAATATAAAAATTAATTTTGTTTAAAAATCCTCTGAATCATGAAGTAAAGTGACCCTTTGACAAGCAGAAAAATTGACCAATAGCGAACACTTTCAGCCCAGGTCAGCCTGCGCGGACTGACATTGGTCAAAACTTTTTGCAGATACATTAACTCATTACCAAACGACAATATTTTAGGCTTGTCCAAATCATTTGCACATGACAATATAAAAGTGACTGAAAATTTAAAATTTATTTTGTGAAGAGTAGTAAACATTGTGGGAAAAGGAGAAAATGCTGATTACCAGCATTTTCTCCTTTTCCCACAATGTTTTCAAAAGGCTTCTTTCTCACGGTCGTCAAAAGCAGGGATTGTGTAGGAAAGGGTTAAAACCCATTTTAACCCTTTACCCCATAAGGCATTTCTATGGTATCTCTAATTGACCCTAAATAACAGCAAGGATGAAGCCATTTCTTATGTATATATGACACCTTTTGATAGCATAGAAAAAATTGTGACAAAAGGTGAAATTGCTCGTCACGAGCAATTTCACCTTTTGCCACAATGTTTTCCAAAGGGTCCTACAAGCAATGCGTAGAAATGAGTATCTATCTATGGAGTAAAGAGTTAACAAAACATAGCTCGTTTGAATGTAATGTAGATCTATATTTTTTATACAAACTTACCGTTAGGGTATGAGTTATCGTAAAGAGTCTCCTGCAAACTTTGGGCTGGATTCGGGTTTGCGTGGATATAGGCTGGGTCCATGCAGTTATTTAGGGGCCACGCAGGCCCAAACTCGGAGGTTGGTAGATACAGCTTGAAAACCAATCAAATTCCAACTTTAGACACAAAAATTATGACGTCACTGAATCACGTGATACTCACAAACTATTTACGTCACTTATAATTGACGATTAATTTATTGCGCTGTGAAATGAAGGGTGCCACTAGAGGGGATATGGATGATTTTTGTTCTTGTTAAGTCGTAGAACATGGACTATTTTCGCAGCTTTGACGAATTCCCTTATTTGAAAATCACAATGCTGTTTGTCGCTTTTTATACGTCACTTGGGATACTTCAATTAACTTTTCACTACAGTGGCTTATTGGTTGTTTGAGGTCTGGAATATTTCAAGACTCTATCAGTGTCTCCAATCTCACTCCTGAAATATGAAAAGAGAAATACATGACATAAAACAGACAGGAGTTTAGTATATAAAAAATGTGTCAACAGCTTTCATTGTGCTTCGTGTTCAAAGTTTGAGAAGGTAAACAAATTGAATACAAGACCAAAGGCAGAACTATTTTTCCTACGCATGTGTATACTTTGTAATCTGTTCTTTGAAGCGTTGGTCTATGGCACAGACTAGGATATTACTACACTAAAATTAATTCAACATAAAGTACCATCAATGTGATATATGAATATTGACGAGGACTGATCAATGAGGACTGCGTGAGCTGAAATTGGTCGAAAGAAGTTGCACTGACTGACTGAGCGACAGACCGACCGACAGACAGACACACTGACACACCGCCCGACTGACTATCACAGTGTCCGACCGACTGACACACAGACACACGGACACACTGACTGATACAGTGACCGAGTAAATAGTTTTCCGACTAATGGATTGACTTTCCGACTAATAGACGGACGGACAGAAGGATACCATTGATGGTTCGTGTCAGTTAGTTGATCGTTTTGGCGTTCATTCACCCAGCGGTTCATTCATCCATTTATCGTCAGTTTACTTCCAAAACCTTGTAACTACAGCTTGTTTCAAGCTGCGCTTACAAGGTTTTTGAAGTAAACTGACGTTATGTGTCATTGATTCATTCAGTTTCACTACGAAAAACGGTAAACACCAAATGAGTTTTATGTTTGTTTTCATTCTATTGAATACGTGGGACATCAAAGAAACGATTGACAAAAATTACGATATTTAGATGAGGCCAGTTTATTTTTAGTTGCGGTTTTCGTCGAATTTCTTTCGACGAGGGAAAGTCCTTTACCCTTTCTCATCAATAAATGGAGATAAAGATTTAAGTACGATGTAGATGAAAGATCAGACTGCCCAAGAACATATTGTCTGATCTTACATCTACACTGTCCTTTGTTTCATTTTAGACTTTAGCAAAATCTTAAAAAGACTTTAAAAATCTTTATCGCAAATGGATTGTAAGTCCCGAAAATAATGTCTTAACGCTTAAAAGTTAAAATTACTTTTTGTTAAGATCCACAATTTATATCCTCTTAGTTGATTACCTTTTGAACATGCCAGCCAATCTAGAGTTTTGATGACCCCGAAGAAAAAAACTTTTAAAACATTGTCTGTTAAAAAAAATCGTGTAATATTAGACACGAATCACATCACGTGAGCCAAGTTTCATTTGTCGTCTGCAACTGCTTTGAAACTGAGCGAGTCTAAAATTTTGTCGTCTGGTATCGAGTTGAAGCCATTACCACACAATCCCTACTTTTGACAACCCCGATAAAGAAGCCTTTAGAGAACATTTTCCCACAATGTTTTTTACCCTTCACAGAACAAATTTCAAATTTTCAGTCACTTTTATTTTGTCGTCTGCAAATGCTTTCGATTTGGACAAGCCTAGAATATTGTCGTTTGGTAATGAGTTAAAAGAAAGATGAAACAGATTTTACTTTGATATACAGCATGTGAAAACAGGAGGAGCAAGTATTCATTAAAAGTAAACGGACCAAAATTTGCAATCTAATACCTAATAGATATACCTAATAGAACTAGAATTTCATAAGATGTAAATTAAAGATCAATATATGTTCTTTCCGGTCTGATCTTATTTTGTATTCTCCACAAATGCACGCGAAACCGTTGTAGTTCCCAGTGACCCGATAAACTTTTTAGAAACGGCTGAAATTATTTTAAACTCTTAGGCTGCCAAGTCCGACTCACATACCTTGTGTGGACAGTGTAGATCCAAGATCAGTCTACACAGAACGTGCAGTCTGATCTTGTATCCACACTGTCCGATAAGGAGAATTTTTTTCTCAAAAATAAATTCAAAATAGCAAATTTTGGGTTCAAACTATCGGTTTAAAAATTCCATTCCTCTTATTTAACATTATGAGGGTTAACACTTTTCACTGACCTTTTGCGGACAGTGTAGATCTAAGATCAGACTGCACAGAACGTGCAGTCTGATCTTGGATCTACAATGTCCGATAAGGAGATATTTTCCCCAAAATTAATTCAAAATAGCAAAGTTTGGGTTCATATTGTCGGTTTGAAAATTTCACTCCACTTGACCCATTACCGGACAATCCCTACTTATGACGACCCTGAGAAAGAAGCCTTTAGAAAACATTGTGGGAAAAGGAGAAAATGCTGGTAACCAGCATTTTCTCCTTTTTCCCACAATGTTTTCTACCCGCCACAAAACAATTTTCAAATTTTCAGTCACTTTTATTTTGTCGTCTGCAAATGCTTTCGATTTGGACAAGTCTAAAATATTGTCATTTGGTAATGATATAATCCATTACCACACAATCCCTACTTTTGACGACCCTGAGAAAGAAGCCTTTAGAAAACATTGTGGGAAAAGGAGAAAATGCTGGTAACCAGCATTTTCTCCTTTTTCCCACAATGTTTCCTACCCTCCACAAAACAATTTTCAAATTTTCAGTCACTTTTATTTTGTCGTCTGCAAATGCTTTGGATTTTAAAAATAGTGGGAAAAGGAGAAAGAAGCATTTAGAAAACATTGTGGGAAAAGGAGAAAATGCTGGTAACCAGCATTTTCTCCTTTTCCCACAATGTTTTCTACCCTTCAGAAATAAATTTCAAATTTTCAGTCACTTTTATTTTGTCGTCTGCAACTGCTTTCGATTTGGAAAAACCTAAAATTTTGTCATTTGGTAATAACTTAAGTAACAGGATGCGGGTTAACACTTTTCCAGACGACACGTCCATCTTGAAAAAAAAATGCAGACATCAAACTAACTGTGACTAAAACAACAGGATTTTTGTTTGAAAGGGTACAAAACATTGTGGAAAAAAAAAAAACGGAAAAACGCTAGTAATCAACATTTTCTCCTTTTATGCCAGCAATGTCTTCAAATATCTTGTTTCTCAGGGTCACGAAATCACGTGATTGTTTCATAAAATGTTAAACTGGGGAATCAAAATTGACTCACCATAAAAAAAGGTTGTGAAAAATCGTACAAAATAAAGACCTTAAACTAACTGTTTAATAAGCTAACTTAGGACCCAAATCTCATGTTTTATTCGATGTCGTAAAATCGAATTGTCGTAAATCGTCGCCAATATAAAAATAGCATCAAAGACGCTGTATCCAATGGCAACCACAAGCACGTGCTTTTGTCAAGTGCGAGTCATCATCAAGCTATCCCGTTTTGTTGGGATGAAAATGAACTGTTTATAGTAAAATTTTCATTCATAGACAAATTTGAGAGAGATATTTCCAAATGGTATACGATGAGTAGGAGAAGGAGAGAGAGCTTTCTCCGAATTATCATGAGTTGCATCAATAAACAATAATGACAATGATGTTGTTGCTGCTGCTGCTAGTAATGCTGGTTATGATAATGATGATGATGATTATGATAGTGTTATTAATAATAATGATAATAATAATAATATACGAAGATGGTGATTTTACAATATATTCAATGTATAATAGTAAGTATATTAAATTTAAGCTCCTGACTGACCAATAAGTGCAGCTTCATCCGATTTTTTTCTGACATTATAGATCAAAACCAGACTGCAAAGAACGTGTGATCAATGGACACGCGAATACGATACGAAACTATTTTTTCCGAGGAAAAATACCTCTACTTTTGTGCCATTTTTTGTTTGGAAACAATTGGAAACTTTAGTTTAACTTATGAAGCAGTTGAAAGGGTCCCTTATTTTTCCGTGTATCCAGTAAAACACTGATAAATATTCCCAAATATTTTTCCTTGGCACGCTTAACCCTTTCCCAAACAATCCCTGGTTTTTACGTGTCTGCAGTAAAAGTCTTTTGAAAACACTGTGGGAAAAGGAGAAATTGCTCGTAACGAGCAATTTCTCCTATTCCCACAATGTTTTCTACCCTATTATATAGAAAAAACATCTTTTTAGCAAATGTTAATTTGTCATTTGCAAAATGCTTTCAATCTGGTCTGGGCCAAAATATGCCGTTTGGGAAAGGGTTAAAAAAAACTACACCATTACATGCATAGTGTAATTTTGAAGGTTGAATAACGCGATGGTCGTATTGTAATCGGGAACTCCGTCCATCATTATAAGGTCAGATATGACGTCATCATACTCGTACCAAACTGAATGCAATTCAATGATATATACATAGAATGCCATTGATCACGTGACATTCCCATAAGTCATTAAGTTATTCTGGCTTGAAATCTGAAAAATAGTTTTGGAGGCAATGTGATACCTCAAGGAGTTACCGATTAACAAAAAAAAAAATCCAGCACTTTCTTTTTTAATTTATATTTCCTGACAGTTTATCAGTTATTGCTTTGCCTCGTTCATTAATAGGACATTTTTGAAGATTGTTATATTTTTTTCTTTTTATTATTTAAAACCGAAATGTCTCCTATAAAAACAAACTAATTATAATATTGACATAATTTGTTTTGTTTTGTTTTCCAAAAGCAATGTCTCGATTGTACATCTTGCGTTATTCAACTAATTTCTGAAGCCTAGATTTAATTATGTACCACACAATCCTGAGTTTTAACAAACCTTTAAAAAAGATGTCTTTGCTAAATAAAGTTGGAAAATTTGAAAATGCTGTTTACAAGCATTTTCTCCTTTGCCAACATTGTTTTCTACACTATGAAAGAAAAATCATTCTGCAAATACTTTCAATTTAGACAAGTCTACAATTTTGTCGTATAGTAAATGGTTAAGGGCCTAAATGACGACAGAGGAAATCTCTTCAGCATTTTCTCCTTTTCCAACATTGTTTTCTGTCCTACGGTATACAAACTCAATCGTTTGATGTTGCAATGAAGTTGTCGTCTGGAAAGGTTTTTCAATTTGAACAAGCCTACATTTTTATCGTTTGGTAAAAAAGTAAAGAGCTGAATAATGATAAAAACAAGGATTTTGGAGGTTTTACTTCAAAAACCAAAGTATCGATTGTATTTTTCTCACTCTTTGTTTATATTTGAAGGCTAGATTCAAGGCGGGCTTAAGTAAAGTACTGCACAGCGGGAAACTTCAAATACGCTCTGTTTGTATGTTTACAGGAAGATTTAAAAAAAAAAAAAACTTTTTCGCCATAAATGGCGGTTGCTATGGCTTTTGCAGACTGTGCAGATCAGGATCATACTGCACAGAACGTGTGTTTGCTTTATACCAAACAATGACCAAAATGACTTTTTGTGGGAATCCTTTTTTCAGGTCTCGAAAAACTCCCCAAGTTATTTTGTTGGTAGCGAAAAGATCTAACGGAATTCCTGAGAGATTTAAAAGCTGATATTTAACTCATTACCAAACGACAAAATTTTTGGCTTGTCCAAATCGAAAACATTTGCAGACGACAAAATAAAAATGATTGAAAATTTGAAATTTGTTTTCTGAAGGGTAGTAAACATTGTGGGTAAAGGAGAAAATACTGGTTACCAGCATTTTCTCCTTTTCCTACCATGTTTTCTACAGGCTTCTTTCTCAAGGTCGTCAAAAGTAGGGATTGTGTGGTAATGGGTCAACTCTTTACCAAATGATGGAAATTCAGGCTAGTACAACGTGACATCAAGAGGCAATTCGGCATATTCGAGTTTTGATGGACAGACGGACTGAATGAGCGATATTTCCGACATTTCTATGAGAACTACAGAAAGTATCACAAATTTTCACACCACCTTTATTCACCAAACAATTGTAACAACGCTTTTTGCCTATCCGTCAAGAATGTCATGAATTTCGAAAGTAACACCATTTCTGATTGGCTAAACCATAAGATTTAACTAATCAGAAATTGTGCTTATTTGGTAATCTCAAATACGACTAACAATGCAATTAACCCTTTATCTCATACACCAATTTTAGGCTCCTTCAGTTCAGCAGCAAATAAACATATTATGTCAAAAACATGGACAAATGGGGAAACAATTATCTGATTGAGTGAAAAACATTGTGGAAAAAGGAGAAATTGCTCGTTACGAGCAATTTCTCCTTTTCCCACAATGTTTTCAAAAGCTGTCAGTTGTTGATGTGTCAAAATGAGTATCTATGGAGTAAAGGGTTAAGAAATTTTGGCGAAAGTAGACCAAGGTGTCTAATGTGACAAATTGAAAAATAATGCACCAAGATAACAAAAAATGCAGTAATGAATATCTTGGATAGACAGACGGACAGACACATGTATAGACGAACAGATGGATAAATAGATAGATAAACATTTGTTATGGGAGACCACTCCTTCCTGCATGGCATATACTCCCGATTTAAATACAATACCTGGCTACTGCGTCAGGGAGATATCTCTTTGGCTCAGTGGTTAGGGTATTGGTCTTGTGTCCGGGAGTTCGGAGTTCGAATCCCGCTCCGATCCTTATTTCTGCCATGCATTTATTCATTTGTTTCTTTGTTACGGACTTCGTTCGTAAGATGGGGGCTCGTCCGGGATTGGCCATTGAGCCATTAATCCCATTTGTTGTCCAAAATTGGACTTCCTGCCTAATAAGGCTTTGAGTCATCAATAAATGATGACTTTAAGAGGGGGTGTGTTATGGGAGACCACTCCTTCCTGCATGGCATATACTCCCGATTTAAATACAATACCTGGCTACTGCGTCAGGGAGATATCTCTTTGGCTCAGTGGTTAGGGTATTGGTCTTGTGTCCGGGAGTTCGGAGTTCGAATCCCGCTCCGATCCTTATTTCTGCCATGCATTTATTCATCTGTTTCTTTGTTACGGACTTCGTTCGTAAGACATTCTAATTCAAGTCTCGAGACGTTAAAAAAATCTTAACTTGGTGTACAATATTAAAAAATCGAAAAGCAATTTGTTATCTTCGGCGAGGAGAAATTATGAGTGTTTTTAATCGACAGACGGACAGATGGGTGGATAGATAGATAAATAAAACATGCCCATCCAAGCCCAAAATTGTATAAGAAACCATCACAAGGTTTGTGAAGTTACAAATTGTATGCTAATGCGGTAAGCGAAGTTGAAAGATAAATGTTATGAAATAGATACACGGACAGACACATAAACAGACGATGGACTGATGGATAGATAAATCAAACATTCCTATTCAAACCCAAAATTGTGTCAGAAATATCCACCAGGTGTGTAAAATGACAAATCGAAAAGCAATTCTCCGTGATAAGCGAAGACCCATGATAAATGTATTTTGTCCATTGAAATGCAGATTGAATATTCGTGACTTTTTTTACAAAATCGTCAACGTTTTTTTTTTTTCTCAAAAAATATTTTTTCCCGTGTTAAAAATACACACACCCCTTCCTAATTCATAACCTGGTAGATTTTTTTCTCATCCGCGAACTTTCATTTCTTATTTAATGTGTCGTTTGCTTTAACCCTTTATATCAAATTGATAAATGATGGTTTTATTTTTTGTTATAATTTCTCTGTCACAATGATATGATAAACAGGAAATACAGGAATAACAAAATTTCAGCAAAATAGTTGAGGGAGAGAGAAACAGACAGACAGACAAGCAGGCAGAGAGACAGAGAGCTGAGACAGAGAAAGAGAGACAGACAGACAGACAGACACAAGAGAGAGAGAGACAGAGACAGAGACAGAGAGACAGAGAAATTGATTGATTCAGATGACATTAATCAGCAAGATTATCTGCATCTGTCCATTTGTCCGTTCTAGTGTCAATCTGACCATTTCAAAAGCCCACCCCCTACATTTTTTTCTTTCCTATGAACCACTCACCTATCATGGATTCACTTCAAAACCCTCGTAACTACAGTTTGTTTCAAGCTATAACTACGAGGTTTTTGAAGTAAACCGACGCTATATGGATGTTCAACCCCGTCTTGCTAAATGAATAAAATAAAACTTTCAAGCCGAATAACCTGAATAATGCTACTTCAAAAATATTTTTCTGGAGAAAAAGTATCTTTTTATCATTACTGTGCAAGAGGTGAGTGGGGCGCGCTCAGGGCTCGTATTCACCAACCATTCTTAAGGACGCTCTTTTTCTTTTTCTCCAAAAACAACTTTCGTTTTAGCCAATCAGAAGTTATCTTACTTACAATTTGAAAAAAAATCTTGGAGATTAAGACGAAGAATATTCTGAAGAATGGTTAGCGAATACAGGCTCTGGAGCTTCGGGTTGAAGGGTGTGAGTAAACACATGGGCAACCAGTCGAATGATGCAACAAGAGCGTGACAGATGGCTAAAAAGGCCGAAGGAGGAAACATAGATAGTTGAAAAATGCACACTCAAAACCTCAAAAAATAGAAACGCATTGGGAAAATAAATAAAGGCATCGTGACTTATCAAATCAAAAACAGTTGTCACCGGCAGAGGGCGCTGCAGTCCTCTTCTGCAGGTCACGTGCAAACGTGAAAGATGAGAGCCGGGTTTTATCATAAGTAAATAACGAAAAACACCAAGTCAATATTTGCAGAAAAATGAATAATTGTGGTCCGAGAAGTGCAGCGAATAAATCTAAATATGAACTTTGAGTATAGTATCGCGATCGACGGACGTTGTTAAAATGTCGAAAATCAAAGGAATTTGAAATAATTTAAGACTGGAATACAAATACCGAAGAAATACTTTAGGAATACATGTGCTTAAAGCATAAATACGATTGTAGAATCAATAACGCGGGTTGCCTTTTGAAGAAAAAAAAATATGCGAAAAAAGAAGCAATTAGATCTATACAAACTGTAACAAAAGGACGACGGAAGGAGGAGGATAGTGGGAGGACAGGAAAAGAAGAACCAGATTGCAACGGCACAAGGACGACGATAGCACGACGGTTGGACGGGGGAGGTGGGAGGTCAGGGGCGGATGGGAGCTGGACGACAGAAGGAGGAGAAAAGGAAGATCATGGGAGGAGGGCGAGAGGGGAAAAGAAGGGGAAGAGGATATGAGAAGAAGAGAAAAGGAGGAGGATGGAAGCAGGACAAAGAAGGGAAGAGAGAAAGAAGAAGACGGGAGAAGGAGGTCGGGAGAAGGAAGAAAGAAGGAGGATGGAAGAAGAGGGAGAGAAAAAATAAAAGTAGAACGAGAGAAAGAGGACGGGAGGAAGAGGGCCGGAGGAGGAAAACAGGAGGAGAAAGATGGAAAGAAGGAAAAAGGGGAGGAATACAGAAGGAGAAGGACGGTAGAAGGAGGACGGAAAATGATGAAGAAATTACATTACAGCTCCTTGCCGAACCTAGCGATTTCAGCGACAATTTTTTGGACGGGTCCAAGTTGAAAGCACTAGCGGAGAACAATACATCATGTATTTGTATGGCACATATTATGAGATTTGAATCCGATAGTCTAGAAAACATTGTTGGAAGCAGAATGGTCCTTGGACATGCAAAAAGTACATTGTTTACCCGACAGTAGGCTTAGGTGGGTGTATACTTTTCGCAGAATCATTAACCCATTACCACAAATCCCTACTTTTGACGACGCTGAGATAGAAGCCTTTAGAAAACATTGTGGGAAAAGGAGAAAATGCTGGTAACCAGCATTTTCTCCTTTTCCCACAATGTTTTCCACCCTTCACAAAAACAAATTTCAAATTTTCAGTCTCTTTTATTTTGTCGCCTGCAAATGCTTTGGTTTTAGACAAGCCTAAATTTTTTGTCTTTTGGTAAAGTGTCAACCCTTTTCCCAAACGACAAATTTTAGACTCTACCAAACTCCAAGAGTTTGCAGACGACAATTTCAAATTTGATAAAAATGATAGAAACTTCTCCAAATGGGTAGAAAACACCGTGGGAAAAGGAGAAATTGCTCGTTACGAGCAATTTCTCCTTTTCCCACAGTGTTTTCAAAAGACTTGTGGTGCAGACACGTAAAAACAACCCTTGTTTGGAAGAGAGTTAAGCCCCTTTTTTTCACAGAGCATAAGTCAAATGATTCGTCAAAGAAGTATCTGTTGTAAATTTAGGCAGCCCCCTCCTTCATCGTAAAAACGACGTGTTTATAAGCTTTGAATAAATACAAACATTTCACTTCAAAGGGCGCTATTGTGGACAGCCTTTTTACTTTTTACAGGCTAATCTTTCCTGTCATAATTTTTGTTCTGTCGGTTTGATCCATTCATGTTAGAGAAAATGACGCGGGTACAGCTATGTGATGAAAGTCTACAGGTTTCTAACTATGCCCACTCAGTCTGTATCTTTCTTTATGGCTCTGTCTTTGTCTCTGTCTCTCTCTCCCTTTCTCTCTCTTTCCCCTCCTTCCCAATCTATCTATCTCTCTCACTCTCTCTCTCTCTCTCTCTCCGTCTCTGTCTCTCTCTGTCTCTCTGTCTCTCTCTGTCTGTCTGTCTGTCTGTCTCTGTCTGTCTGTCTGTCTGTCTGTCTGTCTGTCTCTCTCTCTCTCTCTGTCTCTCTCTCTCTCTCTCTCTCTCTCTCTCTCTCTATCTATCTATCCATCCATCCATCCATCTGTCTATCTATCTATCTATCTATCTATCTATCTATCTATCGCATGCTTGACCAGTCCGCATATCTCAGTTGATAGAGCTTAGGACTCATGAACGTGATGTTCCACGTCACTTGAAAGTGGGGGTTCGATTCCCGGAGCTGACTATATATTTACTAATAATCTTTCGGATGAGACATTAAACCGAGGTCCCGTGTGACGGTGCTATACACCGAACACGATAAAGCACGATAACTTAAGATGGGTTTCGTCCTGTATCTGCACTATCCACCATAACAATACTAGCAGCCATCAGGGGGCGTCGCCCATATGGGCCACCGGTGGCGACGATAAATAAACCCTAATTTAATCAATCAAATCCATGCACTTGTTGTCTTATGTCCTTAAAAGGGAAGGAAAAAAAAAGAAAATTGCAGAAGAAAATTCTGAAAACATCTCTGTAAAATCTTTTCAAGACACTCTTGTGTTAAAACGATCGTAAAAAAAGGGCTTTTCATAGCAGTGGGGAAAAATTAGGGGAAAATGCTGTTAGCAGTATTTTCAACCTTTCCCACAATGTCTACTACAATTTCATGTACAATTTACTTCAGTAAGTAAAGCTATTTTTTCCTTATCGTTTGGAAATACTTTCAACCTCGAGCAGTCTAGAAATTATTTGTCTGTGGGGAAGAGTTAAAGATGGGTACTTAGAATTTTCACGACACACCAAATCAAAAAAAAAAATATATATATATATATATATATATCACTGAAATTCATATGAAAAAAAAAAACAATACAAATCATCAATAATTAAGAATCATAAAATTACCAAAAAAAAAAAAATTTTTTTTTTTTGATGGTATTCCCTTAAAAGGCTACGTAGCCTCTTAAGCTATTTTTAGATAGAAAAAATGCATTATGGGAATGTTAAGTGACTGGCATGTGACTAATGACGCTTAAATTCCATTACATAACAAACATGTAATTATTTTTCATAATATCCTCTTCGGACGCTATGTTTGAGGCTTCGTCTGTGTATTTCCGGTATGTAAATGAGCGAGTTGTTCATGTAAAAATAGAACGTGATTACCGTCGATGTCGACCTTGGCCGTAGTAAATCTCTAGTTTTTCGTGTTGTCGGATGGTTTTCGACTACTGGGGTTTAATGAATGACGATTATAAAGCTTTGAGATTGTAAGGATGATATTTTTTGTATTTTTGTAAAATTTTCGTCTCAAATTCTGAAGGGCCACCTTTAAGGTTTACAGCCCCTAACTCTCATATCAAAGGACGGAAGCTGCCGAGATTGGCCGAACAGCCTTTACGAAAACGTCGATATTACACTATATTTAGGGATGAATTAGTGAGTCTACAATCAATATGACTTTCACACTTAAAGACGGAAGATGCCGAGATCGCCCGAATATCCCTTGCGAAAACCGTCGATGATACACGATATTCAGGTATGACTACTACACCTTCCTCTACTTTGCACTCACTGGAATTATTATTATTATTATTATTATTATCATTATTATTATTATTATTATCATTATTATTATTATTGTTGTTGTTGTTATCATCATAATTCAACGATCGTGTTAAGAATTGATATACATGTACATTGAAACACTAATCAAATTTAGAATATTTCTTTACAATAATACTTAATCACGCTATACAGTCTCTTTTGTTTTCACAGATTTAAAAAAATAAAGGCACCATAAATTGTAAGGCATTAATTGTGCAACACGCAAAAAAAAAAACATTGAAAAGCTACTTTTTTTCTCATGTAAGACACCTATGATCTTTTACTAAAGATTGATATTGCTTGACTCCTTACCAGAGGAAACAAAAATCTAGCCTTATCCAATTTGGAAACATTTGCAGACGTCAGTTTGAATGTGACTCAAATAATGCAATTTGACCTTGATATGGTAGAAAACATTGTGGGAAAAGGAGAAAATGCTGGTTACCAGCATTTTCTCCTTTTCCCACAATGTTTTCTAAAGGCTTCTTTCCTAAAGAATGTTTAAAGTCGTCATTCCTGCAGGTGATTTTGATCGAAATCAGACTGTGCATTTTGTGCAGTCTGATCACGATCAATTTATTCTATGTTTTGAGAAATAGCCCTGAAATCGTAATACTCGTATTATTTGTTTTTCACGTATCTGAAACTGTCATTTTCTCCGCCCTCAGAGAACTGCAACTTCACTGGCAAACGACTATACTCTCTCTTTGCAGTAAGACGACGATTGTAAACATCGTGGCAAATGTAGAAATTGCTCGTAACGAGGTACATCTCCGTTCACCAAAATGACAGTAATTTCTAATGAAATTTATTCGGACCATTTTTTTAAAAAATGATTTTGTGTAGTGTTGACCCTAATCGGCTAGCATGGACATGCGATCTGATCTTGGTTTATGCTCATTTCAATATCTTAATAGATATGATTAGGAAAGCCTCCACTATTATTGTATTCTTTTCTTTTTCTATTATACTAGCAGTTCATTTTGTACATTTGTATTATGTATATTTGATGATATAACGCAACTCAGTTTATTTACATGTATATGTAAAATATGATATATTTGTGTAATGGGCCGGAGGTCTTAATGTATATGGACGAAGGATTGACCAGAATGATTCCATACGCTATCATAAATGAACTTAACCTTTTAAAATTTGAACAGCCACAATTTCTTTCAGAAGTTTAAGATAAAATATTTGAGCATAATATTTAGTGTATGAAATTAAGTATTTATTACATCATCATATTTATTTTAATTTATTGTTGCTATTACAATTACTTAATAAAATTTTGAAGCAGTACAGGCCTTTAGTAATCTTTGTCATTTAACTCTTTACCACACAAAGCCAACTTTGACACCCCTAAGAAAGAAACCTTTTGAAAACTTGTGGGAAAAGGAGAAAATGCTGGTAACCAGGGTCCAAAAAATCCACTCGTCTGTTCGTCCTTACTAGCAAAAAAAATTGGTGAGAGGAAGTGGATTATCCTTCTTTGTCTTACTGTAG
Source organism: Tridacna crocea (assembly GCA_943736015.1). Classification (NCBI taxonomy): domain Eukaryota; kingdom Metazoa; phylum Mollusca; class Bivalvia; order Cardiida; family Cardiidae; genus Tridacna; species Tridacna crocea. The sequence goes on from OX031057.1 coordinate 69,882,510, forward strand.
GCCTAGTGTAAAATGGCAGGAGGACAAGTAAAAATTCCGATTTTCTTAGACCCTGGTAACCAGCATTTTCATCTTTTCCCACAATGTTTTCTACCTTATCAAAGAAAACTGCACTTTTTGGGCCACATTGCAATTGTCGTCTGCAATTGCTTTCAATTCAGATCAGGCCAAAACTTTGCTGTCCGGTAAAGGGAAAAACCTTTAGCACATAATTCCCGGGTTTTATATGCCATTTCACGAAAAGGGTGTTTGAAAAATAATGTGCAAAAAGGGAAAAAAGTCTGGTACGCAGCATTTTCTCCATTTCATTTTTCCGTCTGGTAAAATGTAAATTAAATGTAAATTGTGATTATCAGAAACTATTTCTCAAAATATAGTTTTAGAAATATTCCAACTCAATACCAAACGACCAAATTTACACATGTCCAAATTGAAAGCGTTTGCAGTCGACAAACTAAATGTGGCTAAAATAATGATGCCTGTCTTTGATATGGTAGAAAACATTGTGGGAAAAGGAGAAAATGCTGGCCACAAGCATTTTATCCTTTTCTCACAATGTTTTAAAAAGCCTTTTCCAGGGTCCTTAGACTTGGTATTGTGTGGTAAAGAGTAAATTAATAACCATAAATGTTTTCTAAATTTCATACTGGTAGCCTATAAAATTATAAGAATTAGAGGAACTTCTGTGGTGTAAGTAAAATATTTGCTTTTTTTAATGTAATCAAAACTGCTGCTTCTTTTTTACAAAGAAAATATCGTCGCTTTACTTCGAAGTAAACCGACAGTATTTTTTTTTTAATTTTGCAAGAAGATAAAATGACAAAGTAATCAGTTAAGTTCTGTTGTAGCGCCAGAATATTGGTTGTTTTTTTAAAAAACAACAGCTGTTTCGTTTTAATTTAAAATTGCTAAAACCTTTTCTGCTTCAATTTTGTTCATGGACAAAAAGACCAAAAAATAAATAGAGGATTTTTTTTCGATAAAAGATCGAAATTATTTCATCGAGTGAACATCATCGGCAATATTTTCACGAATTGCACAGCGACGAGTGAAAATATTACCGATGGTGTTCACGAGATGAAATAAATTTCAATCTTTCACAAAAAAAACCAAATATTCTATTTATTTCATGCTTTTAACACTTCCGGGGGGAATTTTATCAAAATCCAATACAGTTCTTTTCAGTTATTCCCCGTGGCGTGCCCCCTCCGGATAGCAACGCATAACAATATTACGCCAATATGTACGTAAGGTAAATGACGTCATATTTCCATCTAGCAATGAGTCATGCACATTTTACCAAAGTAACTGGAATATAAAAATCGATTTTTTCACTGGTCATAACCATGAAATATCGAAAAATATTTCACCAGTGTTTCTCGATAACCTACCGGAAAGCATGAAATAATATCAACGTCTGTTGTGACGTCAAAGGATTGAAATACAGCCTGTCAACATTCGAAATGCTAAGCGCGACTTACTGACATTTTGCGGACAATGTTGATCAAACATCATGCTGCACAGCATGTACAGTCTGATCTGTGGTGTACACTGTCCAAAATGTACATATTTTTCCCAAAATGATAGATTTGAAATGGCAAAATTTGGTTTACAATCAGCTTAAAAGTCTCAATTTACTTATATAGCAAGACAAAAGTTAAAGTTGCTCCTGTAAAGATTTCTGATATAAAAAAAAAAAGGGACTGAATATTGTGTACGATGGCTAAATCATCAAATCAATAGATGTATGTCTGCTTTTTAACTCTTAATTTGCTGAATAAACGAACAGAAAATATCCACTCAATTGAAAAAAAAACCAAATTTTGCGATTTTAAAGTTGATTTCAATGGTCAAAAAACACCGTATCGGACAGTGCACATTCAAGATCAGACTGCACGTTCTGTGCAGTCTGATCTTGGATCTACACTGTCAGCAATTTTAGCACCTCTTGTGAGTCGCTTGGCAACTTGAAATTAAGTTAGAAAATAGAAGATTGTTAAGATTCAAGAACTGTGAGCTACTAGTACATTTTTCTTTTTTGACACAAACTTTTTTTTTCAATTTGGTATGAAGACCAAATACCATATTAAATGCCGAGCCTCGATAGCTCAGCTGTTGGTATACCTAATTTGAGAACAGAAGGTCGCTAGTTCAATTTCTGGCTCGGCCAATTTCTTTCCGAGGACTGATGATAGTCATTGCGACAGGATTCATTCCTCTCTCATCGCTGACCATTGTTTCGACGATGATTATGTGGGAAAGCAGCCAGTGGCTAGGAAAAAAATTTGTGCGGGCTACTGGTAAAAGAAACCACAGGAAAGCAAGTGCTATGGTCGCCGCGATATAACGGAAATAATGTTGAAAACGGTGTTAAACACCATACAATCAGAACCGTATTATGTACACAAAATTCTGCTTTTTAAACCTAATGTAAGCTATTCTTTAAGTCTGTTACCACGTGACGAAGTTTTAGACTGATCCAACCTGAAACTTTTAACAAATGACAAATTAAACCTGACTCAGATATCAAAATTTGTCTTTGGAAAGTTAAAAAAAAAAATAGTTGGAAAAGGAGAAAATGCTGGCTACCAGCATTTTCTCCTTTTCCCGCTATGTTTTCAATAAATATTATCTTCAGGATCGTTAAAAGTACGGGTCGAGTGCTAAAGGGTAATTCTGTTTCAAAAGACAGTTGAAAATTCAGGACTGGTCAAAATTCAAAGCAGTTGAAGATTACAAATTAAATGCCGCTCAAATGATGAAATTTGTCTCTGAAAAAAGTAGAAAACATTGTAGAAAAAAGGAGAAAATGCTGAGAACCGTTCACGCCTTACATCCATAATCAGACTGCACGTTCTATGCAGTCTGACTTGAACTTAAACAAGTCGAGTCCATTTACACTTGAAAAAAATAAATAAAAAAATAGGGATAGCAAAAAAACTGACAAAAATAGATATACTTTTTCCCTTGTAAAATATAACTTTTTCCCTAAAATCTATATAACTCAAAGAACTGAGTTCTTTTGAGATCAGACTACACTTTCTCTCCAATCTGATATCGACCTACACTTTTGGCAAAAGCAAACCCCAATAGTTTATAACATTCTGTTAGGTCTTATAGAAATTAAGAGAATAATATTAATAGTTTATCTCCTTAAATTTGAGTGATCATATGCGATGGGTTTTTTTTTTCTTACGGCTAGTAAAACAGCTTGATGGGACGCATAGATCCAGGATCAGACTGCACAGATTTTGCTGTCTGATCTTGGTCTGCACAGCCCACTAAACAGTTCAAACTATTCTTTGCACTGAACAAAAACAATGCAAATATTTGAAAAATTACAAGAATATTGAATATTTTCTGCAAGTAAAAACAGAAAGGTGTGGTTTTGTCTGTTATGTTTTTAACAGACTACCTTGCAAAAGAGTGGCTAATGTATATCCAAGATCTGACTGCACGTTTAGTGAAGTCTGATCTTGATCTAAACTATCATTAAAAGCAACAAAACATTTTTTTTTCAGTGCTACAAATAAAAAAAAATATTTATACTTTATTTTCCATGCGTTTCTGACAGAAAATCAAATCGAATGTCGGACGTTGTAGATAGAAGATTGGACTATAAACAGAAAGTACAGTCTGATCTCAATCCACACAGTCCGGAAAGCAAATATAGCCATGTTTAGAATTCTAAGACTCGGTTGAATATGGGGGGGGGGGCGGAAAAAAAAACACACAGCTGACCAAAATGCCCTATAGATAACATTATATACTTTTACTCTTTACCAAACAAACAAACTTGTACATTTACGACTCCAAAGAGTTTTAAGAAAAGCATCGTGGGAAAAGAAGAAAATGCTGGAAACCAGCATTTTCTTCTTTTCCCACGATGTTTTTTCTCTTTAAAGATAAAATTCATTGACTGAGAGACCTTTTTTCCGTTTGTAGATGCTTTTAAATTGGACAAGTCAAAATTTTGACGTTTTTGGTAAAAGGTCAAATATAAAAGTTATATCAAATGATCCTGAGTTTTAAACAACCCTAAAGAAGAAAACAATGTAGAAAAAGGAGAGAATGAAAACGTTTATCCACATAAAACGGAGTTCTAACGACCCTGGGGTAGACAACTTTTGAAAATGTTGTTTAAAAAGGAGAAAATGCAGGTGACCAGAATTTCTTTTTTTCCTTTTCCTACATTGTTTTTCACCCTTCAAAAATTGAAATTTTAAATTTTGTGTCACATTTACTCTGTCATATTAAAATGCTTTCAAATTGGATAATTAATTTTTTTTACCGTTTGTAAAGAGTTTAAAAGATGTACATAAAGAATAAATATACCTTTCAAGAATAAACAATTAAAATCTAATTATCTCCACGGAAAAAAATAATAAAGTACTGTTTTTCGAAATTGATTCTAGATTTACGATCAGTCACGATAATCCATCAAAATATTTTCACAGATTGAGGAAAAATTCTTACGATCGCAGACGAAATATTACAAATTTGTCGTCTGTCTTTTTCAGAAGGTCGCGCGAGATAACGCCTCGCGCTCTGACAGGACACGAGATAATTCGAGATCTGTCAATCACGTGCTTGTGTCAATATACAGATTACAGACTGGATGCTATTGGACGGGTCTCTCATTTTTTCTGGTCTCTATTAAGTAGCCTTCTGAATATTTATGTCCTTTAGGTTGCAGCGCTCCGTTTGTGTCCCTCAAGCTTGTTAACCCTTTACCAGGCGACAAAATTTCAGCTTTGTCTAAATTGAAAGCATTTCCAGACAACAATTTCAATGTAGTTCAAACGGGGCAATTTTTTCTTTTATTGGATAGAAAACATTGTGGGAAAAGGAGAAAATGCTGGTTACCAGCATTTTCTCCTTTTCCCACAATGTTTTCAAAAGGCTTCTTCCCCGGGGTCGTTACAGTCGGCAATAAGCAGTAAAGGGTTAAAGCCCGACCGGGTTGCTCTGTGGTATAGCGAATCTGACTCGTGACCATGTGGTTATGAGTTCTGATTCGATTGAAGCAAACTTCAAGACCGTTCTAAAATGATAAGGCTTACAGCACGCGAAAAGGGGCATTCGGACATTTGCGTAAAGTGTCGTCTCGGATCAGCCTGCGCAGTCCGCGCAGGCTAATCCGAGACGGCACTCTACGACTACATTAGATTTTGTGCTACAGTAGACATGTGCAAAACAGAAAATTTATATAGAAAAAAAAAACGGAAAGTGTCGTTTCGGATTGGCTTGAGCGGACTGCACAAGCTGATCCGAGACGACACTTAGGGCAAATATTCTAATGACCCTTTTCACGTGTTGCAAACCATATAGAGATAACTCAGGTATACATCTTTATTATACTGCAAATGAATTTCTCGTGATCTGATTGGTTAACATGCCGGGAACATATATATCATGTTCCCTGGTAAAAATCAAAGCGCTGAAGGCACTGTTGTGGCGGTTGTCCGGTTGATCTTGAGTTTTTGGTCAGACAGGCAAGCTGACTCCTTTTATACCGCCCAATCATAATATGGGGGATATAAGTTTTGAGCTTCAACAGCTACGAAGTTATGGCCTGGACTGGACAAAAATTCCATCTGAATATCAACAAATGGCAATAACACAAAAAACATGAATGGCAGTTTTGGTTCTTATGCACTGCACTTCTCCATAATGTGTTCTGCCAATGTATGAAGTTTCAAGTTGATAGCTTTTATAGTTTGAAAGCCCGGGTGAAAAATTCGAGGTGAAACGATAGACAGACTGATGGACAAGGTGACCCCAGCATTACCCCCTAAAACTTTGCTTGCTGTTGGTATTACAAAACAGGTAAAACAGTTTTGCTTATCGCCTGGTACATGTATTTATTTAAATGTAAACTATACAGTAACAAATGTCAGAAATATTACCCCCATGACTATAATTTTTTTAAGTTCAACTTCACCGAGCACAAAACTTCAAATAATAATAATAATAATAAAAAAACAACAGAAAATTAGACATTATTCTTTTCAGTTAATCAATAACACATTCACTGGACCTAAGCTCAGTCATTCTGTTTAAACAGATACATGTATCAACACTAACAAAAAGCAACTGCATATTCCAAGCAAAATTGCATTTTTGTCCATATTTTCATTTAGGCCTAATAATCTTGGATATTTCTTCGAGGTAATCATGCATATTCCTACCAAAATTGCATTTTTGTCAATGTGTTCACCTGAATAATCCTGAACATATTTTTTAAGGTAATCAGTAACGCATTTATTGAATCTAAACTTCATCATTCTGCTTAACTCTTTACTAAACGACAAAATTTTAAACCAGTCTGTGTTGAAATACTTTGCAGACAACAAAATAAATGTGACTTAAATATTCAACTTTTTTTTGGAAAGGGTAGCATTTTATCAGCATTTTCTCCTTTTCCAGCAGTGTTTTCAAAAGGCTTCTTTGTTAACATCTTTAAATGTCGGGATTGTGTGGTAAAGACTTAAAAGACGTATCGACACAAATAAAAAACAACTGTATATTACAAGCAAATTTGATTTTTTGTCAATGTTTCCATCTTAAACTTGAGACAGATGATTGTGAAATTCTTCACAAGAACATAGTTCTTCACGATACGCATATTAAGTTATCAGCAAAAATTTTATTGATGTACATCCAAGTAAACATTGTGTCGTTGAGTTTGGAAAACAAATTGTTTCATTAGCCTGATAACATTTTTCATGAAAAATACATGGAGGTGCTTACTGAACAAAACTACAGTAAGTGTAAACAATCCCTGGTTTTTACAACCTTGAAATAGAAGTCTTTTGAAAGCATTTTGAGAATGGAGAATAAGCCGGTAACCAGCATTTTCTCAATCCCCCACAATGTTTTCTACCCTGCTGGAAACGAATTTCAATTATTTAGCAACATTTACTTTGTTGTCTGCAAGTGCTTTGAATTTGGACCATCTAAACTTTTGTTGTTTGGTAAAGGATTAATTATTCGCCTACAATAGTCGTGCAATAACCTGTTGGCATGTAAAAGAGCTACTAAACAAAATATCCAGCTTTAAGACTGAACAACTTTAAAACAGTATGTCCCTGACCTATCGACCAAATGGCATTAACTAACTACTCAATGATCATCATGCTGTTAGTAAATTAAATAATATACATAAGGAATAAAATAGTAAATACCCATTGATTTAAAGTACTCAAGACCAACTCTGAGCCTTGTAATTACACAAATCTGTCAAAACAAACTACAGGTCTCAGTAGTTTTTTTTTGTTCTCCGATCTATGCTTTTTACTATCAGGTGACATATGTCAATGTGAACAAGAAAAAGTAACAGCATATTCCATGCTAAACTGCATTTCTGTCCATGTTTTCACCTGAATAATTTTATCACCTACAATTTTACAAGTTTTGGCAAGAACGCAGCTTTTTACTTATGCTTTCCAATTTGGTAAAGACATCAATGTAGACTAAAATCTCACACGATCAAATATGTACAGACTAATTTGCAAATATCTGCAGAAGTTGCTGAATATGTGATCTGCTTGACCTAATCGAAGCATTTTAAGAATAACATCAGCTCGCCGAAGCTTCCCTCTTTGATTAAAACTTATAACAAGACAAAAATTAGACACTACTGTTTTCTGGTTATCAATGACCTATTTACTGAATCTAAGCTCAGTCATTCTGTTTAAAAGATACTGTATGTCAACAGTAACAAAAAGCAACTGCATATTTCAAGCAAAATTGCATTTTTGTAAATGTTTCCACCTTGATAATCCTGATATATTTTTCCATGTAATCAATAATGCATCTACTGAATCTAGGCCCAGTCTTTCTGTTTTAACAGATATGTCTGACACTAACAAAAAGCAACTGCATACTTTTAGCAAAATTGCATTTTTGTCAATGTTTTCAGTAAATAACCTTGAGAGATTTTTTTCGAGGTGGTCAATAATGCATCTACTGAGTCTATGCTCATTGAAACATTTTGTTTGAAAAAAATGTAAACACTAACAAAAAACACTGCATATTCCAAGTAATTTCTTTTTTGTCATCGTCTTCACCTAGAAATCTTGAGACATATGATTTGGAAAATCTTCACAATAATATAGTTCTTCACGTTACCCTTGTTTAGTTATCAGCAAAAATTTTATCCTATGTACATTTAAGGAAACATTGTATTGTTGAGTTTGGAAAACTAGTTGCTTCATTAGCCTCAGTACATGTATCATGAAATATACATAGAGATATTTGTCTCTGACGTTTCCACAAAAATATATAAAAACTGTTACCTAAAATCAATCTTCAATTCTTAAGTTCAAAACACACCACTTAGTATCTCCGTAAACTATTTATTGATAATTCAATCTTAATTAGTGCTTAGAGATTTATATTTACAATTTAAACCAGTCAAGTGAAACCACAGGATTTTGTCCATTTCACTGTGGTACACAAGCATTTCGGTAAAGAAAAGATGCATACTGAAATCACTCAGAAGAAACACAAAGTAAAATGTTTTTAAGACTGTTTAACTCATTACCACACGACAAACTTTTAGGTTTGTCCAAATTGAAACCATTTGTACACAACGAAATAAATGTGACTGAAAATTTGAAATTTGTTTTGTTACCAGCTTTTTCTCCTTATCCCACAATGTTTTCAAAAAGATTTCTTTTCCAGAGTTGTCAAAAGTAGGGATTGTGTAGTAATGGGTTAACATACAAATCTTTGTGTACAATATCAGTAATGCTGCAGAAAGCTTTTAACAAGACACCCATGCAAAGCTGATTTCCCTGCATACATGGTAGGCAAAAGTAAATACTGGCAGATAACTCTCAACTGAGACAAACTTTTTTGCATAACAATGACAGGCTGAAAGTTCCTAGTCATATTAGACACAGAGAAATCTAAAATTAACAAAGACCAGAAACTGGCCTTTAGATTAACAACAATATGTAAGATTAAATAATTATTTTTTTCATACACGGTCAAGGAGATCAAAATGTCAAGAGTCTCATCAAAGCTGTTGTTCAACCATTTGAGAATTTTCAAATGACTTTGCATAAATGTTCATAATGGAAAATATAGCAAGCAACCCTGGGGAATACTACTGTAACTTAACCATACAATAAGTATTTGTCAGCTGCAAATGCTCTAAATTTGGGAAAGTCATAGGTTTGTAATTGTTAAATGAGTCAAAGAATTCTTAATTATTAGGCACAAACATTCATGAACACTTTTTGCACAGCAAAGCCTCCAATGAATCACACTGGAGTATGATTCGAATACTCTGGTAACCATAGATTAACCCATTACCACACAATCCCTACTTTTAACGACCCTGAAGAAAGAAGCCTTAGAAAACATTGTGGGAAAAGGAGAAAATGCTGCTAACCAGCATTTTCTCCTTTTCCCACAATGTTTTCTACCCCTCTCAAAACAAATTTCATATTTTCAGTCACTTTCATTTTGTCCTCTGCAAATACTTTTGATTTTGACAAGTCTAAAATATTGTCGTTTGGTAACAAGTTAAATGACTGAAAACAGTTCATGTCCACTTGAAAATATTTAACCCATTACCACACAATCCTTACTTTTGACACCCCTGAAAGAAGCCTTTTGAAAACATTGTGGGAAAAGGAGGTAACCAGCATTTTCTCCTTATCCCACAGTGTTTTCTGCCCTTCGCAAAACAGATTTGAAATTTTCAGTCACTTCTATCTTGTCATCTGCAAATGTTTTCGAATTGGACAAAGTTAAAATTTTGTCGTTTGGTAATGAATTAATATGAAAGCATTGTGAAAAAAAGAAGCATTTGCTCAGACAACCAAATCATGTTTCCTGTCATGTTTCTGGCTTTAGTTACAAAAATATAAAAATACAACAAAAGTGGGACTTACCAATATGAAAAATAACAATGCTTACTGCAGTCTAAGTATTGTTTCAAATGGATAACTTCTTATTCATAATATGACAACATTTGAAAAAATATTTAGAAGAAAGACAATATCATCTATAAATACTAATAAAATACTATTGTACAAAAAGCATTTTATACATCTTTTTAGTCTGATTTTGGTATGGTCTTTCTGGTCTGACCCCCTTTCTATACCATTTCACCTGTTTCCAAACAGCAGCTTGAATCTGTTTGGTATCCACAATGTCATGTTGCTCATACCTGTGAATATGTACATATATTATTGAGCCATGCTCTATAAAAAAAAAAGGAGCTGCAACTGCAAAAAGAATAGACCCAGGTCAGCCTGTGTAGTCTGCCCAGGCTGACATGGGCCCACAATGTTTGCCGTTTGAATATATTCTGTATTTCCATGGACCAGTCTACTTCATGATTCAGTTGAATGTTAGACAAAATGGAGTTTATAGATCCATAATTATTTGATGCCTTGCTTGGTATAATAGATCAAAGAAATGCATTAAGTCTCTTTTTCATAGAGCATGGCCCATATTTTGACAAATATTTATCTTTTTGTGTTTATGCCAATTGGTGAAACAGTGCCAGATTACTAAATGAGTGTATGTGATATTAATGATTTTCACAATTTGAAATGAAATGCTCATTATTATCTACTTCATTTAACCTGACCCAGGTAACAATCATTTACATAAATCAATATTCTATTTTTATCCTTAGCATTGCTCGGCATAATTATTATGTCCAGAATGGTCAAGGAAATATTTCACACAGTTTACGCAAATCAAACCTTTACCTACTAGATATGTTGATCTAAAACTTTCAGTGCAGGACACTTTCTCATTTTTCACACAATATTTTAATACCATGAAAAGTAAAATCATCAGCCTATGAGTATGGCATTTCAAGTTATGTCCTGCATATATTTCCAGTTCAGAAGAACCTATAATTTCAAGTTGCTAATGAATGAATATTTTTCCTGTGCAGAAGGCAAAACCTGTTTTCAACTTGTACAAGCAAAAAGTTACAATAAGTCATGCTATTAGTCACTTTGTAAATAGGTGTTTATAACCAGAGTAGTCACAATTTTAAGCAAAGTTTACCTGATATAAGACATCTGAATTGTCATCTGCAAATGCTTTCAATTTGAAAAAGACAATTTCGAATTGTGTGGTAAAGGGTTAAAAAATACAGCATGCTTCTAATTTACATAATTCAAGGGTTTAGAAAAATGAATCTAATAATTCCTTATAGCCAAAAAATCAAGACAGCTGATCATTTTGAATTTCAATTTCATTTTGCCTCCCTATCTCAGAGCATTAATTATTATTTTCATGAAAAAAAGGTTTAAAAATATAAAACCTTCAGTATTTTGCCATGTATGCCTGCTTAGCTGCTATCTGGGTTGATTTCCTTAGAAAGTAATTCAATTGCACCTCCCAAATTGCTCTTCCATATTCGTTATATTTGCATCACTAGTGGCTTCAAAAAGCAGCCAGGAAGTTGTCCAACCAGGTTATCAATCATGGCTGTAAAAAAATGTTTTATAGAAATACAGTTCATTGCATTACAATGTATTAGAATTACCTACCATACAGTGAAAACATTCAAATTTCAGTCTTTGGTCATAAAGACAATGAAAATAACAAATTATATATGATCCACCAGTCTGCCCAGAAATTCTGTAATTGTTCTATGTTACTTGTAAACACTTGTGAAAATATTCCACCAAAATTGCAAATTTTCCATAGAATGGGTTTTGTTGCCATTTTCAAATTTAGCTGGCAGACCTTTGAACTGGTATGTTGTTTCACAGTCACAAACAAGAAGTAGATGGAATTCTGAGGAGAATTTGCAATTTACAAGGGCCCGATTTAGTTTTTAGAATTTAGTTTTTTAATTTATCCAATCAAACTGATCCTGCATCTTCAATAAAACAATTGCCACAGTACATATTTTCTATATTTTGATGTTTCCCCACCCAAAATGGTTTGTAACAAGACCCTCTTTAACCCATTACCACACAATCCCTACTTTTGATGCCCCTGAGAAAGAAGCCTTTTGAAAACACTATAGGAAAAGGAGAAAATGCTGGTAACCAGGATTTTCTCCTTTTTCCACAGTGTTTTCATCCTTCCCAAAACAAATTTCAATTTTTCAGTCACCTTTATTTTGTTGTCTGCAAATGCTTTCAATTTGAACCAGTGTAAGATTTTGTCCGTTGGTAATGAGTTAACTATAACCAGAAGACAAAATTTTTATAACTGGTCATAATCGAAAGATGTTGCAGACAACATAATAAATCTTCAAATTAGTAAAACTTGTATCAAAAAGGGTAGAAATTATTGTGTAAAACAAAGAAAATGCAGGTTACTATTATTTTCTTCTTTTCCCACAATGTTTTTCATAGCTTATTTTCTTTAGTGACCTTAAATGCAGGAATGAATGGTAATTGTTAAAAACTTCTCTTCACCGTAACAGAAAAATCAGGCCTGAGTTAATTAGGTAAATTTGGTAAAGAGTCAGACACATGTACATGGATTGGTACTTTCACTCATTACCAAACGACAAAATGTTAGGTTTGTCCAAATCTAAAGTATTTGCACATGACAAAATAAACGTGACTGAAAATTTCAAATTTGTTTTGTGAAGGGCAGAAAACATTGTGGGAAAAAGAGAAAATGCTGGTAACCAGCATTTTCTCCTCTTCCCATAATGGTTTCTAAAGGCTTCTTTCTCAGTGGGGTCAAAAGTAGGGATTGTGTGGTAATGGGTTAAGCAAATAACTCAGGTATAACAAAATTTACAAAGATAAAAAGAAAATATGATAGATCTCAATTACCTGAACTCAGTTCCATCCCTCTTGACGTAGTGGGTCATATGGGTCACATTATTTATCATAACAAAATTCACCTTTCACATATAAGTATCCACCGTGTCCTTTCTATATTTCTCCACACAACGCTGTCGTAAGAGAAGGAAACAGGCCAGAGAAGGCAAAATTGACACGCCCCCATTGTTTTCGAAAGAACATCGAATTTAACCTACGTCGGCCAACCTTCAAATTATAACCTGTCGCGGCAACTTCAACATGATCACAAGCATCAGGCAAACGATCCGCAAGCATAGTTATGCCAGTCAAAACTGATCTCGGGGTAAGACTGGGCAGCCTTTCTTTCTGTTTTGCGTGAATCGGCCTTAATTATAGAGTCGCGAAATTGTATGACAAACTTCTGCACCGGAAGTCTCAATCTCCGAGCAGAGTTGTCGTTCGTTACTCTCACCGCGCGAGAGAGTGCGGAAGTCTTAGAAAAAAAATCGTTTCTTTTTTTTTATTTTAGATCTATCGGTTACATTAATCGACAAAACACCTATAAAATACTTATATTCTTCATAAAGTATCATTGTATATTAAAACGAAATAATGCTAAAGATGATTTAATCATGCCGTGTCCGGCGGTAATTGACGTGAATGCCCGACCATTCTCTGCAGCTTACCGAGGCAATTCGATTGTTACAAGTACGTAGTATACCGACATTAGCCGATGTTTCAGAATGCAATAACTGTTGGCCAACCTTAACTGTCTCTTAGAATGCATTTTTAAGCATAAAATCAATCACTTTCAACACTTCTTTAATCAGTAAAATTAGTTTAAGCCGTCTTCTTTAGAAGCAGTAGCTTATTTGGTGGACTACTTTTTATGGAGTTAACTGAAATTTTATGGCGGTTATTAGGTATGTTCATAACCGAATCATAGGCAATGAGTTTGGCTTTTAGACTTATTTATTTTTCGAATTTTGTTTCGAATTTTGGATTTTTTTTTCGAATTTTGGAATTTTCGTTGACTCTGTGGCGACAACCGCCACAAAAACCCACGCGAAGCCAGTTTCCCTTTTGAGTGCCCCGTAAACATCACTGCACGTGCAACACAACATCCAAAATGGCGGGTCGATCGATCACCAAACTGCAATTTATGCACCAAATTGCACGTTTTAGTGACGTCAGTTTACAGTGACGTCAATTTTCATTGAATTGGGGCACTAAGAAGGGAATTTCTATTTCGCCAGCATACTCGATTCGTGAGATTATAAAACAGGAAAATTTCGCTGAATGAGCTTTGAAATGACAAAACTTTGCAGTATAATAAATTCGTAGTACAAGTTTCCAAGTCCTCTGCCACCTGACCGTACAACTAATATTTTATTTGGATTTGTTCAAATTGAGAGCATTTGCAGCAAACAAATTAAATTTTCCTCAAATGAAGGGATTTGCATGTGATGCGGTACAAAACAGAATGAATAGGGAGAAAATACTGGTTACCAGCATTTACCTGCATCCCCCTTTTTTGTATGACTTTACCTTTAACTAGACGCCAAAACACCAGGGTCGTTAAAACTTAGGAATGTGGGGTAAAGTTTAATGACGTTTATTTCAACAGCCAACGATTCTTGGACTCTTTTCGTCATAAAGTTAATCAAGGGAGAAAAGTGTGTCCGACGAGGGACTCGAACTCACAACTCCCGGAACACCAGTGCAGCAGCTCTACCAACTGAGCATTTGGTCTTGAGTCCACCCAACGTCGATTACAACACTCTGTCCCATCATGATCTTTTGGGAGTAAGCAATTCCCCTTTCAGTCCCCATAGACCGCCCGTGCCGCTAGCCCGAGTTCACGAATCAACCTCGTTGCCAATGAAGTAAATCAAGGGAGAAAAGTGTGTCCGACGTGAGATTCAAACCTACGACCCCCGCCGAACGCTAGTACCGAAGCTCTACTAACTGAGCTAGCCGGGCATCTAGTCAACGTCATACACAACAGTCACATTGGACGATATTCCATGAATTAGCGGCCAGAATATGCGATATATACATTTGCAGACACAGAACAGTCTTTCCATGGGTAAAACTCAAAACCATCTCTAAAAGAAGTATATAAAAAGATACGTTTGACGGTGGTCCTTATTTTGTTTATCTCAAATGTGTGCTACGTTTGACGGTGGTCCTCATTTTGTTTATCTCAAATGTGTGCTACTGAAGAATAGGCTCGGATCTCTTGCACTGAATACAAGAGAAACTGTGTGACGTAACCACCGTCCATCACGTCAAGATGGCCACTCCGTCGTGGTCGTAACGCAAGTAAAGTGACGTCATCACTTATCGTAAACTCATTACCAAACGACAGTATTTTAGGTTTGTCCAAGTCGAAAGCATTTGCAGATGACAAAAATAAAAGTGACTGAAAATTTGAAATTTGTTTTGTGAATGGTAGAAAACATTGTGGGAAAAGGAGAAAATGCTGGTTACCAGCATTTTCTCCTTTTCCCACAATGTTTTCTGAAGGCTTCTTTCTGAGGGTCGTCAAAAGTAGGAATTGTGTGGTAATGGGTTAATTAAAGAATGTTAGACAACTTGGGTTTTATCGGTATTAAGTATCGTACCTTTCTGATTTTTCCACAACGTTTACATTTTCTGCTATAAACACAATAGTGAATACATGTATTGACGTTGGAAGTAAAGCAATTTAGCACAAGCAACGATTTCATATACAACCACAAGAAATTTTCACTCTTTGAAATAGGCCTATACAACTGAAAACTTTCAAATATCAAACAGAAGCATGGACCAAAGAAAGCGCCTACTTAACCCTTTAACCCTTTACCAAACGACATTTCAGACTGGTCTAAATTGAAAGCACTTGCAGACGACAAAATAAACGTCACTAAAAAATTAAAATTTGTTTCCAGCAGGATAGAAAACATTGTGGGAAAAGGAGAAAATGCTGGTTACCAGCATTTTCTCCTTTTCCTACAATGTTTTCAAAAGCTTTCTCCATCAGGGGTGTTAAAAGTTGTCATAGTGTTAATTAATCTTTGTTTCAATGACTATTATAGTCTCAGTATTGGGATGCGTCTCGGGGGGAAAAATGCTACTGAAAGAACGACGTCAGAATTTCGACTTTACCTTTAACTAGACGCAAAAAAATACGGACTTGTCCAACGTGAAAACTCTTTGCGTACGAAAAATTAAATATGGCTCAATACAGTAGGAATGTGGTAGAAAACATTGCTGGAAAAAGGGAAAATGCTAGTAACCAATATTTTCTCCTTTTTCCAACAATGTTTTGATGGGTTGTCGAAACAGGAGAGTGTTGGGTAAAGGATTAAAACTGGTGGGTAACAAGTATTTTAACTTTTGACAAAATGTCTCTCTGATTTTCAAAAATTTTAAACATCGAAAGTGAAGTAGTTTACAGTTAAAACTGTAGGGTAAATAAGCCTGCCTTATCACGATTCAGTCACGACAAGTCGTTCAATTAATTCCTCAATAAATAGTGAAATATTTCCGTAAATCTCGCCTTGTTCTTTGAAGCTACCTCAAGAATGTGAACCACCGTCACGTGTTACGTCACATAAAACCATGCGGATATCCTCAGTAAACATGGCGTCCGTTCGGAACGAACTTCCGCCGTGTTTACTGAGGCTTTCTGACTTTAACACCTGTGATAATCGCCGTGTTTACAAGGCATGATGGGATATCGGTGTGAAAGATGGCCACTTGACTTCAATGGTCAAGATTTTAAGGTATTATGTGGATTAATATAGATAACGCAACGTGAGCTTTTTCATCCCGAGGTGCGGCACCTCGTGTACTGGTATTTCGAGTTTCACAAACTCGGACAAATCTTCACAAGCATCATTAATACAAGTGTACGGAGATAGCAACATTTCCACGCCGGAATTTACTTTTTCTTTTGAGTTTCCGTGTACGATGGCGGCAAGCGGCAAACCCTGTAGTGAGTCATCATCCGTTTAAATCTTTACCAAACGACAAAACTTTAGACTGTTACAAACTGAAAGCATTTGCAAAAAGCAAAATGAACGAGATTGACTTAAGACGAGTGCTAGTTACTTTTTCCCACTGTGTTTTCAGAAGGCTTCTTCCTCTGGGTCCTAAATTCAGGAATTGTTTGGGAAAGAGTTAACCTACGAATGAGTAAACATGGCTCTTTACCTTTTTATCAGATGACAAAATTTTAGACTCGTCCAAGTTAGTAACAGTGGCATACAACGTATCTATCGTCCCTAAAAGAATGAGATTTGCCACCGAAAGCTTAGGGAAAAAATGTGGGAAAAGGAGATTATACTATACAATAGGGACACAAATACTGCATTTGTAAAATATGTATTTCAATATGCGAGAGAGTGTGAAGATCCAAGATCAGTCCGCACTTTCTATGCAGTCTGATCTTGGTCTACACTATAAAAACCTACTTATAGAAGTAAAAGACTTCGCAAAAAAAAGAGAAAAAACAGCAAGTTGTAAAAAAACACTTGTATCTTTATTTTCACCGTATTTCATACGTCAAAAAATTACCAAAAAGTTTATCACATATTAAATAGCACAAAATGACATACATGTACATCAAATCAATTTCACAACATAAACCTTTCAGCACTTTTCATAACTAGTGGCCCTTGTGGGCTGTGTAAATCAAAGATCAGAATGCAATAAACGTGCAGTCTGATCTTTGATTTACACTGTCTACTTTGCCAAGATATTCTTGATTAGAGCAACTCTGTTATTGTAGTCGTCTTATTTCTAAGCTACAAGTGTCTGTAAGGGTTCTTTGCATTTCTACGGGTTAATCCTGTACTACAAAATTCTGAATTTAATTTAAACAACCTGGAGCAAAAAGGCTTTCGAAAACATCACAGGAAAAGGATAAAATGCAGGTAACCTGCATTTCTTCCGTTTTCAATTTTGTGTACTTCCCTTTTAACACTTTACCAAACAACAAATCCATAGACTGGTCCAAGTTGAAAGCATTTGCAGACGACAAAATAAATGTGACTGAAAAATCAAAACTTGATTTGGGAAAGGTAGAAACATGGTGGGAAAAGGACAAAATGCTGATTACCAGTATTTTCTCCTTTTCCCACAATGTTTTCAAAAGGCTTCTTTCTCAGGGTCATCAAAGGTGGGGATTGTTTGGTAAAGAATTTTAACAATCTGGAGCAAAAAGGCTCTTGAAAACATCACGGGAAAAGGATAAAATGCAAGTAACCTGCTTTTTTTCCTTTTCCCATGACTATACTTCCCTTTTTAAAGGCAATTTCTATCGTTTAAGCCATGCTGAATTTGTCGTCTGCAAATATTTTTGATGTCAGTCTAAAATTATGTCATATGGTAAAGAGATAATACAAGGAACGATAGGATGACCTGCCCATTATATTAAGTTTCCATCCAAACCATTTTTACTCATGGTGAAAATTTGAAGATGAGACAAAACAAAAAAATTCTTTACTCATGATGAAAATTTAAAGATGAGACAAAACAACAAAATTCATTCATAATTGGGCCAATCAGCAAAAAAAAAAAAAGATTTAATAACTGCATTTATATGAAAATATTGTTGCAAATGGAGAAACTGGTTGTTAAGAACAATATCTTCCACCGTTATTACTTTTTCAATTAATCTTTAACAACACAATCCCAAGTTTTGCAAAAGGTCAAAACCACTTTTTTGATCAATTTTTCCCTCTGTCATACAGTTTTCAATTTATACAAGACCATAAATTCCTCTAAAGCAGGTACCCAATTAAAGCATTCGGCACTTTTATCAAATACAGTATATTTATAAACAAATTTACACTAACTTGGAAATTCCATTTCCCACATGAAAACGCTACCCATACTCTGTAAAAAAGGGGGTTTAACTCTTTACCATATGGCAAAATTTAAAACCGATCTAAATTGAAAGCAGCTTAAGGCAACAATTTCATATTGGCTCAATTGATACAATTTTTCTCTGATAGAGTAGAAAACTTTCTGGGAAAAGGAGAAAATGTTACCAGCATTTTCTCCTTTTTCCACAATGCTTTCAAAAGACTTCTTCCTTTGGGTCTGATTAAAAGTCATCATTGTGTGGTAAAGAGTTAATGCAACAGCAAAGAATTTCAAGCCATGTCAGCTTGTGCAGTCCACCAAAGCTAACCAGGGTCGAAACTTCTTTCTATTTGTCAAATCTAGGCATGCCAAAGGACTTGTCTACCTTTCTATTCAGTCAGTTGTTAAGCGGAATGGATTTCATGGGTTCATAATTATACGATGACTTGCATGGGTATAATGTATCATGAAAATGCATTCAACCCATAATCACACAATCCCTACTTTTGATGACACCGAGAAAGTAGCCTTTAGAAAACATTGTGTGAAATGGAGAAAATGCTGGTAACCAGCATTTTCTCCTTTTCACACAATGTTTTCTACCCTTCTCAAAACAAATTTCAAATTTTCAGTCACATTTATTTTGTTGTCTGCAAATCTTTTTGATTTGGACAAATCTAAAACTTTGTTGTTTAGTAATGAGTTAACTCCCTTATGACAGAGCATGGGTAATATCTATGGCAAAAACAAAATGTGATCCATCACACAAAAAGGGACCATCAGAGAACAGTGAAAGTGTCCACCCTGGACAGACTGCGCAATTTGCACAGTCTGACCAGGGTGGGCACTTTTCACTTTTATGGTATTTTCTGTATCAAAAGTGGTCATTCTACCTTACTTTACAATAACTTTTTAACTACCTACTTAGAATGACCTGCACTTTCATTGATCTGTTTACATCTAATGATGTACGGTATTCCTAGGTTTACTCTTTTTCCATGACGGCTTACATATCTGTATTATGAATTTCATTCTAAACACAGATATAGAAAAATAAACTGTTCAAAATAATTTATTCATAAGCATTACTTATAAACATTATTTCCTAGGAATATAATTATAGCAAAACAAAGTTCATTCATCAAAACACAATACCCATATATATTTAAAATGCATTTTTGCAAAGAGACCGGTGTCTGAAAACAATGGGGCAAACAGAAAAAATCACATGCAATTAGCAATTTCTCCTTTTGCTACCATTTTCTCAAAAGGAGCTCTAAGGGAAACTACAGCTACCACTAAATCTGAAATTACCCCCTTCCCCCAACTCTTTGTCACAAAAAACAGGTTTTTTGTCACAGGATGCAGAATAGTTTAGTAAAAAAGTAAGATTTGAAAAAAGTTCAAGAGGAGTTAATTCTGCAACAGATTGCAGCAGGGTCATGAAAAATGCACTAGTACAACTTCATGTACATAGGACCCCTGTGTGTACATTCGAGTTCAGTAAGTACAGACAAATTTGTATCTACAAATTGTAGATTGCAGTTGTAGATACAAATTGTACCGACAGACAGATGGACGGATGGACAGACAGCCATGCCAATTCCAATATACCCTCCTCCACTTTGTTGTGTGTGTGTGTGTGTGTGTGTGTGTGGGGGGGGGGTTATAATAAAAATGCGCACATTGACACCATTGAGCAATAAATAATTTGAAGCACATTTACATATTATTTCAAAGACTTTAACCCTTTACCTCTCACACCCATGATTAAACAGTTCTAAAGAAAAAGGAATCTAAGAACTCCAAGGGGGTAGAAGAAAATGCTGGTAACTACTTTTTTTTCCCTTCTTTCCCATTGTTTTATACCCTTTAACTCTACAAACCACAAAGTTTTAGACCTGTCCACATTGAAAGCAGAAGCAGATGCCAAAATAAAACTTACTGAAAATTTGAAATTGTCTTGGAAAGGATACAAAACATTGTGGGAATAGGAGAAAATGCTGGTTACCAGCATTTTCTCCTTTTCCCACATTTTCAAAAGGCTTCTTTCTCTGGGTTGTTAAAAGTTGGGATTGTGTGGTAATGGGTTGAAAGACAAATCCTTTCATTTAAGCTTAATTTGAATTGTCATAAATCTGCAAATTGGACCAAGTTTAAAATTCTGTTGCTACACGTATAACCAGAGCTCCACATAGAATGATTTTGATTTCAAAATTGGAAATAATAATTATTATCCACTAAAACCTATGTTGTGGGTGCTCATTAGAATCGTCTCATCAAGACGATTCTAATGAGTACCCAAAACATAGGGTTTCAAAGAGAAATAATGGATTTAGGATACCATCTGAAGCTCTGAATCATATTCCATACACAGGCTCTTTGATTGGCTGGTAAAGACAGCCCTTGCCAACAAAACCCTACATGCCACTCTCAGATCCAAAGTGAAAAAGCAGCCAATTTGCATGAGACTGTCACTCTTTCTTGTCATTCTCACTGGAGACCCATCCTTGTTCGCAGTGTCACATTGAACATATTATCTGTCAATAAAACAAAGAGAGACAACTCTAACAATTGCATTACAATATCTTTTCATTATTACCCATACCAAAAAACCAGTTCCTGCTAGCTCAGTTGCTAGTGTATAGAACTCAAGAACAAGGAGTCCCTTGTTCGATCCCCAGTTTGGCCAATTTCTTTCAGAGGATAATAATTGTAGCAATATCCTTTCCACTCTTAGTATAGACCATTGTTTTGATGATGGTTATGAGGAAATGCAGCCAGTGGCTTGGAAAGAATATTGTGGTAAGTGCACTGCTGTTAAAAAAAAAAAAAACTTCAGGGAAAGCATAGATATGTGCACTGGCTGCCATGATATAACTGAAAATAATATTGAAAACAGCCTTTAACACTATACAATCAATCAGTCAATATATTAACAACACTTTGTATTTTTCTAAATCAAATGCAGATGATTGTCTTTTAGCAGTCAACTTTCAAGAACATTGAGCAAAAAAGAAATATTGTGGGCAACAAGCATTTTTCTTCTAGCAAAACTTGTGAACATTTATTTACTAATGAAACCATCATAATCAACAAACAAGAAAATTTTAGACTATTCCAAACTGAAAATATTTATAGACAATAAATTTAATGTGGGATGGGACTGAAAAAGGATAAATGGTAAACATTTCCCCTTTTCCCTTTCATCTGGTAAAGGGTTAATAAGCAATGGCTTCCTTTGGCAACACTGTCTTAACGATACACATGCAGTTTTTATAACCGGATAAGCCCCACCTATCTACACCTCACAATCGACCAGAATCAATTTCAGAATCCAAAGAGATTAGTGTAAGTTATAAGAACTTGTTTCTGAATGGATGTAAAATTAATCTTTTAACCCTTTACAACACAATGACGACTTCTAACATCCCTGAAAGTGAAAGCTTTTGAAAAGATTGCGGAAAAAGGAGAAAATGCTGGTTGCCAGCATTTTCTCCTTTTCCCACAATCTTTTCTACCCTATCAAAGAAAAATCATTTTATATGAGCCACACTGAAACAACTGTCATCTGCAAAAATTAATGTTTTCAATTTGGACTCGTCTAAAATTTCGTTGTGTAGTAAAGGGTTAATCTTCACCTTTGTTTGTGTTCAAAGCTGTTTCAGCCGCCTTCATCTCCCCCTGTTGAATACTGCGCCCTTGCCCAACTGCCAATCTTTTACCCCGGAAATATACAGCCACTTTAAACGTTCTTGTATTGGTTGGCCCTGACTGGCTGAGAACTCTAGAAAAGATCACATGACAAACAAGTATAAGTCATTTGTACTTTAATCATAGTTCCTAAGACTGTAGGCTAAGAAATTGTCATCCAAATAACATAACATAACATAACATAACATATTTTATTTCCGTAAGTTAGGCCTCCGGCCCATTTTACATATACTTTACATATACAGTTTTACGAGAGTGACAATATGAATATGAAGAAAAGCTTGCAAATTTCTGATTTTTTTTTTTTCCGCATGTTAAATCAATATAATAGCCCACACTAACTCTCAATATACATAATATACATACACACACACACACACACATATATATATATTGAGAATCAGTGATGAATCATGCGCAGGCAAAAGGACATTCTATGCATTTCTGCTACTCAAGATACCAATCAAGTCATATCACAATGCTGGATCTTTTATTTTCCATTTTGTGCAAACAGCGACTGAATCATGAGGTAGACTTTACTGGTTCCTTAACATTCAGAAAAAATGACCAGTGGCAAAAAAGTATCGACGGAGGTCAGCCTGTGCGGACTGCGCAGGGTGACCTGTGTTGACACTCCTTGCAGATGCATTTCGGCGCTTTTTCTGAGAGCATGGCTCAAATATCTTACAAATCGCGAGGATTCTTTGCAAAAATAGTCCTCAATGATCGAGCAGCAAATACTGCTTAAAAACCCCTCTACTAACATCAAGAGCGGCGCTATGCACAGTTGCACAGCTTGCAAAAAACAGTGTAGACAGTGTAGATCCAAGATCAGACCACACCTAAAGTACAGTTTAATCCTAGATCTGCTCTATCCACAACATTGAAACATAGTCTGGCTAAAACAAACGAGATTGCAATAAATTTCCGTTGTTTTCCAGATTAAAATAATAATGATAGTAATAATAATATAATAATAATTTAGAAATGTGTATCAACATACATGTACTTGTAAAATACACGAAGCTTCAGAAACTGGTTAATTTTCAGACTTGGTTCTTTTTAATTTAAATGCTTCTATTAGGTATTTAGCAAGTTGTTTTATATTTATTTCTTTGTTATCAGACATGATTCTATAAAACAAAGTTATTGTTGGATATGCATTTTTCCACTCATCAACAAAATAGAGACTTCGCAGTTCGTCATATTGAGGACAATTCAATAGGAAGTGAAATTCATCTTCTATTACGAAAACGTTACGTTTCAAACATGAGTCACAAAATCTAAAGTTATAGTCAATATTTTTATGCCTACCTATTTCTACATTCAAAGTATGACTAGAACATCTAAAATTAGATAATATGCGGAGACATGTCTGTTAACAGATATTTCTCTACGTTAAGCAATGAATAAAAATGTTGGTAGTGTTTAGCTTTTGGTGAGTTATTAATTTTCTCATGCAACCATTGATTAGAACAGTCAATTAAACGTTCTTTGAAAGTTTTTAGAAATTGCTGAGAGTCACCTACACCGTTAGATATCCAAACAAATCCAAATCCATACTCAAATAGTACTTGTCTAATTTTTGATGCCCATGTTACTCTTCCACTTTCATCTAATATCCTAAGCATATCATAGCACTGTTTTGGGTATCTATTATTTGACATTTCTGTTAATTTGAGCCAATATTTAATACACTGTGAAATATAGGTAACTGCTATATGGTATCTTCCGCATTCTGTTAATGCAAAAAAATCAGCTCTACTTTGATTAAGGCAACAAACACGTTTGCAGAAATCAATGTGAACCTTTTCAACAGACTGACTATATTCATAACCCCAGACGTCAGAGGCAAAACAGAGTATAGGTTTTACCATTGAATCAAATAATTTAAAATAATCACTTGGGCTAAAATAACCAAACTTTCTTTTAGACCTATATATACTGTAGCAAGCTTTTTTTGCTTGTGCTGCTTGGTTATTCTTAAGACTTGACCAACATAACCTTGACGTAATTAGTGCTCCCAAATACTTTTGGAGGGAAACTGTTTCAATTTCTTTTCCATCATAAAACCATTTTTCGCTCTTTTTCAAAACTCCTCCTTTTCGGAAAACAACGATTTTTGTTTTATCTAGATTTAAACACATCCCGACCGACTTACAAAATTTATGGATAGAGTCTAATTGCTTTTGTAGATTAAAAACTGTATCAGCAAAACAAGATACATCATCGGCAAAAAGTAAAGCTAAAATATCTTCAATATCATTTGAGACAAAGACTCCGCGGTTGCATTCCAATCTTAAATATTCAACAAGATCGTTTATAAATAGGTCGAAAATGACAGGTGAGCTTCCACATCCTTGTCGCGTGCCTCTTTTACACTGAAAAGGGTTTAATAAAATATCATAAATCTTAATTTTACAGTTTAACTGTCCATACATAGTTTTAAAAATCCTCAAAAATTTTCCACCGATTCCTTTCCTTTCTAAAGAATTCCAAAGTTTCTCGTGATCGATACAATCGAAAGCTTTTCTGAAATCCACAAATAAACAATAAAACCTCCCTCTTTTTTTGAAAGGTATTTTTGTACAAGGGACTGTAAGGTAAATATATTATCAACGATACTGTAGTTTTTTCTAAAGCCGGCTTGCGCCTCGTTTAAAATATCATTTCGCTCAGTCCATATTGAAAGTCTGTTTGTTAAGATATTTATGAATACTTTACATAAACTATTAATAAGTGAAATACCTCTATAGTTATGTGGATTATCTGTAGGTCCACTTTTATGAAGTGGAACAACAATACGAGTACTCCAATCTACAGGGAAATACCCAGTGTCATATATTGTATTAAATAATTCTGTTAAAAAGGGCAGTATTACATCACTGGTATGTTCATATAATTCAATACATAGACCATCAGGTCCCACAGACTTGTTTGGTTTTACCCGTTTAATACTTTGTTTAATTTCTTCAGAAGAGATTTTTTCGTTTAGATATGAATCATCACAGTCGTGAACAATATCGTTAAGTATGTTTTCTTTACAATCAATATTGGATTTCTCATGCAAATTTTTGAAATGATCCACCCAATCTTTGTAACTGACATTAGAAGATTTGTCATGTCTTTTAGTAGAAGTCCTTATTAAACTCCAAAATGTTTTAGCATTTTTCCTGAAACGAACAAGTTTGGACCTATTTTCACGTTCAAGATTTAGACGACTTTGTTTACATTTTGCCTTAAATTTATTACGCACAATTTTATATTGTAAAAAATCATCGTTCTTATTACTATTCCTATATTTTCTCAAAGAATATACCCTCAACTGTTTCATCCTTTGGCATTCCTCATTCCACCATTCGGGTTTTTTTAAACTATAATTATCATTGTATAAATATTTTTTCTTCATATTTCCAGCCGATTTATAAAAGCACTCTTGAAATTTTTCAAGTTCATTCTCTATATTTGTCAACGGAAAACCCATAGAGTTAAAATAAGTATGAAAAGTGCTCAAAAAATTATGCATAAAATCATCTTTCAGATTTTCGTTCCACTTGTATTGCTGGTGTATTTCATTACCAGCAGTATGACTTTCGAAATTATTATTCAAGCACTTGTCCGTTTCGAACTCTAGTTTGCATACCAATGGGAAATGATCAGAAAATTCTACATTTTCTACCCTAAAACATTTAACATTTCTAAATAACTGTGTTGAGACTACAATATAATCAACAATACTCTTGCCATCATTTGCAAAACATGTATAATCACCGCTGAGATCGCCATTTATCCTACCATTCAAAATATGCACACTATGGGTACAACACAACTCAATAAGCGACTGTCCAAACTTGTTTAAAAGCAACATATCTTTGGATTTTCTAGGTAAGTTAAAGTTATCGTGTGGGTAGTCTACTACGTTTTCAAAAATATGTTCAATATCGTCATTTATAATAAAATCATCGATATCTTTGGTTCTGGCATTAAAATCACCAGCAAATAAATCTACATGACGAAAAACTTAACACTGTGTTTCCGTATCAATAATTATACAAAAACCAACCATGTTACGAAGGAGTATATAATAATAGTGGGAGACAAATGGTAGCAAACACAAGTTAGACAACAGGATTTCTATCCTTTGATCATCATAGGCTTAAATATAGTTTTATAGATATATACAATTATAAGTTGTACGGTCAGGTGGCAGGGGACTTGGAAACTTGTTCAGGGTTGTGGATTCGTCTCAGGGCGACACGATTCACCACAGCCATTAACAATTTCAAAGTTCCCTGCCACTTGACTGTAAAACAAATTTATGATACTGCAAAATTTTACCATTCCAACATTAATTTTGTTAAGTGAATTTCGTCTGTTCTGTTGGTTTAGAAAATTAACTACGCTGACGAAGTAGCATTTCCCTCCTGAGTGCCCCAATTCAATGAAAAGTAACATCACCGAAACCTTGGTATTACGAACTAAAACAATTAGCTTGACGCAAAATCTTAATGTTAAACTTGATCGACACCATCATTCTGGATGTTGTGTTGATAGTATAGTCAAGTATATAGGGCTCCTGAGAGGGAAACTGCTTTTAATTGGTTTTGCAAGAGTACAGGATATTATATGTTCAAGGCGTATTATCCAATCAGATCATGAGAAATTTCTTTACAAACCCACAGCAAGCACATTCATTGTTGGACCAAAATTGTTTTAAAACATTTTCTTTGAAACTGACAAACTATAAAAATTGGTGTGTAACTTATCATATATATATAGTCCTTTACTACAAAATCCCCACCATGACAGAAGAGGATTAGAAAATATTGTGGGAAAAGGAAAGAATGCTAATAACCAGCATTTTCTCCTTTTCCCACAAATATTTTCCACCCATCAAAAGGCAAATTTTACTTTTTGAGTCATACTAAAATTGTTGTCTGCAAATGCTTTCAATTTGGACAAGTCTTAACTCTTTACCAAACAACAAAATTTTGGACAAGTCCAAATTGAAAGTATTTGCAGATGACAAATGTGAATCAAAAATTGAATTTTGATTTTGGGAGTGTAGAAAACATTGTACGAAAAGGAGAAAATGATGGTTACCAGCATTTTCTCCTTTTCCCACAATGTTTTCAAAAGCTTTCCTTCTCAGGTTCATTAAAGTTTGTCATTTAGCAAAGAAATGAAAATGTCTTAAAACTGAAGGCCAATTTAACTTCAAATCTGAAATTTCAAATAATTAAATGTTAGGTCAAGGTCAAGATTATACTAAATGTCAAAGGTCAAGGTAACCTCTTGAAATGACCTACTTATAAATTGGAATGTCAGGATACTCTTCATTGGTGTCTCTCAATGTCAAGCAGGACTGCTGCAGCTGTGATTTGGGGTCATTCCAGTCTTGATTTGTAATAAATATCTGAAAAGAGTGAAGAGGTAGTTACAGTTTATGAATCTGTGTCCAACATTAAGCATAGGCCAATGAAATAGCCTACTATGGGACATCAAAAATTTCATTGATTGATCATATGAAAAACTCTACCAGAAACAGCAAGGCATAAAAAGATCATAGAGCCATAATATTTACTTTGTTTAACTCTTTACCACACAATCCTGACTTTTAAGGACCCTTTGAAAGAAAGCCTTTGAAAACATTATGGGAAAAGGAGAAAATGCTGGTAACCAGCATTTTCTCCCTTTTTCCACAATGTTTTCTCCCCTTTCAAAATCAAATTTCAGTTTTTGATTGACATTTATTTTGTCATTTGCAAATGTTTTCAATTTTGACTAGTCCAAAATTTTGTTGTTAGGTAAAGAGTCGCTTTTCACAGAGGATGGCTCATTTTTAGGTTAGCCATTTCCAAAACACCAACATAAAAGTACGCAAGTAAGTAACCTAACTCTTTACCAAACAATAAATTTATAGACTGGTCCAAATTGAAAGCATTTGCAGACAAAAAAAATGTGAATCAAAAATTGAAAACTGCTTTGGAAAGGGTAGAAAACATTGTGGGAAAAGGAGAAAATGCTGGTTACCAGCATTTTCTCCTTTTTCTACAATGTTTTCTGAAGGCCTCTTTCTCAGGGTCGTTAAAAGTAGGGATTGTGTGGTAAAGTGTTAAAGTCATAATCTAGACATGAAAAATAATTTTAATAAACATGCGCTTTCAAAAGTGTTTTCAACAGTCTTTTCACTGCAGGTCCATAAAAGTTCTATTATCTAGTACAGGCATGAAACTGCGGTCTAAAGGAAAAATTCTGAAAATAGATTGTCTTCTACACACTCTGCAAACTTGGACACAAACATTTTGAAGGAAGAATTCTTCAGTTTTGGAGGAAGAGCTCTCCTAAATGGAGGTACTACTTATACACAATAGCCATGCGTTTTTTACCAAAGCAATCATTTTAAATCCAAATGTTTTAAACCCCATCCCTATCCCCACCATCCCCCAAATTTTCTCATCGGATCTGCACAAATCAGAAGACCCCTGTCACCTTTTAGAAAAATAGGAAATCCGCCGAAAATCGGAAAAAACTCATGCCTGCTAATATGACTGATTGTATTGTGCTTAACACCATTTTCAACAGATTTTGTTGTCTGGTAAAGAGTTAAGAATTGTTTTGTTTCCAAACGCAAAATTTCGTCCACATAATATGGTTTTGATTGATTGATTGATTGATTGATTGATTGTATCGGGTTTAATGCCATTTTCAGCATTATTTCAGATATAGCACAGTGACCAATGCATCTATATTTACTTTCTTACTCTGCACAAAGGTTAGTGGTCAGAGAGAAATGAATCCTGTTGTAATGATTATCATCAATCCTTGAAAAAAAATCGGCTGAGCAAAGAAACGAACCTGCTACCCTCTGTTTGGTGGAACCAGGAGTTGACCCAGCTACCCCGTTTTCAAGTCCTCGGTCCATATTCACCTACCATTCTTAAAAACGTTCTTTGTCTTATTCTTCAAGATTTTCTGACAGTGAAAGTAACAGAACTTCTGATTGGCTAAACCGTATGGTTTAGCCAATCAGAGGTTCTGTTACTTTCAAACTGACGAAATTCTGGAGAATAAGACTAATAATTATTCTCAAGAATGGTTGGTGAATACAGACCCTGTACACTGCCGACGGAGCTAATGAACTTGTCCTTATTATCTAATAAGTGGAATTGGAATAGTAGAAGGCACTTTTTGGTTTAATGAAATAACAAGCAAATTACAGCACAAAACTTACTTCTAGTCTGGGAAAGAAACAGACACTACACAGTGTAGTACAAACATCAATTCCTCCGTCTACATACATGGCCCCAAGCACAGCTACAAAACACAAAAATCATCATTTCAGAAAAGAGCAATTCAAAAAGAGAAAGCATTCAAAAACAACCAACCTCTGTTGAGATATATATCAATATTTCAGCTTCAATATCAACAATCCTGAGTTTAACTCTTTACCAAATGACAAAATTATAGACTGGTCCGAATTAAAAGCATTTGCAGAAGACAAATTAAAGATGGCTCAAATGGCAGAATTTTTCCTTGATAGAGTACCAGCATTTTCTCCTTTTTCTACAGTGTTTTCTATAGGCTTCTTTCTCAGGTCTTTAAAAGTCAGGATTGTGTGGCAAAGAGTTAAACAATACTGTGGGAGAAACCATTTGAAAACACTGTTCTTACAAAAATGGAAGATTGCCACAAAGGTATAGCTGAAATATAATCCGCCTGTCAGGATTCGAACCCACAGAGGACAAATATCCTCATTTTTCCGGGTTTAAAAGACCAATACCATAACCAATGAGCTAAAGAGGTATCTCCCCAATGCAGTTGTTAGGTATTGTATTTAAATCAAGACGAAGCTATGCATGAAGAAGAGTGGTCTCTCGTAACACTTTGGAAAAAGAAGAAATAGCAGGTAGCCACAATTTTTTCTACACTATCAGAGAAATGCTCATCTGTACCAATTTCAGATTTTTTTTACCTGCAGATGTTTGAATTTGAGACAGTTCAAAGTCTTTGAGAAATTCGAAAACAAGCACTTGAAATCATTGTGGGAAAAGGAGAAAATATTGGTAGAAAAATGCTGGTAACCAGCATTTTCTCCTTTTCCCATAATGTTTAATATCCTTTCGGAGACCTTAAGTGCATTTGTACCAAATTAATTTTTCATCTGCAGATGTTCTGTATTTGGGAAGAGTCCATTTGTCATGTAAAAAAGGGATAATGCTGTATAATGTTTCAATATAAATAAACTTACATTCCAGTAAATCAGCTTTCTCCTTGGATTTCAAATTTGCCGAGCCCATGTCTTCATGCTTGCTGCGTAAAACGTAGTCAGTCATGCCAAGTTCTTCTGCAACCTGAGCTTGAGTCTTGTTGTTGACTAAAGAGCTGCGTAATAACTGCGTAAAAAATTATAATATTATTCAACCCATTACCACAGAATCCTTACTTTTGACAACCCTGAGAAAAAAATCTTTAGAAAACATTGTGGGAAAATGAGAAAATGCTGGCATAAACCAGCATTTTCTCTTTTTCCCACAATGATTTCTGCCCTTCACAAAACAAATTTCAAATTTTCAGTCACTTTTATTTTGTCTTCTGCAAATGCATTCAATTTGGACACACTTAAAATTTTGTCGTTTGGTAATGAGTTAACCCTTTCCCAAGCGACAAATTTCGGACTCTTCCAAAATGAAAGAGTTTGCAGATGACAATTTTGGATTTTGAGAAAATGGCAGAAAGTTCTCAAATATGGTAGAAAATACTGAGGGAAAAGCAGAAATTGCTCGTTACGAGCAATTTCTCCTTTTCCCACGGTGTTTTAAAAGACTTTTACTGCAGACACGTGAAAACCAGGGCTTGTTTGGGAAAGGGCTAAGTAACACTAAACGTGATTATAGCCCCCACCAGCTCCTTGTCACAAAAACAGGTCTTTGTCACAGAATGCAAAGTAGTTTAATACAAAAGTAAGAGTTGAAAAAAGTTCAAAGGGAGATAACTCTGAAACAAATCGCAGTAGGGTCATGAAAATTGCACATGCACAACTTCATATATTTAGGAGCCCTGTGTGTAAATTCAAGTTCAATATGTGAAAAACGGTAAGAGTATTGCTCTAGACAAATTTGTGTCTACAGATAAATGGACGGACAGATGGCCATGGTGATTCCAGTAACACACACACCCCCCCCCACTACATTGTGGGGAGGTATAAAAAAAATGGAGAAAAATTGCCAATAACCAGCATTTTCTTATCCTACTTTTTTTGTAACCTTCTAATGAAGATTCCTGACATTTGCATCTGATTCCTCCCCACCCTGTGCCCCTTCCAAGTCCCAAGTACAACTTATTTTGATGTGGTAAACAATATACAATGTTGATCAAGATCAGACCGTGTTTTGAGGACAGTAAAGATCAAGGTTAGACGCCCCATTATGTGCAGTCTGATCTTGGATCTACATAGTCTACTGCTTCAGAAAATATTCTGACAAAAACTAACTTGAAACCAAAATGCTTCAGTTGTTTTTTGTAATTGATCAAGTACATTTAGGACTATTTAGCATTCCAAGGGATTAACTTTTCACTTTGAACTAAGCTATGGACCAGTTAGAGTTCCAGAAATTACTTTTCCGACTTACTGTTAAATGACCTTCATGATGGTCCGGAAAATGGCGGAAGAGATAGTCTGATGAAATTAACTGCATCACCGTATCTCCCAGAAATTCCAGCCTCTGATTATGACCACTGTGAATCAATAGCAACAAGAACTTGTCATTAACTCTTTACCACACGATCCAGATTTTTAACAACCCTTAAAGAAGAAGCCTTTTGAAAACAATGTAGGAAAATGAGAAAATGCAGGTAAACAGCATTTTCTCCTTTTCCCACAATGTCTTCTACCCTTCTCAAATCAAATTACGATTTCCAGTCAAAATTATTTTTTCGTCTGCAAATGCTCTCCTTTAATTTGGACAGATCCAAAATTTTGTCATATGGTAAAGAGTTAAGACTGATGGTAAAGCAAAAGAAATGGACAATTTCAGTCAGTAGAAATAAAGACAACACTGTGATGCATAATGAGAGGAAATACAAGCTGAAGAAAGGTAATAAGAAGAAAAAAAATTCAGAATAAACTTATAGAGAAGTCTACATTTTAAATTCTACATTTGAAACAGACTTTGTGAGGAGGGGCAAAAGGGTTGGAAAGGAGAGAGAGAGCAAGAGTGAGAAAGTGTGAGAGAAGGTGACAGCAAGAGAGAGAGGGCAAATGAGATAGAGAGAGAGACAGAGGGCATGGCATTAGCAATTGAGAGAGAGAGAGAGAGAGAGAGAGAGAGAGAGAGAGAGAGGGGGGGGGCTGAGAGGGAGATATGACGAGAGGAAATGATAAGAGAGAAGGATGAGAGAGAGAGAGGAAGGCAGAGAGGACAGCGGAAAGGGAGTGAAAGGAGAGGGAGGGAGGGCAAGAGAGAGCGAGGAACAGAGGGAGGGGGAAGGAATTTAGTCAGATAGAGAGAGACACAGAGAGAAAGAGTGATGAACACAAAAAATACTCACTGTGTAAGACGATTATATCCCACACTGCGCTGTGTAAATGCTTTAGCTAGCAGTCGAATGTTGTAAAACTCATACCCAATATCATTTTCAAATCTAATCAATTTCTGTAAGAAAGATAAACAAGAGCAATTCTTGTGGGTACCAATGATCAATTGTAGTTGTCTTATCAGTGAAAATCTTAACTCTCAACTCTTTACCACAAAATCCTGACTTTTAACGACCCTGAGCATTTTCTCCTTTTCCCACTATGTTGTCTATCCTTTCTAAATTAAATTTCAATTTTTGATTCAAATCTCTTTTTTCGTCTGCAAATGCTTTCAATTTGGACTTATCTAAAATTTTGTCATTTGGTAAAGAATTAACCAAACGGCAAATTTTTGACAGGTCCAAGTTGAAGTAATTTGCAGACGCCAAATTATGGTTGGCTGAAATTATCAAAATAGCCCTTGATAGGGTAGAAAACATTTCTTCTTTTTCCACATTGTTTTTACAAGGCTTCTTTCACAAGGTCATTAAAAGTCAGGATTGTTTGATAAAGGGCTAAGTTGAGAAAAGGGCATTACTGTGTCAAAAATATTCTAGGGTTACCTGCGCTTCTGTACGAGTACCTCTTCTGATATGTAAAAAGTAGCACATACATGTATTTGCTTAACTCTTTACCACACAAGAAATTTTAGACTGGTCCAAATTGAAAGCATTTGCAGACGACAAAATAAAGGTGACTGAAAAATTTAAATTTGTTCTGGAAAGGGTAGAAAACACTGTGGGAAAAGGAGAAAATGCTGGTTACCAGCATTTTCTCCTTTTCCCACAGTGTTTTCTAGAGGCGTCTTTCTCAGGGGCGTCAAAAGTAGGGATTGTGTGGTAATGGGTTAACTGATTGGCTGCAGAGAGTTTAACTCTTTACCAAATGACAAAATTTTGGACTACTCCAAATCAAAAGCATTTGCGGACGACAAAATAAATGTGAATCAAAAATTGATTTTTGATTTTGGGAGTGCAGAAAACATTGTGGGAAAAGGAGAAAATGCTGGTTACCAGCATTTTCTCCTTTTCCCACAATGTTTTTAAAAGGCTTCTATCTCAGGGTCTTAAAAAGTCGGCATTGTGTGGTAAAGGGTTGATGCCATATTCAACATTATTCCATTTATATCACAATGGCCAGTGCACTTATCCATGCTTTCCTGGAGTTTCTGTTACCAGAACTCTGCACAATATTCTTTCCAAGTCACCGGCAGCTTTCACCCATAATGATCTTAAAAACAATGATCAGCGGAGAAAGAGAAGTAAATATTGTGCATACCACTTTCATCGATCCTTGGGAACATTGTGGCAAGCTCCTGTTCTCAAGCCCTGTATGCTATGGAATGAGCTACCAGAGTTTGGCACTTAACAACTCTTCCAGTGTTGTCAACAGTAAAGAGAGAGTTATACAGGCTATTTAGTTATTGACTAAAGGGAGGCAATTATAAGTTTTTACAAACACGTAAGGCAGGACTGTTTTTAATCCAATGTCTATCCCCATTTGGCTCTTCCAGCTGCAGAGGGTGTTTTGGTAAATTCTGCCAAATATCTGTTAAATCATCTTCATTGAATAGAACGTTGGAAAATACCCGGTCTGTTACTTGAATGCCACCATCGAGGAAAAGGGCACCTGCAAGAATGTAAAACAGGCTTTAAACATCCTTGCAAAACTACAGACAAACAACATAAACTACAGTTTAACTCTCAAACAAACAACAACCCACACATAGCTCAAATGGTAGAGCATAAGACCC
The DNA here is from genome assembly GCA_943736015.1 of Tridacna crocea. NCBI lineage: Eukaryota > Metazoa > Mollusca > Bivalvia > Cardiida > Cardiidae > Tridacna > Tridacna crocea. The sequence continues at coordinate 69,917,161 of OX031057.1, forward strand.
ATAAACCTGAAGCTTCAGGTCACTTGAGGGTGTGAGCTCAATCCTTATGGCCGGCCATTAAAAATTACTTATAATCTTTGAGATGAGACATTAAACCGAGGTCCCGTGTGACAGTGCTATATAACGAGCACATTCAAGAGCCAGACATATCTTAAGATGGGTTTTGTCCTATACCTTTTATTTCCTGCATGACAAAACTAACTGCCTTCCAGGGGTATTGCCCATATTGGAAACAGGTGGCGACAATAAATAAACACAAATTCAATCTATCTTTCACAAACAACAGAAATCTTAGGTTGATCCAAATTGAAAACATTTCTAGGTGAAAAAACTAAGTGCAGCTCAACTGATGGGATTTATTTCTGAAAGGTTAGAAAAAAAAAATTGTGGGAAAAGGAGAAAATGCTGGTTACCAGCATTTTCTCCTTTTCCCACAATATTTTTATTTACTTTTGGTAAACAGCTGATGGATAAAAACGGCTAATGCATGTTATTCAAATAAAGATCTTGAAAAACCCAAACTTACCCATCAAAGCTTCAAAACAGTTCGCCATTGCATGTTTCAGATCCCCATCATGGCACAGGTCTGGGCCGTGGGCATACAACAGATACTCATGAAGGCCAAGTTTCTGAAAGAGAAATAAATAAATAAATCATGCACAATAAATCCTGTACATCTGAGTTCCATGATGTAGGCTGACATAGGTAGAAACTTTTTGCTATTTGTCTATTTTCTGCGATTTAAAGTACATGTACTGTTCCACATCATAATCAGTTGGCTGTTAGAGAAAATGGACTCTATGGATTCTTCATTATGTGATAATTTGCTTAGTATGATGCAGCACAGTGATGCTATAACCATTTACAACACGATGCCGACTTTTGACAACCCTGAGAATGAAGCCTTTTGAAAACATTGTGGGAAAAGGAGAAAATGCTGGTAACCAGCATTTTCTCCTTTTCCCACAATGTTTTCTATCCTCTTCGTTACAGATTTAAAATTTTCAGTCATTTTTATTTTGACGTCTGCAATTGCTTTCAATTTGGGCCAGTCTAAAATATTGTCATTTGGTCAAGAGTTAAACCCCCTTTTTGCCAGAGTATGGCTCATTTTTGTTAACTCTTTACCAGACGACAAAATTTTAGACTGGTTCAAATTGAAAGCATTTGCAGACAACAAAATAAAGGTGACTGAAAAATTGAAATTTGATCTGGAAAGGGTAGAAAACACTGAGGGAAAAGGAGAAAATGCTGGTTACCAGCATTTTCTCCTTTTCCTACAATGTTTTCAAAAGGCTTCTTTCTCAGGGGCGTCAAAAGTAGGGGTTGTGTGGTAATGGGTTAAGGTCAGTAAGAACAAAAGAGGCCAAGTTAACCATATCCCCGTTTCCTATATCTCCGTTCCTTCCTATTTCTCCGTCCGCATCGTAAAAACGCTTGATACAGCGCGTGCGATCTAGTGACGTCACCGCAAACAGTCGACGCCGGATGTTTACAAGTCTGTGTTTACAGTGCAGCCGAAGAAATGAGGAAAAAACAGGTAATTTGAATGAAAAAATACGAAAAAATAATGTTTTTGTCGAAAATAAGAAAAAATCAATCACCTGACACCATTTTATGAACCAATTTGTCCGTAAATTCTACTTTTTTTAAATGTTAAACTTTTGACAGATACCGCGTTAGCGTTCAGGGTAAGTACTTGTCACGTGACATACTGAAGTCACGTGATTACTCAAGAATGTATACTGTTCAAAAGAAAGTTAAGTTTCTTGTACTTGGAGATCTTGGTTTTTCGTGATACTTTCATATACGAAACATTGTTAATGCCTTATCATGATAAATGTGCATGAGAGAATGTAAGAAATAAGAAAATAAAAGTTTAAAAGAAAATTAGTATAAATCATACGCAATTTTTTGATGACAGATTTGTCCAACATTATTAGACAGGTAAGTGAATAAACAAATGAAAAAAAAAAGTATACAAAGTTTTATTTTCCTTCACAGATACATCCTCAAAAGAAAGTGAAGGGCAGAAATAAACCAGCTTACATAAATGAAGTGATGCTGAAGGCTTACAATGAAGTTTAAAAAGGTCACCCTATAAAAACAACTGCTAGAAAGTATGGCATACCGGCTCAGACACTCAGAGATAGGGTTATAGGTCTTGTAGATCTAGATAACTGTGCTCCTGGTCCAGACACTTTACTCTCCTTCAAAGAAGAAGAGATTCTTGTAGAGCATGTTTTGACATTGGCAGAACTCGGCTATGGATACACAAATGTTCAGCTTCAGCATCTGGGTGGTGAACTAGCCTTCCAGTTTGGGCATAAGAAAACACAAAAAGCCTTGAGCAATTGTTGGCTCTATGGGTTTCTTGGGCGCTGGAAACATAAGCTAACCTCTCTAAATCCAAGAAGTCTGGAAAGTTGTCGTGCAAAAAGTGCAACTCCTGAACAGATCTCATCCTATTATGACAATCTGAGTGAAATTCTTCAAAAATATGACTTAAAAGACAAGCCAACGCACATTTTCAATTTGGACGAGACAGGATTACAGCCTTATCACAAACCACCAAATATCATTGCTGCACCAAACAGTAAACCTCAGGCGATAGTCTCGCCTAAGTCAACCACTGTCACATTAATTGGGTGTGCCAACGCCATTGGCAACAGTCTGCCTCCATACTTTGTATTTAAAGGGAAAAGGTGGAATCCAGACCTAATGAAGGGAGCCAGCCCTGGAGCTAGAGGTGTTTTGTCTGACAGTGGATGGTCTAATTCTACCATCTTCCAGAAATACCTTGAGGAGCACTTTTTGCCTTACGTAAGATTTTCAACTGATACGTCACAGCCTTTACTTCTGCTTTATGATGGTCACTCATCTCACATCTCTACTTCTCTGATTGATTGGGCGAAAGAAAAAAATCTGATCCTATTTGTATTGCCCCCTCATACTAGTCATTTGCTGCAGCCACTAGATGTTGGTATCTATGGACCTTTTAAATCATATTACCATGCTGAGTGTAGTATGTTTATGAAGAAGAACATGGGGGAAGTAGTCACAAGGTACAACATGTGTGAGATTGGATGTAAAGCCTACCTCAAAGCCATGACCCCAACGAACATTCAAACTGCTTTTAGAAAAACAGGAATATATCCATACTCGAGAAAAGTTGTTTCAGCTGATAAACTTTATCCAGCAGAGGTTTTCCGAGAGGAGCAGCCAGTGAAAAAGGTCACTGCCATGAAGATCAACAGAGAAGAAGTGAACAAATTCCTTGTAGAAAAATCTGAGAAAAAGACCCAAAAATCTGAAAATCAAAACCAAAATTCTCAAAGCATTTGTACTGTTAGTGCTACCTCAAGACCAAGAGCTGGTGGGTTGGCCATTACAGAGGATTCATACCACAACAAACTTGTACAGTATGAGCTAGAAAAATCCACATTATCTAATCTGAAAAAAATAAAGAATAATAGTAAAAAATCTGCCAAACGACCTATCAGATCATCACCAAAGCCATCAACAAGTGGAATACAGTCTAAGAACTTGGCTGTACACCAATCTAGTGACACTAGTGATACTGAAATGGATGATACATCATCATCAGACGCTTGCTGTGTTTGTAAGCTACATTCCCCTGAAGGACTGAGAGATTATCCCTATTTGATCATTGTAAAAAGGGTGAAATGTGACAACCCTGGCTGCACACATTGGGTTCATGTCAAGTTCTGCACGAAGGAGTCCACCATTAGAAGGCACAGCACATTTCTGTGCCCTCATTGTTCAGAATAAAATGTTTGTTAACATTTTCAAGTTGTAAATATGTTTATTTTGTATTTGAAATTTATCTTTAATCTGTTATGTTGGTTTTAGGTTCAGTTATATTGAAAGTAATTTGGGATATTCATGGGTGGTAGATATTTATATCAAATGCAACCATACTTATGAAGCTGGATTTTCTGGCTTATTTTTGTCTAGGTCTGTTTGAAAATGACCCAGATAAGCTCAAAAACGAAATTATTTTGAGTATTGGACAAGTCTATGAAATGTCCGATGCCTAATCTTTTTCGTGCTGTATAGATATGACCCAATTGTGTGCATGCTTGTAGCTACAATAATGATGACGTCATTGAGAACGGGGTAATAGGAACATGGCGGTTGGAATTTCGAACGAGGGGTGAGTTTAAAACAAGTTGGTTCCTTCATGAATTTGGTTTATTTTGTTACTTTCGACGCTATGCCCGGATAGAAAAATAATTGTTCTACACACCCGTGTAAGCGAAAATTAAGGTAACATCGAAATTTATATTTTTGCAAGCGATGATTAGTTAAGGGGAACGGAGATACAGGTGAAGGGTATATGTGAATTACTGTACAATTTTGGGAAAAAAAAAAACTGAATTAGGGAAAAGAAGCCACTGATTGAATGATTGAATGAATGGTGTTTTATGCCACTTACAACCTTGTTTCAGTCCTATCACAGTGACAACTCCAATATTCACATATTTCCTGGGTTTCACTGGTACTAGGCTCTTGCTCTGAAGCGTCTTGCCTTAGGACACACCAATGGAAAACCCAGTGGATGAAGTGTGGTTCAGTCCCTCAGCCTAAAGTTTTGAATACTACTCTTTACAACTGAGCCATACAGGTCCCCTGAAAGAAAGCCATGGCTACCTATGTGCCAGTAAATGTATCTTACCTCAGCTAATACAGCAAAGTGGGCATTTTGTACAAGGGCTCCCCTGTACATGGTGAGTTCTCCTTCATCTGCGTGGGGAAACATGTAGAACAGATGTATACTGCAAAAAAATTATGTAAATATTATTGTTTGTGTGGTGCACAATTTGGAATCGTTTAAAACCTTTAGTCTGATAATCCTTTACTACACAATCCTCACTTTTTACAAACTTGGAAAGAAACTTTTCAGAAACAATGAGGGAAATGACAATTTAATATGGTTAAAATAAAAAGGGTAGAAAATATAGTTGGAAAAGGAGAAAATGCTAGTACCCAGCATTTCAGTAGCAGCATTTGGTACCAGCATAAATTTTCCTAAATTGTTTTCTATCCTTTCAAAGAGTATAATTCCAGCCATATCTTATTTGATGTCTGCAAAATGCTATCTAAATTTTTGTCATTTGGTAAAGAATTAATTTAGGTTGTTACCACAGGATGTTTAATAAAAACCATAACCTAAAAACAAACATACCATGACCAAGGCCAGGTGACTTGTAATACTTTGTGATTTGACAAGCACTTTTCTCCTTTTCTAACAATATTTTCCATCTTATCAAAGAACTTTAGCCTATTATTGCTAATTTCAAATGTTTCATATGCAAATGCTTTTAACCTGGAAGATCTAGAAATCGTTATCTGGGGGCACTGTATTTAATTCTTAACCATACAATCAGAAGTTTAAACACTTTTTGTAAGAGGTCTTTTGAAAACATTGTGGGAAAAGGAGAAATGCTGGTTGCCCGCATTTCTCCTTTTCCAACAATGATTTTTACCCTTTCACATACAACTTTCATCATCTGAACCACATTTCAAACATCATCTGCAAATGGTTTCATTTTGGACAAGTCCATAATTTTGTCTGATAAGAGTATAGTGTTAAAGGTCATTGTATAAAAGTCATAATGTTGTCTAATGAGAGATGGTCAAAGGTTAAACAGTCAAGGTCATTAACTTGACCTCACCTTGTAATAAATTCAACTACAGCATCACCAAGAAATTCCAACCTCTCATTGTGTGGTATATCTGATCTTTCTTCCTGCTTCTTGGCCATCTTGGACATTATCCGCAATAGAATATTCAATCCTGAAAGAAGAGGTCACTTCTGTGAGCTAATAGATTCTTTTATTTACTAAAGGATCTTATGAAAGGATAGGACAAATGAAAAAGTTCAATAATATCCTTCCACCTTTATCAAGAAGTTGGGGGGCGGGGAGGAGGGGAAGATATACTGCTTTTCTTGGCTTTTTCTTTATTGTAAAATTAATATCATTTAACCATATTGTCACCAAAATTGATATTTTTTCATGTGGCAGAGCAATGAATAGACCTACTGAACTAACAGTTCAGGAATATGCAGTGCCCCAGATAAAGGGAGTGTTTTTGATTTTAAGGGTAAAAATACTAATTTTTTCCCACCAAACCCTATGTTATTGGTACTCATCAGAATTGTCTCGTTCAATCGATTCTAATGAGTACCCACACCGCAGGGTTTGAAAGAGAAATAATGGATTTTGAATACCATCAGCCCATATGTGTTTTTTGTTGTTTAACATTGTTCATCAGCACAATTTCAGTCATACATGCCTTGCTAGAGTTTCTTTTACATAATATCCTAACTAACAGTCTTTCCTTTTCCCACAATGTTCTCAAAAGCTTTCTCCCAAAAGGTCATTGAAACTTGTTACTGGGTGGTAAATCTTTAACCTTTGGCCACATAATGATGACTTTTAACTCCCTGTAGAAGAAGCCTTTTGAAAACATTGTGGAAAAAGGAGAAAATGCTGGTAACCAGCATTTTCTCCTTTTCCCACAAAGTTTTCTAACCTATCAAATCAAAATTGCACCAATTGAGCCAGTTTGAAATTCTCATCTGCAAATGCTTTCAATTTGGATAGGTCTAAAATTCTGCTGTGTGGTAATGGTTTCACTAACCTCTTTTTCTCGTGTGTTGATGATGAATCTTGATATCTCCAACCTCTAGATGCCGACTTCCACAATTACACATGGAGTTACGGCCATGATCAGGATTGGTACCATAGTTCACCTTGTAAGAGGCGTGGGTTAATGCAAGCTATAAATAGAATATGCAGTGCCAACCAATTATCACAGACAGCCAAAAAACTTTAATGACAGGGTATGAGAAAAATAAACAATGACTATTGGGATTTTTGAAGATGTAGGTTCTATCCCAAGGCTGGCTAACCAAAAATATACTAATAGTCTTTCAGATGAGATAGCAAAAATAGATCCTGTGTAACGATGCTAAATACCGCAAAAGTGGAAGAACCAAGCATAACTTAGGATGGGTTTTGTTTTATAATTTACACAATCACCTGTAACATAAGTAACAGCCATCTTGGGGCATTGCTCATATGAGAAAATGATGGCAATGCAAAACTAGAGCTGTCACTAAACGTGATCATACTCCCCACCAGCTGCTTGTCACAAAAATAGGTCTTTGTCACAGAATGCAGAATAGTTTAGTACAAATATAAGAATTGAAAAAAGTTCAAGGGGAGATAATTCTGCAACAAATAGCAGCAGGGCCATGAAGATTGCACATGGACAACTACTTTTATATAGAAACACTATGTGTAAATTTGGTCTCAGTACCTAAAAAACTGTCAGACAAATATGTCTACAGACAGATGGATTGATCAACAGGCAGCCATGGCGATTCCAGTATACCCCCCTCCACTTCGTTGTGGGGGGGTATAATAAATAGAAAATCAGTAAAATTAATCAAGGGTATCACACATCATATATAAATCCTTATATTTTATCCAAATTTTAACAAGACCACCAGCTTAGCTTCAGTTTTTATTTTTTAATGACAATTTTAGGCTGCAAAGGGCGGGGTGGGGTATGAATGTGTCAAAATGTCCTCAGAGGTACAGTCCCTTCTTAAAATGGGTTCCCCTTTAAATGGGTGAGTGTTTTCAAAGCCTTCTGATCCAAGATCACAAAAACACTTCATTGTTTTGCACTCTTTTGACTCTTTACCAAATAACAAAGTACATGACCTGTCCAAACCGAAGGCATTTGTGCACCAAAAATTAAATATGGCTAAAATGATTGATACTTGTCCTAACTGTGAGCAATTTGCATACCACAAATTAAATGTGGCTTAAATGAGGAGGTTTGTCTCTCAAAGGGAAGAAAATATTGTGGGAAAAGGAGAAAACAATAGCAAGCATTTTCCTCTTTTTCCAAAATGTTTTCCAACAATTTTTTACTTGATTGTATAAACAAGGTATTTTTTGGCAAAGGGTTTATTGAGCAATCAACAGATACATCCCAGAGCTCCAGATATGGCTTGCAACACGCGAAAAGGAATATTCAGACATCTGCATAAAGTGTCGTCTCGGATCAGCCTGTGCAGTCCACGCAGGCTGATCTGAGATGGCACTTCCGTTTTTATGATTTTTTGTTTTGCGGAAGTCTACTGAGGAACAAAATCTAATGTAGACGTAAAGTGCCGTCTCAGATTAGCCTGACAAGGCTGATCCGAGACAACACTTTACGCAAATGTCCGAACGCCCCTTTTCGTGTGTTGCAAGCCATATGGGACTCTGCATCCTACTCACTTGTAAGAGAGATTTATCTTTAAACTGGTAGTCAATCCTCCTCTCTAAGTCTGTCAAACATTCATGGAATCTAATGTGGTTGAATAGTACAGGTAACATCATGGCATGCTGCAAAATATATGTGAAAAACAACTCTTGATATAAATTAGTTTCTTTTATAATCACATGTAAAGGTTTAAGGACAAAATTCTAATTCAACAGACAATGTGAAAGCAGTATACTTCTTTTCAAGTCTAACATGCTTATAACAGTGTAAATACATGTATTGTTAGTGGTTCAAGGTCAAAGTGTAAATACATGTATTATAAACATGGAAAAAGATCATGCTTCTGTCACATGTCTGATCTGACATCAGTCCATGGAGAGACAGATGAGATTACAGACAATGTGGTAGTAATTTAATATTCCTCAAGTTTAACAGGCTTATCAAATTGTAATATAAACTGGGCCAAGGTCAAGCTTTAACACCTACTGTCACATGTCTGATCTGATATCGGTCAACAGAGCATGACAGCAATTTACCTCCCATCGAGTCTAACAGGCTTATCAAACGGTAGCCTTGAGTGTCTGTATTCCATAATGATAAGTGTCCTTAAAACGATCAAATATTGGTAAGGGTTACGAGCAAAAATACAGTGTGACGTCATCAAACTATGTACTTTACGAGCTGTACACAAAAATCACCAGTTCAAAGACACTCACTAAATAAGGACACTTGATATATGATATTAGATGGGTCATGGTCAAACTATCTGACCTAATCCTATATGACACGATATCAGAAAATAGACAGATGGTTGAATTAACAACAAAGTATACATAGAAGCTTACATTCCTTTAAGTCTAACAGAACTATCAAACTGTAAATAATATTAACTGGGTCAAGGTCAAACTATCTGGCCTACCTGGCACATATCTGATCTAATTCCAGTCAATACACAGAAAGCTGAACTACATGTAACAGAAAATATGAAAGTACTATACCTCCCTTCCAGTCTAACAGGCTCATCAAATTGAAAATGATAGAAACTCGGCTAAGTTCAAACTATCTGACCTACAGTCATATGTATGATTATACTGAATGTCTGATCTAATAACAGTCTATTGTGATGATTAAACTGATGACAGTATGAAATCAATTAAGAAGTTGAACAGGCTTGCGGTATTGTAAACAATACAAACTGGATTAATTTCAAACTATCTGACCTACCTGGCACATGTCTGATCGAATACCAGTCAACAAAAATCCTTCACTGTTGATTTCCACAGTAACCTCTTTCTTCATAGTGCTGTTGAAGAGTTAAGTAACAAGAAAATACAATAGAATATAGTGTTAATTCACGTTTTTGAGGTCGTTAACATTTGCAGAGGCCCGAAAAATGCTTTAACGTCCGAGTACGAAGCACGAGGGTGTTTAAGTATTTTGAGGGCCTCTGCGCATGTAAACAACCAAAAAAAACATGAATTAATGCTATTAAAACATGCCGTGAAAAGGATCTAATATGGTACAAATTTCTACAGTTTGATGTCGGAGTCTAGGGAAAATCTGACAAGGACAGACGTTGTTTACAAGGTAAGCCTGAATCGAGGATATTGATAGTACAATACGGTCATTAACAGCGTGTGAATTTACTGATTAATATATGTTTTCTCCCGTTAACCGCCCGATTTTTACCCGTTAATACATGCTTATAACGGCCCGAAAAGGCATGTTTTATGCAATAATCTAGCTTAAAGACCACCTACATTTAGTGAACATGGAGTAAATAATAAGAGCACTGTACACAATATTCTTTTCTAAGCCACATTATCAAAAAAATGGTCAGTGGTGAGAGAGGAATTCATCCTGTTGCAATGAGTCATTAATCCTCGGAAAGAAATTGGCCAAGCCAGGGATCAAACAAGTGAACCTCTTTTCTCAAACTCTGTATGTCACCAACTGAGGTGTTGGAGCTCAGCTGAAAAGATGATTTCTGTCTTTGATAGGATAGAAAACATTGTGGGAAAAGCAGAAAATGGTAATTACCACAAAAAGTAGAAAATGGTAATTACCACAATGTTTTCAAAAGCCTTCTCTTACAGAATTGTTAAAACTTGCATAGTACAGGCTTAATTTGGATGATTTGTTATTTCCAGGAACTTTTTAGTCTTACCACTTCATTCGAATCTTTTGCAGCTCCGACTCGAATTCATCCAGTTTGTCCTTGTCTTTTGGACTTACTTTTGTTCTTGACCACAACAAATGTCGAAATTTTAAATACTCCTTCCATTTTTTTCGATATCTGAAAAATAAAGGGAAAAAAATCATTTCTGTTCAACTCTTTATCAAACTAGAACTGTTCCAAAGTTAACAAATACCTCCAAAAAGCACCTTGTAACTGAAGCAATACAATCAGAGAACAGAAATGACTTTCAAAACAAAGTTCACCTGTGACCTTGACCTTAGACCTATTTGACCCCGAAACATCGGGTAACTTTCTAGGCCAAAAAAAATAATTAAATACATAAGTTCAATTCTTTTTTCCCCCAAATGTTTTCTACCAATTTAAACACAAATCATAAGTCAAAACTAATTTTTGGTCTGCATTGCTTTCAATTTGGACAAGGCCACAAATTTGTTATCTGGTAAAGGGTTAACTCTTTACCGACGACAAAATCTTGGACTAAACATAATTGAATTCATTTGCAGACAGCAAATTAAATGTTGCTTAAATGATCATTTTTGTCTTTGATTGGGTTTTATAGATAATGGGAAAGAGAGAAAATGCTGGTTACCAGTATCTGCTCCTTTATCCATAATGTTTCCAAATGCTTTCTTTCACCGAGTCATTAAAACTGTGGATTGTTTGGTACAGGGTTATTACACTGTTTTGTTTTATAAAGGGTTAATGAAATAGTCACCTAAACTAGAAAAGAATATAAAGACAATAATTACGTATTATCTCCAGCATAACTCAGCTGTGGAGGTCTGTTTCCATGGTGAATAATCAGTGGATATAACAGCGCATCTTCTGTCTCACAGTTCTGTTTGTCTAGCTGGTCAATTCTGATAGAACTTGGTCTCTGAAGATTTATAAAGTAATGCATCTCAAAATTATGAAGAGAAATACATCTTAACCCATTGCCACACAATCCCTACTTTTGACGCCCCTGAAAAAGAAGCCTTTAGTAAACATTGTGGGAAAAGGAGAAAATGCTGGTAACCAGCATTTTCTCCTTTTCCCACAATGTTTTCTACCTTTCACAAAACAAACTCCAAATTTTCAGTCACTTTTATTTTATCGTCTGCAAATGCTTTCAGTTTGGACAAACCTAAAATTTTGTTGTTTGGTAATGGGTTAAAAAAGGAATTAGAAATATAAGACAGTGCTTACAAAAATGAAAGTTCGCAACAAATGCAGAGCTGAAATACACACCTCATCTGAAAAGATTCAAACACATGCAGACACGATATCCTCGTTTTTTTCAAGGATTAAAAAACCAATACCATAGCCATTCAGCTAAAAAGATATCTCTTTACCTCAGTAGCCATGGTATTGGTTTTACTTTGTCAATAGTTCAACTACAATACCTTACAGGCCACACTCTAAATGTGAACAACCAAATCATTTAACAGCCTTACCTTGCCCGGACATGTGACAACCATGTGACGAAATCCATCCACATAATGCTGCCAGCTATCGTGATCCAGTTTTATTAAAGAAGCCAGCTCTGTCGGCTCAACAACAGGCTTGGACGCTTTCAACAGGTACAAAAATACATCATTCATGGACAAGACTTCCTTTCCATTCTCTGCATTAGAAATAAAAAGAATAAACTAAAATAGGATTTTATACACAGACACCTTTGAATAGGAGAATGAAACTTATGACCATGATGGCTTTCAACAGTATATTGTACCTTTAACTCTTTACCAAACAACAAAATGTTGGACTAGTCCAAACTGAAAGCATTTGCAGATGACAAAATAAATGTGAGTGAAAAATTGAATTTTGATTTCGGATGGGTAGAAAACATTGTAGGAAAAGGAGAAAATGCTGGTTACCAGCATTTTCTCCTTTTCCCACAATGTTTTCTACAGGCTTCTTTTTCAGGATCATCAAAAGAAGGGATTGTGAGGTAATGGGTTAAGAATCTTCCATCCTGACCAAAAAATCCTTCACTTTTGAGAACCTGAGGAAAAAGGTTTTTGAAATACAACATTGGAAAAGGAGCAACTGCTATTCTCAAGTATCACTGCTTTTCTCTTTAAAACTTTACCAAACAACAAATAATTTTTTATTTCAATGAGTCATTTTGATCATAATCACAATTTCAATATGTAAACACTACCCAGGAATATTGAAACTCCTTATCTGATGACAAAATTTCATACTTGTCCATTTTGGCATCAGATCCAGACAACAAATTTAATGTTGCGCACATGACAAGATTTTTCTTTGAAAGGGCAGAAAACATTGCGTAGGAAGAGATGAAAATGCTAGTAACCAGCTTTTTCTCCTTGTCTAACAGTATTTTCAAAGACTTTATTTCTCATGATTGTGTGGTAAACAGTAAAAATCATGTTTAACTCTTTACCACACAATGATGCCCTTTAACACCCCTGAGGAAGAAGCCTTTTGAAAACATTGTGGGAAAAAGAAAAAAATGCTGGTAACCAGCATTTTCTCCTTTTCCCACAAAGTTTTCTACCCTATCAAAACAAAATTGCTCCATTTGAGCCACTTTGAATTTGACGTCTGCAAATGCTTTCAATTTGGATAAGTCTAAACTTTTGCTTTTTAGTAACGGGTTAAGATCTTTGGATACTGAAACACTGTGGAAATATTGGGTTGTATACATACCTGGAAATGGCCTAGCAAAGCGTGGCATGATGTGAAATCGTCGACAATGTTCAGCTCCACCAGGTCCCTTCCAGTTGATATCAACTAATTCTAGAATCTCATCAAACATAAATTTGGCAAAAAGATCTAAACTGTCCACTGAAAAATTCTGAAATGAGAGTAAATCATGTATATTTTGCTTATATGCTTTGAAAAGAGGCAACTGAATTGTACACTATTCTACACTGAAAGACTTTGTTACAGAATATCAAAGGAAGGTTCAAACCTTATAAGAAGAAAATGCTTGTTACCATATTTTTTTCCTTTTCCAACAAAGTTTCAACAAAAACAAAAAAAATCTCCTTGGCAAAAATGTAAAAAGTTCTTTAACCCATGATATTACAAAAAATACCAAAGACTAGTCAGTCCATAATATCTCAAAAAAATATCAAGGACACTTCCACCTACAAAATCTCACAAAATATTAAAGACTCTTAAGCCCCTGATATCTCACAAAATAACACTCTTTCGTCAAATAAAACCAAAGACTCATCCGCTTACAATATCTCATCAAACACCAAAAGCTTTCCAGCCCAAAATTTCTTACAAAATATAAAAGGCTCTTTAGCCCATGAAATATCACAGACTTCAGTTGATAATATCTCTCTAAATATGACAGGTTCTTTAGCCCATGATCTTCAGGGTGAAAGACAAATGAATCTTATCACAATAACCACCATCAATCCTTGGAAAGAAATCGTCTTACGAACAATGTCTTTAACAAAGAAACATTTAAACAATTGCATATAAATTGGGACAAAGCCATGCAGGAAGGAATGATCTCCTGTAACACACCCCCTCTTAAAGTCATCATTCATTGATGACTCAAATCCTTATTAGGCAGAAAGTCCGTTTTTGGACAACAAATGAGATTAATGGCTTAATGGTCAATCCCAGACTAGCCCCCATCTTACAATACCTTAACCACTGAGCTAAAGAGATATCTTGGAAAGCCAATACCTTAACCACTCAGCTAAAGAGATATCTTGAAAGGCCAATACCTTAACCACCGAGCTAAAGAGATATCTTGAAAGGCCAATACCTTTACCACTGAGCTAAAGAGATATCTTTAAAGGCCAATACCTTAACCACCGAGCTAAAGAGATATCTTGGAAAGCCAATACCTTAACCACTCAGCTAAAGAGATATCTTGAAAGGCCAATACCTTAACCACCGAGCTGAAGAGATATCTTGAAAGGCCAATACCTTAACCACTGAGCTAAAGAGATATCTTGGAAGGCCAATACCTTAACCACTGAGCTAAAGAGATATCTTGAAAGGCCAATACCTTAATCACAGAGATAAAGAGATTTCTTGAAAGGCCAACACCTTAACCACCGAGCTAAAGAAATATCTTGAAAGGCCAATACCTTAACCACTGAGCTAAAGAGATATTGCTTTAGTTCAGTGGTTAAGGTATTGGCCTTTCGTGCGTGAGTTCTAGGGTTCAAATCCTGTCCAGTCCCTTATTTCTGCCATGCATTTGTTCATTTGTTTCTTTATTACAGTCTTTGTTCGTAAGAATTGGCACAGCTAGAAATTTGACCCACCAAACCTCTCTTTTCAAGCCCTATTCCTTTCAAAATGAGCCATCCTGCCAAGCAGAAGATACAAGTATTTAGATCTCACAAAACTATCATCATTATTACTATGGGACATTTGTAGAACATGTTCTCAAACTTACTTCAGGTGCCTGTTCTTCTATGATATGTATTGTATATATTATATTGAATCTAGTCACCTGGCATGGTGGTAGCTGTAATAGAACAATATATGACAGTTTGTTGCTGGTGATGATGATTCTGTTGTTGTTGTCATTGTCAGTTGTTGTTGTCATTGTTGTTGTCTTTACAATGTAACACAATTTTAAATTTGTGCAAATTGAAAACATTAGCAAATAATAAATTAAAAATGGTTTAACTCTTTACAACACAATCCCGACTTTTAACAACCCTGACAAAAAGGGCCTTTCGAAAACATTGTGGGAAAAGGAGAAAATGCTCGTAACAAGTATTTTCTCCTTATCCCATAATGTTTTCTACCCTTCCCAAATCAAATCACAATTTTTCAGTCACATTTATTTTGTCGTCTGCAAATGCTTTCAATTTGGAAAAACCTAAAACTTTGTCATTTGAAAAAGAGTTAAATGATAAGGTTTGTCTTTAAAAAGTCAGAAAACATGGGGTAGAAACTTCAACTAAAAAATGTTTTCAAAATTCATCTTCTGTAGGGCTGTGAAAAGACAAAATCAACTGGTAAATGGTTAAAAATTCCATAATATATTACACAGAATGGATAGAAGAAAGAAACAAAACAAGTATCTTATTTCAATAAGTTTAATTTTAATTTTAACAGTGCTGTTGAAATCTGTTGTATCAAGCATTATTGCATAAAACATGTCTTTTCAGGCCGTTTTAAGCATGTATTAACAAGTAAAAACCGAGTGGTTAATGGGAGAAAATGTGTATTAATCAGTAAATTCACACGGCGTTAACACCCTGCTTTGTACTATCAATATCCTCGATTCCGGCCAACCTTGTAAACAACGTTTGTCCTTGACAGATTTTCCCTAGACTCCGTCCGACCATCAAACTGTTGGAACTTGTACCATATTAGATCCTTTTCATGGAATGTCTTTGATGATATTAGTACACCACGAAAAATATTTTGCACAGGATCTCAGTTTAACTGACATCTGAACAAAAAATCACCCATGAAATGTACTCTAAACCAGCTACATCCCACCCGCTTTTTAACATGATCTGTAGTTCCCTCGCTTGAAGTAGATCGAACCCTCTAACGCCTTTCAGTTAAAAAAATTTATATCCACTCATTCATCCTAGTTGTAATCCTCCAAACGTGTGCAATTTTATCCCACATAAGTCCAGTTTGTATTAAAAATCAATAGAAGTGTATTTACACCGAGAATCAATACTGGCATACAGGACCAACAGCCCGTCAAAAACTTCTTCGCCGACTTCCAGTTTTGACCCATTCACGTACAGTACATTTGAAGTTCGCTTATTTGCATTTCTATGGAAATATTTTTGCTATCTTTGCAAATTATTCTTAAAATACCTTTCTGCAATAATAGCATTAATTCACTTTTTTTTTCAGTTGTTAACATTCACAGAGGCCCTCAAAATACTATAACACCCTCGTGCTTCATACTCGGGCATTAATGCATTTTTCGGGCCTCTGTGAATGTTAATGACATCAAAAACGTGAATTAACCCTATAGTATATTATGTATTCCAAGACAATTATACAAACGGGCCGTACCCTGTGAAAAGGGGGTTTAAGAAATATGCAAAAGCATTACGCCCTGGCTTACCTAGGTCAACACTTTTTGCTAATGGACAATTTTCTGTATGTCCAAGGACCATTCTATCCCATAATTATGTTGGTTATCAAGCAAAAAAGGCCTTTTAACCTTTTACCACACAATCCTGACTTATAACACCCCTGTGAAAGAAGCTTTTTGAAAATATTGTTGGAATACGAGAAAATGCTCCTCCTGTAAAGAAGCCTTTTGAAAACATTGTGGGAAAAGGAGAAAATGCTGGTAACCAGCATTTTCTCCTTTTCCAACAATGTTTTCTTCTCTTCCTAAACAAATTTCATTTCTTAAATCACATTAATTTTGTCGTCTGCAAATGCTTTCAATGTGGACCAGTCCAAGATTTTTTTGTTTGGTAAAGAGTTAATCCCCTTTTGCAAAATAACAAGTGTGGCAAATAAAAGTAATACATGTAAAACTTACACATGTACAAAATAAGAGAATGAAAATTTCCTACCTTAGGTATTTGTTTATGACTAAAGATAGAGAACCCTTCAAACATGTATTCGTGGCCATCAAAATTTATTATTGTAGGATGCTTTGTCTGAAATGAAAATTTAAACTATGATATCATCCCCAAAACAAAGTGAATGAAAAAAAAAACCACTTTATTTCATGCTTTCTACTTGATTATCCAGAAATATCAGTAAAAGATCTTTTAATATTTCATTATTTCCACAAGTGAAAACACTGATTTTTACATTGTAACTCTTTCACTGAAGGCGCACTAGCCACCTAGGTAAAATGCGTGTGCCTCACAACCAGATGAAATATGATGCATTTACTCTACATTTCTCACATCTAAATTAATACTGTAATGATTTGCTATGTGGAGGGGTTATGCCACCGGGAATAACCAAAATGAACTGCACTGGATTTTAAGTCCCTTTTAGACAGGGCTAAAAGCATGAAATAATAGAATATTTGTTTCTTCTGTTTAGGTGAAAGATCAAAATTTTTTTCATCTTGAGAGCATCACTGGTAATATTTTCACAAGTGGCACAGTTACATAATCAGTCTACTATAAAGTTAGACCCTTATTTAACTCTTTACCAAACAACAAAGTTTTGGACTTGTCCAAATTGAAAGCATTTGCAGACGACAAAATAAATGTGAATCGAAAAATTTAAATTTAATTTGGAAATGGTAGAAAACATTGTGTGAAAAGGAGAAAATGCTAGTTATCAGCATTTCTTCCTTTTCCCACAATGTTTTCAAAGGCTTTCTTTCTACGGGCCGTTAAAAGTCGGGATTGTGTGGTAAAGATTTAACCCAATGTTCAAGACAACTACAAGGTAACTAATTCTTTATGTTTAATCAAAATAAGTCTGTAGGAAAAACATCTTTGTTGTATTTCAGATGTGAGTTTATCAATGATTACATGCTTGTTTGTTCTTTTTATATAGGTCTAATTATCATTTGGCTGTTTTTATCATAGGCATATTATCAGTTACACATGCCCCTATTTAACCCATCACCATGCAATCCCAAGTTTTAACCCTTTACCCAATAAGGCATTTCTATGGTATCTCTATTTGACCCTAAATAACAGCAAGGATGAAGCAGTTTCTTATGTGTGTATGACACCTTTTGATAGTGTAAAAAACATTGTGGCAAAAGGTGAAATTGCTCGTCACGAGCAATTTCACCTTTTGCCACAGTGTTTTCCCAAGGCTCCTACAAGCAATTCGTAGAAATGAGTATCTATAGAGTAAAGGGTTAAATGAGTTTGGTAGCGATTTTGGCCAAAATAAGAGACTTAAGTTTTTCCATGAAACCGGACACTTGTTCTCAAACTTAAGCACAAAGTTGTGCTGTTAACCATAGCACTTCAAAACAATCTTGTGAACTATCAATTAGTTATTCAAAAAATTTTAAAAAACACCAAGGAAAAAGAAAAGAAAATACTGGTAACCAGTATTTTCTTCGTTTCTTACAATATTTTCTAACCTGCCCTGATTTTCAAGCCTAGTATATTACCGAACGAGAAAAAGAACTGAGCTATTTTAAGAATATGTAACATAAGCTTTGTGATGCCATGAGAAACACTTACCAGAAAATTAGTTACTGGGGAAACAGTGATCTTGTAGTGAAACAGCTTATCAAGGTTGTTACTGGTTCCTGTACACTTTGGTAATGGCTGTAAGAGAAAGATAATAAAAGTTTCCTTTCAATATTGTTTTAACCCTTTACTCCATAGATACTCATTTTTTCACATTGCTTGTAAGAGCCTTTGGAAAACATTGTGGCAAAAGGTGAAATTGCTCGTGATGAGCAATTTCACCTTTTGCCACAATGTTTTCTATGCTATCAAAAGATGTCATATTCACATTAGAAATGGCTTCATCCTTGCTGTTATTTAGGGTCAATCAGAGATACCATAGAAATGCCTTATGGGGTAAAGGGTTAACTCTTTACCAAACGACAATATTATAGCCTGGTGCAAATTGAAAGCATTTGCAGATGACAAAATGAATGTGTCCAAAAAAATTGAAATTCCTTTAGGGAAGGATAGAAAACGTGGGAAAAGGAGAAAATGCTGGTTACCAGTATTTTCTCCTTTTCCTACAATGTTTTCAAAAGGCTTCCTTCTCAGGGTCATCAAAAACCAGGATTTTGTGGTAAGAAGTTAAAACAATTCAAATATAATGTGGAAAAAACTGGAAATAGTCGCATAAATGAAGTGTCAATTTTTGAACAAGAGAACCAAAATATGTGTGCCAACTCATGTGGCTGCAGTTTTCTTGACAAAAAAGGGGCATAATAATGTCAAAAATACTTTGAAAGTTATCTGCCCATGTTGTATCAGTTGTATGGGTTTCCTTTTTGTTATAAAACAACTACAGTCAAGTGTCCTTAGCTCAAATGTCCCTTTGTTGAACTTATCCCTACGTCGAAGTTTTTTCCAGGTCCCGATCTCATTGCTCTTTATTTCAATTTAATTCAACCTCCATACCTCGTTATCTGTACCTCGAAATTTATCCATACGTCGAATGAATTTCAAGGTCCAATCACCATTTTTTGAACGTATTGACACATCTTTACCTCAAAGTTAATTTGTAAAGGACGATATTTGCTGTCAATCAGGTTTTTCACACCTTTCGACTTGTCAACTCCGGGAATGAACAAGTGTATTACAGTATTGATTATCGGTTGTTTGTTTGATTTTGGATTGACTTTTTGACTGTGAGATTAAAACTTCAAAGTTTGAGTGATTTCTTGTTTTAAATAAAAAGGGTCAGAAAAGTGGTTTTGTAATTTACTTTGACAAGTGAAGAACCCAACGCTAATTCCATAAAGAACTTGTTCGGTGAAGGACCCGGTCAATATGCAATTTTTAGGTTTATTGTTCATATTAGTTGTAGTATTTGTATAAAACACTGTTTCTTAATAAAAAAATAAATAAATAATAATAATAAAACTTATTTTATCTTATTTTGTATTCGATTTTATCTTATTTTGTACTCGATTAGTCAAATGAAGACAAATCAAATGATGCCCCTATTTACTTCCGGTATTTCGCCACCTAAATAATTCGTACCCAGAACTCCGATATCTACACGTCGAACTTTCTATAAGACGAAGTTTTTACGAATAGGTATAGAGATTCGACTGTATTCCATGTTTGATGTTAATACTTTACTTAATAATAGAAATATTATAAAATGTGAAAGTTTTGAAAATTCAAAGCAAACAAAGGGGGATAACTCAGAAATAGTTTGATGATTGCCTGTTCTTGCTATATGGGTTCCCTTTTGAAAGTTAACCCTTTATCAAACAATTCCTGGTTTTTAACGACCCTGAGATAGAAGCTTTTTGAAAACATTGTGGGAAAAGGAGAAAATGCTGGTAACCAGCGTTTTCTCCTTTTCTCACAATGTTTTCTACCCTGCTGGACACAAATTTAAATCTTTGAGTAACGTTTGTTTTGTTGTCTGTAAGTGCTCTCAATTTGGACTAGTCTAAAATTTTGTGCAAAGATGCATTCCATTCCCTTTTGCCAAAGAATGGCATGTGTAAGCATGGATGAATTTATATTTTTTTTGAAAAAGGACTAACACAGGGTTTTCCTTGATGCACAATTTTGTGCCTTTTGACGCACTTTTAAGGAAAATGACCCGCATTTTTTTCAGTAATGCGTCATGGTGGACGCACAAATGTGATAAGAGGTAATAATGATCATATATACTTCCGACACTGTTGCATTGCCAGTAGATAAAAAATCTGGAGTACGAAGGGAAAATGGGATGAAACAGTGGACTGTGTATAGATTTTACTATAATACCGTCGGTCTTCAAACGGGTCTAAACTAAACCAGTCGATCTCTAATGAAAACAATTTGGCTGTGTCAAAATCGACATCATTCTTGCTTTGATTGGTGAAAATAGTTTATTTTCAGCCAAAATGGATAATCTTTATCAAGAACAATAACCGAGACTTCCCACTTCGGCCGACAACAAGCTTTCTTCGCCAACGAAACGGTCGATTTCTGTTATAAAAACAAAATAACCCTTAACCATAGAGAAAGGCTACACACACTTTGAAAATCAACCCTTGTCAGGCTTGTGCATCATCAAAACACTAGCGGTCATGACGATACCCTTGAAACATTATCTATCACCATGAAACAATTCATGCATAGAGAAACGAAGATTTACAGTGAATAGAAAATATGAAAAAACACTCACAAATAGTAGCTTTTTTCGACACAAATTACATTTTGTTGTGACCCCCACAAATCCCAAAATGACCCCCATTATTTTTTACTAGGGGATCACAATGACCTCCTACTTTGTGGCCAAAGGAAAACCCTGCTAACACTTACCTTTTCTCCAGGATAAATGTCATGTCTGATTCCAAACTTTCTTGATTTAGCACTACATCTGCATAAGGGCCCATAATTCAACTGCAGAAGGGAAGAAGAAAAAAAAAATCAACCTTGAACAGCTTTACTACGGCCTGTATTCACCAACCAGTCTAAAGAACGTTCTTAGTCTTATTCTTCATGATTTCCAGACTGTGAAAAGAACAGAAAGTTTGATTGGCTTGGTTTAGCCAATCAGAAGTTCTGTTACTTTCAAACTGACGAAATCCTGAAGAAAAAGACCAAGAGTGTTCTTAAGAATGGTTGGTGAATACGGGCCCAGATAACAAAATTGTCATCTGCTTGAGCTAATCACTTAACTCTTTGCTAAAATATTGGACTAGTCTAAATTGAAAGCATTTGCAGACGACAAAAAAAATGTGACTCAAATACTAAATTTTGCTTATAAAGCATAGAAAACAATGTGGAAAAGGGGAAAATGCTACTAACATTTTCTCTTTTTCTCACAAAGTTTTCTAAAGGCTTCTCTCTCAGGGTCATTAACTTCCCGATTATAAGCTAAAGAGTTAACTCCTTACCATACAACAAAATTTCAGACTGGTCCAAATTGAAAACACTGCAGACGACAAGATAAATGTAACTCAAAAATTGAAATTTGTTTCCAGCAGGATGGAAAACGTAGTGGGAAAAGGAGAAAATGCTGGTTACCAGCATTTTCTCCTCTTCCCACAATGTTTTCAAAAGGCTTCAATCTCAGGGTCTTAAAAACCAGGGATTGTTTGGTAAAGGGTTAAGGGAAACCCTTTCAAAAGCTACACAGATTCAAACAAACAAACCAAGTTACCTCCCCTGGCTCCTTGCACCACAATTCTTTGTGCAACCTGAGCAAGTTGCCATGGTTATGGCTCACTTCCTCCATTCACCATTATCCCATTACCGCACAATCCCTACTTTTGACAACCCTGAGAAAGAAGCCTTTAGAAAACATGGTGGGAAAAGGAGAAAATACTAATAACCAGCATTTTCTTGCTAATAACCAGCATTTTTTCCTTTTCCCACAATGTTTTCTACCCTTCACAAAACAAATTCCCAATTTTCGGTCACTTTTATTTTGTTGTCTGCAAATGCTTCCGATTGAGACCAACCTAAAATTTTGCTATGAGGTAATGGGTTAATAGATACCACACAATCCTAAGAAAAAAGACTTTGGAAAATATAGTGGGGAAAAGGAGGAAATACTGTTAACCAGCATTTTCACCTTTTCTCACAAATTTGGTTTTTTGAGTCATATCTTGATTTGTCATCTGCAAATGTTTTCAATTCGGACAGTTCTAAAATTACCGTAGTCATATGATAAAGAGTTTATGAGTCATCTGCATTGGGTAACAAATAAACTCTTTCACCACTAGAAAAATAACCTTTAATTTTCTAGGCTACAAATACAGTTTTGCTCCAATAGGAAGATTTTTTAAATTTGTACTGGAGTTTAGCGCCACTTTAACAGCTAAGGTCACATCATGGTTGTCAGTGATACACTCATTTGTTTCCTGGCTTTCTCACACTAGTACTGATACAACTCTCTTTCCAAAGCCACTGACTACTTTTCTCACATACATGAGAGGTGAGAGGCAGAAAATCACTGAAAAGAAAGTTTGCAGCAACTGAATATCAAACCCACAACCTCCAGGTCACAAGTCAGATATGCTAACTGCCAGGCACAAGATGAAGAGACAGTTCAGCTATTGTCTAGAATGAAGGGTGGACAGTGTACATCAGAGATCAGACTGCACAGAATGTGCAATCTGATCTTGATATACACTGTCCACAAAAGCTACCTGTGCCATCTACTGTAAGGAAAGACTGAAAGGAAACTTTTTGACAACCTAAGCACATTTTCCAAAACAAACAAACCAAGTTACCTCCCCAGGCTCATTATACCATAATTCTTTGTGCAACCTATATGGATTGCCCTGTTTATGCCTAACTTCTTCCATCCACCATTCTTCTTCTTCCGAATCTGTGTCCGATCCAGAATCAGAGTCCGAGTCATCATCGGAGGAATGGCTTTGGCAGTTTCCAGCTGAAAAAGTAGCAAATTATTTATGTTGTTTCAAAATATGATGTTACCTTTATCTCAACAATATTGCTACAGCCAGCACAACTTTACATGCATTCCTGGCATTGACTTTTACCAGTATTGGCACAATATTCACTTCAAACCCATAACGAAACAACAAAATTATAGACTGGATCAAATCAAAAGCATTTGCAGACTACAAAAGTGACTGAAAAATTTAAACTTGTTTTGTAAAGGGTAGAAAACATTGTGAGAAAAGGAGAAAATGCTGGTTACCAGCATTTTCTCCTTTTCCCACAATGTTTTCTAAAGGCTTTCTCAGGGTCGTCAAACATAGGAATTGTGTAGTAATGGGTTAACATCATGTAAACAATCATCAGCGGTGATTCAGGAATAAACCTTACCACATTTACTAGCATTGATCCTGTAGAAGAAATTGGTAAAACTTCGAAAATTGCAATAGCGACACCTGGGTTTCAAGTGTTAACCCATTACCACACAATCCCTACTTTTGACGCCCCTGAGGATGAAGCCTTTTGAAAACACTGTAGGAAAAGGAGAAAATGCTGGTAACCAGCATTTTCTCCTTTTCCCACAGTGTTTTCTACCCTTCCCAGAACAAATTTAAATTTTTCAGTCACCTTTATTTTGTCGTCTGCAAATGCTTTTAATTTGAACCAGTCTAAAATTTTGTCGTTTGGTAATGGGTTAAACATTCAACTTCTGGCCTTGGCATGAAGAACATACTGGTATACTAATTCTTGACTGTAAGAAAAATAAAGGCTTTTGACAGATATACAATTTTCCCACTATGTTTTCACTACGCAAACCCCACCAACTGGGCTACATATAGTAAGTTGTCGGCAAATGCTTTGGATTTAGTCAAGTTTAAATTTTTGTCATATGGTAAAAAGCTAAAAGGTGTCATCTTTTACACCACTTTCAACAATATACCACACCAGCATTATTTGATATTTTTCCCGTTTCAACCTTGACCAATGACACTTCCATATGACTAGTACTGCCATGCCATTAGACAAACCAACAAAACAACCAGCCAGGATAGGAAAACAAAACAAGGGCACAGCATGTGGGTGCCAGCAATCACCTGCAGTAGCTTTTAGGAAAAATTCTTAGTCAAAAAAAGAGGCATAACTGAGTCTAAATATATTTTGATGATTCACTGCCCCTGTTGTTTTGGTTCTACACTTTTGGTAGTATATTTTGATAGTTCACTGCCCATGTTTTTTTTTTTTTTTTTGCCCCCCCCCCTTTTGATGATGTATTTTGATGATTCACTGCCCCTGTTGTTTTGGTTCTACACTTTTGGTAGCATATTTTGATGATTCACTGCCCATGTTTTTTTTTTTGCCCCCCCCCCTTTTTGATGGTGTATTTTGATGATTCACTGCCCCTGTTGTTTTGGTTCTACACTTTTGGTAGTATATTTTGATGATTCACTGCCCATGTTTTTTTTTTTTGCTCCCCCCCCCCTTTTTGATGGTGTATTTTGATGTTTCACTGTCCCTGTTGTTTTGGTTCCTCCCTTTTGATAATAAATTTTGATGATTCACTGCCCCTGTTGTTTTAGTTCTCCCCCCCCCCTTTGATAGTATATTTTGATGATTCACTGCCCCTGTTGTTGCCTCTTTTTTATAGTTAACAACTAGTTTGAGTTTGAAACAAGTATCTTCAGCAACGATAGTTCAGAGCTAAGATAAGAGGGAGTGATGGCATTCAAATCCATTATTTCTCTTCCAAAACCCTATGTTGTGGGTACTCTTTAGAATCACCTCAATGAGACAATTCTAATGAGTACCCACAACATAGGGTTTAGTGGAGAATTATTAACATTTTCAATTTTGAAATCAAAATCAGTTCCTCTATCTGGAGTTCTGACAGTTACATTATCAATGTCATCATTTTTGCACGGTTTTGCAGACAACAACAACACAGACAATGCCAAGGTTATGGCAATACCTCTACATTTTTCATAAAAACAAAAAAAAAAGATTAGGCTAAATTTGTGTTTGAACAATATGAATAAGTGAAGCTTTACCACTATGACAATGTTGTTTCTTGCACTGATGTTTGAAGTTCAGCTTGGGTCTTCTTACAGGCTTTTCATATGGTACTTGAGTTGCTTTGATCGTTGATGCACGCTGGACTAGATCATGTTCAAACTTTTTCTCTAGGTCTTGCATTCTTTTAGTTGTTTCCAGATTACCAGTCTGTGTGAAAAAATGAAGAAATAATTCTTTACATTGATTTACTGACTGATTTACTGATTGATTGATTGATTAATTGATTGACTGATTGATAGATTAAATGGTTGGTAGGTTGGTAGGTAGGTTAAGGCAGGCCAGCCACCAACCAACCAACCAATTAACTGATTAATTGACTGATGTTTAACAAAGCTTTCAACATTATTTTAATCACATCATAAAGACAGCAAACCTATTCATGTGTTTCCTGGGTATCACAGGAACTAGACTTGGACTATGAAGTGTCTTACACAAGGACACTCCTATAAAAAGCTCATTGCTATCATGTGGCTCGAACCCAGGGCCTCCAAGTTATAAATCTTTCACTTAATCAATGAGCCAGGCGGGGCCCCATAACCCTTCACAAGACAACAAAAATTGCACTTGTTCAAAGTGACAGCATATGCAGATGCCAGTCAAAATGTGGCCCAAATGACAATATTTGACTTTGAAAGGGGAGAAAACAGAGTTTGAATCTTGTTTAGGAAGGGTAGAAAACCTTGTGGGAAAAGGAGAAAATGCTGGTTACCAGCATTTTCTTCTTTTCCCTCAATCTTTTCAAATGCTTTCTCTCTCAGGGTCATTAACTGTCAGAATTGTGTAGTTAAAGGCTTAACCCAGAAAAAATGGATGAAAAAATTATAAGAGAGAGAAAGTTCAACTATAGCATACTTTTGGATCTTTTCTGAAGTACAAGTCAGCGGCTGAACATCGAACCCACGCTGCCACACTTTCTGCATTCAACATGCCAGATTCATCGTCGGGTATAATTGGTGTTCCACTTCGTACACATTGTCTGAAAACAAAAACATAAATAGGATTTTCATAATAATTGTATTAACTCTTTACCACACAATCCAGACTTTTAACAACCCTGAAGTAGAAGCCTTTCGAAAACATTGTGGGAAAAGGAGAAAATGCTGGTTACCAGCATTTACTCCTTTTCCCACGATGTTTTCTACCCTCCCAAAATCAAAAATCAATTTTTATTCACATTTATTTTGCCGTCTGCAAATGCTTTCAATTTGGACAAGTCTAAAATTTTGTCATTTGGTAAAGAGTTAACCAGCATTTTCTCCTTTTCCCACAATGTTTTCAAAGGCTTTCTTTCTCAGGGTCATTAAAAGTCGAGATTGAGTGGTAAAGAGTTAAGGTCGTTAAAAGTCTGGATTGTGTGCTAAAGGGTTCACAGGCAGAGTAGATCTAAGATCAGCCTCACGTTCTGTGCAGTCTGATCTTGATCTACACTGTCCGCAAAAAGTCAGTGGGTCCTGCTTAGCAGCCAAAGGGTTAAAGGCTCAATACTCACGCAGATTCTTCCCTCTGATCTTCAAGTCTCTGGCGCTTAAATCTGGGAGGTTCCGATAACCCGGGGTCCTCATTCTCTAGATCTGGCCTTGACCTTTTGTTGACCCTTGTTCCACTAAATGACCTTTGAGAGGAAAGTGACCGATCCCTTCTACCATGGCTGAAACACAGAAAGATACAACAGCTTGACTCATAAGGCCAAAACAAAATATAAAGTTGGTACCAGTTACATACTTTTGAGATTAGGTTGGAAGATTATCTCATTTTTTTTTTAATCCATTACCACACAATCCCTACTTTTGACGATCCTGAGAAAGAAGCCTTTGGAATACATTGTGGGAAAAGGAGAAAATGCTGGTAACCAGCACTTTCTCCTTTTCCCACAATGTTTTCTACCCTTACAAAACAAATTTCAAATTTTCATTCACTTTTATTTTGTTGTCTGCAAATGCTTTCGATTTGGACAAATCTAAAATTTTGTTGTTTGGTAATGAGTTAAATATCCTTTTTTCAAAACACACTAAAGGGGCCATAAATATAAGTAAATACTAGGTCATAGAATTTTCCAAATTCATTTTTTCTTTTCCATAGACAATGATAATATTATCATGTGATAAAATATCAATTCTAACATGGCCCATGAAATGGGTACTATGAACACAACGCAACGAAAGTGTGGTAAAATCTATGTTATTCTATAAAGAGTGACACCACTCTACATAGAGTGAGGTCACTCTATATACCATAATAAGTAAATTATTCAATGGAAAAAAATCTGCATCCGCATTTTTACTTTAAGTATGAACTTTAACCTTTCATTAAGAGTTGGTCATGTTAGAATCGAAATAATCTTCTATCATGGTTTATCCTTCAATGAACCATGTTGTAAGTTATGTGACACAGCGAATAAACCACTCGAGCTATTGCTCTCATGAAGTATTTATTGAGTCACATAACTCACAAATGTGGTTTATTGAACAATAAACTACCAAAGAAAGAAGATTGTTTCGTAAAAGATCAAAAGGTGAATAAAAATTTTTAGGGTTGGGCATAAAACTTGACACATTGGGTAACCAGAACCAGAAATCTATTTTGTTTTGGCCTAACTGGCAAAGGAAAGGGGTCCTACTGCCTTGGTATTTGGTTCTAATTTTTATTTTATTCTCTCTTTACCAAACAACAAAATTACAGACTCATTAAATGTGACTAAAGATTTGGGTAAGAAAGAGTAGAAAACATTGTGGTAAAAGGAGAAAATGCTGGTTACCAGCATTTTCTCCTTTTCCAACAATGTTTTCAAAAGGCTTCTTCCTCAGGGTCATTAAAAGTCGGGATTATGAGGTAAAGAGTTAACATGTTTACCCAAATGACCTTCACGTTGTACTGCTCTGCTGAAAGATTACTTGTCCAAAATGAAATCATTTGTATCAGACAAATTAAATGTGGCTCAAAAGTAGGATTTTGTATTTGCAAGAGTTTATAAACACTGTGGGAAAAGGAGAAAACAAAACGCTGGTTACAAGTGATTTCTCTTTTTCCAACGATGTTTTTCAAAAAGGTCTTCTAGGGGGAATTAAAATTTTAGAATATTTGGTAAAGGGTTACATTTGTTGAAATAGGGGACAGTTTCAAAACAAGTGAGACATAAACACTTCAGACTAATTAGACAATATTTTTGAAGGGGATAATGTTAATTGTATGGTCAGGTTGCAGAGCTCTTTGGCAAATCATGTCATCCAATTAATCTTTCTACTTTAATGACAACCATCTAGGGAAAGTAATAATCATAAGGGCAAAAAAGTTTCCAAATGGGTGACTGGTATCAATTGACACCACCATGTTGGATTTTGCAATGAAGTGTAGTTCTTTTCTGTTCATCTTAGTATAAAATCAGAGAACTTAACCCTTTCCCAAACGACAAACTTTTGGACTAGACCAAATTGAAAGCATTTGCAGACGACAATTCAAATCTTGCTGAAAAGATGATTTCTGTCTATGATAGGGTAGAAAACATTGTGGGAAAAGGAGAAAATACTGGTTACCAGCATTTTCTCCTTTTCCCACAATGTTTTCAAAAGGCTACTATTCCAGACCCGTAAAAACCAGGGATTGTTTGGGAAAGGGTTAAGCTAATATGTATGAATTTCTAAATTGTCTGCAGATATGATTTGTGACAGGTCCAAAATCTGTATGAAAAAATGATTAGATTTATTTAACTTCTTAACCCTTTCCCAAACGATAAATTTTGGACCCTTGCAAACCAAAAGAGTTTGCACAGGACAATTTCAAATTTGGAGAAAATGGCAGAAAGTTCTCAAAAAGGGTAGAAAACACTGTGGGAAAAGGAGAAAGTGCTCGTTACAAGCAATTTCTCCTTTTCCCACAGTGTTTTCAAAAGACTTTTACTGCAGACACGTAAAAACACGTTTGGGAAAGGGTTTAAAAATCATACCTATTTCTGTCTGATTTGTATTGACCTTGACCACTCTCTGATTCTTCCAGCCCTTTATTGCCATGGAAATGACCTCTGTTGTTATGAAATCTATCCTTATAGGTATCTTGGTCTTTTTCACTTTGACCTCTTTCATTTCCAGAATGACTGTGATAACTTCTTTTATCAGATGGTCGGTTTTCCCCACCTCTACCTGACCTCTCCGTGTTCAAATGACCTTTATTTGAATGACCTTGAACTTTTCCCATCCTTTCTGCACTACCACGCCCTCTTTGACCTCTATTATAACTTGAATGACCTTCATGACCAGGGCTTTCACGATCCTCTATAAGTAAAGCTCCGGTTGAACCTGTCTTGCTGACTGACCTCTCTCTATCTTCTCTCAATATTGGTCTGAATATTTAAAAACAAGAAAGATCTTTTTTATCCCTGTACACTAAAATAGGCCTGAGGAATAAAGCTTTAGAAAACACCATGGATAAAGGAGAAAATGCCGCTAACCAGCATTTTCTCCCTTTCCCACAATGTTTTCTACTCTTTCAAATAAACAGTTCATCATTCAGTCCATATATGTTGTTTGGAACTGCTTTCAACTTGGACTAGACTGAAATTTTGTAGTGTGGAAAAAAAATTGAAGAAAAAAAGGTGGGCAGATGCCACGAGAAACTGGAATATTAAAATTGAAACTTACTATTTAAAAGTAAATTGTTAACCTTTATTTTTTCAAGATTAGATGTTAATCCTGCTCTTTAGTGGGAAATGAGAAGTTGTTGCTACAAATAGTTTGTCTGAAAAAAAAAAAACCAACTCATGTACAGTATACAGTAAGGGTTTATAGGGCAACACATAGAAATATTAAAATATTTACCAGTACAAGGAAGGGATCATCCACCTATCATATCTGTTTGCCTGGGTGTTTACTGTTTACCACACAATCCCGACTTTTAATGACCCTGAGAAAGAAGCCTTTTGAAAACATTGTGGGAAAAGGAGAAAATGCTGGTAATCATCATTTTCTCCTTTTTCCCACAATGTATCTACTCTATCACAGACAAATTCCATCATTTAACCCATTACCACACAATCCCCACTTTTGACGCCCCTGAGAAAGAACCCTTTAGAAAACACTGTGGGAAAAGGAGAAAATGCTGGTAACCAGCATTTTCTCCTTTTCCCACAGTGTTTTCTACCCTTCCCAGAACAACTTTCAATTTTTCAGTCACCTTTATTTTGTCGTCTGCAAATGCTTTCAATTTGAACCAGCCTAAAATTTTGTTGTGTGGTAATGAGTTAAGCTATTGTCGTCTGCAAATGCCTTCAATTTGGACAAGTCTATTATTTGCTTATGTTGTAAAGAGTTAACAAGGATCATGGAGTATCAATAAGCTATTTACTGAATGATAATATTTTGTTTAGCAGCATTTTCTCTTTTTCCCACAATGTTTTCAAAAGGCTTTTTTCTTTTTTTAGTATCATTAAAAGTCAAACCTGTCTGGTAAAAGAGTTAATGAATCAGTAAAACATTCGTCTATACCTTTCGTTGTCTCTATCATCCATCAACACAGCACCTGTACGACCAGTTCTAAATGTACCACCACCACGTCTAAGTTCATCTTCATCAATGGGCTTTTTTCCAGAACCCTCATAGAAGCCTTCTCTTCCATAACCTCTACCCTTTGTGTCCCGCCCCCTTCCTCTCAGCTCCCTTTCTTTATCACAAATGTCGTAATTTCCCCTCCCTCTTTGATTAAAGTGGCGTCCACTATTCCTGTCTGTTGACCACAATTCATCTCTGTATTCCTCTTCCCTATCTTCTATAAGGACAGCTCCTCTTTGACTAGTTATGGCTGAATGGGTGGGGCCATCCCTATCATCAATAAGAACCGCCCCTCTTCCTCTCCTATCATCATTACCATCCCTTTTTGAAAATGACCTTGTTTCATACTCATCCCTTTCTGAACCCCTCCTATGGCCTCTATTTTGATTTTTTATGTTACCATATAGGGATCTTCCTGAGCTCTCAGAATTTCTATCATTATCAGACCTTCTCTTGTGCTGATAAGATGAATTTCTTTCGAAATCAAGATCCCTTCCTCTTCGTTCATAATCATCAAACTCCCTCCCCCTATCCCTTTCCTTGGTTTCAAATCTGCCATAGTCTACACCAGCTTTTTCATAATCCTGAAAATCAAGCTTGTCAATCCCCTGATCTCTCCCTGTTTGATAAGAATCCTGCCTATCGCAACCAAGGTCCCTCTCATCTTTTCCGTAAGTCCCACCTCTAAATTTCATTTTGTAATTTTTCCCTTTAATATTATCTGATCTATCTTGAGAAATATTTCTATATTTATCATCACTAACAGTTATATTGTCATATCTATCTCTTTCTTTGTTTAACCTGGAGTCTCTCTCTCTGCCTTCTTTGAAATTACCTTCCCTTCTAGATCCATGCCACCCATCTTGAGAATATCTCTCGTCCCTATATTCACTATGCTCTCTCTCATTACTGTCCCTATACATGTCATCTGACATTTCAGTACTGAAACCTCTGTAACTTCTATCTCTCTCCACAGAACCTGATGATCGAACTGAAATGTCAATAGAGCGCCTGTCTTGATAGTCATAATCTCTCTCATCCCGATCTTCTCGTAATATGGCACCTCTCTCACTGCCATTGTCTCGTAACATAGCACCTCCTTCATCACAATCATCTTGTAACACATCACCTGTCTTTGAGTAGTGTTTAGATTCATTTCCATGGTGATGCTTCTTACTTCTATCTGATTTATGTTTATCTCTGTCTGTTTTATGATGTTTGTGATGTTTATGATGTCTCCTCTCACTGTGATTGTCACCTTTATTTCTGTGCTTACCCTCCCTGCCTCTTTTGTCACTATGAAGTTTTCCATGCTGATAAAAACCTCCATCTCTTTCTTCATTTGACATGACTCCGTCTCTCCTTTCTTGACTCCACCTACTTTCAGTCCCCTCCTGTCTTGATTGGCTGTTGTTGATGTTGTTGTTGTTACTAACTGTATCACTGCTAAAAAAAGAACATCATAAAGCCTTTCATTAAACAAGAGGGCCAAAATGGCCCTGGATCGCTCACCTGAATTTTTGAGAGGACCATAGCCTTTTTTTTTTAAAAGTATTGAAACACTGGAACCAAAATCATCATTTTGACAAGCAATTTTTAAAAGGTCACCTGTAAAAGTCCTTTCAAAATCTGACCAGCAGTTTCAGAGAAGAAGAATTTTCAAGAATTTCTTCATTTCCATATACATGTAGTGCAAGTAGCCCCCATTCACCAGAGCAATGTTTCCCGACAAATCAAACTTTCACGAACAATTTTTGAAAAGGGTCACCCAAGGAATATCTCTGTGAACATTTTCCAAAATCTGACAAGCCGTTTCAGAGAAGAAGAATTTTTAAAAATTTCTTCATTGCCCTATTGTGCAAGTAGCCCCCATTCACCAGAGCCATGTTTCTTGATGAATCAAAATTTCACGAACAAGTTTTGAAAAGGGTCACCCAAGGAACATCTCTGTGAAATTATTTTAAAATCTGACCAGCCGTTCGAGAGAAGAAGAATTTTTAAGAATTTCTTCATTTCCCTATAGCGCAAGTAGCCCCCATTCCCCAGAGGCATGTTTCTTGACAGATCAAAATTTCACGAACAATTTTTGGAAAGGTTCATCCAAGGAACATCTCTGTGAAATTATTTCAAAATCTGACCAGCGGTTTCAGAGAAGGAGAATTTTAAAGAATTTCTTCATTTCTGTATAGTGCAAGAAGCCCCCATTCACCAGAGCCATGTTTCTTGACAGATCAAAATTTCGCGAACAATTTTTGAAAAGGGTCACCCAAGGAACATCTCTGTGAAATTATTTTAAAATCTGGCCAGCGGTTTTAGAGAAGAAGATTTTTAAAGAATTTCCTAAAAAATTCCCTTTCGTTGCCATGGCAACCAGAGTTTTTGATGGAATCAAATTCTGTGACCACTTTATAAAGAGGACCTCCCAAGGAACATTCCAGCCAAGTTTGGTCCAAATTGGCCTAGCGGTTTAGGAGGAGTTGATGTTTGAAAATTGTTGACGACGCACGACGGACGACGGACACCGGGTGATCCTAAAAGCTCCCCTTGAGCACGTTGTGCTCAGGTGAGCTAAAAAAAAGAAAATGAGTTTTAACAATCCTGAAGAAGAAGGCTTTCGAAATCACTGTGGAAAAGAGAAGAACAAATGTTTACTCCTTCTCCCATAATGTTTTCTACCCTTTCACAGACACATCTAATAATCTGACCAATATTTGATTTGTTGTCTGCAAATGCTTTCAATACAGACTAGTAGTAAATTTCTTAGTGATGTAAAGACTTAACTCTTTATCAAACAACAAAATTTTAGACTGGTCAAAATTGAAAGCATTTGCAGGCAACAAAATTAATGTGACTCAAAAATTGAAATTTGTTACTAGAGGGTAGCAAACATTAAGGGAAAAGGAGAAAATGCTGGTTACCAGCATTTTCTCCTTTTCCCACTATGTTTTCAAAAGCCTTCCTTTCCAGGGGTGTTAAAAGTCGGCATTGTGTGGTAAAGGGTTAAATGTCATTACTGATTTAAACCAAAAGAATTACGTGTATTTCAGGTATTTCAAGTGTTCTTTAAAGACTAAAATAGCTGTTTTAGCAGAATAAAAAGTTGAAAATCGTTCACATAGTTCCCGCTTCAGTTGACAAAAGCCAAAGTTAATTTTGGAGAGTAATTCAAGCACGCAATATATGGTAATAAGGTCATTTATTTCATTTAATTTGCTAGAGAAATAAGTTTGCAGCAAACAGCTTTGAAAAGTATAAAATATCGAATTTTTTGTAAAATATCAAGCAATATGAATATATTTGTAAATAGATTTGAAAATATTGGAACAAAATGAACATTCTCAACATGTGCATCATTTTCTTACTAGCAGTGTTTCAAAATAAAGTTTGCCACAAGACAAATAAAATGGAAAAAAAAAAAAAATTCTCAGAGCTCCAGATAGAGGGGATGATTTTGATTTCAAAACTGAAATCATTCCCACTAAACCCTATGTTGTGGGCACTCATTAGAATTGTCTCATCAAGACAATTCTAATGAGTACCCACAACATAGGGTTTGGAAGAGAAATAAAGGATTTAGAATACCATCACTCCCTCTTATTTCGAGCTCTGAGATCTGCTTACTTTCTATACATGGAACTCTTAAAATCAGACTTCTCCAGTGTCTTCTGACCCACTGACTGTGAAGGGACATGCTTCAACTCAAGATTCCTGGCTTCTGATTGGATCAAATTTGTAACAACCATCTGTTGAATTGTTGTACATGTATTAGGATGATTCGGAAATAGAGATGGCTGCAAGGATAAACCGAAACTTGCTGTTGTTACTTTATATACTTTTCAATATTGTTTTAATCATTTCTTTACCAAATGACAAAGTTTTGGACTGGTCCAAATTGAAAGCATTTGCAGATGACAATTAACATGACTCACAAACTGAAATTTGTTCTGGGAGGCTAGAAAACATTGTGGGAAAAGGAGAAAATGCTGGTTACCAGCATTTTCTTCTTTTCCCACAATGTTTTCAAAAGGCTTCTTTCTTCAGGGCTGTGAAAACCAGGGATTGTTTGGGGAAGAGTTAAATCACTGCAGCTATGGCATCTTACTTGAATTTTTTGTTTAACAGTAACAACATGCTTTCCAAGATGCCCCCTGCTTTTCCTTATAGACAGATGGGACAGAATAAATGTTACACAATGAAAACCATGTGAACCTGATATTCTTCCAACCAGTTCAAAATCACACTTCATTGATCAAAAGTACATGTATCTACATGGCTAAGTCTATAAACCTTTACCACACAATCCCTAGTTTAATGACCCTGAGTGAGCGAGACGGCTTTTGGAAACAGAGTAGCAAACAACAATAATACAAGTGACTAGGCAACCTGGTTAACTTTATTGCACTCTTTCCAATAAAAGTCCAATCTTTTAACCCTTTCCCAAACAAGCCCTTGTTTTTACGTGTCCGCAGTACAAGTCTTTACAAAACACTGTTGGAAAAGGAGAAATTGCTCATAACGAGCAATTTCTCCTTTTCCCACAGTGTTTTCTACTCATTTGGAGAACTTTCTGCCATTTTCATCAAATTTGAAATTGTCGTCTGAAAACTCTTTGAGTTTGGAAGAGTCTAAAATTTGTTGTTTGGGAAAGGGTTAAACCAAATTAACCCTTTAACACACAATCCCAAATCATTACAACCTTGAAATAGAAAGCCCTAGAAACCATTGTAGCTAAATGAGAAAATGCTGATAACCAGCATTTTCTCATTTTTCCACAATATTTTCTATCCTTTCAAATACAATTCCAGAATTAAAGCCACATATAATTTGTAGTCTGAATTCTTTTCTTCTTAATAGCCACTTTTAAAACTGAAGCAGATAACATGTGCTTTCCTTAACCTCTGTGTGGATGTTGCATGTGCACAAATTCAAAACAATAGAGAACTCCAACTACCCTAAAAATCTTGCAATAACAAGTTAGTGAGTTTTAATAATTCAAACCGTACCTTATTCCTAAACAATTCTGGCCTTTGAAGACTCATTTCAAAGCAAACCTTTAGAAGACTCATTTCAAAGCAAACCTTTAGTTTAAAGATGTTCATTGTACATCGATTGAGAAACAAGTTCTTACAACTCATACTAATCTCTCTCAATTCTCCCTAAATTCTGCTTCCTGGGAACTACATCAGTATTGGCGCCAAATGTGTGGGCCAACAAAAAATCCCAAAGTTGACACCCGTTTCCAGGTATCAAGGCCCATGCTCTACCTCACGACCACTGGCACGAAGGAAAGCAAACCTTTGAAAAAATAGTTGTAAAAGAAGAAAATGCTGATAGCTTTTTCTCCTTTTCCGACAATGTTTTCCACTTTCCAACACAAATCTCCTTATTTGAGTCACAAGTCAAAACTTTTGTTGTGAGGTAAGAGTTAACCCTTTACTATACCACAAGATTTTCACTTGACCATACTAAAGTAATTTAACCCTTTCCCAAACAATCCCTGATTTTTACGGGTCTCAAATAGTAGCCTTTTGAAAACATCGTGGGAAAAGGAGAAAATGCTGGTAACCAGCATTTTCTCCTTTTCCCACAATGTTTTCTATCCTATCATAGACAGAAATCATCTTTTCAGCAAGAGTTGAATTGTCATCTGCAAATGCTTTCAATTTTGTCTTGTCCAAAACTTTGTCGGTTGGGAAAGGGTTAAAGACAACAATTAAAATAATTTTAGGAGGATAGTATGAGTAGATATTTGTACATGTATATTGAATAGGTAGAAAACATTTTGGGAAAAGGACAAAATGCTGGTTACCAGCATTTTCTCCTTTTCACAAATGTTTTCAAAAGCCTTTTTATCTCAGGGTCGTTTTAAACTCTGGTTTATATGGTTACAGTTTAACTCTTTACCACACGACAAAATTTTAGACTGGTTCAAATTGAAAGCATTTGCAGATGACAAAATAAAGGTGACTGAAAAATTGAAATTTGTTCTTGGGAGGTTAGAAAACACTGTGGGAAAAGGAGAAAATGCTGGTTACTAGCATTTTCTCCTTTTCCTACAGTGTTTTCAAATGGCTTCTTTCTCAGGGGCGTCAAAAGTAGGGATTATGTGGTAATGGGTTAAAGTGTATTTTACCTGAGATGTCATCATTGGAGCAGGAATAGGTGGTATGGGTGGTCGAGTAAAGCCTTGAAAAGCCCCAGAGCCCCAGGGTATGCCTGTCCCTGGGGCAGGAGGAACTGCAGTAGCTGATGGAGCAAACAGTCTCATGTGTGGTCCTATACCAATAGGGGGTGGGGGAATAGACACTGCCTGGGTCCCATAAATAGGCCCCATATTGGGCGACCTGATTAGAAAAAAAAAATCATCTGTGTTAACCCTTTACAACATAACTCTGATCAACTATTAATTGTATGATGTTTAATGCCATTTTCAACATTATTTCCTTTACACCAGTGAATTCCTCCATGCTTTCCTGGACTTTCTTTGTAATAGTACTCTGCACAATATTCTTACCAAGCCACTGGCTGCTTTCCTCATAAACATTGTCATAACTATGGTCAGTGATCCTGTCCCAATGGGTATCATCAATCCTCCAACAGAAACTGGGCAAGCTGGGGACAGAAACAGTGACCTGTTCTAAATTCCTGCAGGCTACAGGTGAGCATTTTGTGGTGTTCTTACATTTTATTACACTGCAAAAAAATTGCTTGTGATCTGATTGGATAATATGCCCCAAAACATATATCATGTGCACTGGTAAAAACCTTTAACCAGGTTGTTGTTCAAACTTCAGATTGTTTGGTAAAGGGCGAAAATCACATCGAGTGAACACCATTGGTAATATTTTCACGAGTGGCACAGCCACGAGTGAAAATATTGATGGTATTCACAAGATGAAATAAATTTTGATCTTTCGTCAAAAAAAAATAAAACAAATATTCAATTTATTTCATGTTTTTAACCCTTTCTGGGAGCAGCTTTATCAATTTATCAAAATCCAGCACAGTTCTTTTCCGTTATTGCTTGTGGCATACCCCTCCCGCATAGCAATGCATTACAATATCATGTCAAGCGCGAGAAATGTAAGGTATATGACATCAGAATTCCCATCTGGTTGTGAGGCACGCGCAATTTACCTAGGCAACAAAAACGTGAAAATCAGTATTTTCACTGGTGGTACTTGTGTAAGATCAGAAATATATATTTCACTGCTATTTCTCGATATCCTACCTGAAAGCATGAAATAGTAAAGGAAGAATACTTCCAGTTTAACCATTTACTGCACAATCTCAACAACCTTAACAAATACCGGCAGACCAAAATTAAATCCCATTTTTTACCCTGTGTTCAACTCTTTTACAAATGATACTATTAAATTGCAAACAAACTAAATGTGGCTAAGATTGGACTTGTCTTTGAAAGGGTAGAAAAAAATTGTGGGAAAAGGAAAAAATGGAGGTTAATACAAGCATTCTCTTTTTCAAAACTGTTTTCAAAGGTCCCTTTTCACAAGGTCATTAAAACTCATAATCCTGTTGTGTTGTCTACAAATGCTTTTATCTTTTACCAAAAGACAAATTTGTTGACTCGACCAAATTAAAAGCAGTTACAGATGACAATATTTAGATAAAGCTGAAATGATGATTTATGTCTTTGATAAGGTAGAAAACATCGTGGGAAAAGGAGAAAATGCTGCTTACCAGCATTTTCTCCTTTTCCCACAATGTTTTCAAAGGCCTTCTCTTTCAGGGCCATTAAAAGTCTGGATAGTGTGGTAAAGAGTTAATTTGGACAGGTCTAAAACTTTGTCATAACTCAGAGAAAAGAGTTAAAAAGAAAAGGGTAGGGAATATTTCACTTACCTTGGGCTAAGAGAAAACTGAGGGTCAGGGGTTGAATGACGAGGTCCATACATCTGTACCTGGACATTACTCACTGCTGGACTTCCACACAAAGGAATCTAAGTACAAATTAGATCAGTTATTTCTCTCGAAAACTCTTGACCAGATGACAAAACTACACTTGTCAGTTTAAATGTTGCTCAAATCACTGGATTCTTTTCATTGAAAGCAAGTGAAACATTGTACGAAAAAAAGAGACATTTTTGTTCAACAAAAAGTAGATGCCTGTATAAAGCGAGGTTCATTGTAAAACAATATTTTTATCACATAAACTCCCTTGTTTTCAGTGTAATATACCCATTACGAATTTTCTTATCTTATACATGTTTGATATCATATTTTTGTGGTGTCATTTTTGACGTCATTTCGTATGTATTTCATTCAAGTGAATGGATATTACCATCGGTGCATTTCCTTCAAAATTAGGTAGTTCAACGTTTGAGTAATCAACAATTGGTATAGAGGAAAAATACTTATTAAGGCTCTCTGCTTTTTCTACGTCTGTGTAATGTAGAATTTCCGCATTATTTTCAAATGTTCGTAAAATTGGTATAGAATCTAAACACCTTCACTTCCGAGATACCAATCATTTCCATGAATGGATGATGTCACAGTAACGAAAATATTGCCAGAGAACATAGTTGGCGAAATTCGATTACCGGTACTAGCGAAATTTGCTTACGCTCCTACACTTATTGTTATTATACCCCTGCAAAACTAATGTTTTCAGGGCTACACTGGAATCAGCCTGTCTGTCTTTGTCCATCCATCCCTTCATCTGTGTGTCCATCTGTGTACAAATAATTGCCCGTTTCTGTCAAAGCCCTGGTGGCAGTAGTAAGTCGCATTCAGTGATACTAATAGCTCTAGTTCTTATCAGTTTTGACAGAATTGATTTCATAGCTTGTTTTTACTATTATCTTATTTTCAAATAATGAATTTCATTTCTTAAGCTTAAAGGTGGCTATTCAGATTTTTTGCATCTCACCAAATTAAAAAAAAAAAATATATATATATAGCACTGCAATCTGTATGAAACAGCATACAAATCATCAGTAATCATACAATTCCAAAAGAAAATTTGATGGTGTTCCCTTAAAAGGCTATGTGGCCTCTTAACCCATTACCACACAATCCCTACTTTTGACACTCCTGAGAAAGAAGCCTTTTGAAGACACTGTGTTAAAAGGAGAAAATGCTGGTAACCAGCATTTTCTCCTTTTCCCACAGTGTTTTCTACCCTTTCCAGAACAAATTTCAATTTTTCAGTCACCTTTATTCTGTCGTCTGCAAATGCTTTCAATTTGAACCAGTCTAAAATTTTGTCGTTTTGTAAAGAGTCAATATGGTATCTTTAGTTTTCGCTCCAAAAAAAAAAAACATGAAAGGCATTGTGGGAATGTCAAGTGAATAGCACATGACTAATGATCTTAAATTCCTTAAGATAACAAACAAGTAATTATTTTCCATAATGTCATCTTTGGATGCTATGTTTGAAGCTTCGTCTGTGTATTTCCGGTATGTTAAAGGCGAGTTGCTCATGTAAAAATAGAAAGTGTTTCCCGTCAGTTTCGACCTGGGCAGTAGTAAGTCTCCAATTTCTCTGGTTGTCGGATGGTTTTCGACTACTGGGGTTTTAAGAATGAAAATTAGAAGGCTTCGGCAGTGTATGGACGATTTTTTGTATATTTATAAAATATTGGTCCCAAAATCTGAAAGGCCACCTTTAAGCCTCAATTTTCCATGCTTGTGTCCAGTCCCTTTCTCGTGATCCAACGCATTTCTTCAAACATATACATGTATCTAAACTCGTAGCAGGAGACCGTTTCAGCACTGGACCGTTTTAGTACCGGTTGGTTTTGGAAGTGGGCCGTTTTGACCCCGATCTTCACATTAAAGTGGATGGCAAAATTTCTATCCGGAATAGTGACTTTCCGGCTACTGATGCCGTTATAACTCTCCAACGATACCACGACATTTACGTATTAAATTGCTAATTTTACCATATGTCACACTTACCAAATTACTATTAGAGACTGGAAACATTTTTGAAGTTATTCTGTTTCAACAGTCGCAATGAAATAATCATTGAAATAATTTTGCAGCGGTGTTTTGCTGCCATATGGGGCAGTCTAATGTCCAAATAAATTGAATTGTTGTCGTCTGCCTTATAATGTTGAAAAATAAAAAGTGCTTAAAATTCTTATTCCTCTTTTCAAGTCTGCCTTCCTGCCTGCCTGCCTGTCTGTCTGTCTGTCTGTCTTGATACCAGTTGATGAACACGGTTTAAAATAGCAGAAACATAGAACATCTTGCCCCCTTGTTGTCTCATAAATTAGAGGTTATTTCAGCAAAAGAAATTTTCTCTCTTCATGTGATTGGCGAGTGCTGTCATGTATCTTTTACCACACAATCCTGTATTTAACCCCTTACCACATAATCACGAGTTTTAACGACCCTGAGGAAGAAGGATGTTGAATACATTTCTGGTAATTAGCATTTTCTCCTTTTTCCACAATATTTTCTATCCCATCAAAGACAAATTTCATCATTCAAGCCACATTTGTATTGTTGTCTGCAAATGCTTTCGATTAGGACAAGTCTGAAATTTGGTTGCTTGGTTAAGAGTTAAACGACACTGCACCAGCTGGATTTTGAAAATGTTTTTGAACAAGGAGGAACACAAATGTCGCTTTAGAAAACATTTTGGGAAAAGAAGGAAAATGCTGGTACAATAACCATAGCATTAGTGACCACTCCCTTGTTAGTAAGTAAATGATTGGCGGAAACAGAGGACACTTTGCTTTCTGGATGTCATATAGCATGAATTAGTACAAGTGTCTGCTTACTTCAAGACGAAACGATAAAAAAATGATAAGGTGGGCAGTGTCGATAATATGTTCCCCTGATACCTTAGTGCTCTTTGGCCAGCATTCCAGTTATACTGGTATCATGATGACAGTTCACTTATTCATGTTTCAGCAGCAAAAAGCTATGATTCTGTAATGATTTGCCTCAGCTGGGCCTAACCAGAGACTATCAT
Source organism: Tridacna crocea (assembly GCA_943736015.1). NCBI lineage: Eukaryota > Metazoa > Mollusca > Bivalvia > Cardiida > Cardiidae > Tridacna > Tridacna crocea. The sequence continues at coordinate 69,959,176 of OX031057.1, forward strand.
TATCTGCAAAGAAATTTCTTGTGATCTGATTGGTTAACATCCCGGGAACATATACATCATGTTCCCTGGCATCCAAAATGGCGTCGTCGATCAATCACCAGACTGCACACTTGTGCACCAAACTGCACGTTTTAGTGACATCATTTTCCAGTGACGTCAGTTTTCATTGAACTGGGGCACTCAGAATGAATTTTAATTTCGTCACCATACTGGGGCACTCAGAATGAAATTTTAATTTCATCACCATACTCGATTCGTGAGATTATAATACAGCAAAATTTCACTTAACGACCTTTGAAAGGGTAAAACTTTGCAGTATAATAAATTCGTTGTACAGTCAGGTGGCAGGGGACTTGGACACTAGTTCACGGCTGTGTTCAAGTCCCCTGACACCTGACAGCACAACTAATAATGTACTTCTTCCTTGGCATTTCAACACTCCTGTCAAAGGTGTATACATCTTGGTATAAAACTTGGCCAATTTGTTCAGGGTCAAGCATTGATAAGTAAACTTTATGTGCAAAGGGAAGAAAAATGGTACTAGGATAGGACTCTGTTCAAAGTGTCTTGCCCAAGCACAGTACCATAAAAAGCACAGGATTCATACTGGTAAAAGAAACTCCAGGAAAGCATGGAAAGGTGTACTGACCACTGCAAAATAACTGATATAATGTTGAAGATGGTGTTAAATACTATACAAGCAGTCAATCATAATTATAGTTTTGCATGGAAAACTAATCCTTTCCCAAACAATCTCTGGTTTTCGCTACCCTGAAAAAGAAACCTTTTGAAAACATTGTGGGAGAAGGAGAAAATGCTGGTAACCAGCATTTTCACCTTTTCCCACAATGTTTTCTACCCTTCAAGAACAAATTCAAGAACAAAATTTCAACTTTTGAGTCATATTTATTTTGTCGTCTGCAAATACTTTGAATTTCGACCAGTCTAAAACTTTGAAGTTTAGTAAAGAGTTAATCTTATTCATCAGTTCCTTCAGTGCTTTGAGTTTCTTTCAGAAAACGGTAAATACCAGTTGTTGCAAGTCAGCTGATTTCCAATCATAACTTATTGCCCAAGGTTTGCCAAATGTAGTTCTGCCATAGATGTTTCTTACACCATTACATCTATCTATAATATCCTGGTCATCATTCCTTTCAGGGCTTTGAATTTTCTCTCCTAGAACAGAATGTACCACTTGGCACTTGACCGATTTTCGCTTTTTAGTAGATCACTAGAGGTTTGTGGCATGCAGTACCACTTCTGGTCCTTGTCTACTATTCTCTTTCTCAAACACCAAATTCTAACCTTGTCAAACTTGAAAGAATTTTCAAACTATGAATTCATCCTGGCTGAAATGGTGAAAATAATCATTGAAATTGTAGCAAACATTGTGAGAAAAGGAGGAAATGCTTGTTACCAGCATTTTCTTTTTTCCACAATGTAATCAAAAGGAGTCTCTAAGTTGCATTTTTGTTTAGAATAGGGTTATTTTGACAGTATTTTTGTATTCCTTAAATTTCCTTTGTAAACTTTAAAAATCTAACCTAACCCATCCTTTATGGAAGTGTCCTTGGGCAACACATCTCATAGCCCTAGCCTTGTACTGGTGAAACCCAGGGAAAACATGAATTTGTTAGCTATTGTTGTGATGTGACTGAAATAATGTTGAGAGTTATAAAAGACCATTCTATCTATTAACCCATTACCACACAATCCCTACTTTTGATGCCCCTGAGAAAGAAGCCTTTTGAAAACACTGTGGGAAAAGGAGAAAATGCTGGTAACCAGCATTTTCTCCTTTTCCCACAGAGTTTTTTACCCTTTCCAGAACAAATTTCTATTTTTCAGTCACCTTTATTTTGTCGTCTGCAAATGCTTTCAATTTGGACCAGTCCAAAATTGTCTGGTGTGGTAATGAGTTAATTTTTTACCAAAAAACAAAATTAGAGACTGGTCTAAATTGAGAGCATTTGCAGACAACAAAATTATCGTGACTAAAGAAAATGAAATTTGTTCTTGGAGGGTGGAAAACATTGTGGGAAGAAGAAAATGCTAATTACTAGCATTTTCTCCTTTTCCCACAGTGTTTTCAAAGGCTTTCCTTTTTGGGGTTGTGAAAATTAGGGAATGTATGAGAAAGAGTTAATCAACTTTGAACAACCCCTTGGAATTTGTTCCAAATCATTCTTGGTACTGGGTGAAGGGTTGGTGAACAATTACTTTGCCTTCTCATACAAGGTTTTCTACCAAAGACAATCTAATTTTTTGTTTGGTTTTTAACGCCATTTTTAATATCATATCGCTTATGTTGCAGGAACCAGAGCACCTATCCATGCTTTTGAGGCCACTTTAAGCCATTGCTGCACAATCCCTACTTTTGATGATCCTGAGAAAGAAGCCTGTAGAAAAACATTGTGGGAAAAGGAGAAAATGCTGGTAACCAGCATTTTCTCCTTTTCCCACAGTGATTTCTACTCTTCACAAAACAAATTTCAAATTTTCAGTCACTTTTACTTTGTTGTCTGCAAATGCTTTCAATTTGGAAAAGCCTAAAATGCTATTGTTTGGTAATGAGTTAATTCACAGTAACCTTTGCTGAAACAGTGGTGAGAATGGAATGAATCGTATCGCAATGACTATCCTCAACTGCAATGACTGTCCTCAATTGCAATGACTATCCTCAATCTCTGAGAAGTTCTCTTAGTCAAGATTCAAACCTGTGACATCATGCAGTCCAGTGCATAACTGACTGCTCTATTGGGCTGGGCAATTATTGACCCATTTCAGCCCTGTACTATAAACAGAGCTCCAGATAAGATGGAGTGATGGTATGATAATTCCATTATTTCTCTTCCAAACCCTATGTTGTGGGTACTCATTTGAATCGTCTCAATGAGATGATTCTGATGAGTACCTACAACATTGAGTTTAGTAGAGAATTATTAACATTTTCAATTTTGAAATCAAAATCGCCCTGTCTATCTGAAGCTCTGACCATACAATCCTGGATTTCAAAGACCCTAAGGATTAAGGTCTATGAAAACATTGAGGGAAAAGGAGATCATACTGATCTCTTTTTCCCACAATGTTTTCTTCTCTTCAACAAACAATACCAAATCTTGATTCAAATCTATTTTGGCGCCTGAAAATGCCTTGGGTTTGGACAACTCTGAAATTTTGATGTTAGGTAAAGAAAAAACCCTTTACCACAGAATCCTGACTCTAATCTACCCTCAAAAAGAAAGCTTTTGAAAACATTGGTAAACTGGTAACCAGCATTTCCTCTCTTTCAAAAATGTTTTCTACTATTTGAAACACACATCCTGGTGTTATGAGTAACACTTGTCCTCTCCAAATGTTTTCAATTTGGGCAAGTCCATAATTGTGTCATTTGGTAAAGGGTTAGCAAAAACAGAATAAATTAACCCTTTACCACACAATCCCGATATTTCCAGACCCAGAGAAAATGGCCTTTGAAAACATTATGGGAAAAGGAGAAAATGCTGGTAACCAGCATTTTCTCCTTTTGCGACAATGATTTCTTAACTATCTGATATAAATACCATCATCTGTGTCATATAAATTTGTCATCTGGAAATGCTTTCAAGTTTGACCCATATTCGACCCATATTGTAGTTTGGGAAAGGGTTAAAAGAAAAACTATTACGACATTTGTATTATTTTTAAACTCTATGTTTTGTTTCATGATCCGAGTAATATGGAAAATATAGAGTATAATTATAAAAGTATACAATATTTCATCTGTAAGTAAAATGGTACAAAAATATCAAAAGAAGAGTAAAGACATAATTTATAAAATATAGTAGTCTACATGATTTTAAAAGGAAAAGTCTCCTAGAATCAAAAACAAGAGGGCCATGATGGCCCTGTATCGCCCCACTGGCTTTTAACCCTTCATCACACAAATCAAAGAGTTGATGACCCTCAAAGAGAAGGCTTTCGAAAACATTGAACATTGTCATGCAATACAAGCAGGTTTATTCATTGGCATGGAAAGTAAAGTTCCAGGGTAAAAAACCTAAATAATAGAAACCTTACTTTGAATTTAATATTCCAGTCATGTGAGCATAACTATTAGCATCAAAATGAATCACTCTCCTTGAAAACAGAATATTTTCTAAATAAGAACTTATTTTTTTTTCAGTTTTGTTACCATGGAAATAGAGTTTTTGAAGGATTCAAATTCTTTCAAGAAATTCTATAGAGGAGCATGGCAGGATAATTCTTGTCAAGTTTCATAAAATTTTGATAGGTAGTTTCAGAGAAGAAGATGTTTGAAATAAAAATTAACACATACATGTGCGGACAGAGGAACGTACAACAGAAACCACACCATGAGATAAGCTCTGCTAGCTTTCAGTCAGTAGAGCAAAAAATGCAGCAAAAAGTCAATTAAAATGATGCCATGAACACTAAGTTATTCTGTCGAAATTTTGGTGAAGTTTCAAAAAGTTAATGTAATAGACTAGCAAGTTTTGACCTTTTCCTGGAGGTTCGTGCTACCAGGGAAACAGCGACAAAATAGATAACGACGTAAATGCTGAGCAGTGTGCTGAGATCAAGTTTTGCGTCCAGCTTGGACAAACCCCTATGAAATACAAAAATGATGTTAATACATGACATGGAGCCGAAGAGGTATGTATCGGGCTCTTGTTTATCGTGGCACAATCTGTTTATGAAAGGTGCATAATCTGTGTACATCACAAATGGAGGTGGGGACTCACAATCATCAACATCTTTCCACATGTCCAGTCCAAGTTGAGAGGTAGAAGATTCAACAACTCGGTGAATTGAAGACTGGCACTAAACATGGTAATTTGATAATGAATGATGTAAAACTACGACAAATTGGTATAGCGACATGTGAAGTTAGATTGAATGGCTTTAGTTTGAAAACAAATGACATGCAATGATGAAGTGCGCGGTAATGTTGATAGGACCATGGTCGTTATGTTCCAAACTCCATTGTGCTCCAGACCGAACAAGGTAGTATATTACTTTATTCATGCCAAATATCAGGCGGCTTGGTCTTCTGTACAGAAGACCAAGCGGCCTGATATTTGGCATGAATAAAGTAATAAAGTATATGTTAACTATCATGAGATATTTAATTTGTAGGTCTTATCATTCTCATATTATAAGCGTCGTCTCAAAAATTTCCAAACAACCCTCGTATTGGTAATCCAAGTTTACATGTAAACAACTATTTCACAAAGCAATGTAAAGTGAACTAAAAAGAGACCGCTATGCATTTCCTTACTGGCCGAAAACAAACTGTCCAAAAATCTCAGTGAGCAAAATGTGGAATGCAGGTTCTAATCTAAGCCAGTCAGGTTCAACCACAGAGTATCCAGAAACGGTGCTATGCTAGTCCAAGCCCAACCTGTGATATTCAACCCTTTACCACACGATTCAGACTTTTAACGACCCTAATAAAGAAGCCTTTTGCAAACATTGTGGAAAAAGGAGAAAATGCTAGTAATAAGCAATTTCTACCCTTCACAAAACAAATTTCAGTCTCATTTATTTTCTCGCCTGCAGATGTTTTCAATTTGGACTGACCAAAATTTTGTAATTTGGTACGGAGGTAACTCTTTACCACATAATTTAGACAACCTTAAAAAAGAGACTTTTGAAAACATTGTGGAAAAAAAGAGAAAATGCTGGAACCAGCATTTCTCCTTTTCCCGCAAACTTCTCCACCCGTTTGGAAAGAAAATTTCAGATGAAACCACATTTAATTTGATATGAATGATTTATTTATACGAATTTGGAAAAGTCAAAAACTTTGTTGTTGAGTAATCTTAATCCATCTTGCAGATTCTGAGATTTACACAAGTTTTGAAAACTCCATATTTTATCAAAATTTCTATATTTAGTGTTCATTGCACTCAAGTTCTGAAAAGCATAGAAAACAGTAAAATATAAAAATACTTCATCACTGAAGGCTGTTCCACTCAAATTAAAAGAAATCATCCAAAGCAGTGAAATATCATAAATACTAGCACTACACTATTACATTATTATTGTTAATTATTACAGATATTATCATTTGAAATTGAAAAAAAAAACATAAAAACATTGCAACTTTAACAAGAACCATGTACTTCAACTGTTCTTTCCAAGAAGTAAACTGAGAAGTAATTGTGCACACTCTTAATTCCTCAGCTTAAATTCACCAAGCATTCTTCACCCATTTCCATACAATCCCTACTTTTGACAACCCTGAGAAAGTTCTAGCCTTCAGAAAACATTGTGGAAAAAGGAGAAAATGCTGGTAACCAGCATTTTCTCCTTTTTCCACAATGTTTTCTACGATGTTTTCTACCCATCACAAAACAAATTTTAAATTTTCAGTCACTTTTATTTTGTTATCTGCAAATGCTTTTGATTTCGACAAGCCAAAAATATTGTTTGGTAATGAGTTAACTGCATTCTTAGTCTTATCCTCAAGAATTTTCTGAATTTCAAAATAACACAATTTCTAATCGGCTAAACCAAAATGGTTACGCCAATCACATATTGTGTTACTTTCTAAATAAAGAATTAGACCGACAACACAGTTTAGAATGGTTGTGTATACGGGACCTGATGATCTCACTAACCCTTTACCAAATAACAAAATTTTAGACTGGTCCAATTTGAAAGCATTTGCAGACAACAAAATGAATTTGACTACAGAGTTGAAATCTGTTCTAAGAAAGGAAGAAAACATTACGGGGAAAAGAGAAAATGCTGGTTACCAGCATTTTCTCGTTTTCCCACAATGTTTTCTATAGGCTTCTTTCTCAGGGTTTTCAAAAGTAGGGATCATTGTGGTAATGGGCTAATACATTATATTCCTACCATTGTATTCTCATGGCAGACTTTTCAAAAATTTTGAAATGGAAAAAGCCACAACTCTTTCCCAAACGACAATATTTTAGACGGGTCCAATTTAAGAGCACTTGCAAACAATACATGTATTTGTGACCTGTCACACAGAAGAGGACCATCTGGGAACTGCGACAAATGTTGACCTTGGTCAGACTTCACAGACTGCGCAGGCTGACCAGGGACAACACTTTTCGGTTTTATGATATTTTCTGTATGAGAAGTGGTCATTCTACCTTCATAAATCATCATTATTTAACAATCAATTAAATTGACCTTCGTTATCTTTGATCTGTTTTAATCTAATTGATGTACAGAATTCCCAGATTGTCCTTTTTTCTGTAACATGTCACATTTATATGGCACATTTTATGAGATTTGAATCAGATAGTCCAGAAAACTCTGTGGGAAAAAGAGAAAATGCCATTTACCATAATTTTCTCCTTTCCTCACAGTATTGTCAAAAGGTCTACTTCTCAGGGTCATTAAAAACTGAGATTGTGTGGAAAAGGGTTAAATGTAATTACTATTTTTGGACATATCATACAAATGTACCTTGCTGACGGTTAGCCATTAAGGTATGTTCAAGCTCCACTTGTTTTAAGTTTTCAATAACTGATTCAACTTGAATATTCTTCCAGGATTCAGGAACATCCAGAAGTAAATCTTTATTCCATTCTAGAATACTGTCATGGTTAGCTGCAAAGTACCACCTCCAGAATATGGAACTTTCTGTTGTGTTAGATCCATGAATCATCCAGTCTTTATAAACAGTTCTGTAGTCTTTAAAAGGGATAGTCTGTCCTTTCTCTTTCAATGTATAATTGCTAGCCACAAACATGTCACAAGTCCCTACTGCTAGCCGCTTTGTTGGAATGTGGTGAATACCCGTAGTGGCAACAGGACGGTGTAGGAGCGCTTCATGTGCACCAGGATGATTTTTGCTCCGGAATTTGCATATTTCATTACAGAAAGGGCAGCAAGCTGTGCAGCCGACAAAATCGTCTGCAACCTTTCCGGCTATTTCTCTCTTTAAAGCTACTTTATTTTTCCTAATGTGGGACACAAACTCCTCTTCCCTGAGCGCATTAATTTCCTTACTTACTATCTCACTCACAAGACCTACATCTACTGAACCTACCATAAGATTACCAGAAAGACGTTCAGTATCAAGTTTTAGGTCCCATCTTACTCTACTAAGCCACCTACCAAGTCCACCATCTTTTCCATCACATGGAATTTGTTTCAGTTTCAACAGAGTACTGGATTTCACACCAAGAACTTCACTTCTGCCTGTCTGCTCTAGTTTGTCTGTGCTTACACAATACTTCGTCAAATAATCAACTAATGAAGCTTCAGGACTATTGAGGTATTTATCTAAGAGCTTTTCATCCTTACTTTCAAGAGCTTTCAATAACATTCTCGTAAACAGTAATGGCTTTAATTGTCCCTTGCCTATTTCTTTTACCATCTTGTTCTTGAGAAATCGTTGAGATTTATCAATAATGTGACTCTTTATTACATCAGCTATAGTGTGTGCTACTCTCTCAGTTTCAGCGTTAGTTACATTTTTCGATCTAATGTAAGAAATGTACATATCTTTGTTTTTGTCCAAATTTTTAGCAAATCGTTCCATCTGTGCTTCAACACTGTAGTACGCAGACAAGTCATGAATTACTTCACCACTCACAGAGACCAGAACATGAACAATCAGGTCTTTGGTTACAACTGAATCATTCCTGTGAATAACTCTTTTGATTTCAAAAAAGAGAGCTCTTATTGAGGACTGAGAGTATGTTGTTTTATTATCCATTTTCATTTTTTTCAAATGTTGCTGTGTTGTACTAATAACTTCATCAGTAAACTCTTGACATATATCTTTGCTGTCATAATTCAGTAACTTCTTAACAGCATATATCTTTTTAACTATATGACCCTTATATGTATGATTTAATGAAGACAGTCTATAATCAGTAAAGTGTTTTTCCTGCATGTAGCTCCGAATTTTGCTTTTGTACATGTTGAATATATCAAACACAATATCGGCTACCACCCCTTTAAGTCTTGGGGTTACACACTCAACACACTGTTCCTTCATTTTCTTCAACATTCCCTCTCGAAACATCGCCCATTTTGAACTTTCGGTTTTGTGCAATTCAGATCTCGTTAATTTTACTAGTTCTTCAATTTTCTCATCTGTTAGATTTTCATATAAAGATCTCCCTTTGTTCTCGTTATATTGTTCTCGAATCTTTTTTATTTCATCTGACTTTGCCTCTTTGCACTGAGCGCTAAATCTTTCCAAAGTTTGGTCTTTCCATTGCAATTTGGATATATCAGGAGATCTACAGATGTATTCAGCAATTCTTGTCCTAAGTTCCTGTTCAAGAACAGTACACTTGCCGTTAAAATCTTCTTCTATGTCTGAAATACATTCTTCAGATGAAGTACTTGTACCTCCATCAGAGATAGCATTGCTTGCTTCCTTTGAAAGTCGTCCTAAATCAATTGAAAACTGTCGACTTACATCGCAGTAGAACTGGTCAAGTTCCACTCTTGCTTCTGCTTCAAGTATACTTCGAAATGCAAACACAAAGTCATCCATTTTTATGGCTTTCCAAAGCCGGTTCAAATTTACCCGCAGCTGTGCAATTGTTATCTTTCGGGAGTGCAAACTGATTTGATGTACTATCTTTTTGCGAATGAGGTCACATTCTTGACTATACCCTAAACTTATGGGTGCCATTGGTTGGTCACCTTCAAACAAAGCAGGAACATAGTCTGTGTATTCACCTATATTGAACTTGATTATTTCATTGAAAGTTTTGTGGGGATTAATTTTTTCAATAGTGCAAGCCTTTTTTGTAAGTTTATCAAGAACACGTTCTAAAATCTGTCCCTGTTCCATCAGTTTTTCTTTATTTCTCTTATCTACATTGTGATGTACAATTGCACACATTGGACTCAATCCAACGATGTCCATTCTCAAAAATGCATGTACTACCACAGGTAAATTTTCTTCAAGATATGTCAGATTTTCACCCATTAAATTCACAACTGTTTTATCTGCTAAACCAATGGCAAAACAGGAAATCTCATTGTCAAACTTCACACTACCCGACTTGCCTGACTTTAAACCCTCTGTATCAATAAGAATCAGGTAGTCACAATCGATTTCTGTTTGCAACTTGATCATTTGCATAAAGACCCCCTTGGTACATCTCCCTGCACTGACGGCAAATGTTGGTCCAAACATTGTATTGAGCATAGTGGATTTTCCAGAGCTTTGAATTCCAAGAACAGAGACAATGTGGACTTTGACTTTCTTGCCTACTTCCTTTTCAAGAAAATAATCTGTAGCTTGAAGTGTTGCTGAAACCCATTTCTGTGGAACATACCCAAGGTCACCATCCATTATTTCTAGCGGGTATCCTAAAAGCAGTATTCTTGCTGCAAGATATGGTAATTCCTTGTAATCTATGCGATCTGTAGCTGAAAGTTCTATTACTTTTGAAATATTTTGATTTGCATGAAATGCCTCATATATTTGTCCCAATTCCCTACAAAAATGCTCTAGTCCAATAGATAACTCTGATTTCAATTTCTCGTGTCTTTCGATTTCTTTGTTGAGTTCTTCATTTCGTTCTTTACTTGCAACTGACTTTTCTGCCACAATTTGCTGGTAGCGTGACATATACGGTGACAGAGTTTCTCTACTCAACTGATCAAGTTCTAACTTGAGATGTCGAAGAAAAATACTGGACACACTTGCTCTTCGAGAGTTTACAAGTAGAACCCAAATAAACATTTTTGTAACAAATGGAAGTGTGTGAATAAGATCCATTTGCTTTCTTCTTAATGAAAATTTTTCCTTTTCAATCCCTTCTTTGTGGCTAATTATATCCACAACTTCCACTTCACTTGAACTTGGTTCTGATCGATGATTTTCTGTTTCTCTCTCAACCCATTGAGCCCACAAGTCTCCTTGAAGTGGTAAGCACTTTTTTTTCCTCCTTTCAGGAGCAATAATTCTAATCTCTTTTAAAATACTTAAGGAATACTTCATTCCTTTATTAATGTCTGCATTTGAGATTTCATCTATCTTTAATCCACTTGTCTGGGCTGTGACTGAAATAGATCTGACTGATTCCTCTATGCTGCTGCAAGTTTTGCTTAGCATTTTTTTAATCTGCCAGGATAATGTATCTGTTTTTTCTGCCAAACGTTTTCCTTCATTAGTCAGTATTTCTAGTCTCTCATCAAGCTGAGCAGTTGAGCATTTTTCCTCAATTGTTCTAATAAAGGCCTCTATTCTTTCCACTTGTGTATTGCCCATTGATGAATCTTCAAGCAGTATAATCATTTTCAAAGCAGGAAATGTTTCTATCTTTTCATGGACTCTGGTTACTATTTGTTCTAACATCTTTGTTTTGGTTATAACAACAATTACGTCCACAAGACAACACAAGATTTCTACTTGGTTTGCGTGACTTGTAGCATCACCCCGTAAGTTGGCAAACATTAAACAACTGTCAAACCTATCTGTTTTATCACCTTTTTTCAAGTACCATCCAATTTCTACCATACCCTCTACAAGTAATGATCGTTGTTTCTTAGAACCATTCATGTCACGATGAAAAAATATTGGATGAGCTTTTTCTGGTCCACCTATTATGTTGTTTATAAGGGCTGACTTTGAGTCTCTGTTTTCACCATACCTAATGAAAGCAACTTTCGGCATCTTTTGCGATACAATTGGGTACTCAATGCATGAACTTTCATTCACAGTGTGCCATTTTGATATCAAAATTCGTAGGGGCCATATATAAAGATTGAACAAGTTTTCTGAATGTAGAATGAAAGGTATAGCTATCTTACAACCCCAAAGGTATTTGGCTAGGTCTTGTTTTGCAATAGGATCACAACATAGGTATACAACTGTTAGTACATCAAGAGGGTGAACATTGGAGGCATTTCCTGCCTTTTCAATGCGTCTTCTACTTAGGTACCCAACATTTCTGTCATCTGTGACTACTGGACTTGTTACTTTTAACCCTCTGGCATTATAATTGTATCTTGTAAGATAATGAATGAAATGCCAGCTCAGAGTTTCTGGGCTGATGTTGCTAGCTTCGTTTATGCCGAGTTCTGTTACTTCAAGTAGTTCTTGTCTCGATAACTTCTCTGGATAATATTTCTCCAGACATAAAAGTTTCAACAAGTCTTGTGTAGTTTTGTTTTCTTGTGCTGCCATTTCGCTGCCTTCTTGTCTTTCTTTTATCCTGTCTCAGTAATATCAGTCAGGAGAAACCCCCTGCGTTTAAAATCCTCAACTATATTTTTAAGAACAACTACCCAGGATCTATATGAGGATGCAATGTCATCTTGAACTTTATATATTTCTTGCTGTAATCTTGTGGATCTTCTAGCAAAATGGTCTAAAAAAAAGAATTAAAAATGAAGTAAATGACACTGCGATTTTTCTTGTTCAAATCATCAAGAATATAGTCTCTCTTCCTCTATATCTCCTTCTCTTCTCTCTCTCCCTCTCTCTGTCATTACCAAACATATCAGATGGTTTTGTACTTTTTAAGCAATCTAGTGAATAAAAAGTAGTCACTCATTTACATTTTCTGAAAATGCTAGGATGGGGTTGTGCAGACCCTTGCCAAAAGACAACTAACATCAAATCTACAAAAGTAGTGTTTTAATATGAAGATTTCCAACACTTTAGTGACAGCCAACCTTTTTTTTTTCAGTGACATGAAAGTTAAGTTTTGGAATAAAAAACTGAATGATACAAATCTTACTTCATGAATTAGTCAACTCATCTGAGCATATCAACTAACATCAAACCTCTCTCAGTTTCTACTTGTTCAGATAGAACCAGATAGTCCAGGGAGATAAATGTTAACAAGCTATGTATCTGTTAACAAGCTATGTATATCTGTTAACATTAACAAGAGTTATTTCCCTTGGTCAATGTAAGATGTATATGTCGTAGTCCAAACTGGAATCCAGGCAGATCCGGAATCTGCCTAGACCAAATTGGAATTTGTCTATAACAAATCAGGATTCCAGTTAGCTTTGCAGCTCTACAATCTGCCTAAACCAAATTTTAATAATTTCTCGTTGAATATAGGGCGTCTACATGTGAATCATCTTACTTTTAAACGTAAGGCCCAAAACAAAAGAAGTTTTAGTCAGAAATTCAGAGTTAATATAAATTATGAATGTTTTGTACTAATAAAAAAGGTGGAAAAAAGAGCGATTGTGGAAAAATCATATAAAGTGCTTTAAACGAAAATACCTCTCAACTGTAAACATAATTAAATCAATATACTTAAAAAGAAATATCAGAAAACAATGCATTTTGGTCTACACAAAATTTGAATTCTAATTTAGTCTAGGCAGATTCCGGATCTGCCTAGATTCCAATCTGGCCTACGACATATATATAACTTAGTCATACTGACCTCATGTACTTCAGAGATAACTTAACCTAACCATACTGATCTCATGTTCTTCAGCAAGGTTTTCAGAATTCTCACTATATCAGCCTTTGTAAAGCATGTTATCCCCAGGGTTTACCCCAGTACTACACTAAATCGTGCTAGAGGCCAACTAAATGAAATTACATGCTAGTTTTGATAAACCTAGATCTTATGGTTGGTAACCAGAAGATTCTTCAAGTTTTTAATGTATATTAAAACTTTTGACCATATGGGTGGGGTCAGTTTTGATCCCTGGGCTAAGATTGGGGCAATCTTGGTTTTGGTCTGCTTGAGAAAGCTGTGTACAAAATTAGGTGGCCCAAGGCCTTACAGATTAAAATTTTTAATTTTTCACTACATAGGCCCATGTAAAACTTGTAACCAACGGGTTTGGGCCCCTATTGACCCCACTGTGATCATTTGAACAGTGTTAGAAGGGGTCCACCAGGTAACTTCAAGCCAAATTTGGTAGCCCTATGCCATAAGGATGGGAAACAGAAGTTTACTTTTGAGTTTTCACTGCATAAGCCTATGTAAAACTAGTGATTCTGAGGAAGGGGCCAAATTTCACCCAGGGCTGTAATTTGAAGAAATCTGGTACAAGTCCACTTGACCAAGTCACACATCAAATTTGGTAGCACTAGGCCTAATAGTTTCAGAAAAGAAGATTTTCAAAGACTTTCAACATTTTTCATTTTTTTGTCAGATTTGTTGCTCTGACAAAAAGGGTTTTAATTGGAATCAAGTTGTAGAGGGTTAACACAAAGATAGACCGATGCAGAACGGACACAGGGCCAAGACATAAGTTTGCTGGCTTTTGGCCAGTGGAGCTAAAAATGGCGCAAATTTGTAATATCAGCCACGTAGGAAGCATTTCAAGATTGGGGGGGCTAACTTCGAAATACTGAGATTTTTTGCGTGGTAATTGCATTGCGCTAAAAACTCATATTTTAGTTACTATGATTTTCAAAATTATTGGGGGGGCTGAGCCCCCCCTAGCCCCCCCTGTTCCTACGGGCCTGAATATTGATGGTGAAGATCAACTTGATTATAAGCCAGTAGTTTTCGTGTCATGCTGTTGCAGACCTAATACTGTTTCCTAACACTTGACCAGACCACAAAATTTGGAATCTTTCCAACTTTAAAGCATGAAAGATTATAAATCTAGCTTAAGTAACGTATATTTTATCTAATGGGGTAGAGAAAGGAGAGAATGCTGGTAACCAGCAATTTCCTCCTTTTCAGAAATTGTTAACAAAAGGCTTTTCCTTCAGGATCATTTATACATTGGTATTTTTGTGAAAGACGAATAGTAAAGGTTTTAGAATACAATTTTCACCTTTCTGTGAATCTAAACTCTTTACTCGGAACCAGATTTAAGACATATTAGATTTCGAAGCATTTGCAGCCAACAAATTGGAAGGGACTATATGCTTTTTCAACTTTATTTCACTTATACTGCAGTTCCAGTACACCTATCAATGCTTTCCTGAAGCTTTTTTTACCACTACTTCGCACAGTACTCTTTCCAAGACACTGGCTGCCCTGCTTTCCAAAATAACCATCTTGGAAACAATTATGTGATAGCAGTGAGACAGAGAGGAAGGAATTCTTTTGCAGTGACCATCATCAATCCACAGGAAGAAATCTGCCATGCTGGGGACTCAATCTAGCAATCACCCCTGGCCATTTCAAGTCCTGTATGCTACCGGTTGTGTTACCAGGCCTGGCTGAGCAGAACTCTACTAAACTCAGCATTGTGTTTTTGACAATTCATGACTGAATCACTCTGTAAAGTTATATCTGATGTTTCCATTGTAACATTAACTCATTACCAAACAACAATATTTCAGGCTTGTCCAAATCAAAAGCATTTGCAGATGACAAAATAAAAGTAACTGAAAAATTGAAATTTGTTTTGTGAAGAGAAGAAAACATTGTGGGAAAAGGATCAATTAAAGATACCATAGAAATGCCTTATGGAGTAAACGGTTGAGCTGTAACATAGTTAAGGATCCATAATAGCTATGTTTTTTAACCCTTTACCCCTAAGGCATTTCTATGGCATCTCTAACTGTCAGACCCTAAATAACAACAAGGATGAAGCCATTTCTTATGTGTATATAATACCTTTTGATAGCATAGAAAACATTGTGACAAAAGGTGAAATTGCTCGTCACAAGCAATTTCACCTTTTGCCACAATGTTTTCCAAAGGCTCCTGCTAGCAATGTGTAGAAATGAGTATCTATGGAATAAAGGGTTAAGCTGTCACATAAATAAGAATCTATCATAGCTACTTTTTTTAAGTACTGATTCTGTCATAAGTAACACAGAATGGTCCATGAAAATTAGAGAAAATTTACCTATAGTCAAATGTTTTGGCCCAGGTCAGCCTGCGCAGCTTGACTTAAGTCAATATTTTTGGCAAATCAATAGGCAAGTGCAACACTATTCTAAGTGCCTGTACAATGTATAGGCACTTAGAATAGTGTTGCACTCACCTATCAAAATGCACTAAGCCCCCTTTTCACTTATTATGGCTCATATACAATAATGGTTTCATTTTCTAACTGGATATTACATTTTTTACTTTAAATTCTAATCACTATCAACACTTGTCAGTCAGACTGCATGCATATTGACTTAATTATATATACAGGATTTTTTTTTCATATTTTATCAATCTTTTTCATTATAGAATGTCAAATTCCTGTGGTTTCACACATAGGTACTCGGTTTCCTACCTTCAGTCTGAAGGTGTCTGCTCCGATGCTATTTTTGTGACTGGTCTTCGCAAACACCTTCATATCAGCCATTCATTGAACCCGTATGGAAAAAATACGATTTTACCCGCATCTTTTCGAACGGCTCTATGCAACAGAATTTCAAATGACAGCTAATAAAATGGGCATGGATTGTTAGATAAATGATTAATCTTTACAAAAAAACTGGTGTTAGTTAATATCCAACCCTTACCTTTGTGCAAATCTGTACTTTTCAACGTAAATAATCGTTGACCTACTTCACCAGAAATCAAAACATGGTGATCTTTTCAATGCGCATGTCTCGGCAGAAATCGCAGTATCTCTGGCACACTACAGGATGGTTTAGTTGCGAATTTTGCTGTAAACAAACGCACCTTGATCAAACTTGGTTGTATAGGGTTAGGGAACCAGACTGTACAAATTTCAAATTCCGTTGAGTGCGCATGCCTGACTAACGGAAGTCGCTGTGTTAGTTGTTTACAAATTACACTGGATTTATTTACGTTGGGAAAAAAGGTAAATTTCTATTGATTTAATTGGTATTGCGTAGCACAGTTTGTGTGATGGTAAAGATTAATCATTTATCTAACGATCCATGCCCATTTCATAAGCTGTCATTGGAAATTATGTCGCATAGAGCCGTTCGAAAAGATGCAGGTAAAATCATATTTTTTTCCAGACGTATTTAATGAAGGTTGGCCTGAAGGGGTCTGCGAAGACCAGTCACAAAAATAGCATCGGAGCAGGCACCTTCAGACTGAAGGTATCGGTTTCCATGACTATCACAACGTAACACTTATTTCTGTACATCTATATTTACATACAAGTTTAGTACATGTAATTATGATATGCAGAAAGAGAAGCGGTTAGGTACATAACAGTAAAAGACAGGCAAACCGAGTCCTATGGTTTCACAAGTTGGTGTAGTGACTAGTGGGCTGTTAAAGTGGACCAGTCTGTTTTGGAATTGGGCCGGTTTGACCCAGTCCCTGACTAAACAAACGGGCGGCATTGATGTAACACCTGCAGGCCGATCTTTCAGCTGTTGTCTAGATCGGGCTAAGATACCTTCACTTCAGTCTGAGTGAGGGTTTGCTCCAATGCAATTTTGGTAAATGTCTCTGCAAACTGAGAGAGCACCAGCATTAATTTGGTAACGGGCTTGTTCGTCCCTGGGCTTGTTTGCCCGGGCTTGTTCGTCCGGGCTCATTCGTCCGGGCTTGTTCGTCCCGACTGATTTCTCGTTGATCCGGGCTTGTTCGTCCCAACCTATCTATCTGCCAACCAAAGTGTCCATAGTGAATTCTTCACTGATTTTGAAAAGGTTGTAACTGTGCATTATTGCCTTCCATTTTACTCAACCAAAGTTAATTATAACTGTACAAAAAAGATCCCCATCACGTTTATAGAAGAAACCAAAGTGAAAGAAATGTGGTATCCGTGGTCATGACGTAGAGCATAGGCCTCGTAACAAAAATGTCCCGAGTTTAATTGTACATATGGATTTTCAAAATTTATTGTAATGTAAGGCCACTAGGCTAGGCAAGAGGCGATGCGGAGACAGTGTGTGTTAAAGTCTTGAATCATTAATTCAGCTTCTGTTCTGTTCAAAATACGACTTCAAGTGAGGCAAAAACAAAGCATAAGTAAGTTTTGTTCAAAGTACTTGCATGTTAAAAATAAAAGTTTACTTTGGAGGGCACATAGCGATTATATTCCAATAAGATCCTAACGGTGGTGTGGGACGAACAAGCCCGGACGAACGCGCCCGGGTGAATAAGCCCAGGGACGAACAAGCCCAGGGACGAACTAGTTTTGGGACGAACAAGCCCGGAACCATTAATTTAATGTAGGCAAAGAAATACCTTGAAAAAGCTGGCATCCCCTGGACAGAAAAATGTAGATCTATTTCTTACCTTCACTGCCAAAACTGTGAGAAAGAAAAACAATTTTCAAAAATTCCTAATTAAGCTTTGTCGGCCATGTTCCAAAAGTGTAACAGGTCACCCAAATTTAAACTGTGTAACGTTAAACCTGTCACGTGACAGGATGATAGGATGGGGCGTTACAAATGTCCCCAGTAACTTTCCAACAACGCGTCTACAACTGCATGGCGTTCCCAACGATAGTTTTTCGTTTAGATCTATTTACACTTTAGGCCAACTCAATACAACCCTACCTCAAAATGTGTAAGATTTTGTCCACGAAATCTTTTCTTTCAAATCCCATTTAGCCATTTTTTCAGATTTAGATTTGTCAAAGAAAGAATAGCATAATGGTGTAGAATTCCATATTCAGCGGTCTCTAGATATATGTATATATCTAGATCTATATATCTTATATTGATATGAAGAACAATACAAATCATCAATAATTAAGAATCATAAAATTACAAAAAAATAAACATTTTGGTGGTATTCCCATAAAAGGCTACGTAGCCTCTTAAACTATCTTTAGATTTCCTGCCAAAATTTTAAAAAGGCATTGTGGGAATGTTAAGTGACTGGCACGTGGCTAATGACTCTTAAATTCCATAATAACAAACATGTAATTATTTTCCATAATGTCTAGAATTTCGGGCGCTATGTTTGAAGCTTCGTCTGTATATTCCCGGTATGTATATGAGCGAGCTGCTGATGTAAAAATAGACCGTATTTCCCTTTGGTGTCGACCTGGGCTGTAGTAAATCTCTAATTTCTCATGTTGTTGGATGGTTTTAGACTATGGGGTTTTATGAATGGAAATCATAAGGCTTTGGGGTAGATAAGGATGTGGGGTTTTTTTTTTGTATTTTTGTAAAATTTTCGTCCCAAAATCTGAAGGGCCACCCTTAAGGCCCGGCCCGTTGATAGATTTTCGGTTGTACAGTCGCCAGCCATCTATAAACCGCCTACAAGTGATTGTACCATTACTTTTCTTTTCTCAACATGCCATTTTACACGAAGAATATTTTCGCAGTCAAATTCTGCGACCAAACTAAGATTTTTTAATTGGAATTTAATAAGGCAGCTGTTTATACAATTTCGGTCCAGAAAACAGTTTTTTACGCGAAATAATCGAGTAAAAATGGCATTGTTATAGGAAAAAATCGTCTGTATTTTTGACACAGTCAAATGATCAGGACATCCTTCTTGCTCTAAGGGAGACTCATAACTCACATAAGTGTTTCTGATATGGTCTATACATAACAAACTAATAACTGGATATGAATATTGTATAATAACTATCAAAATTCAATAAAAAAAAAAAAACACTCGGCTTGACTTACCGTACGTGTGAACCATATGTGCGTAGACACGGGTGCGACAGAAGCGGCATTCGCCGCACAAATACTTTCGGTTGGTACGGCATGCCGCCAATAAAATTGGCTGATGTGGTATGATGCCGCACCAATAATTGATAATTATCAAGATAGAAAAAGTGAAAAATATGTAGAAGTGGCAAATATATATATAGAGGACATTTGTTTTGTTCGGTGAAAGATCGAAATTTATTTCATCGAGTGAACATCATCGGAAATATTTTCATGGGTGGCGCAAAGATTCCTTGAAAGATTTGTTGTTCTTCTGTTTTCAGAAACTGCAGCATATGAATCTTTGAATGAGGCTAGGCGGCATCTGTTCTCCAAAGAAAGTGGACAAATTGAAACATGCATTTTCGAAGTGCACTTGAATTCAGCATGCATATTTAGAGGGCTGTATATCAGGCTGTTTATGAATTGGGTCAAATGTACGATACCATGCAGGAATTGCCCATTCGATCAAATTTGGGTTGGATTCAGGAACTTTGGGTTGGATCCAATTACGTGGATCTTAATCTTTTTAGATTCTATATATACATTAAACTACTTATGTGCACGTTTGTTGCTTTCTTCCGGAAGTGAGCATCTTGGGTCTATTTTGGGTCTTAACCGCCTCACTATCTCTAAAACATACTTTTGAAACAGTTACATATTGGATTTCACTATCGAATCAAAAACTTCATTTCAGTTATTTAGCAGAGTAAGACTTAATTTGCAATTGCTATAAAAATAATGTGCACACGTTTATTCCGCGGGCCCTGCTGCCATACTTTCTCGCACATCTAGGTATGTTTTAGAGAATATAAGATCTCCTTGTCGAACAGAGTGGATCCAAGATCAGACTGCACGTTTTGTGCAGTCTGATCTTGATCTACGCTGTCCGCAAAAGGTCAGTGCGTCGCACTTAGCAGCCTACAGGTTAACATCTGGATTCATTCTCTATTACAAGCATTTCTACTGCTAATCAATAGTCCGCAAAATGTCACTGAGTCGCGCTTTGCAGCCTATACATTCTTTATTACCAGCATTGCTACTGCTAATCTATAACCCGGAGTCTTGATTAAATATCACAGCAAATCAAGGTAATAAAGAATTATCCCTTTCTTGTCTATTTGGAAATTTAATATTTTCATAAGCGTCACCAAATAAACCAATACTACTATTTTACAAAATGAAAAACGGTGGGGAAAAGAGGAAAGTGCTCGAGAGGGCACTATTCATTATTTAACTTCATTTTGAGCCACAAAAGAGTTTCAGTATTTAGATTTCAGTAATTCTTACTGCGACTATCCTTTTTGGATATATTTCTTTTTAAAAATCATTTTGCCACATTTCAGATATATAGGATCTGACATGAGTGGACTTTTGAGATAATATTTTATTAATCGAGTCAAGGGAAATGTTATTAAGCGATAAAATCTTATCTCAAAAGCCCACAAATGTCAGATTCTTTTTATCACATTACGATATTTCACAAAATATAGATCAGATGATGCAAAAACATTCATAAATGCACCCGCGGTATTTTCCATTGACTTGTATGAAATGCGTACAAAATGATGTCAAAAATTACGTCACGCAAATGTGATATTAAACGTGTGTGAGATAAGAAAATTCGTAATGGGTATATTACACTGAAAACAAGGGAGGTTATGTGATAAAAGTTTTTTCTTTGTCAAGTTCGCTTTTGTTAACTGCAGCGACGTAGGAAGGATTTCAAGATTGGGGGGGGGGCTAACTTCGAAATACTGAGATTTTTTGCGTGGTTGTTTCATTGTGCTAAGAACTCGTATTTAAGTTACTATGATTTTCAAAATTATTGGGGGGGGGGGGGGGCCTGAGCCCCCCCCCCCCCCTAGCCCCCCCTGTTCCTACAGGCCTGAACTGTACTAGACAACAAAATTCTAGATATGGCCAAATATAAGGCATTTGCTGACGACAAAATAAAGGTGACTCAAAAATTGAAATTTGTTCTGGGAAGGGTAGAAAATTTGTGGGAAAAGGGAAAATGCTGGATACAAACATTTATTTTTTTCACAGTGTTTTCAAGTGCTTTCTCCGTCAGGGCTGTTAAAAGTCAGGATAATGTGGTATCAAGTTGTGATAAAGAGTTAATTCTTTAACACACACAATCCCTACTTTTAACGACCCAGAGAAAGAAGCCTTTTGAAAACATTGTGGAAAAAGGAGAAAATGCTGGCAACCAGAGTTTTTGAAGGAATAAAATTCTGTCAAGGAATTCTGAAGAGGACCACAGCAGGATCATGTCTGTGAAGTTTTATCAAAATTGGATGGGTAGTTTCAGAGGTGAAGATGTTTGAAAAAAAAGTTAACGCACGCACGCACGCACGACGGACAGCCGGCCATGACATAAGCCCGCCGGCCTTGGGCCAGTGGAGCTAAAAAACAGAAAATGCTGACAGGCAACATTTTCTACAGTTCCCACAGATTTTTTATGTTTCCCTGCCAGACACAGATTTTATTATCTGATTGCCCCATTCCACTGGGATGCTATTCCACTACGCTTCGAAATATTTATCAAAACGCCGCAAATCGTAGAAGGAACTGCAAAAGCGTATTGGAAACAATTTAATCGCAGTAGAAACTTCATGATCGCCACTTTAAACCTCAATTCCAATGAGTGGCGAGTTCGCAATGCTTCGAAATTTTTGTTAAAACGCCTCAAATCGTAGGAGGAACGGCAAAATATGCACTAGAAAAACCCTGATCGTAGTAAAAACGTACGCTATCGAAAGCTTTATGATCGCCACTTCACTGGGCTAATTTTGACCATGTTGGTGAGCTCGAAGCACCACAAAAATTTTTGAAAGCAGCAGTACCGTAGCCGCGGCACAAGAAACGTAGTGCATGTGCAGCGCATCGTGATCATCGCAACGAGATCGTGATTGAACGCTTATGTCCCAAAATGTTGCACATGTCGGCGCTTCCTCGGCGATTCGGAAGATATTTTAGAAGAGCTATGATCGCCATGAGGCCTAATTAGTTGTCTGCAAAACACAAAAATTATCTACATGGATCATATTGTATTTTAATCAAGTTCGAGATAATCTTTTATCAAACCAGACAGTTTATCAAGTTCAACATCACGATCCCATTCTTTCCATCTGTCGGGAAGGTTTGAGGTCTCTGAGTCGCCGTATAGCACTGCACACAGCTGCCAATAACTGTCACATGACAGTTCTTCTGAGGAAATATCCCAACCCGCCAATTCTAGACTTTTGTTGCCATAAAACTGTTGACATGTCAGCTGACTGCTGTTGCCAACCAGGACAAGCGGCTTATGCATAAGAGCTTTGTGTGGCCCGTCATGGTTTTCGTTCTCGTAGAAACACATTTCCCCGCATTTTGGGCAAGTTTCTGTGCAGCCAGACAGCCCTTTCATAACCAGTTCAACTGTTTTTTGCTTTATGTTATCATAGTGTCTGTCAAAGAAAACGTCAATGGCTTTCCGTACAAGCTCTGTTTTTGCATCTTTCAATTTCTGCATGAATCTGTCTTTCCCGACTGGAAGAACCTTACCAGGACGAATGGATAGAACAGGAAAAACATCTTTAAGTTTCTTATGTAAATCTTCCAACCACCTTTCCGCCTTAAAAACATGTTGGTCGATTTCGTCTATTCTGTGTTCCGCAACTGTATAAAGCCTCAAAACACATGATTTGATTGTTGACTTCACTTCCAGCGAATCTGTTCCATGAAGACATAGATCATCAAAAAGATCACATAGACATGCACGCATGACTGAATTGGGATTTAGAATATAGGCCTTAAAAAGACTTGTTTGGCTCTCTTTCAGAAGCTTGAATAAAATGTACAGAAGAAATGTGTATTTACTGGTCAGTACTGCTGCTCCATCAACTCTGTATTGTCGAAGTAGGTCAGCGATTTGCGTGACAATGTCCTCAGAAAAGTGTTCTAGAATACCCTGAATCAAGCTATCCAATACCACATCTACATACTGTTCTCTCTCTGCATTTAATTTCTTCAAAACTTCTTGGATGTGAAGCAAGTTTTGCTCAGCCGATGCCTCTTTTTCCAAGTTTTGTTTTGATACAACTTTATCTTCAATTTCTAGCAATCGTTTCTTGGCGTATTCTAAGAACCATTGCGTTAAATCTACTTCAAATTCTATATTTGTTGCTAAACTTTTTTTAGATAAATCTATGTGTTTTTTCAGGATGAGCATGACTTCCACGAAAACCTCTGGATCAAACTTTCTGCATTCTTCTTGTCGCTTTGTTAGCAGTTCATTTACATTGACTGAGACATTTTGTACCAGTACCAAAGCTTCCTTATTTTGAACTACCACCATAGATTTGTTAAAACTGGGAATGAAATAGTCATTTTTTATTTCAAACCCACCGGTATCTCTGACCGTGTTCCTTTCTAGCAGTCTCTGTTCGACAATGGTTCTATGAGATGGAAATGCCTCGAAAAATGTCACCGCTGACTGAAGTTCCATTTCTCCTCGAACGTCAGTATTAATGGACAAATTTTCAAACCGATGCATCCAAAGAGCCAATATTCCTTCAGCTGATATTTCTTCGTTTTCTTCTAATGACTTTTTTGTGAAATCTTTTAAATCCTTACTTGCAATAAGAGCACCAAGGTGTAGTTTCCTTTTCTTGTTTTCAGAAATTGCCCTCAGTTCTTTCAATTTTTCATCAACAATTCTGTTACACAGCATGTCAAATGTAGTTATGACACCTTTCTTTAGGTATAAATAGTGTTCTTGAAATATCGGGTGTGATTTCTTGAAAAACTCTTTCAGACTGTTTCTTAACTCTGTTTGTCTCGAAACCATGTGAATCTTGTACATCTCTTCACATTTTGCTGTATTTTCTTCACACACATCCAAAGAAGTTGCACTATGTAAAGTCATTTCTATTCCAACCAGTTTTTCACGAGCAACTTTTCGGAACTCCCACAACAGTAAACAGGTTTGGTGAGAAGCTTTTGATTTTGCTCCAGCTTCCGCCGTGTTCTTAAAGTCATACACAAAGTTTTCTTTGTTTACAGCAGTCCACAATAACGTGAGGTATTCCCTGAACTCATCAAGAACAGTTGGTGTTTTACGACAATTAACTATGATGTCTTTCAGGAGCTCCATACACGATTCGCTGTAACCTTCACTTACGATATCTATACTTCCAACAGAGCTAACATAGCATGAAAACGGGTATATGTCTTTGGTAATATTCATTTCAACAATATCGCGAAACCGTTTATGTGGGACCTTTTCGACATCACAGGCAGCTTGTGTGTACTCATCTAGTGTTGTTTCAAGCGAGTCCCATTGTCTTTCTAAAATATGCTTATGCAATCGGTCAACATTCTGGTGAACAACAAGGCATTTAGGGTGAAGTCCTATCAAATTCATTCTTAGAAAGGCATGAACAGCAATCGGAAGTACGTCTCTCAGATAGTGGGTATTTTCTCCCATGATGTTCAACAGTGTCACATCAGCCAGGCCTAAAACAAAAGTTGCTAGTTCTCTTTCTTTCGCAGGGTTTGCATAATCTTCGATTGCACAAAGACCTTCTGTGTCAACAACAAAAAGATATTCTACATTTCCATTTCCTTGCAAGCGTACAACATGCATGTATATTCCCCTGGTACATCGACCCGATCCGACTGGAAATCTTGATCCAAACATGGTATTTAATAGGCTTGACTTGCCTGTGCTTTGTATACCAAGTACTGACACTACCATTATCTTTACATGTTTTCCTTCCTTCTCAACAAGAGCTTGATTGAGCATTTTGAATACGGCATTAATCCATACTATTGGGACCGTAAGTGAGTTTCTGTCCATCAGGGGTAATGGGTACCCTTTCAATACCATATTTACAGCAATTTCTGGTAAATTTTGAAGAGATGGTTTGTCTAAATGGGCCTCATACAGCTGACCTATTTCAAATATTAGATCAGAAATCGTTACGAAATGTCTGTCTATATCTTCTTCTAGCAGCAAATAATCCTGCTTATGAACTGTGCCTATGCTTGTCAATGAGTCTGTGGCCTTGCTAGAAGAAATCATGTCCGATATGTTTCTTTGAGCCTGTCTTGTCTTATCTCTGTTTTTGTCGTCTAGAAATTGACCTAAAATTCTCAAGAAAAGGTCTCCTTCTTTCTCAGCCATTTTTTGATAAATGTCTATAAACCTTGCTGAAAAGAGAGATTTAGATTCTAACATTTCAACTTGTTCCTTTCTGTGTTTGTTTTTCTTGTATTCCATCAACGACCGGTAAGTTTCAATTTCAATATCTTTGGGACGGTTTTTTAACTTATGGATTTCTTTGTTGGCTTTGGACCATTCTGTGAATGGCGTGCCACTCAATGGCAAAATTTCTGATCTTTCACTGGAGAAGTCCTTCATCAGGGCCTCAGTTTTGGCGGTGAGATCATTGAACAGCTCAGTTTTTGGAATTGATACATTTTTCAAATCTCTTTCAATGCTTGCAAGAGTTTGAATACATGGTTGACTTTGCGATAAAATAGATATGAGAGTACCTGTTACGTCATTCTCTGGTGAGTCCTTCAGTGCAATTATTTCAATAGTAACTGCAGTTTTCTCAACTTGCTCAGCAAAGTTCATAACACGTGCCTCTTTATCAGGAGTGTCATGATCTGCCAGGTCAGTCAAAAGGTATAAAACATGTGGCTTTGTGTGTTGAGCCTCGAACTTTTGCAAAATTGTTGACGAGTTCTCCATTTTCTCCACGGTACATACAATCACAAAGACATTAGTAATTTGAACCAGAAGGCTTAAATGGAGCGGATATTCAGCAGCATCACCTCTCAGGTTAAAAAACATGCAGTCACCCAGTTTAGGTACCTGCCCACACATCATCTCAATGAGTCCGCCAACAATCATTGATCTGTATTTCGTGGAGGCACTGTTGTCTCGGTGAAAGAATACGGAGTGTTCTTTTTCTGACTGACACAACACTTTATTCAGTATTTTGGACTTGGATTTTGTGATATCCCCGTGTCTGATGAAACAGACACACTTCATTGGAACCGACTGCAATCGACTTTCAATGGCAAAGCCATTTGAGATGCCTGAGTACATGTATATCAGGGAATTTGTTGACTTTGAATGCATGTTCACTGGTTCCAGTTGATCTAACTGTACCACCAGTGGAATCCCGAACTTACATTTCCAGAGAAGAGACACGAAGTCTTGTTTAGCCAAATCATCGCAACACAAAAATATTGCAACCTGTATATCCAGTGGGTGGATGTCGGCACTTTCCGGTTCGGCGACATTCTGTGTCTGTACTTTTGTCTTTGACCTCCTAAGACGGGCACTGAATGGCGAAAAACTTTTCTTTGGGACCTGGATGTTTCTTGTGAATGGGTGACATAGTTTAAGCTTGTGTAAAAATAGTGCAAAAAAATCTTCGCTTGATTTTGGTGTTGGCAGGTCTCGGCCATATCCGTAAACCTCAGATATCACGTTCAAATCTTGCCTTGTGAGCTTTTCCGGGTAGAGGTGTCTAATGCCAAGCTTGTCTAGGACAAAGTATATATCTCTATTGTCATCCATATCTCTGAAAATAAAAACAACAAAAAACATATAATGGGTATTATGGTGCGAAGCCTGAAATGTAGTATAGATACAGAAAGTAAATCAAGATCAGATTACATTTTGCAGAAAATTTAAGTCAGTCAATCAAGATCAGACTTATAGTTTATCTTTGATCTGTGATGTCCATTATTTAATTTGTATTTTTCTGCAAAATTTTGCAGAAAAATCATAAGTAAATAATGGACATCACAGATCAAATACAAACCGTAAGTCTGATATTTTGGTCTCTTTCCCGGAAAATACATTTCGTTTATTTGATATTTTCATTGTAAATGTTGAAGCCAGGGCCATTATTCTTTTGTGTAAACCATTCTTAAGAATATTCTTAGTCATATTCGAAGTTGTGTTACTTTCAAATTCAGACAATTCTGGAGACTGAGACCAAGAACGTTCGTTAGAATGGTTGTTAAATACTATCCAAGGATTTTTGTCTGGCTATGTGCCTGGGATTGGATTTTTTACATTATCTTCCGCTAGGTGGCATTCTTCAAATACACATCTATCTGGTTTTGGCATTCTGGGTACAGAACCACACCACTTTTCAAACGGACAACCGTTACTTTGAATTTCAAAATAAAAGGAACGTTTACACAATAATTAATGCGCTGCCTTGTGCGTTTAATACAGGTATTAGCTGGCATGTAACATATGCACCGTCCATGTACCATAACAGCTCCTACAAGGGTACAAGGCCGTCGGAAGCGGTCCGGCCATGGCCGGACCGAATTTTCGGCCGAAAATGAAAAATGGCCGGACCAATTTTCTGCATAAAAAAAAGAGAACGAAAGAAAGAGAGGGAGGTATTTTTCCTCAAAACAAAACTTTGACATGACAATATTTGGGTTTTCACTAGAGGAGTAAAAGTTTTTTTTCTAGTTAATATAATGCATGATAATGGTTAATCACTGTTATATTTCTTTCCAAGTTACAACTTGTGTTTTTCATTTAAGCGATGTAAATGCCTTTATCATTTATGTTCTGTAATTGCTATGAAGCACGTTTGTTGTTTAATGCAATAAAGATCTAGTGGTGATTAATCAAGTATCTTGTATTTATGTGTTTTTGTTTCATTACCTATGCTAAAATAAAGAAAAAAAAAAACCGCAGCTGGTGTAAATGGATTTTAAAAGACTAGTACTCGGTTCAATAAAGGTACAGTTCCCCATTTTAAAACAGTGATGAAATGTACCTTCATATAATCAAATACCTGTAGTCTCTTACTGTTTAAAAGCGCCATGGCCCTCTTTTGGTGTTTGTCGGTCTTGACGTTGCAATTTGCCAATTTTTAGTCTTTCAAACAAATATATATGTACACGACTGTAAGATCTGAAGAAAATTCATTCGGGAGATCAGAAAACATCTGATGTGATTATGTTATTATGTTGCTTTATGTCCTTTTCGACAGTATACCGGTCATTGTAGAGAATTTTGAGCTTGAAAAAAATGTGTAAACTAAACCTCAAAAAAATGCGCCAGAATGCACCAGAGAGCGTCTTATTTTCAAAATTTTTCCGGGGGGCATGCAGATCCAAAGCTATGCTTTACAAAAAACAACAACAGAAAACCCATCAGTTAAAAATGCATTTCTTTTTCTTTCTTACGGTCATTTTCTCTTTCTTCTACCACGTTTGCCAAAGTCTTACAGATCTCACAGTATTGTCAATTGATATATTGTGGCCAGACGGAGAATGCTCGATAAGAGTAATTTCTTCTTGTGCCACAATATTTTCAAATGTTGTTTATTTGATCTACCTGACGGGGAAAAAAGTCTTCATAATAGGCCTACTGTACTTTGTCATTGTGACAAGCACTTTTTTTTTAAACAAACTTTGCTCTCTGTTAACTCTGCCACACAGTCCCGAGTTTTAACGACCCTCTGAGAGAAAGCCTTTAAAAACATTGTGGGGAAACGGAGAAAATGCTTGTAACTAGCATTTTCTTGTTTTCACGCAGTGTTTTCTATCATCCATAGACATAATCGCTATTTGAGCTACATTTCACTTGTCGTCTGCAAATGTCAAGTTCAGAACGATTGTCTTTGGTAGTAGATCGACACAGCTAGACACTTCTACCCTAAGCCGATTTTAATTTTTAACGGATCGTCCAGTAAATGTCCCAATATCAATAAATATGAAAGGAAACACCCTAAACGTCTTGTTGAGACCATGTCGTTTGGTAACTTTAGGCAAAATCCGGTTAGAGAGAGAAGTTCCAATCCCTACCCCGTCCCAAATATTACACAGGTGCCTGAGGTTATCACACAAAATTTAGCGCTTACCTGTTTCCATCCAATATTTATCTCACACTTGTAAATGTCTCCTGGACAATATTGTTCAAAACTTCTTCACAAAATATCACTGTGACCTAGGCAAATTCAAATAATGCATCGTCACTAATGTCGACAATTTTTCCGCGGCAATACACAACTGTAAATATGCTATATGTTCTATTTACTATTTATAGCACGAAAATGTCCCTGGGGAAAACCCGTCAAATTATGGTTGACAAGGGCCGTTCAATAAGTTTTCAAAGTCTCAGTTTACCACACGGCACAATTTTAAAACTGGTCCAAATAAACAATCACATGATTTTCCGACGACAAATTATTTTTTTCCGCTAGGATTTATAATGATGATGATGATAAAGCATTGTTTGAACATGAGGAAATTCTGATACCTGTCAATCTGTCCTGTTCCGGCAATGTAATCATAAGCCCTCCCGAGAAGTTGTCAAAACTTTGGGAATGCGCAAAAACATTATTTATTAGCATTGTCTTCTTTTCTCAAAGTTGATATCCTAAAGCAATCTTCCCCTTTAATACCAAGTAGATTTATATCTGTCCCTGCTCTGTGAAGAAGGGGCCTGTTTTAGCTTTTATCCTGCTAAATAAGTGATTTGAAACTGTTGGGCTGTTAGTAAAAACCTAAATATTGCCGTTTCAAAGGTATTATTATGGTAACAATATTTATTTATCGGACAGTGTAGATCAAAGATCAGACTGCACGTTCTGTGCAGTCTGATCTTGATCTACACTGTCCGGAAAAGGCCAGATAGTTGCGCTTAGCATTCTACGCGTTAACGCATCGGCAAAAGGTATCTATTCATGTCAACCTGTACACTCCACGCAAGCTGACACGGGTCAAAACTTTTCTTCATAATACACGGTATACAACGGTGGCCAGTTCAAATTTGACCGAGTTGACCCCCCCCCCCCCCCCAAAGAAATCCTGGATCCGCCCCTGTGGTTTGCATGTTAAAATATGGTTAACGATCCTAAAGAAGGGGACTTTTAAAAGCAATGTGGGAAAAGGAGAAAATATATATTATCAACATCTCTTATTTCCGCAATCTTTTTACCCTTTTTACCAAACATTCATTTGGTCGTCTGCAAATGTTTTAAATTCGGACAAGTGTAAAATTTTGTCATCTGGTAAAGTGTCAACGGGGTTGTATATTTGCAATGTGCCCTTAATGTAAAATATGCAGAGATTGTCTTGTAAAACGCTGCCGGTGTAATGCAGGAATGACCTGGGTCATTATTCTACATAGAGAAATAACCGCAGGGTCATTATTCTACGTAGAGAAATGATCCCAGAAGGTTATTTCTCTACGTAGAATAAGGACCCAGATCATTCCTCTACGTGGAGAAATGACCCATGGGTTACTAGTATTTTGTAGGGGAGGGTAATTTCTTTGCATCACGCCTGCAATATTGTTTTAAGGTGTACAATTTTTCACCGTATCAGAACAATTCCCGACCCCCCCCCCCCTCCGGACGATTCCCCCCGAGGACAATTCTCCCCCTGACCATTGCCGCCCGAGGACAATTACTCCTGGACTATTCCCCCCGGACAATCCCCCGGACCATTCCCCCCTCCCCCGAGGATAATCTCCCCCAGGACTATCACCAGGGAATAGGCAACGTGACAGGCAACTTGGTTCATGTAATTTGGAGCATTATCTATGTCAAGTGAAAGTACAGTAATGTAGAATATTGCTCAATGCAGACATTGATTGTTGTCATTGTCAAGTGAACGCCGGTAGCAGTTTCCATTTTACCATTTCAAATTATGTACGTTGGATGGAAGGTACAGTCCAGCGAATACCAACAACAAAAAACATTTGCTTTCATGTTGATTTTGTTGTTTCCAGGGGCAAGAGTCCCGCTTGGGGGGGGGGGCAATAGTCCGGGGGAAATTGTCCTCGGGGGGAGATTGTCCAATGGGTATTATCATTGGGGCAATTGTCCGGGGGGATTGTCCTCTCTGTGTGTGTGTGGGGGGAATAGTTCGGGGGGGAATTGTTCTGGGGAAGGGGGGCAGTGATAGGGGGATTATCCTGGAGGGGGGAATAGTCCGGGGATGGGGTAGGGGGAAATGGTCGGGGAGGGGAAGAAAAGATTGTCCTCAAGGGGTAATAGTCCCGGGGGGGGGGGAAGGGATTGTCCTACCTTCGAAGAATATGACATGCGCAGACAACGACCTTTCTCACCGTATTTCGGAGGTGTGTGGGTGTATTTCTTACGGTATATTTATGTAACGGTCACACCGAGAGTACTCTTCATAGAGAAGTTAAATGTCAGAAAATATTTTTATCGAATACGATGATGAAACGCAGTCCTTCTACAGAAATTTATGCATGTGATGGATTTTGAAACGTGTTACAAGTTTTATATTGGCGGAGTCGTATGATGTGAGTTTTTGTTTATGGTGTAACATGAAAATTTCATGGTCAATATCGTTGAGTACAAAAATATTCATAATTTGATGAGTTTGCTGGAAAGTTGAAGTTTGATAAAATTGACGTGGCTTTTATTTGAAATGAGACAATAGATACAGACATACATTTGAGTTGTTAATAGTTTTTTTAATTCAGTATTGTATTTAAGTTTTACAAATGCTTCTTATTTTTGAACAAAATGACAAAAATTTGACTCAACCAATTTGATAGCATTCGCAGACGACAAAATAAAAAGCTTGAAAATTATTTCTATTATAGTTGATTCTCATACATTCGTGAATACTCATACATTCGTGAATCTATGTTTGCTATCAATATTTTTTGCTCACTGCTTGTTTTTGCTGCTATGAACCCTTTTACAGATGTAAACATTCCTGAGAAGCTCTCTAAGCCAAAGAAATGGGTCAAATACAGAATTAAAATGAAAAAGGTCACATTTTATCTAAAACCACCATTTTCCCCAAATAATTAATCAGTTGGTTGTACATCACTATATTTTTTTACACTTTGTGCTCATAATTTCAAAGTGTGATGCAGAAAATGCATCTGTGATAAGTTTAGAGGCTGCGACCTTTAGGAATACCCCTTGAATGACGTCACTTGACTACATTTGAAAAGACTCTGTCGGGGCTCCTGCTGTCGATCGCCAGTGGCGCCAAATGCGAAAATTTAGAAAAAATGGCACCAAATGTGAAGCACTGGCGAATGTATTGGCGACAAGTAAATGTCTATAGATACTATCCTCTGACATACACAGTATGTATCAAGTGTAAAGGAAGCCCGCGTAACTGTTTATCACACCTTATCAGGCTGGCATTCATTAACGGTCTTGTCTAAATTACACACCATGTTTGCACACACACGCCACTGCTAAACAATCAAATATCAATATTTCGTCAAGCCCCTTTGAGCACCCTATATCAAACCAATCAGTTATCAGATACAAGATTTAGGTGCCGCCCATAATTTCTAAAGCCACGCCTTCAGTATGCCTTACCTGGTTACCTAGTCTACATTATTTCACTGGCTAGAAATTTATCATGTGTAGGCGCTTTTTATCGATGTTGTTAATGAAAAACATGATAATGGTATTGATCTGCTTATCAAGGGTAAAAATGACAGATTTTGGAGTTAGTTGTTACATATACCGAAAATTTTATGCACAATAATGCCAAAAACAATTTCTGAAAATTAACTGATATGAAAAAATGGATCGTCGAAAAAGCTTGAAAACCCATGACACAACAACATGTCAGTTTGACGTTGTCCGATCAAAAGCATTTCAGACTGTCTTTAGCTTTGATGATGACTTTAAACAGTAAGTTTACACAAATATATGTATAAAACTCTTAAAGTAGGTGCTAAAATATGTCTTATGATGAAGAAAAAACACGGATGATTTTATGATGTGAAAATGCTGAATGAATGGGGGGGGGATTACACTCTGTAGGCCACATTGTTTTAGTGATAGCACAGGAACAAGTAACTAGGACACTCATACTGAGAGAAAAGGGCAGAATAAAAGGACCTTCTAAAAAAATAAACTTAACTATTTTTTAGGATAAAAGAAATGATGTTGTAAGTTGTAACCCTTCACCACACAATCCCAAATTTCTTCCTGAATTTCTTAAAAACTGAGGAATTCTAATAGATTGGCAGTCATAGAATTAAGGAGCTGTATTACTTTTAAAATAATTCTATGTCCCTGCAGCTCAAAACCTTGAAACCATTGGGTGAAAAGAAACATAGGTAAGCTTGTACAGCACTATTGAGCAATGTATTTAGAAGCTTTCGCATTGGCCAATAAACTGAATACATGTATCTAAAGCACTCTGTGGCTACCTCAGTTGGCTCCTACTGGCCCCAATTTTTATGAAGTGGCGAATTTGATGGCGCAAAAATTAAAACTTGCAGGGGAAGCCCTGCTCTGTGTTTTTCCAAAATGATTCACGAATGTATGGGAAATCGTCTGGTCATTTTTTGGCAGTGATCAAATGTATTTTTAGGGTGATTTCGCTATAACAAATGAGTTAAGTGTACTTTCCCTTGTCCAGAAATGATTTCTGACAATCAGTCTGTCTATTTGTATGCTGGAATTTAATTATTGCTTTGTTTGTCTCTTTGAAAGAATGAAAATACCAGTAAAGTTCACGAATCTTTGAGAGAAGGGCATATAGTATAGATAACTGTCCCCAAAGGCGATGTTACTTTTCAACTGGTCGCCTCTGGATACACAGACAATCAAGACAAAACCAGTTGAAAGTTTCACACAGATTTTGTGCACAAATTTGAACTCCTCTAACTTTGCAAACAGGGCACAAAACTAGGATTTGAACATACCTGTTGCTTATGTATTTAATAGTCCTTTGTTTGAAATACAAATATTTTCAATTTAAATGTTAAAGAGAAAAATGTGCGTTTCATCTGTTACTTGAGTCATTTATATTCCCGAAAACACTCAAAATGGCCGCCACACACGATAAATTTCGTCAGTGTTTTTTTTCTGAGATTTACCTGTTATAAACGACTTCTACAAACTTTTTGGGTAATGAAAGGTTTAATAATTTGTCTTTACTTACTTAAATTCAATTGCATTTCGCTTTGATACAGATTAAACCAGTGAAACACTAAGACCGTATAGCCATTTATCTTTGCTACTGGAAAATCTACGATAGACTTACCAAAAGACAAAATTTTGGACTTGCCAAAGTGGAAACATTTGCAGATGACAAATGTTGTTAAGATTTAAATTTGAATGAGTAGGAAACATTGTAGTATAAAGGAAAAAAAAATGCTGGAAAACAGCGTGTTTTCCTTTTCTCACAATATTTTTAACAACTCTTTTTTTGTGTAGGATTATGAAAATACTAGATTGTTTGGTATTTTAAAGGGTTAAGGGGCTTAAAATTTCTGAATTTTATCAACAAATTCTTAACCCATTACCATACAATCCCTACGTTTGACAACCCTGAGAAAGAAGCCTTTAGAAAAAAATTTGTGGGAAAAGGAGAAAATGTTGGCAGCCAGCATTTTCTCCAATTTCCCCAATATTTTCTACCCTTCGTAAAACAAATTTAAAATTTTCAGTCACTTTTATTTGGTCCTCTGCAAACGCTTTTGATTTGGACAAGCCTAAAATATTGTCATTTGGTAATGAGTTAAAGAAAATTCTCACAATTTAGGATTTAAAAATATCAACTCATCTGCTTCCTATTTGATTTTAATAAATCAGGATGAGTGAAAAAACATTTTTTGCAAAACAGGCTACAAATATTTTCTCCATTTCCCAAGTATTTTCTCGATTTCCCAAAATATTTTTCAATGTGTTGAAACCCTGGATTATGTGGTAAATGGTAAACAAAAGATGCAAATTTTTAAGATTATCATTTTCTTTGCAGGAGGATTGTATTCTACATATTTCTAGCTTGGCTAACCTTGAACACAGTTCAATCACTGACAGAGAGGGAAACTGACGTAAGTCTGCATCTGACAATCTGTTTCATGTACATATTATTAATATAATAATTAACTCATTACCAAACAACGGTTTTAAGCTTTTCCAAATCGAAAGCATTTGCAGATGACAAAATTAAAGTGACTGAAAATTTCAAATTTGTTTTGTGAACTGAAGGGTAGAAAACCTTGTGGGAA
Organism: Tridacna crocea; assembly: GCA_943736015.1. NCBI lineage: Eukaryota > Metazoa > Mollusca > Bivalvia > Cardiida > Cardiidae > Tridacna > Tridacna crocea. The sequence goes on from OX031057.1 coordinate 69,994,638, forward strand.
AAGGAGAAATGCTGGTTACCACTGGTAACCGTAACCAGCATTTTCTCCTTATCCCACAATGTTTTCTAAAGACTTCTTTCTCAGGGTCATCAAAAGTAGGGATTCAGCCGATTTGTGTGGTAATGGGTTAAACACAGGGGTTAAACACAGGCTTGCAGAATGACAGGATACTTCAGAGCTCCCAATAGAGAGAGTGATTTTGATTTCATAATTGAAAATATAAGTTATTCGCAACTAAACCCCATGTGCTCATTATAATCGTCTCATCGAGACGAGTCATAACGTATGTTTTGGAAGAGAAATAACAGATTTAGAATGCCATCTCTCCCTCTTATGTGGAGCTCTGATGCTTTTTACTGGACAGTAGGAGTGAGTCTGACAGGTATGAAGGTTTTGCTAGACCACATCAAAATCTGTCCGGACTAAAAACACACCATCAAATAAATTTTGTGGCTTATAGAGCTTGGATAATTATGTGGCTTGAACAGTGAAAAACTGTGACAGAAGAACAACACCAGAAACAGTGTTTCCTTCCAAAGGCAAGTAAATAAATGTTATTTGCTTGTCAAATACTATTAGTCCATCTCTGAAGTTCACTACACTAAAAGAAAGTCAAAGAACATTCCAGAATTTCTCCAAGCAGGTGTAGTTTGTCACCAAATACACACCAATTTGTGATAGATATAGGGAAAGGGATACACATCGTACAAAACAGAATCAGGTGAGACTTTAGAAATAATTGGGTAGTGGCTAAAGTCTCCTACATTTTCCAACTGGATTGCCGTAGATATTGTTAACTGAATTGATTCACATTAAAAGGTGTATAATTAGACAAAACCAGCCAGTGCATGGCAAGTGTGTGTACATACTTTTTTTGTGAAAAAAAAAGCACCTTGTGTTATATTAAAATGGTCCGACAGTCATTTTCTTAATTTCAAGGTAAACCCAGACACTTGGGCGATATTTTTGATCAGGGTCAGTATTCACTAACCATTCTTAAAAACTTCTTAGTCTAATTTTTCAGAATTTTGTCTATGTGAAAGTAACAAAACTTCTGATTGGCTAAACTATTTCTAGTTCTACTACTTTCACAGTCAGCAAATCTCAAAGAATAATGCATAGAATGTTCTTAACTCTTTACCACACAATCCCGACTTTTAACGACCCTGAGAGAAAAGACTTTTGAAAACATTGAGGGAAAAGGAGAAAATGCTGGTAACCAGCATTTTCTCCTTTTCCCACAATGTTTTCTACCCAGCTGGAAACAAATTTCAATTTTTCATTTACTTTTATTTTGTCGTCTGAAAATGCTTTCAATTTGGACCAGTCTAAAATTTTGTCGTTTGGTAAAGAGTTAAGAATGATTTGTGAATATGGATCCTGACCTCTTATTATTTAATCCCTTACCACACAACAAAAATTCAGACATATACAAACCAAACCAAAGACATAATTATGTGGAGGACAAATTAAAAGTGACCAAATTTGTTGAACTTATCTTTGATAGAGAAGAAAACAATGTGGGGAAAGAAGAAACTGATTTCTCTCTTTTCCCATTACAACAGTCTTTTACAGTAGAGTCATTGAAACACTGTGGTAAAGGGTAAAAGCAGGTAATTACTGTTTACCAGTATTTTCTCTTTTTCCTACAATGTTTTCAAAAGGGTTCTTTCACAGCGGTGTTAAAAGTCAGGATTATGTGGTAAAGGGTTAAACGGTCTGTCCAACGGTGTTTTGCAGTGACTGAAAACATGGGCCTACAAATAAGCTTTTTTCTGTCTAGGATTAATCAGAGAGGGGGCATTTGTTTTATAAACTTGTAGAAAAAGGGAACATTTTCAAAATGATAGGACAAAATTAATGAGCGGAAGATGTAATTCTCAAATGAACTTGAAAAGGACTAAGTCTCCTCTGGGCGCATGTAGTTTTAGCTCTTCTAAGCAATAGATGCTCAATGTGAGCTTTTGTGATTATGCAATGTTGTCATATATATTGTCTGAAATTATGCCCTATCCGGGTGTCAACAATCACATCATGAGCACTATATAGACTGCATTTTCTGTCCAATACTCATAGTATCAGAATGTTTGTCTTGGTAATATCTTAAACAAGGTCAAAATTGGATCATATCTGGTCAGACAGGAGGTCACTGGAACATATCATTGGAAAACCTTGTATGCACTCTAGAGAGCACATTTTCAGTCCAATAATAGTGCAAATTGGTCACAATGTTTGTTGATTATATCTTGGACAAGTTTGAAATTTGGTCACATTAGGTCAAACAGTACCCTAGGTCACTGGATCAAGTATTTGGCAAACTGTATGTCCTCTTTAGATAATATTTCCAGTCTGATACTGGTAAGAAAATTTGTCCTGATGATATCTCAGACAGGTTTAAATCCTGGAAAAACATTGTGTGCCCATGAAATTCTTGAACATGTTTGAACTGGGTCAAGTGAGTCAGACATTTTTAGTATAGAATGATTGCGTTGATGATGACTGCAGTCTGTAGTGTTCGATCATAGTAGAGATTGTAGATCAAAGATCAGACCACACATTTTGTGGAGACCGATGATCTTGATCTATAATAGCCACAAGACCGACTACAGTCGTGAAATCTACTTTTACCCTTTACCACACAGCGTTTCAATGACTCTAATGTTAAAGACTGTTGCAATCGGAAAAGAGAGAAATCACTGGAAACCAGCACTTCTTTTCTTTTCCCACAATGTTTTCTAACCTATCAAGGGCAAACCCCATTATTCTGAAATTAACCCTTAACTGCAGAATGACAACTTTTAACACCCCAAGAAAGAAGCCTTTTGAAAACATTGTGGGAAAAGGAGAAAATGCTGGTAACCAGCATTTTCTCCTTTTACCACAAAATTTCTACCCTATCAAAGCAAAATTTCACCATTTTAGCCACTTTGAAATTGTTCTCTGCAAATTGTCAAATTGAATAGGTTTGAAATTATGCTGTGTGGTAACAGGTTACCATGTCATCTTCAAATGCTTTTAATTTGGACCAGCCTTAAATTTTGTGGTTTGGTAAAGAGTCATGGGTTGAGATTTGAAACAAAAACGGAACAAATAAAAGAGAAGGGTAAAACTGGTGCAAGCTGCTACCAGCTTTGTTATATTTTATACTGTATATTCTTCCTTCAATAGATCAATATTTATTTGTTTTTTCATGAACTCTTTTTCCAAACAAGGGTGACCAACCCTTTGCTCAGCCCCAGTGGCTCAATTAGTAACATGCAGGACTTGAGAACAGGCATTTATGAGTTCGATCCCAAGCACAGCCAATTTCTATCCAAGGATTGATGATGGTCATTGGACAGAAACTATTCCTCTCCCACCACTGACCATCGTTTGGATGATTGTTATGCAGGAAAATAGCCATTGGCATGGAAAGAAAACTGTGTGGAGTACTGGTAAAAGAGACTCCAGGAAGGCAAGGCCAGGCGCACTGGCTATCATGACTGAAATATAGTTGAAAACAGTATTAAACACTATAAAACCAACCCTAGGCTTTACCACACAATACCAAGTTTTAACCACCCTCAGCAAGAAAGATTTTAAAAATGTTTTGGTCAAAGGAGAAAATGCAGGTAACCAGCATTTTCTCCTTTTTCCATAACATTTTTCACCATTGCCGATAAGAATTTCAAGTTTTGCTTGAATTTCAATTATTGCTTCATGCTCTTTTTGTCAACCGCAAATGCTTTGAATTTGGACCTGTCTAGGATTTTTTCATTCCACAATAGTAAAGACTTTATACTAGTTGCCAGATGACAAAAATTTAGATTTATCCAAGTCAAAGGAATTTACAGAAGATTATTCTGACGGCATTATTATACCCCCGCAAAACGAATGTTTTCGGGAGTATACTGGAATCAGCCTGTCTGTCTGTGTGTCTGTCCCTGTGTCCATCCCTGTGTCTGTGTGTCCGTCTGTGCACAAAATACTAGTAATTTAGTGTGGCGAACTCCTACAGTTTTCCTTCAATTGTATTGAAACTTTGCACATATATTGATAATACATTGAATATTTGCAAAACACAATTTTCAAGTGTCAACTCTCTCTCGTTGAGGAATTAACTCCCCTGGAACTTGACACTTTTTTCTGTCAAAGCGCTGGTGGGGGTATTAAGTCACATTCAGTGACAGCTCTAGTTTGTTCCTGAATAAATGGAAAACATTGGTGCAAAAAGGAGAAAATGCTGGTTACCAGCATTTTTCTCCTTTCTGGACAATGTTTCACAAGTCTTTTTCCCCTTTGTTGTTTGATCCTTTACCGCACAATTCCAGGTTTTATCAAATCCTGGAAAGAAAATAATGCCCTTTGAAAATATTGAGGGAAAAGTAGAAAATGTAGAAGATAAACACATGATCTCTTTTTCCCCCATGATGTTGTTCTACTCTTATAAAGGCAAATTACATTACAGTATTTAGAAAAAGATCATATTCGTTGACTGCAAATGTTTTCAGTTTGGACAAGTGGAAAATTCTATGGTTTTGGTAATCTTGTGAACAGGCCTGTGATGTTCAACACATTGCTGATTATAATGCTACTTGCAAATAATGAGGTAAAATAGATAGAAAAAGTATGTGGGAAAAGGATTTTTTCCATTTTTCAATAACATTTTCTACTTTATCAAAGATAATCACCACCATTTGAGCAACATTTAGTTCATTTTGTCTTGAGTTTTCACCTGGTCTAGCCCAACCTGGGTAGCTTGGTGGTTAGCATATTAGACTCGTGATCTGGTGGTTGTGAGTTCAGTCCCCCAGTTTTCTTTCCAGCGGTTTTCAGCCATCTCTCCTTTTGTGACTTCGAAAGAAAGTTGTGTCAGTACTGGCGTGAGAAAACCAGGAAACCTAATCGTAGGTGCATGGACTGCCATGATATGGAGTGCAACACGCGAAAAGGGTCATTTGGACATTTGCGTAAAGTGTCGTCTCGGATCAGTATGTACAGTCCGCACAGGCTAATCCGAAACGATACTTTACGATTTCATGTGATTTTCTGTTTTACGCAAGTCTACTGTAGCACAAAATCTAATGTGGTCGTAAAGTGCCGTCTCGGATTAGCCTGCGCGGACTGCGCAGGCTTATACGGGACGACACTTTACGTAAATGTCCGAATGCACCTTTTCGCGTGTTGCACTCCATATAATACAGACTGTTAACCCTGTACCACACAATCCTGACTTTTAATGGCCCTGAGAAACAAGCCTCATGAAAAAATTGTGGGAAAAGGAGAAAATGCTGGTAACCAGCATTTTCTCCTTTTCCCACAACATTTTCTACCCTATTAATATACAGTTGCACCATTTGAGCCATATTGAAATTATCGTCTACAAAATGCTTTCAATTTGAAAAGGACTAAAATTTTGTTGTCTGGTAAAGAGTCAAAACAGTGTTAAACTCCAACTCAATCAATTCAACCAATTTACAGCTAGTTCTAGGCTGGTTCTTTGAGTGTCTTGCCCAAGGACACTCCCATGACAAGCACAGTGCTTGCCTTGAGACTGGTACCCTAGACCTCAAGGTTAGAAGTCTTTCACTTTACCACTGAGCCATGTTGGGAAACAACCCCCACCCCAGTCGAAAATCTAAAATTTTTGTCATTTCATAAAGGGTAAATCACTGAAATATTGATTGGTTGATAGTATGGTTTAACTCTGTTTTCAACATTATTTCAGTTATATTGGCTGCGGCCAGTGCACCTATACATGCTTTCCTGGAGTTTCTGTTACCAGTACTCAGCACAATATTCTTTCCAAGACACTGGCTGCTTTCCCACATAACCAACTCACTGAAACAAATGAGGAGAAAACAGAAAAAAATAAAGGGAGGAATTTGGATCTCTCAAGTATTTTCTTCTTTTGCCACACCATTTTTCTATCAGATGGTTAACAGCTTACTGCAAGGTGAAAATATAGTCTGGCAGTCTGCAAAAGGTAAAAGATAAAATTGAATATGAAAAGATGACCTGAAAAGAAGTGGGCCGTGTAATCAAAAGACTATATTAGAATACAAAATGGTTTAACTCTTTACCAAATGACAAAATTTCAGACTGGCCCAAATAGAAAGCACTTGCAGATGACAATATAAACATAACTCAAAAATTGAAATTTGTTTCTGGCAGGGAAGGAAACATTGTGGGAAAAGGAGATACCAGTTATGCTGGTTACCAGTACTTTCTCTTTTTGCCACAATGTTTTCAATAGGCTTCAATTTCAGGGTCATAAAAACCGGGATTGTTTAGGAAAGGTTCAACTAATCACCAGACGACAATATTTTAGGCTTGTCCAGCAGACTACGGTACAAAAGAAAAGTGACTAGAAATTTGAAATTTGTTTTGAAAAGGGTAGAAAACATTGTGGGAAAAGGAGAAAATGCTTGTTCCTAGCATTTTCTCCTTTTCCCACTATGTTTTCTAAAGACTTTTTTCCCAGGGTTGTCAAAAGTAGGGATTTTGTGGTAATGGGTTAACTCTTTACCCCACAATCCAGACTTTTATTGACCAGAAAAGAAAAGTTTCTTTAAGAAAAAAATATTGTAGGACAATGTTTTCTATCCTAGCAAAGACAGATATCATAACTTGATTATGATTTATTTTTTCTCTATTTGTCTGCAAATACTTTCAGTTTGGTCCAGTCCAAAATTCTGTTGCTTGGTTAACTTTCAAAGGCTTTTCAGTGCTTTTGTCATAAATAGACTAGTGAATGAGTTGTGTATAAAAGAAGTAAATGGGACCCATCACACCAAAAAGGGACCTTCTGGGAACTGTGAAAAGTGTCTACCCTGGTCAGACTGCGCGAATTGCGCAGGCTGACCAGGCTGGACACTTTTCGCTTTAATGACATTTTCTGTATGAAAAGTGGTCATTGTACCTTGTTATACAATCATTTTTGAATTATCGTCTAAAACTGACCTGCATTATATTGTTGATCTGTTTTATCTTAATGATTTACAGAAATCCCAGATGGTCCCTTTTTATGTGATGGGTCACAAGTACATGTATTTACTTGTTGGGTCACAAGTATTTACTTGTTGGGTCACAAGTATTTACTTGTTTTACTCTTTACCACTCAAACCTGATTGTTAACAGCCCTGAAGAAAAAGCCCTTTGATAATATTGTGAGAAAAGGAGAAAATTCTGGTAACCAGCATTTCCTCCTTTTCCCACAATATTTTCTGCCTTATCAAAACAGATCCTATCATTTGACTGTATTAATTTTGTTGTCTGCAAATGATTGAATTTAGATATATGTAAGAATGATTTCATCATGTAGTAAAGAGTTAAAACTTTGTCAAACAACCCAATGTTTTGTATACTCCTGTCACAGTAGACTCATCTTCGCGAGCCAAGGTTACGATCACTACATGGATCTTACCTTGGCTGATTGAGCCCAATTTTGAGATTCCTGCGATGCGCCCTCAATTGGATGCCGGTTATTGCCCCCCTTTACATCATATTTCTAAAAGCCAATGAAATATCGTTTTACAAACCGCTTACAAATACACATGAAGCAATAAGCAGACATCCATGTGGATTTCCATGTTTACCTTCTTTCGAAAGGTAGTGACTTTATTCTATTTTTATCAAAGATGAAATGCTACAAGCGATTTCATTCGTTGCAGTTAGAGCTGGCTGCATCCAATGAAAAAGCGTATCGGGTGAATGTAAAAATCAAGCTCGATCTGCCAAGGGAAGAGTAGCGTAGTGAATTGTCAGCCTTGGCTTGCGAAGATGCAGCAGACTCGTTCTCTTTCTGTTCTGAAAATTTTTGTCGAACGTGTAAGCAACCTTTTACTACCTGTTAACAAACTTAATGGATGGGTTAGGACGGGAGGGATGCCCTTGAACTTCGAGCCTTCTCAAAACTTTTTGCCATCCATCCCTTCCTGTAATTAGACGCGAGTGACAACATGCTCAAAACAAGACAGATATTCTACAAATGGAAGTGCCACACTTCGATCCTAATAAAGATGTAGAATCAATTGGCAGTGCATTTGCATTTTACTGAACGGTATTGCCTGTCTGGTTCTGAAATACTGTCACCCTTTGATCTTTGCTTTACTGGAATGTCTATGGTATGGGAACCCAAGGTTGGACTGATATTCTATGTAGTCTGATATTGATCTGCACTTTCCACAAAAAGATTTTCGTTGTCTTTACAGAGCACTCACTCACTCACTGTAGACATAACTAGTAAAAATACTATGAAATAGGCAAATCTGTGAAAAGTGAGTTATAAAACGATATTACCTCTTTGTATAATTATGCTGATGTTACATCGCCTCACTTGCCAACATACTTGCATGCTAAATACCTGCATTCTTTTACACTTTACTAGACAGTAAAATTTAGACTATGCCATATTGAAAGTATTTTGTAAGCAAAATATTAAATGCGGCTCAAATGATCACAATTTATATGTAACTCTTTACCACAGAATTCCAGCTTTTAACAACCCTGAGAAATAAAACTTTTGAAAACATTGTGGGAAAAGGAGAAAATGCTGGTAACCAGCATTTTCTCCTTTTCCAACAATGCTTTCTGCGCCTCCCAAATCAAGTTTCAATTTTTTAATGCACATTTGTTGTCATCTGCAAATGCTTTCAATTTGAATTAGTCCAAAATTTTGTTGTTTTTGTGAAGAGTTAAACTGGTAGAAAAAACTGAAAATAGAAAGAAAAAGTTGGTACCAGTATTTTCACTCTTTCCAACAGTATTTTCATAAGCTGTTGCCCTGATGGTCAGTATGCGTTGTCTGTGCACGTCATATTCTTCAAAGATTCGACCTGTCTTCTATGACGCATCACTCCCCCAATATTGGGGGACTGTAGTAACACGCACTATAAAGCAGCAATGGAGAAAATGGCTTTTTTCAATATGTTAGAGGAGAAATCAGGCCTGTTTTAGTTCCAGATTTATCTAAACTGCTGATCATAGCTGAATGAATTGCACCAGGTAGCATTTTATTGAGTGAACATTTTATTTTAGTTTAAAATTCAAAGTAACGGTTGTCATGCAGAAAAGTAGTCTGGTTCTGTACCCAAGATGCCCAAATTAGAAAGATATGTATTTGTAGAATGCCATCTAGCAGGAGATAATGGGTCAGTATGACGTGATATTTAAGCACTTGCAGATGAAGAATTATGTTTGACTCAACCGGTGAAATTCAGATTTGACCTAGAAGAAAACACTTTGGGAAAAGCAAGAAAGTGCTGGTTGTAACAAGGTTTTTAAGATGTGATTGTTTGGTATAGGGTTAAATATGCAGTGTCGGTAAATCGCAGTCATAAAAAAATACTTTGCATAATGTTGGTGTTTATACATAACATCACTTGTGGCAACATACTACAGAATCGAGAAAGATTAGTATAAGTTGTAAGAACTTGTTACATCAATCGATGTAAAATGAATATGTTTAAACTAACATACTACAGAGCTCCAGATAAGAAGGAGTGATTGTATTCTAAATTCATTATTTTTCTTCCAAACCCTATGTAGTGGGTATTCATTAGAATTGTCTCATCGATGCGATACAAATGAGTATCCACAACATGGGGTTCATGGGCGGATCCAGAGGGGGGCCGGGGGGTCCGGACCTCCCCTGGAATTTTGGCAAAAATGTGGTTATCGGATACATGAAATGGTACTGGTTTGATATTGTACAGCATTTATGCAAAATACAGTCTTAAATTTAAAAAAAAAAAGGTTCTAAATGTGGAAACCTCCTCATGATTAAAACTGGAAACGTTGACTTTTCTTGTAAACGGCTTACATCCAATGAAATCCGGAAATCAAAGTATCATAATAAGACAAGTGTGTTTTCGGTGGTGATTTATTGAATTTGCATTTATTTATCGTCGCTACCGGTTGCCCATCAAAGCGACGCCCCCAGAAGACGGTTAGTTGTTACGGGGGATAGTGCAAGGATACAGGCCGAAACTACCGAGAGCTTCACCTGGTTCTTTAATGTGCTTGGCGTATAGCACCATCACACGGGACCACGGTTTAATGTCTCATCCAAGAGACTATTAGTAATTATAGTTGGCCAGCCAGGGATTCGAATCGACAACCTGTAGTAACTCGAAACATAGTGTTCACAAGTCCTACACTCTACCTACTGAGCTATATCGGCTGTCGTATCAACAGGGATGGTGCAGTTGTACATGCAGTTATGATTGTTTACAGATAAAATAGGTTCAATACTCCAAAGGGCAGTAACTATATAAATTTCAGTCAGCCTTTGCCAATCAGTCCATGTTTTAACCCTTCACCACACAAAGTCAACTTTTGATGCTCCTGGAAAAGAAGCCTTTTGAAAACATTGTGGGAAAAGGAGAAAATGCTGGGAACCAGTATTTTCTCCTTTTCCCACAATGTTTTCTACTCTATCAGAGAAAAACTTACACCATTTGAGCTGCACTGAAATTGTCGCCTGCAAATGCTTTCACTTTAGACAAGGCTAGAATTTTGTTTTGTTTTGTAAAAAGTTAAATGAAAGAAAAAATGTTTTTGAAAAACATGGGTGGAAAAAGCCGAAATGCCTGAATTTCTTTCACAGAAGGTTTCCATCTTCTGGCCAACATTTCATTTGTGGTTTAATATTATAGACTCTATACCATACAAACTTTAAGGTAATTTAGACCTGGTCCAAATTGAAAGCATTTGCAGATGACAAAATGAATGTGACTGAAAAGCTGAAATTTGGTTTGAGAAGGGTAGAAAACATTATGGAGAAAAGAGAAAATGCTGGTTACCAGCATTTTCTTCTTTCTACACAATGCTTTCATAAAAGCTTCTTTGTGCAAAAGTTTGTCTTCTAAGCCAAAATTGCATTTTGTTTGCTATAAATACTATTTATAACATATTGGAATATTTGTTGTCCCCAGTGAATCCTGAAAGAGAATGCTTTTGAAAACATAATGGAAAAAGGAGAAAATGCTGGAAGACAGAAATCATTGTATTAGCTTCGTTTGTCGTCTGCAGATGCTTTGAATTTGGACAAGTCTAAAACTTTGTTGTTTGGTAAAGAGTTAAGAGTCAAGCCTGGGTCATGACTGAAACAAGCAAGTTTAATTTCAGTGATAAATTGCCTGTAATATTTGGTGAACCCCTTACCACACAATGCTGAGTTTTAACAACCCCAAAAAGGGAAGACTTTTTGGAAACATGGTGGGAAAAGGGGAGTGGTCGTTAAAACTCAGTACATGTACATTATTGTGTTGTTCTACAGGATATATTAATTTTACATTGATTGAGAAAAAAACTCTCTCTCTTATACATGTATAGTCTGCTTCCTTGAAACTACACCAGTACTCACATGTGTGGGTAAGTAGTAAATCCCGAAGTTGACACCCGCTCTTGGGTATGGAACTGAGGACCTACCCCACAACTATGGACATCTCGTATTGTGTGGTAATGGCTTAAACACTGAATATTGCATTATCACCACCCCAGTGGGTTTTCTCTTTTAAATAATCCAGACTGGTATTGTGTTTGGGGATGGGTATCAGTTTAATAGTTTAATTTTTAATTCTTTACCATATTGCAGAACTTTAACCCTTTTAACAAACAATCCCTGGTTTTTACGAACCTGAGATAGACCTTTTGAAAACATTGTGGTGAAAAGAGAAAATACTGGTAACTAGCATTTTCTCCTTTTCCCATATTTTTTTTTCTACAATGCTGGAAACAAATTTCAATTTCTGAGTTAAGTTTATTTTGTTGTCTGCAAGTGCTTTCTATTTGGACCAGTCTTAAATTTTGTCATTTTGTAAAGGGTAAACTAATCACCAGTGAAAGCATCTGATTGATTGATTTATTGATTGATTGGTGTTTATTACCATTTTCAACAGTATTTCAGTTACATTACAGCAGCCAATGCACCTGTCCATGCTTTCCTGGAGTCTCTTTTACCAGTACTCTGGACAACTTCCTTTCCAAGCCACTGGCTGCTTTCCCACATAACCACCATTGAAACAATGGTTAACCTTGAAAGGAAAGCATTTGAAAAGAGTGTTTTTTCCATTTCCTGCACTCTTTTCATAATCCCTTTTCCCACAGTGGTTTCAAGTCTTCTCTGTCAGGATTGTTAGCACTTGTAACAGTGAAGAAAGTTCACATCAATGAAGGGGTTTAGTCAATGACTTAACCCCTGACCAAACAACAAATCCTTAGACTGGTCCAAATTGAAAGCACTTGCAGACAAAATAAACGTAATTCAAAAATTGAAATTTGTTTCCAGCAGGGTAGAAAACATTGTGGAAAAAAGGAGAAAATGCTGGTTACCAGCATTTTCTCCTTTTCCCACAATGTTTTCTGAAGGCTTCTATCTGTGCATCATAAAAACCAGGGATTGTTTGATAAAGGGTTAACCCAAGCAATAGTGGCTCAGTCAATAGTGTACAGAACTTGAAAACAGGAGGTCACACGTTCCATCTCCAGCTCAGCCAATTTCTTTACAAGGATTGATGACAGTCATTGCGACAGGATTCGTTCCTGTCTCTTCACTGGCCATTTATTTGTAGGAAAATATACGAAAGCAGCCAGTGGCTTGGAAAGAAAATTGTGTAGAGAACTGGTAAAAGAAACTTTGGTAATGCATGGATAGGTGCACTGGCCACCGAGGTATCACTGAAATAATGTTGAAAACTGTGCTAAAACCCTAGGCAATCAATCAGCCATGGCCACTGACCAGACTAGTGTTTTGAGCTGTGGCCATGAAAGTTTCAAACTCACAACCCTTTGATTTAAAAGCCTTTAACCCATTACCACACAATCCCTACTTTTGACACCCCTGAGAAAGAAGCCTTTTGAAAACACTGTGGGAAAAGGAGAAAATGCTGGTAACCAGCATTTTCTCCTTTTTCCCACAGTGTTTTCTACCCTTCCCAGAACAAATTTCAATTTTTCAGTCACCTTTATTTTGTCGTCTGCAAATGCTTTCAGTTTGGACCAGTCTAAAATTTTCTCGTGTGGTAAAGAGATAACTCTTTACCAAGCTACAAATTTTTGGACTGGACCAAATTCAAATCACCTGCAGACAGCAAATACAATCTGGTTAGTGTGATGATTTCTGACTTCGACAGGGTAGAAAATATTGTGGGGAAAGGAGAAAATGGTTACCAGCATTTTCTCCTTTCCCCAGGTTTTCTCTCTCAGGGTCGTTAAAAGTCGGGATTGTGTGGTAAAGAGTTAACTCTATACCATACGACAAAATTTTAGACCTGTCCAAATTTAAAGCATTTGCAGATGACAAAGTAAACAAGACTCAAAAATTAAAACTTTAGTTTAAAAGAGTAGAAAACATTGAGGGGAAAGGAGAAAATGCTGGTTACCAGCATTTTCTCTTTTTCCCACAATGATTTCAGAAGACTTCTACATTTGGTTCGTAAAAACCAGGGATTGTTTGGTAAGGAGTTAAACAAATGTTGGAATGAATGGTTGATAGTTTTAGACTTAAACCCATGATAGGAAAATGTGCTCTGTAGAAAAAAGGATAGGCAGCTTTAAATATTGACATTTTAAATTAAAATGTTTACAAGTCACCATCTTTATACAAGTTTGTTTTTCCACCACCTTGAAAAATATTGTAGAAAGAATCAAACTATTTATAGGAGGAAATGTTTTTTGGCTCATCAAAATCAAAGACATTTGCAATCAACAAACAATAAATAACTTAAAATGATACAATTTTTTCTTCAACCCTTTACCACACATCAAAGTTAACAACTAGTCCAAATTGAAAGCAGTTGCAGACAACAAAATAAATACAACTGAAAGATTGAAATCTTTTTGGGGATGGTTAGAAAACATGGGAAAAGGAGAAAATGCTGGTTACTAGCTCTTTCCTCAGTAACCACAATATTTTGTATACAGTGTTTTTAAAGCTTATTTCCTAGGAGCTTGTTTTTTGTATACAGTGTTTTTAAAGCTTATTTTGTAGGAGTTTATGATGATTCAGGATTGGCTTGTAAAGGATTTAACTGCAGTATGTTCTGAATGACAGAATTCGGTCAAGCTTTCATTGACATTCACACTCCCTGTTTTACCTCATTGATATAATCTGTACTTACTCATTTTATACTCCAGCTTTTTCTCCTTTTTCAACAGTCTTCAAAAAGCCTTATCTGTCCCGCTTGTTAATACACAATAATGGTTTTTGTGATTCATTTTCAGAAAAATTCTGAAGGAAAAGGAGAAATTGCTTCTCCCTGTCAGTTCTCACTGAAAAGCACTGGATTTTTTTATGAGATTGTCCTTAGGCAAGACACTTCAGAGCCCTAGCCTAGTATTGTTGAAACCTTTGATATACACATACTAGCTGTGCATTTGTTCTGTGACTCAAATAATATTCAAACCCACATAGATACACATGCAAGACAATCATTTTCAGTGTCAGCAAATACTATATGTTTTTTCATGTATACATGTATATCATTGTTATGGTTACTAGCATTTTCTTCTTTTCCCACAATATATCCCAAAGTTATCTTTGTGAGGGTCTTTATATTGTGACTTGGGATTGAATGGTAACTAGTTAACATTTTACCAAATGTCTCTGAATTTTTACGATCCTGGCTGAAGAGGAAAGCTGTTAAAAAACCTGGTGGGAAAAGTAGAAAATGGTGAATACTTTCTCCTTACAATCATTTGTATACTTCCAATTTGATGGAATCTAAATTGTTCTGTGAAAAAGGGGCTTGATTTGTGTGTGTGTGAAAAGTGGCGTAGACGTACAGGCTGACCTTGGCCAAAACTTTTTGCTTTTTGTCAAGTTTATGTACATGTATGTACAAGGACCAGTCTACCTAATGATTTAGTTGGTTGTTAGAAAAGGTGGCTGTTATGGATCCATAATTGATATATGATGGTTTGTTTAGTATCCAGTATCACAGAGATGTGTTAACTCTTTACCAAACAACAAAATTTTAGATTGGTCCAAATCGAAAGCAGTTGCAGAAACAAAATAAACACAACTTAAAAATTGAAATTTGTTTCCAGAAGGGTAGAAAACATTGTGGGAAAAGGAAAAAATGCTGGTTACCAGCATTTTCTCCTTTTCCCACAATGTTTTCAAAAGGCTTCTTTCCCAGGGTCGTAAAAACCAGGGATTGTTTGGGAAAGGTTTAAACCTTTACCACACAGCAGAATTTTAGATCCTTCTGAATGGAAAGCATTTGCAGGCAATGATTTCATAGTGGCTCAATTTACACAATTTTTCTTTGATAGAGTCAAAAACTTTGTGGGAAAAGGAGAAAATGCTATTTACCAGCATTTTCTCCTTTTCCCACAAAGTTTTCAAAAGACCTCAGTCACTTTCATTTTGTCGTCTACAAATGTTTTCGATTTGGACAAGCCTAAAATATTGTCGTTTGGTAATGAGTTAAGTCCCCATTTTCCAGAGCATGGCTTAGTTTTGTTGTTTGATAAAGAGTTAACCCTTTACCTCATAAGGCATTTCTATGGTATCTCTAATTGACCATATATAAGAGCAAGGATAAAGCCGTTTCTTATGTGTATATGACACCTTTTGATAGTGTAGAAAACATCGTGGCAATAGGTGAAATTGCTCGTGACGAGCAATTTCACCTTTTGCCCCAATGTTTTCCAAAGGATCCTACAAGCAATGCATAGAAATGAGTATCTATGGAGTAAAGGGTTAAGGAAAGACGAAGGTGGTGGTATTGACCTGTCGTTGAATGAAAACTTTGATCAAAACAGTGTTATCATTCTCTAAGGTCGGAAAAGGAAAGTCATTGTGACAGGGTTATAAATTGTGACTGCTTTGTGCCAAATTTGAATGTGAGAATGTGGAAGTGAATACCTGTCCAACAATGCTTTCTTTCTTGGTTGATGATATATGATATTTGTGTATTTTACCTTTTGTGCACTCAAGAGTTACCACCTGTACTGAATGGCAGAGAGATATTGTTTTTGCATCCCCTCTGTGTATCTGCCTTTCTGTCTATCAGTCCATCCACCCATTCTTCTGACCATCAGTGCATCCATCTGTCTATCCATCCATCCATCCATCCATCTATCTGCATCTGTACGTCCGTCTGTCCATAGACACATATTTGTATGGCAAAATACTCCAACACTTTTTAAGATACTGAACTCAAATTTACACACAGTGTCCCTATATGTATGAACTTGTGCATGTGCAATTTTCATGACCCTGCTGCGATTTGTTTCAGAATTATCTCCCCTTGAACTATTTTTACCTCTTACTTTTGTTCTTAACCATTCTGCATTCTGTGATAAAGACCTGTTTTTGTGACAAGGAGCTGATGAGGGTAGTGTTGGGCAATCGGTTTAAAATCCCAATCAATTATCGCTTTATAATCGGAAGAGCAAACCAACTAGCTATCGATAGTACAATCGGTTTAGACTCCATTTAACTGAGAATGTCTTTTTGGTTAAAATACTGTGACAATATGGTAAACATGATAATCTTCTTGTATTAAGTTTATAAAGATGTTGTATTCTGCACTTTTATCAGTTGAAATACATTGCAATTAAGTTTTAAAAAAAGAATCAGACGTATACCTAATATCCAACATTTGCAGACAATCCCTCTTTCCCTTTTCCCTCCCCCACCCGTTCTATATTTTCATTTCATAAAACAACATTATTTCCACTCATGAACAGAATTTTAGCTTCCACTTATTGCTTTATTCAGAAATTTGTCTAAATTCACTTTTAAAATTCATTATTAAAGATAAGAAGATAGTTTGAAGTCCCTCTGATCGGACGACGCCACGCTGCTCATTGTAGTGTTATGGGTTTTCGCGCTTTTTTGGCGATCTATTTTTTCTTGATAGTTAGTTTCTGGAGAAGTATAACTACATGATTTGACATCATTTAGTCAGTTTAAATAGCAAGTAACGTAAAAACCTGTCACTTTAAACTAGATAAGAGGAATAACACCTTGACGTTACTCTATCATAAATGACTCGCCAGCTTCATTATCATCCGGGTGTCCTTCGCATTATACTGATTGTGTATAACCCATATTCACGCCAGATGCACTCAAGCTAGGTTATATGAAGTTCTAGACGGTAATTTCATGCCTCAGATTGACATTTCGGCAGATATCTTTCACCGTCAAAGACAAGTCATTTCAAATTTCCAAATGTCAAAACCCGTGCACAAGGAAGCTTGCTTAGTTGTCAACTTTTGTCAAGACATACATAGGCAAAAATTGTTTCTCATTTTTCAGCCAGTTTTCGTGGTTGTTGTCCACTATGTTTAATCCAAGATTGTGATTAATAATAGTCACAAAACCAAGCGCTAAAAACCAGAATTCAAGTTTTGGCACCAAGCCAGCTTTGCAACTGACTTCAATCGATTCCAGGATTTCTCAATCGATTATCGGAATCGGAAGCCCAAACCAACTGACTTTCGACTATAGTCGATCATCGGCCCACCACTAGATGAGGGGTATAATTATGCAAGGGCGGATCCAGAGGGGGGGACCGGGGGTCTGGACCCCCCCCCACCCCCCCTGGAATTTTGGCAAAAAGGTGGTTATCGGATTCGTGAATGGGACTGGTTTGATATTGCACAGAATTTATGTAAAATACAGTCATATATTAAAAAAAAGGTTCTAAATGTGGAGACCTCCTCATGTTTAGAACTGGAAACGTTGACTTTTCTTGTAGACGGCTTACTTGTACAAACACTGAAATCCGGAAATCAAGGTATCATATAATAAGATGAGTGCGTTTTCGGTGGGACCCCCCTGAGAAAGATATCTGGATCCGTGCATGATTATGTTTTGTGATAGCTCTAGTTTGAGCTGTTTTGAAGTTGTCAGCTGCAACTTGTGCTTTCAGTTTTTTTCAAGTACAAAAATTTGCCATTAACTCTTTACTAAACAGTCCGTACTTTTAATGACCCTGAGAAAGAAGCCTTTTGAAAACAGTGTTGAAAAAGGAGAAAATGCTGGTAACCAGCATTTTCTCCATTTCCCACAATGTTTTCTACCCTGGTGGAAACAACTTTCAATTTTTGAGTTACGTTTATCTTGTCATTTGCAAGTGCTTTTAATTTGGACCTGTCTAAAATTTTGTCATTTGGTAAAGTGTTAACTCTTTACCCCATAAGGCATTTCTATGGCATCTCTGATTGGCCCTAAATAACAGCAAGGATGAAGCCGTTTCTTTTGTGTATATGACACCCTTTGATAGCATAGAAAACATTGTGACAAAAGGTGAAATTGCTCGTCACGAGCAATTTCACCTTTTGCCACAATGTTTTCCAAAGGCTACTGCAAGCAATGCGTAGAAATGAGTATTTATGGAGTAAAGGGTTAAAGTGTGTTACGGGAGACCACTCCTTCCTGCATGGCATACTCCCGATTTAAATACAATACCTGGCTACTGCGTCGGGGAGATATCTCTTTGGCTCAGTGGTTAGGGTATTGGCTTTGCGTCCGGGAGTTTGGAGTTCGAATCCCGCTCCGATCCTTATTTCTGCCATGCATTTATTCATTTGTTTCTTTGTTACGGACTTTGTTCGTAAGATGGGGGCTCGTCCGGGATTGGCCATTGAGCCATTAATCCCATTTGTTGTCCAAAATCGGACTTCCTGCCTAATAAGGCTTTGAGTCATCAATAAATGATGACTTTAAGAGGGGGTGTGTTACGGGAGACCACTCCTTCCTGCATGGCATACTCCCGATTTAAGTACAATACCTGGCTACTGCGTCGGGGAGATATCTCTTTGGCTCAGTGGTTAGGGTATTGGCTTTGCGTCCGGGAGTTCGGAGTTCGAATCCCGCTCCGATCCTTATTTCTGCCATGCATTTATTCATTTGTTTCTTTGTTACGGACTTCGTTCGTAAGAAGTGGCATAAAACACCTTTCATTTAAGATAAAAGCTTATATTATATTGTCACATAGTATTAAAAGCTTTTATCATTACATTAGTAAAAGCCATTTCTGTATCTTTCATAGCCTGGCGTAGGAGAGCAATGGCAATGAATTTTGTTTCCCTTTACTTTTCTCTTTACTACATGACAAAATTTTAGCAATAAACAAACGACAAAATAAATGTAGCCTATATGATTATTTCTGTCTATGATAGGGTAGAAAACATTGTGGTAAAAGGAGAAAATGCTGGTTACCAGCATTTTCTCCTTTTCCTGCAATGTTTTCAAAACTGTTTTCTTGAGGTTGGTTTGAACATGGAACTGTGTGGGAAAGAGGTAATGGACAAAACTTTTGACTTGTACAGGCTTTGGAAAGTAAATAAATTTTGACTGTTAAATTTTCCATTTTTGACTTGTACAAATTTTGTTCTAGGCAGGGTAGTGTCACGCGGAGAGGTTAGATATAAAAGCACTTGAAACCTGCCTTGCTGTTGTGCTAGCTAATACAGCGATGCAGTTCGGTGTATTTCTCTCCGTGATACTTAAGTAACGTGCACAAGGTTAGTGCCTGGATGGGTGACCAGGTTGTTGCACGTTATATTTGATGGGATTAATGACAACTGCGGGACTGGAGTTGCCTTACCCATGTATATCCCCCTGGTTTATTTGTATATGCATGCTTGTATATAGGTCTCGAGGTCGAGACTTCTAAAAAGGGGAAGTAATGTTATGGAGAGAGGTTAGATATATACCGTAAGCAATTCAAACTTGCTGTTGAGCTAGCTTTTGCAGTTTGGTGTATTTCTCTTCATGAAAGTTAAGCAGCATGCATTAGGTTAGTGCCTGGATGGGTGACCGGGTCATCGCATGTTACAGTAGCATTGTGTTTGGCATAGCTGATTTGTGATCTGGAAGTCGCAGGTTTGATACTCGGCTGCAACAAACTTACTTTCAGGTGACTTTTTGCCTCTCTTCTGGTACACGTGAGAAAAGTAGTCATTGGCTTTGGACAGAAAGTTGTGTCAGTACTAGTGTGAGAAAGCCAGGAAACACATAATTATGTGTGTAACTGACTGCCTTGATATGACCTAAGTTGTTAAAATTGCGTTAAACTCTAATATAAAGCAAATTCTGGGCATTTGCAGATGTCTAATTGTTTGTCGGTGAAATAATGAGAATTGTATTTGAGAAGGCAGAAAATATTGTTGGAAGGAGTGAATGCTGGTAACTAGTATTTTCTTCTTTTTCTACCATGTTTCCAAAGGTCTTCTGTTTGTATTAAAATTTCAAGTCATTTTAAAAGATTAGGTCATGTTAGTGCACCTCTGCATGTGTTTCCTGGCTTTCTCACTCCAGCACAGACACAACTTTCTTTCCAAACCACTGACTACTTTAAAATATGTCAAATACATCAGGAGTGAATGGCAAAAAATCATAGTAAGAGAAAGTTTGCTTTAACCAGGTTTTGAACCCGCAACTACTAGGTCACAAGTCAGATTAGCTGGCTACTGAGCTCCTCATCTGGGCTTCTTCAGTAAGGGCAGTGAAAGTGGAGACTGTTTGGTAAAGAGTTTACAATTTAACACATGACAAAATAATCAACTGGTCTAAATTTAAGGCATTTGCTAATGGCTAAATACATGTGACTGAAAAATTGAAACTTGTTTGGAAAACATTGTGGGAAAAGGAGAAAATGCTGTTTACCAGTGTTTTCTCCTTTTCCCACAATGTTTTCAAAAGGCCTCTGCCTCAGGGCTGTTAAAAATTGGCATAGTATGGTAAGGGTTCATAAATTGGATTTTGTAGGCTTTGTAGACTCTTGAGTCAATCATGACACATTGTTCATTGAGTGTTTGTGTGGTGTTTAACACTTTACCAAACGACAAAATTCTGAGTTGGTCCAAAATGAAAGCATTTGCAGACGACAAAATAAAAGTAACTGAAAATTTTGAAATTTGTTTTGTGAAGGGTAGAAAACATTGTGGGAAAAGGAGAAAATGCTGGTTACCAGCATTTTCTCCTTTTCCCACAATGTTTTCAAAAGGCTTCTTTATCAGGGTCATCAAAAGTAGGGATTGTTTGGTAATGGGTTAATGCTGTTTTCAAAATTATGACCTTAGGTGTTAAAGTGGCATTAAACCCCAATACATACATTCAACATGATTTTGGTTACCAGACGAAAGCCTTTGCATATCAAAAAATTGTCATTTGAGAAAGAGTTTAATTACAAAAATATCAACCAATTTTTCCTCTCTCTCTTTCTAGGAGATACATACAACAGATGTGTCCAAGGTGTCGGAAACAGCTTCCTCAGTATTGGAAACAGATGGGCTTGGGGCCCCCACAACCTCCACCCAACTTGTAGTATGTGCTCTTCTTTTCTTTTAGGGCCGAGCCCTTGTTGCTCAGTCAGTAGCTTACAGGACTTGTGAACAGGGAGTCACAATTTCAGTCCCCGGCTTGGCCAATTTCTCTCTGAGGATTGATGATAGTTATTCTGACAGGATTCATTCCTAGCTCACCTCTGAGTTTCAATGGTGGTATTGTGAAAAAGGAGCCAGTGGCTTGGAAAATTGTGTGCAGAATACTGGTGGAAGAAATTGCAAGAATGCATAGATAAGTGTGCTGGCAGCTGCGATGTAACTGAAATCATGCTGAAAAAAACAGTGTTAAACACCAAGTAATCAATCTTTTCTTTTGGGCTGAAGCCAAATAAATTGAGTCTCTGGGGTAAAGAGCTTGGGAAACAGGGATTTGGTATACATGTGACTTTGCTGGTTTGGCAAAATTTTATATATCCTGCATAACCAGTTGTTTAACTGTTTTCTATACAGGAAACCTTAGTTTAACATCTGATCCGAAAGACTTTAAGTATTTTTAGATGGCAGGCCATGGGGAGGTACAGAATTTTCTGAAGTAAAACAGATCCCTGTTAACAGGTAAACAGTGCTTGCCATGCACCCAGAGGGAAATATGATGTTATTTTCATGCATTTCCCTACATTTCTTGCGCTTAACGTAATACTGTAATGTGTTCTTATGGGGAGGTAGGTGTACACCACAGGAAATTGCGGAAAACAGCTATGCTAGATTTTGATGTAAATCCATACGAAAAAAGAGGGTAGATGCATTGAATATAATTATGTTTTTTTTTCATAATGGAATATTGAAATTTATTTCATTGAGTGAACATTATCAGGAATGTTTTAGGGAATGGAAATACTGCTGATGATATGATGATATATATATATTATGACCTTTCACTGAAAAAAACAGAAATTCCCTATTTGTTGCTTTGTATTGCTATAGGTACCTGAAGCTACACAGGGGTCAAGGGATGACAGCTTGAGTATAACACCAACCTCGGTAGAGTCAGCCTCGAAAACTGCAGACGAAACTACTAGGTCTAATGATGATTCTAGTGTTGTATCGTGAGTATTTACGTATCCCACCCACTTGGTGTGCATCAGCATGAACTGCTGTGAAATTATCTATTACCCTGCTGTAAAATTTAGAAATAATCTTCTACCTATTGTGGTTTATCATTCAATAAATCACAGTTGTGGGTTATGAGGCACAATAAAAATCCAGGAGGGTGATAGCCTGAGTGGTTTATTCATTGGACCTCATAACTCACAACATGGTTTATTGAATGATAAACCCATAATACAATGAAGATCATTTTGATTCTAACGTGGCAAATTCTTAATGAATGGACAACAAGTTCAAACTTGGAGTAAAAGTACGGATGAAGATTATATTCCATTGAATAACACTCATTGAATGATGTAACTCGATGTAGAATGACGTCACTCTGCATGGATTGTCGCAGATTTTACCACGCTTTCTTTGCACTGTGTTTATAGAGCCGGATTCGCGTGCAGTGTTAGAATTGGAATTAAATTTTCAGTTTGATTGTAAAAAGCCAAATATTGCTATTTCAAAGTTTTGTTTTGAGGAATAATATCTCTTTATCGGACAGTGTAGATCCAAGATCAGACTGCACATTCTGTGCAGTCTGATCTTGATCTACAGTGTCTGCAACTGGTCAGTAAGTCACACATAGCAGCCTAAGAGTTAGAAAATAGGAGAATTCTGCTCATTAGGGACCACATCTCCTGCCGCAATGTTTTCAATGTGTTAGGCCATGTTTTAACCCTTTACTCTGGTTATCGGATCTGACTAATGACATCGGATGTATTCCTTTCGCTACTCCGAACACTCGGAACATGTTCTAGGTCAATGGAGTATCTCGGAACACTGTGCCGTGTTCTTCAGAACATGTTCTGACTGTTCTAATCCAATCGAGGTTTAGCGCATCTACTGAACGGTTGCTAGGTGATACAAGCTTGCTGAAAAACGGACAATTTGTCATGGCAAAATTTGCAATTATTGTTTTTTTTTTACGATATGAATGCCATAAATGGGGGCATAGTAGACTCATATCTACTGTCTCTCTCTGCAGCTATTCATTTCCTTTATTAACACAGCTAAGACAGTACCTCTTGCAGCAGCCATCATGCCAATGTACTTTCATTCCATATGGTTTAGAACAGTGTTCCAAACATGCTCCATTCAGAAGATACTTCGGGAACAGTGTGTGAAATATTCCTTTCGCACATTCAAGGACAGCATTCAAAAACACAGAACATTGTGCCAGAACAGGCAAAAGGAGTATACCCCTGGTGTTTAATGCGCAGTTTAGCCAAACTTTCTTGTTGGCAGCCGTATGCTTCTCACCTCTGATACATGTGAGAAAAGTACTCAGTAGCTAGGCTATGAAGTTGTGTCAGTACTGGTGTGAGAAAGCCAGAAAACACATGGATGGGTGCACTGATCCCCTGAGATATGATCTAAGCTGTTAGAAGGGCAGAAAAACTCCAATACAAACCATCTGTTGAAATGGCCACAGCTTTTATTTCAACTCTTTACAACACAATGCTGATTTTTAACAACCCTGAAGGAAAAAGCTATTGAAAACATCAAAGGTGAAAAGCAGAAAATGTATGTAGCCAGCTTTTCCCCTTTTCACACAATGTATTCTTCCAAACACAAATTTCAATTCTTTGTTTTGCATTTGTATGCTGTCTGCAAATGCTTTGAATTTGGACTAGTCTATTGTTGTATCATTTTGTAAGGAGTTAATTCTTTTTTCTAATTACTTCAATAATTGAGATCCCTATTTTTTACCAAACGTCAAAGTTTGCATGCATAAAGACTGAAAGTTTTTGCAGACGACAAATTATATATGTAATCAAAGACAGAAATTCATCTTTCCAAAGGTAGAAAACATTTTTGGAAAAGTAGAAAATGCTGATTACGAATATTTTCTCCTATTCCTACAATTTGCAAAAGGCTTCTTTCTTAGGGTCATTAAATGTTGGGAGTTAACTCTCCATCAAAAGAAAAAATTGTACACTTGTTCATATTGAAGTACTTGCAGAAAACAAAATAAATATGACTCTGACATTGAAATTTACTTTTTAAAGGGTATAAAACATTGTGGTGAAAGGAGAACATCCTGGCTTCCAACATTTTCTCCTTTTGCAAGAATGTTTTCAAGTCATTTTCTTTATAACCTTTTAATCTCCAGATTTTTGGTAAAGAGTGAAAAGCCATCAAATATAGAAGAATAATTTAGCCTTGAAAATTTTGCATTAACCCTCTACAACACAATGAGGACTTTAAATGCCCCGAGGAAGAAACCTTTTGAAAACATTGTGGGAAAAGGAGAAAATGCTGGTAACCAGCATTTCCTCCTTTTACCACAAAGTTTTCTACCCTGTCAAAGCAAAATTGCACCATTTGAGCCTCTTTGAAATTGTCGTCTGCAAATGCTTTCAATTTGGATAGGTCTAAAATTTTGCTGTGTGGTAACGGATTAAAAGAAAGGAAAAGGGGTAAGGCATCTTTCTAATGTACCTTTATCAATATGCCAAGCAACAAGTCACATAGCATAGATCCTTTCTCTGTAAAATAATACTATTTAATGATAGACTTTTTCTTTAAACAGGGATTCAGACAAGCTTGAGCCAAGTGAACCAGTACAGGTGACCAGTCATAGTGTTACAGATCAATTAGAAACTGTAACACAGTCTGTTCCAGTTGACCAATTAGAGACTCCAATGAAATTTGAATCTTTCAAGTCAGATGAAAAGACTTTAAAGTAAGTGGATGTGGTTTGTTTCAAGATTATAAATACAAAAAGTAGAAGATGGCTTAGCGGACAGTGTAGATCAAAACTCATATATGTTTTTATATCCAGAGTGTGCTAGAACTCTGGCATATATATACATATGTATGAATCTAAGACCTCCAAATCAGCATTTCCTTCTTTTGCCATAACGTTTTGTGATGCTGTCTTTCTAAGATTTGTTGGAACTTGTTTAGTAAAGGTTTTAGTTTTGTTTAACCCTTCACCAAAAACCTCACATGTAAAAAAAACACCAAAAAATGGGTCTTTGAAATAAGTATAGAAAAAAGAGAAAATGCTGTTTACCAACAGATCTATACTTTCAGTTTTTATTCCAACTTTTCTCTAATATGATATTTCACGATTACTAATGTATACAATCATAAACAATTGTTTTATATAAATGTATGACGTTTTGCATTGTATATTATGTAGAGTGGAAATAAAAAAAAAAAAAAAAAAAATGAAACAGATCAAAATTTTTTTCTCCTTCCTTGCAATGTTTTTCTGCCCTATCGTCGGGAGAAATCATTTTTAGGAACACGTCTGCAATTGCTTTCGACTCGGCCCTGTCCTAAATTTCATCATATGATAAAGAGTTAACTCTTTTCCAAATGACAATAGGATTGAATTTGAAAGCACTAGCAGACGACAAAATTTATATGGCACAAATGATTGGATTTGTATCAGACTGTCTGGTTACCAACATTTTCTCCATTTCCCACACTGTTTTCATAACCCATTACCACTCAATCCCTACTTTTGACGCCCCTGGAAAAGAAGCCTTTTGAAAACATTGTGGGAAAAGGAGAAAATGCTGGTAACCAGCATTTTCTCCTTTTCCCACAATGTTTTCTACCCTTCACAAAACAAGATTCAAATTTTCAGTCACTTTTATTATGTCGTCTGCAAATGCTTTCAATTTGGACCAGTCTAAAATATTGTCGTTTGGTAATAGGATAAGACCTACTTCTCAGGATCATTAAAGGTCAGGTTTTTGTGTTCAAGGATTAACCCTTTACCACACAATCCCGACTTTTTACAACCCTGGGGAAAAGGCATTTTGAAAACATTGCGGGAAAAGAAGAAAATGCTGGTTACCAGCATTTTCTCCTTTTCCCACAATGTTTTTTGCCCATCCCAAACAAAATTTCAGTTTGCAGCCACATTTATTTTGTCATCTGCAAATGCTTTCAATTTAGACTGGTCTAAAATTTTGTCATTTGGTGAAGGATTAAACATTCAGATCCTGTGTTCATAACAGACTTGAGACTTCTGATGGTCAGCAGCAGCAACAACAACAACAACAACAAGAGAAAGAGGTGAAAGAGAAAGGTGACATCACAGGAGAGGAGGTGCTTAAAGTGATCAAATCTCTACCAGAACAACCCAATGGTTTACATGGAACAGAACTCTCAGATCTGAGTTCTAAAGTAAGTGTAGTCTGTAGTGGGTCAGTGGTTTGAATAATGAGATTAGTGTTTTGCCCAGAGCGCATTGATTGTGTTTTTGACTTAATGATTTCTTTGCTGATGCAATAAAATTCTCTGTGTACATCTTTTCTTGCATATTAACCAGCATTTTCTCCTTTTCCCACAATGTTTTCTAACCTTTGCAAAACAAATTTTAAAATTTCAGTAACTTTTATTTTGTAGTCTGCAAATGCTTTTGATTTGGACAAGTCTAAAATAATGTTGTCTGGTAATGAGTTAATTCAATCAAAGTAACAGTTAATAATGTACACCATGACCACTGTTTTGCTCTCCCATTCACAAATAAGTGCCTAAAAAACGTAAATTGAGAAAAATCAACAAATACATATAATAGTGGGGTCTTGTCAGACTAAGTTTCGATCCAGAGTCTGCGGAGTCACCGGGAAAGGTCCAAAAATGTGAATTTACGTTGCTTTAAAGGGCACTTAAAAAAGTTACCCGCTAAGTATTTGTATAACTTCCAAGCAATAGGAATGCGAGGGGGGGGGGATGTCACAGAAACTCTGTAATAGTCTTTTTAACTCTTTTATCTCACAATCCCAAATTATAATGACCCTTGGAGATAAGACATACAAAAACAGTTGCGGGAAAAGAAGAAAATGCTGGTAACCAGCATTTTCTTCTTTTTTTTCACAATGTTTTCCAACCTTTCAAGAACAAACCCAATTATTTGGGGCACATATAAATTGTCCTCTGCAAATACTTTAAGTTTGGTCTAGCATAAAATTTTGTTGTATTGTAAGGAGTTAAAGAAGAAAAAATACTTTATTTATCTATATCGCTAGGAACAGGAAGGCTCACCAGATGTTTTAGACAAGCCACAAGAGACTATTGTAGATGCTAAAAAGGAGACTGACATGAAGGCAGAAGAAGAAGGTCTTACTTTTAATGAATGGACACAGAAAGTTCTGGAGGCAGAGAAGGACAAAAAAGAATGTAAGATATATGGTCTACAACACACAAAAAGGGGCATTTGGATATGTGCATGAAGTTGTCATCTCAGATCAGCCTGTGCAGTATGCACAGGCTTGTCCTAAACAACACTTTCTGTTTATTATGCAATTTTCTGTTTGCATATGTCTACCGAAAGAAAAAAATCTACTATGGTCATCAATTGCCTTCTCGGATCAGCCTATGTGGACTGCGCAGGCTGGTCCAAGATGACTTATTATGCTCTGTATGCTCCTTTTTGCAAGCCATATTGGATCGTACATAAGTTGATGTTTGAGATTAGATTTTATTTAAGTCATTACCAAACGACAATATTTTAGGCTTGTCCAAATCGAAAGCATTTGCATACGACAAAATAAAGGTGACTGAGAATTTGAAATTTGTTATGTGAAGGATAGAAAACATTGTGGGAAAAGGAGAAAATGCTGGTTACCAGCAATGTTTTCTATAGGCTTCTTTATCAGGGTCGTTTGAAGTAGGGATTGTGTGGTAAAAAGTAAATGGACAATTCTTAAATTCAATTGTCTGATGAATCGTGACCAAACGACACCATTTTTGACTTGTCGAAATTGAATTTTAAACAAGAATTAAAATGCAAGTCAGAAAGAAAGATCTGTTTTTGAAAGGGTAGTAAACATTTTGGAAAAAGGAGAAAATGCTGGTAACCAGCATTTTTTTCCTTTTTCCAAAATGTTTTCATGAGTTTACTTTACAGTGCTTAAAACTAGGCTTGTTTAGTAAACGGTTAAAGATTATATCTTTTATTTTTCCAGCCAATGAAGAAAGCTCAGGTCAAACCAAAGTCCCTCCATCTAAACAGCGAAAGAAGAAAAACCATGCGTCACATGACTGTGGGGCCAAAGTCCTTGCCTCGAACCCGGAATCCACCAATCCAAAAGGCATATTGAACTCCAATAAAGATGATTACATGATAAATCCATGTAAAGTGAAGAAATGGTATGTAACTGATAGAGGATAATCAACGGGTTATTTTTGATATGAAAAATATCTCAAGAGGATGCGCTGTTAGGCATTGAAAAAACGAGTGCACAGCACGAGTTTTTTTTTAACGCCTTACGACACATCCAAGTGAAATATTTTTCACATCAAAAATGACCAGTTGATTATTCTTTTTATTATACACCTTGTTAACATTATTATTTTTAATTTTTCGTTTGAAAGTCGAAATCAATACTTTGGATAGAGAGAAGAAATCAGGGACAGTGCGGATGAATACATAGTTTAAAAGAACAAAACGAGACAGAGAAATGTAGTTGGATTGTCTGATTGAAAATATAGAACTTACAATTAACATTATGTATAAGTGCATAATGAAAAAAAAGTAGTTTCTAAATTACGGCAGGAAGTGAAAGTGAAAGTTGATATTGTCACTAGGGATGATATCAAAATTTATTACACTGGGAAATTCCAGGATTTCACTGCTAGGTATATAATAACATTAATTTTTAGCTCACCCTAACAGTGCTCAAGGTGAGCTATTGTGATTGGGCTGTGCCTGGTGCTTGTTGTTTATGGTCTGGGGTGTGTCGCCCGTTGTCTATTGGATGGGTGTCACCAACTACTGTGTGTGCACTCTAGAGATCGTATTTTCTGTCAGTTACTTGTGGAAATTGGTCAAAATGTTTATGCTAATATATCTGACACAAGTTTAAAATGCGTCATATCAGGTAAAAAAATAGTTATTACTCGAACAAATTGACCCAAAACTGACCTCTTTGCAAAGAATAGTTAAAGATTGAATCAGGTTTAATCGAACGGTACAGAAATTCGGTTAACAGTAAATGTTGGGTTTGACCCTTACAGTGCCATAGTCAAATCATGAGAGCTTTTGTGGATGACATGGATCAAGATCAGACTGCACAGAAAGTGCATCTTAGATCTATGCCACATATTACCAATTTAACCCAACAAAATCATGTTTATTTCAAGTATTTTCAGTATTCTTTAAAACACGATAAATCTATTAGCTGGATGTGGAGTTGAAAATGGTTTATGTGATACCACATGCATATGACGGTGGCCGAAGCTAAGTTTGGACAATAATTTAAGCGTGTAATACATGGTAATAGAGTTCGTTTATTCCATGTCAATTCGAGTAATAATGGGGACAAACCTTCAAAAGACCTTGAGTACACTCATAAGGCCACATTTTCAAACTGATAATCTTAAGACCCACTCAGAATGTTTGTCCTAATGATGTTTAGTTGAAGTTTAAGTTTTGTTGGATCAACAGGTAGGTCATTGTGACATACGTTAAAAAAAAAACTTGTGTGCAATCTACAGGCCACATTTTAAGTCCGGAAACTTTGTGGAAAAAGGAGGTAATGCTATACACCCATTAGCACAAAATGAAGAGTTGAAACGACCCTGAGTTCAGAGTAAGAAGCCTTTTGAAAACATTGTGTGAAAAGGAGAAAATTCTGTTAAACAGCATTTTCTCCTTTTCCCTCAATGTTTTTCTATGACATCAAAGACATGTTCTATCAGTTGAGCTTTATTAACCCTTTACCAAACAATCCCTGGTTTTTTTTTAAGATCCTGAGATAGAAGCCTTTTAAAAACATTGTGGGAAAAAGAGAAAATCCTGGTATCCAGCATTTTCTCCTTTTCCCACAATGTTTTCTACCCTACTGGAAACAAATTCAATTTTTGAATTACATTCATTGTGTTTTCTGCAATTGCTTTCAATTATGACGAGTCAAAAATTTTGTCATTTGGTAAAGGGTTAAGATTGTCATCTGCAAATGCTTTCAATGTGGACAAATCTAAAATTTTGTCATTTGATAAAGAGTTAACTGATAGTGGTTGGGTTATCTTTGTAAACTTATTGAAGTAAGTCATTGGATCAGACACAGGTTGATAATATAGTTGATAGAGTTTTCATGATGAGTGACTGCTCCAAGGTTTGTATGTCGTAGGATTGTTGCATGTATAGCTCTGCTGTTCATAAAAAAAAAATGTCAGATTTTTGTATAGCCCTGTCAACTTCTGCATTGTCATGTGAAAACTGAAATTCTCTCATTCATATATTATAACTGAAGATGAGTATCTGGAAGAGAAACCATACAAGAGAGGCAAGTTACCCTGATATATTTTTGAGACAGTTGTACCCCTCTTTTCAGCTTAAAGTAACAATAAAGTCCAAAAGTAGACAAGGCAGGTGTTTAAATGCATTTAGATTTATATCATTGCATTTGAAATTTTGGAAATTATTGTGAAGATGAAAATCTGTCACTGTGCTGTCGGTCAAATGTTAGTTGCTGACGTAGAAATTAATTTTAAAACTAGGTTAAAACCTGCCAGGTAGATGTGTCTTTTGTTTACTTTTTGCCTGATTTTAGGAATTGTTTTTTCTGCCAGCAACAAACATGAAGCCTGACCACACAATAACAGACTGTCAGCTTCACAATATTTTCATACTTTTAAATGGTATGATTTAAATTTAAAAGTATTATGATGTCTACTGATATTTTGGCCTCTACTGGGCCTTTAAAACTTTCATTGTAAACTAACTGCAGTCAGGCATTCTGAATTCCTACATTTCAGGGTGATTATAGAACTCTGTGAACCGATACAGGCACACTCAGTTGAAATCGCAAGTCTTGAATTGTTTTCTTCCCCGCCGAAAATGGTCCGGATCTTTCTCAGTGACAGGTATTTACTTTTAATCTTATTTATATCTTTGTAGATATTTACTTTCATTCTTCTTAATATGACCATTTAACATAAATGAATGTATCATTTTGAAAAAATTATTTTAAACCCAACTAGTTTCTGTTATTTCAAACTTCACCAAGGGACATACGGTTTATCATTCTATTTAACATATAATCATGAGTCTTTACCAAACAACAGAATTTTAGACTGGTCCAAATAGAAAGCAGTTGCAGACGACAAAATAAAAGTGACTCAAAAATTGACTTTTAACCACCTTGAGAAAGAAGCCTGTAGAAAACATTGTAGGAAAAGGAGAAAATGCTGGTTACCAGCATTTTCTTCTTTTCCCACAATATTTTCTGTCCTATCAAAGTCAGAAACCATCATATTAACAAGATTTAATTTTTTGTCTGCAGATGCATTGAATTTGGTCCAGTCCAAAAACTTGTCGTCTGGTAACAAATTAATGCATCTGGAAAAAATATTGACCCATGTCAGCTTGCACAGTCCCTGCCGGCTGATATGGGTTCTCCTATCAGAATCACATGACAAAAAAATATATATATACATGTAATAGGATTAATTTATCTCTCATAGGTACCCAACTAAAGATTGGAAATTAGCAGGGGAGAAAACTCTAACAGAAAAAAGAATCATCCAACCATTTGACCTATCAGAATCACATGACTATTTTGCCAAATATGTCAAGGTTGAACTAGTTGACCATTTTGGAGATGAGCACTTCTGTCCTCTCACTATATTCAGGTAAAAAAATCCTGTGTTTTGATAACCCATTTGGCCTCTGGAAACTTTGTAGGAAAAAGAAAAAAATGCTGGTAACCAGCAAGTGCATTGAATAATTTCAACGTTATGTGCTATCAGACACAAAGTTTAGCTAGTTTACACTACAAATCCATGGTAGCCACTATGGCTGTTTGACATATAGATTGTGGTGATTACCAATGTGTCATTTGGAAGAACTATAGTGAACTGTAACAAGAGTCCCATATTTCTTGTGGCGTCAGGCCAAATATGACCTCTTGGGGGCTTTCATGGTTGAATAAGTTACCTTCAAGAGAAAATGCAATTGCCAATATTTTCAGGGTATTTGGTATAGCCGTCACAGACTATGACGACATTAGTCATGATGACCCGGAGTCAGAAACACTGGACGATGACCATATCATTGGAGGTGACTTAGAAGAGAGTTCAAAAAACTTGTTTGACAGTGCTAGAGGTATGTCTGTGGGCCCAAGCCGAATAGCTCAGTCAGTAACATACTCTGCTTGAGAACAAGGGAGGTGGGGGGAATGCTGGTTCCATTCCCTAGCTCCGCTGATTTTTGTCTTGGGATTGATGATCATTGTATTGATGGTTTTTATGTGGAAAAGTGCATAGAATTTAGTTGGAAATACTGGTGTAAGAACTCAAGGAAAGCATGAATAGGTGTTCTTGGGTGCTGCGATATAACTGAAATAATGTTGGGCATAATAATCAAATATTGTAGGACGTTAAAATTCCAACTACAGTACAAAAATATAGAATTTTCAAATTTAAAAACATTTACAGAAGAGATATTAACCCTTTGCCGAACAATCCCTGGTTTTTACAACCCTGAGATAGAAGTCTGGTTACCAGCATTTTCTCCTTTTCCCACAGTGTTTTCTACTATGCTGGAAACAAATTTCAATTTTTAAGTTATGTTTATTTTGTCGTCTGCAAATGCTTTGAATTTGGACCAGTCTAAAAGTTTGTCGTTTGGTAAAGAGTTGAACTGGTCACAAATGATAGGATAGGCCTTTAAAAGTGAAGAAAGCAATATGGGAAAAGGAGAAAATGCTGGCTGCCAGCATTTTCTCCTTTTCCCATGATGCTTCAAAAACCTTGCAGCTCCTCGGGTCGGTTCAAGGATTGTGTAGTAGAGGGTTAAAATAACTTACTATTAGAGAAGTTTACAGATTAATATTTCCTCTTGCAGCAGACTGCCTATATAGAAGCAGTGTTAAGATACATTTATCCTTTTGCCACAATTTTTGCATTGCTTTTCTCTGTAAAATCTCAGGTACTGATAACAGCATTATTGTCTGTTTTTTTTACCCAGCTCATCATATTAATCTATTTTATTGGTACAGATACAGTGATGACCCTTGTTAAGAAAGTTCTCAATGTTGATCCAGAGGGTGAGGCAGAACAAAGTAAGTATACAAGATCTTCCTCTTCTGTGGGTCTTAGTCTGTATTCTATGAGTCTAGGTCCACATTCAGTAAACATTGTCAACATTTTTACCGCAAAATTTTAGACTTTAAAGAGACCCAGTTTGCATAATTTAGGCCCAATTGCTGGTGTTTAGGCCTTAAGATTAGGGATTCTTTTTTATACCCTGCACAAAGTAGTGGACAGGGGTATACTGGAATCGCCATGGCTGTCTGTCTGTGCGTCCAATGGTCCATCCATCAGTCTGTACATGCAAATTTGTCCAGAGCAATACTCCTACAGTTTTTCACATACTGAACTCCAATTCAAACACAGGGTTCCTATACATGAAGTTGTGCATGTGCAATTTTCATGACCCTGCTGTGATTTGTTAGGAATTATCTCCCCTTGAACTTTTTTCAACTCTTACTTTTGTTCTGAACCATTCTGCATACTGTAACAAAGACCTGTTTTTGTGACAAGGAGCTGGTGGGGACTATAATCATAAATTATGTAGTGATAGCTCTAGTTTGATTATGGTTTTCTGCACTAGTCAAATTGGAGTGTCCTTTGGCAAGGCACTTTAGAGCCCCAGTGTGGGCTCCTTTTGCTCAGTGTTGTACGCTTTTGAAAACAAGAATTCTACTTGCACTCCAGGCTTTCGGTGCTGGTCAAATTGGAATGTCCTTTTGCGAGCCTCTGCAGAGTCCCATTGAAGGTCTTTTTAACTCTGTTGTATAGAGTTCTGCATCCAGAGGTTCCTTGTTTGATGCTGGCTGGCAACATCGTCAAATGGGAGTGTGATTTGAGAAGGCACCCAAAGTCCTGTACAGTGCTGCTAAAATCCAGGAAATACATGGATATATATGAATTCTAACTGTTGTTGTGGTATTACTGAAATATTGTTGAAAGTAGCAAAATGTCCATCCTGACAGATTTTTCACTATATTTAACAGATAAAACAGAAAGTACTGACACAACTACAGGTGGTGATTCAGCTGAAGGGTCAACAACAGACACCTTAAATGACACTCTGCCT
This sequence comes from Tridacna crocea, assembly GCA_943736015.1. Lineage (NCBI taxonomy): Eukaryota > Metazoa > Mollusca > Bivalvia > Cardiida > Cardiidae > Tridacna > Tridacna crocea. Next base: position 70,029,088 of record OX031057.1, read on the forward strand.
TGCCCCCCTAATGCTAGGTAAGTTTTGTTTAAAACTTTACCAAGCGGCAAAATTTTAGACTGGTCCAAATTGAAAGCACTTGCAGACATCAAAATAAATGTAACTCAAGAATTAAAATTTATTTCCAGCCAGCATAGAAAACATTGTGGTAAAAGTAGAAAATGCTGGTTACCAGCATTTTCTCCTTTTCCCACAATGTTTTCAGAAAGCGTCTATCTTAGGATGGTAAAATTGGATTGTTTGGTAAAGAGTTAATAAGATGTACTGAAACCCTTTTAACCCATTATCACACAATCCCTACTTTTGACGCCCCTGAGAAAGAGGACTTTTGAAAACATTGTGGGAAAAGGAGAAAATGCTGGTAACCAGCATTTTCTCCTTTTCCCACAGTGTAATCTACCCTTTCCAGAACAAATTTCAATTTTTCAGTCATGTTTATTTTGTCCTCTGCAAATGCTTTCAATTTGGACCAGTCTAAAATTTTATGTGGTAAAGAGTTAAGGTAGTTGACCCCTAATACCTCTAGTGCTGTGTTGCATAAATTTTTCTTTATAGTTGATAAATACGGATTTATACAGGTATTATACTTTTGCACATTTTTAAACGACCAGAACTTTCTTTATGCCTATCTTGAAATTATTTGTAGATACTTTTGTTAGTTTCCGGAAAAAGGAGGTAATTACTATCTCTCTTTGTAATGAAAATATAGCGGTTTTAGGTGTATAAATGATAATTCTAGAAAAGACAAAAAGGGAAAAGTGGCTTGGTCAAAGCAGTACAATAACACTTTTTTTTTTAATCATAGCAAATTTTGTAGGATAATATTATTGTAATAGCTGTTTTCTATCAGGGGTCTACTACGTTAACTCTTTCAGCACTAAATTATAAACTCGATCCGTTTAATGCTTGAAAATAGAATCCACTAAGACTCAGAAGAAATTTTGTCTCATAGACTTGACTGAACAAGTGGACGGAATAGATCAAAGATCAGACTGCACATTCTGTGCAGTTTGTTCTTGACCTATGTCATCTGCACAAGTTTCTGTTTTCGCCTTTGATGCCAAAAGGGCTAACTTTTGCTGTGCAGTCCTGTGTATTCAAGACCCTGAGGAAATTGCTGTTTGAAAACATTCTGGGAAAAGGAGCTACAGAAAATAGAAACTCAAGGAAAATATAGACAGGTGCATTGGCAGCCACAATGTAAAGTTACTGAAATATATATTAAAAACTGCATTAAATAGCATACAAACAAATAGTATTAAAGTATTAAAGCCCTCATCACTTAGGATCAATAAACATGTGGTAGTTCCCAATGGAGCTAATTTTTTGTTACTGCTGTATTTTGTAATGTAGTATACCTGTTTTTATTTGCAGTATACCTGTTGAAAAAAATGACACGGATGATGAAGGTAAAAAATCTGAAGGTCAAGACCAAGGTCAAGGTCAGGCTATGCCACCAGTTCCAGAGCCAGGTTTGAGACTTTTATATGTTACACTAAAGGAGCTAAAAGAGGCATTTGGACATTTGCGTAAAGTGTTGCCTTGGATCAGCCTGTGAAGTCTGCACAGGCTAATCTGAGATGGCACTGTAAAACTGCATTAGATTTTGTCCTATGACTTGCACAAAATAGAAAATTACATAAATAAGGAAAGTGTCATTTTGAATTAGTCTGCATAGACTGCGCAGGCTGATTCCAGACCTCACTTTATGCAAATATCCGAATGTCCCTTTTTAGGCCAGATATAGTTGACTTCTAATAATTCCCCGTACCTGTTTTATATTAAGAGGCTGTAGATTTGTTCTCCATCCATTCTTCTGTCTGCCCACCCATCTTTCTAAATCTCAATAATATGACAAAAGGGGCTTTAGTTCATCTCCATGATGCATAATATGAGCAAATCATTATACAATTACGGCCTCCTTAACCCTTTCCAAAATGACAAATTTTGGACTCTTCCAAACCGAAAGAGTTTGCAGACGATAATTTTTGATTTTGAGAAAATGGCAGAAAGTTCTCAAAAAGGGTAGAAAACACTGTGGGAAAAGGAGAAATTGCTCGTCACGAGCAATTTCTTCTTTTCCCATAGTGTTTTCAAAAGATTTTTACTGCAGACACATAAAAACCAGGGCTTGTTAGGGAAAGGGTTAAGGCCCATTTTGTATTACAACAGACTTGACTTATTGAGTAGGCTGGTCCTTGAATATGTAGAAAATTGATGAATAGCAAAGTTTTGACCCATGTCAGCCTATGCAAGCTGACAAGGGTCGATATTATTTGTAAATGCATGAACCAATTCCCAAATAATCCCTGGTTTTTACGATTTGAAAAAGACACCTTTCGAAAACATTGTTGGAAAAGGAGAAAATGCTGGTAACCAGCATTTTCTCCTTTTCCCACAATATTTTCTGCCCTCCCAGAACAAATTTCATTTTTTTGAGTCACATTAATTTTGTCGTCTGCAAATGCTTTTAATTTAGACCAGTCTAAAATGTTGTAGTTTGGTAAAGAGTTAACCCATTACCACACAATCCCTACTTTTGACGCCCCTGAGAAAGAAGCCTTTAGAAAACATTGTGGGAAAAGAAGAAAATGCTGGTTACCAGCATTTTCTCCTTTTCCCACAATGTTTTTTCTACCTTTCACAAAACAAATTTCAAATTTTCAGTCACTTTTATTTTGTCGTCTGCAAATGCTTTCGATTTGGGCAAGCCTAAAATATTGTCGTTTGGTAAAGAGTTAAAGCCTCCCTTTCACAGAGCATGCCTCACATTGACAAATCTTGGTATTTTTTACTTACAGGTAAAACTAACAGTGTCAGTATCGTTACAAAACTGGAGGACGATGAACAAGTGGAAACCAGCTTGACTGAATCCGATCAGACATCGCAAAGCAACGGAACTACTTTACAAGATTTTATGACTTGTGAAGCGGGAAATAAAGCTCAAAAATACAAAATGAAAAATAAATGTAAGCCTGTATCAAAACTTTGTCAGTTTACAAGACTTATTTTGAAAAATTTATCTCAAATGTCATTTGATCATGAGAGTAGAGCTTTATCAGTAAATGAACAAAATAAAATGGATGACATAGATTTAGATGTAAGTGAAGATTTGTCCCAGTCTGAAAGGGGCCCTTTGGGTTCTAGTGATATTACATTCCATGAACAACCATTTGAAAGTAAAACACAAGACCTGTCAGTTGAAGTGACCCAGACAGTTGGCATGACACAGTCTTCTGGAAAGGACAGTACTTCTGTCTACAGATCTATAACTTCAACAGAAACGATGCAATATGGAGAGACTCTGGAAAAATCTGCAGAGAGTAAACAGGTAGAATCAGAAATAAAACAAAAGCCTTCATCAAAGTCGCGTTTGGAGCACACTTCTGTAATTGAAGCAACAATACAAACAGACAGCTTCGAACTATCTTTGTCTGAATCAAAAACAGGCTTGGAATTCTCCAAAACAGAGACTAACATTATGGAAAGTCATGTGACTGAAACTTTGGACACAGTCTACATTGATCCCAGTCCAACAGCTGCAGCAATCCAAAGTGATATGACAGGAACCAGTCTAGAACAGGAACCAACTCCATCTTTATCAGACAGCTGGAAACCAGACACAGATGATGTATTGGAGACTGGTACCCAGTCTCTGACAGATTCTTTGACTCAAAAAGTGGACATGTCAGAAAAGGTAATTGGATCCTATGAATTTTTATTTTTTCCTGTTAACTTAAAACTGGAGAAAATTTGAGACGTATGCAAATTTAAAGCATTGGCAGAAAACAAGATAACTGTGGTTCAAATGACAGAATCTGTAATTTAAAAGGCAGAAAACATTGTGTTGGCAATGGAAAAAACAACCAGCTACAAGTCTTTTCTTCTTTACCAACAATATTTTCAGAAGCTTTTTTCTTCAGAGTCATAAAGAAATAGAGAAATGGTAGGTATAGTCCAGTCACCTTGTGAAAAAAAAGGGCCTTAGCTTCAACTAATTGCAACAGAAATTATTTTTGCTGTTTCATAATCTTCAATATGTTGTAGACGACATATTAAAAATCTAATTTACAGATGCAATGCAAAATATGTTAAACGCTTATTTATATCTACCTACCGTGGGGCCCGGTAAAATAAAAAAAAAAACAACAACACATTTTGTAGAAGGTTGATCTTATTGAACATATCTTACAACATATTAAATGCAAAAAGTAAATTCAACACGACAATTATTCATATCTCTTATTCAGTGTTCATATAAGCATGGAATTCAGAAAAATTCTACAGAAAAAAAAATGATTTACGGAGATACAATTACCCCACCCACTTAGTATAAAATTAAAATTTTATTTTCAACGTTTTCACACTGTAAGTCAGCAGTGTCTGATCTAGGATTTGAAAATAGTGGGGGATTGTCCCCCATCACCCTGAAAAGTATGGGGGATTTCTAAAAAGTATGGGGATCAAAATTAACCAAGGCAGAGTATTTTTTCAACTGGAACACCCCTCACGGCCATTACTCTCACTAAAACACTACTGATACAGTGTAGTTGAAGCATCTTTTTCTGAAATGCTAAAATTTCCAATAAAGTGTGTTTTCACATCAAAGTTCTTTTCTAAAAAAATTTGCATATAGATCTACTAGATCTATCAGTTTGCCAGAGACAGAGATATCAAGTGCTTTCATCTGTCAGAATGGAGAAACACAATGCATCCCTCATATTGTCCAATATTTCACCCATAATGGTGTCAGAAATGGCCTGCTGAAATTCTTCAGCAATGATGGGGGACTTATATGAAGCATTCTTTGCGACACTGAGATTTCTCACTGTTTCACATTGAAGTTTGTCAAGAAGTTCTAACAGGGAGGGGTACTTTTCAGTTGCAATATTTTCGTTAGCAAGCCAGAAGACTGTATTAATTGCTACACAAACAGCATGTTCTTGCTTTGAAATCGCTTGAGAGACAGACTTTTCAAAACTTTTCGCTTAGTTCTTGCCAGAACAGACAGCTTATGATCCTTTAAATCAACATGCCTCTGCAGTGTAGAGGTTCTAAAGTTCGAAGTCCCATCCGTGAAAGTAATTGACATTTTGTTTTTAATACAGCAAGTACATTTCATGAGGCCATTTTCGTATGCTAACCATGGCCATTCTCTTAACCACTTTGTCTGGAAGTTTGAAGATTTAGATTTTTTCTCGGCACTTTCGCTATTCCTTATGCTTTCATTGTCTTCGTCGCACTGGCCGAGATTGTTGATTGAAGATCAGATTTTTCGGAACTCGATTGTTCATTTTCATTATCACCCGATTTGTGCATGAAAAAATCAGTAATTCGGCATTTTTTTGCCGACTTATCCATCTTGGGAAAACAGAATTGAAAGTGTCGTCTGCACTTTGTTTACCGTAACTTGAAAAAAATATCAAGTTCCGGAAACCGGTACTGAACGAAACTAAATACAGTAATATTGAAATAAATTCATCTAGACAACTTTGGTACATATTTGGATAAAAAAAAAAGGAAATTAATCACATTTTTTCATGTAATCAAGTGACGGAAACCTGTTACCAATATTTAAATTTATAAGAAAAAAAGGCAGACATTTTGTTTTCGTAAAATAAAAAATACGTGAGGTATGAAAGGAAGGTAATCCTTGATCGTAGTCATGGCAATTTTCCGACGAGTGAATTTGTCAAAGTTTTTCTATACATCGACGTCTGAGCAGTGACCGCTGGTCAAAGAGCGGTAACAAGCGATCAAACGCTAAATGAGTGATTTCCTCTGTATTTTTTTGTGCGCGATTGTCGCGCACTGGTTTTGAAAATCTGCGTGAATCGTGAAAAAAAGGGGCGATTCTCGCAATCGCGCGCTCTAGATCAGACACTGAGTCAGTTATGTTTTCTCAAATAAACTCTGTTTGTTTTTGTCATTTACATTTGTTATCACCTTTAGCATGAAAGTAGAAACGCAAATCAATTGACAATAATTAGAGCCATGCTCCGGCAAAAGGGGGCTTAATGTATATCCGTGATGCAATATACCAGAAAGAAATTACCTAATTATGGATTCATAAAATTCATTTTGTCAACTAACCAACTAAATCATGATTGAGAGCATCTTCGCAAGCCAAGGGTGACGATCCACTATTCGCAAATGCATTGAGCACCGTTTTCACATAGCACAGCTCATGAAGTTGTAAGTTAAACAGAACATAAACAGACGTTGAGATTGTCTGTGAATGCTATCCTTTGTGCTAGAGACTCATAATAATTATTCTCATCCTAATAATTGAGAGCCGAGCCCCATAGCTCAATCGGTAGCATACAAGACTTAAAAACAGGAGGTCGCTGGTTCGATCTCCGGCTCGGCCATTATTCTTTCCGAGGATTGATGATAAGTATTGCGACAGGATTCATTCCTCTCTCACCGCTGTCCATTGTTTCGACAATGGTTATGTGGGAAAGCAGCCAGTGATTGGAAAGAATACTGTGTGGAGTACTGGTTTAAAAGAACTCCTGAAAGCATGGACAGGTGCACTGGCCGCTGCGATATAACTGAAATGATGTTGAAAACAGCGTTAAACACCATTTAATCAATCAATAATTAAGTATATTGACATTATTCATTTACCTGATTCGGTGACAAGATTGTGTCAAAAAGAAATATTAGACTGAGCCATACTGCTACGATTTCAACTTCTTCCAAATATTGTTTGGAATGAATCAAATTACCCTACCCAACACACTTGCTGTGCAATATTAAATATATGAATAAACTCAACTGTAGTTAAACAGTTCTTTAGGTAATTACTTTTTAAACACATCTGTACCGTCACCCCAAAAAAGGGACCTTGTGGAAGCTATAGAAGGTATCGACACTGGTTCGAAACTTTTTCCCGTTCGGCTGATTTTCTGTACGTTAAATGGTCACTCAGCATTACTAAATAGTTCATCGACACGGATGAAGCTGCAAATGCTTTAATCTCTTTTTAACTATCTGATTTACGGACTTCCAAGAAGGTACCTTTTTGCATGACAGGTCACATATCTGTTTTAACCCATTACCACTCAATCCCTACTTTTGACACCCCTGAGAAAGAAGCCTTTTGAAAACACTGTGGGAAAAGGAGAAAATGCTGGTAACCAGCATTTTCTCCTTTTCCCACAGTGTTTTCTACTCTTTCCAGAACAAATTTCTATTTTTCAGTCACCTTTATTTTGTCGTCTGCAAATGCTCTCAATTTGGACCAGTCCAAAATTGTCTCGTGGGGTAATGAGTTAAAACGTCTCATAACTAATATTACTCTTTATCCATCATAAATGGGTCCAGTACTCGCGCCGAATGTATTGGTCGGTAAAAAGTCCAAGATCGATAGCCTTGCTAGGTTTTGCCAGAGAAAATACATGGGCAGATGGAAAATCAGGAACTTAGTAGAGAAACTCCCCAAGATCATCTTCATGTATAACGGTAGAATTAGAACAACCTGTACCTCTACATTCCCCACAACCCGGAGTACATTCAAGACCATACTTTCTACATGTGCAACGCTTTGTATCGCAGTTCAATTTGCAAGCACATCGCACAACTTTCAGCAAATCTTCTGGGGCTGGAGGCAAATGCGTTGAACTGGCACGTAAGAACCATTCTCATTCTTCCAGCCCCATTGAAGAGGGTCTAATGCCACATCTGTACCGATCCACTGTTGCACTTGAAGGTAGGTCCGTAGAATATGATAATGAGCAGATGCACTTGTTGGCGGCAATGTATACACATGAACAAAATTTAGACTTGTCATCACCTTACTAACAAATTTTCTATATCTTAAGCTATCAAGACTTTCACTAGGATCCCCTTTGTAAAGACTAACAAGTACCTCTTCGCCAGCTTGGAGAATTTCAGTTTTATCTGAATTCCTATCTAGAAAGGCTGCAGTCTGTTCCTGTAAATAAGACGAGTTACTGAACTTTTTTAACGCCGCTGCCTTGCCAATTCCATACACTCTTGACGTTGTATCACACCCTGTAATTGCATGAATAAAAGGCAGAGAGTTACAAATCTTAGGGCCAAGTATTTTCTTTGTGCAAATGATATCCCATTCCTTATGCGATTTCGAGTTTCTCAGATTACGTCCTGGCATTAGGTATAGTTTTTTTGCTGAAATATCGGCATGATAACAAAGTAACACGAGTAAATCTGTGTCTTCTCCAACTACAGCAGTAACCTTAGTTTTAGCCAACTCAATTGCAGTTAACACTATCAACAAATCAGCATCCTCAGATGCATGAATTGTATCATATCCGTTTACTTGGAAATACTTGCTAAGCATATCTATAAAGCATTGTTTGTTCTCTACGTTTGACAGAAAATTATCTTTTTTTGTTCGAAAAGGAGTATTTTCTGTGAATTGTACTTTGGTGCTTGATCGACCTTTGGAGCGTTTTCGATGAGCACAATCTTTGGTTGAAGATCCAGACTTATAGCCATCAAATACAATTATAGACGACGGGTAATTTCATTCAATGTAGGTAAGGTATGAATGACAAATTGTCTCAAATGATTCACCGTTATGCCATGGGATTCTTTGAAGTAAAGAGCCACCATCAACCACAAATTTCACAGAATCGCCGACTCCATCTTTAATACCACAATCACCCATTGACCAGATTGCATTAGCTAATGCCGGCTTGTCTGGTTGACGTAGGACTTCATAGTTTTCAAACATGGATGAAGGATAACTACATAACTCATGTTTGAAAACTTCTAATTGATTGTCATACAACCTATCTGCAGCGGCTGCCAGACGCTGGAAAAGCAACTGAGGATCAATGTTTATAATTTCCTTGTTTACTGTCAGTGTTGACTTTGAAGTAAGCGTTACGGCTTGAGAAGATCGCTTAAAACTAAACTTCAAAATGTTTTCATCTTGCATACCCTCAATTATTATTTTGCCAAGTGCTTCCGCATTATTAACATTTACCATCACATTAGCTGTAACCCCTGAATCTATATTCCGAAGTGATTCATGTTCGTAAAACGGATCTCTTTCCTGCAAAAACTGTAAAAACGTACTTTTATCTTTTTCATCTCTTTCAATTCTTGCATTTCCATATTCGATGTGCTGGTCACTTGTGTGATAGGACACACCGGCAAATTTCTGCATCGCATTGTTGTACTCTGTGCAAGCTGGCATTGATAGTAACCACTGGTTTCTTTGCGACTCCATTAAGCCACGCCCTCGCGTAAGACCCCCTGTGGTCTTAACACTTCTCATTAACACCTGTTCTATGACCAAGTCTGACGAAAGGCCAGCCCAAAAGCGGTCACTTCTCCTTACCACATGGTTCCCTTCTGAAAATTGTTTGGATATATCTGGGTGATCTATACTAAGTTTTGACATCATTTGCAGATACATATATGCTGATTTTACATACAGATTGTGACCAGCTGCTGCCAAATATGGTAACATCTCTCTAACTGCAAGCAGATGAAGGTCCCAGCATCCGATACGTTCTGCTTTGATGAATTTGCACAAGATATTTACCATAGTTAGATACATCAACCATAATTTTGACGTTCTAAATTTGCCTAAGTGATTCTTTTTACTGAGAATCTTTTCCTTTACAGTTTCAATGTCTTCACCTATGCATACATCGTCTACACTGATATCACCCCTCAATAAGTCATTGTACTGTTTAACGACATTATCTAGACTCTTGGTGTCGTCAATTTGGATATCAATATTTTTGTGAATTTCATTTTGATTGACATCAACCTGGGTTATAATACCAATGTTTTCATTATCTTCAGTATCGTTTGTGTCATTTGCAGGAAAATCTAAGCCAAACGCTTTGGTCACTAGAAGTGAGTGTAATACTTCATCTGCAAGCAAGTGAGCTCTAACTGCTCTAGAAACTGCTTTACCCGACATCATATGTACGACTGCATTTTGTGCATAAACAGTTTCAAACAATTCAGACAAACCTGATCCTTCCATTAGACGACCTATGCATCCTAGAAAACTCATAAGTGTGTGAAAACCACCAAGTCTCAGAACAATTGATTTCAACTCGCTTGTAGATGGCTCGTTACTGACAATAGTCATGGCCTTCCAAAATAGTGGTTGGTCAAATGTGATTACAGGCGTGATATTCAGTCTCCTCCCTTGTTTGCACACAAATATAAGGGTAGAGTATATGCAAGACATGTCACTTGCTTCCATATCAATCATGGGAAGAAAACAAACAGAAGATTTACCAAAATGCTCACCCTTCTGCACCGCTTGCATAAACCCTGACCAGCTTGGTTTCTCTCGTTTGAAAGGCCAAATACACTTTGACAACAAATCAATGTTTTCTGTTGTGTCTTGAAATTTCAGATCGGGAAGTTTCTCATACACTAAGTCTTGCATAAAATTGGTTTCTTGTTTGTAGAAATTAATGTCTATTTTACCAAGTTTTGAGAGCTCCTCTGAAGAAACAAAGACCCTTTTAACACACATTTCTTTTGTCAAGCTTGGAGTATAGCAAGCAATTATTCCCATACCATGAAAGGTGTTGTGACCATCCAAAGTACGCAAATTATGATCTACATTATCGCCCACAAACTGGCAAAATTGGCCATCTTCTAAAAGAGGTAAGTCAATGCCTTGGGAAAATGCAGCACTTGCTTCAAAGTTTTGAACCTCTTTATATGACGCAGAGAATCCTAATTTATTCAACATGTCTATCAAGAATTTTGATGCAAAGTGGTGATGCATTTGAACACCTAAACCAATTTGTAGCGGAGAAACCAGAGATTTGGGTCTTGCTGCTTGAATTATTGATTGACCAATGGAAGCTATCTTAACTTCGGCGTTTTTTTCACTACAAAGTAATTGCAAAAAGCATTTCAAACTATTAGGGAGATATTTCACATTTTCCTCACCTGACATTATAAAAGAAGAGTTTGGATATGTGCTTTTGGAAGATGGCATATCTTTTATATCACTTAAAATAAGTTTAGCTGCTGTTTTGACGATCTCTAGCTTCTCAGTATTCGGATCAGTGCTGGTTGTGCGTTGTTGAAAAGAATGTAAAATTGACGAAGCAGTACTTTTAAAAGTTACAACATTGTTTTTTCTATTCATATCTGTGATAACAATAGAAGAACCAAAATGTTGCAACAATTTCTTTTTCATGTGCGTTGCAGAGTATGCCATTTCTCCACATTTCTCTGTCATTTTATCAACTAATTCTTTAACGGTCACCATATCGTCTGGATTATCTTGCAAAAATCCTATTATTTCTCTAAATGAACTCTCCTGAACAATGTTTACTGGTCTGCCGCATTTTCTGTACTTCTTTTCATCACAGGCTTCAACTCGATTTGGCATGTGTTTACCAGTTCTAAAGTTCACACTACATGATTGGTGATAAATTGCATCTGCAGCAGGAAGGTCATTGACATTTTGTAATCTACCCTTTACTTCACGTGCCCATTCATCTTGTCTCTGTTTACAAACAGTACTGATGTTACCTTTAAATGACAACGTTCTAACCTGAAATACTTCTTGTCCTCTTTTTCTACCGAGACATTTTGCCGGATTAGCACAGAAAAGACAATGTGTTCCAAAACTAAATGAGTTGGTGGAAGATCTTAGTGACGGAGACGGTATCTTGACTGTTTCTTTGTCATTCAGCTTCTTTCTTATTTCAAACGGATTACAATATAGTCTTCTACACTCTACATGTACTTTTTGCCCAGGATGTGTCACAATCGTGTCTTTCCTCAAGTTGCTGGCTTCATTTATTCCATCACTTCCCTTCTTACGTAACTGAGCTGTTGTACTGTCATCTTCAAGTTCTTCGCAACATATTGGGCATCTTGTACTTGAAACGACAAGAGAGAAAGGAAAAACTATTAAAATTTACCAACCAAAAGATCTTAGGGCTAGTCCAAACTGAAAGCATTTTTCAACAACATTGAATTGGTTTTAAAAGGGCCGAAAAGGGCTAGAAAAAAAGTTACATAAGGAGAAATAACGTGATTTTTCCTGCACCTCTTTCTTTGTCGTGGTCGGTAAAATTATGATTAATTAAAAACTTGACAGGAATTCTGGGATACGTTTTAAAAAGAAAAATATAATATCTACACCAAAAATTACAAGGGATGATTAAAGGTATTTTCAGACCAGTCCATACGCATTGAAAAATATGTTAAACCATTCATATTCTGTTTTCTTTGACATACTAACTTTATTTTATCATTTGAAATTAAATGATTAAACCTTTGATGAAATATTTTCACATTTTAATAGATTTATAAAAATGTGTATCTTGGTGTATTTGTATCAAAATTCTGTTCATATCAAAGTGAACTACATGTTCATCTGCAATATATTCTTACTTGAATTGTAAAATCGGACTCTGTAGGAACATTTGCAACCTTACGGGTGTCATTAAAAGGGCTTAGTGCAAAACCATTTTAAGTGCATATACATTATACATGCACTTACAATAGTCTTGTACTAAACCCATGGTTTGTTGTCTAAAATAAACAGAAGTTTTTGATGTTCACTGAATAACCCTTCTATGTCAAATTAACAAAGTAACAGCATATATGTTTATTAATTTACTTACGGGCTAAATTTGGTAGCTAACATCGTATTTGAAAGAACTAGCACGAACACACTAAACAGGAACACCATTTGATTAGTTCTCAGCCATCAACATGTTCCTGAAAAAAAAAAAAAAAAAACATGTAAGTCCTAAATTTTATCTATATCAGTATTTCTATGTGACGATTTTGCTTGAATGAAATGTTAATCTATTTAATTTATCTCTCTAAGATAACAAACAAGCAGTAATGCATAAATTCTGACTTTCAGAACGTCTTACTAGTTTAATATAGAAGGCACGAATGTGCTTCCGTACTTAAAAAATCCGCGAAATCCCCTGTACACTACAGTGCATTTTATCCTATTTTCTAACAATGAAAACTATTTTTCGTGAAAACATATATCGATACCTTTTAAATGGGAAAAATATCATCAAACATATGAAATGCCTTTCAAAATAGCAAAACCTGGGTTTTTTTTTCATAGACCAGAGCGTCGATTATCTGCAAGGTGAAGAATGAGATTTTCGGGTTGAAACTGGATGTTTGATTATTTTATTATTTTCTAGTTGAGGTAGTAATCGGTTCGTTATAAATAAAATGCTTACTTTGTAGAGACTTACCTCGGAAATGCGTCGAATTTCAGGTTTTTTATTCATTGTTGACAACAAGCAGCCGACGGAAGTCATGTATATAAAGCGCCTCTCTTCTGGACGCTTGATCAAATGATCACATTCCATGTGTATGGAGGCACATTAGTGCCAGTTCAGAAAATGCGATTTTTTAACATTTTAAATGTATTTTTTTGTTATTTTGCACGGTTAGATTTTATTAGATTTTTGATATGGTGTTTATACTATAATCAACTACATAAATATCCAAATATCATTTCTGTTGCTATTAGTTTAAGCTAAAACTCTAGGGTGACTGGACTAGTATACTGCTAAATTTTTGGCAATCAAATTATTTCAAGCTTGGCCAACTTAACCCATTACCAAACGGCAGTATTTTAGACTGGTCCAAATTGAAAGCATTTGCAGAAAACAAAATAAAAGTGACAAATTTGAAATTTGTTTCGTGAAGGGTGGAAAATACTGTGGGAAAAGGAGAAAATGCTGGTTACCAGCATTTTCTCCTTTTTATACGCCCGTCGAAGACGGGACGTATTATGGGATCACCCGTGGCGGGCGGGCGTCCGGGCGGGCGGGCGGCGTCCAGTTCTTTGTCCGGAGCATATCTCCAAAACTATACAAGCTAGGGTTATGAAATTTCATGGGTGGATAGATCTCATAGAGGCGGAGTGCAGTGCACAGGAATCATAACTCTTGCTCGCTTAATTTTTGAGTTATTGCCCTTTGTTGTTTTTCATACTTGAATTTTGTCCGGAGCATATCTCCAAAACTATACTAGCTAGGGTTATGAAATTTCATGGGTGGATAGATCTCATTCAGGGGGAGTGCAGTGCACAAGAATCATAACTCTTGCTTGCTTAATTTTTGAGTTATTGCCCTTTGTTGTTTTTCATACTTGAATTTTGTCCGGAGCATATCTCCAAAACTATAGTAGCTAGGGTTATGAAATTTCATGGGTGGATAGATCTCACTGAGGGGGAGTGCAGTGCACAAGAATCATAACTCTTGCTCGCTTAATTTTTGAGTTATTGCCCTTTGTCGTTTTTTATACTTGAATTTTGTCCGGTGAATATCTCCAAAACTATACTAGCTAGGGTTATGAAATTTCATGGGTGGATAGATCTCACCGACGCAGAGTGCAGTGCACAGGAATCATAACTCTTGCTTGCTTAATTTTTGAGTTATTGCCCTTTGTCGTTTTTCACACTTGATTTTTGTCCGAAGCATATCACCAATACTATACTACCTAGGGTTATGAAATTTCATGGGTGGATAGATCTCATGGATGGGGGGTGCAGTGCACACAAATCACAACTCTTGCTTGCTTAATTTTTGAGTTATTGCCCTTTGTTGTTTTTCATACTTGAATTTTGTCCGGAGCATATCTCCAAAACTATTGTAGCTAGGGTTATGAAATTTCATGGGTGGATAGATCTCACTGAGGGGGAGTGCAGTGCACAAGAATCATAACTCTTGCTTTCTTAATTTTTCAGTTATTGCCCTTTGTCATTTTTTATACTTGAACTTTGTCCGGTGAATATCTCCAAAACTATACTAGCTAGGGTTATGAAATTTCATGGGTGGATAGATCTCACTGAGGCGGAGTGCAGTGCACAGGAATCATAACTCTTGCTTGCTTAATTTTTGAGTTATTGCCCTTTGTCGTTTTTCATACTTGATTTTTGTCTGAAGCATATCTCTAAAACTATACTAGCTAGGGTTATGAAATTTCATTGGTGGATAGATCTCATCAAGGGGGAGTGCAGTGCACCGAAATCACAACTCTTGCTTGCTTAATTTTTGAGTTATTGCCCTTTGTTGTTTTTCATACTTGAATTTTGTCTGGTGCATGCCCCAGCTTTACAACTTGGGGTAAGATGGGCGTATCTTGCGACAATTTGCCGCTCTTGTTCTACAATGTTTTCTAAAGCCTTCTTTCTCAGGGGCGTTAAAAGTAGGGATTGTGTGGTAATGGGTTAAAAGCATTTCAAACCATGGATTGAATAAACCTCAGCTGATGAGATTTGTCTTTGACAAGAGAAGGAAACATTGCTAGAAATGGATAAAATACTAATTACATGCCCTTGAATGTAGAAATAAGTTATATTGACTAAAATGGCTAGGCATACATGTTTAAATGCTGCATTTGATAGTTCACATTCTTTATTCTTTAGTCACCAGACCTTACGCAGTCGGATGGCTCGGACCTGGTACCTGCTTCAGATGGAGACAAATCTTCTATATTGTCAGCTTCTGCCACTTTTGAATCACCGACAGAGTCCATAGCAGAATTTTCATCTTCATCTACTGATTCTTCTGTCTCAAACTTACAACCTACAATGACTAGTTTAGACATGGCCTTATCACATACCCCAACAGTGGATGTTCCCAAAGTAACTGACCTTGATGATGGGGTCAAGGTCACTTCAGATGTTGCCATGGAGAAACAGGAAGGGCAGAAAAATGGTGTCAAAGTAGAATCTGGGTCAGAGAAAGATATATTGAAAGTTAATCATACTGGGGCTGAGGAAAAGGTATTTTGCTGTACTCCTTAATCAATTTTTGTGTTTTATAGACCTTGTAGAAGAAATACATTGGACGAAGCCATCGATCATTGAGATACTTATTTTTGATTGAAAATAGCTTCTCTCGCTCATAACCTTTTATTGGCGCAATGATACAAATTTGCCTACTGACCCTGGGCTTTTTCGTTTCAAAACAAATTCGTTTCATGGCTTGTTCATACTATGATTGTGGGCTACTCCATTTGATTGCTCATGAATATTTATAGATCGAAAGAATTAATTGTAATGTTGGAAATTTAATGTAAAAGGCTAAAGATATTTCAAAATTATAGTTTTAAGTTACATGAGTACTCTCTCTTCAACCAAAAATGTATTAATTTGCTTATTGGCTTGACTTTTAAGCCAATATTTGAACAATGTGTCTATTTTTCTTTCAAACTATTAATTCCACACAATGGGTTTCCTTGACAAATACCACTTCAGCGTTCTCATTGCTTTGATTACCCTCCATTGACTGACACTTTGTTCTGGGTGACCACTCCTTCATGCTTGGCTTAATCTGAATTTAGATGCAGAGACAGAAAGTATTTGAAAACATTGTGGGAAAAGGAGAAAATGCTGGTAACCAGCATTTTTTCCATTTCCCACAAAGTTTTCTACCCTTCTCAAAACAATTTTCAAGTTTTCAGTCACATTTGATTAGTCATCTGCAAATGCTTTTAATTTGGAAGAGTCTAAGATTTTCTCGTGTAGTAAAGAGTTAAAGAAGGGGTTTGTTAGGGGGAGACCACTCCTTCATCCCAATTTAAATACAATACCGTACAACTGCATTAAGGAGATGTCTCTTTAGCTCAGTGGTTATGGTATTGGTCTTTTAACCCTTTACCAAACGACATAATCTTAGACTGGTCCAAATTGGAAAGCACTTGCAGACAACAAAATAAACGTACCGTATATGCTCGACTATAAGACGCCTTCGCTTATAAGACGCTCCCCCAACTTTGTGATTCAAAATCAGGGATTTCGTTGATGACCTCCTATAAGACGCATGTAGACTTCACACGAACCATAACAGTCCTGAAATTGTGATTATTAGGCTGGATATACACCAAGCAAATATTACGATCTATCGTCGGTTGTCAAATTTGCATCATTCGAAAAATGAATAGCCTGTATCTTAGCCGATCATACATTGATTCAACTCTAATTTCTTTTTAAATTTAAAATGGGAAAAAGAAAAGGATGAAAAAAGTGTAAGGCATAGACCAAACCACTCACATTTTTTGTTAAAATAATCCTTTCGGGGAAATAAGGCCTTCGACGGTTTGCTCTAACTGTTAATTATCAATGGGTACACAGACTATTTATCTCGCCGACAGGAAGAGTTAAATCAAAGAACTAAAGTATTCAAGTGTATTATGCTTGAAGTAGGCTGTAATTTAAATCTCTACCAAAAGAAAGGAATTTGGACCAGTCCAAATTCAAAGGATTTGAATGTTATAAAAGTACCAGACTCAAAAACAGGATTTTGTTTCACTGATCAGCATTTCCAATTTTCCAACACATTGTGTGGTATCAGTCTTTTTCTTCCAGGGTTGTAAATACCACAAATTATATGGTAAGGGACTGAATATCTGTATGGCGAGGATACTTTCTGGCCATAAATGATCAGTTGTCACAAAAGAGACTGTAATGGTTGCTAATTCAAACCTAAATTATATAATCGGCAAAACCTTTACGGTAACTTCAGGCTTTGTTAAACTCTTTACCAAACAATCTGAAATTTTCAGGGCTGTGAGAAAAAAGCCTCCTGAAATCATTGTGGAAAAAAGAGAAATGATGGTCACCAACATTTCCCCTTTTCCTACAATGTTTTCTACCCGCCAAGAGCAAGTTTTAATCTTTGAGCCGCATTAATTTTTCTTTTATTTTGTCTGCAAATCCTTCAGTTTGGACCAGTCCAAGATTATGTCGTTCGGTAAAGAGTTAACAAAAGTGATGTAAACTGCACTAATTTATCGATGATGGCCTGGGTAGTGTAACCTATAAAATTTTGACATCTGGCTGTAAACTTCTAAAAATAGACCTGTACTGGCTTGTAAACCAGAGTCTGACTGCAGTCACAACCCTTTACCTCCTTACCTCCACGATCAACTAATAAATGCTTCATAATCTTTATTTAGATCTGAACTGCACCTTGGAAATTTTTACCTCAGTTACATGTAGGTTACTTATTGCATCATTCTGATTCTTCACAATGCCAAAACTTATCAATTAGAATGCATTTGATTTTGAAAAAGTAATGATTCATCTTTGAATTTTATAATCGTCGAAAGGGTCAATCAGTAGATCGTACTTTTATCTGTACTACACTGAACTAGTGGGCCATAAATGAACTGGCTGAAACTGACACAGTAAGAGGAATAACTGCTCAGTCGAGTAATTTTTAATCTAAACTAAATAGTAAAACATGATAACTGTGTTTTAAACTTTTATTGCTTCACACAATGGGTGTTAAAACAACTATTACTTAGTCACTTATAGCTTTAGATCAGCGTAACTCGTTTGTGAGATGTTCTTTTCCTTCGCGCTGATCAGCAGGTAAGTACGTTCTTCAGATGAAATTTTGCAAAGTCCTTTTATTATGCGCTTATAAGACGCTCCCCCAACTTCTAGCTCAAAATTCCAGGGAAAAAAATGCGTCTTATAGTCGAGCATATACGGTAACTCAAAATTGAAATTTGATTCCAGCTGGGTGGAAAATATTGTGGGAAAAGGAGAAAATGCTGGTTACCAGTATTTTCTCCTTTTCTCACAATGTTTTCAGAAGGCTTCTATCTCAGATTCGTAAAAACCTTGGATTGTTTGGTAAAGGGGTTAAAACTCGAAAAATGAGGATATTTTTCCCCTCATGAGTTTGAATCCCTCCAGAGGCTGCTTGTATTTGAGCTATGCATTTGTTGGGAGCTTTCATGTTCATAAGAACTTGGACCAACTATAAATAACATTCACAAAATCCCATGTTGTTGCCTGTGGTCCAGTGAGAGTTGAAACTACTAGACTATTCTTTTACAGACTGGGGACCAGAAAGTGGAAACGGAGAAGAATTTAGATCTAAAAGTACGCATACTGTCAGGATCCAACCGAGAATCAGCCATTATGAGGCTGAGTAACCGCCTAAAAGTGCTAGAACAGAATGTCTCTCTCAGTAGTCGGTTTGTATTGTTACTTGTCACTTCATTAAAATAAATTTGTGAGTTACGTGAGTGTTCCAGTAGAAACTATTATGGCAAAAGGATATTTTTCTTGTGACAAGAATCAATTTGTCATTTCTGCCACAATATTGTTCATTTCTTGTAGATGACTTTTAGCATCTTTAACAGACCACTTTGGAAAATGTTAACTCACAATCCCTACTTCTGATGATCCTGGGAAAGAAGCCTATAGAAAACTTTGTGGAGAAAGGAAAAAATGCTGGTAACTAGCATTTTCTCCTTTTCCCACAATGTTTCCTACCCTTCACAAAACAAATTTCAAATTTTCAGTCATCTGTAAATGCTTTCAATTGTTCGTTAATGAGTTAGGGCAAAGGAGATATTCCTTTTGACTAACAATATTTTCTCTTTTTCAACATGATTATTTGTTCTCCTGTAGACTCACCTGTCATTCATCTCCAAACAGATCACTCTAGAAAACATTACAGCAAAAGGAGACATTGCTTGCGAAGCAATTTCTCTGTTACCACAATTTCTTTAATACAGCATTTTTGATACATGTTAAGATGGAGTCATGTTGGTTTTTCTGAATTTTCAAAGATTTTCAGTTCTGTGCTGTAGAACTCTACCAAAAGACAAATTTTTGAACTGGCCCAAATTTAAAGCATCTGCAGACAACAAGTTAAATCTTGGTAATATGATGATTTCTGACTTTGATAGGGTAGAAAATATTGTGGAAAAAGGAGAAAATGCTGGTCACCAAGATTTTCTCCATTTCCAAAATTTTTTCTACAGGCTTCTTTCTCAAGGTGATTAAAAGTAGTGATTGTGTCGTAAAGTGTTAAAGAGGTAACGACTTAAAACTACAAGAAACAAAGAAACAAAATCTTAATGAAAAATCAGACATGCTTATGGTAGTTAATGAATGGTTACCAACATTTAGTCCTTTTCAAACAAAGTTTTCTTGGCTTTCTAAGATGTTTTCAATTTGTTATCTGCAGTTGCTTTAAACTTGCAATCACTGGAAATCTTGTCCACTGTAAAAGAGTTTTACCCTTCCGTAAATGACAAGTTCTAAACTGTTCCAGAAGCAAAACATCTCCCAACAACAAACTCAAAATTTGTACTACTGAGCTCAAGTTCTGTGTTGGAATATAAAACTTTGTGCTGAAAATGCTGGTTACTATCATTTTCTTCTTTGATTCCCACAATGTATTCAAAAGGCTGACTGATCAGGTTTGTTTAAAACCAGGAGTATAAGGGATTAACTATGTACCAAACAACAGTTTTTTAGACTTATCCAAATTGAAAGCATTTGCAGACAACAAAATAAACATGAGTTAAAAAATAAAACTTCAATTTAGAAGAGTATAAAACATTGTGAGAAAAGGAGAAAATGCTGGTAACTAGCATTTTCTCCTTTTCTCACAATGTTTTCAGAAGGCTTCTTCTTCTGGGTCGTAAAAACCAGGGATTGTTTGGGAAAGGAATTAAACTTCTTTTTTTGTTTAACTCATTACCACACAATCCCTACTTTTGACGCCCCTGAGAAAGAAGCCTTTTGAAAACACTGTGGGAAAAGGAGAAAATGCTGGTAACCAGCATTTTCTCCTTTTCCCACAGTGTTTTCTACCCTTCCCAGAACAAAATTCAATTTTTCAGTCACTTTTATTTTGTCGTCTGCAAATGCTTTCAATTTGGACCAGTCTAAAATATTGTCGTGTGGTAATGAGTTAAACATACATGTACTTACAGGTTTTTAGAGGAGTTGAGTAAACGTTACAAGAAACAATCGGAGGACATGATGAAATTGCTCAACAAAACGCTTGCCAAGCTGTCCAACATGACTGTTGAAACCGAAGTAAAGGTACTATAGTCTGAACTCATTACATCCTGCATCCTGCAGATGATGTTTTTGAAGAAAATGTGCCCTTGGCTTTAGCTCTGTAACATACAGGGCTAGACTGAATCCTCAGTTTGGCCAATTTCTTTCAGAAATTTGATGATCATTGTGACAGGGATCATTCCTTCCTTACTGCTGATCATGTTTTTTGAAAGTGGTTATTTGGGAAAGCAGTCAGTTACTTGAAAAGAATAGTGTGAAGCTCTGGCCAAAGATACTCCAGGAAAGTATTGATAGGTGCACCAACTATCAAGATACAACTGAAAGAATGTTGAAAATTGCATTTAACATCTTACAAACAAACTAGATAAAGAAAACCTGAAGATATAAAAGATATTTGTTTTTTCCGGTGAAAGATCGAAATTTATTTCATCGAGTGAACATTATCAGTAATATTTTCATGAGTGGCTGCATGAGTGGTGCAGCCACAAGTGAAAATATTACTGATGTTGTTCATGAGATGAAATAAATTTCTATCTTTCACCAAAAAAAACCCCCCAAATATTCTATTTATTTCATGCTTTTAACCCTTTCTTGGAGGAGCTTTATCAAATTCCAGTACAGTTCTTTTCCGTTATTCCCCATGATGCACCCCTCCCGCACAGCAACGCATTACAATATTATGTCAAGCGCGTGAAATGTAAGGTACATGATGTCATATTTCCCATCTGGTTGTGAGGCACGCGCAGTTTACCTAGGCAACAATAACGTGAAAACAGGTATTTTTACTGGCGATACCAGTATAAGATTGAAAAAACTTTTCACTGCTATTTCTCGATATCCCACCGGAAAGCATGAAATAAATAGTCATAGACATGTGAAAGGTTTGATGATTTTATTTTAGCCATGTCAAAAGTGGACTTAACTCATTTCCAAACAACAAAGGTAGGGATTGTGTGGTAATGGGTTAATGCATCTCTGTGATACATGCTACCAAGCAAGTCATCGCATGTTTACGGATCCAAAATAGCCACATTTTTTGACAATCAACTCAGTCATGGGGTAGACTTATCCTTTGACTTACAGAAAATTGACCAATAACAAACAGTTTCGGCCCAGGTCAGCCCAAGCGAACTGCGCAAGCTGACCTGGGTTCTTGTCCTTTGACATACAGAAAATTGACTAGTAGTGAAAAGTTTCAGCCCAGGTCAGCCGGCGCGAACTGGGTCGATACTTTTCGCAGATGCATTAAGCCCCATTTATAGAACATAGCTCATTTATAATGATCTTTGTCATTACTAACAATATTTATTCAACACCTGGGCTGGTTTGTAACTATCAAGGGGAAAACCAATACCAGAAAGTTGATGACCCTCAAAAGTATTTTTGACACATTTATATCCTTTTTATACGCCCGTCGAAGATGGGACGTATTATGGGATCACCCGTGGCGGGCGTCTAGGCAGGTGGGTGGGCGGCAACCAGTTCTTTGTCCGTAGCATATCTCCAAAACCATACTAGCTAGGGTTATGAAATTTCATGGGTGGATAGATCTCATCAAGGGGGAGTGCAGTGCACAGGAATAATAACTCTTGCTCGCTTAATTTTTGAGTTATTGCCCTTTGTTGTTTTTCATACTTGAATTTTGTCTGGAGCATATGTCCAAAACTATACTAGCTAGGGTTATGAAATTTCATAGGTGGATAGATCTCATCAAGGGGGAATGCAGTGCACAGGAATCATAACTCTTGCTCACTTAATTTTTGAGTTAGTGCCCTTTGTCGTTTTTCATACTTGAATTTTGTCCGGTGCATGCCCCAGTTTTACAACTTGGGGTAAGACGGGCGTATCATGCGACAATTTGCCGCTCTTGTTTGACTGAGAAATTTCACTGTGAAAGCTACTGAAGCTTGATAGAAAAAATTTGGGGTATTTTGGTGATGTTTCGGTATTTCGGTTCTTTGTCGGACCCTTTTAACTGGGCTCATCAAATTTGACCTTATTTAGTGAATTTGTATTGTGTTTTGTTTTATGTCCTTATTATGTTGATCAAGCACTGAAATTTCCTCTTCTCTTCCTCTAGCTGTCATCTTTATTAGTATCATTATGCTGCTGCAAAACAAATATTTTTGGGGATATACTGGAATCAGCCTGTCTGTCCGTTTGTTTGTCTGTGTGTCTGTCTTTGTACAAAATCAAAGCACTTGCGGGTGTAGTAACTCTATACCACACAAAACTGACTTTTAACAACCCTAAGAAAGAATCCTATAGAAAACATTGAGGGAAAAGGAGAAAATGCTGGAAACCAGCATTTTCTTCTTTTCCCACAATGTTTTCTACCCTGCTGAAAACAAATTTCAACTTTTGGGTTATGTTTATTTTGTCAATTGCAAGTGCTTTTACCAGTCTAAAAATTTGTTGTTTTGTAAAGAGTTAAGTCATGTTCAGTGACAGCTCTAGTTATATCCTACATTTTACAACAGAATAAAATTCACGAAGAGGAGATGTATGCCATGGAAAGACGCCTGGAAAATCTGACACTGAAAGTCTCTCATCTGACAAATAGTTTACAAACATTGAATAAACAGGTAAGGTATTTCTTTTCTGCTGACACGGGCCGAAACTGTTTGCCATTTTTAATTTTTTTGCATATCAGAAGATCTCAGCCAGTTCCTGTACAAAAAGGATGTTATAGATCCATACTTATAGACGACATGCGTGGTGTAATTTATTATAAAGACGCATTAATGGGTAAATCCAGAATTTTAACGTCACTGAGGAAGAGGCCTTTTGAAAACATCGTGGGAAAAGGAGAAAATGCTGGTAACCATCTCCCATCAAATGAAACTTCTGTAATTCAACCCACATTCAATTTATTGACTGTAAATGCTTTTGGTTTCTAGAAACCTAAAATGTTGTGTGGGAAAGAGTTATGTTATTGTTTCTGTCTTATATTATCACAGGTCACAGACCGTCAGATGATCGCAACTTCAATAGAAATTATTATTATCGTAATAATATTACTGGTAGCAAGTAGAAGGATTCGAAAGGATTCACTGTCCCCAGAGGTTCGAAAACTTATCCAATCGATGCCAGAAAAACCAAGCCAGCCATTTAAAAAACAGCGAAGAAATTCCATTTCGGGACCAGTTACCCCATCGAAAAAGCTTTCGAGTGATATCGATCCTGGTGGGTCGCTGAATAAATTTCCGAGCGAGACCTGCCTAGGTAAGTCTGTTGTTGTAATATTTTTTCTATGAAAATAAATGCCTAGCCTGGTAATTTTCAGGGCTTGAAAGACTTGCATACAGAGTTTGACAAAGTAGTATACAAAGCTTCAACTCATTATCAAACGACAAAATTTTAGGTTTGTCCAAATCGAATGAATTTGCAGATGACAATATAAAAGTGACCAAAATTTGTTTTGTGAAGGGTAGGAAACATTGTGGGAAAAGGAGAAAATGCTGATTACCAGCATTTTCTCCTTTTCCCACAATGTTTTCTATCCTTTCCAATTAAATTTTCAATTTTCACATTTATTTTGTTGTCTGCAATTGCTTTCAATTTGGACTTGTCCAAAATTTTATTGTTTGGTAAAGAGTTAAGGAGGTGACAAGATATTTTGAGTAAACTGTAGAACTAATTTTTGTCAATTGTAGAAGAATTTAGCTTTTTTAAACTTCTTTTTTTTTTCACTTTCAGATCTAGGCATAGTACTGCCATCACAGTCACTATTTGGAAATCAAAAGGTATGTGTATTGTAAATTTACCATTCAAAGATGCTATTTGCAGAGTGTAAGGCTCTTACAACAGTGTTGCACTTCATTTCCCGGAGTGACACACATACAATAGTTTTGCACTTGTTGCTAATTTTAAAAAACGGATAAAATGAAGTACTCTGCTTATGTTCCAAGGTAGGTTACAGTTTAATTGATTGCAGGCTGTTTAACGCTTTACCACACAATGACGACTTTTAACACCCTTGAAAGAGAGGGCTTTTGAAAACATTGTGGGAAAAGGAGAAAATGCTGGTTACCAGCATTTTCTCCTTTTCCCACAATGTTTTCTACCCAATCAAAGAAGACTCATTTCATATGAGCCACATTGAAACTGTAATCAGCAAATGCTTTTAACTGCGACAGGTTTAAAATCTTGCCATGTGGTAAAGGGTTAAACTTGGAATTGTGTGGTAAAGGGTTGAAAACTGTCCTCTGTGGATTATAACTTTTTTGTTATTTCACTGTCAGGGTATAGATGGAGTGAAGAAGAAAAAGAGAAAGAAACAAAGACTATTAGATGGTAAAGGAAACTGGACTGGTTTAGAAATTTCCAGTGTAGGCCAGTCTATAGCTGAGGTCAGTAGCAAACATTCTGGAACCAGTCTGAATGCACATACTGATTTTACGGATAAACTGACTTTTCCTCCACCAAGAAAGAAGACAGAATATACAGGAAACTGGTCTATAGGGGGAGCAATCTCTAAAAAGCCACCACTTCCAAATGGTCGGAAAAAAGATGACGAAAGTAGTGGAGGTTCCCCAAATACTGGGAGACGGGATAAGAATTTTCAGAGAGGTCATCGAAGACAAAAATCTTTACCAAAACAGCATTTTACAGATGAAGAATTCCATGCACAAGCGATTAAAAATGGGCATTCCAATGTCCACAATGGAAAATTTTATTGTAATGAGCCTGTTGAACACATTGCAAGCAAAAAGCAGGATTTAATACAGCAGTCGCACAGATTTGATCTGGATGACAAGTCTCGTAAAAAACATGCTCACAAACGTCACTCAGACAGTTCAGTGACAGATTTGGAACACAAGACTTCATTTGGAAAGGGAAGAAAAGGTCGAAGTGATAAACAACCTCTGACTAACGGTTTCGATGATAAGGCTCTAGACAGTCATCATCACCTTTCAAGAGTCAAACCTGGCAAATTTGGTGACAGTTATCAATCAGACGATATCAGCGTTATGGGAGAGTGTGCAAGACCAGTCGAGATATTTGGTAGCGTCCAAGAATCTACTCTTGGAGTAAATGGTTTTCATAACTATGAAAATGATGTTTTTATGGGGGGTACTTTTCAAGAAACCAGTCCATATTTTTTGTTCAAAGAAACCAGTCAATCCTGTGCAATAAAGGGAGGCAACTCTCTTAATATAAATGATAAATGGGCAGACAATCAACAAGTGCAAGAAAATGAAAATTTGGGCATTAAAGGTGATACAAATATAAATTTAAATAACAAAGGTTTTAGAAAGTTGTGGGATTTATTTAAATAGTCAATAGCAATGCAATTTGGGTTGAATTTTTGAAGCAAACAATCCAATTTTTTAACAACTCTTTAGAGGAAAGCTTTTTAAAACATTGTGATTGAAGGAGAAAATATTGATGACCTGTAGTTTCTCATTTTCTTCCTTTTCTTACATTGTTTTCCAGCCTTCTCTGCTTAAAATTTCTTTCAAACGAAAATTATTTGTGGTCTGTGAATGGTTTTAATTTGAACAAGTCTATCATTTTGTCATTTGGAAAAAACTTAACAAAGTACTTGTGTGCATGGTTTTCTTTTGGGGATTGTGTGTGTTGGTATGTATTTTAATATAGTATTTGATTGTATGTCAGTTTTAATGTAATTCTCCACGAACAACCTCTTGTTTTAAAGAGCCTGAGGTCTATTGGCTAATTTTTTTTCTAGGATTGACGATTGTCATTATTGCAGAATTTATAGCTTTTTAACATTTTACCTCAAAATCCCAACTTTTAATGACCCTGAGAAAGAAGACTTTAAATATTGTTGGTTAAAGAGAAAATGTTGTTAAGACAGCAAATGTTGTTAAGACAGCATGTTCTCTTTTTTTCCCACAAAATTTTCTACCCTTTCTAAAACAAATTTCATCTGTACAGTAACATTTGCAGTCTGAAAATGCTTTCAATATCAACTTGTTCAAATATATGTAGTCTGATAAACAGTTACCTAACTCTTTACCAAATGACAGAATTTTAGGTTAGTCCAAATTGAAAGCATTTGCAGACATTAAGATAAATGTGACTCACACAATGACATTTGGTCTTGGTGGTCTGGGACGGGTAGAAAACTTTGTGGGAAAAGGAGAAAATGTTAGTTACCAGCATTTTCTCCTTTTTCCACAATGCTTTCTGATGATTTGGGAGTGGGAGGGGGGGGGGTCATTAAAAGTTCAGATTGTGTGGTAAAGGATTAACCCCCTTTACTCTTTACCACACGAGAAAATCTTACACTGGTCCAAATTGAAAGCATTAGCAGACGACAAAATAAAGGTGACTCAAAAATAGAAATTTGTTCTGGTAAGGGTAGAAAAACACTGTGGGAAAAGGAGAAAATGCTGGTTACCAGCATTTTCTCCTTTTCCCATGGTGTTTTCAAAAGGCTTCTTTCTTAGGGGCGTCAAAAGTAGGGATTGTGTGGTAACGGGTTAACATTCATCAGGCATGATTATACCCCCACAAAACGAATGTTTTCAGGGGTATACTGGAATCAACCAGTCTGTCCATCCGTGTGTCCGTCTTTGTACAAAATACTAGAAATTGGCTGTTTCTGTCAAAGGGCTGGCGGGGGTATTAAGTCACAGTCAGTGACAGCTCTAGTTTATCTAGGAAAAAGCAGCCTGTGACAGCCCCTCTATAGGTGCATTAGCGCATGTGATATGATGAAACTGCCAGTAATGTTAAAAAGTGCATCAACTCTTTACCAAACGACAAAATTTTGGACTAGTCCAAATTGAAAGCATTTGCAGACAACAAAATAAATGTTGAAAATTGAAATTTGATTTGGAAAGGGTGGAAAACATTGTGGGAAAAGGAGAAAATGCTGGTTACCAGCATTTTCTCCTTTTCTCACAATGTTGTCAAAAGTCTTTTTCCTGAGGGTTGTTAAAAGTCGGCTTTGAGTAGTAAAGGGTTATCATCAAACTAGCAAACAAACATGCATTATCATTCTAGTCAATTTTTCTCCACAAAACCATTACTAGTATCATGCCATTGATCAAATTCCCTGAAAAAGGGAAAAAATTGGTTATGTTAGTCCATTTGTCATGTTGGCCATCATATTGTTTGATTTTCTTCCGCTGAGCCCTGGAAGTGCAGTTGATAGCATACTAGACGTGAGAACAGGAGGTCGTTGGGTCAAATTCTAAGCTCGGTCAATTTCTGTCTGTGGATTGATGGTAGTCACTGCAACAGGATTCATTTCTCTCTCTGCCATTCATCATTGTTTCCACTTTCTTAATGATGGAAAGCAACCTATGCCTTGGTAAGAATGTTTGGTCTTGATCAAAAGCAGCCAGTGACTCGGAAAGAATATTATGCAAAGCGATGGTGACCAAAACTCCCGGAAAGCATGGATAGGTGAGCCGGCCACCATGATGTAACTGAAATAATGATGGAAACAGTATTAAATCTATCAAGCTGTGATTATCGGCAAAACCTTGAATACAAAACCAATATCATTTTTGCTTCATTCCTCATTTTGTCGGGGGAATATCCTAAATCATTTTCTTTCACCCTTTACCTCACAATCATGACTTTTAACAACCCTT
Source organism: Tridacna crocea (assembly GCA_943736015.1). NCBI lineage: Eukaryota > Metazoa > Mollusca > Bivalvia > Cardiida > Cardiidae > Tridacna > Tridacna crocea. The sequence continues at coordinate 70,057,474 of OX031057.1, forward strand.
AGAAGCCTTTTGCAAACATCATGGGAAAAGGAGAAAATGCTGGTAACCAGAGACGCATCTAACATGAAAGTTATTGCAAACAAATCAATTGTGATGCTGAGTGATAGTAGAACTTGTCTTCAAAAGTATAGAAAACATTGTGGGAAGAAGAGAAATGCTGATAACCAGCGTTTTCTTCTTTTTTTCAATATTTGAAAGTCCACGTTCTTCCTCAGAATTGTAAAAACTCTAGGTTGTTTGGTAAAGGGTTTACATATTATTTATTCCACCTTCATTTTTGATTATGTATAAAATAGATGTTCATTCTCATTTTGGTGCCTTTCTTAATGTGGCCATAATAATTTTTAAGGCTTCACCTGACAACAAATTTTAGATGCACCCATATCAAAAGTTTGCAGCCAAGAAATTGACTCATTACCAAACAAGGAAATTTTTCACTTATCCAAATCGAAAGCATTTGCAGACATTACTACACAATCCCTATTTTTGATGACCCTGAGAAAGAAGCCTTTAGTAAACATTGTGGGAAAAGGAGAAAATGCTGGTAACCAGCATTTTCTCCTTTTCCCACAATGTTTTCTACCTTTCACAAAACAGATTTCAAATTTTCAGTCACTTTTATTTTGTCGTTGCAAATACTTTCGATTTGGACAAGCCTAAAACACTGTTGTTTGGTAATGGTTTAATTTAATATATATTTTTTTTTTACCTAGGATTGTTTTGTTAACCCATTACCACACAATCCCTACTTTTGACGACCCTGAGAAAGAAGCCTTTAGAAAACATTGTGGGAAAAGGAGAAAATGCTGGTAACCAGCATTTTCTCCTTTTCCCACAATGTTTTCTACCCTTCACAAAACAAATTTCAAATTTTCAGTCCCTCTTATTTTGTCATCTGCAAATACTTTCAACTTGAACTTAAAATTTTCTCATGTGGTAAAGTGTTTAGATTTATGTGCTACTTATAGAAATGTGAGACTGTCTGGAAAAGAGATACTCATCACAAGTTTGAAAGTTTCATTGATTGTTTTTTGTAACCATTTATCCTTTTTTCATTTTTGATCATGCACTACTTACTCATTACTGTTTTGGTGTATTTATCATTGTAAGTATTACTTTTGTCATTGTAAACATCCTCACTTGTTTCTCTCTTTTTGTAATAGTTTTTTGCATGACAAGTTACGTCAATTTTCCAAAAAACAGTGAAATGATAGAAAACTTTTTCATGTAGCATGGTTTGGTCTTTAAGATACACATTTTCAATGTTACAAACCAATTGGAAGGAAAAAACATTAATTTACTAGTGTATTATTATCTTTCCAAACCACACACAAAGAAATATAGACTTGTTCAAATTGAAAGCATTTGCAGATGACACTTCAAATGTGGCAGAATGTCAAATGATGGAATTTATCTTTGATACATTAGAAAACATTGTTGGAAAAGGCGAAAATGCTAGCTATCAGCATTTTTGTCTTTTCCTGCTATGTTTACAAAGGGTTTCTTCCTCAGGGTTGTTAAAACTCTTGGACAGTGTGGTAAAGGTTTCAGGTATTCCATCCATCATTGATTTATGATCACGATCCTTCAGGTGTTCATAAAGATCTCAGTGCAGATGCAAGCATTCAGAGACCTGGATATATGCTACATGTCATTGGATGCTTGCATCTGCTCTGAAATCTGAATAACCATCTGAAGGATCATGATTTTATATTAACAAAGGACATGTTGCCTGAAAAAACAAAAAGTTACTGCTGGAAGAGATTTTATGGGATTAATACATAACTAATAAATTGTTCATTTCACAAAAATTTTTGGCATTTTTATGGATCCTTCACCACAAATTTTTGTGCTTTCTTAATCCCCCCTCCCCAGAAAGCATGCTTCTGAAAACAATGTTGGAAAAAGAGAGAATTGATGGTTACTAACATTTTCTCCATTTCCCAAAATTGTTTCTGCCCATTCAAAGAAAAAAAATCTTTGAGCTAAATGTCATTCGTCACCTGCTAATACTTTAAATATGGACAATTCTATAATTTTGTCTTGTGATAAAGGATTAAATACCTGTAAGTTGAAAGCAATTTTGTATTTGTGAGATACAGACTTGATATTTATCTTTTTAGGGCATTTTTTTTTAACTCTTTACCAAATGACGAAATTTCAGACAGATCCATACTGAAAGCACTTGCAGACGACAAAATAAGCTTAGCTCAAAAATTGAAATTGTTTCTAAAAGGGTAACAAACATTGTGGGAAAAGGAGAAAATGCTGGTTACCAGCATTTTCTCCTTTTCCCACAATGTTTTCAAAAGGCTTCTACCTTAGGGTCGTTACAAGATGGGATTGTGTGGTAAAAAGTTAAATCATTTATTGACAGTCTGTACATGTATCATTGTGGTACGTTTTATCTTTAAAAGTCTTTATGAAACAACATAAGCGCAGGCTGGTCCAAATTGAAAGCATTTTCAGACAACAAAGTAAATGTGACTAAAGAATTGAATTTGTCAGGGAAGGGTAGAAAACATTGTGGTAAAAGAGGAAAATGCTGGTTACAAGCATTATCTGCTTTCCCCACAATGTTTTCGAAAGGCATCTTTTGCAGGGTTGGTAAAAGTCAGGATTGTGTGGTAGAGTTAACATTGTAGCTTTAAGCCATATAACAAACGATCCCTGGCTTTTATGACCCTGAAATAGGAGCCTTTCGAAAACATCGTGGGAAAAAGGAGAAAATGTTGGTAACCAGTATTTTCTCCTTTTCCTACAATGTTTTCTACCCTGCCTGAAGCAAATTTCAATATATGAGTTATGTTTATCGTGTCGTCTGCATCGCTTTCAATTTGGACCAGTCTAATATTTTGTTGTTTCGTATAGATTTAATTTACAGATTTTTATGGCAATTAGTCCAAAATAAACCTCAAGGACAAAAAGGAAGAGAAGAAAATATTTCAATTAATCTTCTTGCCATTAATCATATAACTTGATGATCAGTATTGAAATTGCTTATAAGGACCAATTCAACATGCCACAATAATTCATAAATCCATTCCAAAGGAAGGGTGCCTAGCCTAGTAGCCCAGTACGCAGCTAATAGGACTTGAAACTAGGGAATGGCTGGTTTGAATCCCAGCTGAGCAAAAATTTTTTATCCCATTACCACACAATCCGTATTTTTGACGACCCTGAAAAAGAAGCCTTTAGAAAACATTGTGGGAAAAGGAGAAAATGCTGGTCTCCAAGATCACAGAACGTGCAGTCTGATCTTGGATCTACACTGTCTGATAAGGATATTTCCTTGTCCTTGAAAAATTAGTTTGCAATAGCATAATTCAGGTTTTACAATAGGTTTGAAAAGTTCATTTGACTTATTTTGTAGGATAAGGGTTAAGTCAGAGAAACGAGGCATTTGTAAATATTGTAGGAAAAGAAGGCAATGCACCTTTTCCTACTATTGTTTTCAACCTTTTGATGGACAAATCATTATTATTATTATAAATTATATGTTTAGCAAACAATTTAGTGTTTAACCCTTTCCGAAACAATCCCTGGCTTTTACGACCTTGATATAGAAGCCTTTTGAAAACATTGTGGGAAAAGGAGAAAATGCTGGTAACCAGCATTTTCTCCTTTTCCCACATTGTTTTCTACCCTGCTGGAAACAAATTCCAATTTTTAAGTTACATTTATTTTGCTCTCTGAAAGTGCTTTCAATTTGGACCAGTCTAAATTTTTGTCATTTGGTAAAGGGTTAAACAATCCCGAGAAAGATGGCTTCAGTAGACATTGTGGGAAAAGGAGAAAATGCTGGTAACAAACACTCTCTCCTTTTGCCAGATTCATTATCAACCCATTGATAGAAAAATCTCAAGAAATTGCTTTCACTTTGGACTAGTCTGTCCTCTCTTAAAGAGCCAAATGTGTGTGCTTGTTGCAGGTTGGGGAATATATTGGTGCAACAATCTGACAAAAGGGGGTTTGACTCTTTACCACACAATCCCGACTTTTAACGACCCTGAGAAAGAAACCTTTTGAAAACATTGTGGGAAAAGGAGAAAATGCTGGTAACCAGCATTTTCTCCTTTTCCCACAATGTTTTCTACCCTGCTGGAAACAATTTGCACTTATTGAGTTCCTTTTATTTTGTCGTCTGCAAATGCTTTCAATTTGGACCAGTCTAAAATGTTATCGTTTGGTAAAGGGTTATAACATCTCTGGTGAGACAGATGACATTTTGGGAAAGTTGAAAGTGCTGGTTACCAGTATTTTCTCCTTTTCCAACAGTGTTTTCAAAAAGCTATTTTTCTCGGGGTTGTGAAAACCGGGGTGGGGGGGTGTCTCAATAAAGTTTTTATAATTGTGACATGAAGTTTTAAATGTGCTACTTTTCTGTTTGTTGTTCTATTGTAATTATTTATTACTATTAATTCAGTAAAACTAATCATTAGTCTCTTAAAGATATGAACTTCTGTGATTAAAATCTTGCTTACAGCTTTAAAATGGTAGACAGTAGTGGCTTCTTTATTTCCCAGATTTCTTCCCGTATTTCCCAGATTTCTTCCCGTATTTCCCTGATTTCTTCCCGTATTTCCCTGATTTCTTTCTATATTTTCCTGGTTTCTTCCTTATTTCCCTAATCTCTTCCTTTATTTCCCTGATTTCTCCTTTAATTTCCCTGATTTCTTCCTTCATTTTTCCAGTGTCTCTTAATCTTTGTTAATCTTCTTTAACCTTGGTCCATGGCACAAGATTTTAGGCTGGTCCAAATCCAAAGCATTTGCGGGCGACTAATTGTGGTTCAAATTGGTTTAAAATACTGGTTACAAGTATTGTCTCCTTTTCCCACAATGTTTTCAAAAGTCTCTTGAAGGTCATACAGGAGAATGTGAATTAGGTTTAACTCTTTACTCCGTAGATACTCATTTCTACGCATTAAAGGAGCCTTTGAAAAACATTGTGGCAAAAGGTGAAATCGCTCGTCACAATGTTTTTTATCCAATCAAAAGGTGTCATATATACATAAGAAACTGCTTCATTCTTGTTGTTATTTAGGGTCAATTAGAGATACCATGGAAATACCTTATGGGGTAAAGGGTTAACTCTTTCCCAAACGACAAAATATTAGACTATTTTTTGTTTTAATCAGCTTGATGATTGCATGGCGTTTTAGATCATTTTGCAACACTTTTTCAGTCATACCAGTATATATGTCCAGGGTTACAGTACTGGAACAGGCCTTTGCTGTGCCTTGTCCAAGGACACCTACACAAAGAACCAAGACCCTCAAGATTACCAGTCCTACACTTAACTACTGAGCAACTCCCCAGTTTTGAGATTAGGGCCCATATTCACCAACCATTCTTAACCCATTACCAGTGCTAGCTCTGGCCCAAGTAAAATAATGGCCAACATTTTTTTCTCACAAAAAATAACAGACAAAATAAGCGTTTGAAGTTGGTTTAAAAAAGAAAATAAATACATGTATGCACATGTAGCATTGAACAGACTTTACTGTTAACTCACAGTTTCAAACTTTCATTCACATAATTATGTCAATAATAATAAATCACCTTTATATTTAATCTTATATTGTAGAAATATTGGGGGAAAAGGAACATTTGCTCTATACCATTTCCTGGCATAGTGCTCATTTTCCCACAAGATTTGCATAAAAGCACAAAGACTGATTTCTTGCTTTTCTTTGATGAAAGGTTACTCTTTTAACATATACTCTCTCAAAAAAGAAACGCAACATACAGAAAATAGGAAATTTACTTCATATATTATTTTCATAATTTATGATATAAATAATTTACACAGGAATGCAAAAATTGGCACACTTCTTGTTCATGAGTTCTTTTACCTTGGAATATCACAGTTTGTCACATATTGTCAATAAATCACTCATAAATTGTCAATATCTGGTATAATATTTCAAAAAGATAATCTGATGTTGCGTTTCTTTTTTGAGAGAGTATATATCACAATTTTGTTTTAATCTTACAATGCAGAAAATATTGAGGGGGAAAAAAGGAAAATTGTTAAGCGGTACTTCTTGGGACAGTGCTCCTTTTACCACAATATTGCATAAAAGCATAAGGACTTTTGAGAGTACTTCTTTACCAAAAAACATTTTTTATTATCATAATAAATGATATGCACAAGTAAATGGAGAAAATTTTCTATTACATGATTACCTCCCTTTATTATATTTTAACCTCAATTATTCTCAAATTAAGTCAGTGTGGCAGGCTAGTCAGACTATGTAAACAAAAAGTTATTTACTCGATAGTACATAAACAGTGAGGTAGACTTATGTAAGTGAACAGTTATCCCAGTAGCATTTTTTGTTTCAAGGGTACACTTACCCACTGAGCTGTAAATCTAGGAGTAAGATGTCATAATATGGTATTACAATAATTGTTCTCTGCTAGAGGTAAAGTAGTCAGTATTGATGATTTGCTGCACAAAACTCTGTTAAAGTAAGATACCTGTGGAAATTTACTGCTTAAAATCATTGAAAAGCTGAAAAGACGGTCTAAAGTGGCACTGATCAGTCAATGTCACAAGGAACATTTTGTTGTGTCATGGGTTTCCGTGTTTTTTTCATCGAGCATTTTTTCACGTGTGTTGATTTGTGGATAGGTATTTCCACGTGATTTGACTATAATTATCAATAAGGGTAGCAAGTAACTTCAAATCTTATCATTTTACACTATTCAAGCGGATAATGTTTTTTTTCCCCGTTTTTTCTTACATGAGGTCTTGCATGTAACCAAAATTTGTCACGTGAATTTCAATTCTATAATGTCAACGTAGTAACATCTAACTGGTTCCCTTCTATCACCGCGTCAGTTAAAGTGGTCAATCAAAACTAAGAAGAAACAAACGATAATGGCCAATTAACGTCTTATGACACGTGTTGTATAATATACCCGGCCACTGTAACCTGTTGATTGCCCAAGTCTGCGTCCGCCAAGGTGTGAAACAAGGATTATCATACATTTCCGGCGCGAAATAACCTGTGATCTAGGCATGTAAAGGAAATTTTATCCGACTTTTTTGGGAATAAATTAATCGACAATTTTTATCGACAATTGGAAGAATTAATCAAAAATTGAATTAATAAATCGACAAATGTCGATAATGTCGATTGACAGCGCGAGCACTGCATTACCAGTCAATCCCTACTTTTGACGACCCCAAGAAAGTAGCCCTTAGAAAACATTGTGGGAAAAGGAGAAAATGCTGGTAACCAGCATTTTCTCCTTTTCCCACAATGTCTTTTTACCCTTCACAGAACAAATTTTAAATTTTCAGTCACTTTTGTCTTCTGCAAATACTTTTGAATTGGACAAGCCAAAAATTTGTCGTTTGGTAATGAGTCAAGAACCATTCGGTTTAGCCAATCTTGGCTAAACCGAATGGTTTAGCCAATCTGAAGTTGTGTTACAAATTCAGTAAATCTTGGAGAATAAGACTGAGAATATTCTCAGGAATGGTTGGTGAATACCCTCCCACAGCTGCCAGCTCTGTTAGTAGCATACAGGACATGAAAACATGTCGCAAATTCGAATCCCCAGCTCCAACTTTCTTTCTGAGGATGACAATGGTCACTGCAGCAGGATTCATTTTCTCTATGCTGATCATTTTATCGGTGATGGATACGTGGGAAAACAGCCAGTAGCTAGGGATGAATAAAAAATTTGTAGACGACAATTTAATTATTACTCAAATGATGGAACTCATCTTTAATAGGGTAAAAAAAATTGTGTGGAATAGAACAAAATGCTGGTATGCAACATTTTCTCCTTTTCCCACAGTAATTTCAAAAGGCTTCTTTCTAAACGTTGTTAAAACTCGACATTGTGTGGAAAAGGGTTAAGGGGTGAAAGTTGCAAATCTTTCTTCACAAACAATGCAAGGCAGAGTTATAAAATGTCAAATTTTCTTTGTTAATACTTTAATCACTTTCAACCATGAAAAAAAATGAGTAACATTAAAAGTATTAACATATACAAATGCGTATTCAAAACCCATTAGGCCAGAATTTTTTTATAAGTTGATTTACGGGATCTTTTTTTCAAATTTAGGGTCGGGGGGACGAAAAAAAAATAAAATAAAAAGCTCTAAAAATGTTCAGTCGATAAAAAAATATAAAAAAAAAGAGATTTTTCTTTTCATTATTTTTTTTTCCTACCAATACCGCAAGAAACTAAAAATATAACTAGTGAAGTAAACCAGCAGTCTGTATTATAGTTACATCTTTCAAGTTACCATAATTTTCCTAAAAATCTATTCCGGATACCTTAAAAACACTAAAGACCACCTTTAATAGTGTCATGCCACAGATCAATGAGGTCCAAATACACATTCAGAATTTAGCAAACATTGAAGATTCTGATCGAATTTGCTCCTTTATGAGAAGTCTGATCTGGCTCTACGACGTTTGCTGCCAAATGAATTCTTAAAACTTTAAGGCTCTTTATGATTGTCTGACAAGAAAAGAAACAGACAGTCGCTCTTTCACAAACCACAACATTAGCTAAGACGTTCTGAAGTTCCAATAAATTTAGCACAATTTTACAGAAACAGTTCTGGAAATTCATTGCAGTGAATCTACAAAAAACAGACTTTTTTTTTCTCTTAATGTTTTCCTAAGTCACCTCTATTGAGGTCGTTATGAAGTTGGCATTGTTTGAGCTCCCAAAACAAAACAAAAATAATTGAGCTATCACTAAATGTGACCCCAAACCAGCTCCTTGTCACTAAACAGCTCTTTGTCACAGAATGCAGAATGGTTTAGTACAAAAGAGTTTAAAAAAATTATATATTACAAAGGGCTATAACTCTGAAAATAGTGGGAAAAGATTTATGGTTCTTGCACAGTGCACTTTACTGTGATGTGATTCAAAATCATATGAAGTTTGAAGTGACTAGCTTTTGTACTTTGCAAGTTATGCCCCATTTTAAAAATCCAAAGTTACAATTAACAAAGGACAATAACTCTAAATGTAGCAGGAACAGAGTTATAGTTTTGAAAACTGCACTTCTTGTTAATGTGGTCCATCTGTATATGAAGTTTGAAGGTACTAGCTTTTACACTTGGAAAGTTATGCCCCAGACAAAAATCCAAATTAAAATTTACAAAGGGAAATAAATGTGAAAATAGTGGGAATATAGTTATGGTACTGGTAAAGTGCTCTTTGCTTTATGGTGATCTAATTATATATGAAGTTTGAAGTCACTAGCTTTTGTACTTTGGAAATTAAACCCCAGATAAAAATCCAAAGTTAAATATACAAAAAGATATAACCGTTAAAATAGTGGAAAAAGTTATGCTTCTTGTACACGCAGCACTTCTCTTTAATGTGGCCGATCTGTTCATGAAGTTTTTAGTTGCTAGCCGTTTTATTTTGGAAGTTAAGCCTCGAACAAAAATCCAAGGTTTGAAGTCACTAGCTGTTCTACTTTGAAAGTTATGCCAAGCTTTTTGTGACACATGGATGGACAGACATGGTGACTCCAGTATACATCCCCCATACTTTGTTTATGGGGGCTATAAGCATGATAAAAACACATAATGTAGTTAAATTTGTTTGAATCTAGAAGCAGACTTGTTCTGCAAGTAGACAGTATCCCTTTCTTGAACCTAACAAAAGAAAGTATGTGATGAGAGAATTTCTGTATGCCTTCCACGGAAGAAAAGAAGTTGAACTTAACTATCCCTTTTGGATATGATTTGCTATATCAAAGAAAGACAATTAGTAAGGATTTCTATCCTGGCGTATTTGTTGACTCAAAAGAACATTATCAAACCATTTTGTTTTTGATTGCCTATGACCCCACTGATGCAGAGTTACACTTAACTCAAAACTCTAAAATTTCTCATCAGATTGCAAATAGTGTCCAGACTGGTAAGAAGAGAAAAAAAAAAACTTCTTTATGCCTGTGATGGGGACCACAATCTTGATTCAAAAACATGATAGGGTAAAGTGATAGAGAGTCGGACACGATCTAGAGTCAGACGTTTTTTAACGTAATTTCGCACCGGTTACTGGCCGCGAAACATAAGAAACGCTACCATGTGATACCCGTCGTTATTCATTCTCTGCAAAGTCGTCAGTTGCTAGTTTGTGACGTATTTCCTCTCTTAGTGGAAGTCGTTTTCATAAACACCGTTTGCAGTCAATTTTGGAAGTTTAAATTGGCCAAAAAAGTAAGATTGGCCATTTTGTAAATCTAGATTGGTTATTTTGTTATTGGTTCTTTACATTGATTATTGTCCTGGAACACATTCATATAACGTCGTTTCAAAGTTTTTACAGTTTACTTGACGTTCAGTAGCAAATGAGAAAGGTTTTTCAGCGTGAAAACGCCAAACTTTCCAATTTAATTTTACCCATAGATTTGATGTTGAGTCGGACATGATTTGATATTAAGTCGGACACGGAAAAGTGTTGATTTTATACTGAGTCGGACAGTTCAACTTGACGGATCATCCCTTAATATTTTCGTTCCTGGATACAATAGATAAACTGCTATCTGCACTCATGAAAATTAAAATGGATTATAACTTGTGCTTGTATTCAAATCCGCTCTGTCCAGGTTTCGTGTACACCGGTTTCCACTTCAAAAACATTTCTGGTAAAGAAAGAAATATGAAATGGAGTGCCAATACTACGTACGAGTATCTCGCCTCGATATGTTTTATAAAGTCCAATACGACATTAACTTTTTGTTAAAACGTGTTTGGATGTGATCTACGTTGTTCAAAGTGGGATGCATGATTCTGTGACAAATGTCAACCCTAGCAGTCTGCTCAGACCAATGTCGGAGGAAACTTTCTATTGGTATATATACACATGTCTAGAATCATGAAGATACCATTTTAAAAGAGCGTGGTTCATTAATATGAAGTAGCCTAACTTTAAAAATTTCCTGTAATAATGTTATAATAATATGATCCATGACGATAACCATATAAATATCCAATAAAAAACGACCAATCTTACTGTGAAAAAACTTTTGGAATTCCCCGCCAAAATTGTTTAAATAAAAAACACCCGAGACTCAAAACTTTTTAAATACTTTACAACTGACTCTATCTCATAAACCGTCTTCAAACTTTGTAGACCTACTACTATAAGATTGTAAAATTAAAGGGGAAAAATGGCATTTTTGAGGTCAGTGTGATCATAGCATGATTTTGAACTCTTTCTTGGATGATAAATCAATTTCAGTAGCTAAACTTTTTATATTTCGGCGTAGCTGAATATGCTGTCTTTTGACCTACTTTTTAATACTGATGACAATGATTGGTATACAATTTGCCTATTTGCTGGCAAATTCACGCCATCTTTTTTTAAATATATTTTTTGTTTTTATCATTATTTTTATTTCAAAAACTTTGAAAGGAGCCTTAGGGACGTACGTTCTACAAATACTCATCTATCTAATTTGGGCATCCTGGGTACAGAACCGGACTAATTTTCTACGCGACAACCGTTAAGTACTATGAATTTAAAACTAAAATAAACGTTTGCTCAATAAAACGCTACCTAGTGCTATTCATTCAGATATAATCAGCAGTTTAAATAGAGAAATATGGGCTTAAAACAGACATGATTTCTCCTCAAACGTGTTGATAAAAGCCATTTTATCCATTACTACTTAATGGCGCGTAATACTACAGACTCCCGAATATCGGGGAGTGTGATGCGTCGTGTAAGAAGGTCGAATCTTCGAAGAATATGACATAAGCAGACAACGATAAGATTGGATTGTTCGATTAAGGTTTAACCACTTGTTAGATACAAGATGAAGTAGTAAAACCTGTCGTCTGACTCAAAATCACGCATGTCCGACTCATCATCGATTTTGTCCGAGTCATTATCATTCTAGGGTTGCCTCTTACAAACACGTTTTTCCCCCACAAAAACGCTTATTTCCGACGATTATAGCGTCCATTATGCTTCTAGAGATGTCAAACAGGGTACCAGTGAAAACCAGGCTCCGATATGTTTCCAAATATAGACAGAATCACTAAAAATTGCGAGAGGGTGTCCGACTCACTATCACTTTACCCTAATGACTTGTTAAAGTTTAAAAGAAAGTTAACAAGATCTATAGAGATGTAATCTATTAGTCAATAAACTAGCTGATAAGGAGGAAAAGGTGTAGGGTATTCTAAAAATAGAACACTCCACTGCATATTTTGCTCGTGTTGCCGACATGAGGAAGGCAAAAGATCGTCTTCAAGATTTTTCTAATCCTTCACTTTACCATTATAATTTATTTAAAATATGTTTGAAAAAAATATCTCCAGCTGTAAGAAGTGGTAATTCAAGTTTATTTTATTACTATTCATGTTTTGAGAATCAGTAATGATCGATAGTGTGACGTCATTTAAACAAATATGCAGACGCTTTACCTGTGGGAAAAAAAGTGTGATTTTCGTAGGATAAAGGGGTGGATTTAGCGAGTTAGTAACAGGTAAGGATCATAACACTCTGCTGTCTTGTCCAAATTGATAAAGTTAATTAGTGATAACCTGTCATCTTTTGTCTTAGATTGCGGATATTTCATGAATATAGGCCTGGTCGGGACTGTTTGTTAGGCGAAGTTTTTTCGCTGTGAAAGCTTGATGATGCAAATTTGAGTCATTGAAGACGACTTTTTCACCCTGTACCATACTTCCTCAAGTTCCTGCTTCAGTCTTTCTCCACCTATCTCGTGAGTTGAGACAAAAATGTCAATAAAAAATCCTTTCGACACTTATTTTCGCCAGTTAAAGAAAAACTACAACTGGCGAAAATGGCGATAAGCATGGTCCCGCTGCTGCATGTTATTGATCTTCGTATCGGAAGGTTATATAGGAGACAAGACGGGTACCAGTTTAAAAGTTTGGGTTGACGTTCGCTTTAAATACAGATTTTTTTTGACGAAACGAATAATGGTCAGGGTCGGCGGAAAAAAAATTAAAAAATCTTTTAGAACCTTCTTATATTTTTTTTCTGGTTTTGGGAAAATTGCAGTCGGCGGGTTTGTAAATCAACTAATAAAAAAATTCTCGCCTTAAGTTAACAGAGTAGGGTTCATACATAACATCTAATATACCATCCCTGGTTACAATAATTATCATCAGCAAAATATAATATGATAACAGAAGACCCCTCCTGGCCTGAATTGCTCTACTGGGAACTGTTACTGACTAGATTTTGATGTAAAAGAAACAATCAAAATTTATTTACCCATGTCATAGTATAAGCTCTATGTTTTGAGTCTATTAGAATTTAACTCTTTACCACAGGAAATTATAGACCAGTACAAATTCAAACCATTTGCAGATTGGAAATTAAACATGCCTCAAATAGTTCAGTTTGTTTCTGAAAGGATAGGAAACATAGTTGGAAAAGGAGAAAATGCTGGTTACCAGCATTTTCTCTTTTTCCAACAATGTTTTCAAAAGGCTTCTTCCTGAAGGTTGTTAAAAGTCGTCATTGTGTGGTAAAGAGTTAAACAATTTACCTCATGCCAGATTTACAGATTGCCAGAGTTCAAGCCAAATATAAATCAAAGGACTGAAGGTCCTGAAAGTCGCACCAATGGTGAAACCTTGATATTTTGGGACTGATAGATGGTCATCACCCTTTTACAGGACAATCTTGCTTTTACCTAATTCAAACAGCTTTGGAAAACAGAGCTGAAAGAAAGAAAAACTCATTTTTTTTTACTCAAGGTTTTCTTCCAATTAGACTCAAATTTAATGGTTTACTGTAAGTCAAATTTGATTAGTTTCAGCAATTCTTCGATTTTGACTAGTCTGTAATTTTGTTGGGCAAATGCAGTTACTTGTAATAGGCAGCTTCCCACCAAGTTAGATCTTTTCATTTTTCTTTTTCTTTAATATATCCATGTTGGCATATAGCCTGACATAATATACCCAAAACAATATTAAATGTATGTCATTGGTCACCTCTTTTACTTGGAACTTACTGAAACAGTGCCACTGCATACCGATGCTAGCACTTGACAATTTTTGAAAAGGGACACATAAGGGACATCTCTGTGAAATCATTTCAAAATCTGACCAACCATTTCAGTGAAGAAGAATTTTCAAGAATTTCTTAATGTCCGAATAGTGCAAGTGGACCCCATTTACCAGAGCCATGTTTCTTGATGGATCAGAATTTTGCCAACATTTTTGAAAATGGTCACCCAAGGAACATTGCTTTGAAATTATTTTAAAATCTGATCGTGGGTTTCAGAGAAGGTGAATTTTCAAGAAATTCTTCATTTCCATATACATGTAGTGCAAGTAGCCCCAATTCACCTGAACCATGTTTCTTGGCAAATCAAAATTTCGCGAACAAGTTTTTAAAAGGGTCACCCAAGGAACATCTCTGTGAACTTTTTTCAATATCTGATCAGCCGTTTCAGAGAAGTAAGAATTTTCAAAAAATTTCTGCATGTCCATATAAGTACATGTAGCCCCCATTCACCAGAGCCATGTTTCTTGACGGATTGAAATTTCGCAAACAAATTTTGAAAAGGGTCACCCATAGAACATCCCTGAGAAATTATTTCAAAATCTGACCAGCGGTTTCTGAGAAGGATTTTTTAGAATTCCTTCATTCCTGTATAGTGCAAATAGCCCCCATTCACCAGAGTTATGTTTCTTGACTGATCAAAATTTCACGAAAAAGTTTTGGAAAGGGTCACTTAAGGTAGTGGACCCGTAATAGGCATAGTGCAGCATGGCATAAAATTTTTGGACAGTTGATAAGACATATTTTGTACAGATATGATACTATTGCACATTTTTAACCGAACAGAAATTCCTTCGGGGTCCATCTTGAAATTATTTGTTAATAATTTTGTTAGTTTCCAGAAAAGGGAGGTAATTATCATATCCATTTGTAATGAAATTATAGTAGTTATAGATTTATAAATGATAATTCTAGGAAGGACAAAAAAGAAAAAGTGGCTTGGTGAAAGTAGTACAATAATGCTCATTTTTAATCTTAGCAAATTTTCTAGGGTAATATTATAGTGGAAATAGCTGTTTTCTATTACGGGTCCACTACGTTAAGGAACATCTCTGTGAAATTATTTTAAAATCTGGCCAGCTGTTTCAGAGAAGAAGATTTTTAAAGAATTTCTTAGAAAACTGTTTGGTTGCCATGGCAACTAAAACTTTTGACGTAATCAAATTCTGTGAACAATTTTCAAAGAGGACGTCCCAAGGAACATTCCAGCCAAGTTTGGTCCATATTGGCCCAGCGGTTTTGGAGGAGTTGATGTTTAAAGAATTGTTGATGATGCATGACAGATGACAGATACCAGGTGATCCTAAAAGCTTCCCTTGAGCATGTTGTGCTCAGGTTAGCTGAAAAAACAGTCCTAAGGTTTTTCATCTCAACCAAACTGACTCTCAAATTATAAAAAATATTTGCAAAGTAATTAATAACCATGCAATCTACAACAGGTTAAAGACCATTGTGAATAATTAGTTTAACTCATTACCAGACCAGCCCAATTTTAGGCTTGTCCAAATTGAAAGCATCTGCAGACGACAAAATAAAAGTGACAGAAAATTTGAAATTTGTTTTGTGAAGGTTAGAAAAAATTGTGGGAAAAGGAGAAAATGCATTTTTTTCCTTTTCCCACAATGTGTTCTAAAGGCTTCTTTCTCAGGATAGTCGAAAGTAGGGATTGTGTGGTAATGGGTTAATCACCACATTAAATTTGTTACAATCTTTTTGAGTGTTGAAATTGTATCTTTGCTATCCAAACAATGTAATTAATGTATCACATTTCTCTGTTATATCATTTCTTTAAATGTGCTGATGGTTATGCTTTTTTTTTTCATGTATAAAACATATTTTTATAATGATGGATAAATATTTTTAAAGTATCCAATATGTTTTTTTTTTTTCATTAATAGTAACTTTATCTTCCTTAAAAAAAAAAATAGCAAGAAAAACGTGATTTTATCACTAAGCATTTAATTGACTTCGCTATATTTATTGTTAACTAAGTTTCATCATTGGTTTTAATCATGTAAGGCAAATTCAAAATAAAGCAAGAGTTAAAATCGTCATGATGACGAATAGGTAATTTCTATTAATTTTTACACAAATTGAAGTTAGAAATACTATAAAAATCATGTGTTCATTTTGACTACACATTGGGTACGTTTTGACTCCACTTGGGTAGGTCTAGACTTCATTTGGGTAAGTTTTGACTCCATTCAGGTACGTTTTGACTCCACCCGGGTACGTTTTGACTTGGGTACGTTTTGATTTGAGTACGTTTTGACTGTAAACCCCTCAACGTACGGTCGTAATTGCTGTATTTTACCTTGCGTTTCATATTTCATGTTGTATTTACTGTATACGGAGGGGATGAAATATCCTCGTCGCCACTCTTTTGGGGTCCGAACAAAAGTAGTAATCAACATTTTAACTTTAATGGTGTTAATCGTTATGTGCGTTTGTTTTCTATCCCGTCCGCCATTTGCATTTTCTTAATCAAGGTACAATTTTGTACTTCAAACTTAAGCTGATCAAAGACCTAAAATACTAGAATTGATAGCAAAAGTTCATGTCTGATTTCCATAAAATCGTGTATGTAAGCGTTTCGCATGCAGTTTTATATGTTACAAAAGTTTTTTGATTTGTAATGGAATAGTTTTTGAGTGCTCTGTTTTGGGGTATTTTTCGAGTGGTTTGGGGGGTTTCATCCGAGACGTACGTTACACACTAGATCAAAGCTCTGGAACGAAACAAATTTTCAAATTTAGAGCGAGTTTTACGATATTTAACCCTGAATTCATGGTTTGCATGGTTTAAAAGAGTTGATTTCAAATGACATCACTCGAGTCCGAAATTCTACCTTTATAAGCGAAGCTTTACAGGTCTCGATAATACATGAATATTTACAGTAAGGTGCTCTCGATAAGCCATATTAATCCGCGATCTCTTTTAAACTCACATTAAGCACTGATGGGGGGATATCTTAGCTGAATTATGTTTTAATTACCATCTAAACAAAGATGGATGTTAAATTTTCACATGATATACAAAATAACCGCATTTTTTTTAATTTAAAATTTGAGTCACGTTCTCCTTTTTCTAGCGTAGGTATATGAGTTATATGAGTTACCGGGTCCAGTCCCATCATAAAGAACAAATTCCAGACATACCAAAGAAAAAGTAGTTCTACAGCGATCGGATGAAAAGCAGAGTAACTGCACCTCGTTTATGAAGTATATACGACGTTTTTGATCCATTTTTTAGCATGATTCTTCAACCCACTATAGACACCCCACCAACCCACCCTGAGCTCCTCGAGCTCATCGCAAAAAGTCGAACGTTTTGACAAACGTGCGACTTAAAAACCTATGCATGTCTCAATAAAATAAAACCAATAATGTGGACGACAAAAATGAGATATCCAGTGGCCCCTTTTCTTAAAATAATTGGTGGATTTTTACTAATTTCCTCTTTATCCAAGCCCTTGACATTACAACTTGATCCATGCAAGTTTCAAAAGAAAGCCATAAAATTGCCAACTTTATCATGTAAAAAAGAACTGTAAACTTTCAACTGTAAATAACTGTTTTCTAATCAGCTGTCAAATTTGATTCAAATTCTATAGGGCTCAATCTACTGACAATATAAGGAAACTGTGATCTTCCTACCAGAACTGAGGGTTTCATTGTATATACACACACTAAAAAAAAAACACTGACATGTGTAAAGGTGTATAAAATAGTTTGGTTTGTTACAAATACAAAAACTAATTTCTTGATCAAAAATGGAATGTTATTTGTAAGAAAAATGGTCCTCAGAACACATTTTTTTTTTACAATTATCTTTTACATTACATTACATTAAAATCATTCGCAGACAAAATACTGTTGCATTTATGAAATTTGCCTCCGAAATGAAATACAACACTGTTGATCCCCTGGATCATGGAAAAACAGAATCATTTTGAAAAGCTTAACTCTACCTAAGGGCTACCAAATGGTATTTCAAACTTTTAAATTAACTTGTTACCGAACGACAAAATTTTAGGTTTGTCCAAATCAGAAGTATTTGCAGACGACAAAAATGAAAGTGACTGAAAATTTGAAATTTGTTTTGTGAAGGGTAGAAAACATTTAGGGAAAAGGAGAAAATACTGGTTACCTGAATTTTCTCCTTTTCCCACAATGTTTTCTATCGATTTCTTTTTCAGGGTTGTTAAAAGTCGGGATTGTGTGGTAAAGATTTAACGAATTACCACATAATCCCTACTTTTGACGCCTCTGAGAAAGAGGCCTTTTGAAAACACTGTAGGAAAAGGAGAAAATGCTGTTAACCAGCATTTTCTCCTTTTCCTACAGTGTTTTCTACCCTTCCCAGAACAAATTTCAATTTTTCTGTCACCTGTATTTTGTCGTCTGCAAATGCTTTCAATTTGAACCAGTCTAAAATTTTGTCGTTGGTAAAGAGTTAAAAGGACTTACAGATGACCAATTTAGCCTTGCTTAAAGGACTGAGCATACTGTTGACTGAGAAGTAAACATTGTGATAAAAGGAGAAAATTATTGATATTAGTAATGTCTTCCGTCCCAATTAATGTTTTCTGAAGTTTTCCTCAAGGGATCATCAAAATTTGGGCATGTATCGTAAAGGGTTAAAACTTTGTTTTGTAAAAATAATATGGGCAAAATGTTAACCTTTAGAGCTTAAAAAAAACCTACAAAACTTTTCAGTCTCAAAATAAGACCCAAATAATTAGTTCCAAGGTTGCTTTTATCTGGATTATCTCGGCAACACATACAGCATATATCAAGGATGTGACTGCACATTTTGTGCATTCTGATCTTGATCTACACTGGCCACAACAGACAATACTGTTCAGGTTCTGTATTCACCAACCATTCTAAAGAATATTCCTAGTCTTATTCTCCTGAATTTTTTTAATTTGAAAGTGATATAACATCTGATTGGCTAAACCAAATGGTTTAGCAAATCAAAAGTTGTGTTACTTTCAAAATTTAGAAAATCACAGAGAATCAGACAGAGAACATTTTTAAGAATAGTTGGTGAATAGTAGTCCCTAGTATGCAAGAAATATAAATATCATAGAAAACAAAAAAATATTGCACAATTTTCATAAAGCTGTTCTCTCGTTGTATACTATCTCAACTTCGTTGTGTATTAATGATGATGTATCGCTTTCTGCCATTTCTGGAGAAATGGCGCTGTTCCGAAGATGAGCAATGGCTGCTGCATCTAAACCTCTCATCTTATTTTTTCTCTTTAGAGTGCTCTCCCCTTGCTATGATATGAAAAGAAGTGTTAATCTTCAAATGATCTAAAGCCCTTTGATATAACTTTTTTGAGAAACTGTGTAAAGAACAGAAAAATAATTAACTGACTGATTAAGTCAATTGTTTCTTATGCCACTTTCTAACAACAGAATAAAAATGTAATATGTATTTCGTAATCATGAATATTTGCATCATAACTTATATGCTTTTGCATTAGACAGCTTCAACATATTCTTAACAAGAGCGGCAAATTGTCGCAAGATACGCCCGTCTTACCCCAAGTTGTAAAGCTGGGGCATGCACCAGACAAAATTCAAGTATGAAAAACAACAAAGGGCAATAACTCAAAAATTAAGCAAGCAAGAGTTGTGATTTCGGTGCACTGCACTCCCCCTTGATGAGATCTATCCACCAATGAAATTTCATAACCCTAGCTAGTATAGTTTTAGAGATATGCTTCGGACAAAAATCAAGTATGAAAAACGACAAAGGGCAATAACTCAAAAATTAAGCAAGCAAGAGTTATGATTCCTGTGCACTGCACTCCGCCTCGGTGAGATCTATCCACCCATGAAATTTCATAACCCTAGCTAGTATAGTTTTGGAGATATTCACCGGACAAAAATCAAGTATAAAAAACGACAAAGGGCAATAACTCAAAAATTAAGCAAGCAAGAGTTATGATTCCTGTGCACTGCACTCCGCCTCGGTGAGATCTATCCACCCATGAAATTTCATAACCCTAGGTAGTATAGTTTTGGAGATATTCACCGGACAAAATTCAAGTATAAAAAACGACAAAGGGCAATAACTCAAAAATTAAGCGAGCAAGAGTTATGATTCTTGTGCACTGCACTCCCCCTCAGTGAGATCTATCCACCCATGAAATTTCATAACCCTAGCTAGTATAGTTTTGGAGATATGCTCCGGACAAAATTCAAGTATGAAAAACAACAAAGGGCAATAACTCAAAAATTAAGCAAGCAAGAGTTATGATTCTTGTGCACTGCACTCCCCCTGAATGAGATCTATCCACCCATGAAATTTCATAACCCTAGCTAGTATAGTTTTGGAGATATGCTCCGGACAAAATTCAAGTATGAAAAACAACAAAGGGCAATAACTCAAAAATTAAGCAAGCAAGAGTTATGATTCTTGTGCACTGCACTCCCCCTCGATGAGATCTATCCACCCATGAAATTTCATAACCCTAGCTAGTATAGTTTTGGAGATATGCTCCGGACAAAATTCAAGTATGAAAAACAACAAAGGGCAATAACTCAAAAATTAAGCGAGCAAGAGTTATGATTCCTGTGCACTGCACTCCCCGTCAATGAGATCTATCCACCCATGAAATTTCATAACCCTAGCTAGTATAGTTATGGAGATATGCTCCGGACATAATTCAAGTATGAAAAACAACAATGGGCAATAACTCAAAAATAAAGCGAGCAAGAGTTATGATTCTTGTGCACTGCACTCCCCGTCAATGAGATCTATCCACCCATGAAATTTCATAACCCTAGCTAGTATAATTTTGGAGATATGCTCCGGACAAAATTCAAGTATGAAAAACAACAAAGGGCAATAACTCAAAAATTAAGCAAGCAAGAGTTATGATTCTTGTGCACTGCACTCCCCCTTGATGAGATCTATCCACCCATGAAATTTCATAACCCTAGCTAGTATAGTTTTGGAGATATGCTCCGGACAAAATTCAAGTATGAAAAACAACAAAGGGCAATAACTCAAAAATTAAGCGAGCATGAGTTATGATTCTTGTGCACTGCACTCCCCCTCGATGAGATGTATCCACCCATGAAATTTCATAACCCTAGCTAGTATAGTTTTGGAGATATGCTCCGGACAAAGAACTGGACGCCGCCCGGACGCCCGCCCGCCCGGACGCCCGCCCGCCCGCCCGCCACGGGTGATCCCATAATACGTCCCGTCTTCGACGGGCGTATAAAAAGTGGCAAATAGAAATTTTGTCCATGCACATACCTACACATCCTCGGATACCCCAGGGTCTCCCTGTTTGCTACGCTACATCGACCCTGGGACAATTGACTAATAAAACTTTGAATCAGCCGCCGAAAATCGATACGAAACGTCATACCGTACAGTCCACTCGCCCATCACAAAATGATGATAGAACCAATGAAAAGCCAGCAATCGGCCAGCGGTAAAGCGAGCCGCCGAAAATCGATACGAAACGTCATAGCGTACAGTTCACTCGCCCATCACAAAATGATGATGGACCCAATGAAAAGCCAGCATTCGGCCAGCGGTAAAGCGAAGGAAATTCAACTAATTGTCCCAGGGGTCGATGTAGCGTAGCAAATAGGGAGACCCCGGGGTATCCGAGGATGATACCTACAGCCCATTGCCAGAGTTTAAAAATCTCTCAGGCAAAAAGCATTAAGAAACACTGTTGGAAAAGAAAAAATGCTGACAACCAACATTTTTCTCCACTTTCCTAGATGTTTTCTGTCCTTGCAAAGAATTCCTATCATTTCAGCTTCAAGTAATTTGTCATGTTTTCAATTTGGACAAGTCTAAAATATCATAGTTCTGGTACAGAAATCATTTACAAATGGCCTGTGTTGTGGCAAAAGGGGTTTTAATGTATCTCCATGATGAAATATATCAAGCGACACATTACATAATTATGAGCCCATTAAAGCCACTTTGTCTAGCGACCAATTCTTGTGGTAGAATGGTTCTATGACATGCAAAAATTTACTTAAAAAATAAAAAAAAAAAGCAAAATTATTCAACTAAGGTCTGCCTACACAGAGTGCATCTGCCGACCTTTGGGGATACCGTATGGAGATGCATTAAGCCCCTTTTTGCAGAGCATAGCTCAGATACTTGTAACCTTTCAGTTTTAATATCAAAGGATATTTAACCCTTCATCACACAATAATGACTTTTAACGACCCTGAGGAAGAAGCCTTTTGAAAACTTTATGGGAAAAGGAGAAAATGCTGGTAACCAGCATTTTCTCCTTTTCCCACAAAGTTTTCTTCTCTATCAAAGCAAAATTGCATTATTTGGGCCAGTATAAACTTATCATTTGCAAATGCTTTCAATTTGGATAGGCATAAAATTCTGTCATGTGATAAAAGGTTAAATACTTCAGTTACAATTAAATCCTTCCACTAAACACCAGAGATAAAACTTTACCTGTGAAAGCATATCCTCCGATGAAAACGCCATGGTAACTGACATTGTCTCGTGCCCACTGGAGTAGGGGTCTTCATAATAGGCAGGGTTACTTTTGACAATCCCAGGTCTTGAACCTATACCACTGTATGAAGTATTTCCCATACCTGTCAAGAACAAAATTAATCATGAAAGAGAACTGAAAACAGATATTAACTCTTTACCAAAAGACAAAACTTTTGCCCTATAAAAAGCTACAGCTTTTGCAGTCTACAAATTTAAGGTGGCTCATCTGATGCAATTTGCTCTGAAAGTGTACAAAAACAGTGTTGGAAAAGGAGAAAATGCTGATTACCAGCATTTTCTCCTTTTCTTACAGTGTTTCCAGAGGCCTCTTACAAAGAGTCCATAAAACACAGGACTGTGTGATAAGGATCAAAGAAATACTGCTTGAACTCTTTACCACACAATCCTGACTTTTAATGACCCTGCGATAGAAGCCTTTTGAAAACATTGTGAGAAAAGGAGAAAATGCTGGTAACCAGCATTTTCTCCTTTTCTCACAATATTTTCTACCCTGCTGGAAACAAATTTCAATTTTTGAGTTACATATAATTTGTCGTCTGCAAGTGTTTTCAATTTGGACCGGTCTAAAGTTTTGTCATGTGGTAATGGGTTAACACTACAAAATAGTAAAATGTTGCACTTGACCAAACTGAAAACATCTGCAACAATGAAAGTAGCTCAAAACATGAATTGTATCTTATCTTGAATAAAAGGTGGTCTATGTTGTGGGAATAAGAGAAAATGCTGTTTACAAGCATTTCACTTCTTTTCCCACATAGTTATACCCCCACAACGAAGTGGGGGGGGTATACTGGAATAGCCATGGCTGTCTGTCTGTCCATCTGTAGACACAATTTTGTCCGGAGCATTTTTCCTTCAGTTTTTTTTAGTACTGCACTGAAATTTACACATAATGTTTGGTTACATCATAAAATTGTGCATGTACGATTTTCACAACCTTGCTGCAATTGGTTGCGGAATTATCTTCCCTTGAACTTTTTGCCCTTTGCAAATTTGAACTTTGGATTTTTGTCCAGAGCATAACTTCCAAAGTATTAAAGCTAGGTACTTCAAATTTCACACACAGTTACATCACATTAAAGGGAGGTGCAGTGTACAAGAACCATTACTCTATTCTATTTTTTGGGTTATTGCCCTTTGAAAATTTTACGTCTTGATTTTTGTCTGGAGCATAACTTCCAAAGTATTAAAGGTAGTAACTTCAAATTTCACACACAGCTATATCACATTGAGGAGAAGTGCAGTGTACAAGAACCGTTACTCTATACCACCTATTTCTTGAGTTATTGCCCTTTGTAAATTTTAACTTTGGATTTTTGTCCAGGTCATAACTTCCAATATATTGAAGCTAGTAACTTCAAACTTCACACACAGTTAGATTACAGAAAGGCAAAGTGCAGTGTACAAGAACTATAACTCTATTCCAACTTTTTTTTTTATTATTGCCCATTGTAAATTTTAGTTTTATTTCTGTCCATGGCATAATTTCCAAAGTAAAAAAGCTAGTAACTTCAAACTTCATACACATATAGGCCACATTAATAAGATGTGCATGGTACAAGGACCATTAATCTACTTCCACTATTTTAAGAGTTATCTCCCTTTATAAATTTTAACTTTGGATTTTATCTGGGGTGTAACTTGCAAAGTACAAAAGCTAGTAACTTCAAACTTCATGTACAATTGGGTCACATAAAGCAAAGTGCGCTTCAGACGAACCATAACCCATTAGTTTAAGAGTTATTTCCCTTTGTATATTATAATTTTTTTGTTTTTGTCTGGGGCATAACTTCCAAAGCATAAAAGCTAGTGACTACAAACTTCATAGATAGGTCACATTAATGTGAAGTGCATGCAGAGTACAAGAACCATAAGTCTATCCCCACTTTTGTTTGTTTTCTTTGAACTCTTTCTTTTGTACAAAACCATTCTGCATTCTATTACAAAGAGCAGTTTTGTGACAAAGAGCTGGTGGGGAGTATGATCATGCTTAGTGATAGCTCTATTTTTCAAAAGTCTTCATCTCTTGGGGTAATTAAAAAAGAGTATTGTGTGGTAACAAGTTAATTTTCCTCTTGTCTACTAGCAACTGACCAATTAAAACACAAAAGCGTCATAAAAAAAAATCACATATAAAATTTGATTGGTCAACCAAGTCATGTGATTATAAAACCAAAGTATGGATTTTACAGAAGGAGTTTATTATCTCACTCTCATAAGACCAGCCACATAGCTCATGTGGTAGTGTGTAGGACTTGTAAACGTCATGTCTTAGGCCACTTAAGAAGTAGGTTTGACTTCCCCAGCTGGCAATTTAAAATTACACTGTCTTTCAGATCAGACATTAACCCTTTACCACACAACAAAATTTTATACCTGTCCAAATTGAGAGCATTTGCAGTTGACAATTTCAATGAGGCTCATATCAAATGTTTTTTCCTTAATAGGGTAGAAAACATTGTGGGAAAAGGAGAAAATGCTGGTTACCAGCATTTTCTCCTTTTCCCACAAAGTTTTCAAAACGCTTCTTTACCAGGGTCTTCAAAAGTCGTCGTTGTGTGGTATGAGGTTAAACAAACATTTTAACATGACACATGAATTTGGCTGTATAAAAACAGTGCAACAATAGTGTGGTAAAATCTCTGTTATTCTATGTAGAGCACCTGACATCATTCATACAGAGTGACATCATGCTGTACAAAATAAGTTATTCAATGGATTATAATCTGCATCTGCGTTTTCATGCATTTTCACTCTGCGTATGAGCTTATTTTCCTTTGATTAAGAGTTGGTCATATTGGAATCGAAATAATCTTCTATCTATTGTGGTTTATTGATCAATAAACCAAGTTGTGAGTTATGAGGCACAATGAATAACCCACTTGGGCTATGGCCCTTGTGGAATATTTATTGTGCCTCATAACTCACAACTGTGGTTTACTGATCGATAAACCATGATAGAAAGTTTATCGCTAAATTAGACCATGTGACTGTTCTATACACTGAGTGTATTGAAAAATTTAAGTTTAGGACAACATTTTTCTTGTATCCTGCACTACCCCCTCATAATTTTTAACAATCTCATGGCATAATGCTTTTGAAAACATTGAGGGAAAAAGGAGAAATGCTGGGAATATCATTTTCTTCTTTTCCCACAATGTTTTCTACCCTTGTAAAGTCAAATTTTATCATTTGAGCAACATTTTATTTATGGTCTGAAAACTCTTTCAATCTTGGCAAGTCAAACAACATTTCTTTGTTTGGTAACAAGATTAAGTTCTTAAATATGCTAGAAAGCATTTGGTTAAAGGAGAAAATGCTGGTTAATACTAGCATTTTCTTTTGCCCTGATGTTTTTAAAGGCCTTCTTTCTCACTATCCTTCAAACACAGGATTGCATGGTAAAGGGTTAAGCACAGAATAAGCATGAAGAAGCGGAATTTAACAACAATGAAAGCAAAAGGGAACCAAGTGTTTTACTCACATAGAATAGTGACAAATGCTGGCATTACAGTGTAAAAAGTCTCAAATGAAAAGCTAGTGATATAATGAACGCTAAAAGCAACTCAGTTTATCAACTAAATGATATTGTGACAAATGCTGGCAATATTTACATGTATATAATAACAATTCTTAAATGGGAAGCTAATGATACATTTGAAAATGAAAGCCACAATGTCTTGCACTAATACATTTATATGTATGAAACAATTACCAAGCAATCAATGTACTAGCAATACTGAAGAATCCATTGTTTTGTACTGTTCAAAGACAACACTTATTACATGAATGTTTTTAATTTGACCAAATCTAAAATTCTTGTTTCTTTATAGGAACATGTTAAACCCTAGGAGCTCAAAATAAAACCAAAAGCCATCTTCATTCTGGAAATAGGACCCAAATAACTGCAATTTCATGTGTGCCTTTGTCTAAATGTTTAAGTAGAAGAAAGATCAGGCTGCGCATTTTGCACAAAATATGCAGCCTGATCTTGATCTACACTGGCTGCAAAAGGCACCTATAGTTGTGAAACACCCTTTAGGTCTTCACCAAACAACAAAATTTTAAACTGGTCCACACTGAAAACATTTGCAGATGACAAGATAAAACTGACTGGAAATTTGAGATTAGTTTTAGGAAGAGAAAAAAACATTGTGGGGGAAAAGGAGAAAATGCTGGTTACCAGCATTTTCTCCTTTTCCCACAATGTTTTTAGAGGGCTTCTTTCTCACGGTTGTTAAAAGTCGGAATTGTGTGGTAAAGAGTTAGGGTAAATAAAGCTGACCATTAACACAGGTTTTATTGCATACCCACTGGCATTCATGGACAGACAGAAGGACAATTACAGAGATTAACAAGAGAGCCTAATTCCACTATAAAAGTACATCCCAACAACAGCGATACAGCAAGTGCCAACACTTGGCTGCAAGTGTTTGATTTTTAGTGAAAATCCCATTTTGATAAAGGGGCATTACTGCGTAAAAATATTTTAGTAGTTACCTGCTCTTGGCAAACAAGTTCTACTTTAAATTGGTTAACAACTTGTCCAAGTTTGAAATAACTATCTCCAATAATAACAAGATATTGCAAAATGTCAAAGTATTCAAATGACAGAAAACACAGAAGATGACAGTGCCACGGCTATGACAGTGACTCGTCGTTTTCTCAAAAAAAAAAACTAAGTTTAAAATTTAAGTTTTGCAACTGTACAATTAAACTGTAAAGCAGACTTGATAAATGGGTTTGGGGTGAGGATAAAAGACAGGGGGGATGGGGAAAGGAAGGATAAGCATGCAGGAAAACAGTGAACAATACAGACCTATTGTATACACACCTAGAAACGACTCCTCTCCATGATAGCCCCGACCTGCCGGATTATGTCGACTGCTCTCCGTCATAAAGGAGCTTGAGGAGTCAGACTGGTAAATAAAGGTACTTCCTCAAGACATGACTTAATTAACTCTTTACCACACGAAAAAACTGTAGACTTTTCCACACGAAAAGCATTTGTAGTTGACACTTTTAATGTACCTCAAACAATGGAATTCATGACTGATGGAATTGAAAACATAGTGGAAAAAGGAGAAAATACTGGTTACCAGCATTTTCTCCTTTACCCACAATGTTTTCAAAAGCCTTCTTCTTCTGGGTCATAAATACTCTGTATTATGTTCTAAAGAGTTGACTCTTTGCAATACAAGAAATTCTTAGACTGGTCAAATTTGAAAGATATTGCAGACGACAAATTAGATATGACTCAATCAATGAGATTAGCCTTTGAAAGAGTAGGAAACATTGTGGAAAAAGAAGAAAATGCTGGAAACCAGCTTTTACTCCTTTTCCCTTAACTCTTTATCACACAATCCTGACTTTTGCCTAAGTTGACAATCCTTGGAAAGAAGCCTTTTGAAAACATTGTGGGAAAAGGAGAAAATGAGTGTAACCAGCATTTTTTCCTTTTCCCACAATGTTTTCTGCCCTTTCCAAATCAAATTTTAATTTTTGATTCACATTAATTTTGTTGTCTGCAAATGCTTTCAATTTGGACTAGTCCAAAATTTTGTGGTTTGGTAAATAGTTAAGACTTTTCCACATAACAGAATTTTAGACTTGCCCATACTGAAAGCATTTGTGGTGGGGAATCTAAATATGACTCATATGACGAGATTAGTTTAAGACAAAGTATAAAACATTGTAGGAAAAGTAGAAAATCCTAGTTATCAAAAAGCTGTTTTTCTGTGAATCATTAAACACTCAATTACTTAGTGAAGGAATAATTCTTTCACTAACAAATACATAGAGTTTACAATTTGACCTCAAATAGAAGTTCTAGTGCAAAATGAAGAGATAGTTCAGATATAATGTAAAATAAAAGAGTAGATCAGAGATCAGACCACAGGTTCAGTGCAGTCTGATCTTGATCTACACTAAACATAAAAGCTTCTTGTGTCGTCAACAGTAAGGAAAGAATTAAAGAGCAATACCTCCTCACTGGATCGTGCTGGTGATGTATATTTCACACGGTTTCCATAGACCTCGACTGAATCTGTTCCATCTTCAGCAGCACTTGCCATTGTGGCTGGTAATCTGAATAATTAAAATAATTCCTCCTGTAGACAACTCTTTTCATCGTTAACCAGAATTTCATCTTTTTCCACAATGTTTTCTACCCTTTCCAAGACCGATTCAAACATAAGAGTTACAATGAATTTTGCACCCACACACTCTTTTAACCCATTAGCAGACGACAAAGTTTTAGACTAGTCCAAACTGAAAAAATTTGCAAATGGAAAAATAATTGTGACCAAAAAAAAAAGAAATTTGTACTGGGAAAGGTAGAAAACATTGTGGGAAAAGGAGAAAATGCTGGTTACCAGCATTTTCTCTTTTTCCCACAATGTTTCCAAGAGGCTTCTTTCTCAGGGTTGTTAAAAGTTGGGATTGTGTGTTAAAGAGTTAAGAGTAACGACCCCTAACTCATCTTTTAACATCACTTTTTCTTAAATGCTATTCCACCAATCTTGGCAGTTTTCATCTTTTAATATGAGAGTTACCGGCTGTAGACTCACTATCTTATTGGTAAATATTGTGTAACACAGACATTTCATAATGGCTGTTCGGCCAATCTCAACAGCTTCAATCTTTTATTATGAGATTTAGGAGCCGTAGACCTTAACTCTTTACCACACCATCCCGACTTTTAACGACCCTGAGAAAGAAAGCTTTTGAAAACATTGTGGGAAAAGGAGAAAATGCTGGTAAACAGCATTTTCTCCTTTTCCCACAATGTTTTTTACCCTTCCCAAATCAGATTTCAATTTTAGAGTCACATCTATTTTGTTGTCTGAAACTGCTTTCAATTTTGACTGGTCCAAGTTTTGTCAATTGGTAAAGAGTTAACTTAGACAATTTAAGTCTAGATATTTGTCGACTGGCAAACTCTTCACAAGACAATAAAACTATTCATACTTGTCCTTACTGAATACATCAGTGATAACTTATAATTTGCCTGATATAATGGGATTAATTTAAGAAAGGGTACAAAATATTGTAAAGCAATGAAAAAATGCTTATTACCGGTATTTTTTTTTCATTTTCCAATGATATCTTTACATGCATTCCTCCTCAGGGTGGCGAAATAAACATGACAATAAATCAACTTACTTTTGACGGTC
The DNA here is from genome assembly GCA_943736015.1 of Tridacna crocea. Classification (NCBI taxonomy): domain Eukaryota; kingdom Metazoa; phylum Mollusca; class Bivalvia; order Cardiida; family Cardiidae; genus Tridacna; species Tridacna crocea. The sequence continues at coordinate 70,087,228 of OX031057.1, forward strand.
CAGCTCTCCATACATATTGTTGGAAAAAGCATCATCTGTGGCTTCCTGCTTTATTACTAAAATAAATATAAAGACCATGTTATGTGATGTCCAACACAATTCATGCCTTTTAATAGATAAAGACAGAAGGAGAGAGAGAGACACACACACAAAGGTAGAGACACAAAGACTAGAACTATTATGTATGACTGGATATATAAATGTGCGTTGTCTGCGCATGTCATATTCTTCGAAGATTCGCCCTGTCTTATATGACGCATCACCCATTCCCCGATACTTGGGAAAAGTAGTGCTTATATGGAAGCTAAACCCAAGCCTGTAGGGATTGTTTTAATAAATGGCAGGTGCATAGGTTACCTGCTAGCTGATCATAACTGAACAAATTGCATCAGGTAGGGTTTTACTGGGTAAAAGTTTATTTTATTTTGAAATTCAAAGTAAACGTTGTCGTTTTGGAAATTAAACCCCTTATGTACCCAGAATGCCCATGTTAGATAAATGTGTATTTGTAGAATGCCATCTAACAGGAGATAATGTATATTTGCGTCAAAAAATTTACAAATTACAGATTATGGGAATTTTGCGTACGTAAATGTTTGCGAATTCAAGAAACTCTTTATTTGTTCTTATATTCGTTGTAAAAATTTGCAAACTGAATAGTTTGCAAATTTTTCAAATCCGCGATATCACAAAAATTTTCACTCTGCAAAAATTACGATTTATACAGTAATACCCAAGCCATAGATTTCAATGCAAATTGTTCTAAATAAATTTAAGCCATGCTCTGTGAAAATGGGGCTTAATGCCTCTCCGTGATCCATGGTACCAAGCAAGCCATCACATCTTTATATATCTATAACGACCACTTTCCTTAATAACTTAGTCATGACGTAGACCGAACCTTGGACATACAGAAAACTGACCAATGGCAAAAAGTTTCGGCCAAGGTCAGACTAGAGCTATCACTAAATGTGATTATACCCCCCACCAGTTCCTTGTCACAGAAACAGGTCTTTTTTACAGAATGCAGAATGGTTTAGTACAAAAGCAAGAGTTGTAAAAAGTTCAAGGGGAGATAATTTTGTAACAAATCGCAGCACAACTTCATATATTTAGGAACACTATATGTAAGTTTGAGTTAAGTACCTTAAAAAGAGTATTGCTCTGGACAAATTTGTGTCTACGGAGGGACGAACAGACAGACAGCCATGGTAATTCCAGTATACTCCCCTCCATTTTGTTGTGGGGAGTATAAAAATAGGGAAAAACATATCAGTAAAAGAAAAACATACCATGTACTTTTTCATCCAAACTTCCCCTTTGTCGCCTCAAAAACAGGCATCCAATCACCAGAATGATTATCATGATCAAGACAAACCCTGAGACTCCGCCCCCAATTATGACTGGCAGATTCATATCTGACTGGTCTGCTGTTTGTTGTAAAACAAGTGGTTGTGTGACCGGTTTAGTAGTTGTCGGCCTTGGGGGCTGTGTCGGCTGTGGTGTAGGTGCATTTTTTACTAAAATTAGAAAAAGGAAGTACAAATAAGTGTTAAAGTCCCATCACACTTCATACTGGTCCAAATTAAAAACCTTTGCAGACGACAAATAAAATGAGGCTAAATTGATGGCATTTTTCTGTAAAGGGTAGAAAACATTTTCTCCTTTTCCACACATTGTTTTCAAAAGCCTTTGTCCTTCACATGATTAACCCTTTGCCACACAATCCGGACTTTTGATGCTCCTGGGAAAGAAGCCTTTTGAAAACATTGTGGAAAAAGGAGAAAATGCTAGAAACCAGCATTTTCTCCTTTTCGAGCAATGTTTTCTACCCTTCTCAAAACAAATTTAATTTTTTAAGCAATGTTTATTTTGTCGTCTGCAAATACTTTGAATTCGGACCAGCCTGAAATTTTGTCTTTTGGCAAAAGGTTCAATTGATTGATTGATTGTATGGTATTTAACGCTGTTTAACTCTTTACCACACGAGAAAATTTTAGACTGGTCCAAATTGAAAGCATTTGCTGATGACAAAATAAAGGTGACTGAAAAATTGAAATTTGTTCTGGGAAGGGTAGAAAACACTGTGGGAAAAGGAGAAAATGCTGGTTACCAGCATTTTCTCCTTTTTCCACAGTGTTTTCAAAAGGCTTCTTTCTCAGGGGCGTCAAAAGTAGGGACTGTGTGGTAATGTGTTAAAACATTATTTCAATTATATCATTTCATCTATCCATGCTTTCCTGGAGTTTCTGTTACTAGTACTCCCCACAATATTCTTTCCAAACCACTGGCTGCTTTCCCACATAACTATCGTCAAAATAACAATCAGTGGTGAGAGAGGAATGAATGAATCCTGTCACAATGACTATCATCAATCCTCGGAAAGAAATTGGCCGAACCGGGGATCAAACTCATGACCCCCTGTTCTCAAGTCCTGTACGCTACCAACTGAGCCACCAGGGCTCGGAATAAAGGGTTAAAACACATTGTTGGACACAGAATTAACCCTAAGGCCTAAATGCAACTCAATTTTCTTTCATGGACCTGTAGAGCAAGTGCAAATTACAAAGAATTTGCAGTCTGAGATGGAAAGTTCACAATTTAGTATGCCGAGGATTTTCCAGGAAAAGAACAATACCTCAACATTGTTTTTGCAAGCAGAAAATCTAAAAATAGTGAAAGGGAAAAAGCGGAAAAAGCCATACATGTAGAAGTTTGTACTGTGACTCGTTCCCCATATCCTGCCTCTGTTGCTGCTGTAACTGATAGATTATAGATATGGTCTGGTTCCAGGTCTCTCAACACAGCCTGTCTCCCTGTTACACTTATGTTGAATATTGGATTGGCAACCATCTTGTCTGAAAGAGCAAAGTAAGATTTAGAAGCATTGTTTCTGAGAGAGAAAAATATAAGTTCAAACTAAGAGCTGGATTGACTCTTTACCAAAAGATCCCATGTTTTTGTGACCATGGGGACTAGTGAAAACATCATGAATAAAGGAAAAAATGCTGGTATACAATATTTCACCTTTTCTACTCCTTTAACCCTTTACCACACAATGACGACTTTTACCGACCTTGGGGAAAGACGGCTTTTGAAAAAATTGTGGGAAAAGGAGAAAATGCTGGTAACCAGCATTTTCTCCTTTTCCAACAAAGCTTTCTTCCCTATCAAAGCAAAAGTTGCACCATATGAGCCACTTTGAAATTGTCATCTGCAAATGCTTTGAATTTGGATAGGTCTAAAATTTTGCTATGTGGTAACCAGTTAACCCATTACCACACAATCCCTACTTTTGACGACCCTGAGAAAGAGGTCTTTAGAAAACACTGTGGGAAAAGGAGAAAATGCTGGTGACCAGCATTTTCTCCTTTTCCCACAATGTTTTCTACCCTTCACAAAACAATTTTCAAATTTTCAGTCACCATCATATTGTCGTCTGCAAATGCTTTCGATTTGGACAAGCCTAAAATTTTGTCGTTTGGTAATGAGTTAAAGACAAAAATCCCATATTTACGGTAAGTAAGATATCTTATCTGCAAATGCCTGCGTCTGAATTTCTGCTATGTCGAATTATATTTTCAAAGTGATCCAATGCAAGACAAAAGACCACATTGGGATCCCAATGCCAGGTTGCAAGTGCTTGATTTTGAATGAAAATTCTACATAAAAAAGGGGCTTAACTGTGTTACAAAAATATTTATATAGTCACCTGCCCCCATTGTATGAGTTTCCCCTTTAAAAGCTAACAAGCTGTCAAAGTTTGAAGTAAATGTCTTCAATAGTACTGCTAACAGAAATATCACAAAATGTCAAGTTTTTGCACAACGATGATGCATATGACATTGATGGCTACAACAATGCGGGCAACGACAGTAGCCGAGTTAAAAAGTTATCTGCTGCAAGTAATGAGGTGAACAAAGTGTTCTGTAGGTTACAAGGTGAACAAACTGTCATTTTTTCTTCTGATTTGATATTGCTTTCATTTCATAGCACTCTAAAATCACATCCCTTGACAAAAAAATTTATACAAAGAGAGCACTCACCTTTTTCTTCACTGATTATTTGGTTAATGAAATTCATTAAAATTTCACAAATTGTAACAACAGTGTGGTTTCCACCATCAATTAACCAATCAATAAGATCCTGTGTTGCATTTAAATTTCGCAAGGCTGTATCTGATTGGTCATCAGTTTTATTTAAAATGGCTGCAGCTGTTTCATTGGTTGAAATTATGTCACACAATTCAGTAAGTGAATAAAATTCTTCATAGGTCACTTCTTCAGTAAAACTTTGAAAAACTCCTCCCATTCTGGTTGTATCATTGAATATAGTCATGGCATAAGCTGATACTGAATGCTGATTGGTTGATGGTGTAACTGGGCCAATCAGCTGATAGGTCACGAGATAATCTTGGATTATGCCATTGGTCACAGCAGGTTGTTTCCATGACAACCTGATATTTGTTTGTGAGGGAGTAAAGGCAAGTTCTCTTACTATTCCAGGTTCTGAAATTGACCAAAAAAATTAAAGTTAATTATTTTCTTATTCATAAAATTAATCTACATGAAATGACTCTTAACCAAAGAACAAAACCTTAGACATGACCTTTACAACACGGTCCTAAAACTTAAGGACCCTAAAGTTGAAAGCTTTTAAAAACATTGTGGGTAAAGGATAAAATGCTGGTAACCAGCATTTTATCCTTTTCCCACCATATTTTCTGTCCTTTCAGAAACAAATTTCATCATCTGAGCCAGATTCAAGTTTTCATTTGCAAATGCTTACCATTTATATTTATACAATATTTTGTCGTTTGGTAAAGATTATTAAAAGCATTTGCAGACAACAAACTTCATTCTAAGTCTTTCACTAAACTACTTTTGAAAATACTCCAGCAAAAGAAAATAATACCATAAACAAGTAATATACCCTATGTCACAATGTCAGTAAGATTTTCACAGTCTAAACTGAACTTATGTTGGCTTCTACATATTATTGCATAAAATGTGCCTTTTCGGGCCGTTATAAGCATGTAGTAACAGATAAAAATCTGGCGTTAATGGGAGAAAACTAGTATCAATCAGTAAATTCACATGCCCATAATGCCCGGCTTTGTACTATCAATATCCTCGATTCCCATTACCAAACAACAAAATTTTGGACTAGTTCAAATTCAAATCTTTTGCAGACAATAATTTAAATGTGGTGCTAAAGAAGGAATTTGGCTATGATGGATTAGAAAACATTGTGGAAAAAGGAGAGAATGCTGGGTACCAGCATTTTCTCCGGTTCCCACAGTGTTTTCCAAAGCCTCCTTTCCTATGGTCATTAAAACTTTGGACATTAAGGCTTACTCATACCACATTTGATTTATTGCCTTACAATGCATCAAAATTTGATGTCTAAAAATTTTTACATGTGGTAAAGAGTTTGGAGTCTGTATTCACTCACAATTCTCAAGAATATTCTTTGTCTAATGCTCAGTAATTTTCCGTATTTGAAAGAAACACAACATTGTGTTACACATGTTTTCTACTATCCTCACAGAACAAATTTCAATTATTGAGACACATTTATTTGTCATCTGCTAATACTTTCAATTTGGTCCAGTCTAAAATTTTGTCATTTGGTAGAGAGTTATTACAGATAAATGTACAGCAGGAACTTTTGGCAAATAAAACTAGAGCTATCACTAAAAGTGATTATACCCCCCCACCAGCTCCCTGTCCTAAAAGCAAGTCTTTGTCATAGAATGCAGTCTGGTTCAGTACAAAAGTAAGAGTTGAAGCATATTCAAGGGGAGATAATTCCTTAACAAATCGCGGCAGGGTCATGAAAATTGCACATGTAAAACTTCATATATACAGGAACCCTGTGTGAAAATTTGAGTTCAGTACGTAAAAAACTGTAGGAGTATTGCTCCGGGCAAATTTGTGTCTACGGACAGATGGACAGACGGACAGCCATGGCAATTCCAGTATACCCGCCTCCACTACGTTGTGGGGGGTATAACTAGAGCTGTCACTGAATGTAACTTAATACCACCACCGGCGCTTTGACAGAAACAGGTAATTGCAAGTATTTTGTTCATACGGACACATGGACGGACACACGGACAGATACACGAAGAGACAGGCTGATTCCAGTGTACCCCCGAAAACATTCATTTTGCGTAAAAATTAAAAGACCTTCTTTTGCATGAAAACTCACTATATTCAGCAGTTCTAACTGTGATATTGTCACTCTGAGGTCCCACTCCATCTTGTACCTGTGTGGTAAAAGCAGCTACATTGAACCTATAAACTGTGTATGGTTCCAAACCTCTGTAAGGGAAACAAGATACATGTAACACTGTTATGTAAAATTCTGTGAAATACCAAGATAAAACTGACAGAAACCAGTTACTTTGTTAAGCCATATCCCCTGTCACAAAATAGCTCTTTTGATAGAAATATATGAGATATTGTATTTTGCATGTACATATGGCAGTTTTGATAACACAAAAACTATATCCCTCTGCCATAAATCTCTGTATGAAACCAAGATATATTCATTTAACCCTTTACTCCATAGATACTCATTTCTACGCATTGCTTGTAGCAGCCTTTGGAAAACATTGTGGCAAAAGGTGAAATTGCTTGTGACGAGCAATTTCACCTTTTGCCACAATGTTTTCTTCACTATCAAAAGGTGCCATATACACATAAGAAACGGCTTCATCTTTGCTGTTATTTAGGATCAATTAGAGATACGATAGAAATGTTTTATGGGGTAAAGGGTTAAGAAGCATCATTATGTAAGGATCCAAGATAAAGCTATCTACGAAAAAAAAAAGTTTTTGTATGTAACCAAGATAAACCTCTGTAAGAAACCAAGATTTACCTATGGAAGAAAACTAAAAGATAAAAATTATTAATGAAGCCAAAATGAAACAGCATGAAAACTGAGATAAATATCAGTAATCAAAAGAGGTTAAAGACTTTTCATGAAAAAAAATAAGACAAATCTCATATGAAGTTTCAAGATGAACCTGTACAAAAACTCGGATAAGCCTTTATCAAAAATTCAAAACGGAACTCTGGCAAAAAAATCTAATTAACCCTTTACCAAACAATCCCTGGTTTTTATGAACCTGAGATAGAAGCCTTTTAAAAACATTGTGGGAAAAGGAGAAAATGCTGGTACCCAGCATTTTCTCCTTTTATCACAATGTTTTCTACCCTGCTGGAAACAAATTTCAATTTTTTAATTACGTTCATTTCGTCATCTGCAAGCGCTTTCAATTTGGACCCGTTTAAAATTTTGTTGTTTGGTAAAGAGCTAAAATAGTAAAACAAAGAAAAAATATCTGTCTGTTACAATACCCAATAGTAGCAGAATTATCCAAGCCGTAGACAAAAAATGTGGTCACATTTTTTTCATCTGATGGTTCCCAATATTGTATCTGGTACCCTGTGAGCTCACTGTTCCATGTTGACATTGGTGGGGGCTGTTTTATAGATGAAAGTATATGGAACAAATTTCTAGTAAAAGTGCGATCATGTGTGAGTGAGAGAGAGATAGGGACAGAGAGCAAGAAAGATAGATTATTTGCACATTTGTAATGTAAATGATCCCTGCTGAACCTAAAACATGCAGGCTTTTCAAAGGCATTGTGACAAAAAGAGGAAGTGCAACAAACAGCTTCTTTCTTCACAATGTTGTCTACCCTTTCAAGTGCAAATTTGATCTTTTGAGCTAAATAGCATTTGTCATTAGCCACTATTTTCATTTTGGGCATGTATGAAAATTAATTTTGTTTTCTGATAAAAGTTGATTGACTGTGTAGTGTTTAATGCCATTTTCAACATTATTTCAGAAATACAACAATGGCATGTGCACCTATCCATGCTTTCCTATAGTTTCTTTTACCAGTACTCCACTCAATATTCTTTCCAAACCACCGGTTGCTTTTCCAGATAACCATTGTCAAACATACGTCGGCTGTGAGAGATGAATAAAGCCTGCTACAATGACTAAAGAACTTGGCCAAGCCTGGCATCAAACCAGCAACCTCCTGTTCTCAAATCCCGTATGCTACTGATTAAGCAACAGGGGCTCAGCCTCTGATGAAGATTTAACTCATTACATTGCGACAATATTATAGACTGGTCCAAATAGAAAGCATTTGCAGATGACATCATGAATGTAACTGAAAAAATTTAAACTACATTTGAGAATGGTAGAAAACATTGTGGTAAAAGGAGAAAATGCTGGTTACCAGCATTTTCTCCTTTTCCCACAATGTTTTCAAAAGGCTTCTTTCTCGGGGTCATTAAAAGTCAGGATTGTGTGGCATAGAGTTAAGTCACTAAAAGCTATAAAGTTTTGAAAATGGGGCTTAATCTGCGAAAAGTATCATTCCAGGTCAGCTGACATGGGCCAAAACTTTTTGCGATTAGTTAATTTTCTGTATGCCCAAGGACCAGTCTATGTCATGATTAAGGTGATTCTTACAAATAATTGATATTATGATTCCACAGCTATGTGATAGTTTGCCTGGTACCATGAACCGTACATTAAGCCCCTTTTACCAGAGCATGGCTCAAAATAAAATGTATTTAACTTTGGTTTTCTGATAAAATATTAAGTGACCACAAGCTGTGGAGAGAATAAACTAAACAGATTGTCTTACCTCCCAGACCAAAAGCAGGGAATGTGAACTAGGCAACACAGTAATATTGCTGGGTGGGGCAGATGGAACTGAAAACAAAATACAAGACATGTCACTAAGAAGTGACTGATGCCCCTCAAAGTTTATATATCTCTTCCTTGAGAGCTGTGAAAATTAACTATACTATAGACACAAAACTAACAAACACTGTCCTCTGTCCTACAAACATAACTATTGTACATTACACATCATCTTAATATGGTTCACATTTCTGCACACTTATACTTAATTTTCTTTTCAAATTGGAAAAAAGTTTCAAGCGATAAACAAACATAACCATTCTTAAAATACATTTGACCTTACTGTGACATTGACATTTGACCTACATGTACCAATGATTGCACACAATACAACATCTTAATGTGGTTGATATTTTTTCGGAGTTGTACAGATTTTTTTTGACTAGGCTGGACTCAAACATACTCCCTATGTCCATTTCTGTATTTTTCTTTCAAAAACATTTGATCTTGCCTTGACCTTTACCCATGATGAACTGACATGATTTTTGCTCATCCTTTCCATGCAGCAAACAGTCATGCAGTTATTCTAAAGTAAGAAATAGGTTATATAGTTATGGCCAACACACTAAAACACCACTAGGACTGACAGACAGACAAACCGACAGATGGACAGACCAAACAAAACAAGAGGGCCAAGATGGCCCTGGATTGCTCACCTGAATTTTTGAGTGGACCATAGCCAATAATTGTTTTCAAAATCTAATCAGCCATTTCAGAGAAGAAGAATTTTTAAGAATTTCTTCATGTCTGTATAGTGTAAATAGCCCACAGCCATCAGAGCCATGTTTCTTGATGGATCAAAATTTCTCGAACAATTTTTGAAATGGGTCAGCTAAGAAACATTTCTTCGAAATTATATCTGAATTATATCTGACCAGCTCTTTCAGAGAAGAAGAATTTATAAGAATTTCTTCATGGCCATAATATATAGCAAGTAGCCCCATTCACCAGAGCCATGTTTATTGACGGATCAATATTTCGCGAACAAGTTTTGAAAAGGGTCATCTAAGGAACACCTCTGTGAAATTATTTCAAATTCTGACCAGCAGTTTCAGAGAAGAAGAATTTTTAAGAATTTCTTCATTTCTGTATAGTGCAAGTAGCCCCCTTTCACCAGAGCCATGATTCTTGACGGATCAAAATTTCGCAAACAATTGTTGAAAAGGGTCATCCAAGGAACATCTCTGTGAAATTATTTCAAAATCTGACCAGTGGTTTCAGAGAAGAAGAATTTTTAAGAATTTCTTCATTTCTGTATAGTGCAAGTAGCCCCCATTCACCACAGCCACGTTTCTTGACGGATCAAAATTTCACGAACAATTTTTGAAAAGGGTCACCAACGGAACATCTCTGTAAAATTATTTCAAAATCTAACAAGCGGTCCCAGAGGAGAAGATTTTCATAAAGAATTACCTAGAAAATTCCATTTGGTTGCCATGGCAACCAGAGTTTTTGACGGAATCAAATTCTGTAAACAATTTTTAAAGAGGACCTCCCAAGGAACATTCAAGCCAAGTTTGGTCCAAATTTTCCTAGCGGTTTAGGAGGAGTTGATGTTTAAAGAATTGTTGACGATGGACAATGGATACCGGGTGATCCTAAAAGCTTCCCTTGAGCACGTTGTGCTCAGGTGAGCTAAAAAACTGTAAGGCCTTGAAAATTTTTTAAGGATATGTGATGTTACCCTTATTTTGAGTGGTAAAAAAATACAGTTCTCACCAGTAGGTAAGGTCTGTGCTAAAACTGGGTCACTCTCTGCTCCGATTCCTCCATCATTCTCTGATGTGACCTTCACCATGTACCAAGAATATGGGTCAAGGTCAGTGATGTTAATGTTGAAGTTCAAAGACTCACTACTAGTTTCTCCCAGTGGAATTGTCATGTTGCTTAGCAACCAATATTTAATGTAGTATCTCTTGATTGGTCCATTTTGTTGTTCTTGGGGCACTGCCTGTGTAAAAACACATTTTAACAAAATAAAGATTTTCAAACAACTTTTTGTAAGGTACAAAATAGGTAAGCCTGTGAAAATATTGAGGCAAAAAGAGAACTAGTTTTATGATCCTGAAAGTAAGCAACAAGTCTACAACTGAAATAAAAAAATCCTGGGCAAGCCCCAATCTTACAAACATTAAAGTTGGCAACAAACACATAGTGGAAATACAAACAGCCCCTGCTGGGATTCCAATCTGTGCAGAAAAATCCTAAAGTTTTTACCACATAATCTAATGACCCTGAAAAAGAAGCCTTTTGAAAACATTGTGGGAAAAGAAGAAAATGCTGGTAACCAGCATTTTCTCCTTTTCTCACAATGTTTTCTACTCTTCTAAAGTCAAGTTTCAATTTTTGAGTGACCTTTAATTTGTTGTCTACAAATTCTTTCAATTTGGACCAGTCCAAAATTTTGTCATTTGGTGGAGAGTTAAAAGACCAATAGCTTAAGTACCAAGCAAAAGAAAATTCTCCCAAGTCCATTTGCTAGGTATTGATTTTATACTGTAGGAAGCTATGTTGTGAGGAATGTGTGATCTCCCTAAATATAGGTGTAATATCAACATTAACTGTTACCATGGAAACTTACCTCCCATGTGACCTGGATTGTGTCAAAGGTCAAGGCCTTTGCCCTTACTTCCTGTGGAGGACCAACAGGGGCTGAAATGAAAATATATTTCATAGCTGGCTTTTCCTAGGTTACCAACATTTTCTCCTTTTCCCATAAAGTTTTTAAAAGGCTATCTCCAGTAGATAATTTACCCATTTTGACAAAATCCCAGATCTTAACAACCTTTTCCAACAATGTTTGTACCTTTCAAAGACAACTTCCATCATTTGAGCCATAATAAATTTGTTGACCACAAAAAATTTCAATTTGCACAAAGTTTTGAATTTTGTAATCTGGAAAGGATTTAACCCTTTACCACACAATCTTGAAAAACCTGATAAAGAAGCCTTTTATAGACAGTGTGAGAAGGCTACAATGTTTTCAACCCATTCATAGAAGTTCCATCATTTAAACCAAATCTAATCCTTTAACCCATTACCACACAATCCCTACTTTTGACGCCCTTAGGAAGAAGCCTATAGAAAACATTGTGGGAAAAGGAGAAAATGCTGGTAACCAGCATTTTCTCCTTTTCCCACAACGTTTTCTACCCTTCACAAAACAAATTTCAAATTTTCAGTCACTTTTATTTTGTCGTCTGCAAATGCTTTCAATTTGGACCATTCTAAAATATTGTCGTTTGGTAATGGGTTAAAACACAATCCCAAGCTTTAACAACCCAGGAAAGAAGCCTAATTACCAGCATTTTCTCTTTTTCCCACAATCTACCCTATTAAAATAAAATGGTACCATCTGAGCCACATAGAAATAGTTGTCTGTAAGTTCTTTCAGTTCAGACAAGGCTAAAATTTTGTTGTCTGACAAAGGATTAATTTGACGTCTGCATATGCTTTTTATTTCAATAAGTCATAGATTGTGGTAAAGAGTGTAGAACCCTGATAAAAAGTAAAACAACTGGATTGCTTGATAAAGGTGGGCATATGAAATCTGCCGGTTCTCTATCCTGGGCCCATATTCACCAACCATTCTTAAGAAAGTTCTTGGTCTTATTCATCAAGATTTCCCGACTATGAAAGTAACAGAACTTCTGATTGGCTAAACCATTTGGTTTAGCCAATCAGAAGTTCTGTTACTTTCACACTGACAAAATTCTGAAGAATAAGTCTAAGAATATTCTAAAGAATGTTTGGTGAATACAGACCCTGCTCTCTATTCCTGACTCTTCATATTACCAGTATAAGCAGACAACAAATTTGAAAGTGATTAAAAAAGTTATCAGATGTTGTTTGATACAGTAGAGAACATGGTTACCAACATTTTCTCCTTTTCCCACCATGTTTTCACAAGCCTTCTCCATCAAAGTCGCCCGCCCGGGTAGCTCAGTGGTGAGCGTGTCAAACTTATGATCTGGTGGTTGTAAGTTCAATACCCGGTTGAGGTGATCTTTCTTTCCGGCGTATTTTCACCTCTCACCTCTGCTGAAGCATGTGAGAACAGTAGTCTGTTGCTTTGGAAAGAAAGTTGCGTCAGCACTGGTGTGAGAAAGCCAAGAAACACATGTGCGTTACCAACCGCCATCATATGACCCTAGCTGTTAAAGTGGCGTTAAACCCTAATACAACCAACCAACCAATCCTTCAAAGTCAATAAAACTCGGTGTTGTGTGGTCAAAGGATTGTCAAATCTACATTAGACAGGGGCAGTGCATCAATCTTCACAAACAACTATATTTAAGGAGAAAACATACCAGATTCTGCTGTTTTGACTTCAACTACGTACGAAACGTTTCCCCAAAGCACTTGGTCTCCCTCCATTGTCGCTGCCTGAATCTCAAAGCTGTACCATGTATAGGGTTTGAGGTCCTTGATGGTGTAGTCCTGGCTTGCACTTCCATTGCTTGATATAATTATTAATGTTTCTGTGGAGGGCAACAAAAAAAAATTAATCTGACATTTCAATACAGTTTACTTAGCAATTTTAAATTACAGTTCAATTCACTCAGCAATCAAAAGTTTTAATTCAGTAAATTTGTTTATCAAACAAAACTATCATATAAATAAACTCAGCAATCCAAATATCAAATTTGATGAATTTACTCTGTACTCTAAAATATCAATTTAGTCAGCAATCTACCATTTCAATTCAAGTTCACTTCGCAATAAAAATCTGCTACACAAATAAAGCACTTTAAAATTTAATTTCAATTTAGTTAGATATCTAACATTTTAATTCATTTCACTAAGCAATATAAAATTTCTACACAAATGAAGCCCTTTAAAATTTCAACAGATTTACTTAGCAATCTAAAATTTCAATTGAGTTTACTCAACAATCAAAATTTTCAAGTCAATCTTTTTTTAATCAGTAATCTAAAATATCAATTCAATTTAGTTAGTAGTCTAAAATTTTTAATTCAATTCACTTAGCAATCTAAAATTTCAATTCAATTTATTTAATAGAATTCAATTTATTTGGAAGCCTTAAATTTCAATTTAATTCCTAAAATTTCAATTAAATTTATTTATCTAATAATTCAGTGCAATTTAATTACCACACTTGATTTACTTTGCAATCTCTTTATTTTGATTCAATTTACTCAGCAATCTAAAATTTTAATATTTGGATACCTTCCAGACTGTTCATCTCCCTAAATCTTATCCGATATTTTCTAATCTGCCCATTCATAACTTCAGGGATTTCCCAGGTAGCTGTGAATTGATTTGATTGGATGTTTTCAGCAGCAACATTTCTTGGTTGTGAAGGCCCTGGAAAGAGAAAATGATTACCTTATAACCATGTATTACACACTTATAATGAGGACAAGAGGCCCACATAGGGCCTGAATCACATAACTAGCATTTACTCTGTACCAAACAACAAAATTCTGAGCAGGACCAAATTCAAAGCTTCTGCAGACAACAAATCAAAACTTGGCAACATGATGATTTCTGACTTTGATACGGTAGAAAACATTGAAGGAAAAGAAGAAAATCCTAGTAACCAGAATTTTCTTTTTATCCCCACAATGTTTTCTATAGGCTTCTTTCTCACGGTTGTTAATAGTCGGGATTGTGTGGTAAAGAGTTAATTCATTCTTTCTGTTAAATCATAGTAACCAGTGCACCTCTTCATTCTTTCCTTGAGTTTCCTATCACCATTATGGCCAACAAGTTTCTTCTAAAGCCACTGGCTGCCTTCCCAAATAACCATCATCAAAACTAGAGCTGTCAATGAATATGACTTAATACCCCAGCCAGCGCCTTGAAAAAGACAGGCAATTATTTGTACACAGACAGACATACAGACGGACACACAGACAGACAGGCTGATTCCAGTATACCCCCGAAAACATTCATTTGCAGGGGTATAACAAGGGTCATGGTAGTGGACCAAGTCTTGTTACTATGACTATTATCAATCCTAAGAAGGAAAGATATCTGCTGATTTGAAGCTCGGATCCCTGATTCCAACTGCTGTATGATAAATACTGAGCTACCAGGCTATGCACTCATTAAATAGTGATAAAATTGTGAACATACCCAAATTCAAAATCTTTGGAGACAACAACTTCAATGTGACTGAAGTGGTTGGATTTGTCTTCGAAACTGCAAAAGACTTGGCGGGAAAAGGAGAAAATGCTGGTTACCAACATTTTCTGCATTTCCAATTATGTTTTCATAGGGGTCTTTTTTGTTGATGTTGTTAAAACTCTGGATTTTGTGGTAAAGGGTTTTATGTATACAAAAATGTACTAGAATATGCGCCTTACCCTTTAACAGATGACAAAATTTTATCCCAGTCCAATTTCAAATCATTTGCAGACAACAATTTCAATGTGGCTCTAAAGGTGCAATTGTTTATTGATAGGGCTGAAAACATTGTGGGAAAAGGAGAAAATGCTGGTAACCAGCGTTTTCTCCTTTCCCACAATGTTTTCAAAAGGCTTCTTTTCAAGGGTCATCAAAAGTTGTCATTGTGTTGAAAAGGTTTAAAAAAAAAACTTTCATTTCCAGCTTACTGGCATGGCTACCAGCTTTTTTTTTCCTTTTTCCTAACTATTTTTACAACTTTGTCCTATTCCTACCAAGTTTTCTACCATATCAAAGCAACATTGCACCATTTGAGCCACTTTGAAACTGTCATCTGCAAATGCTTTCATTTTGGGTAGGTCTAAAATTTTGCCATGTGGTAATGGGTTGTGACAGGCTTGTATGACAATATTTCTTAGCCTAGAATCAAAGTTACTGGTACTTGCCTGCATCATATGTTCTTGCAGCCAATATATTACTAACATCACTGATTCCCGCATCATTTTCAGCTGCCACCATAAATATATAGTCTGTTGCAGGGTCCAGCCTAGTGACTTCAATCTCAAGCTGGGAAGCGTCCACTTCCTGCCTAGACAGTCTGATGTCCGGTTCCAGTCTACAATTTGAAACAATTACTGTGACAAGCACAGCATCAAGCTGTTTTCTTTTCTTTAATAATTATAAATATTGGAGAAATATTTAAAGTAAAAGAAACAAAATTACGGTATTTGTGGCATAAAATATTTAGTTTATATTGATTGTGAAATAAATTTTCATAACCTATACTAGTTACTCTTGATGGTTGTGATGGTGTCTATGGTTGTGAGGTAGAGTGTCCTCCATGTTACCATAAGGTCCTGAGTTCTCTTCCCGGGAGCGGGTATCAACTTTGGGACTTTGCTCTGGCCCACACATACAGCGTGATTACTTATGTTTTTTCCAGGAAGCAGAATCAAGAGAGATTAGTGTAAGTTGCGAAAACTTGTTTCTCAATCAATGTAAATAAATGAGCCATGCTCTGTGAAAGGGGTCAAAACTTTTCTCTAATGGTCAATTTTCTGTTTGTCCAAGGGCCAGTCTCTCTCATGACTAAGTTGGTTGTTAAAAAATACTTGGACATTATGGATCAATGAGTATGCCATACCTTGCTTGGTGCCATGGATCACAAATATACATTAACCCTTTCCCAAACAATCCCTGGTTTTTATACGTCTGGAATAGTAGCCTTTTGGAAACATTGTGCGAAAAGGAGAAAATGCTGATAACCAGCATTTTCTCCTTTTCCCACAATGTTTTTTTACCTTATCAGAGACAGAAATCATCTTTTCAGCAAGAGTTGAATTGTCGTCTGCAAATACTTTCAATTTTGTCTAGTCCAAAAAATTGTAGTTTGGGAAAGGGTTAAGCCCCCTTTTGCCAGTGCATGGCTCAAATATGTTTCAACATTGATGATTGCTTCCTAAAAACGTCAGCCCTTTATCCCACAATCCTGAGTTTTAGTGACCCTAAAGAGGAGGCTACCATTTCCAAGACAGAAATTACCTTTGAGTAACACCATATTCTTTGTCTCCAAAAAAATTCAAATAAACAGAAAATGCTTACTTCTTTCTGTAGTAAACAATAACTTGATTGACTGGAGTCTGGGGTATTTTCTGGTCAATGGACCAACTCAGTTTCACACTTGTCGCTGACATTGTTTCTGCTGTTAGTAATACAGGTAAACTTGGTCTGCCTGTAAAACAGTTGTGAATGGAGCAAGTAAGAAAAGAAAGTATGATAAGCATGAGTTTGTACAGTATTTATCACCATTTACAAGATAATATTCCAGTAACCAGTGTACCTATTTGTACTTTCCAGTAGTTTTGTTTACCAGTATTTAACTCCTTAGCACACAATGACGACTTTTGAAGACCTTTGGAAAGACACCTCTTGAAAACATTGTGGGAAAAGGAGAAAATGCTGGTAACCAGCATTCTCTTCTTTTCCCACATGTTTTCTATCCTATCACTAAACAACAGCACAGTTTGAGCAACATTGCAATTGTCGTCTAAATGCTTTCAATTTGGAAGGGGCTAAAATCTTGTCGTCTGGTAACGGGTTAAGCCAATATTCTTCCCAAGCCACCAGCTGTTTTCGTATATAGCCATTGTCAAAACAATGATCAACAGAGGAAGAGGAATGAATCCTTTGGGAATGGCTATCATCAATTATCTGGAAGAAATTTACCAAGCTTGGGATCAAACTAGCGATACCCTGGTCTTAAGTCCTGTTTGCTATCAACTGCCCTACCCCTGGCAAGGGATTAACATTGGAAGCCTAAAATCATAACAAGTGACCACATATGATGTGCAACATGCGGAGAGGGGGCATCCAGACATTTACATTAAGCGTTAATTCATATTAGCCTTTGCATTCCATGCAGGCTAATCCCAAAACAACACATTCCGTTTTTATGTAATTTTCTGTTTTGTGCAAGTCTACTGTAGCAGAGAGTCTTATGCAGTCATAAAGTGCTGTCTTGGATTAGTCTGCAGGCTGATCCAAGACAACACTTTATTTAAATATCCAAATGCCAGTTTTTGAGTGTTGCAAGCCATATGGCACTAAAGTTACTCAACTCTTCACACAATGACAAAATCTTAGACTTGTCAAAATTGAAAGTATTATCAGACATTGCAAGAAAACAACAAAATGCTGGTTTAACCATTTAACTACACCATACCAAGTTTTTTAAAACTACCCTGAAAGAGAAGGCTCCTGAAAACATTGTGGGAAAAGGAGAAGTCACTGGTAACTAGCATTTTCTCTTTTTCCCACCGTGTTTTGTGCCCTATCAAAAGACAGAAATCATCATCTGCAAAAGTTTTAAATTTGGTTGAGGTGAAAATATTTTTTTCTAGAATTAAAGTAAATAATAAAGGGTGAACTGGTTTTACTTACTTAAAACATATACTGAAAGATCTCTCTTGCTGACACCTGCTTGATTATAGGCAGCACATGAATAAATACCTGTGAAAAGAAAATTGACATGGAAGATAAATGTCAACAAGAGCGGCAAACTGTCGCAAGATACGCCCGTCTTACCCCAAGTTGTAAAGCTGGGGCATGCACCAGACTAAATTCAAGTATGAAAAATGACAAAGGGCAGTAACTCAAAAATTAAGCGAGCAAGAGTTATGATTCCTGCGCACTGCACTCCCCCTTGATGAGATCTATCCACCCATGAAATATCATAACCCTACTAGTATAGTTTTGGAGATATTCACCAGACAAAAATCAAGTATGAAAAACAACAAAGGGCAATAACTCAAAAATTAAGCAAGTAAGAGTTATGATTCCTGCGCACTGCACTCCCCCTTGATAAAATCTATCCACCCATGAAATTTCATAACCCTAGCTAGTATAGTTTTGGAGATATGCTCTGGACAAAAATCAAGTATGAAAAATGACAAAGGGCAATAACTCAAAAATTAAGCAAGCAAGAGTTATGGTTCTTATGCACTGCACTCTCCCTTGATGAGATCTATCCACCCATGAAATTTATTAACCCTAGCTAGTATAGTTTTGGAGATATTCACCGGACAAAATTCAAGTATGAAAAACGACAAAGGGCAATAACTCAAAAATTAAGCAAGCAAGAGTTATGGTTCTTATGCACTGCACTCTCCCTTGATGAGATCTATCCACCAATGAAATTTCATAACCCTAGCTAGTATAGTTTTGGAGATATTCACCGGACAAAATTCAAGTATGAAAAACGACAAAGGGCAATAACTCAAAAATTAAGGAAGCAAGAGTTATGATTTCTGTGCACTGCACTCCCCCTTGATAAGATCTATCCACCCATGAAATTTCATAACCCTAGCTAGTATAGTTTTGGAGATATTCACCGGACAAAATTCAAGTATAAAAAAAGGACAAAGGGCAATAACTCAAAAATTAAGGAAGCAAGAGTTATGATTTCTGTGCACTGCACTCCCCCTTAGTGAGATCTATTCACCCAAGAAATTTCATAACCCTAGCTAGTATACTTTTGGAGATATGCTCCGGACAAAAATCAAGTATGAAAAACGACAAAGGGCAATAACTCAAAAATTAAGCAAGCAAGAGTTATGATTCCTGTGCACTGCACTCTCCCTTGATGAGATCTATCCACCCATGAAATTTCATAACCCTAGCTAGTATAGTTTTGGAGATATGCTCCGGACAAAAATCAAGTATGAAAAACGACAAAGGGCAATAACTCAAAAATTAAGCAAGCAAGAGTTATGGTTCCTGTGCACTGCACTCCCCCTTAGTGAGATCTATTTACCCAAGAAATTTCATAATCCTAGCTAGTATGGTTTTGGAGATATGCTCCGGACAAAATTCAAGTATGAAAAATGACAAAGGGCAATAACTCAAAAATTAAGCAAGCAAGAGTTATGGTTCCTCTGCACTGCACTCCCCCTTGGTGAGATCTATTCACCCAAGAAATTTCATAACCCTAGCTAGTATAGTTTTGGAGATATGCTCCGGACAAAATTCAAGTATGAAAAACGACAAAGGGCAATAACTCAAAAATTAAGCAAGCAAGAGTTATGGTTCCTGTGCACTGCACTCCCCCTTGATGAGATCTATCCACCCATGAAATTTCATAACCCTAGGTAGAATAGTTTTGGAGATATGCTCCGGACAAAGAACTGGACGCCGCCCGCCCACCCGCCCGCCCGTCACGGGTGATCCCATAATACGTCCCGTCTTCGACGGGCGTATAAAAACTATGCAAAATGTACAATTGAACCTTGCCAGATCACCTTGACCTTAATGGAAGGTTAGTCTCACATATTTTAAAAGTTACTGTC
This sequence comes from Tridacna crocea, assembly GCA_943736015.1. Classification (NCBI taxonomy): domain Eukaryota; kingdom Metazoa; phylum Mollusca; class Bivalvia; order Cardiida; family Cardiidae; genus Tridacna; species Tridacna crocea. Next base: position 70,107,180 of record OX031057.1, read on the forward strand.
AAATTTGATTATAATCAAACCATAGTAAGCCAAACAAACATGTTTTGGAGATGGTATGGATCAAGATCAGACTGCACATAATGCACAGTCTGATCTTGGAAAAGCATTTGCAGACCACTATTTCATTTTTTTGTTTGAAAGGGTAGAAAACATTGTAGCAACAAGGAGTAAATGCTGTTTACCAGCATTTTCTCTTTTTCCCATAATATTTTCAAATAGCTTAAAAGTAAGCATTGTGGGGTAAAGGGTCAAAAAGAGGTCAAGTTTATATATTTTACAACAAGGAGTTAAAGGTTATTCCTTTACCATTAATTCCAAAGTTTTAAAAACTCTTGAGGATAAAAGCGTTCTAAAAACATTGTGGGAAAAGGAGAAAAAGTTTGTATTTATCATTTTGTTTTTTTCTCACAATGCTTTCTATCCTTTTGAAAATGAATTAACTCATTACCAAACGACAATACATGTATTTTAGACTGGTCCAAATTGAAAGCATTTGCAGACGACAAAATAAAAGTGACTGAAAATTTGAAATTTGTTTGGTAAATGGTAGAAAACATTGTGGGAAAAGGAGAAAATGCTAGATACCAGCATTTTCTCCTTTTCCCACAATGTTTTCTAAAGTCTTCTTTCTCAGGGGCGTGAAAAGTACGGCTTGTGTGGTAATGGGTTAAATAATTTGAGGCACATTTAACTCTTTACCAAACAACAAACTTTTACACTGGTCCAAATTGAGAGCACTCGCTGGTGACAAAATATATGTGACTGTAATGTTGAAATTTGTTTCCAGCAGGGTAGAAAACATTGTGGTAAGAGGAAAAAATGCTGGTTACTAGCATTTTCTCCTTATACCAAAATGTTTCCAGAAGGCTTCCTTCGCAGGGCCGTGAAAACTAGGGATTGCTTTGGAAAGGCTAAGTTGTCATCTGTAAATACTTTCAATTCTGAAAAGCCTATAATTTTGATATGTGGTAATGACTCAATGGGTTAAACCTACCCTCATCCTCATTTGTGACAAACTTCACACTTAATTTTTTCTGATCAATCACTCTTACTCTTCCATCTGGACTGTCCTCAATTCTCCGGCGATTAAACTGCCATTCTATAGCAGGAAATGGTATACCAGTCAACTGACATGTGAGCATTAAATCTTCTCCCTCATACAGCAGTGGAACTCCATCAATTTGACTAACTTGTGGAGGTACTGTAAAGTTATATAATAAACATGCATATTAGCCTATATTCCATGCATAGCAAGTTTTCTCATACAGCTAATTGTTTCAGTTATGCAAGAACACTATTGCATTCTAATATACTAATTCATTCCCAAAACTTTGCCCCTACCAAAAGTTCCAAGCTTGTGCATGAATGTCTGAGATGAAAAAAAGAATCAGGTTTCACAATTTGGTTTTAATCATACCCAAAACAACACCATTCAAATAAGGACATAAAATTATAGACCATAATTATGACTACAGGGCTATGTATTACATACTGCGAGACGAATAATATAAATACACAAGTTAGGCAATAGTGTGAAGGGAATTAGACCTTTAACAACAAAACCAAAGTTCTGAAAACCCCGATGCAGAAGGGGCTTTTGAAAACATGAGGAATGGAGAAAATGCTGGTAATCTAGTAATCTATGTTGTCTATCCATTCAAAAGGAAATCTGAACATTCCAATCAAATTTAATTTTTGAACTCTGCATACACTTTCACTTTACTAGAGTTTAGATTTCTGTCATTTGGTAAACACTTAACAATTAGGCATTAAAATACTGTATACCAACTGAGATACTAGAATAAGGCATTACACTACTGTATGCAGACTATGACACCAAAGTTAGGCATTACACTACTGTGTGGGTATCGAGACACTAGAGTTAGGCCTTAAACTACTGTATACCAACTGGGATACTAGAGTAAGGCATTATACTACTATATGCAGACCTTGACACTAAAATTAGCCATAACACTACTGTGTGGGTACTCAGCCACTAGAGTTAGGCATTAAACTACTGTATACCAACTGAGATACTAGAGTTAGGCATTACACTACTGCATGCCAACGAAGACACTAAAGTCAGCCATTGCACTACTGTGTGGATACTGAAGCACAAGAGTTAGGCACCAGTCTTTCCAAGGGAGTAGTTAATCTAACCAAAGTTCAATATTTGCATTCAAGCAGCACACTTCATGTTAACCCTTTACCACACGATGATGAATTTTAATGATTCAAAGAAAGAATCCTTTTGAAAGCATTATTTCCTATCCTGTCATAGACAATTTTATCTATTAAGCTACATTTAAATTGTCGTCTGCAAATGCTTTCAATTTACACAAGTCTACATTTTGCTCCTATTGTAAAGAGCTAAACATGCTTAAAAAACCATTCCTTTGAATAATACTAAACAACTTGTTAATGATCCTAGAAAAGAACTTTTGAAAATATTGTGGGAAAAGTAGAAAATGCTGAAAAATGCTGTTTGCCACCATTTTCTACCCTTTCAAAGACAAAGATCATTATCTGAGTCCCATTTAACCCTTACCCAAACAATCCCTGGTTTTAAGGCCCTGAGATAAAAGCCTTTTGAAAACATTGTGGGAAAAGGAGAAAATGCTGTAACCAGCATTTTCTCCTTTTCCCACAATGTTTTTTACCCTGCTGGAAACAAATTTCAATTTTTGAGTTACCTTTATTTTGTTGTCTGCAAATTTTTTTAATTTGGACCGGTCTAAAATTTTGTCGTTTGGTAAAGGGTTAAAGATAGTCTACAAATGATCTGAGATGGACAAGTTTAAAATTTGATAACTGGAAAAGAATTATTGAAGTGAGAAGCACATGATTTTGAGCTTGATTTACAATAATTATTGATGCAAAAAACGACTTTTCTTTCTGATAAATAGAAAGAATTTGTCTGCTAGACATGCAGTTTGTATGCTGAACATGCACAAAATGAAAAAAAAGATACTCAGGTTTTAATTCTCTACATACTCTGAAGTTTGATGGTAGCTGATGAAATTGCCATTCCCTCGATGTTCTCTGCATGGCACGTATATTCACCGACATGTTTCCAGTCCACGTTGTACAGAAACAAGTGCTCCCTGTTTAGTGACAGCAAAGTTTCTGGTGGGAATAATGTGCTGTCCTAAAAAGAAATTAAGGTGGCACCCTGTGAAAAGGGGGTTTTATACATCCACAAACAGTGTAAACCCAGATTACCCTGTGTAGTAAGTGCAGACTAAACTGGGTCAAACTATTTTTGCTATAGGTCAAATTTTCTATATGTCTTAACCCTTTACCACACAATCCCGACTTTTAACAACCCTGTGGGAAAAGCCTTTTGAAAACATTGTTGGTAAAAAAGAAAATGATGGTAGTCAGCATTTTCTCCTTTTTCCACAAAGTTTTCTACGTTATTTAGAAAAATTGCATGACTTGAACCACTTAGAAATTCTTGTCTGCAAATTCTTTTAATTTGGATTGGTCTAAAATTTTGCTGTGTGGTACAGGATCAACAAAACAAATTTTATGCATCCATAATTATGTTATTACTTTTGATGGGATAGGGGAAAATGCTGGTCAACAACAATCTCTCCTTTGTTCAAAATGTTTTCTACCTTTCGAAAACAAATTTCAATTTCTTTTGTTATCTGCAAATGCTGTCATTTGGATAAGCCTAAAATGTTATTGCTTGGTACAGTTTCTTCCCTATCAATAAATAATTGCACCATTTGAGCCACATTGAAATAGTCATCTGCAAATGCTTTAAATTTGGGCAAGTCTAAAATTTTATTGTTTGGCAAAGAAATAAGAAACAAAAATGTTTATTGCTTTTTATCAATTCAACTTACATTGAAATACCAGGTTATGCCAGGTTTTGGATACCCTGTAGCTGAACAACTCAAGGAAGAATTCTTTCCTATAGTAACCACCTGACTCTCTGGCTCCTTGGTGAAGTGGGGCAACACTGTTAGAAATAAGAAAGGGTTTGAAATGAGAGGTGATGACAAATAACCAAGTAACCAGCATTTTTTCCTTTTCCCACAATGTTTTCTACCCTTCACAATACAAATCTCAAATTTTCAGTCACTTTCATTTTGTCATCTGCAAATGCTTTCAAATTGGACCAGTCTAAAATGTTGTCGTTTGGTAAAGAGTTAATGTACCACTTTGATGTATTACACCAAGTTAGATGTCATACAGTTGTTGTTCATTTTGTCATTGAGTAGACTGGTTGTTTGACAAGTAGAAAGTTGACCAATGGTAAATAGTCTGCTTGGACAACATGTATCGACCTGGGTTGATATTTTTTGCAAGTGCTTCCAACCCCCACTGAACAGAGCATGACGCCAAATTGACTCATTACCAAACGACAAAATTTTGGACTAGTCCAAATCGAAAGCATTTGCAGATGACCAAATATGACTGAAAAATTGAAATGTGATTTGGGAAGGGTAGGAAACATTGTGGGAAAAGGAGAAAATGCTGGTAACCAGCATTTTCTCCTTTTCCAACAATGTTTTCTTGAGACTTCTTTCTCAGGGTCGTCAAAAGTAGGGATTGTATGGTAAGGGGTTAATTACATATTTCTGCCAGCATATCCTTTTGTTTTATCACATCTTAAAGTGATAGTAAAAGCTAAAAGTAAACAATGGGAGTGATTAAATCCATCTGAATTTAAAACATGGAATTCAAAATTATGGCAAATATTGTGAGAACCATAATCTTACTGTACAGTGGGGCAGAGTGTTAGTCACTGGAAGGAAAATAAATTTCCAAACCAGGTAAAAAGTAAACAAAAGATAGAGCAACATGGCAACTTTTGAACTAGTGTTAAAATTCATATTCCTGCAAGTGACAAACACTTGGACCAACTAAAAAGTAACAATTTATCATCTTCACAGTATTTCATTCTTTATACAAAATGCACTAAAATTAGAAAAAAATTTAACTCTTTACCAAACAACAAAATTTTAGACACGCCCAAACTGAAAGCCTTTGAAGATTATAAATAAAATGTAGCTTTATTGATGGGGTTCATTTCTGAAAGAGTGGAACACATTTGCAGGTAAACTGCATTTTCTGCATTTCCCACACTATTTTCAAAAGGCTTCCTCCTTAGAGTGGTTAAAATACTAGACTGTTTGATAAGTTTGACTGTTTGGAGTTAACTCATTACCAAACGACAATATTTTAGGCTTGTCCAAATCGAAAGCATTTGCAGACGACTGAAAATTTGAAATTTGTTTTGTGAAGGGTAGAAAATATTGTGGGAAAAGAAGAAAATGCTGGTTACCAGCACTTTCTCCTTTTCCCACAAAGTTTTCTAAAGGCTTCTTTCACAGGGTCGTCAAAAGTAGGGATTGTGTGGTAATGGGTTAACTCTTTACCATATGACAAAGTTTTGGACTTGTCCAAATTCAAAGCGTTTGCAGACATGAAAATAAATGTGACTAAAAAATTGAAATTTGTCTTGGGAAGGGTAGCAAACATTGTGGAAAAAGGAGAAAATGCTGGTTAACCAGCATTTTCTCCTTTCCTACAATGTTTTCTAAAAGCATCTTTCTCACGGTCATCAAAAGTAAGGATTGTGCAGTAATGGGTTAAACCACTAAATAATCACCTTGTGTTTCTAAAGACCCCTCACTTTCTACTGTTCCTGCAATATTTGTGGCTCTACACAAATAGGTACCAGCATCTCCCACTTCAACTGAGGTTATAAATAGACCATCAGTCAGCTGACTAAATCGTCCACCAATCTCAAGAGGGCTTTCATCTGAAATGATTAATCAGTGTTATAGATCACACAGTATCATCACACAGTATCACAAACTCTTTACTAAACAACAATTTTTTGCTCAAATGTATCACAAGACCCAAAGGTAGATCTACTACTGTAATTATAAGTGGAAGTTTTGCGATGAGGAAATTTTTGCAATTTTGTCATTTTGAAACATTCACAAACTTTTCTCTGTGTATATTTTATCACAGGATAAAAACAAAGAACAAGTATTTGGAATTTGCAAATATTTCCGTCTGCAAAATGTCTGTAATTCACAATTTTTTCGACATGCATATATACCTACATATACAGTAATTTTGGGGCATCTGTAATACGAAGTGAGATATACGACACAAAAACATCCACAGAACATCTTCACTCTTTACCACACAACAAAAATATAGACTTGTCCAAACAATGAAAGCATTTGCAGGCCAAAATTGAAATGAGGCTCACCTAGTCGATTTCTCTTTGATAGGGTTAGTTAAAAATGTGCAAAAGTATCATATCTGTACAAATCCCTATTTATTTACTATCAAGAAGTTTTATGCCATGCTGCACTAGAAGTATTACAGGTCTATTACCTTAAAAAAGATACACAGCAAAGAATTTGCCTTTAAATAAACATGTCCACATATCTGACCAATCAGAAATTTCTAATTATTCATTTGTTATCAGTAACAAAAAGTAGGTCAAAAGCCAGCACATCGAAAAGCACCGAAAAAAAATACACAAAATTTTTCCAATTACCTTTATACCAGGTGACTGTAGGACTTGGATCACTATATATACCACAAGGCAAAATGGCCGAATCTCCCAAACTGACCACATTGTGACCTACAGGGGTCATGATGACAGGAGGTACTGGAATATAAACAAACATAATAACCTTGACTTTAACTTTGGTCAATTCACAATTTAGATCTTAACAATCGTTTTCAAAATGGCTTTGCCAATATTATTTATCTCACGAATCACTGTTACACATTTTTCAGATAAGTATACCTGTATTGTTGAACTCTCAAAGTACTTTAATCTTAACACTATTTTCACTACTAAGTAAGTTATATTGTTTTGTTTATCTAGTATATTAACCCAATACAACACAATCAATACTTTTGATGACCCTAGAAAGAAGCCTTTAGAAAACATTGTGGGAAAAGGAGAAAATGCTGATAACCATCATTTTCTCCTTTTCCCATAATGTTTTCTACCCTTCACAAAACAAATTTTAAATTTTCAGTTAATTTTATTTTGGCATCTGCAAATGCTTTCGATTTGGACAACCCAAAAATTTTGTTGTTTGGTAATGAGTTAACACCAAAAAATGCTTTCACCACTACCATGCCTACATCTTTTAACTCACAAATTACTGTAACATAAAAACCCATTTCATACGATATATGTTCTGTGTTTTATTGACCAAATACTTTGACACAAACAGTGGTGTTAGCACAAGTATTCAAAATAGTCTTATTCATGAGGTACTGTAGAATAAACATGGTAGATCTACTTACCAAGTACATATACTTTGGCATAAACACTTGTTTCACTACTGGCATACTTAAACACTTGTAATCGCCAATTGCAGACGGCAACATAAATGTGAATCAAAAATTGAAATTTGATTTGGATAGGGTTGAAAAGATTGCCAGAAAAGGAGAAAATGCTGGTTACCAGCATTTTCTCTTTTTCCCACAGTGTTTTCAAAGGCTTTCTATATGAGGGTCATTAAAAGTCAGTATTGTGTGGTAAAGTATTAACAGATTGTCTTGTTCCAAAAATGCTATATCCATACTGATTACTTCAATAGTACATTTACATAGAGACTGACTAAAAATCCCCTATACTTTAAGATAAATGTTTCATTACAACAATGTCTATGTTATCTTATGTGACAAGTTCTGTAATATAAACAATGATTTGAATCCTACTTTACCTATATTGATTGAATTAACTTACCAAGTACTTTAACATAAACACTGGTCTCAATACTTCCATATCTATTTGTGGCAGTACAGGTATAAGTTCCCTCCCTTGCTTTGTTCATGTCTCCAATCCAAAGTTCTTGATTGCTTTGTCTGCAGATAACAATTATTCTAGATTTCACAGGTTTAGTAACATATTTGTTCATGATATACATGCTTTGACAGAAAAAAAGTGCTATAGACAAATTTTTGTTAAATTCCATCTCAAAAGCCAACAGATGTAAGATTGTATGATTCTTTTTATCACAATGATATTTTTACAAGTTATTGGACAGAATATACAACAATCATCAATCCACAAGAAAAATTTTCTGAGCCGAGGATTCAAACCAACAACCCCCCGGTCTCAAGTCCTATATGCCACTGACTGCTGTACTGGATGTGCTAAGACATCAAATGAAAAAAAACCTTTTAGCATATTCAGAGCTCCAGATAGTGGGAGGGATTTTGATTTTCAAAATTGAAACCTATGCTGTGGGTACTCATTAGAATCATCTCGAGACGATTCTAGTGAGTACCCACAACATAGGGTTTCGAAGAGAAATAATGACTTTAGAATACCATCACTCCCTGTTATCTGAAGCTCTACGCATATTCACCTGAATGAAACAGTTTCTGTTACAACCAGTAGATCCTTTTCAAAATACCAAAACACATCAGGAAAAGGATCTCCCTGCACAAAACATGACAGCTTAGCCAATTTTCCCATCTGTACTGTAAGGCCAACAGGTGGTTCTACAAATATTGGGGCACCTGCAACAAGAAATTGGACACAAGTCAGTTTGCCCATAGCTAGAGAATGAGGTGAAGTGGTACAATTTGGGCTCACTCTTTAACAGATGGCAAAGTTTCAGTTTAATGCCATTTTCAGCATTATTTCAGTTAAACTGTGGCAACCAGTGCACCTAGCCATTCTTTCCTAGAGTTTTACCAATACTTCACACAGTATTGTTCCAAAGCCACAGGCTGCTTTCCTACATGACTGTTGTTGAATCAGTGATCCATGGTGAGAGAGGAATAAATCCTGTTGAAACGACCATCAATAATCCTAAGAAAGAGATAAGTCTAAGGATTCAAAGCAGCAATTCCATGGTCTTTAAGTCTTGTACACTGCTGACTGCACTATCCTACTCAGCCAAAAGTTGTAGACTTGTCAATACAAACCTTTAACCACACAATCCCGACTTTTAATAACCCTGAACATGCCCTTTTTTCCATACTGTTGTACAATGCCAACTTCCTCAGAATTGTTCAAGCCTTTATCACACAACCCCCATTTCCAATGACCTAGAGGAAAGAGCCTTTTGGGGAAAAAGAGAATACCCTGGTAACCAGCATTTTCTACTTTTTCCACATTGTTTCCTACCCTTTCAAAGAAAAATTGTCTAATTTGTGCAACATGTAACATGTCATCTGCAAATGCTTTCAATTTGGAGCAGTCTAAAATTTGATCGTTTGGTAAAGAGTTAATCCTTTACATCTAATCCCCAGTTTTGATGGCCCTGAAGAGTATAATGGGAAAAGGAAAAAAAAGCTCCTTTTTTCCATTAAATTGTTCTCCCTAGGCCTTTTCAATAAACAACAGAAATCATCATACATGTATTACATATCTTTGATTTGCTTTAGATTTGGACCAGTCTAAAATAGGCTTGATAAAGAGTTAACTTTTTACCACACAATCCCAACTTTTAACAACCCTGAGAAAGAAAGCCTTTGAAAACATTGTAGGAAAAGGAGAAAATGCTGGTAACCAGCATTTTCTCCTTTTCCCACAATGTTTTCTACCCTTTCCAAATCAAATTTCAATTTTTGATTCTTTTTTATTTTGTCGTTTGCAAATGCTTTCAAGTTGGACAAGTCCAAAATTTTCTTGTTTGGTAAAGAGTTAACAGAGATGGCCACTAACAACAGGTTTTCCCAAATTCCCATTATAGATAGAAGACTAACCTCCAACGGTAACCGTGGCAATTCTTGATGCCCTTGACTGCGGAATTGAGTGCTGATTTTCCGTCACAGTTTCAGTTTAATGCCAATTTCAGCATTATTTTAGTTAAATTGTGGCAGCCATTGCACCTAGCCATGCTTTCCTGGAGTTTTACCAATACTTCACACAATATTCTTCAAAAGCCACAGGCTGCTTTCCCACATGACTGTTGTTGAAACAGTGATTGGCGATGAGAGCGGAATAAATCCTGTTGAAGTGACTATCAATAATCCTAAGAAAGAGATAAGTCTAAGGATTCAAAGCAGCAATTTCATGGTCTTTAAGTCTTGTACACTGCTGACTGCACTATCCGACTCAGCCAAAAGTTGTACAAACCTTTTACCACACAATCCCGACTTTTAATAACCCTGAACATGCCCTTTTTTCCATACTGTTGTACAATGCCAACTTCCTCAGAATTGTTCAAGCCTTTATCACACAATCCCCAGTTCCAATGACCTAGAGGAAACAGCCTTTTGGGCAACAAGAGAAGATGCTGGTAAGCAGAAAAATTTTTGACTTTTTTCACAATGTTTCCTACCCTTTCAAAGAACAATTTCCTAATTTGTGCAACATGTGATGTGTCATCTGCAAATGCTTTCCATTTGGACCAGTCTATAATCTGGTCATTTGGTAAAGAGTTAACAGAGATGGCCACTTTATTCATTACCAGACGACAAAATTTTAGGTTTGTCCAAATCGAAAGCATTAAATTTTGCAGACGACAAAATAAAACTGACTGAGAATTCGAAATCTGATTTGTGAAGGATAAAAAAAATTGTGGGAAAACAAGCCCAAAAGAGAACCACCATTTTCTCCTTTTCCAACAATGTTTTCTAAAGGCTTCTTTCTCAGGGTCATCAAAAGTAGGGATTGTGTAGTAATGGGTTAAAATAGGTTTTACCATATTCCCGTTATAGACAGAAGACTAACCTCCAACGGTAACCGTCGCAATTCTTGATGCCCTTGACTGCGGAACTGAGTGCTGATTTTCCGCCACACAAAAATACTCTCCCTCATCCATTTTCTGAATTTCAGCAAACACCAAATCCCATGATCCCTTGTCAGTCTTTACTACACGCACTGAACGTCTGCCTAAAAAATTCATACATAGATATTTTAATCCTTTCTCAAAAAACAATGTTACTGACTCTTCTAAATTGAAAGTAATTACTGACATAAAATTTGAAACTGTTATAAAAAGTGCTTAAATTCTTCGCATTAGTAAAAATGCTCATTATCTTATGATTTGAATCTATTATCAATCATAATAAAAGCACACACATGCAAAAATTCTTATAATTTTCTTTATGCTAACAGGTTAACTCCTTCAAAAAACTTACATGAAATGTTTTCGATCATAAGATATTTGCTCATATTTTCTGTGCATTTTATTTATAGTTAATATCTTTCTTTATACATTCTTGTGTACTACACAGAAATGTGCCAATATAAATAAAATTTAATTATAATGATTAAGTGTATGTTTTACAAGGCTGTGTAATGTAACCGAGTACCATTGTATACAAAACTTAATAATACAAAACTTGTATGACATTTTCTTGGAACTTAATGCATTTATTTTGAGTCAAATAGACAAGAGGGCCATGATGGCCCTGAAATCGCTGACCTGAGTCTGTTGACCAAACATGAACATTTTCAATCTAGTGACCCAGTGACCTAGTTTTTTATTAGACATTACCCATTATTAAACACTTTTGAGATATCAATAGTACAAACATTCTGACCAAGTTTCATAAGTATTGGACTGAAAATGTGGCCTCTACAGCATACAAAAGGTTTTTCTAAGATTTGACCAAGTGACCTAGTTTTGGACCCCACAATTACCTATTATCAACTTTTTTGAGACATCACCAAAACAAACATTCTGACCAAGTTTAAAGAGTATCAGGCAGAAAATGTGGCCTCTCGAGTGTACACAAGGTTTTTCTAATATTTGATCCAGTGACCTAGTTTTTGACTCCACATAACCCATTTTCAAACTCATTCAAGGTATTACCAAGACAAATATCATGAATAAGTTTCAGGGGTATCAGACTGAAAATGTGTCCTCCAGAACACAAGGTTTTAAACATTTGACGTATTGACCTAGTTTTTGACCCACCATGACCCATTTTCAAACTCATCCAAGCTATTATCAAGGCAAACATTCTGACCAATTTTCAAGAGTGTTGGACTAAAAATGTGTCCTCCAGAGCATATAGAAGGTTTTTCTAAGATTTGACCTGGTAACCTAGTTTCTGACCCAAAATGACCCATTTTCCAACTCATCCAAGATATCATCAAGACAAACATTCTGACAACTTACAAGAGTCTTGGACTGAAAATGTGGCCTCTAGATAGTACAAAAGGTTTTTCTAAGATTTGACCTGGTGACCTAGTTTTTGACCCCAAATGACCCATTTTCGAACTCATACAAGATATCATCAAGACAAACATTCTGACCAATTTCCAAGAGTTTTGGACTGAAAATGTGGCCGCTAGAGCATACACAAGGTTTTTCTTAGATTTGACCTGGTGACCTAGTTTTTGACCCAACATGACCCAATTTCGAGCTCGTCCAAATTTCATCGAGGCAAACATTCTGACCAAGTTTCATGTGTATCGGATGAAAAATGTGGCCTCTAGAATGTACACAAGGTAAAAGTTGACGACAGACAACGCACGACGGTTGATGGACGCCTGACACAGCACTATCACAATAGCTTCCTCTGAGCACTTCATGCTCAGGTGAGCTAAAAAGCATAGCAGCCTGCCATTTCTAACAGCTTTGACAAAAAGAGCTGCACATTACTATCAACATATGATGCATAACCAGAATGAAGGCCACATCTGTAATCCCTTAGTAGAAATAGCTTCTTTTTGCCCTCAACCAGACTGTGAAATTTTAGACTTGTCCAAAATGAAACCATTTACAAATGGTTCATATTGAGATATTTTTCTTTGAAAGGGTAGAAAACATAGTGGCAAAAGGAGATTCTGTTGGTAACAAGCGTTTTCTCCTTTTTCCAACACTGTTTTCAAAACTTTTCATTCTATTGTATTGTCAAAACATAACATTGTTTCGTAATGGGTAAATTACTGATTTTAAATTGAGAAATGTTATCTGAACTCATTACCAAATGACAAAATTTGAGGTTTGTCCAAATCGAAAGCATTTGCAGACAACAAAATAAAAGTGGCAGAAAATTTGAAATTTGTTTTGCGAAGGGTAGAAAACATTGTGGGAAAAGGATAAAATGATGGTTACCAGCATTTTCTCTTTTTCCCACAATGTTTTCTAAAGGCTTCTTTCTCGGAGGGGTCAAAAGTAGGGATTGTGTGGTAATGGGTTAATCTCTATCAGTTGCAATACACTCCTGCCTTAGTTTATATTTTGTTTACTACAGCGTAAATAAAACTATGTCGATAACATATTTACTCAGTCCATAGAGCTCTCTGATTATGCCTGCCATACCTTATTATGCAAAAGCGCCTTATACTACAGTAAAAGCAGAACGTGTGATAGATATTTTACGTATCTGTGACATGGATATACGATAATACACTTTTTGTTTGTCTGCTTACCTTCTTCATCAGCTGGAACTATTTAAGTGGTGGAATTAAATGACAATTTTTTTTAAAGTAAAAAAACTGAGTGCCAAACTTTTTTGTACAATTTCAGAACACGAGCACTTCAAACAGATCCTAGCACTCTGCTACAGTTGCATTTATGTTTGCCTTTTGAAACTTAATGACTAGCCCAAGTTGGAAGTAAATTTCTTTAATAATGACAGAGATATTATGAAATGTAAAAGTTTTTGCACAACAACAACAATCACACAGATGATGACAGGGCTATGAGAATACCGTGACTTCTTCAAAAACAGCCAAGCTAAAAACTAGATTCATGCTTTGAAAAGAGAAAATTAAACCTTTGACTTAACAATCCTGTATATCTAACAGCCTAAGCAAAACAGCTTTTAAAAACATGTTGGGTAAAGGTGAAAATGAATGAAAATATTTAGAAATAGAATTTTACTACAAAGTATAAGTGGATACAACCTGAAGTCTTTATTTCCTATAAAAAAGTATCCCTGTTGTTCATTTAGCATAACAAAGGCATACATTTTCTTTTATCAGACAACATAACTATACATTTGTCCACAATTGGAACAACAAATTAACTGACAAATCATGGAATATGTCATGGTAGAAGGGTGGAAAATACTATGGGAATAGGAGTTAATCCTGCTGGTAACCGGCATTTTCTCTTTTTCCTTCAGTATTTTTCCTGAAACCTCTATGGAAAATTCAGTCATACCACATCTCGTCGGTTTACTTCAAAATCCTCATAACTACAGCTGAAGTTACAAGGTTTTTGAAGTAAACTGACAATCTAAATTATCATCTGCAACTGCAATGAATTTGAACCAGGTCAAAATTTTTCCATTTGATAAGGAGTTAATGCTGAATATAAAGGTTTGCCTTGTATCTCTATTTTTTTTCCACATATAGTATGTTCCATTTTTTTTAGAGAAAAAAAGGCAAAAAATTAAAAGATGATTTACCAGTTCTGGGTACCAGGAGTTTATCATCTTTATACCAAACCACGGTTGCTATAGGAACACTGACAGGTGGGTTACATTCCAACATGGTAGGTAGCCCAGCAACTACATACAAATCTTCAGGTTCTTTGATAAAGTCTAATTCAAGTCCTGTTCAATGGAAAAAGTATTTTACATATTACTATCTGAAAGTAACTTTTTTGACCAGAGGTAGATCACATCTGAAACATTCTTGCAAAATGAGACATTGCTAACAAAATGGCATTTCCCTGCTTGCTGCAATGTTTTTACTTGCTGCAATGTTTTTACGTGTTTTGAAGTTTTGATCCTAGATATAGTGCATTGCTTCATCCTGATTTAAATACAATACCTGACAACTGTGTTAGACAGGTATCTTTTTGGCTCAGTAGTTATGGTATTTGTCTTTTAACTCATTACCACACAATCCCCACTTTTGACGACCTTGAGAAAGAAACCTTTGGAAATCATTGTGGGAAAAGGAGAAAATGCTGGTAACCAGCATTTTCTCCTTTTCCGACAATGTTTTCTACCCTTCACAAATCAAATTTCAAATTTTCAGTCACTTTTATTTTGTCGTCTGCAAATGCTTTCGATTCGCAAAAACCTAAATTTTGTCCTTTGGTAATGAGTTAAACCTTGAAAAACAAGGATATTTGTCCACCAGAGGTTCAAATCCCGCCAGACGCAGTTTGTATTTCAGCTATGCATTTGTTGTGAACTTTTATGTTCATAAGAATAGGTTTATCATCCATATTTTCTTTTTACTAAGTCATTGGTAGTAAATTTATTTCAAGATAATTATTTTCAATCTGAAAAACCATGAGTAAACCGTGCAGGCACACTTGGATGTGCCGAACTCCGGAAGCTGAGTTGGTAGCGTTACAGGACTTGAGACCTGGGTTTGTGAGTTCGATTCCCAGCGTGGCCAATTCGTTTCTGAGGATTGATGATAGTCATTGTGACAGGATTCGTGCCTCTCCCACCATTGGCCATTGTTTCGATGACAGTCATGTGGGAAAGCAGCATGTAGCTTGGATAGAAAATTGTGCAGACTACTATACTGGTAAAAAGGGACTCCAGGAAAGCATAGATAGGTGCACTTGCCGCAACAATGTAACTGAAATAATGTTGGAAACATCATTAAACAGCAAACAATCATTAAATCAATCAATCAAGGTAACACTTAGCTGCTGTTGCTGTTAGAAATGAGCCATGTTCTAGCACAAGGGGGCTTCATGCATCTCCCTTATAAATGATACTAGCCTGAGTCATCAAACCATTACAGATTCATAAAAGCCACTTTTTTCAATAACCAACTTAATCGTGAGGTAGACTGATCCATTGACAAACAAAAAATTTTCCAATTGCAAAAGTTTGGTCTCAGGTAAGCCTGCCCTGACTTGTGAACATCACCAGTAATATTTTTATGAGTGGCTGAGCCACTCATGAAAATATCATTGATGATGTTCACTCAATGAAATAAATTTCGATCTTTCACTGAAAAAAAAAAAAATATCCTCCAAGTATTTATTGGTAAAGAGTTAACCCTTTACTCCATAGATACTCATTTCTACACATTGTTTGTAGGAGCCTTTGGAAAACATTGTGGCAAAAGGTGAAATTGCTCATGACGAACAATTTCACCTTTTGCCACAATGTTTTCTACAGTATCAAAAGGTGTCATATACACATAAGAAACAGCTTCATCCTTGCTGTTATTTAGAGTCAATTAGAGATACCATACAAATGACTTATGGGGTAAAGGGTTATAGTAAAACTCACTTACTTGCTATTGTAATACTGATGTTTGGACTTCTTGCCAAGCCAAGAGAATTTGTCCCTTCACAGAAATATGAACCCTGATCCTTCTGTTGAGCTTTTGGACTGTGCAGGGAACCATTTTGTAAGACAAAGAAGTCTGGGTCCCCGTCAATAAACACGCCTGACTTGTACCATGTGATCGTAACTTCAGGTTTTCCCGTAATCGGACAGTCAATCATCAATGATTGGTCAATCGGAGTGATGACAACAGGTTGCACAAGTTCATCCATGATATATGGTGCGGATTCAAACTCTGAGAAAAATAACAGATAAAGTAGCATGTTTTATCATACTATAATTCTAAGAGGGGAATTATTGCTCAACTGACTTATACATAGATGGGCTATTCGTATCATTAGCATAGACAGAGACATTAAAACATACAAAGCCTTCACTGCACCAAGCATTTTCTTCTTCTCCAAGAATGTTTTTCTACACTTCCCAAAACAATTCAAATTTTTGAGTCACAATTTTTTGTCATATGCTAATACACATAATTTCAATTTGCAAAAAGTGAAGCAGTAAAAAGCCTGTTTTGCAAAAAAATTACATAGAGACCCTCCACCCCATCCCCTCACCCATAAAAAAAAAGCTAGAGCTGTCACTGAATGTGACTTAATACCCCTGCCAGAGCTTTGACATAAAAAAAGGGTCACGTTCAAGGGGAGATAATTCCTCAACCAGGAAGAGCTGAAACTTGAAAACTAATTTCTGAAAATCTTCAATATATGTTCAACATATGAGCAAAGTTTCAATACAATTGACGTGAAACCGTGGGAGGGTTAGCGACACAAAATTACTAGTACCAATATTTTGTACACAGATAGACACAAGGTTGGACAGACACACAGACAGACACACAGACGGACACATAGATGGACACACGGACATACAGGCTGATTCCAGTATATCCCCGAAAACATTCGCTTTGCAGGGGTATAAAAAACAAGATGGCCCTGGATCGCTCACCTGAATATTTGAGAGGACCATAGCCTTTTTCTTTTTTGAAGGTATTGAAACACTGGAAACAAAATCATTATTTTGCCAAGCAATTCTTAAAAGGTCACCTGTAAAAGTTCTTTCAAAATCTGACCAGCAGTTTCAGAAAAGAAGAATTTTTAGGAGTTTCTTAATTTCCGTACAGTGCAAGTAGCCCCCATTGACCAGAGCCATGTTTCTTGACCTATCAAATTTTCGCGAACAAATTTTGAAACAGGTCATTCAAGAAATATTTCTGTGAAATAAATTTCAAATCTGACCAGCCGTTTCAGAGAAGAAGAATTTTCAAGAAATTCTTCATTTCCATATAGTGCAAGTAGCCCCCATTCACCAGAGCCATGTTTCTTGACGGATCAAAATTTCGCGAACAATTTTTGAAAAGGGTCACCCAAGGAACATCTCTGTGAAATTATTTTAAAATCTGGCCAGCGGTTTCAGAGAAGAAGAATTTTTAAGAATTTCTTCATTTCTGTATAGTGCAAGAAGCCCCCATTCACCAGAGCCATGTTTCTTGACGGATCAAATTTTCACGAACAATTTTTGAAAAGGGTCACCCAAGGAACATCTCTGTGAAATAATTTCAAAATCTGACCAGCGGTTTCAGAGAAGAAGAATTTTTAAGAATTTCTTCATTTCTGTATAGTGCAAGAAGCCCCCATTCACCAGAGCCATGTTTCTTGACGGATCAAAATTTCGCGAACAATTTTTGAAAAGGGTCACCCAAGGAACATCTCTGTGAAATTATTTTAAAATCTGGCCAGCGGTTTCGGAGAAGAAGAATTTTTAAGAATTTCTTCATTTCTGTATAGTGCAAGAAGCCCCATTCACCAGAGCCATGTTTCTTGACGGATCGAATTTTCACGAACAATTTTTGAAAAGGGTCACCCAAGGAACATGTCTGTAAAATTATTTTAAAATCTGGTCAGCGGTTTCAGAGAAGGAGAATTTTTAAGAATTCCTTCATTTCTGTTTAGTGCAAGAAGCCCCCATTCACCAGAGCCATGTTTCCTGACGGATCAAAATTTCACGAACAATTTTTGAAAAGGGTCATCCAAGGAACATCTCTGTGAAATTATTTTAAAATCTGACCAGCGGTTTCTGAGGAGAAGATTTTTAAAGAATTTCCTAAAAAATTCCATTTTGTTGCCATGGCAACCAGAGTTTTTGATGGAATCAAATTCTGTGAACAATTTTTAAAGAGGACCTCCCAAGAAACATTCCAGCCAAGTTTGGTCCAAATCCGCCCAGCGGTTTAGGAGGAGTTGATGTTTAAAGAATTGTTGACGACGCACTGACGCACGACGGACACCGGGTGATCCTAAAAGCTCCCGTTGAGGACGTTGTGCTCAGGTGAGCTAATAATAAATGCCAAGATGACTGGAATGAGTACAGAAGAAGTCTACTCAAAGATCATTCATACGGAATTTTATTAGACTCAATAAAAGAAAAACAAATATAAAATCTTTTTGGACTTTATTAACTCTGGACCACACAATCCCAACTTTTAACGACCCTGAGAAAGAAGCCTTCTGAAAACATTGAGGGAAAAGGTAGCCAGCATTTTCTCCATTTCCCACAATGTTTTCTTCCCTTCCCAAAACAAATTTCAAATTTCCAGTCACTTTTATTTTGTCATCTGCAAATGCTTTCAACTTGGACCAGTGTAATATTTTGTTGTTCGGTAATAAGTTCAGCAGTAAAAAATACTTTCTATTACATAATTGGACAAATATCAGCAAATCAAATGCTTACCTGCAGTTGTCAGGAGGACTTTCAAACTCCTTACTTCAATTAACAAGACTGGATTCTTTGCAACACAGTTGTAGGTACCATCTAAGTATGGTTTGGCTTTTAAAATCAATTTCATTGAATACTGTCTGAAAAAGAGAGTGAAATATTATGAGGTTATTTATGCTTGGGTACAATACTGAATTCTATTGGATGAGTACACTGTAGACCAGTCTATAGTTTGGATGAGGCGACAGCCGAATCCAAAATATAGACTGGTTCTGCAGTGTATGAATCCAATTGAATTCAGTATTTTACTTAAGCATGTTAAATGACCTCTTTATTTCACACTTTCGTATTGACTTTAAAGTAAACGACAAATATAGGGTTATTTCAATTGGAAAAAAATCAAAACATATCAAAAGAGGGGTTTGAATTTGATTTTTTTTAACAACAGACTTCGGTATACTACTCTTCCGGTCCAATATCGATATTCGGGACTCTTGCCCCGTTTTGAAAAATCCGTATTGGACTCAAGCCTCGTTCTGAAAAACCCATATTGGACTCAAGCCTCGTTCTGAAAAACCCATTTTGGACTCAAGCCTCGTTTTGAAAAATCCGTATTGGACTCTAGTGAAAAATCCGTATTGGACTCTACAGCGTCTAATACAGGCTAAGATATCCTGTACTCACGTGGTAGTGTTTAAGCTATTTCATTGGACGTTAAATTGTAGGTGTGAAATAAAAGTAATTATTTCACACCTAAAATTTAACGTCCAATGAAATCGCTTCAATACTATCACATGAGTACAGAATATCTTAGCCTAAACTAGACGCTGTAGAGTCCAATACGTATTTTTCAGAGCGAGGCAAGAGTCCAATACAGATTTTTCAGAACGAATCAAGAGTCCAATACGGATTTTTCAAAACGTGGCTTGAGTCCTGAATATCGATATTGGACTGGAAGAGTAGTCTACCAAAGTCCGCTGTAAAAAAGCAACTTCAAAACCCTTGTTTGATATGTTTTGATTTCTTTTCTTTTTTAATTATTCAAATTGAAATTACCCTATACTTGTCGTTTACTTTAAAGTCAATACAAAAGTGTAAAATAAAGAGGTCATTTAACATGTTTGGGTACAATACTGAATTCTATTGGGTGAGGACACTACAGAACTAGTCTATATTTTGGACCACAATTTCGATCGATTTCAATCTTTCACCAAAAAAAAACAAATATCCTCTATTTCTTACATACCTTATAAGAGAATTGAAATTATGTCCACCATAGGAAGCATTGAACTGGTTACCCCTAAAGAATGGTTTTCCATCTTTTTCCCAGAAAATTTCTGGGGGTGGGGCACTCTCTCCTGTTATACAGTCGAAGGACACTGTGTCATCCTCAAGGGCAAAGACAGATGTAGGACTGACTTCAAACATTCTTATATCTATTGGGAAAACAAAGTTGAAGAAATCATTACTCACACAAAAATTTGAAGAAATCGTTAGTCACACAAAAATTTGAAGAAATCGTTAGTCACACAAAAGATTGAAGAAATCGTTACTCACACAAAAATTTGAAGAAATCGTTACTCACACAAAAATTTGAAGAAATCGTTAATCACACAAAAATTTGAAGAAATCGTTAGTCACACAAAAGGTTGAAGAAATCGTTAGTCACACAAAAGGTTGAAGAAATCGTTTGTCACACAAAACGTTGAAGAAATCGTTAGTCACACAAAAAGTTGAAGAAATTGTTAGACACACAAAAAGTTGCTATACTGCCAGCTGCTATTTATTCACCTCTGCCACATACATGTACCATGTTTCTCTTACCACTAGGATTTAATTTTTCCACAATGTTTTCAAAACATTTCTTTATCCATGGTCATCAAAGTGTTTGGTCAATTTAACTCTTTACCAAACACAAAAAAAAGTAGTTCCTACCAAATTGAAAGCATTTGCAGGCCACAATTTAAAAGTGGCCCAAATGATGGAATTTCTCTTTGAAAGGGTAGAAAACATCGTCGGAAAAGGAGAAAATGCTGGTTACCAGCATTTTCTCCTTTCCCACATTGTTTTCAAAAGGCTTCCCTGTCAGGGTCGTTAAAAGTCGGGACTGTGTGGTAAAGAGTTAAAAAAGAAAACAACAACAGAATATCTGTCTGAACAGAAATCAAGTTACCCTCGATTGGAAATACAAGACAAAATACTCACAAGCATGGAAAACTAAAGCTGGTGGGGATTCCAAAATCGGACTCTCACTCTCATCAAAAACCACACATGTATAGTTTCCCACATCATTTTCTGTAACATCCGGGATCCAAAGAGTCCCATTGGAAAAGATGGATGTTTTACGATCCCGAGGATTTCCGTTATGCTTCCATTGTAACGTGATACCCTCCTTTCCACCTGTCGTGAGATTCACCGCTGAACAGTCCAGAAGGACGTCCTGTCCAAAAACAATTGCTTGATCTTTAGGCGTGAAGATAAAACCTGAAAAAGAACAAATAAGAACTTTCATTTGACCCCTTTAACTCATAAGCAAATGAGAAAAATTTTAGGTTTATCCAAATCGAAAGCATATGCAGATGACAAAAGTGACTGAAAATTTTGAATTTTGTTTTTGAAGGGTAGAAAACATTGCAGGAAAAGGAGAAAATGCTGGTTATCTAAAGGCTTCTTTATCAGGGTCATCAAAAGTAGGGATTGTGTGGTAATGGGTTAACAAAAACCACCCAAAAAAACACTGCAAAAATTAATTTGCCTGCACAAGAATTCCAACTCACAACCTCAAAAATAATAATTCAGCAAGCAATCTTTCAAAGACAAAATCTATCATTTAACTCTTTGCCACACAATCCTGACTTCAATGGCCCTGAGAAAGGCGCCAATAGAAAACATTGTAGAAGCCAGCATTTTCTCCTTTTCCCACAATGTTTTCTACCCTATCAGTCAGAAATTATCATATTACCAAGATTTAATTTGTTGTCTTCAGATGCTTCGAATTTGGTCCAGTCCAAAAGTTTCGTCATTTGGTAAAGAGTTAATCAACAATTAATTTGTCATTATTTCACGCTAGATGGCATTGTACTAATACACATCTAATTTGGGCATTCTGGGTACAGAACCAGACTACTTTTCCATGCGACAACCGTTACTTTGAATTTCAAACTAAAATAAGCGTTAACTCAATAAAACGCTACAATTCATTCAGCTATGATCAGCAGTTTTGAGAAATCTGGAGCTAAAACAGGCTTGATTTCTCCTCAAACATATTGATGAGAGCCATTTTCGCCATTACTACTTTATAGCGTGTATTACTACAATCCCCACAAAACTGAGGGGAGCTATGCATCATATCAGACAGGTCGATTCTTCAAAGAATATGACATGCGTAGACAATGATTAATTTGTGGTCTGCAATAATGCTTACAATATGGACCAGACCAATTTTTTGTTATTTGGTAAAGAATGAACAGAGATTCTGTAGAAAACTCAAACAAATTTGAAAGACCACTTACCAATTTCAGCCAATCCTTGACACACAAATTGAAATAACAGGAGCACAAACACAGAAACTTGCATAGGCATGAGATTTCTACAGAGTTTCATAGTATTCTCTCTGAAAAATAAACAATAAAGTTGCATGTAACCCTCTCAATTTCTTTTCCCTACCCTTTACCAAAAAATCCCTGGTTACCAGCATTTTCTCCTTTTCCCACTATGATTTCAAAAGGCTTCTATCTCAGGGTCGTAAAATCTAGAGATTGTAGAGATTGGTACAGGGTTAAGTGAAATGATTTAAGTAATTTAAATATTTTTACAACAGACAAACAGATTTTCAATTCTACACAATCATTTTTTTTCATAATTAAGAAATATTTCTCTACCTTAGAAAAACTTGTTAGAGGTTGATTAGTTATGTTATCAAAAAAAAAGTACTTGTGTTTTGAAAAAAAAACTTTTATGTGAAACAGTGCATGAGTCAATCAAGAAAAAGAAAGAAAACCACAAAAATTACAAAACAAGTGTACCTCTGTTGTTCAATATTAACAATATGTTTTTTGGAAAAACAACCATCTTTCAGTTTCATTGAAAATACATGATGATCCAATTATTTCTTTTTGAAAAGAAACACTCAGGCTAACCAAACAATCACTCAGGTCACAATTATGAAAAGGAGAAACACAACTATAACATAACAAGGATACCACTGTTGTACAACATCAGAATATGGTGTCAGGAGAAACAAGCACACTCAATTTGAAATAAATAATAATCCATTTTTTTTTTAAAGTACAGTTAAATATGTAAATACAAACTTGCCCGAGCACGAATAATATAAAAGACAACCGCAAATGTTACGAAACAAGTGTACCTCTGTTACAAACACAGTTTTGGGAGAAACAAGCATCCCTCATTAAAAATACATGATAGTTCATACATTTATTAATGTAATTACATCCTGTTGGTCAACCTACAGGTAAGTTCAACAGATAAAAGGTAACCCTTTGACATACAAGCCTGGGTTTCAACAACCCTAAAGAAAAGAGCATTTCAAAACATCAGAGGGAATGCAGAAATTGCTGCTTTAAGTTAAGTAACCTTTGCAAGCAAAGTCAGACACTTTGTATTACGTTTTAAGTTGTTGTTACTTTTTTTTGCAAGCCTCTGTAGTACAGTCAATAGCATACAGTGTCAAAAAACATAAGGTCTGTGGTTTAAATCCAACGCTCAGCTGGGATCCTTTGTGGCCCAATGGTGAGGTGTGGGGCTCCTGGTCGGGAGGATACGGGTTCAAGCTCCACTCAATCCTCTGAGTTTATTGTGGAAGTGTCCTTGGATTAGACACCTCAAAGCCCTAGCCTAGCAATGGTAAAACCCAAGAAATACATTTTACAAGTATATGTCAGCTTTCGCTGTTGTACAACTGAAATAATGTTGAAAGCAGTGCAAAACACCATTAAATCAATGTAAATAAAAAAAAGCACAGCCAATGTCTTTCTGGAGCCTATTGATATCATCACCCCAGATCATTTTTTGACAATGGTTGGGTGGAAAAGAAGCCAGTTGCTTAGGAAGAATTTTGTGCGAAGTACTGGTGAAAGAAACTTCAGGAAAGCACGGATTGGTGCACTGGCTGTCAAGATATTAATGAAATAATGTCAAAAACAGTCTAAAACACAATACAATCACTAATTTTTTGGAAAGACTGTATTTGCCTGTGTTGTACTGGGTTAACTCTTTACCAAACGACAAAATATTAGACTTGTCCAAATTGAAAGCATATGCAGACAACAAAATAAATGAGACTTAAAAATTGAAACTTGACTTTAGAAGAGTAGAAAACATTGTGGGAAAAGGAGAAAGTGCTGGTTACCAGCATTTTTTCCTATTCCCACTATGTTTTCAAAAGGATTATTCCTTGGGGTCGTTAAAGTTAGGATTGTGTGGTAAAGAGTTAACAAACTTAACCCATTACCTCACAATCCCTACTTTTGACGCCCTTGAGAAAGAAGCCTTTAGAAAACATTGTGGGACAAGGAGAAAATGCTGGTAACCAGCATTTTCTCCTTTTCCCACAATGTTTTCTACCCTTCACAAAACAAATTTCAAATTTTCAGTCACTTTTGTCGTCTGCAAGTGCTTTCAATTTAAACCAGTCTAAAATATTGTCGACTGGTAATGGGTTAACCTATGGCCTTTAAGAAATTTATATCAGTTTCATGCTGTTATTTGACTCTTTACCAAAATGCTAAAAGTTTTAGACCTCTCAAAAATTGAATGCATTTAATAATTATGCAGAAAACAAATAAACAGTGTCAAAAATGATCAAATTCGTCATTGAAAGGTTAGAAAACATTTTGGGAAAAAGAAAAAATTTTGGTTACCAGTATTTCAGCATTATCTCATTTTCTCACAATGCTTTCAAAACTTTTATTTTTCTCAGAGTTGTTAAATATAGGAATTTGTGGTAAAGCCTTAGTCCTTTACCAATTAATTCCATCTTTTTACAACCAAGAGGAAAAGGGCTTTTGAAAACATTGTGGGAAAAGGAGGAAATGCTGGTAGCCAGCATTTTCTCCTTTTCCTACATTTTCCACACCTCTACGAATAAATTTCAGTTTTTGAGAATTATTTATTTTTATCTGCAAATGCTTTCAATTTCTGCCAATCCATTTTTTTTTTTTAGTTTGGTAAAGAGTCAATTTATGTTGATAAAACATTTTACAAGGACATTAAATTTTTATTTCATGCTTTCCAGTAGGATATCAAGAAATAGCAGTGAATATATTTTTCGATATTACACGGGTACGACCAGTGAAAATACTGATTTTCATGTTCTTGTTGCCTAGGTTAATTGCACGTGCCTCGCAACCAGATGGAAATATGACGTCATTTACCTTACATTTCTCGCGCTTAATGTAATATTGTAATGCGTTGCTATGTGGATGGGGTATGCCACAGAGAATAACTGGAAAAGAACTGTACTGGATATTGATAAAGCTCTGACACTTGTGAAAATATTACCAATGGTGTCCTTTTGATGAAATAAATCTTGATCCTTCAACGAAAAAAACAAATATCCTCTATGTATGCCCTTTACTGCATTGTTTCTTCATGCATCAACCCTTTATCACACACTCATAGTTTCAAACACGTATAGGAAGAAAGCTTTTGAAAATACTGCGTAAAAAGGAGAAAATAGTGGTTTCCACAATATTTTCCGCCCACCAAAAACAATTACACAATCAATTTTGTTGTCTGCAAGTGCTTCGAATATAGAAAGGTCCAAACTTTCGGTCCTTTGATAAAGAGTTAAAAGGTAAACCTGTGACCTTTGAAGACATTTGTTTCTGTTACGTGCTGTTGTTTAAAGGTTGACTCTAAGTGGGAGTCATTTTTCAAAATATAATCTTTTTTTTTTTGCAATTTCCTCTCTGCTTTGTTCTTTTATAATCCTCCATTCCTTTTTTTTTTTGCAAAACTTCAGGCACATACTGTACAATTCAAAGACCAATGCATGGGTGATAAAAATTGTTAATTCCAATCCATTAACAAAATAAAATTTTGGACTAGTCCAGATTCAAAGCATTTGTAGATGACAAAATATATGTGAATCAAAAATTGAAATTTGATTTGAAAAGGATATGAAAGCATTGCGGCAAAAGGAGAAAATGCTGGTTGCCAGCATTTTCTCCTTTTCCCACAATGTTTTCAAAAGGCTTCTTTCTCAGGGTCCTCAAAAGTAGGGATTGTGTGGTAATGGGTTAAGCAAGCAATTGACTCTTTATCTTAATTTGGCTCTTTATCATATAGGTAAAAAATGGGTACTGTAAATCATATTAATGCACTTACTGTTGCTGTAACCAGCATTTTCTCCTTTTCCAGTGACATTTGCAA
Source organism: Tridacna crocea (assembly GCA_943736015.1). Classification (NCBI taxonomy): domain Eukaryota; kingdom Metazoa; phylum Mollusca; class Bivalvia; order Cardiida; family Cardiidae; genus Tridacna; species Tridacna crocea. Next base: position 70,133,478 of record OX031057.1, read on the forward strand.
ACGTTTTCTCTCTGGGATCATTAAACTTTTATATTGTTCAGTAAAGTAGAAAACAGTGAGGAAGAAAGTGCCTCTTCATCAAATAGGTATTGAATGGGTATGTAAATTATATTGAATCGCAAACTGTTGTGGTAACCAACATTTTCTCCTTTTCCCACAATGTTTTTTTTAAAAAACCCATTTCTCTGGGTCGTTAACCCTTTAACACACAATGCCGATTTTTGGCAACCCTGAAATTGAAGCCTTTTGAAAACATTGTGGAAAAAGGAGAAAATGCTGGTAACCAGCATTTCCTCCTTTTCCCACAATGTTTCCTACCCTTCCCACGCAAATTTCAATTTTTGAGCCATACTTCTATTGTTGTCTACAAATACTTTCAATTTGGACTGGTCTACAATTTTGTTGTTATGAATGGGTACTGTAAATTAAACCAGCATTTTCTCCTTTTCCCACAATGTTTTCAAAACCCCCATTTCTCTGGGTCGTTCAATCTCAGAATTGTTTGGTAAAAGGCACAACTAGAAAACAATGAGTCAGAAAGTGACTCTTCATAGTGGAGGTAGAGAAATCTGTATCATTAATTATTGATGTCAGAAATCCATAGTATCTGATCTTTCTATTCATTATCCTTTTGATCCTTAACCACAAAAATCCCAAGTTTTCACAAAGCTGAAGAAGAGGTTTTTTGAGAACATTTTGCGAAAAATAAGAAAATGCTGGGTGTTGGTTGTGTCATTCCCTGCATAAGTATTTGGTGAATAAACGGGAGAATTTCTTTCTGTTTAAAGTGTTCCCATTTAAAATTCAACACACCAACAAACACTATTGCTTTGCTTTGAATATATTCTCTTTGGCATTTTCCCTGTAAATATAGACACCAGCCCCTCTTTCAATTTCTATTATAATGTACATCATGGATGAATAACTCGTAAGATGTAAGGAGGTTTTGAGGGGTGTGTCATTTCAAGCCAATGAGAAAGTTACAGTTCCGGAACATCGGAGACAGCGAATAGCGCACATTTATATATGATGTGAAGAGTGGTTGTAGCTTTCATGCAAAAGTCTGAAACGTGGTTACTAAGGCTAGACGCCGTTTGCCCCTAGCTAAAAATCCTCGAAAGCAATATGGATAAACAAGACAAATTGTATTAACATCATTCCAACTATCAGGTTATGGATAATCAACAAAATTTGATTCAACATTATTTCAGCTATCAGGGCATGGTTAAGCAATATGAATTGATCCATTTCAACATCATTCCAACTATCAGGGCACAGATAGACAACATGAATTGATCAAATTTAACAGTTTTTCAGCTATCAGAGCAGAGATAGACAACATGAATTGATCAATATAAACAATATTTCAGCTATCATGGCGCAGATAGGCAACATGTAATGATCAACTTCAACGTTCTTTCAGCTATCAGGGCATGGACAGGCAACATATTAAATTGATCCAATTCAACAATATTTTAGCTATCAGGGCAATGAATAGGCAACACGAATTGATCAAATTCGACATTGTTTCAGCTATCAGGGCACAGAGGGGCAACATCAATTGATTAAATTCAGTATTATTTCAGCTAGCAGGGCACAAATAGGCCACATGAATTGATCATATTCAACAATATTTCAGCTATAAGGGCAATAGATAGGCAACATGAATTGATCCATTTCAACATTATTTCAGCTATCAGGGCAATGAATAGGCAACATGAATTGATCAATTTTGACATTATTTCAGCTATTAGGGCACAGATAGGCAACATGAATCAATCAAATTCAATATTATTTAAGCTATCAGGGCACAAATAGGCCACATGAATTGATCATATTCAACAATATTTCAGGCCACATGAATTGATCATATTCAACAATATTTCAGCCATTAGAGTACGGATAGGCAACATGAGTTGATCCAATTCAACATTATTTCAGCTATCAGGTCATGGATAGACAATACGAATTGATCCATTTCAGCAATATTTCAGCAACCACATCACAGATAGGCAACATGAATTGATCACATTCAACAACATTTCAGCAATCAGGTCAGGGACAGGCAACATGAATTGATCAAATTCAACAACATTTCAGCAATCCAGTCAGGGACAGGCAACATGAATTGGTCAAATTCAACAATATTTCAGCAATCAGGGCACATATAGGCAACAGGAAATGGTCATATTCAACAATATTTCAGCTATCAGGGCAATGGATAGGCAAAATACATTGATTAAATCCAGAAATATTTCAGGTATCAGAGCAATGATAGGCAACATGAATTGATCAAATTCAACATTATTATTATACATTATTTATTATTAAAATTTGTGGGAAAACAAGAAAATGCTGAAAAAACCAGCACTGTCTCTTTGTCTTACAATGATTACTACTCTATCAAAGACACATTTAATCCAAAGCCAGGAAAAGCCAGGAAAAGCTATAGTTGTTCCTTGAAACTGAAAGAAAAACTTTTTTTAACTCTTTACCAAACAATAAAATTTAAGACTTCTTCGAATTGAAAGCATTTTGCAGACAATAAAATTTATGTGACTAAAAAATTGAAATTTGTGCTGGGAAGGGTAGAAAACAATGTGGGAAAAGGGAGAAAATGCTGGTTACCAGCATTTTCTCCTTTTCCTGCAATGTTTTCAAAGGCTTTTTTTCTCTGGGTACTTAACAGTTGGGATTGTGTAGTAAAGAGTTAAATGCACAGAAATTCAAAATGATACAATCTCAAAATGATAGAAAAGGCTTGATATTGCTCTGCAGAGGAAAGGGTTTAAAGAGATTTCAGTGATGAATATTTTATGAGATTTGATTGGCTAAAACTGACAGAGATACTGATTCTTCAATAGCTGGTTCCAGGCACAAGATAAATTGGTTCCCATGTAGAGATTTAAAGGTTAAGACCGAACATTAATCCCCGCTGAGCTCAATAAATGAAAAGGACATTCTTCAAAGATGTGGCGTCTATGATACAAAATAAAGCATCCTCATAATTAAGCTTTCAGTTGAATTAACAATATTTTCTACCCTGTCAAAGACAGAAATCATCATTTTTGCAACATTGATATTGTTGTCTGAAAATGTTTTCGATTTGGACAAGTCTATATTTTTGTTGTGTGGTAAAGAGTTAAATAATATCCTGCTGTCTCCCAAGTCTTATTCATTTTCTAACCATTTTGGGTAAAAAAGTGTATTAACTCATTACCATACGAAAATTTTTTTGGTTTGTCCAAATTGAAAGCATTTGCAGACGACAAAATAAAAGTGACTGAAAATTTGAAATTAGTTTTGTGAAGGGTAGAAAACATTGTGGGAAAAGAAGAAAATGCTGGTTACCAACATTTTCTCCTTTTCCCACAATGTTTTCAAAAGCTTTCCTTTACAGGGTCATTAAAAGTCAGGATTGTGTGGGAAAGAGTTAAGAGAGACAACTCTATCATACTGGTGATGATAAGCATTGGGCCCAAACCAAGAATGGTGAACCCCAGAAAATAAGAGAGCTGCTACTGCTCCACAGATAACCAATTGGGCTTAAAGGTGGCCCTTCAGATTTTGGAACAAAATCTTTACAAATATACAAAAAAAAAATCATCCGTATTCTCCCAAAGCCTTTTAATTTTCATTCATAAAACCCCAGTGGCTGAAAACCATCTGATAGCAAGAGAAATTAGAGATTTACTACGGCCCAGGTCGACACCGACAGGAAACGCTGTCTATTTTTTCATGAGCAACTCGCTCATTTACAAACCTGCAATGCACAGAAGAAGCTTCAAACATAGCGCTCAAAGAAGACATTATAGAAAATAATTATAAGTTTGTTATGTTATGGAATTTAAGCATCATTAGTCACATGCCAGCCACTTGACATTCCCACAATGCTTTTTGGTTTCTGGCGGGAAATCTAAAAATACCCTAGGAGGCTACATAACCCTTTAGCCTTTTACCACACAATGCCGACTTTTGACGCCCCTGAAAAAGAGGCCTTTTGAAAACATTGTGGGAAAAGAAGAAAATGCTGGTAACCCACATTTTCTCCTTTTCCCCACAATGTTTTCTACTCTATCAGAGAAAAATTTCACCATTAAGCCACACTGAAATTGTCGTCTGCAAATGCTTTCAACTTCGACAAGGCTAAAATTTTGTCATCTGGTAAAGAGTTAACTCTTTACCACACAATCCCGACTTTTAACAACCCTGTGAAAGAAGCCCTTTGAAAACATTGTGGAAAAAAGAGAAAATGCTGGTAACCAGCATTTTCTCCTTTTTCCACAATGTTTTCAAACCCTTCCCAAAGCTAATTTCAATTTTTCAGTCACCTTTGATTTGTTGTCTGCAAATGCTTTCAATGTGGACCAGTCTAAAATTTTACCGTTTGTTAAAGAGTTAAGTGAACACCGTCAAAAAAAATTTTTTTTTGTAATTTTATGATTCTTAATCATTGATGATTTGTATTGTTTTTTCTTATAAATTTCAGTGATATATATTTTTTAAATAGGTGAGATGTGAAAAATCTAAATACCCACCTTTAAAACCATGGATTGCTGGTTCGAATCCCCAGCTCTGCAAGTTTCTTTCTGAGGTCTGATGATCCTCATTGCAACAGGATTCATTCCTCTCTCATATTTGATCATAGTTTTCACAATGCTTATGTGGAAAAGCAGCCATTGCCTTGAAAAGAGCAATGTATAAAGGAGCAGTAAAAGACATTCCTTGGGGAAAGCAAGGGTAGGCACAATAACCTGTATGATATGATCAAAATAACATTGAAAATAGCATTGAGCACTATACAAGCAAGCAATATAACTGTATTACGCCCGTAGTAAAATAGAATGCATCATAAAACGGCAACTAAATATTCAGTATGAGGGAAAAGGGCACCCAGTGTTTGTCGGAATGTCAAGCTCAATACAGAGTTTTATTTATCACCCAATCAGGGCCCTATACATAATTGATGAGGCCTTGTACACAGGATGCCATCAGCCATATTTACTTTATAGGCTTGTTCTATATTCCAAGTTTAACCTCTCAAGCGTACTTCGCAAGTACAGTTGCCATTGTGGCCAGTACAGATCAAGATCAAACAACACAAAATGTGCAATCTGATCTTAGATCTACACTGTCCACTTTGCTGAAACACTGTTGTCAGAAAGAAATGAACTCAACTCCTGCTAGCTATACTATGCCCAAATGCAGTGAAAGCAATTGAGGAGTCACAAGTTTGAAACACAATTTTTCCAGCTATACCAAAATTCTGCTTGAGGAATGCTGTAAGTTTATTCCTTAATTGTGAGCATTTGAAGATGACAATATAGATCTGAATTTAAAAACTGAACTTTGTGTATGGAAGAATGGAAAACATTATGGGGAAAAAAAGAGAAATTTCAAATTGTCATTTACTTTCATTCTGTCGCCTGCAAAATATTGCTTTCAATTTGGATAGGCCTAAAATTTTGTTGTTTTGTAATGAGTTAATTCATTTAACCTCTTGAACATCTTTGATAGTCACAACTTCAAAAGACAATCCAGGTTGTGAAAAAGGGATAATAAACATAATGAGGTAGGCTGGTCCTTGGACATCCATAAAAGTTACCAATAGCAAAAAGTATTGACCCATGTCAGACTGCACTGGCTGACATGGGTCATTACTTATTGCTTTAACATCAAGCCCCGTTTTCATGAAGAAAAGCTAATTTTGTTCTTTAGCCACAATGTTGCTCAAGGGTGATCATTTACAAAAACAAAGTCATCTCCTGTGTGAAATGTCAATCAACTGCCAGTCATAGGTGGGGGTACACATGTACAGCTGATACACCCTTTACCAAACAATCCCAGATTTTCGTCATCATGACGCTTGGAAAAAAGGCTTTTGAAAACATTACGGAAATAGAAGGAAATGCTGGTAATCAGCATTTTTTTTTTTCTTTTCTTGTACTGTTTTCAGTCCTATCTGGGACCTACAGTTCATTTGAGCTAATTTTGCACATAGCATCTGCAGATCTTTTGAATTTTAGAATCAGTCTAAAATTCATTGTCTGGGTAAGGGTTAACCCTTTCCCAAACAATCCCTGGTTTTTACGGGTCTGGAATAGTAGCCTTTTGAAAACATTGTGGGAAAAGGAGAAAATGCTGGTAACCAGCATTTTCTCCTTTTTCCACAATGTTTTCTACCCTATCATGGACAGAAATCATCTTTTTAGCAAGAGTTGAATTGTCGTCTGCAAATGCTTTCAATTTGGTCTAGTCCAAAAGTTTGTCGTTTGGGAAAGGGTTAAGCCATGTCCAAAACAATCACGTTTGACCACCACAAGTACTGACTGACTGACTGATCCATTGATTGATCCATTGATTGATCCATTGATTGATGAATTTATAGTGTTAACCGCCATTTCAAAATTATTTCAGTTATATTGCAATTGCCAGTGCATTTATCCAAGCTTTCCTGGACATTCCTTTAGCAGTACTCTGAAGGATACTCTTTCAAAGCACCGGCTGCTTTCCCAGATAACCATCATTGAAAGAGTAGTCAGCAGTGACAGAGGTATGACTCCTGTCGGCAATGTCAATCACAAATCCTCAGAAAGAAATTTCCCAAGGGGATCAAACCTGCGACCTCCCATTCTCAAGCTCTGCATGCCACCAACTGAGCGACTGGAGCTTTGCACCAAAGAGAAAAAACTTTGTGGGAAAAGTAAAACAGGCAGCTGCATATTCTTCTTTTCTTACAAAGTTTTTTCTTCCCTATGAAAAACTTGTAAGACCCATTCTTCAAGCTACATTTTAGTATTTGTCTGAAAATGCATTTTTTTTTTTAATACTAAAATTTAGGGTACAAAACAATTACTGAAAAGGAAAAAATGCTTGTTACAAGCACTTTTCACAAATTATTGAAAAAAGGTTGATTGTCCAGCATTGTTAAAACACGTAAAAATCTGGTAACTCCTTATCAAACAGTCCCAGATTTTGACCACCTTTGGACAAAAAACCTTTGAAAGCATTGTATGAACAGGAGAAATTGCTGATAACCAGCATTTTCTCCTTTTCCCACAATGTTTTCTACTCTATCAAGGACAAATTCTGCCATTTAAGATATCTTCAATTTATCATCTACAATTGCTTTCATTTTGGTACAGTCTGAATTTTTTTCATTTGGTTAAAAGTTAATCTCTTTAACCCTTTACCACACAATCCTGACTTTTCACGACCCTAAGAAAGAAGTCTTCTGAAAACATTGTAGGAAAAGGAGAAAATGCTGGTTACCAGCATTTTCTCCTTTTTCTACAATGTTTTCTTCCCTTCCCAAAACAAATTCAATTTTTGAGTCACATTAATTTTGTCATCCACAAACGCTTTCGATTTGGACAAAGCTAAAATTTTGTCATCTGGTAAAGAGTTAAAAAAACATGGCAGGGGGTAAGTGATAAGAAGTCATTGCAAAGATTACAGGGGATTTCCTGGTGGTTTTTGACCAATATTTTATCTTTACTCTTCACCACATAATCCCAAATTTTAAATCAAATGATATTTGATATTTTGGGCAAAGACTTTGAAAAACATTGCTGGTAACCTGCATTTTCTCCTTTTTCCTCAATGTTTTCTACCGTATGAATGACAAATCAAATCATTTTAGATCTAGTTACATTTAAATTGGTGTCTACAAATACTTTCAATTTGGCAATGTTGAACAATTTGTCGCATAATAAAGGGTTAAGTCATATTCTCTTATACCTACCTGCTCTAGATCTACATGTAACAGGCGACTCTTGAAAACATGAGGGCCATCTTAACAAACAGATTTTTTGCCTCTTTAGGCAAGTTGGTTTAATTTGGATATTTTTCACAAAGGCAATTGAATTCTGCTAGATTTAGATATAGCACACGGAGAGTTCAATCATCCATCTTTCTCTTTCCTCTGTTCTTTCTATCATGTGTCTGTCGTCTGCTGCGAGGGGACGAGATGAACTGCGCGTGTGAATATCTTTAGTTTGGATGCGGTATCACAAAATAAAACGATCACAATTTTAAAAAAAAAAGCCAGGATTTTCAAAATTGTTACCTGTAGCCCTGACGTCGTCTCGGATTGGTCAACAAAACATGATTAACAAAAGCAGCTGGTCTAGATGAAAGCACACATGACAACTACTCCCGCCATTTGTAAACAAATCAACGCCCACCAAAGAAGAGCATTTCAAGGGAGGTAACTGAAATTTATCGTATTTCCTATCATTCAGGCTTTTCTTTCCCGCCAAACTTGGGAACAGTTGCCCTTTTTCTTGTTCTTTTTTTTAGTAGCGTAGCCTAGTGGTTAACATACGATCCCCTGTTTATTAACGATCCTAAAGAGAAGGATATTGAAAAAGAGCGCGGGAAAAGGAGATTACCGTTTTCTCACAGTGTTTTCTACCCTGTCATCAGCTAGACGTCTAGATCTAGTCTATTTTTTCCCCCAGCATATCTATAGATCTATTCGGATGTACAGAAGTAATCATTAAATAAAAGTTTCCATCTGCGAATCCTTTCAATTTGCTTCCTGTCAAAGTCATGGTTTGGTAAAAAGTATAGATCTACCAGTTGGGTAGTCTTGAGGATTCCCAGTCCAGTCCTGACGGGCCCTAGATCTATATTTCATCCTCTGCCAAGGCTCTGGATTTTTCATTGGGCTGGTTTGGGGAAAAGCATTTAGACGGGTATAAGCCTATTCTTAAAATTCAGAAAATTATTCACAAATACACAATCTTTCGCAGCGATGTTCGTGACTGAAATAATGTACATCTAGATCTAATAGATCTAATCCTTCAAGCGACCAGAACGCAAATCAATCAATTTTTTTTTTTGTTTATTGCCATCACCATCATAATTTTGTTGTTATCGTCGACTTCGTTGTTGTTTTTACTGTTGCTAATCTTCTTCTTCTGATTTGTTCATCATTTCTTTTCAAGTTTACTCAGCATGCATTGACAGTGCTTTTATCTTGATCGATGCTTTTCATGTTCCACTCGTTAAATTGCATCTACAAAGATATTTCATAGATAGACGAGTCATGGGCCTATTTAAAAGGTGTGTCCGCCAGACATTTAAGGATAGGGGATCCGATTTGAATTCGTGTAACATCGCCTTTCATCGCCGATAAAACGTACGGATTCGACTAAGACTCGGACAATCCGTAATAGATCGGCCGATAGACGCTGGATCCCCGCATGGATTACAGCACTCAGCCGATTCCATTATCTCCCGCTAGATGGCATTCTATAAATACTCGAATCTTCGAAGAATATGTCACGGGCAGACAACGCATACCTACATAAAATTTGGCTCCCGACCGTTGTCTGCGCATGTCATATTCTTCGAAGATTCGAGTATTTATAGAACGCCATCTAGCGGGAGATAATGGGCTCCCGACACCCGAAGTATGCCGAATGCGATTGCAGATTACCCGAGTCAGTACGATTTGGGCGATGAAAGCCGATGTTACATGAATCCTATAAGGATGCTCTGTCTCTAAAAGGTGCAATGATGAGGGTCGCACTAAAACATTTGAAGTGTAATTATTCGCATATAGCCTCCCCCCTTTGTTTCTTGTGCAAGTACAACTGCTATGCTGGTTTAATTAACCCTTTACCAAACAATCCCTGGTTTTTACCACCCTGAGATATAAGCCTTTTGAAGACATTGTAGGAAAAGGAGAAAATGCTGGTAACGAGCATTTTCTCCTTTTCCCACAATGTTTTCTTCCCTGCTGGAAACAAATTTCAAAATTTGAGTTACGTTTATTTTGTTGTGATTTCAATTTGGACCAGTCTAAAATTATGTCGTTTGATAAAGACTTAAATCGTTCAATAAAAATAATATCTCAAATGCCAATTTATAAATGTCAGATTCTAGATCTCCTGACGCCTATCTCCCAACACTAGTTTATCCCTTGAGGCGCCTTTGGCAGCTATAATACTTCTGGGTCAAAATAGATCAAGATCTGACTGCACAAAAGGCGCAGTCTGATCATTGATATGCACTGTCCACTTTGTTTAAACAATGGAGGAAAAAAACGGAAAATGCAATTATTTTGGTCTTATTTTTAGATTAAAGGTGTTGAATGTTGGTGGGTTTATTTGTTGCCACTCTCAGGGTTAAACTTATTTCTGTCTTCTTTATCTTTCCTCGTTTCATGTTTGGACACAATGGACGAATCGAAACCGGTAGGTATCCACCATCTCTCTTCCTCTCTCTTTCTCTCATATTGCCATGTCTGCATAGCTCTCTCTCTCTCTCTCTCTCTCTCTCTCTCTCTCTGTATTGCTGTCTTTCTCTTTCTCCCTCATTGTTCTCTATTATGTGCCTGTCTGTGTGTCTGTCTGTTTGTCTGTGTGTGTCTGTCTGTGTGTCTAGCTGTCTCTCTCTCTCAAAAGAGTACACAAAAAATAATTTCCAACGTTCCAAACACCGCTCGATACAGTATTACCTGTGCAGTAACTTGAAATTCACTTTCGTTTTTGAACTCCTTACCAAATTCTAACTCTTTACAAAACAACAAAATTTTAGACTGGTCCAACTTAAAAGCATTTGCAGATGGCAAATATCTGAAATGAGCCACGTTTAAATCTTTACCAAACAATAAAATTTTGGACTTATCCAAATTGAATGCACTAGCAGGCGACAAAATAAACTTAACTAAAAAAAAATCAAAACTTATTTCGCACAGGGTAAAAAACATTGTGGGAAAATGAGAAAATGCTGGTTACCAGCATTTTTCCTTTTCCCACAATGTTTTCAAAAGTCTTCTATATCAGGTTCGTAAAAACCAGGGATTGTGTGGTAAAGGTTTTACCCTTAAAGCAATTTTTCCTAAAGCTGCCGTTGCCGACAACGTAGATAAAAGATTAGACTGCACAAAACCTGCAGTCTGAATTTTATCTACATTGTCCGCTAGGCTGAAACAGTAGGCTAAAGACAACAGACTGCCACGGAAATTCAACTATCTGGGTCTTATACGTCTAGAATGAAAATATCCTTTGGTTTTAATTCTTTACTAAACATTCACTGGTTTTCACGACCTTGAGAAGAAATCCTATTAAAAACATCGTGGAAAAAGGAGAAAATGCTGGTAACCAGCATTTCCTCCTTTTCTTAGGATGTTTTCTACCCTTCTCAAAACAAAGTTCAATATTTGAGTCATATTATTTTTGTCGTCTGCAAATGTGTTCAATTTGTACGAATCTAAAATTTTGCCGTTTTAAACCCGAGGCTGCTAAACACGACTCTCTGACCTTTTGCGGACAGCGTAGATCAAGATTAGACTGTACAGACCATGTAGTCTGATCTTGGATCTATACTGTCCGATAAGGCGATATCTTTCCTTCAAAAGTACCTCTTAAATATGTGGTTTTACTCTCAGCTTGAAGTTTTCATTTCACTTACTCAGCAGATAAGGGTCGAAAGATTGTATTTTTGTTCCATATTTTTGCTTGTCCTGATTACTAGTTGAAAGGCTTGTAATTCAGAAATTTATTTTAAAAAAAATCACGAAAAACGCTAATTACTTTTATCACGTTCCAGGAGTTTTTAGGTATACATATTGTTGTTTGAAGTAAGATAAGCCATTTCGGCAGCCATAGGTTCCCTGGTAATTATTTCACCTGTGTAAAAATAACGAATTCGCCGGTAATTCCAGCCTCAGTACCAAAATTGGACGAGTCCAACTGTGAAAGGTAAGAAGTCAAATTCTGTTACAGACCCTTACATTAAACAACAAGTTTAACCACAAAACTAAATAGCAAATTGTATTTTTTAGGCCTATTTTAATTTAGTGTTGTCATTTCAATATCCGATTTTTAGCCGAGAAAACTAAACTATTTGAAAGTGTTCAAAGAAATTCTGCGTGATTCATCTTTCGCACCCGTCACGATTTCCATAGATCCGTCCAGGTAATTGGTTGAAGTTAGGTGAACTTGAAAACGAGCAGGGTCAAAAAGTCTTTAAAGTTTACAAAAAACTCGATATTTCACAGGAAATTTACGATTCACGAACGAAATCGGTATCTGTCTACAGAATTTTATGTAGATATCGTCTATATCGTTTTGTTGTTGTGAGTTTTCAAATTTTATTCTCAGTTAATTACACTTTCGAGTTAGATGGAAGTTCGATTTTATGGTACGGTATAAGTTTAGCTGATTTTGTATTTCTTCTGTCTATAAATGTATTTAATTCTTTATTGGATGACAAAATTTAAGACCAGAGCTCCAGATAGAGGGAGTGATTTTGATTTCAGATTTGAAAATATTGATTATTCTCCGCTAAACCCTATGTTATGGGTACTCATTAGAATCGTCTCATCGAGACGATTCTAATGAGTACTCATAACATAGGGTTTAGAATAGAAATAATGGATTTAGGTTACTATCACTCCCTCTTAACTGGAGCTCCGTAAGACTTTTCCAAACTGAAAGCAATTGTAGACAACAAAATAAAAGTGATTCTGAAACCAAAGGTTGTTTTTTTTTTAACGGAAGAAAACATTGTGGGAATAGGAGAAAATGCTGGATAGCAGCACTGTCTCCTTTTCCCACAATGTTTTTGAAAGTTCTTTCCTTCAGGGTCGTTGAAAATATGATTTTTTTTGTAAAGGGTTAGCTCTTAACCTGTTGACAAAATTTTAGGATTGTCCAAACTGAAAGCATTTGCAGACAACAAATTAGACGTAGATTTAACCTTTCCCAAACAATCCCTGGTTTTTACGGGTCTGGAATTGTAGCCTTTTGAAAACATTGTGGGAAAAGGAGAAAATGCTGGTAACCAGCATTTTCTCCTTTTCCCACAATGTTTTCTACCTTATCATAGACAGAAATCATCGTTTCAGCAAGAGTTAGATTGTCGTCTGCGAATGCTTTGGATTTGGTCTAGTCCAAAAGTTTGTCATTTGGGAAGGGGTTAAAGAAAATATTCTGTCCTCAATAGACCAGAAATTAGGCAAGGATTGATTGATTGTATAGTGTTTAACATTGTTTTCAACATTATTTCAGTTATATCTGTGCACCTATCCATGTGTTCCAGGAGTGCCTTTTAACGCTACTTCACACAATTTTCTCTCAAAGCCACTGGCTGCTTTCCCACATAATCATCGTTGAAATAATGGTCAGCGGTGGGAGAGGAATGAATTCTGTCGCTGTGACTATCATCAATTTTTGGAGAGAAATTGGCAGAGCCAGGGATCAAGACCAGGGATCGAACTGTGGATTTTAGATTAAAGAGTTGTCTGTCACACTTTTCTTGCAGATATAAAAACATGGTAGATTGAAAACATGGCAAGATACAAGTCAAGAACGAGACCTTTCCATGTGCCGTCATCCAGTTACAATATAACAGACAGAGAAGATTCCGTAAGTAATGAGGTCAAATCTGGATTGTAATGCTTGTTTCATTATTAATCCCTTACCACACAATCCAGGGTCCAAAAAAGCCACTCATCCACTCGTCATTACTATTTAAAATTTGGTTAGGGCAAGTGGAGTATCCTTTTTTGCCTAAACTGTAGGACGAGTGCAAAATGGCAGAAAGACAAGTAAGAATTCTGAAATATTTTGGACCCTTCAATCCCAAATTTTAATTGAATACGTGAAGTTTTGGTAAAAACGCTTTGGCCAGCTGAAAGGTGCCAAGTAGGGAGTTTTGTCCAAATGTTAATTTAACCCTTTACTCCATAGATACTCATTTCTACACATTGCTTGTAGGAGCCTTTGGAAAACATTGTGGCAAAAGGTGAAATTGCTCGTGACGAGCAATTTCACCTTTTGTCACAATGTTTTCTATGCTATCTAAAGGTGTCATATACACATATGAAATGGTTTCATCCTGGCTGTTATTTAGGGTCAATTAGAGATACCATAGAAATGCCTTATGGGGTAAAGGGTTAAAGTGTCTGTTATAGATATGACCCATACTCTGTGAAAAGGGGACTTAATCCATCTGCGAAAAGTATTGACCCAGGTCAGCTTGCATAGCCCATGCAGGTGGACCTGGGCCCAAACTTATCACTTTCGGTCAATTTTCTACATCTCAAAGGACCTGTCTATCTACAGATTAAGATTATGGATCCATAATGATATAAGGACTTGCCCGGCATCATGTATTATGGAGATGCATTAAGTCCCCTTTTGCCAGAGAATGACTAATATGTTTTAAAAAAATTGTGGGAAAAGGAGATGTCATATGTGAAATGATTAACTCATGAATAAACAAGGAAATATTGGGATTGTCAAGATGGAAAGCATTTGCAGATGACAAAATAAAAGTGACTGAAAATTTGAAATTTGTTTTGTGAAGGGTAGGAAACATTGTGGGAAATGGAGAAAGTGCTTGTTACCAGCATTTTCTTTTTTTCCCACAGTGTTTTCAGAAGGCTTCCTTTTCAGAGTCGTCAGTGATAAAGAGTTAAAGTACAACTTATTTGAAAATATTTGTGGGGAAAATAGGAATTTTCTTGGAACCTGTAAATCCTTTTTGCTTATGGCGCCAAAGACATTTGAAGACACTAAAGGAAATGAAAATTTACTCACAACAAGCAATTTCACCTTTACTCAAAGCTATTTGTATGTCATCAGATTAATTCTTTACCAAATGACAACATTTTAGACTGGTCCAAAATCAAAGCATATGCAGATGACAAAATTAACACAACTCAAAAACTGAAACTTGTACTGGGAGGGTAGAAAAGATTGTGGGAAAAGGAGAAACTGCTGGTTATCAGCAGTTTCTCCTTTTCCCACAATGTTTTCAGAAGGCTTCTATCTCAGGGTTGTAAAAACCTGGGAATGTTTGGTAAAGGGTTAAAACATCCTTGTCTGGTGAATGTGGTTGCAAGGTAGAGTGTTGGCCTCTTAACAAAAAGGTCCCAAGTTCTATACCCGGGAATGGATGTCAATTTTGGGATTTGTCATTGGCCCACACATTTGGTATGAGTACTGGTGTAGTTTTGAGGAATTTAGTATCGGGAGAGATTAGTATAATTTGTAAGAACTTGTTTCTCATTCAATGTAAAATGAATATGTTTAACTCTTTACCACACAATCTCGACTTTTAACCACCCTGAAAGAAAGCTTTTGGAAAACATTGATCGAAAAAGAGAAAATGCTGGTTACCAGCATTTTCTCCTTTTCCATCAATGTTTTCTACCCTGCTGGAAACAAATTTCAATTTTTGAGTTACCTTTATTTTGTTGTGTGCAAGTGCTTTCTATTTGGACTAGTCTAAAATTTTCTTGTGGTGTAAAGAGTTAAGTTATAACATCCTTGGAAAATTAGAATTGATTGGCCAAAATAGCTTGGCCTGAACATAAAAGTTAAAAACATCCAATCACCCTAAGAAAGACGGCTTTTGTAAACACTGAAGGATTAGTTACCAGCATTTTCTCCTTTTTTTTTTACAATATTTTCTAAAGTCTTTCTCTCCTGTGGGTTGGATAGTTTGGTACAGGATTAAATGGCCAGTGGAGATAAAGATCAGACTGCAAAGAACATAATAGTGTAGTCTCATCTTTGTCTACACTCTCTGCCATGTTGAGATATTGCAACTGAGAATATCCATGAAAATGGCATTGTTTTTTGAAAAGAGCACCAGGTAGAGGGAACGATTTTGATTTCAAAATTGGAAGTAGCTTTTATTCTCCACTACACCCTATGTTATGTTTACTCATCTGATTGGTGTCATCGAGATGATTCTAATAAGTATCAACAACTTAGGGTTTGGAAGGGAAATGATGCATTTAGAATACCATCATTCGGTTCTTGTTTGAGCTTTTTTTGAAAATTTTATAGTTCTCTAAAAATGTCAAATAGATTTGTTTGACATTCTATGAGTTATGAATGTCCCAAGATGGATATCAATGACGAAAAACAGGACAGTCTTGAGAGTGGAAATTATCAGTGAACTCTTTCCACACAATAGACAATACCAGATGCTTATGTGGACAGTGTAGATCAAGATCAGACTGCACAGAAAGGGTCAAAATTGTTTTGTAAAGGGTTATAAACATTGTGGCAAATGAAGAAATTTCTCATGATGAGCAACTTCACATCTTGCCACACATTTTCATGTTTTTGCTTTGTACAGGTCAATCCCTAGTTTTAAAACCATGAGAAAGAAGCCTTTTTTGAAAAAAAAAAACAGTGGGAAAAGCTTAAAATGTTTTAAACAAGCATTTTCTCCTTGTCTAACAATGTTTACTGAATTTCAGATTAGAATTTCAATTTTGAGACATGGCCATGCAGATGTGTGCAAATGCTTTCAATCTGGACCAGAAATATGGTCCAACAACTTCAACAAATTGTTGAAGTTGTTCTTGAATGGACATAGAATGCTGTTGAAAAAGGGTAAAAAGCTTGATACCATCATTTTCTCATTTTCTCACAATGTTTCTTCAACCTTCCAAAAGGTGATTTTCACCCTCTGAGTGATATTGAATTTGCCTTCTGTCCTTCCTTTAAATTTTGAAGATGCAATATTTTTTTTGTTGTTGTTGTTTGATAAAAGGATTAATTATGGTAAACCTTTACTTCAAAATTTTGAATTAATCTGAATCAAATGGAATTAGATGTATTTGCTAACAGCATTTTTGCTTTTCCCACAATGTTTTCGAAGTTTTTTCTGAGGCAAGTAAGAATAATGGTAAGTATTGTTCATGGCACAGCTTAAACTTGGTTAACTCTTTACCTAAAAACACAATTTCAGACTGGTTACTAGCATTTTCTCCTTATCCCACAATGTTTCCAAAAGGCTGCTATCCTAGGGTCATCAGAACCAGGGATTGTTTGGTAAAGAGTTAACTCTTTCCCATTGACAAAATGGTAGAGTGGTCCAAATTGAAAGCACATGCAGGTGACAAATTAAACATAAGTGAAAAAAAGAAAACTTTTTACAGTACGGTAGAAAACATTGTGGAAAAAGGAGAAAATGCTGGTTACCAGCATTTTCACCTTTTCCCACAATGTTTTCAAAAGACTTTTATCTTAGGGTTGGCAAAACAGGGATTGTTTTTGGTTAACCCTTTCCCAAACAATTCCTGGTTTTTACGGGTCCAGAAAAGTAGCCTTTTTAAAACATTGTGGGAAAAGGAGAAAATGCTGGTAACCAGCATTTTCTCCTTTGCCCACAATGTTTTCTACCCTATCATAGACAGAAATCATCTTTGCAGCATGAGTTGAATTGTCGTCTTCAAATGCTTTCAATTTGGTCTAGTTCAAAGTTTTTCGTTTGGAAAAGGGTTAAGGGTTAAGAACTGTCAACAGACATCAACACAATAACTGTCAGTTCCCTATTATTTGACAGATGAAAAATGATGGCAAATGACAAAGTGCATCAACCTAATAATTGTCTCTTGACTATAACTAAATTGATTCAAAATGAAAGCTACTGACAAAATGAAAAATCTTTTTTTGTAAAGGAATTTTTCTGGAATATTTTTGTACAAAAAATTTTGAAATGAAACAGAGTTCTGTGTACTATTTCAATTAAAAAAAAAATTGAAATGATAATTTGTCATTGAAAAATCTTATTTCAAGAAAACCAATTGATAACTTGTTTTGGCCAAATGCTCATTTCTTTTATGGAAATGCTTAGAGAAAATGAAACAGGTACGTTCAGAACAATCGTTATTTTTCATACCCCATGAATTGTGAACATATAGCATTATTTCCTTTTATCCTAAATAAGATTTCATTAACCCATTACCACACAATGACGACTTTTGACGCCCCTGAGGAAGAAGCCTTTTGAAAACATTCTGGGAAAAGGAGAAAATGCTGGTAACCAGCATTTTCTCCTTTTCCTACAGTGTTTTCTACCCTTTCCAGAACAAATTTCTGTTTTTCAGTCACCTTTATTTTGTCATCTGCAAATGCTTTCAATTTGGACCAGCCCAAAATTTTCTTGTGTTGTAATGAGTTAAGACAATTATTACTTCATTGGTTACCAGCACTTTTTCCTTTTCCCCCAGTGTTTTCAAAAGGTTTCTATCTCTGGGTGGTAAAAACTTGGGATTGTTTGTTAAAGGGTTAATGGGAAGGTTATAGAAACTATTTCTCTAAATATTTTCCAACCCATTAACTCTTTACCAAACGACAACATTTTGGACTAGTCCAAATTGAAAGTATTTGCAGACGACAAAATAGATGTGAGTAATAAATAGAAATTTGATTAGGGATGGGTAGAAAACATTGTTGGAAAAGGAGAAAATGGTGGTTACCAGCATTTTCTCCTTTTCCCACAATGTTTTCTAAAGGCTTCTTTCTCAGGGTCGTCAAAAGTAGGGACTGTGTGGTAAAGGATTCATTGTATCATTCAAGTATAATTCAGTTTGTCTTCTGCAAATTCTTTCAATATGGATGAACCAAAACTTCTTCTGGTAAAGTGTAAATTATTATTTTTGCTAAAGAACCCCACTGATTTCTAGTTCCAACAATACTTCCTTCCCATTGAAAGATAAATCAACAATATTGGGGCCAAGTTCAATTTGTTGTCTGGGAATACTTTGAAAAATGGACAAGTCCAAATTAAGGTTGCTTGGCAAAGTGTTAACCGTTTATGTTGCCCAAGTATGCAATGATTTCAAATATTTTTATGGAAAAGACATAAAAAAACCAGATCTAGTGCTATTTCCAACAGTATTTTGTACCCTTACATCGAAAAACCACATGAATTGAATCAAATTCAATTTGTCGTCTGCAAATGCTTTGTGGTATGGCAAAGTGTTAATTGTTATTTTGCCTCAATACCCCATTGATTTCCAACACTTCTATAGAAAATCATAGTAAAATATTGATAATAAGAGCCAGGACGTACCAATATTATCTATATTTTCTCTCCTTCCCCCTTGATGGCCATCCTCTTTATTGTCTCTCATGGTTTATTGGATACATTATGACAAAAGACAACAATGGTTTTGGTACAAAGTGGCGTATTGATAATATTGATCATGGGTTTCTCCATTTTCATTTTCTCTTGTTAACCCATTACCACACAATCCCTACTTTTGACAATCCTGAGAACAAAGCCTATAGAAAACTAGAAAACATTGTGGGAAAAGGAGAAAATGCTGGTTACTAGCATTTTCTCCTTTTTCCACAATGTTTTCTACCCTTCACAAAACAAATATCAAATTTTCAGTCGTTTTTATTTTGTCGTCTGCAAAATTAATGCTTTCAATTTGGAAAAACCTAAAATTTTGTTGTTTGGTACCACTCTACTCCCTTGCACAAAGATCCATCGCGCTCTGGTCAGAATGCTGTCACATCACTACTGAATCGCTTAAATCACTATCGAAACGCAACTTGAATGTAAACATCATAAACGGAGCGCAATCGGATGGCTCAAGAGCGCAGATGTTCCTCCAGTATGCTGGTCATTGCACTTCTATGTGATGCGATAGCGACCATTAGAGATGTAGTGGTACTCCATTGCGATCAAGTGGCGATATGATAGAGCTCTGTTATGATCAAGTGGTGATATGATAGCACTCTGTTACGATCAAGTGGCGATACGATGGTGCTCCGATCATGCCTTTGGAGGACTATATAAAAGAGTGTCTGTCTCTCAGTAGTGCAGTGGTAAAACGCTAGACTTTCAATCCTGAGGCCTTAGGTTTGGTACCAAGCCCAACCAGGACCTTTCTGAGACACCTTGTGTTTCCCACTCAACTAGAGGTGAACTGGTTTGGAACCCAGAGGTAGCCTCGCGTGTGTCGGTGCTTTACACTGGGCATGTTAAGGAACCAAAGAGGTATATTCGAAGAAGAGCTTGGGGCTAGTAGCCGGATTTCCTTTTATCCGATTCTTTTTCTCTAATGGTCCATACCATATATGCCTCGAGCACAGAGGGACCTTAATGCTACAAAGTCATCATATCATCATTTCGCATTCGGAGACCATCTGGTGTAGGTACAATAAATTTTTTAGTCAACTACAGGATGCCACTCAGGGGAAGGAGCGAAAGGGGGTCAAAGCCTTAGGTCGCTAACGGAGCGACATCAGGTCTTATAAGGTCGCAGCTCCTAGCGAGGCTACGGTGGTGACTATGTACAGTTAAATCTCTATCGGATCTCAATGATCGTTACTTGATCACCAGTGGAGCGTCATCTGGTCGTTATCTGAGTGGGAGTGTCCTCATAATCACCAATCCGGCAGCCATCTGTGGCGATCTACAGAGCTTTGTATGTGCGCACAGAGCGCCATAGTGGAATGGGGGTATAAAGGAGTAATTACCATATAAGAGACCATATCAACTCATTATGTCCTGAAACATAATATTTTGTATGTGGTTTGAAAAGTGAATAGAATTTGCCTTTGAAAATGCTTGTTCCCACAATTTCTTCCAAAGCCTGTTTTCTGAGAGTATTTGGATCCTGGCATTGTCTGCTAAACAGTTAACTTTTTACCACACAATCCCGACATTTAACAATCCTGAGAAAGGGAATGTGTTTCAATCTCCATAGAATATGGAAATCAATCATAAACATCATGGGAAAAGAGTTCATTTTAACCAGCATTTTCTCCTTTTCCCACAATGTTTTCTACATACATTCCCATAACAAATTTCAATTTTTGAGCCGCATTTATTTTTATCGTCTGCAAGTGCTTTCAATTTGGACGAGTCTAAAATTTTGTAATTTGGTAAAGAGTTAACTCTTTACCAAACAAAAAAGAATTAGACCGGTCTAATATCAAGGCATTTACAGATGACAAAATAAGTGAAACTTGTTAATGGAAGGGTAGAAAACATTGTGGGAAAAGGAGAAAATGCTGGTCACCAACATTTTCTCCTTTTCCGACAATGTTTTCAAAAGGCTTCTTGTATACGGTCGTTAAAAGTCGGGATTGTGTGGTAAGGGGTTAAAAAACTCCCATACATATACAATCAATGCATCCTTTTTCTGGATCAAAAAATAATGTAATTGTTTAGTAATAATTTAAGTTTGTATGACTTCTTTTCCCATGATGTTTATGATTGATTTCTATATTCTATGGAGATTGAAACACATTCCCTGTTCAAGTAGAAGTGCTAATTATACGGGCCGAAATCAATGCAAATTACGTCCTTTTGGGGCTAATTGATAAATCAACTTGACAGCCAAGTCGGATATTGTACTTTTGTTGCACGCAACTAGATATATTTGTAATTAGGACTGCCTCTTAGGTAGGGATATCTTCCGATTGGTTGATTTTAGGAGATGCTGTTTATTCATGTATAGGCTATTCTTACTGCTTCTGTTTTTAGATTCTCCGTATCTAACAGTATTTCAGAGTTCAAACTGAATGAAGTATAACATTATGTACTCTTTACCAAATGACAAAATTTCAGATTTGTCCAAACTGAAAGCACCTTAACCCTTTTCCACACAATCCCGACTTTTAACGACCCTGTGAAAGATGGCTTTAAAAAAACATTGTGAGAAAAGGAGAAAATGCTGCTAACCAGCATTTTCTCCTTTTCCCACAATGTTTTCTACCCTTCCAAAATCGAATTTCAATTTTTGATTCACTTTTATTTTGTCGTCTGCAAATTATGCTTTCAATTTCTACTGATCCAAAATTTTGTCGTTTGGTAATGAGTTAAGGCAACAAATTAAATGCGGATAAAATGACTAGATTGCTTTCTGAAAGGTTAGAAATTGTTGTGGGAAAAGGAGAAAATGCTGGTTAAAAGCATTTTCTCCGTTTCTCACAAAAATTGAATATTGTGGTATTTTTTCCTCTCAATGATTATGTCTTAGTCTAATTGGCCCTTTAATCCATCACCACACAATCCTGAGTTTTAAGGACCCTAAGAAAGAATGCTTTAGAAAACATTGAGGAATGTTCTCCTTTTCCCACAATATATTCCTCCCTTTCAAAGAGAAAAATCATCCTTTGAGCTACATTTAATTTGTCATCTGCAATCGCTTTCAATTTGGTCAAGTCTAAAATTTTGTCGTCTGGTAAAGAGTTAAGTTAATGTAAGTCACAAAAAATCATTAACCCTTTACTCCACAGATACTCATTTCTACGCATTGCTTGTAAGAGCCTTTAGAAAACATTGCGGCAAAAGGTGAAATTGCTCGTGACGAGCAATTTCACCTTTTGCCACAGTGTTTTCTATCCTATCAAAGGGTGTCATATACACATATACACATAAGAAACAGCTTCATCGTTGCTGTTTTTTAGAGTCAATTAGAGATACCATAGAAATACCTCAAGAGGTAAAGGGTTAATGTACAAAGCTCCAGATTAGAGGGAGCGATGGTACTCTAAATCCATTACTTCTCTTTGAAACCCTATGTTGTTGGTACTCATTGGAATCGTCTCAATGAGATGACTGTAATGAGTACCCACAACATAGGGTTTTAGTTGAAATCAAAATCACTCCCTGTATCAGGATGTATTTTGCAGTCTTATGTTCATCTAGACTTGTCAGAAAGTGATATTGTATATTTTGTCAGAAGGGAATTACACAAAACTGGCATAAGGCTGTAGCATTCATGTTACCAGGCTGTGGTATGGAGAAAATGCCTCTAAACTAGCCGGCAAGTCCTCCTTTTGCCACAAAATTTTAAAATTTCTCTGTTCTGAGGGCAAAGAGAAAATGGAATCAGTTTCAAAGTACAATGGAAAATATATTTTACAAAAAACTGGCGCCTTATAGTAACATCCATGTACCAGATTCTAGTGTATTGGTAAAAGTTATTAAACTGCCTTGCAAATTCTACTTATACTACAATATTTGGATTTTCTCTATTATATCCAACATGAAATAAATCTACAGGAGGTACCTAATGAAACAATGTAGATAGATACAAGAGAGAAAGAGATGAAGTATTTGACAGGAAACTGACACCCTGTTGCAGCATCCATGCTACCAGGAAGTGGTATCAACAAGTGGCTTCTTTAAAAAAGAAGCCAAGAGAGGTCGACATCATTTTTTTCTAATACTTTTTATGGTTTTAGGTTAAATATATCTAGGTACATGTAAAGAAACAAGCAAGACAATAAACGGGTAGTTGAAATCTGTTCAGTTGTAAATACACATTCATCAAAGTGGATGGCAAAAACAGGATTCCGTATTCATCCGTCCTTGTAATTTATGTAAGTCACACGACCTTCTTCCCGCGTTTTAAGGTCACGTGATTTTTTCCGCTGTGTTCGTTTCTATTTTTAACGAAATTCTTTTTTCTTTTTCTTCTTTTTGTTAAGATTTAAGATTATTTACAAAATTAAAATTGTTGGAAAGGGAATATGCAATGAAATCCTTACAATTTTGTTGAAATTCGTGATATAGAAACAAACCACGTCTATTTCCTATTTCAGTTTTTAGACTTCGATTTCTTTATAAAATCATGACGAAACAGACTGTGTATCGGAATAATTCCCCTACAAAGATTGGATTTAGACAGCAATTTCTGAGGCAGTCTGCCTTTTAAACTCAACACTGTTGGAGAGGTCTGATGACCTCTCCAATAAAAAACTCCCAAACTATTTAGCAAACTCTCTTTTTGCTACAATATTTTGAATTTTCTTTGATGAGAAAATAAAATTAAGACCTGCTCACACTATTAACACATTACCAAACAACAAAATAATAGACTGGTCCAAATTCAAAGCATTAAAATTTTGCAGACAAGAAAGTAAATGTGAATTTTGTTTTGGTAAGGAAAGAAAATATTGTGGGAAAAGGAGAAAATGCTGGTAACCAGCATTTTCTTCTTTTTTCACAATGTTTTCAAAAAGCTTCTTTCTCATGGTCATTAAAAGTCAGGATTGTGTGGTAAAGAGTTAACCCATTACCCCACAATCCCTACTTTTGACGCCCCTGAGAAAGAAGCCTTTTGAAAACACTGAGGGAAAAGGAGAAAATGCTGGTAACCAGCATTTTCTCCTTTTCCCACAGTGTTTTCTATCCTCACCAGAACAAATTTCTATTTTTAAGTCACCTTTATTTTGTCGTCTGCAAATACTTTCAATTTGGACCAGTCTAAAATTTTCTCGTGTGGTAAAGAATTAAACATGTATTTATAGACACCAAAAGCACCATGTTTGCTGTTATTTAAAAGCAAAAGTTTTCTACTGTAGACCAGTCAGCAAACACAAGCATACATCACCACTGTTTGGGGATGTTTAGACATGATATTTTCCTTTACTATATTAGCTCATATTTAGTTGATTTTACATAACTATACTGAGCAGTCAGAATCTGCATATGATGGATGCATCGTATGATCTCCTGACCTCGCTTAACATTTTATTCCATTGTTTGTTGTTGTGTTGACATCTCATGGTAAAAACATGACTTAAAAACAACAAACAGGATGTTTGATGGTGTTTACTTACCAATGTTTGCTTTGAACGACCTTGAAAAGGAAGCCTTTTGAAAACATTGTAGAAAAAGTAAGAAATTATGCATTTTCTCCTTTTCCCATAATGTTTTCTACCCTTTCCAAAACAAAAATCACTATTTCAGTTATGTTTCATTTATCGCTTGCAAATCCTGTCAATTTGGACCAGTGTAATTTTTTGTCGTTTGGTAAAGAGTTAAATCTTTAACAAACAATCCCAACTTTCTATGACCTTGAAAAAGAAGCTTTTTGAAACCATTCTAAGAAAAGGAGAAAATGCTTGTAACAGTGTTTTCTACCTTTCCCAAAACAAATTTCAGTGTTTCAGTCTCATTTATTTTGTTGTCTGCAAATGCTTTGAATTTGGACCAGTCTAAAAACTTGCTTCATGGAAAAGAGTTAACCCTTTACCCAATAAGGCATTTCTATGGTATCTCTAATTGACCCTAAATAACAGCAAAGATGAAGCCGTTTCTTATGTGTATATGACACCTTTTGAAAGCATAGAAAACATTGTGACAAAAGGTGAAATTGCTCGTCACGAGCAATTTCACCTTTTGCCACAATGTTTTCCAAAGGCTTCTACAAGCAATGCGTAGAAATGAGTATCTATGGAGTAAAGGGTTAAGTACAAAGACAAAAAGGATAACATATTTGACACAAAACTGGCACCATGCAATAACATCCATGTTACCAGGATGTTCCAGTAGTATTGGTAAAGAGCTACAAAACTGCTCACTTTATACTAAAGGCACCATAGCATACAAAGGCATTATATTATAACAGATGGGATAGTGAAAATAGAATTACTTGGAGTTTGTCAACTTTACTGTTTAACTCTTTAGTACACCAGAAAGTTTTAGACTGGTCCAAATGGAAAGCATTTGCAGACGACAAAATAAAGGTGACTGAAAAATTGAAATTTGTTCTGGGAAGGGTAGAAAACACTGTGGGAAAAGGAGAAAATGCTGGTTACCAGCATTTTCTCCTTTTCCCACAGTGTTTTCAAAAGGCTTCTTTCTCATGGGCGTCAAAAGTAGGAATTGTTTAGTAATGGGTTAATCCTTCACCCTTTACCATATAATCCAGACTTTTAATGACCCTTTTGAAAACATTGTGGGAAAAGGAGAAAATGCTGGTTACCAGCATTTTCTCCTTTTCCGGCATTGTTTGCAACACTGTCAGAGAAAGTCTGTGCCATTTTGAGCGACATTAAAATTGGCATTTTCTCCTTTTCTAACAATGTTCACAAAGGCATTTGTCTTCAGGCTTGTAAAGCATCAGTCTGGTTTTTAGATAAATGATTAACTCTTTACCAAACAACAAAATTTTGGACCAGTCCATATTGAAAGCATCTGCAGACGACAAAATAAATGTGAATCAATAATTAAAATTCAATTTGGGAAGGGTAGAAAACATTGTTGGAAAAGGAGAAAATGCTGGTTACCAGTATTTTAACTTTTTCTCACAATGTTTTCAAAAGCTTCTTTAACTTTTTTCTCAGGGTCGTTAAAAGTCGGGATAGTGTGGTAAAGAGTCAAATATGAATTCACTGCCTCCTGTCAGACAATACTTTTTCTACAGAGTGATCTTGATCTATACTTGAATAGAGTCAATAATGAGCTGTGAGGGCCCGGAGGGTTCAAATAAGTGACCAAAACATAAGTGCAGGATCAAAGTATTTGGATACTCATGGACACATAAGTGGATGGACAATTGTATATGGACCATTAAAGTAATTATGAGATAGTTTTCTTCAAAAGGAATTTTTTTAGTCAAGTCATTTCTTCCTGTAATAGTCTATCAAATCTGCACAGTCTGATCTTGTCTTTACTCTCCAAAATTAGTAATGTTGGCATTTGAGCCCTAGGGGATCAGACAACTAAGAGAAACATAAGTATTGGATAAATTCATGTGATTTCATATGGACACATAAGTGATGGACAATCTGATGTGGACGGTTGATGTAAGTATGGGATAGTTTTCTCTTAACCCTTTACCAAATAACAAAATTTTGGAATAGTCCAAATTGGAAGCATTTGTGGACGATAAAATATAATTATGTGAATCAAAAATTGAAATATGATTTGGAAAGGGTAGAAAACATTATGGGAAAAGGAGAAAATGCTGCATTTTCTCCTTTTCCCACAATGTTTTCCAGAGCTTTCTGCTTTAGGGTTGTTAAAACTGGGAATTGTGTGGTAAAGAGTTATATAGTAATTGTATGTGATGTTATAAACTCATTATCTCACGTCAGACTGTACATTCTCTGCTGTCTGATCTTCCGTCTTAACAGTTCATAATGGAATCAGTTATTGGCATTTAGACCTTAAAGGTAGCACAGGTAAGTGTCCCCAAAGGCAATGTTACTTTTCGACTGGTCGCCCCTGGGTACAGAAATGATCAAGACAAAACCAGTTGAAAGTTCAATCCACACAGATTTCGTTTTAAGTTTGAACTCTCTTTCACAACTAAAGCACAAAACTAGGATTCAAACATATCTGTAGCTTGTGTATCTAATAATCCTTTGGTTGAAATACAAATATTTTCAATTTGAACGCTAAACATAAGAGAAAACCGTGCATTTCATGTGTGACTTGAATTATTTACATTCCCGAAAGCACTCTAAATGGCCGCCATGCACGATAAATTTTGTCTGTGTGTTTTCCGAGAATTACATGTTATAAACGACTTATACAAGCTTTTTAGGTAATGGAAGGTTTAATAATTTGGCTTTGGTCATGTTAGTTACTTAAATTTAATTGCATTTTGCTGCAATACAGATTACGGTAAATCGGCGACACAGAAAGGCAGTATAGTGCTTTATCTTTGGTAGTGGAAAATCTTGAGACGGTACAGTGCACAATAAATGTCCAAATATGCAAAAAATCACCTTAGCGTTTCATTATTGAGACTAACCCAAAAGGCTTCAGACAAGTAAGAGCAACATAAGTTGATAAATTGATGTGGTTTCATATGGACACATAAGTGATGAACACTTTTACATGGAGAGAGAAAGTAAGTGTGGGATGATTAAAAATTTTATACTAAATAATTATTGTTACCAAGAATTCATTGCCTCCTGCCATACTGTACATCTTTGCGCTCTGATCTTAATCTTCTCTGTCCATGACAGAATCAGTAATGTTGGCATTTTGGCCATGAGGGTTCACCTTTGTAAGTCATATTGAATTTCACTGTTTGTAAGTAGTAGATCTATTTAATAGTTTGCCGCCTGAAAATTCTTTCAAAGTAGATAAGTATTAAATTTTGTTGTCTGATCAAGATTTAACCCATTACCAAACGACAATATTTTAGACTGGTCCAAATTGAAAGCAATTGCAGACGACAAAATAAAAGTGATTGAAATTTTGAAAGATTTTTTGTGAAGGGTAGAAAACATTGTGGGACAAGGAGAAAATGCTGGATACCAGCATTTTCTCCTTTTCCCACAATGTTTTCTAAAGGCTTCTTTCTCAGGGGCGTCAAAAGTAGGGATTGTGTGGTAATGGGTCAATTTGCTGTTTCTTGGGCACACATGGATACATAACCAATGTCATGGAAGTTATCCTCAGACAAGTGATAATGAAGAGTTAAACGTGAGAAAACATGTTGTTTGAGGTTCACACTTACTCGAAGGTGCCTAGGTGCTTTTGCGGACAGTCATTTAGTTCAACCTTACTTTGATTTTTGGCTCAGCTGTTCCAAAAAAAATTATGTGTTGCCATAGCCCAGTTTGTCATCTGTATCGTTGTAAACTTTGACATTTTATGATATCTTTGTCATAACTGAAGATATTTACTTCAAACAACTAGTTTTTTTTTTAAACTTTCAAAAGGGGAACTCATACCAGTAGGGCAAGTAACCATCAAAATACCTTTGACACAGTTATTACCCTTTTTCTACCTACAAATTTTGCTGAAAATCAGCCTTTTTCTAATGTCTCTGTCATTTCTGAGCATACTTTAACGTCCCTTTACCAAACAATCCGTGGTTTTTACAACCCTGATGTAGAAGCCTTTTGAAAACATCATTGAAAAAGGAGAACATTCTGGTTAACAGCATTCTCTCCTTTTCCCAAGGTGTTTTCTACCCAGCTGGAAAGAAATTTCAGAAAGTAAGTTACAATTTTTTTGTTGTCTGCAAATGCTTTTAATTTGGACAAGTCTAAAATTTTGTTGTTTGGTAAAGAGTTAAACATGACCAAGATGTTAACTACCAAAAGGGAACCAATACCAGTACAGCAGATAATCCTGAAAATATTTTTGACATAGTTTTCATTATCTCCCGCTAGATGGCATTCTATAAATACTCATCTATCTGATATGGGCATCCTGGGTACAGAACCGAACCACTTTCCTACGCGACAACCGTTACTTTGAATTTAAAACAAAAAAAAGGTTTACCCAATAAAACTCTACCTCGTGCAATGCACTCAACTATGATCACCAGTTAAGAGAAATCTGTTGCTAAAGCAGGTCTCATTTCTCCTCAAACGTATTGATACGTAAAAGCTATTTTCAACATTGCTACTTTACAGAGCGTAATATTACAGTCAGCCCGCTTTCCGGGCTAGTAGTGATGCGTCATATAAGACAGTCGAATCTTCGAAGAATATGACATGCGCAGACAACGACATAGTTTTCTCGTTACCAAATGACAAAAGTTTAGACTTGCCTAAATTCAGAGCATTTTCAGATGACAAATTTGATATGGCAGAAACATTAAAATTCCTTGTTAACCCTTTACCAAACAACAAAATTTTAGACTTGTCCAAAATGTTTTGTCCAAATTGAAAACATTTGCAGACAACAAAATAAATGTGACTACAAAATTGATATTTGTTTTAGGAAGGGAAGAAAACATTGTGGGAAAAGGAGAAAATGCTGGTTATCAGCATTTTCTCCTTATCCCACCATATTTTCAAAAGGCTTCTTTCTCAGGGGTGTTAAAAGTCAGGATTGTGTGGTAAAGGGTTAAGAGGATAGAAAATATTTTGGGATAAGGAAAAAATGCTGGTGACCAGCATTTTCTCCTTTTCCCAATATGTTTTTTTCAAAAGCCATCTTCCACAGAGTTGTGAAAACTTGGGATTGTGTGGTAATAGGTTATGTCCCTTTTTCTGCACCAACTTGCCAATTTCTTTCCAAGGATTTATGACAGTCATTGTGACAGGATTCATTGTTTTCTCTCCGCTGATCATTGCTTCGACAATGGTTATGTGGGAAAGCAGCCAGTGGCTTAGATAAAATATTGTGCATAGTACTGGTAAAAGAAAATGCCAGGAAAGCATGAATAGGTGCAGAAACTCATGTCAGATCCTGTATGTCTGATTTTTATTTACAATGTAGATTTTTATAAGATATTCTGACAAAACAGCAATAACAATTTGCAGTAACTGTTGTAATTATCATTAAGGTAATGAAGCAAAATATTTGACAAATACTGATAATATTAGGTTTACACTTATGGCACATGGATGCCATGGCCCTGTTCCAGAAAGGGTAGATCAAAATTGGACCCATCTTCGCAAGCCAAGGCCAACGATTCACTACGTTACTCTACCCTTGGCTGATTGAGCCCGATTTCGAGATTCCTGCGATGCACCCTCTATTTGATGCTTGTTATTACTCCCCTTTACATCATGTGTCTAAAAGCAAATGAAATATCATTTTACAAACCACTTACAATACACATGAAGCGATAAGCAGACATCCATGTGGGTTTGCATGTTTTACCTTTTATTCGAAAGGTAGAGACCTTCTTCTATTTTTATCAAAGATGAAATGCTACGAGCGATTTCATTGGTTGCTGCTAGAGCTGGCTGCATCCAATTAAAAAGCATATCCGGTGAACTCAAAAATCGAGCGTGATCCGCCAAGGTAAGATCCAAATAGTGATTGTAAACTTGGCTCGCAAAGATGACTCTGACCCTGCAAACCTGTTGTTTGATTTTTATTTACAGTCTAGTTTTGTACAATATTTTGTCAAAGCAGCAATAACAATTTGCAGAAATTGCAGTAATTATCAACTAGGAAGGGTGAGAAATATTGTGTGGATGCAATTTTTTCTCTACCCTTTACCATTTTTGCCACTTTTAATTTATTGTCTGCAATTGCTTTCAATTTGGACCAGTCTAAAATATTGTTGTTTGGTAAAGAGTTAAGGTAGTAGACCCCAACACTTCTAACACAGCATGGAATGAAATTTCTTGATAGTCGGTAAATACGGATTTATAGAGAGATAATGTTTTTGCACAATTTTAATTGACCAGAAATTCCTTTAATGTTTATCTTGAAATTATTTTTTGATACTTTTGTCAGTTTCCAGGAAAGGGAGGTAATTATTATTTCCCTTTATAATGAGAATATAATGGTTTTTGAATTATAAATGATAATTCTTTAAAAAGAAAAGAAGGAAAAAGTGGCCTGGTTAAAGTAGTACAATATTACTCCTTTTTAATCATTGCAAATTTTGTATGATAATATTATAGTGGAAATAACTGTTTTCTATTATAGGTCCACTACCTTAACTAAGCTATGTGGACAATGTATATCAAAGATCAGACTGCATGTTTTTTGTACCTTGATTTTCATTTAAACTGGCCACAAATGAAACTGTTGATATGGGAAGCGACATGTTTTGTGCAACCTGATCTTAATCTACACTAATTGCAATGAATGAATGTATGATTAATGTTTTATGGCCCGTCGAAGGCTAAGGTCATATTGGGCGCATTTACATACACTAATTGCAAAAGCAATAATTATTGTTGTGGTTGCATGTTTTGTTCAGTCTGATCTTGATCACACACTAGCCACAGCCTCAGCTATTGCTGCGACAGGTGCTTTGCGGGTGAATTCTTAACCTTAGATTGATGATGCTTATGTGAGAAAGCAGCCAGTGGCTTGGAAAGAAAATTGCGCGGAATACTGGTAAAAGAGAGGAAAGCATGGATAGGTGCACTGGCTGCCGCGA
Organism: Tridacna crocea; assembly: GCA_943736015.1. Taxonomy (NCBI): domain Eukaryota; kingdom Metazoa; phylum Mollusca; class Bivalvia; order Cardiida; family Cardiidae; genus Tridacna; species Tridacna crocea. The sequence goes on from OX031057.1 coordinate 70,164,814, forward strand.
TATAGCTGAAATAATGTTGAAAATGGTGTTACATACCATACAATCAATCAATCAATCTTTACCTGCAAACAGCAAAATTTTAGCATTTGCAAATGACAAAGTGAAAGTGACCCAAATGGTGATTTCAGTCTTTGAAAAGGTAGAAAACATAAAGGGAAATAGGTTTACCAGCATTTTCTCCTTTTGCGACAATGTTTTCAAAAGGCCTCTTTCTCAGGGTTGTTAATAATTTAGAATCATGAAGTGAAGAGTTAATTACGAAGATATCATTACAAAAGTTCCCATTATTGGTATTGAAAATTGGCAATTGGGATCCGAGGTAGTATTTCCTATTTTCTCGTAATTATTAGTGACATTTAGGTAGTTGGGAAGAGTATTTCTGGAATTGTGTATATTGGTGTGTTGTGTCATGTAGAGGAAGAAATGCATTGTGGGGGAAAAAGGGTGGGAAAATTTGTGTTCACTGTTAAAGGCCCAGTGATGGCAAATAGTAAACAATGTACAATCATGTTAAAAAATGCATTCAAATTTAAATTTATACCTTTTAAAAGTATGGAAATTTTTGTGAAGAGGACAATCTGTTGTCGTATAGAAAGACTATGTGTTAGTTGGTGACAGAAAAATGAATTTTAAAACTCAGTCGAAAGGTGCTGAATCACTCTCTCTTTTGTTTAACCCTTTACCAAACAATCTCTGGTTTTTATGACCCTAAGACAGGAGCCTTTTTTGAAGACATTCTGGGAAAAGAAGAAAATGCTGGTAACCAGCATTTTCTCCTTTTCCCCACAATGTTTTCTACCCTGCTGGAAACAAATTTCAATTTTTGAGTTATGTTTATTTTCTCGTCTGCAAGTGCTTTCAATTTGGACCATTCTAATATTTCGTTGTTAGGGAAAGAGCTAAAGTTAACCTCGTTTTAAAAGTAATTTCTCTGCTAGTAACTAATATTTGCACCAAAAGTACAATAGCAGATCAGCATCTGTACCATAGTTGCCTTACTATTATAAAGTATGATTTTAATGCATTTTAACTCATTACCACACGAGAAAATTTTGGAATGGTCCAAATTGAAAGCATTTGCAGACAACAAAATAAAGGTGACTGAAAAGTAGATTTTTTTTTTCTGGGAAGGGTAGAAAACACTGTTGGAAAAGGAGAAATTGCTGGTTACCAGCATTTTCTCCTTTTCCAACAGTGTTTTCAAAAGGCTTCTTTCTCAGGGGGCGTCAAAAGTAGGGATTGAGTGGTAATGGGTTAACTCTTTTCCACAGGAGAAAATTTCAGACTGGTCCAAATTGAAAGCATTTGCAGACAACTAAATAAATGCGACTGAAAAATGGATTTCTGTTTTGGGAAGGGTAGAAAACACTGTGGGAAAAGGAAAAAATGCTGGTTACCAGCATTTTCTCCTTTTCCCACAGTGTTTTCAAAAGGCTTCTTTCTCAGGGGCGTCAAAAGTAGGGATTGTCTGGTAATGGGTTAACTCTTTACCAAATATCAAAATTTTGGACTAGTCAAAATAAAAAGCATCTACTGACCATAAAATAAATGTGAATCAAAAAATTGAAATTTGATTTGGAAAGGGTAGAAAACATTGTGAGAAAAGGAGAAAATACTGGTTACTATTATGTTCCATGTTTTCAAAAGGCCGTATTTCTCACATGGTTAAAAACTGGGGACTGTGTGGTAAAGGGTTGAAGACTTTCAAAGACAGGCTTTTGAAAACATTATGGGAAAAGGAGAAAATGCTGACAAGAGGCATTTTATCCACTTCCGACAATGTTTGCTATATTTTCAAAAGGAAAAAAAATCCCATTTTTTTAGCCCCATTTAATTTGTCATCTGAAATTTTGCCATTTAACCCATTACCAAACAACAATATTTTAGGCTAGTCCAAATTGGAAGCACTTGTAGACGACAAAATAAAAGTGACTGAAAATTTGAAATTTGTTTTATGAAAGGTAGAAAACATTGTGGGAAAAGGAGAAAATCCTGGCAACCAGCATTTTCTCCTTTTCCCACAATGTTTTCTAAAGGCTTCTTCCTCAGGGGCGTCAAAAGTAGGGATTGTGTGGTAATGGGTTAATAAAGAGGAGAAACCTTTGGTTTTTGTAGCATCCTAAAGTTCTTACATCTTAACTCTATACCAAACAACAAAATTATAGACTGGTCCAAATAATTGAAAGTACTCGTAGACAACAAAATAAATGAGACTGAAAACTTGAAATTTGGTTAGGGAAGGGTAGAAAACATTGTGATAAAAGGAGAAAATGCTGGTTACCAGCATATTTTCCTTTTCCTACGATGTTTTCAAAAGCCTTCATTTTCGGGTTCGTTAAAAGTCAGGATTGTGTGGTAAAGAGATAATTATGTCTGACGCAACTTAAAAGACACAAAAAAGGACATAAGAAATATTCAAGTGCAAAAATTCTGCATAAAACTGGATTTGTCCAATGAATAAAATATGAAAATATAGAAAGTGAACTTAATATGAATTTTGCATTTTAAATGTGAATACAAAAGAGAGAGCATCAATAGAAAAAAGAGATAAATTGTTCAAAAACTGGAATGACTCTTCTGTCAGTGAAAGTTTGAGACCAATTGCCATGGAAATTGAGCAGGTAAGAATTATTTAGGAGTTGCATTACCCTTTATCAAACAATCCTGGGTTTTAATGACTATGAGGAAGAGGATTTTGAAAAAATTGTGTTAACCAGCATTTTCTCCATTTCCCACATTGTTTTCAGTCTTACCTAAGGCTAATTTTCATGTTTTGGTGACTTTCGTTTTGTCACCAAAAATACACATGGCTTTGTCATGATTTGAATACAATACCAAACTGTTGCATTTGGGAGACATCTCTTTAGCTCTGTGGTTATGGTGTTGGTCTTTTAACCCTTTATAGCACAACAAAATTTTAAAGCTGTCAAAATTGAAGGCATTTGCAGATGATAGTTTCAATGTGGCCCTTATGAAATGATTTTTCTTTGATAGGGTAGAAAACATTGTGGGAAAAGGAGAAAATGCTGCTCCTTTTCTCACAATGTTTTCAAAAGCCTTCTTTGTCAAAAGCCATCAGGGGTGTAAAATTCAGCATTGTGTGGTAAAGGGTTAAACCTGAGAAAATAAGATATTTGCCCTTCATGGGTACGATCCTGCAAGAAGCTTTTTGTCTTTCAGCTATGCATTTGATGCGAACTTTCATGTAGAAGACATAATATAAAAATTTGTCCAATAGCCAAAAGTTAAATTTGACCTAGGTCAGCCTGTCCAAACTGCACGGGCTGACCTTGGTGGATACTTTTTGGCATATGCATCAAGCCCCTTTTTCACAAAACATGGTTCATATTTATTCAAAGGTAGTCAAATGGCAACCATACATGGGAATAAGAGAAAATGCTGGTTGCCAGCTTTTTAGCTGGCTTATGTCATGGCCTTGCGTTTGTCATGCGTCTGTTCTGTTTGTCCATGTGTGTGTGTGTGTGTTACGCATTAACTTTTATTTCAAACATCTTCTCTGAAACTACCAAGCCAATTTTGATGAAACTTCACAGAAATGATTTTGCCATGGTCCTCTTCAGAATTTCTTCAAAAAATTTGATTCCTTCAAAAAGTCTGGTTGCAATGGCAACAAAACCGAAAAATATTGAAAATCTTTAAAAATCTTTTTGTCTGAAATCATAAGGACTAGGGCTACCTAATTTGACATGCAGCTTCATCTAGTAGAATTCTACTTAGTTCCTTCAAATAAAAGCCCTTGGGTCAAAATTGGCCCTACCCCGGGGGTCACAAGTTTCATATGGGCTTGTATAGGAAAAACTTTAAAATCATTCTGGTACCTAGCTATAGGGCCTCGGGCTACCATGAGGTCCACAAGTTTTATATGGGCTTATAATTACAGGAATAACCTTAAAAATCTTCTCATACCTAGCCATAAGGCCTAAGGATACCAAATTTTGCATTTAGTTTAACAAGTAGTTGTCTACCAAGTGTGCCCAAATTATAGCCCTGGGATTAAATTTGGCCCTGTCCCTGAGGTCACAAGTTTTACGTGGGCTTATATTGAGAAAACTTTAAAAATCTACTTGTGCTAGCCATATAGCCTAGGACTACCATATTTTGCATGTAACTTTATCTAGTGGGCCTCTACCAGGAGGGTGCGAATTATAACCTTTGGGTCAAGTTTGACCCCATACAAAGGGTCATAAGTTTTACAATGGCTTCTGTGGTGAATACTTTATTAATCATCTTGTAACTAACCATAATAATGCCTAGGACTACTAAATTTTGCCCTGTCTCATGAGTCTCACATTTTACAGGGCCTTTTATTAAGGAAACTTTGAGAATCTTGTTTAAAACCACACACTGTAGACCTGTATTATTTGGTATGGGGCTTTATCTTGTGAACCTCAGGCAGGATTCAAGTAATTATGGCTTTGTGGTCAAAAATGGCCATAATTTTCTCGTAAGATTTCATAGAAAAAATTTTGTATGTCTTCAAGTTAGAAATCAATTGGCCAAGTATTGTAGTGTTTGGCTTGTAATGTTAAACATGTACTTATTAGCCAGTGGAGCGATGCAGGGGCATCAGGGCCCTCTTGTTCTTCTCTTTCTGCTAGGTTTTCAAAAACCCTTTTTTCCTCAGGAACATTAAATCCCAGGGTTGTGTGGTAAAGACTTTAAAGCTCTGCATGTTATAGACCCAGCCAACTGGCCTGATAGATTGATTGTATGGTGTTTAATGTTGTTTTTTATCATTATTTCACTTATTTCATGGTGGCTAGTGCACTAGGTCCTACACATGCTTTCCAGGAATTCTGATACCAGTACTTGGTACAATATTCTTCCAAAACCACTGGCTGCTTTCCCACATAACCACTGTCAAAACTTTGATCAGCAGTGAGAGATGAACGAATTCTGTCAAAATTACTACCATCTTCTGAAAAAAAAAATAGCTGAGCTGGAATTTCAAACCACCAATCCTCTATTCTTATGTCTTGTTCACGACAGACTGCACAAAAAAGGCTTGGCCTATCTAGGCTGAAGCCCAATGATCTTATATAACATGGTCAAATTCTAGTGAAATTAGGTCGCAGACATTCTATGCCTTGGTCTAAATCTTGCAAATTATTGTAGATTATTTGTTAATTATTGACACATTTTAAATTTTTCATAGGAGAGGTGCTAAAGAGGAAGGTTTGTGAAAATACCGTTTGAAAAGATTCAGAAAATATGGTTTTCAACCTTCTTTTAATATATTATTCTATTATTTAAGTGTCAAAGAATTTGCCAATTGTCAAAATGCTTTTAATACAGATTATTTGTAAATAACAAATGTGGCTTAACACATTACCATACAATCCCGACTTTTAACAACCCTGAGATGGAAAGTTGTTGAAATCATTTTGGAAAAAGGAGAAAATGCTGATAACCAGCATTTTCTCCTTTTCCCATATTGTTTTCTACACTACTAAATAAAAAATTCAATTTTGGATTCAAATTTATTTTGTCGTCTGCAAAATGCTTTCAGTTTGAACTTGTCTCGAATTATGTCATTTGGTAAAGATTCTGATTATGAGAATTGTCTGTGATAGGTTGAAAAACATTGTTTGAGAAGAAGAAAATGCGCAAAAAAAGCATTTTCTGATAATAAATGTAACTTAAATTATGATTCTTTTTTGTGAAAGGTTGTGAATCTAAAATGACTAAAAAGATGGGATTTGACTTTTAACTCTTTACCAGATGACAAAATTTTAGACTGGGCCAAATTCAAAGCATCTGCAGACAACAAGTTAAATCTTGTTAATATAGTGATTTCTGATTTTGATAGAGTAGAAAACATTTTGTGAAAAGGAGAAAATGCTGGTTACCAGCATTTTCTCCTTTTCCCACAATGTTTTCTATACGCTTCTTTCTCAGGGTTGTTAAAAGTCGGGATTGTGTGGTAAAGAGTTCATTCTTGCAGCGCCTTTCACAACCTCAGCAGCTGTTGCAGTAAGTATAGTTTGTGATCAGACTGCTCGAAACATTCAGTCTGATCTTTAATCTACACTGACTGCAGTGCTTATCCATATACCAGAAAACCCCGACTTTTTACAACCCTAAAAAAAAGCCCTCAAAACTTAGTGGGGAAAAAGAGAAAATGTTGAATATGAACAAGCTAGTTACCAGCATTTTCTCCTTTTCCCACAATGTTTTCGAATGTATTTTTTTTTCAGGGTCACTATAACTAGGGAGTATGTGGTAAAGAGTAAAGGCCTACTGGCTGCTAAAACCTAAATTCAGGACCCAAAACAACAAGAAAATTTAACTTTTTCCATATAAAAGTATGGATATTGTTTTTTTTCTGACAATGTGTTTAATTAAGCCTATACAGGGTCCAAAAAATTTCAAAATTTTTACTTGTCCTCCTGCCATTTTGCACTCATCCTACAGTTAGACAAAGAAGGATAATCGACTTGCCCTCACCAAATTTTTTACTAGTAAGGACAGGCGAAGGAGTGGAGTTTTTGTGGTATTTGTCGAAGACAGTACCACAATGAGTTCAAGATTGAATTTTGAAAACCATGTATCTTATTTTGTGCCGTGAATCTAATACTCCATCGCGTTAAGGTACACAACAGTAGAAAGAGATTGAGTTCAAGTAGTTCCCGCTTAAATTTTGCCGGAATATCCCGGATGTTTGTTGCTTGTAAATGTTTCAAACGCTTTGGAATTTCATTACTACGCTCTCTGTCCTAACCACATACAAACAGACAAAGCAATGATTATATGCTCTTTTATCGCAAAAAAAGCCAGACGGGCTGAAAAACGTAATTTCAAGTGTAATAACTTAGCCCTTTTCAAAAAAAGTCGGTCGTCAATGACTGATAAATTAATCAACCTCCGAAAGGTCCCGGGCTTTAGCGCAAGAATATAAAACTTGGCATAAAGTAGTTTAAATTTAAATACATGAATATTGCCATTTTCTTCATAATTTGCAGCTATCTAGGACGACATTTCAATTTAAATCTTGATTTGCAGATCTTCTATATGATACATATTTCTACATATGCCAGCGTATCCATTTTGTCATAGCGTACCCAAACTCTTTAGAGTCAGTACCGAGTCTATACCGAGACAGCGTACCCAAACATTGTAGAGTTTTAGTTCAACCATTTTGTGCAAAACCGAAGGAAATAAACCCAGTTAAACTCATTTTTTCTCAGGCAAATGACTTTTACGGTGTCACTCAAATATGTAATTTGAAATGGCATATTAAAATACATAGGGCGAGGCTATCGATCGTTGAGATACTTATTTTTGATTGAAATTAGCTTCTCGCGAAATGGTACAAATTTGCCAACCTTGGGCTTTTTCGTTCCAAAACCAATTCGTTCCATGGCTTGTTGGTCCTATGATTGCACGCTACTCCATTTGATTGCTCATGAATATTTGTAGATCGAGGTAATGGACCATTTGCCAAATACCGTTACTGACACGTCACCACGAGTTACTTCCCTTTCCACCCGACAATTTTTCCCAATCCTGTATATACCCGAATAGTGAAAGTGTCATATTTTTTAAATGGATTACACACTAAACGCGATAAATAAACAACCTAAAACGGCCGTGCCGTTAGTTTCATCAATTATCTTTTTCGAAGACACACACAAAAAAGAACTGTTGTTTTATCAATTTTTCGGTAGACCAGAGAGTAAAGCGGTATCATTTATAAGCAGCTGTCTCCTGCCGGGCGTGTTGACAGAGCTTTTTGTATGCAGACTGCATTAACCCTTTGGCTACGAAGTGCGACTCAGTGACCTGTTGCAGACGGATGCATGGAAATACCGAATTACACCTGATTTACCGAATTATACCGAATTACACATAGTGATACCGAATTATACATTCAAAATACTTATTTATTAAGTAATGTATGAAGTAAACTTTTAGAAATTATATTATTAGGCTTTTTCTGGCCCTTAACTGTTTAATTCTGTAATTCACATTACCGAATTACACTATATACTATGATTGGTATCACATTATGTTTCACCGGATTTACCGAATTATACCGAATTACACCGAATTACACATAGTGATACCGAATTATACATTCAAAACACTTATTTATTAAGTAATATATGAATTAAACTTATAAAAATTATATTATTAGGCTATATACTATGATTGGTATCACACTATATTTCACCGGATTTACCGAATTATACCGAATTACACATAGTGATACCCAATTATACATTCAAAACACTTATTTATTAAGTAATATATGAATTAAACTTATAGAAATTATATTATTAGGCTTTATTTGGCCCTTATCCTTTTTAATTCGGTAATTCACATTACCGAATTACACATAGTGATACAGAATTATACATTTAAAACACTTATTTATTAAGTAATATATGAATTAAACTTATTAAAATTATATCATTAGGCTTTTTCCGCAGATAACAATTTGAATGTGGCTTAAAAATGAAATTTTCTTTAGGAAGGATAGCAAGGGAAAAGGACAAAAGGTTGATTACTAGAATTTTAACCCTTTTCAACAACATTTTTAAAAAAACTATATTTCTATGGGCCTAGGGTTTTAAATAGTTACTGCGAATCTTTTCACCAGAAGACACCACTTTGGACAGATACTTAGCATATGGAGACGATTGAATAAACGTAGGTCAAATGGTTGTAATTGTCTTTTAAAAAGTAAAAAAAAAACTATTGTTGAAACAGGCATGAGAAAATGCATGTTGCAAGCCCTTCCTTTTTTCCTCAAATATTTTCGCTCACACTTTGAAAATTCGTTTTTTTTCACAATGTTTATGAACTACATATTGATTACTTTCAGTTTTCGTTTTTTTGAAAGTGTGTGTGTGGGGAGGAGGGGGGGTGTTAAGGTTGAGAAAGTGAGACAAATAACAGACAGTGGGACAAATCAGCACGTCTGCCCCCTTTTTACACGGGTCGCTCGAAATACTTTGGTAAAAGGTTGTTTAGCTGTTTAGTGTCTTCAGAAAGACAGGGACAGTCCATTTAGTGATTTTAAAGTACTATTATCAAACATCCTTGTTGCACTTTCAGGCATGTACCTATTGACGAATAACTTAATATGTTATCAATAATGAACAAAAGAAACGTGGCTTCAGATCAAAATTCAGACCTTCCAATCCATAACTTCTTTTAAGCTTCATTTTAAGTATAAAAAATATGTATCTAATGAAGTGTTACCAAAAAAGAAAAATGGGTGAAGGGTTAAATCGGTGTTCCTTTCATCTCGGTATCGCACTGCAGAGTGGGTGACCTTTAGAACAGCTGCAATGTACTTGCTTCTTACAGATTAGCACACACGTGTCACAATATATTGACTCTTCTTATCTTTTGTTTCATATTAATTTACCCCGTTGGTTATCATTAATGGTCAGGATTATGAATTTTATACAGGTTTCAGAGGCTTAGTCCGTTCTTAGTCTCTACATGCTCTTTATTTAAATACGATTTTATAAAATGCATATTTTGTCTGTTTGTGATTTTCTTTTTCAAAGGCAATATAATGAAATATGTTTGAATTGTGTTCGAATTGATTTCTATAGATTTCGTGCTATGTCATTTTCTTTTCAGTTATGAATTTGTCCAAATTTAAAGCATTTGCGAACGGGACATACGGCATTTGTTACTGAAATAATGCTTTGATTGTCTGGTGTCACGTGATACTGCTGGTGCGCCACTTACGATAAAATGGAAATATCGCTTACCGTCTATTGATTGTAATGTTGGAAATTGAATGTAAAAGGCTAGAGATATTTCATAATTATAGTTCTCAGGAACAAACTTAATTTTGTTCGATATATCAACAGGATTTTTCTCTCTATTCGTCATGCATCCTACTGTCAAGGGGCGTTACTCCTGCTTCTTCCTCATGATCAAAAGGAGACCACTTATACAAAAATAAACCAAACTTTGTCATGAATACTCTCCCTTCAACCGAAAAGGTATTCATTTGCTTAGTGGGTTGACTTTTAAACCAATATCTGAACAATATGTCTCTGTTTCTTTCAAACTATTAATTCCACACATGGATTTCCTTGACAAATACCACTTCAGTGTTTTCAACGCTTTGTTTGACCCTGCTATAGCCTGTGAAATTTGAATAGCTGGCAGAAAAAAGAATTTGTGAAACACAGAATTCAAATTAATGCAAACTTAAACTCTGTACCACACAATCCTGACTTTTAATCTTTTAATGACCCTGAGAAAGAAGCCTTTTGAAAACTTCGTGAGAAAAAGAGAAAATGCTTGTAACCAGCATTTGTTCCTTTTCCCACAATGTTTTCTACCCTGCTGGAAAACCAAAACTAATTTTCATTTTTCATTTATTTATTTTGTTGTCTGCAAATGCTTTCAATTTGGACCAGTGTAAGATTTTGTTGTTTGGTAAAGAGTTGACTCTAGTTTTAAGATTCAGCAAAAGAAAAGTGCTACTTCTAGGACAGGTGTACAATACGTTCCCATACGCCCACAAATCCAAACCTCTTTTGACCTGTTATAAAATTTTGTCATGAGACAATCCTGAGTATGAGGTGGTCTGAATCTTGCAAAGTAACGTAGGTTGTTTCCTTTTAACTCTTTACCAAACGACAAAATTTTAGACTCGTCCAATTTCAAACCATTTGCAGACAACAAATAAAATGTGAATAAAAAGTTGAAATTAGTTTTGGGAAGGGTAGAAAACATTATGGGAAAAGAAGAAAATGCTGGTTACCAGCATTTTCTTCTTTTCCCATAATGTTTTCAAAAGGCTTCTCTCTCAGGGTCGTTAAAAGTCCGGACTGTGTGGTAAAGAGTTAAATGTACATAATGTATGGAACTACTGGTGTTTCAAAGGAGAAGTACGAGGGCTGTTAGAAAAGTATCTGGAAAGGTTTCATAACTTTTTCATTTGTACACTAATTGTGATGAAATTTTCAACACTGATACTTTTTATACACCCGTCGAAGACGGGACATATTATGGGATCACCCGTGGCGGGCGGGCAGGCGTCCGGGTGGACGGGCGGCGTCCAGTTCTTTGTCCGGAGCATATCTCCAAAACTATTCTAGCTAAGGTTATGAAATTTCATGGGTGGATAGATCTTATCGAGGGGGAGTGCAGTGCACAGAAATCATAATTCTTGCTTGCTTAATTTTTGAGTTATTGCCCTTTGTTGATTTTTATACTTGAATTTTGTCCGGAGCATATCTCCAAAACTATACTAGCTAGGGTTATGAAATTTCATGGGTGGATAGATCTCATCGGGGGAGTGCAGTGTACAGGAATCATAACTCTTGCTTGCTTAATTTTTGAGTTAGTGCCCTTGTTGTTTTTCATACTTGAATTTGGTCCGGAGCATATCTCCAAAACTATACTAGCTAGGGTTATGAAATTTCATGTGTGGATAGATCTCATCGGGGGAGTGCAGTGTACAGGAATCATAACTCTTGCTTGCTTAATTTTTGAGTTAGTGCCCTTGTTGTTTTTCATACTTGAATTTTGTCCGGGGCATGCCCCAGCTTTACAACTTGGGGTAAGATGGGCATATCTTGCGACAATTTGCCGCTCTCGTTGGAATTATGCTTATGGTCCGGCAGAAAATAGTAAAATATCTATACTTTTGTGTTAGCTAGAGTCGCAACGTTGGGTGAGGTCGAGTGGGGCAACTTCGTTAGATTAGTTAAACAGTCACACCTGTTTCTAAAGAGATAAAAAATTGTATTTCCGACGTCTAAAATTGACCAATTTGCAAATGACGTTTTTGCGCACCTTTATCTTGACCAGTGTAACGTCATTGGCTGTAATATGACGTCATTTCATAAACAACAGAAGTTGAACACATCGCTCAACTGATAATGCAATTATGGCACTAGAGCAGTGGTATTCAATAAAGTTTTGCATGCTAATGGGAAAAACAAAATCAGAGACGATCTTTATGATAAAAATGAATAGCTACGCCAAAAGTTCTATGAAAGAATCAAGCATATATGAGTGGTACAACATATTTAAAAACGATTCTGTTGCCAACCGCCAAAGATCTGGATGCCCCAACACGATGTCGGTGAAAACAGAAGGAATTAGAGAACTGTTGCAGAGTGATAAAAGGCTAACAGTGCGAGACATTGCTGCTAAGGTTGGGCTGAACACATTTTCATTTCATTCAATTATTACCAAGGAGCTCAGCATGGCCAAGGTATGTGCTCGTTGGATCCATTGTATTCTGACAGTGGAACAGAAACTGCAAAGAGTAGCAGATGCCAAGTCATTTCTCAGACAGTACCGTATCCATGGCTACCGTTTCATGAACTCCATTATCACAGCAGATGAAACATGGATTAGTGTTTATGACCCTGAAAATAAGCAAGATTGGTGCATGTGGAAACATCCAAACTCTCCATCACCAGTAAAGGTCTTGGTGAACCGCTCAGCAAAGAGACTCATGTTCATTGTTTTCTTCCATGCCAGAGGCGTGATTCTGAGCCATGCGGTACCGGCAGGGAGGACGGTCACAGCACAGTATTATTCAAAAGTATGTGTACATGTATTTGCTTTGAAATAACATCTGAAATATCTTAAAATGTTTCATTTAATATTTATCGCATTTATAAAAGCATTTGGTATGATAAATCCTATCATAATTTCAGGTTATCAAGTGTGATCTGGTGCGTGCTGTGAAGAAGAAGAGGCCACAACTTGATGGCAATTTCATATTACATCATGACAATGCACCTCCCCACTCCTCTGTTGTCACCAAGACAATGTTGAGAGAGTTAGGAACTGACACTGTGAAACATCCTGCATATTCCCAAGATCTAGTACCATGCAATTTCTAGTTATTTCAGACATTGAAAGCAGAGCTGCGTGGCAAGAGGTTTGATGACCTATCCAGAAGTAAGATACCATAGAATTGTTGTTTGAGAAACGATTCGTAAAATTCCCCAAGATCAGTTCAAGTCCTGCATTGACAAGTGGATTCATAGGTGGGAGAAGTGTGTATTGTGTAGTGGAGATTATCTCGAAAAGGTGTAATTTTTAGATGCGTGGGACCGATTTCCCTGATTTTTGTATCCTATCCAGAAGTAAGATACCGTAGAATGTGAATTAATGCAACTGGTGATTTTTTTCAACCGAATCATAAGCATAATTCTTCGAAGTAATAGTGCTAAATATCTTATCTAGATATGTTTGTAAATAAAAAAGTTATGAAACCTTTCCGGATACTTTTCTAACAGCCCTCATACTCGAAAACTCGCTACCAAATAATTCTGAGTTCTATTGGCCTTAACTCTTTAACAAACGGCAAAATTTTAGACTGGTCCAAATTGAAAGTGTTTGTAGACAGCAACATGAATGTGACAAAAGAATTGAAATTTTGTTTTTGGAAGGGAAGAAAACATTGTGGGAAAAGTAGAAAATGCTGGTTACCAGCATTTTCTCCTTTTCCCACTATGTTTTCAATAGGCTTCACAGGGTCGTTAGAAGTCGGGATTGTGTGTTAAAGGGTTACAGAGGGAAGCATTACAAAACACTCTGAGAAAAGGAGAAATGCCTTTAATCACCATTTTCTTCTTGTTCCAATATGTTTTCAAGACCACTGATTTATGCAGCATTTTATTTGATACTAATGATTATGTTCACATGAATGGAATGTTTTATTTAACCCTTTATTAACCCTGTCCCAAACGACAAACTTTTGGACTGTACCAAATTGAAAGCATTTGCAGACGACAATTCAGCTCTTGCTGAAAAGATGATTTCTGTCTATCATAGGGTAGAAAACATTGTGGGAAAAGGAGAAAAATGCTGGTTACCAGCATTTTCCCACAATGTTTTCAAAAGGCTACTATTCAAGACCGGTAAAAACCAGGGATTGTTTGGGAAAGGGTTAAACAGTCCAGCCTTTTAACGAACCAAAGAAAGAAGCTTACTCTGTACCAAGCAACAAAATTTTGGACATGTCCAAATTGAAAACATTTGCAGATGACTAACTAAGTATGAATCAAAAATTGAAATTTGATTTGGAAAGGATAGAAAACATTGTGGGAAAATGAGAAAATGCTGGTTACAAGCATTTTCTCCTTTTTCCACTTTTTCCACAATGTTTTCCATAGGCTTCTTTCTCAGGGTCGCCAAAAGAAGGGATTGTGTGGTGATGGGTCAATCTTGTACACCACTGACAGCCCTAGGTATTTTGGCTTTTTACTAATTAAGACCCTTTCTAGGATTTGTCATAAAAAGTGCTTAATTAACCCTTTCCCAGACAAAATTTTAGCCTTTAGTTCAATGTGGGCTCGATTGGTAAAATTTTTCTTATGGTAGAAAATATTGTGAGAAGAGGAGAAATTGCTGGTTATCAGCATTTTCTCCATTTCATACAATGTATTCATAAGGCCTCTTTTCCAAGGGTCGTTCCAAGTTAGCATTCTGCAGTAAAGGTTTCAAATTGATCAAACTGCAAATGCTTTGACTTTGCACTAATCTCGGAGCAAAATAATTAGCTGGTGATACACATTTTTTTCTGCTGCATATTCTAGATATTATTTGATAATTACAAAATTAATGTCCTATGGATGTCAGATGAGCCAAATTCAAAGTCTTGTCTTCAAATGCAAACAATTTGGACAAGTCTACAGGGTTTTCTGTGACGCACAAATCCTGCGTCATAGACAGGATTTTAATTCAAATGATCCCCAAAATAGATGACAGTGTGCCATCGATGACGCAACTTTCCAAAATCTAAATCATGTACGAAATTGAATAAAGCATCATAAATCCAAGTCTATTCTCGTTTCAGTGTCAGACGAACATCATTCTTTTTTTTTAACTTCAGGGTTTATTTTAGATGAAAGTGGTTTTTCGGTAATTTATTCATAGAATAAGACTGGTTTACCCATTGCTGTAAAGTATATTGGACATGTATCGTAAATACAATATGAGTCAAAATCTTGGTTGGGTTTTCTGTATTTCATAGCATATTTTATATGACTTCTGGTATATAAAAGTACACATTATCAGTCTGTGCTGTTCTTGGAAAATAATGCCGCGACGAAGAAATGTAGCATTCTTCGATTGTCTGCTTCCTACAACTGTCCATCAAGCCATGTCAAGCAGAGGTTCAGACAAGGATATTTTGTCTCACAAAAAGTCAAATCGACCTTTCTGTCAGAAATGACCGACAGACTTTTCTATCTTGGAGTTTAAAGGTGAAAATGCATTGTAAATCATACTTGAAGTTGATGACAAAGATATCCATTCATTTTGTCCCCCTAAGTTAACAAAATGACCCCCAACTAATGAGGAAGGGGGTCACAATGACCCCAATTTTTAAAGCCAAGGGAAAACTCTGAGTCTGCAAATTTTTTTTCATGTTGTAAAGGGTTAATTTTGTTAATATCTCTGTATTTAATGGCATGGATCCCCCTATTGCTAATTGCTGTTATTATACTATTGTATAACTATTGATCTGTGCATAATAGTAAGTATGCAATTGAACTCTATACCAAACGATAAAGTTTAGACTCTTCTTGGAGCATTAAAGTGCAGATGACATTAACCTTTTCCCACACAATGAGGACTTTTCACGACCTTTGGAAAGAGGTCTTTTGAAAACATGGTGGCAAGAGGAGAAAATGCAGGAAACTATCATTTTTCTCCTTTTTACCACAATGTTTTCTCCCCTATCAAAGAAAAATTGCAATGTTTGAGCCACATTGAAATTATCGTCTGCGAATACCATCAATTATGACAGGACTAAAATGTTGTTGTCTGGTAAAGGTTTAACTTATTACCAGACAACAAAATTTTGACTTGTCGATTTTGGTAGCATTTCGAAGATAAAAAATTATCTCATTGCCAGATGACAAAACTTTACACTACTGTATATCTGTTAACTCATTACCAAACGACAAAATTCTAGATTTGTCCAAATCGAAAGCATTTGCAGACGACAAGTGACTGAAAATTTGAAATTTGTTTAGTGAAGGGTAGAAAACATCGAGGGAAAAGGAGAAAATGCTGGTTACCAGCATCTTCTTCTTTTCCCACAATGTTTTCTAAAGGCTTCTTTCTCAGGGTCGCCAAAAGTAGGGATTCTGTGGTAATGGGTTAATATTACATAGACTACAAATCAATAACAAGCCAACGAAATTGTCAAAAATTCCATTTTAAGGGCATTTCCCAGATGACAAATCGATTCATTACAAAATTTTTGACTTGCAATAAGGTGGAAAGAGAATACAGTGAGTTCGATTTGTAAGCAAGTGGACACCCCCCACAGCCTAATTGAACTTTGTATGACCATAATTGACTTTTTATAAAAGTGGACAATAGAAAATACTATGAATTCAGATTGCACAAGGCAAAGAGCAAATCAATTTTAATCTTGTTAGATGAGGGACTGAGGGTACAGAACTTTTAGCTTTTACCTTATTTTTGTCTTTTGAACTGACTTGATGTTCAGGGGATGTAATGACCAACCATTCTTAAGAACAGTCTAGGTCTTATACTTCAGAATTTCATCTGTGTGAAAGTTACAGAACTTTCGATATGGTTTAGCCAATCAGAAGTTCTGTTACTTTCACAAAAGGCTGACAGCCCTGTATGAGATAGATACAGTATACCTTCCCCAAAAAATCTTCGAAATCAGGGTCACATTAAAATTTTATTTTGTCATCTGCAAATGCTTTCAATTTGGACTGTCCTAAATTTTGTTGTTTGGTAAAGAGTTAACTCATTACCAAATGACAACATTTTAGGTTTATCCAAATCGAAAGCATTTGCAGACGACAAGATAAAAGTGACTGAAAATTTGAAATTTGTTTTGTGAAGGGTAGAAAACATCGTGGGAAAAGGAGAAATGCTGGTTACCAGCATTTTCTTCTTTTCCCACAATGTTTTCTAAAGGCTTCTTTCTCAGGGTCGCCAAAAGTAGGGATTCTGTGGCAATGGGTTAATATTACATAGACTACAAATCAATCTCCATTTTGAGGGCATTTTCCGGATGAAAAATCGATTCATTACAAAATTTTTGACTTGCGATAAGGTGGAAAGAGAATACAGTGAGTTCGATTTGTAAGCAAGTGGACACCCCCCACAGCCTAATTGAACTTTGTATGACCATAATTGACTTTTCATAAAAGTGGACAATAGAAAATATTTTGAATTCAGATTGCACAAGGCAAAGAGCAAATCAATTTTAATCTTGTTAGATGAGGGACTGTGGGTACAGAACTTTTAGCTTTTACCTTATTTTTGTCTGTTGAACTGACTTGATGTTCAGGGAATGTAATGACCAACCATTCTTAAGAACAGTCTAGGTCTTATTCTTAAGAATTTCATCAGTGTGAAAGTAACAGAACTTTTGATTGGCTAAACCATATAGTTTAGCCAATCAGAAGTTCTGTTACTTTCACAAAAGTCTGACGGCCCTGTATGAGATAGATACAGTATAACCTCTTCAGATCCTACAGAAAACTTTACTATTTAGGTTGAAATGGATTCATTTCAAAGTATCTCTTGACAACACAGTCCTCAGTTCTTAGCAGTAATGAGCTGATAAACAAAGGCTTAACCCTTTACCACACAATGATGACTTTTGACGACCTTTAGTAAGAAGCCTTTCGAAAACATTGTGGGAAAAGGAAAAAATGCAGGTAAGCAGCATTTTCTCCTTTTCCCGCAATGTTTTCTATCCTATCAAAATAAATAATTCCATATGAGCCACATTGAAACTGTCATCAGCAAGTGATTTCAATTTGGACGGGTCTAAATTCTTGTCGTGTGGTAAAGGGTTAAATGAAAACATTGTTAAAAAGGAGAAAATGCTTGTAGATCTTGATCTGCACTGTCTGCAAAAACAGCTTAACCCTTTACCAAACAATCCCTGGTTTTTAACCAGCATTTCCTCCTTTTCCCACAATGTTTTCTACCCTGCTGGAAACAAATTTCAATTTTTGAGTAACATAATTATACATGTATTTCATCATCTGCCAATGCTATCAATTTGGACCAGTCTAAAACTTGTTGTTTGGTAAAGGGTTAAGTCGGATCGCTCTATGGAATGATGTAGAAATAAATGGGAACAGGCAAAACAGTCTTTTTTCCATTTACAAAATATTTCCATTTTTAATAATAAACAATTTACCAAACGATCCCTGGTTTTTACCACCCAGAGGAAGAAGCCTTCTGAAAGCATTGTGCGAAAAGGAGGAAATGCTAGTAACCAGCATTTTCACCTTCTCCCACAAGTTTTTTCCTCTTCTGGAATCAAGTTTCAACTTTTGAGTCATGTTTGTTTTGTCGTTTGTATAATTATGCTTTCAATTTGGAAAGATCTAAAATTTTGTTGTTTGGTAAAGGAGCTAAGCCCAAAATACCAGGGCTACCCCATCCAAAAAATGAAATTTTCTAACTAGTAATTAAATGCAAAATATTAGGATTTCATTCTATTTCTTTTTTATGGAAATTCTCATTGTACAGACAAAGTGGATCAAGATCAGACTGCAAATTCTGCACACATGTAAAGCTTTACTGCCTAAGGGTAATTTTTAATACGTAGTATGTAATGATTCTGAACTCCTAGTTATGGCCCTTTATTTTAGCAAGATGAGAATTATTTGCAGAATAAGAATGAAATGTTTTGGTTTTTATTCTCAGATTTCGAATTACCAAGATTTTTACTGTAATTTGTGAACAGAGGCATTTCCAGGGTAACCAGCATTTACGAGCAGGCAATTTTGAGAAGTACAAATTAAATTTGATCTCGGATAACTGCCTTCCATACGGGGCCCTATGGAGAGATTAATAGGAATAAGACTCCCAATAATGGCTTGTCGGATAAATAATGTATCAGATTCAGATTTTATGTCTGTGATACACTGTTTTTGTATTGTCTTCTTAACCCATTTAAGCGTTGGGGATAACTAAAATCTTGGGTAAGTTGAAATCAACCAGAGACTAGAAAATAAATAGCCTAAATTAATGATTGTATATTGATTAACTCTTTACCACACAATCCCAACTTTTAACGACTCTGAGAGAGAAGCCTTTTGAAAACATTATGGGAAAAGAAGAAAATGCTAACCAGCATTTTCTTCTTTTCCCATAATGTTTTTTTTACTTTCCAAAACTAATATCAACTTTTTATTCACATTTGATTTGTCGTCTGCAAATGGTTTCAAATTGGACCAGTCTTTGCTGACGACAAGTTAAAGGTGACTAAAAAATTGAAATTTGTTCTGGGAAGGGTAGAAAACACTGTGGGAAAAGGAGAAAATGCTGGTTACCAGCATTTTCTCCTTTTCCTACAGTGTTTTCAGAAGGCTTCTTTCTCAGGGGCGTCAAAAGTAGGGATTGTGTGGTAATGGGTTAAAAGACAAAGTTTATGTATTAAGTTACATTTTATTCGTCATTTGCAAAACCTTTCAACCTGGACAATTCTTAAAATATGGTCTTCTTGTAAAGAGTTAAATCCCCTGAAGTTTATTAATGTCAAGCTCTGTCAGCACAGTTGGGGTAGTGTGCTGGACTTGGGACAAGGATGTCACTGGCTTTCATAGTGTGCTGGACTTGAGACAAGGGCACCACTTGGTTTCATAGACTACAGGACTTCAGACAAGGATGTCACTGGGCGTTCATAGTGTGCTGGACTTGAGACAAGGGCACCACTTGGTTTCATAGACTACAGGACTTCAGACAAGGATGTCACTGGCTCTCACAGAATGCAAGACTTGAGACAAGGTCACTAGCTCTCATAGTGTGCAGGACTTCAGACAAGGATGCCACTGGCTCTCATAGTGTGCTGGACTTGAGACAAGGGCACCACTTGGTTTCATAGACTACAGGACTTCAGACAAGGATGTCACTGGCTCTCACAGAATGCAGGACTTGAGACAAGGTCACTAGCTCTCATAGTGTGCAGGACTTCAGACAAGGATGCCACTGGCTCTCATAGTGTGCTGGACTTGAGACAAGGGCACCACTTGGTTTCATAGACTACAGGACTTCAGACAAAGATGTCACTGGCTCTCACAGAATGCAAGACTTGAGACAAGGTCACTAGCTCTCATAGTGTGCTGGACTAGAGACAAGGATGCCACTGGCTCTCATAGTGTGCTGGACTTGAGACAAGGGCACCACTTGCTTTCATAGACTACAGGACTTGAAACAAGGATGCCACTGGCTCTCACAGAGTGCAAGACTTGAGAAAAGGAGGTCACTAGCTCTCTTAGTGTGCAGGACTTGAGACAAGAATGCCACTGGCTCTCATAGTGTACTGGACTTGAGACAAGGGCACCACTGGCTCTCATAGGCAACAGGACTTGAGACAAGGATGCCACTGGCTCCTAAAGCATGAAGGGCTTGAAACAAGGATGCCACTGGGGCTCATAGTGTGCATGACTGGAGACAAGGACACCACTGGTTATCATAGTGTGCAGGACTTGAAACAAGGACGCCACTGGCTCTTGTAGCATGGAGGACTTGAGACAAGGATGCCACTGGTTCTCCTAGCATGCAAGACTTGAAATAAGGATGCCACTGGCTCTCATACCATGCAGGGTTTGAAACAAGGACGCCACTGGCTCTCATAGTGTGCAGGATTTGAGACAAGGACCCCACTGGCTCCCATAACCTGCAGGACTTGGGACAAGGATGCCACTAGCTCTCATTGCCTGCAGATCTTACAACAAGGAAGCCACAGGCTCTCACAGAGTGCAGGACTTGAAACAAAGACACCACTGGCTCTCCTAGAGTGCAGATCTTGAGACAGAGACATCAGTGGCTCTCATGGCCTACAGGACTTGAAACAAGGATGCTACTGGCTCTCATGGCCTACAGGACTTGGGACAAGGATGCTACTGGCCCTCATAGAGTGGAGGATTTGAAACAAGGATGCTACTGGCTCTGATAGCATACAGGACTTGAAACTAGGCAAACTCAGGCTGAGGCAGTTTCGTTCTGATGATTGGTAATCTTCATTGTGACATGATTCTTCCTCTCACACCATTGACAATTATTACAATGGTATTTATATGAGAAAGAAACCAGTTGCTTAGGAAGAATATTGTGCCTAGGTCTGGTGTAAAGAAAGTGTTGAAAGGTGCACTGGCCTCGTTGATGTAACTAAAATAATTTTGAAAATAGTGGTAAACGCCATACAATCAATCATTCGATTAATCATTTGGTCAATCAATCAATCAACCAGCCAATCAAACTCTTGTCATTTAAGTTGTGTATTTTGCTTAGTTGAGTCTGAAAGTTGTTTTTACTTCAGTCTATTTATATTAAAGAAAGGGGTTTTGAATAATGAACTCGATGTAAGGCAGAAACTGTGACCAGTGGTGATTTTTTAGCAAAATCTCAAGTTTTTTCATGAGCAAGCCCCAGGTATGCAATCATCAACCATTCTTATAACATTAATAAAATTGTAAAGAATTCTCTACATGTAAAGTAATGCAATTTCTGATTGGCTTACCCAAAATGGTTCAGCCAATTAGAAGTTTTGGTCCTATATACTAGAATAAGACTGTGAGAATGCACTTTTGAATGATCGATGAAGACAGGCCCTAAACATAAAAATTCCCCAGAGCAATGAAGTAGGTAAATTTTTTACTATTCAATCCCAAAGTTTGACAACTTTATTGAAGAAGCCTTTTAAAAACATTGAGGGAAAAATGAGAAAATGCTGGTTACCAGCATTTTCTCCTTTTCCCACAATGTTTTCTGCCATTCCAAAGGCATACTTCAACGGCTGGGTATCGATTGATTTATCATCTGCAAAAGCTTTCAGTTTGGGAAAGTCAAACATTTTGTTGTTTGTTAAGGATCGATTATGAGGAAGACAGCCCTTGAATAAACAGAAAGTGTTGGAAAAGGAGAAATTGCATGTTACAAGCAATTTGTCCGTTTCCCAACAATGTTTTCTACCCTATCAGAGAACTTCAGCCTATTTGTACCAATATCAAATATTTCATCTGCAAATGCTTTCAGTTTGGAAGTGTCTAACGTTCTGTTGATTCATAAAGGGTTAAAGAAAATTCCAGCTGTACACAACCTACTAACTGTCACAAGTTATGGAGGTCAATGTCAAATATCCGCAAATAAAAGCAGGAAACCGGCATTGTCAGAAAGCAGTTTCTGACATGTTGAGTTTTTGGGAGATGAATAATTATAGGGGAACCAGTATATACACAGGAAGTTGAAGTCTGGGAACCTGTCAAGTTAAGAATGTACTCTGCGTTTTTGCTTCATCATGTTTGATATTGTTGTTTATACTTGTTGCATTACTTCATATCAGCGGTCTGTAATCCTGTGTTGTTGGGTCCTTCTGGTTCCTTCTGGGTCCTTCTGATGGTAATTTTTACTTGATCTCCACAACAGCCACCATGCAGCTTTTCTTTGCCTGTTTCTTGAAATTTAAGAATCCTAGCAGTAATCTTTCAGCTGATTGTATGAGTCTTTCTTTACCCATAATGCATTCTTTTTTCTCATTATCCCTTTACCACACAATACCTACTTTTCATGAACTTTGGAAAGAAGCCTTTTGAAATCATTGTGGTTAAAGGAGAAAATGCTGGTTACCAGCATGTTCTCCTTTTCCCACAATGTTTACTGCCCTATCAATGAACAATTGCACCATTTGAGCCACATTGAAATTGTCATCTGCAAATGCTTTCAATCTGATCAAGGCTAAAATTTTGTTGTCTGGTAAAGGGTTATCATATGAAAAAGCTCCGTTGAACCATTCAACCTTGGGATTGTTTTGTGAAGGGTTAATTCTTCAAGTAACATAATTTTGGACTAGACAGAATCTTAAGCACTTGCAGAAAAGTGAAGCTCTAATGCTGATTTCTGTCTTTCATAGAGTAGAAAACATTGTAGTAAAGGAGAAAATGCTTGTTACCCTCTTTTCTCAGGGTCATTGAAACTCTGGATTGTTTGGTGAACGGTTAACTCTTTACCACATGAGAAAAATTTTAGACTGGTCCATATTGAAAGCATTTGCAGACGACAAAATAAAGGTGACTGAAAATTTAAAATGTGGTTTGGGAAGGGTAGAAAACACTGTGGAAAAAGGAGAAAATGCTGGTTGCCAGCATTTTCTCCTATTCCCACAGTGTTTTCAAAAGGCTTATTTCTCAGGGTCGTTAAAAGTCAGGATTGTGTGGTAAAGGGTTAACTCTTTACTGAAGGCTGTAGCTCTCTACCACACAATTCCGAAATTTAGCGTTTCACACTTATTTTGTTGTCTGCAAATGCCTTCATTTTGGAGCTAGTCCAAAATTTTCTTGTTTGGTAAAGAGATAGTGTTGGACTAAACCAATAGGAGACATTTTCACATGACATGTTAAATGTAATCCAGATCGTGTTGAAAACATTGTAGGAAAAGGAGAAAATGTTGGCAACTGGCATTTTCTTGTTTTACTTCAATGTTTCAAAAGCTTCTTTCTTCAGAGTCACTTGAAAATCATGATTGCTTTGTTAACTCCTTTACCGCCCGCCCGGGTGGCTCAGTGGTGAGCATGTTGGACTCATGACCTAGTGGTTGTGAGTTTGATACCCAGTTGAGGCGAAGTTTCTTTCAGGCGTATTTTCACCTCTCACCTCTGCTGAAGAATGTGAGAAAAGTAGTCGGTGGCTTTGGAAAGAAAGTAGTGTAAGTACCGGTGTGAGAAAGCCAGGAAACACTGACCGCCATGATATGATCTTAGCTGTTAAAGTGGCGTTAAACTCCAAGACAACCAACCAACTCCTTTACCAAAGAACAAATTTATAGACTGTTCCTAACTGAAGGCATGTACAGACGACAAGTTAAATGTGACAGAAGAATAGAAATTTGGCTTGTAAAAGGTAGAAAACATTGTGGGAAAAGGAGAAAATGCTGGTTACCAGCATTTTCTCCTTTTCCCACAATGTTTTCTAAAGGCTTCTACCTCAAGGTTGACATACATGTAAAGTCGTCATTGTGTGGTAGAGGTTTAAAGGTGGCATTTGGTTGCAAGGAAATGGAACAAGGAAACATTTGGAACAATTACAAAGTCACATGACTGCAAAATCAAGCTCCACCCAGTCATTCAAGAAAATGGGATGATACAAGTTTTACGTCAGTCATTGATCAACTCTTTACCCGACTTTCATTGACAAGAGGGAAAACCTTTTTAAAACATTGTTGGAAAAGGAGCAAATGCTGATTACCTGCATTTTCTCTTTTTTCCACGATGTCTTCTATTTCACAAAAGAAAGATTTCATGTTGTAAGTTATTTTTAATTTCGTGTGCAAATATTTTCGACGAGAATCAATCTAAAATTTTGTCATTTGGTAAAGAGTTGATTGACGCCGTAAGACAATGAAATACGCACATTATATGTACTTCTTCCTTCCTGTTGATGTATTCACTTAACTCCATTCATATAGCTCCTTACCATACGTCAGGGTTCTAGACTTGATGAAATTCAAAACATTTGCATACAACAAAACAAATGTAGCTCAAAAGCGACTGTTGTCTTTGATAGGATAGAAAACATTGTTTAAAAAAAAGAGAAAATGCTTGGAACCAGCATTTTCTCCTTTTCCCAACATGTTTTCATATAAATCCTTACCAAACGTCTCTCAATTCTGGACTTGATGAAATTCAGAGAATTGCAGGCAACAAAACAAATGCAGCTCAAAAGCCACTGTTGTCATTGATAGGATAGAAAATAGGATAGAAAACATTTTAACTCTTTACCGCACGATCCTGACTTTTAACGACCCTGAGAAAGAAGCCTCTTGAAAACATTGTGGGAAAAGAAGAAAATGCTGGTAACCAGCATTTTCTCCTTTTCCCACAATGTTTTCTTCCCTTCCTAAAACAAATTTCAAATTTCCAGTCACTTTTATTTTGTCTTCTGCAAATGCTTTGGATTTGGACAAGCCTAAAATATTGTCGTTTGGTAATGAGATAAAAGACGAAGAGAAAATGCGTGGAACTGGCATTTCCTCCGTTTCCAAAAATTTTTTTGCCCTTTCAACTGGTCCAAATTGATAGCATTTGCAGACAAAAAAATAAAAGTTGCTCAAATGATGGAATATGTCTTCAGAAGGGTAGAAAACATTGTGGGAAAAGGAGAAAATGCAAGTTACGAGCATTTTCTCCTTTTCCACAATGTTTTTAAAAAGGTTCCGGTCTTAGGGTCAGTAAAAGTCGGGATTGTGTGGTAGAGGGTTAAAGATAGTTGTCATCATTTCGGCCATGTTTGATTTGTTGTCTGGAAAAAATTTGAATTTGTAAATTTCTAAAACTTTTGATATCTGGTGTGCAATTTTGGAATTTTCCCACTTGCCCACGGACAAGTTGGACTGAATTTCCAACTTGTCCGCATTTAAAGTTTACATGTCCATTTTCCCCCCACAGCAATGGCATGTAGTGAGAGGCTTCACACGGGGTCAATACATTTATTTTGTACTTTGAAGGTGTTTATTTCAACACAGGTTATGCAAAACTTAGAATAAATAGAGATTTTGAGGATCATCATTGATCTAAATATGACATTTCCTTATCTGGTTTGGGTCAAAATTCACTTGCCCGTGGACAAGTGCTCTGGAAAAATTCACTTGTCCGCAGGCAAAAAGTCGCAAGTCGGGCAAGTCGGGCATAGGAATTCCACACCCCTGGGTATCATACTTTCATATCTTGCCTAGGGAACTGTTTACTGTTTAGCTCCACTGGCCAAAGGCCAGCGAGCTATTGTCATGGCATTATGTCTGCAAATGACAATTTCAAATTTAATAGAAATGACAGAAAGTTCTCCAAATGGGAAAAAAACACTGTGGGAAAAGGAGAAATTGCTTGTTACAGTGTTTTGGAAAGCCTTGTACTTATGACACGTAAAAACAAGGGCTTGTTTGGGAAAGGGTTAAGAAGGATAGAAAATGTTGTGGAAAAAGGAGAAAATGCTGGTTGCCAGCATTTTCTTCTTTTCCCACAATGTTTTCAAAATCTATCCTCAGGGTGGTTGAAAGTCGGGATTGTGTGGTAAAGGGACAAAAGCATTTTTGTCAGTTTATCTGGGAAAAAAGACGTGGACAGAGTACATACAAGATCAGATGGCACATTCTATGCAGTCTAATCTTGGATCTTTACTCTCCAGATGAGCAAAACAAATCCGGGTTCAGTTTTCAGAATAATTATCTGGCAAGGTAGCAGGCAGTGTATACAGATACAAGATCAGACTGCATGTTCTGTGCAGTCTGATCTTGGATTTACATTCTCCACATAAGGAATGAAAACCACATTTAGCACTACAAAGATGAAGAATGAGTATAAGAATAAGTACTGTATCTGACAAAGTAGACAGTGTAAATGCAAGATCAGATTGCAGGTTCTGTGCAGCCTGATCTTGGGCCTTCTTTGTCTATGTAAGCAATGGAATCATGAATACAGGTTCAGCACCACGAGACCGAATATTTTTGAATAGTTTATATCGGTATTTCAAACTGCATCTGCGTAAAATTGCCATGCCCTTTGAGCATGATTTATAATGTCAACAACTTGTTATTTTATGTCAATAGACGTAAACAAACAACTGTCTGTTACCCTTTGCCAAAGGAATCAATTTTTTGCTTAACCCTTTACCACACAATCCCGACTTTTAACGACCCTGAGACAGAAACCTTTTTGAAAACATTGTGGGAAAAGGAGAAAATGCTGGTAACCAGCATTTTCTCCTTTTTCCACAATGTTTTCTACCCTATTGAAGAGATATTCCATCATTTGAACCACATTAGAATTGTCATCTGCAA
Source organism: Tridacna crocea (assembly GCA_943736015.1). Classification (NCBI taxonomy): domain Eukaryota; kingdom Metazoa; phylum Mollusca; class Bivalvia; order Cardiida; family Cardiidae; genus Tridacna; species Tridacna crocea. Next base: position 70,191,620 of record OX031057.1, read on the forward strand.
ATGCTTTCAATTTGGACTAGTCTAAAATTTTGTTGTTTGGTAAACAGTTAAGGATTGTATAGTTTAACTCTTTCCTTTCCATAGAGGCCACCTGCAGCTTTTGTGGACAGTCGCAAGCCAAGGTTACGATCACTATGTGGATCTTACCTTGGCTGATTGAGCCCGATTTCGAGATTCCTGCAATGCGCCCTGTATTGGATGCTGGATATTAGCCCCCTTTACATCATATTTCTAAAAGCTAATGAAATATCATTTTACAAACCGCTTACTAATACACATGAAGCGATAAGCAGACATCCACGTGGATTTCCATGTTTACCTTCTATAAGAAAGGTAGCAACCTTGTTCTATTTTTATCAAAGATGAAATGCTACGAGCGATTTCATTCGTTGCAGTTAGAGCTGGCTGAATCCAATGAAAAAGTGTATTGGGGGAATGTAAAAATCAAGCTCGATCCGCCAAGGGTAGAGTAGCATAGTGAATCATCAGCCTTGGCTTGTGAAGATGTCTGATCACAGGCCCTTGAAGCTGTATTGAGGTGAGAGAGGAATGAATGCTGTTGCAGTGACTGTCATCAATCCTGGGAAAGAAATTTGCTAAGCTTGGGATTCAATCAGGCAACCTTCTGTTCTCAAGTCCTGTGCATAACTGACTGCGCTACCTTGGCTCAGTAAATCCCATTGAAAAGAAGACTGGTTCCCAGCATTCCCCCCTTTTTCCCATGTTATTTCCTTTCCTTTGACTCTTTACCATACAACAAAATTTTAGACAGGTCCAAACTGAAAGCAATTGCAGATGACAATATAAATCTGGCTAAGAAAATTGAAGTTTGTTCTTGGAACTTTAGAAAATATTGTTGGAAAAGGAGAAAATGCTGGTTACCAGCATTTTCTGTAACCAGCATTTTCTCCTTTTCCCACAATGTTTTCAATAGCCTTCTTCTGAAGGGTCGTTAAAAGTTGGGATTGTGCAATAAAGGGTGAACAAACAAGTCTCAGATTACCAGCCACGGTTAATTTCTCGTCTACAAAATGCTCACGATTTGAATAAGCCATGTTGTTGTTTGGCAAAGGGTTAACCCATGGCCAGACAATCCTGAATTTTAACAATCCTGAAAGAAAAGGCTTTTGAAAACTTTGTATCCAGCATTATCTCAATTTTTCTTTTCCATCAAGGGCATACAAAACCATTTACTCAATTTGTTGTCGGCAAAATTTAATTTCTTCAGTTTGACAGAGCCTTGAGTTTTGTTGTATGGACAAAGTATTTCACTCTTTATCATCATTCTGTAGCTACTACAGTTGGCTTTGGCACTAGTATAGATTGGAAGGCACAGAACATGCAATATGATCTTTCATCTACACTCTTCGCATTGCCAAATGTTTATAGACAGAAGCGTGAAACTGCCGTTGTTTGTTGACTATTCTTGACTCAAAGTGTTTGGTTTTATTTGGTGCTCAATGGATTAACAGTTAACCCCACCACAAAATTTAAGACTAGACCAAATTCAAAGCATTAGCAGGCAACATTATCATTGCAGCTAAAATCATGATTTCTTGATATGATAAGGTAGAAAACATTGTGGGAAATGGAGAAAATGCTGGTTATCAGCATTTTCTCCTTTTCCCACAATGATTTTAAAAGGCTTCTTCCTCAGGGTCGTTAATACTCCGGATTGTGTGGTAAAGAGTTAAAAGTAATGAATGACATATTCCAGAAATCATTATTACTGTTGAATACAGGACTTTGTTGCTAAGAATGAAATTAACCCTTTCCCAAACAATACCTGGTTTTTACGTGTCTCGAATAGTAGCCTTTTGAAAACATTGTGAAAAAAGGAGAAAATGCTGGTAACCAGCATTTTCTCCTTTTCCCACAATGTTTTCTACCCTAACATAGACAGAAATCATCTTTTCAGCAAGAGTTGAATTGTCGTCTGCAAACGCTTTCAATTTCGTCTAGTCCAAAAGTTTGTTGTTTGGGAAAGGGTTAAGTATGGTTGGTGTATACAGGCATAGGTAAGAGGTTCAGTGTAGTCTGATCTTGATCTACACTGTACAAAACAGCAAGCAAAACTGTTCAGGGCACTCGAGCTTTTTACATTGTAATAGGGTTTCAAAAAGATTTTTCCTGTCTTACTTCCTTTTCATCTTGTGAATCCTGTTGTAAGGACTATCACCAATGCTCGCAAAGAATTTAAGGGATGCCTGATTTTTTTCAAGCCCTGCGTGTTACAGATTGAACTTCTAGTCTTTACTATCTAGCCTGGAAAAATGATCTTCATTTTTCATTTTTAAAATTGTTTCGGTTGAAATATGAAACAAAATGGAGATCAAAGATATGATTCTGTACTCACATGCCATTCATAATTTCATTCTGGTTCTAGATTTAGAATGTAGCAGAACTTCTGATTAGCTAAACCATACAGTTTAACCAATCAGAATTTGTGTTACATCCAAAATTTGAAAATTTGTGGGAATAAGACAAAAAACCTCTTCAGAATGGTTGATGAATATGAGCCTAGACTGAAGGGCTAGTTTAGTTTGGCCTGATCTTAATCTACACTCTACGAAACAGCAAGCCAAACTAATCAGGGCACTCCAGCCACTGACATTGTGATAGGGTGTTAGAAGTGCTTTTTTTTCCGGTTTTATTTCCTTTTCATCTTATCTCTCTTCAACTTTGAACTTCTGTCAGTTATAATCTGTTGGTGTCAACACCATTCCAAACATTATTTACAAGAATGTAGCTACTTCTATGCAAAACAGTTGCATTTTGAAAATAAGGCTGATCAGCGTTACTTGCTGCCCATTTGCAGGCAGTATAGATCAAGTTCATATTGCACAAAACATCAGTCTGATCTTGGACCTAGACTGTCCAATAAAGGGCTAAAACACAGCATTGTTTGGTAAAATGTAAAAATATGAAATAAATTATTGGTTTTTGTAAATCAAAGATCAGACTGCTCATTTTGTTGAGTCTGATGTTGATCTACAAGCCAGCAAACAAAATTTTTCTGGGCAGCCTACCTACTAGAGTCAAGCTTTAGCAAAAGGGTGTTGTAATGCATATCAAGAAAACAAAGGAGACTTCATGCTGGAAGCACCTTGACATTGACCAGCCTGTATACGATAGGTGAGTGCAACACTATTCTACGTGCCTGTACAATGTACAGGCACGTAGAATAGTGTTGCACTCACCTATTGTATAGCTCAAAAGGTAGTGTGTAAGGCCAGTGAATCGATCCCCACGGCTGGCCATCTAAGATTACTAACAGTCTTTCGGATGAGACATTAAATTGAGGTCCCGTGTGACAGTACTATACACCGAACCTGAGGCGTAACTGAGACAAGTTTGATCCTGTATCTGCATTATTCCCCATAGCAATACTAAAAGCCTGTATCTGCATTATTCTCCATAACAATACTAAAAGCCTGTATCTGCACTATTCTCCATAACAATACTTTTGGGGGCAACTGGTGGCAACGATGAATGATGCAAATTCAATCAATCACCTTGACCTTGTAAAAAGACGTCATTCTTCTCATGGGCAGATCCAGAGGGGGGGACCGGGGGTCCGGACCCCCCCTGGAATTTTGGCAAAAATGCGGTTATCAGAATCATGAAATGGCACTGGTTTGATATTGCACAGCATTTATGTAAAATACAGTCATAAATTTTTAAAAAAGGGTTTTAAATGTGGAGGTCTCCTCATGGTTAGAACTGGAAACGTTGACTTTTCTTGTAAACGGCTTACATCCACTGAAATCCGGAAACCATAGTATCATATAATAAGGCGAGTGCGTTCTCCGTGGGACCCCCTTGAGAAAGATATCTGGATCCGCGCATGCTTCTTCAGTATAAACGAGAAACTTACAGACTGGCCTACATGCTCTATTTTGGATAGGAACATTTTGGATATTGTAGATACATCGTCTTCCTGGAGGATCAGTTGGCAGATTGTTTAACTTCATCACATCGCAATAAACATATAAATGGTAACATGTTCTCACGAAATAAGACTGACATCTTTTTTCAGTTTGTTATATCATGATATTGTATAAGTCATGATTTTGACTGCAAATTTACTCTTTTTGCAATTTTAATGTCCATATCTTTGAAATCGTACGGTGAAGGTTACTCATTTTTTCGCAGAAAGGAATAAGGAAGTTTCTTTAGGATACAAGTTTCATGGAAATGTACTGTTTTCTTAAGATTTTGTTAAGTAACTCTTTAACAGAACAACAGACAACAAAATTTTAGACTTGTCCAAATTGAAAGCATCTGCAGAGGACAAAATAAATTTGGCTGAAACATTGAAATTTGTTTTGGGAAGGATAGAAAACATTGTGGGAAAGGGAGATAATGCTGGTTACCAGCATTTTCTCCTTTTCCCACAATGTTTTCAAAAGCTTTCTTTCTCGTGGTCATTTAAAAGTCTGGATTGTTTGATAAAGGGTTAACTCTTTACCACAGAATGCTGCCTTTTAGTGACCCTGAGAACAACCATTTTTTCAATCTTGGACTCAGCCAATTTTATCTCATTATTTGACAAAAATTTTATTTTGTCGTTATTCATTTTTTTGTCTTTATTTATACATAGGTACAGCATTAGTACAGATAATTGTCCCCAAAGGCGATGTTACTTTTTGACTGATGGCCTCTGGGTACAGAGACAATCCGGACAAAATCAGTTGAAAGTTCCGCACAGATTTTGTGTGCAAGTTTGAACTCTTATAATTTCCTAAATAGAGCACAAAACTAGGATTTAAACATACCTGTGGCTTGCATATTCAATATTCTTTCATTTGAAATACAAATATTTTCAATTTAAAGGCCGATCGTGAGAAAAGACCATGCATTTCATCAGTGACCCGAGCTGTTTATGTTCCTGAAAACATTAAAAATGGCCGCCACGCACGATAAATTTTGTCCGTGATTTTTCTGGGATAAACATGTTGTAAACGACTTAGACAAGCTTTTTATGTAATGAATGGTTTAACAATTTGTTTTTGGTCGTGATTAGTATAAAAAATTTAATTGCATTTCACTGCAATACAGATAAAACCGACGAAACTGAAAGTAGGTATAGCGCTCTATATTTGCTACCGGAAAATTCATGATGGACTTGAGACGGTATGTAAGTAAGTATCCAAATATAAAAAAGATCACCGGGACGTCTCATTATAGAGACTAGTTACAGCATAAGCTCAAATGAGAAAAGGCTTTGTGTATAACAGCTTATGAAACAGTTCATTTTGCATGACAATAGGTGCAATAATTTTTGTGTCTGAAGTCTTAGGTCAGTACCATCTAAAGATCCAAATATTAACTCTTTACCAAACGACAAAATTTTAGACAGATCCAAATTGAAAGCACTTGCAGACGACAAAATAAACTAACTCAAAAATTGAAATTTGTTTCTACCAGGGTAGAAAACATTTTGGGAAAAGGAGAAAATGCTGGTTACCAGCATTTTCTCCTTTTCCCTCAATGTTTTCAAAAGGCTTCTTTCTAAGGGTCGTTAAAAGTCGTGATTGTGTGGTAAAGAGTAAACCAACTGAACGGCCGACAATGTCTTTTATTCTTTTTTTCACTCTTACATACTTGTATATTACATTCTAAAATAAAAAGGTATGAGAAATTATGAAAAACATTTAAAACCAAAAGTTTTTTTTTTTCACCCTTATATGCATTACTTTACGAAATAAAAAGATTTCAGAATTACCGAATATCAGACAAAGATTACAGCAATTGACCTATGGGGGTCAAAAGTTTTTTTCCTGCCTTATTTCCTTTTCATCTTACTGAGAGCTCTTCAACTTTAGTCTTTGTCTTGTATCGAGAGTGCCTGTTCATCCCCTTCTTATCTTATTTACCAGAAGACAGAATTTTAGCCATGTCCAAATTGAAAATATTTTCAGATGACATTGTCAGTTTTGCTCAAATGTTGCATGTTTTCTTTGATAGGGTAGAAAACATTGTTGGAAAAAGGAGAAAATGCTGGTAACCAGCATTTTCTCCTTTTCCCACAATGTTTTCTAAAGGCTTCTTTCTTAGGTCGTCAAAAGTAGTGATTGTGTGGTAATTGGTTAAACTCCTGTATCCCTGTACCACACCACCCGGATATTGAACAAGCCTGTGGAAACATTCTTGGAAAAGGAGCAAATGCTAGTAACCTCTCCTTTGCCACAATTTTTTTCTAAATTTAATCCCTTATAAGACAACAAAATATGAGCCTTGTCCAAAATTTAATCTATTACCACACAATCCCTGATGACCCTGAAAAAGAAGCCTTTAGAAAACATTGTGGGAAAAGCAGAAGACGCTGGTAACAAGCATTTTCTCCTTTTCCCACAACGTTTTCTATCCTTCACAAAACAAATTTCAAATTTTCAGTCACTTTTATTTTGTGTTCTGCAAATACTTTGGATTTGGACAGGCCTAAAATATAGTCGTTTGGTAATGAGTTAAAGCATTTGCAGATGATAATTTCCATGTGGCTCAAATGTTGCAATCTTTCTTAGATAGGTTACAAAACATTGTGGGAAGAGGAGAAAAGGCTGGTTACTAGTATTTTCTCCTTTTCCCACAATGCTTACCAAAGACCTCTTTCCAAGAGTCTTTAAAAGCCTGCATTGTGCAGTAAATGGTGAACTATTAACCCATTACCACACAATCCCTACTTTTGACGCCCCTGAGAAAGAAGCCTTTTGAAAACACTGTGGAAAAAGGAGAAAATGCTGGTAACCAGCATTTTCTCCTTTTCCCACAGTGTTTTCTACCCTTCCCAGAACAAATTTCAATTTTTCAGTCACCTTTATTTTGTCATCTGCAAATGCTTTCAATTTGGACCAGTCTAAATTTTTCTCGTGTGGTAAAGAGTTAATGCCTTTTTTGAGTCATCTCAAATTTGTCATCTGCGAAATATTTCATTTATTTGGAAAAGGCTAAAATTTTGTTGTTCAGTAAACAGCTAAGAATCTGATGTCCTTCACATTCCATAGGGAAATTAATGGTCCCATTATATCCTTATGATAAATTCGGCCAAGTACGTTTTCCTGATACCATTCTTAAATCTTTACTCCATAGATACTCATTTTGACGCATTGCTTGTAGGAGCTTTTGGAAAACATTGAGACAAAAGGTGAAATTGCTCATTACGAGCAATTTCACCTTTTGTCCCAATGTTTTCTATGCTATCAAAAGCTGTCATATACACAAAAGAAATGGATTCATCCTTGCTGTTATTTAGGGTCAATTAGAGATACCATAGAAATGCCTTATGAGGTAAAGGGTTAACCTATGTCACCCTTTAACCCTTTACAAACAATCCCGACATTTAACGACCCTGAGAAAGAAGCCTTTTGAAAACATTGTGGGAAAAGGTGAAAATGCTGGTAACCAGCATTTTCTCCTTTTACCACAATGTTTTCTACCTTTCCAATGTCAAAATTCAATTTTGATTCATGTTTGATTCATTTTGTCGTCTGCAGATGCTTTCAATTTGGAAAAGTTCAAGATTTTGTTATTTGGTAAGGAGTTAAGTGCTGATCCGGGCTTTATTTGCCTACCCAGGCAGACTGATTGTGTCGTGTTTGACAACATTTTCAACATTATTTCAGTTATATCGTAGCAGCCAGTGTACCTATCTATGTTTTTCTGGAGTCTCTTTTATCAGTTTTCAGCAGAATTTTCTTTACAAGCTACCTGCTGCTTTCCCACATAACCATTGTGAGACAATGGTCAGCAGTGGGAGAAAAATGAATCCTGTAACAACAACTATCATCAATCTTCGGAAAGAAATTGGCCCAGCCCGGGATTGAACCCACAACCCACTGTTCTTGAATGATTGAATCCTGTTGCAATGACTATCATCAGTCCTCGGAAAGAAACTGGCCGAGGCAGGGATCGATCTCATGATCCGCTTTTCTCAAGTCCTGTATGCTACCGACTTAGCTACCGGGCTTGGCTATATTATTGAAAGTCACATGGAAGATATGAATGGATTTCCATTCATTCAGGATGTAGTAAACAAAGTCACTCAACCCTTTCACTACCTAGATTAAGTCTTTACCAAACCACAAAAGTTTAGACAAGTCTAGATTGAAAGTATTTGCAGAATGACAAATCTATTGCGGATCAAATGATAAAATTTGTCTGTAAAAATGGTTAAAAAAACATTGTGGAGAAAGGTGAAAATGCTGTTAACCAGCATTTTCTCCTTTTTCCACATTGTTTTTAAAAGGCTTCTTTCTCAAGGTCATTGAAACTTGTCATTGTGTATTAACTCTTTACCACACAATGCCTACTTTGAATGACCCTGAGAAAGAATTCTTTAAAAAACATTGTGGGTAAAGGAGAAAATGCTGGTGACCAGCATTTTCTCCTTTTCCCACAATGTTTTGCACCCTTCACAAATTAAATTTCAAATTTTCATTCACTTTAATTTTGTCGTCTGCAAATACTTTCGATTTGGACAGGCCTAAAATTTTCTTGTTTGGTAATTAGTTAAAGGTGGGTATTTAGAATTTTTACATCTCACCAAGTTAAAAAATATATATATCACTGAAATTTATATGAAAATATAATACAAATCATCAATAATTAAGAATCATAAAATTACAAATAAAAAAAATTTTGATGGTATTCCCTTAAAAGGCTACGTAGCCTCTTAAGCTATTTTTAGATTTCGTGCCAAAAATCAAAATAGCATTGTGGGAATGTCAAGTGACAGGCACGTGACTAATAACACTTAAATTCCATCACAAAACAAACATGTAATAATTATTTTCCATAATGTCTTCTTCGGACGCTATGTTTAAACTTTGTCTGTGTATTCCTGTATGTAAATGAGAGAATTGATCATCTAAAAATAGAACGTGTCTCCCGTTGGGGTCAACCTGGGCTGTAGTAAATCTCTAATTTCTCGTGTTGTCGGATGGTTTTGGACTACTCGGGTTTTATGAACGCAAATTAAAAGGCTTTGGGAGTATAAGGATTATTTTTTTGCATTTTTGTAAAATTTTCGTCCTAAAATCTGAAGGGCCACCTTTAAAGATTTCTCTCTTAACCAAATTACTGACCTATTGGAACAAACAATTTGAAATTAATTTTGCAGACAACGAAATGAATGTCACACAAAGGATGATTTCTGTAGAAAACATTGTGGGAAGTGGAGAAAAGCCGGTTACATTTTGTCCTTTTCCCACAATGTTTTCAAAAGCTTTCTTTGCGATGTCATTAAAACTTGAGAGTGTGTTGTAAAGAGTCTATGACTGAGACAGGAACCTTGCCAGAGAAGACTTTAAAAAACCTTGTAGGAAAAGGAGAAAATGCTGGTCACCAACCTTTTCCGCTTTTCCCACAAAGTTTCCTCCCACTTTCAAAGACAACACTCAAAAATCTTTTGGCCGCATGCAATTTATCATGTGCAATTGCTTTCAAAGAAAGGATGGGCCTAGAGGTTGATCAACAAGCAGACAGTTAATTCTTTATGCACAATCCAGACTTTTAAAGATCCTGAGAAAGAAGCCTTATGAAAACATAGTGGGAAAAAAGAGAAAATGCTGGTAACCAGCATTTTCTCCTTTTACCACAATGTTTTCAACCCTTCTGAAACTAAATTGCAATTTTTCAGTCACATCTTTTTTGTCGTCTGCAAATGCTTTAAATTTGGACCAGTCTAAAATTTTAACGTTTGGTAAAGAGTTAGATCCTATCATAGGACAAAAGTTTACACTACTCCAAATTCAAAGCATTTGCAGATGACAAATCAAATATGGCTGAAATGATGAAGTTTGTCTGCAAAAGGATAAAAAAGTAGAAAACATTGGGGGGAAAAGGAGAAAATGCTGGTTACCAGCATTTTCTCCTTTTCCCATAATGTTTTCCAAAGGCCACTTTCATATGGTCGTTAAAACTCAAGATTATGTTGTAAGAGGATAAGAAATTTGCGCAATTCCTGTTCACATGTTTCCGGGGCAGCCCATTCATTTCGAAAGATCACCACTTGTCCCAGTCAAAACCGGCCAGATAAAGAATGGGGAACTGCGTGGAAATGTTTTACGCAATGTTTATTCCTGAATGAAATCTCAGAATTTGGGAAACAGACGTAATAGTTGAAATTTGATGATCACTGTTTACGTGTGTATATCTAAGTCGTGTGGTATTAATGAAGATAAAGTAGAACATCTCTCAATTGGCTATTGTGTTTCATTCTTAATTTCATCTCCGGATTAAAGAGTATTTGTAATTTGGAGTGCTGTAACTGCCTTATCTGTGTTCAAATTATATTCTTTTTTTTTTGGCCATTAATTATTTGCATAAAATAAAATTGTAGAAGAAATTTGGACATACATAGAGCAAATTCAGGATTGTTTTGTTTTGCAAATTCATCATTTTCATGAAATAAGAAAAGCTCTTATAAAGAAGTGGAACATATTCAAACCAAATTCATGACTTTTTTGGTTTTGCAAATTCATGATTTATATAAAAATAAAAAAGACTTAGTAGAAAAGCAGTGTGACATATTCAAAGCAAACTCAAGATAATAGTTTGTATGTTTTGCAAATTCATAATTTTCATGAAATAAATTAGCAAATTCTGGATATTCGTGGACTAAAAAGGATTCTTACAAAAAAAATTATAAACTGGAAAAATTTGAAATTTGTTGGGAATAAACTTTCTGCAATAATTATGAAACCCAGTAAGAAGGAAAGATCTAAACCTTCTTCTCTAAGGTTAGATCATCTTCTGTGCCCAGTGAAGGCATATTGCTTTATGTTGGTAAGATATTAAGTTTGTTTATCGTGTGTTAGCTTTTTACCAAATTAAAAAAAAAAGCATTTAATTCTATACCAAACAACAACGTTGTAGACTGGTTTGAATTGAAAGCACTAGCAGACAGCAAACTATGTATTTGTCAATAATTATATTTAACTCAAACAACAAAATTTGGACCAGGCCAAATTGAAAGCATTTTCAGACAACAAAATAAATGTGACTGAAAAATGGAAATTTGTCCTGGTAGGGTAGAAAATATTGTGGGAAAAGGAGGAAATGCTGGTCACCAGCATTTTCTCCTTTTCCCACAATATTTTCTACCCTTCCCAAACTACATTTCAGTTTTTTAGTCACATTCATTTTTTGTCAGTCTTTAATTTTTATCGTTTGGTAAAGATTTAAAGTCTGCGGGGTTTGGTAAGGGGTTTGTCAAATTCAAAGCATTTGCGGATAACAAAAATATTTGTGACTCAAAACTGAATTTGCTTTTAGGAAGGGAGGAAAATCCCATAGGAAAATGGAGAAAATGGTTGTAAACCAGCATTTTCTCCTTTTTCCACAGTGTTTTCAAAAGGCTTTTTCTAGATGGATGTCAATTTTGTGATTGTGCAGTAAAGAGATTTCTGTACAATGGCCCTGAGGAAACTATTGACATGATGCAGTTAAAAGCATTTGCAGACGACAATTCAAATGTGGCATGAATTATGGAATTGTCTATGACAGAGTTTAAAATGCTGTTGAAAACAGCATGAAACATAACAAATACAATCAACCCTTTACTTAACCCTTTACCAAATGACAAAAATTTTCTGCGATCCAAATTGAAAGCACTTGCAGACGTCAAAATAAACGTAACTCGAAAATTGAAATTTGTTTAAAACATTGTGGGAAAAGAAGAAAATGCTGGTTACCAGCATTTTCTTCTTTTCCCACAATGTTTTCAAAAGCCTTCTATCTTTGGTGGTAAAAACCAGGGATTGTGTGGTAATGGGTTAACCCACTATTAGATCTGCACAATTATGACTTGGCTTTTCCACACAATCCCGACTTTTAACACCCCTGTGAAAGAAGCCTTTTGAAAACATTGTGGGGAAAGGAGAAAATGCTGGTAACCAGCATTTTCTCCTTTTCCCACATTATTTTCTTCCCTCTCAAAGACAACTTTAAAAATTTTGGTCACATTTAATTTTACCCTTACATATGCTTTTGGATTGGACATGACTAAAGTTTTGTTGTTTGGGAAAAGGTTAATGGCCCCCACATGGCATGCCTTGGAAACCATCATGGGAAAGGAGAAAGTGTGGGAGGAATCAAAGAGCAACTTATGACCTTTAGTACTCACTCGAAGTTTTAAAGATCCTGACAGACATTTTTTTAAAACATCATCGATAAACCATAAGGGATATAATGTTTGTAAACAGCATTTTATCCTCCTCCCACGATGTTCTTTAAACCGTCTTTTCCCAGAGTCAAATAAACTCAGAATTGTCTGGTACAGTCCCCATTTTTTATAACCCCAAGAAAGAAGCCATTTGAAAACATTGTGGGAAAAGGAAAACAATTTTCTCCTTTTATCCCGATGTTTTCTACCGGATCAGAAATCATCACTTTCACTAATTTAATTTGTCATCTGTAAATTCTTTCAGTTTGGTCAAGTTTTTAAATTTTGTCATTTGACACAGGACAAATTGCTCTTTGCAGGGTGTGCAGCTGGATGAACCGTCTTCTCCGCTGTCCAAACAGTATGACGGAAGTGGTGGAGATATCGTCAAGCCTGTTTCAAAGGAATTCACAGATATTACAAATGTTGTAAACTCATTACCACCTGATGACGCTGACGGCAAACTGTCGAGGGACAGGTTAACTGCATGCCCTAGATCTAAAAATGACTTCACAGTTTCAGCACAGGTGACATTGGGTGACATTATTACTTATCAGTATGGGGCTGGTGACAGGAATATGGAAATGGTATCAGATAAAAAGGATAGGCTAAAACCTCATGATGTAAGTGTCACGTTCACCCTGGAGGAGGACGAAGGGTTAGATATCAGGGACAGTAACTCTAGCATAAACAAGGGAGATCATTCAAATCCTCGTAACACAAAGTATACCTCTGATTCTTCTAATGAGAACTCCGAGACTGAAATATCCGAGAATTTGGAAAGTGTTGACCTCAGCGAAGTGAGTGTAGAGCTTAGTGACTTAAACTTAAAAGATCATACTCTGGGAAGTGGAACAGACGAGGCTCAAAGAGTCAGGTCAAAAGACGGGAAGAAGAAACGATTTCGTAGATTAATTCGGAAGCCAGCAATAAAGAGAAGTCAGAGTTTGGGCTGCGAGAAAGATTTAGCGCCGGAACATGCCTTGTTTTTACAGTATAATCCAGAGGACATCCATTCAGCGGTAAGTATTGTATTGTTTTGTGTTTTAACTCTTAACCACAGAACCCTGACTTTTAACGACCCTTAGAGAGAAAGCTTTTGAAAACATTAAGGAAAAAAGAAGAAAATGGTCTTATGAAGAAGTGGAACATATTCAAACCAAATTCATGACTTTGCAGATGAATTTTCTACATTTGTAAGTAACACAACTTCTGGTTGGCTAAACCATTCGGAAAATTTTGGAGAATAAGACTAAGAATATTCTCAAGAATGGTTGGTGAATACAGGCCCTGAACTCTTTACCATACAACGAAATTTTAGACTTGTTGATATTGAAAACATTAGCAGATAACAAATTTTATTTGACTCATAATTCTGATGCAATAGGTCTTTGAAATACTTGAAAACATTGTGGGAAAAAGAAGAAAATGATGGTCACCAGTATTTTGTTCTTTTCCCAAATATGTTTTCAAAAGCTTATTTTCTCATAGTCATTAAAATTTATGATTATGGGGCAAAGGGTGAACTCTTTACCACACAATCCCGAGTTTTAATGACCCTGAAGAAGAAGCTTTTTAAAAACATTGGGGGAAAAGGAGAAAATGATGGTAACCAGCATTTTCTCCTTTTTCAAAAATGTTTTTAATCTTTCTGGAAAACAGATGTCAGTTTTTAAGACGCTTTTATTTTATCATCTGCAAAATGTTTTTAATTTGGACAAGTCAAAAATTTTGTTGTTTGGTAAAGAGTTAAAGAATTTTGATTTCTCAATTTTTTTTTTCTTTCCCAGAATCCCACAAGCAAGGATAAGATGGAGGCTCAAAGAAGAACTATTTACAAAACCACCAGTGCAGACGCTGCAATGATGTCTGGGGAGGTTTTACCTCTAGATCCACAGGATTCCGTGAAATCAAAACCAAAGTCCTCGATGTAAGTACGTAACCTGCCAATGGTTCTCCAACTACATGTAAAAGAGAGAGCTGCTGCTTTTCCAAGAATATTTTGCATTTTTTTTTTTCGACAGCACCAGTTTTTCTAATCATTTTTGTCATGCGGGGAATGCCTCAGGTAAAATTGAAAGAAATGCATTTATGGAATATTATTTTGGGATAGGATTTTTTTTGTCTTAACCCATTACCACACAATCCCTACTTTTGACACCCCAGAGAAAGAAGTCTTTAGAAAACATTGTGGGAAAAGGAGAAAATGCTGGTAACCAGCATTTTCTCTTTTTCCCACAATGTTTTCTACCCTTCACAAAACAAATCTCAAATTTTCAGACACTTTTATTTTGTCGTCTGCAAATGCTTTCAATTTGGATCAGTCTAGAATATTGTCATATGGTAATGGGTTAAGCAAAATGAAATGAAAAGAAAGACTATTTTTATTTCTTTCTGAAACCAAGTAAACTCCATTTTAACCTTGCACAAAGAAAGACTATTTTTATTTCTTTCTGAAACCCAAGTAAACTCCATTTTAACCTTGCACAAAGAAACAAATATTTATACTGGTACAAATTAAAAACAATCTGTAGATGACAATTCAACATGACTGAAATCTTGGACTGTGTACTTTTTAGAGTAGGAAACATTGTGGAGAAAGCAGACAATGCTGGTTACCAGCATTTTCTCGTTTTTCAACAATATTTTCAGTAAGCTTTATCTCCAAGGTTCAATCAAAAATACATAATTATTTTGTAAAAGGCTGATTCTCTACCAAACAACAAAATCTTAGAGTTACAAATCAAATATATATATATATATATATATAAAGAGGACAAAATAATATTTTAGAGTAGCTTACTAACGATAAGCTGATAGTAAATTTCAAACAAATTCAAATAGTTCTGAACAAAGGGTGGCGAGCCACAGAATTTTTCATCTACTCTTGTTATCTGATGGAGACCAAACAATTTCTCCGGTCACATTTCATTCAGTTCGATTTTCTCCAAATCTTATAATTCACCACATTGTTGAACAAATTTCCTTCTATTTTGGTCCCTAGTATTAGTAGGTGGATTATTTCTCACTGCATGACCAAATGCTATATATGTCAAATCGGGACGACAAGCCGATTCTGAAAGTTTTCCACTCCCCCTCCAAAATTGCCTCCTACGGGCCTGCACTTGTTTTATTTCAAACTTGATCACTTTCTTTTTGAGAAATGATGATAGTCATTGCAACACGAGTCATTACTCTCTCATGCATTAACATTTTTCGATGATGGTTATGTGGGAAAGCAACCAGTGGCTTGGAAAGAATGTGTGTAGTACTGGTACAAATAACTACAGGAAAGTTAAGATAAGTACACTGGCTGTGGTAGAATAACTGAAATAATGGTTGAAAACAACATTAAACACCATTCAATCAACCATTCTGTCATGACAAATTGTGAGGTTATTCCGTACTGTGGGATGTTGTCCTGGGTCCGTAATCATCAAACATTCTTAAGAACATTCTTTGTCTTACTCTTCAAGATTTTCTGACAGTGAAAGTAACAGAACTTCTGATTGGCTAAACCATATGGTTTAGCCAATCAGAAGTTCTGTTACTTTCACAGTGATGAAATTCTAAAGAATAAGACCAAGAATGTTCTTAAGAATGGTTGGTGAATATGGACCCTGATCATCCAGAAGCCCTCTGCAGTTTCAGTGTATTCTGAGGCAGGCACATGTTAGTAATGCGATGCAAAGTATGAAATTTTCAGTAAGCATGACGCCCTTTGCAAACTATCAGGAAATTCTAAAAGATGCTGATTCGTACGATTACCACCCCAATAAAGAGAGACTGTTGATGAAATTTACTCTTTACCACACGAAAAAATTTTAGACTGGTCCAAATTGAAAGCATTTGCAGACGACAAAATAAAGGTGACTGAAAAATTGAAATTTGTTCTGGGAAGGGTAGAAAACATTGTGGGAAAAGGAGAAAATGCTGGTAACCAGCATTTTCTCCTTTTCCAACACTGTTTTCTAAAGGCTTCTTTCTCAGGGGCGTCAAAAGTAGGGATTGTGTGGTAATGGGCTAACCCTGTACTGCACAACAAATTTTATAAATATCCAAAGTGACAGCATTTGCAGATGACAAATTAGACATGGGTCATATATTGAAATTTGTCAATAAAAGGACAGAAAATATTGTGGGAGAAAGAGAAAATGCTGGTTACCAGCATTTTCTCCTTTTCCCAAAACGTTTTCAAAGTGCCTCTCTCAGGGTCATTTAAATTTGGGACTGTATGGTAAAGAGTTATGGAGTTATGGAGTGTCAATCTACGTAAAGAAAATGGAAAGGTCATGGCTAGAAAGTTGCTAATTAGCGGGGACCATGAACCAGAGTCCAAGGTTTTCGTTACGTCCGTCACGTGGAAGCTGCACTTTAGACATGCCCTTTTGCGTGCACTAGTCACAAAGGGAAAATAATGGAAGAAAAAAACTGTACATTTATGTAAATGTTTTCTCCAACATTTTCTCCATTTCTTTTAACCCTCTACCACACAATGATGACTTTTAACAACCCTATGGAAGAAGTCTTTTGTAAACATTGTGGGAAAAGGAGAAAATGCTTGGAAAAAAGCATTATCTCCTTTTCCCACAAAGTTTTCAACCTTCTCAAAGAAAAATTGCACCATTTTAGCCACTTTGAAATTGTTGTCTGCAAATGCTTTCAATTTGGTTGGGTCTAAAATTTTGCTGTGTGGTAACGAGTTGATACTTTTTCAAGCATTTGGTATTCAACTAAATCCAAAAAAACGCTGAAATCAGAATAAAAAGTTCTTCCACATGATCCTGAGTTTTAACAACCCTGAGAAAGAAGCCTTCTGAAAACATGACTGGAAAAGAAGGAAATGCTGGTAACCAGGATTTTCACCTGTTGCCAGAATGTTTTCTATTCTTTCAAAGGCAATAATCATCATTTTGAATCAGCCTCATCTATTTTATTCCTTTCACTAATGCTTTCAGTTTGAAAAAAAAGGGGAAAATGCTGGTCTTTATAAATGCTGGTAACCAGCATTTTCTCCTTTTCCCACAATGTTTTCTACCCTATCAAAGACAGAAATCATCATTTGAGCTGCATTTAAATTGTTGCGCCTTCAAATGCTTTCAGTTTGGTCCAGTCCCAAATTTCGTTGTGTGGTAAAGGGTTAAAGGTAAAACAGGTTGGGCAATGTATGAAATCTGTTAGCAAGATTACGTCAAAGATGCTAATAGGTGAAGGTTGTCCCTATAAAGACTTGAAGCAGCTCTCCTATGATTTCATTTCTTAGTCTAAGTCCATTGCGTACAGATGTTTGCCATCAGAAAATTAAGAAGCATGTTTTTGTCTTGTACTTCCAGTGCAAAGAATGTCCGACGAAAGCTTCAGAAACTTCATCGAAGGAACACCGATTCCTTTCTTGGGGCGGCGATCATGAGTGTCCGAGGTTCCAAAGTTACGCAGGCAGAGGCTCTTGAGTGGGGAAATTCTTTTGAATCTTTGTTGATGGACAAAAGTGAGTTTTATTAAATTTACTCTTTTCATCCTGTATGGCATAATTAGGTTTCTTAATATGTTTTGATTGTCTTTTTTAACTCATTACCAAACGACAGAATTTAGGGTTGTCCGAATCGAAAGCATTTGAAGATGACAGTAAAAAAGTGTCTGAAAATTTAAATTTGTTTTGTGAAGGGTAGAAAACATTGTAGGAAAAGGAGAAAATGCTGGTTACCAGCATTTTCTCCTTTCCTCACAATGTTTTCAAAAGGCTTCCTTCTCAGGGGCATCAAAAGTAGGGATTGTGTGGTAATGGGTTAAAACATGATAATTACTGCGATTTTTTTTTTTTCTTGATACTATTAACCTCTTCTGGATCCACTGGGTTTTTAGTACAAGTGGGTCATGGCCAAGACACTTCAGAGTTTTACCAACAAAGTCTGTAACAAAGAAACAAATAAACAAATAAACAAATGCATAGCAGAAACATAGGGACCAGGCAGGATTTGATCCTGGAAGGCTGGGATGAAAGGCCAACACCATAACCACTGAACTATAGAGAACTCTGCCTTAAGCAGTTGTTAGGTATTGTATTTAACTCTTTTAGCTCACAAAACCTACTGTTAAAGACTCTAAAGAAGAAGGCTTTTGATTGGTTGGTTGGTTGTATTGGGGTTTAATGCCACTTTAACCCTTTACTCCATAGATACTCATTTCTATGCGTGGGAGGCTGTGGAAAACATTGTGACAAAAGGTGAAATTGCTCGTGACGAACAATTTCACCTTTTGCCACAATGTTTTCTACACTATCAGAAGGTGTCATATACACATAAGAAACAGCTTCATCCTTGCTGTTATTTAGGGTCAGTTAGAGATACCATAGAAATGCCTTATGGGGTAAAGGGTTAACAGCAAAGGTCATATCATGGCGGTTGGTGACGCACATGTGTTTCCTGGCTTTCTCATACCAATACTAACAAAACTTTCTTTCCAAAGCCATTGACTACTTTTCTCACTTGCTTCAGCAGCGGTGAGAGGCGAAAATACACCGTAAAGAAAGTTTGCCTCAACCGGGTATCAAACTCACAACCACCAGATCATGAGTCCAACATGCTCACCACTGAGCCACCCAGAAGGCTGTTGAAAACACTAAGTGAAAAGGAAAAAAATGCTGGTAACCAGCATTATTCTCCTTTTCCCACAATGTTTTCTATTGTATCATAGACAGAAATGATTATTAGAGCTACATATGATTTGTTGTCTGCAAATGCTTTCAATTCCGTCAATTCATACATTTTGTTGTTTGGTAAAGAGTTAAAAAAGGATGAAGCCGTACCTGAAGGAGTAGTCACAGGTAACAAGAGCTTTAACCTAGTACTTATGGTACACAAGGGTACATGAATATGTGAAATGTCACCAGAATTTCAGCACAAACAAAATTTGAAAACACCTGTCAGATGTAGTAAAGCCTTTACCGCACAGCAGAATTTTAGACCCATCCAAATGGAAAGCATCTGCAGGCAATATTTTCATACTGGCTCATTTGACACAATTTTTCTTTGATGGAGAAGAAAGCTTTGTGGGAAAAGGCTTTGTGGGAAAAGGAGAAAATGCTGGTAACCAGCATTTTCTCTTTTTCCCACAAAGTTTTCAAAATGCCTCTTACTCTGGGTCGTTAAGTCGTCGTTGTGTGGTAAAGGATTAAGTTTAAGATTTTTGTCGTTGAAAGATTATAAGATACTGTGGGAAAAGGAGAAATCCTGTTTTCACAATGTTTTCAACGTCTTTTTTTCATCTTGTGGTCATTAAAAGCTGGAGCTGTGTTGTAAAGGGATAAAAATTCTATTCTTTATTATCATTTTAGATGGATTGGAGATGTTTAAGAACTTTTTGAAGTCCGAATTTAGCGAAGAAAACATCGAGTTCTGGATAGCCTGTGAAGAATTCAAGACAACACGAACCAATAAACTGACAACAAGAGCTCAGAAGATCTATGGTGACTTTGTTGCTGTGAATGCTCCAAGACAAGTAAGTTTCTATGACTGGCCTCCCAGGAAACCATTTTGAATTTTGTCAGTTTTAGTCATGTGATCATTGGTAGCCAATCGGATTGAGGGGAATAAATTTTAAGATACATTCGTCATTCATGCCAAATGTTGCGCCTGACACTTGTAAGGTTATACAGATTAACTCATTACCGAACAACAAAATTATAGGTTTGTCCAAATCGAAAGCATTAAATTTGCAGACGACAAAATAGAAACAACTGAAAATTATAATTTTGTTTTGTGAAGGGTAGAAAATATTGTGGGAAAAGGAGAAAATACTGGTTACCAGCATTTTTTTCCTTTTCCCACAATATTTTCTAAAGGCTTGTTTCTTACGGTCGTCAAAAATAGGGATTGTGTGATAATGGGTTAAGACTAATAGTGGCCATCAAAGAAATCATTGTATTGACAATTCCAGATTTAAAGCATTAGTAGACGACAAAATAAATTCGACTCAAAAACTGAAATTTGGTTTGGGAAGGGTAGAAAACACTGTGGGAAAAGGAGAAAATGCTGGTTACCAGCATTTTCTACTTTTCTCACAATGTTTTCGAAGCCTTTTTTTCCAGGGTCGTGAAAACCCGGGATTGTTTGGTAAAGGGTTAAATCAAAGATTCTAATATACATGTATTAGCCAAGCTCTGTGAAAGTGGGGCTTAATGCATCCCCAAAAGTCATCAACCCTGGCCAATTTGCCCAGTCTGCACAGGCTAACCTGGACTGAAACATTTTGCTCTTGGTCACATGTCTGTAGGTTCAAGGACCAGGCTACCTCATGATTTGGTCTATTGTTAAAAAAGGTAGCTGTTATGCAATCCACAACCACTTTGCACAAGTATGAATTCATTGGACTGCCATTCATGTGAAGTTACGATGTTCCAAAGATATTTCAGCTGTGAAATTGATTATTTTCGTGTTTTCTTGCAGATAAACTTGGATTCGAAGACACGGCTGGAAACTGTGACAAATTTGGAAAACCCCACCCGAGATTTATTTCGACAGGCTCAAAAGCGGATACAGTTCCTCATGGAGAATGACTCGTACAAGCGATTTCTCGAGACGGATACCTACAAGAATCTGGTTGGTCCGTCATCTCCTTCAGCATCTTGATGATAAACAGACTAAATTTAGTTGTTTTAACTCCTCCCCTTTTTTACCTCTTGATGACAGTATGTTTACCAGTATTTTTGTTCTTTTTCCCATGATGTTTTCGAAAGCCTTCTTCCTTAGGGTCGTGAAAACACAGGATTGTTTGGTAATGGATTAACTCTCTACCAAACAACAAAAATTTGAGCTAGTTCAAATTCAAAGCATTTGCAGACGACAATTTTTTGTGAATTGAAAATTGAAATTCAATCTGTGACGGGTAGAAAACATTGTGGAAAAAGGAGAAAATGCTGGTTATCAGCATTTTCTCCCTTTCCCACAATGTTTTTCAAAGCTTTCTTTCTCAGGCTTGTTAAAAAGTCTGAACTATTTGGTAAAGAGTAAAAACACTGAGTAAATCCAATGTATATGCTCTGAAATTAAATCTTTACCAAACAACAAAATTTAGACCTGTCCAAATTGACAGCATTTGCATTTATCAAAAATTGAAATTTATTTTAGAAGATAGAAAACATAGTGGGAAAAGGAGAAAATGCTGGCTACCAGCATTTTCTTCTTTTCCCACTATAGTTTCAGAAGGTCTCTTTCTCACGATTTTAGAAAGTCAGGATTGTGTGGTAAGGGGTTAAGACCCTAATTAAAGCAGTTTCTTGCCTGTTATAGTCCATAATGTCTCCACAACATGGACAGTGAAGGTCAAAGATCAGACTGTATGTTATGTAGTCTGATCTTGATCTACACTATAGTCATGAAAGGCGCTTTATGGGTTAGGACCCTAAAAAAAGAAGTTTCAGATCTTCAACTGTTCAGAATGTCTCTAAAAGGCTCTCAGTACAGATAAAAGATTCTCAAAAAGGCCGACACTGTAGACCAAAGATTACACTGCTCATTTTGTGGAGTTTGATCTTGATCTACACTGGCCACAATCCCTACTTTTGACAACCCTGAGAAAGAAGCCTTTAGAAAATTCCAAATTTTCTGTCACTTTTACTCTGTCGTCTGCAAATGTTTTTGATCTGGACAAGCCAAAAATTTTGTTTGGTAATGAGTTAACCCTTTACTCCACAGATACTCATTTGTACGCATTCCTTGTAGGAGCCTTTGGCAAACATTGTGACAAAAGGTGAAATTGCTCGTGACGAGCAATTTCACCTTTTGTCACAATGTTTTCTATGCTATCAAAAGGTGTCATACACACATAAGAAAAAGCTTCATCCTTGCTGTTATTTAGGGTCAATTAGAGATACCATAGAAATGCCTTATGGGGTTAAGGGTTAAAGGCATTCGAAGGAGTAACATGGTGTTTTTTGTGAAAAACTTGAAAAAGTATCATTACAGTTAAGACTCATTTTAGTACAATGTAAATATCGATTCATGTTTATTTATTGAATTGTGCCGAAAGTGTTTCCTCATTATCATGCTTGTTTTATTCCACCTCTCCGTTATCGTCGAATTGTTGTCGTTTTACAAGTATAGTTAAATCCTTACTAAAAAGTCTGGAGTTTAACGCATTACCACACAATCCCTACTTTTGAACCTGGAAGGCTGCGATTTTGACGATCCAGAGAAAGAAGCCTTTAGAAAACATTGTGGGAAAAGGAGAAAATGCTGGTAACAAGCATTTTCTCTTTTCCCCACAATGTTTTCTACCCTTCACAACACAAATTTTAAAAATTTCAGTCACTTTTATTTTGTCGTCTGCAGATGCTTTCAATTTGAACAAGCCTTAAACTTTGTCGTTTGGTAAGAGTTAAACAACCCTGGAAGAGAAGGCTTTGGAAAACTTTGCAGAAAAAAGAGATACCAGCATTTTCCCCTTTTCCAACAAGGTTTTCAAAAGGCTTCTTTTACAGAGTCGGTAAAGGTCGGCATTGTACTGTAAAGGGTGAAAATTGTAAACCTTGGGTCTCCTGTTATTGTGATATTATCATATTAACTGCCTCCAAAAATTCATTGCATTACAGCTGTAAACCCTTTACCATACCATAAACTTTTAGCCTTGTCCAAATTGAAAGCATTTGCAGACGACAATTTCAGTGTGGCTTAACCCTTTACTCCACAGATACTCATTTCTACACATTGCTTGCAGGAGCCTTTGGAAAACATTGTGGCAAAAGGTGAAATTGCTCGTGACGAGCAATTTCACCTTTTGTCACAATGTTTTCTATGCTATCAAAAGGTGTCATGTACACATTAGAAACTGCTTCATCCTTGCTGTTATTTAGGGTGAATTAGAGATACAATAGAAATGCCCTATGGGGTAAAGGGTTAAATGATGCAATGTTTCTTTGATAGGGTAGAAAACATTGTGGGAAAAGGAGAAAATGCTGGTTACCAGCATTTTCTCCTTTTCCCACAATGTTTTCAGAAGGTTTCTTTCCCAGGGTCATATAAAGTCGTCATTGTGTAGAAAGAGTTAAAGGGATACTGTATATCTCCTAATGAAAGCATAATTGGACAGACTTTTTGTTTTGTAAATTGGGTACAAAGTGAATGTCTTGCATAGCTCATAGGAGCTGTAACTCTTTACCAAACAACAAAATTTTAGACTGGTCCAAATTAGAAGCATTTGCAGACAACAAAATAAACGAAACTCAAAAAATGAAATTTGTTTCCAGCAGGATAGAAAACATTGTGGGAAAAGGCGAAAATGCTGGTTACCAGCATTTTCTCCTTTTCCCACAATGTTTTAAAAAGTGGTCTGTCTCAGGGTTGTTAAAAGTCGGGATTGTCTTGTAAAGTTTTAAATGGAAGAAATACAGTAGATATCTAGATTAGTGATAATTTATTTTATACTTGTCCAAATTGAGACTTTACTGAAGATAATATCAGACTATGAGATTCGTCTTTGAAAGGGTAGAAAACATTGTTGGAAAAGGAGAAAATCCTTGGTTACCAGCATTTCTGCTTTTTCCACAATGTTTTCAAAATCAGTCTGTCTGAGGGCCATTAATTCTCGGGATGTTCATAAAGAGTTAGTTAACGCTTTACTCCATAGATACTCATTTCTACGCATTTTTGTTGCTTGTAGGAGCCTTTGGAAAACATTGTGGCAAAAGGTGAAATTGCAATGAAGGTAAATAAATAAATAATAAATAAAATGTATAGGACAGCTGGTATATTATCAAATCTACAAAGAATGGCTTTACTTCAATGGATCTGGTGAGAGGCCAGAGCCACATGCTTTTTTTTTTTAATATCATATCCTTAGTATCTCTGAAATTTTTACCTATGAGATTATTACCTATGGCATATTTACCACTTTGACTCCAACATTTTTACCTATGACTTTTTTACCTATGACATTTTTTCCTGTGGCATTTTTACCTCTGACATTTTTACCGCACACCATACCACAGAAATGCCTCATGGGGTAAAGGGTTAAGTAGTTAAAACTGGATAACAAGTTTTTGGACAGCGTGGTCCAAACTGGAACCATTTGTAGACAACATTATAAAGCCTGTAACATGCAAAAAGGGACATTCGGACATATTCGTTAACTCATTACTAAATGGTAATATTTTAGGTTTGTCTAAATCTTAAGCATTTGCAGAGAACAAAATAAAAGTGACTAAAAATTTGATTTTTTTTTTTGTGAAGAGTAGAAAACATTGTGGGAAAAGGAGAAAATGCTGGTTACCAGCATTTTCTCCTTTGCCCACAATGTTTTCTAAATGTGCCTGGTATGATGAGATTTGCCTCGGTGTAGAAAACACTGGGGGAAAAGGAGAAAATGCTGGTTACCAGCATTTTCTACTTTTCCCACAATGTTTTCAGATGCCATTTCATATAAAACATTTAATCATGTAATTAAAGATTAAATGGGATAATATGAAACATAAAGACAATCAGTTGCAGCAATGCCTCCATTTTCCACTATGTTTTTACTGCAGTGGCATCAAAGAAGAGTTTCTGTTGAACTGTTTTTATTGTACATTTTATTTTTGTGTGACCTTCTGTTTACTATGACAAGTTCTTAAGTTTTGTGCAATAGTAATTTTTCAAATAAAAATTGTTACATATCTTTTGAATAAAACCATGATTGTTTGTTCTGTTATGTAGAGTCCCATATCTAACTGCTTTATTTGTTAATTCTTCTGCTACCAAGTAAATAAATGACATGTTTTCAGTGGCTATAAATATACTTCCACTGCTAGACGAAAAGAAAGTTTGGCTGTAATCTAAAATGAAGTAGTGGACAGTACAAATCAAAAATTAGACTGCACATTTTGCGCAGTCTTATCTTGATCTACACAGTCTACAAAAACATCTGGGCTCTTATTCACCAGCCATTACTAACAAGGTTTGACCGCCCGGGTGGCTCAGTGGTGAGCATGTCAGACTCATGACCTGGTGAGTTTGATACCTGGTTGAGGCAAACTTTCTTTCCGGCGTATTTTCGCCTCTCACCTCTGCTTAAGCATGTGAGAAAAGTAGTCAGTGGCTTTAGAAAGAAAGTTGTGTAAGTACCGGTATGAGAAAGCCAGGAAACACATGTGCGTCACCGACTGCTATGATATGACCTTAGCTGTTAAAGTGGCATTAAACCCCAATACAACAACTAAGAACGTTCTTTGTCTTATTCTCCTTTCTACACTTGTAAGTAACACAACTTCTGACCATTCGGTTTCCTGGTAAAGTATGTATAGAGGCAATGATTGCAAGGAAATAAATGAAATCATGTTGAGAAGACCACATATTAACCCTTTACCACACAAGAAAATTTTAAACTGGTCCAAATTGACAGCATTGGCAGACGACAAAATAAATGTGACTGAAAAATTGAAATTTGGTTTGGGAAGGATAGAAAACATTGCGGGAAAAGGAGAAAATGCTGGTTACCAGCATTTTCTCCTTTTCCCACAATTTTTTCAAAAGCCTTCTTTTTCAGGGTCATTAAAAGTCGGGATTGTGTGGTAAAGAGTTAAGATGCCTCTTTACTCATTCTCATCCAGTTATGTAATCAATTTTATCTGTATTTTATGAAATTATGATCATTCTTGTACCTTCTTGCCAAATGTTGCCCCTGGCAGTTGCAAGGTTGCACAGACAATGTCAGATAGAAATTGCATCTCATTCTATTGCAGCTAGCCATAGCCGTAACAAGCATGGTTTCAAGTTTAAATCGAAGATAAATCCCTGGCGTCTTTTTACCCCATACACCTTGACCCATTACCACACAATCCTGACTTTTGATGACCCTGAGAAAGAGGCCTTTTGAAAACATTGTTGGAAAAGGAGAAAATGCTGGTAACCAGCATTTTCTCCTTTTCCCACAATGTTTTCTACCCTTCACAAAACAAATTTCAAATTTTCAGTCACTTTTATTAAATTGTATGCAAATGGTTTCGATTTGGACAAGCCTTAAATATTGTCGTTCGGTAAGGAGTTAAATCATTTTTTTATTTACGTTAACACAGCTATCTAGATTGTACACACTGTAAAATTTAGCACGGCTTGTTTACTCTCTGGCTTCAGGGACCCATCTTTAAACAACATATGAATAAAATGAAGACAGATCTGAAGGGTGGTAAATAAACTTTTATAACTAATATCAAGAAAAAATGACAAGGGAGCAATTTTATTTCAAAACCGACTCTTCCTTTTCCTGTAATGTTTGCAAGAGCAGTCAAATACTTGGGTAGTAACCTTTTTGAATGGTAAGTCTTCAGAGTTAACTCTGTGTTGAACATTTTTTTATTTATTTCAATGACCTTGTAATAGAAGGTTTCTGAAAATGTTTGGGGGAAAAGCAAAATGCTGGTAACCAGCAGATTCTGCTTTTCTAACAGTTATCTATCTTTTAACTCTTTATCAAACAATCCCGAATCTAAAGGACCTTAAGAGAGAAGGCTTTTGGAAACAACCATTTTCTCCTTTTCCCACACTGTTTTCTAGTCTACCCTGCTGAAAATAAATTTCAATTTTTGAGTTACATTTATTTTGTTGTCTTCAAGTGCTTTCAATTTGGACCGGTCTAAAATTTTGTCATTTGGTATAGACAAATTCCCTCGTCTGAGCCACATATAATCTGTTGTCTGCAAATTAATGTTTTTACCTTAGACCAGTCTTAAAAATCTTTAGTCTGGTATAGACTAAGGAGAATCTCATCTCTCAACACGTTAACCCATTACCACACAATCCCTACTTTTGACGCCCCTGAGAAAGAAACCTTCTGAAAACACTGTGGGAAAAGGAGAAAATGCTGGTAACCAGCATTTTCTCCTTTTCCCACAGTGTTTTCTACCCTTCCCAGAACAAATTTCAATTTTTCAGTCACCTTTATTTTGTCGTCTGCAAATGCTTTCAATTTGGACGAGTCTAAGATTTTCTCGTGTGGTAAAGAGTTAATAATCCCAGAGTCGAACTACCCCGAGAAAGCTTTTGTCATCTGAAAATATTTTCAATGTGGACAAATCTAAAGTTTGTCGTTGTCTTTTAAAGAATTAAGCTTGTACAATCACTTCTCCTTTCTATCATCAAAATCATCATCATCATCATCTGGGTCACTTTCCCCTCTGACTTCTGCCAGTTTTTTGAGACAAAGCTGACAAGGACCCATCATGAAAGAGTCATAATGTTTTTCAGCCACTTTCAGTCCTCGTTTACAAGTGCTTTCTGCTTCATCCAGACGTTTCGTTCGGATGTATAAGGCTCCTAAATTTGAACACAATGCTGATTCGATGACACTGTCCAAACTACGACTCTTTTTAATTCCATCCTTTAGAACCTTTTCAGCCTCGTCATACTGTTCAAGCAATATTTGGCAAGTGGCTAGATCATTCATTAGCACAAAGGTAGTTTCATCTGTGGGTCCTAATGATTCTGAAGCTATTTCTAGTGCTTTTGAGGAATATTCAACTGCTTGCTTGAAATCTCTCTTTCTCATGAATGTATGTGCAAAGTGCTGATAAGCTTTCCCTAATAAAATCTTTGTGTCCTGTTCCTTAGATCTATCTTTCACAGGGTCTAGAATTAAAATCTGACTATCATCTGCTATCTTTTCCTCAGACTGCAATTTTTTCTCTTGTTCTGCAATGCAGAATTTAAAACCTAGGTCAGCAAGCTGAAGTTGATTTGTCTTAGTATGAATTATAGCCATCTTCATTGCCATTTCAATCATTGCATTATCATTTTCCTTCATGCCTAATTGCAATGCCAACTTCATTGTTTCTTTGAACAACTCTTCCGCTTGTCTTAAGTTTCCTACCTCAAGAGACAAATTTGCCATCATATCATAAATGAATACCCTATGATTTAGGTGTTCCTTCTCAGTAATCTTCTTTTGGTGATAAAAATCTGTTGATAGATCCAATGCGCTGTGGAATTTTGATGTGGCTGCAACCACATCCCTTTTCTTTTTCGAAACAAGCCCCTCAGAGACTATGCGTCTCACTTGATCATGTTCACTGAGTTCTTCCTCCTTCTTGAAAAAGCCCAGGAAGCCCAGTGATGTTCCGGCGGTGACAGTTCCAACATTGTAAAATTTATGAGACCTGAAGTACAAAACATTGCTTTGTGTAGAAATATGTATCCCTTTAACTCATTATCAAACGACAATATTTTAGGCTTGTCCAAATCGGAAACATTTGCAGTTGTTAAAATAAAAGTGACTGAAAATTTGAAATTTGTTTTGTGAAGAATAGAAAAAAATGTGGGAAAAGGAGAAAATGCTGGTTACCAGCATTTTCTCCTTTTCCCCACAACGTTTTCAGAGGGCTTCTCTCTCGGGGTCGTTAAAAGTCTAGATTGTAACTATGCTAAACATTTAACCAATCCCATGTTTTAATGACTGTTAAGAAATGATGCTTTTGAAATTATTGCGGGAAAATAAGAATGTGCTGAAAACCATTTTCTCATTTCCCCACTATGTTTTCACCCTTTTCAAAACAATATTATAATTTGACCTACATGTCACATGCAATTGTTTTCAATTTGTAAATGTCCAAAATTTTGTCATCTTGTAAGGATCAGCATGAGGTAACGAAGTTTAATTCTGTACAAGCACTAAATGCTGTACAAAATGATGATGATTGAAGGGAAATAACTCATTACAAGGAAAAGTTACAATTCTTGCATACTGCACATTCAAATATTATTACAAATAAGCATACCATAAAAGTATTTCAAGTCTTCGATACATAAAAATTACAAAGGTTTGCTCTGGACAAGCAAGAAATGCTACAGAAATGAAGATCAAGGGGGTATTAATCAATATTCATGCTAGGTTATCGTTCTTTCGCACTGCACTCCATAATTTTTCAACAATCATGCATACCAAATATGAAGATGTTCAGACTTGAGATGACGAAGTTATTTCTCCGGACAAACAGAAAATGCTGTAAAAATGATGATTAAAGGGAAGTAAAACAAAGACAGCACAAGGTAGAGTTATGGTACTGCACTCTCTATTATTGCAACAAACACAAATGCAAAGTTTCAACTCAATCATACAGGAGATGACAAACTTTCACAAATTACAAAGAAATGAATTTTATCCACTTGCCTGCCTGCCATAAGTGATCCCATTTTATGTCTTTGATGGGCGTATAAAAATGCTCAAGGAGTAACTATGAAAACTTTGAAGGAAAGGGAGAAAAAGCTTCTCAGCATGCTGGTTCTTTAACCTTTTTTCACACAATCCCAAGTGTTGATGATCCTGGGGAAGAGGACCCTGGTCAGTGATTATTTTAGACGAGCAAAAGGGCAGGAAGGCACGAAAAAGGGGCAGGGAGGAACAGTGCCATGTTGAATGACTTCCAATATCAGACGAAGGCAATACAGTGTCCTTGACTGATATTAGAAACAAGTTTTAATTATAAATTTGGTTATGAATTGCATATATAAGAAAAGAATAAAAAAAAAAAATCTTAAGTCACAGACTCAAAGCAACATTATCTGACTCGTATATGGGTTTTGATTGCCTTGTAATTTATGACCCTATGATGCATAAACTTTGCATTACCGGTAATATAAACCCTTGCATTCCTCATCAGTGTCCAGTGAGTGTAATTAAACAAGAAAAGCTTTTTCTCAGCTGTATTGAGAAACAACAATTTTAATTAAAAAACACAAAAGAACTTAACTCTTTACCAAAAAACAAAATCCTAGACTGGTCTGAATTGAAAGCATTTGCAGATGACAAAAGTAGTGCAACACAAAAACTGAAATTTGTTATAGGATGGTAAAAAACATTGTGGGAAAAGGAGAAAATGCTGGTTACCAGCATTTTCTCCTTTTCTCACAATGTTTTTAAAAGGCTTCTTTCTTAGGGTCGTTAAAAGCCATTATTGTGTGGTAAAGGGTTAATCATGACTTAGAAAGAATTACAAAACTGAACAAAATTTCATACTGCAATTCACAGGGTCATAATCAATTATAAATTTTTATCTTATACACTGTGTTGGCCTACTGATGGAGAAGTGTGCAACTGCATAGCCATTCTAAAAAATAGACCGCTAAAAATAGAACACTGCAATGAAGATTTTGCTTTCAAAAATTGCTGACGCTAACATCAATTATTTTCAAGATTGTTTGCATCTTTGGTTTAGCCTACATAGTTGTAATTCATGCAAAAAATGTATGCAATGGTAATCTCCAGAGTTAATTCCGCTTTATTTCAAAACTACGTGTAGTCATGTATTGAGAATTATCACTGACTGAGTGATGTCAGTTAATATTAGGCTTATTTAGCCGACACTAAAAAATAACTGGGGGAAAAAAAAGGACAGGGTTTCGAGGGATAAAGGGTGGATTGGCGATTCAATGACAGATAAGGATTATAACACTCAGCTGTCCTATCTCACTGACCAAATTGACAAAGGATAGTATTAGTGTTACCCTTAGTCTTAGATTGGCTGTAGGCCTATTTCATGAATATAGTGAGGTTGGAAGAAATTAATGGCAAATTTTTTTGACTGTGCAAGGTTGATGAGATGAAGCTGAGACACTGAAGATGAGATTTTTTCCCATAAGCCCTGCTGCTTGTTCTCTAAAACCAGAACGATAGATAAACAAGTTTTGTGTGTATATGATAAGGGTAGTCTCAATAATGAGACGCTCTGGTGATCTTTTTCATATTTGGACATTTGCTGTACACCGTACCGTCTCAAGTCGATCGTAAATTTTCAGGTAGCAAATATACACCGCTATATTGAATTTCTGTTTCGACAGTTTTATTCGTGTTGCAGCGAAATGCAATTAACTTTTAGTAATAAACATGACCAAAAGTAAATTGTTAAACCATTTATTACATAAAGAGCTTGTAGAAGTCGTTTATAACATATTTATCTCCGAAAAATCACTGACGAAATTTGTAGTGCGTGGTGACCATTTTGTATGTTTTCGGGATCGTAAACAACTCGAGTAACTGATGAAACACACTTTTTTTTTTCTCACGTTCAGCGTTTAAACTGAAAGTATTTGTAATTCAAATGAAGGAATATTGAATACACAAGTAACAGGTATGTTTAAATCCTAGCTCAATTTGCGAAATTATAAGAGTTCAAACTTGTGCACAAAATCTGTGCGGAACTTTCCACTGATTTTGTCCGGATTGTCTCTGTACCCAGAGGCGACCAGTCAAAAAGTAACATCACCCCTGGGGACAGTTATCTGTACTAATGATAAGGGAAACTGGGCGTGTGTTTAGAGATTCTAGGGCACAAGGGCAGAGTAAAAAAAGGGGCAGGGCGGCATGCCATGCAATTCCACTCTAGAATAAACACTACTTGGTAATCAGCATTTTTTCCCATGTTTTCTATATTATTTAGACTACTTTTCCCTTTTCATTTACTTTTATGGCCTGCAAATGATTTAAATTGGACAACTAAAATTTTGTCGTTTGGTAAAGGAATATACGCTGGATTACTAACATAGCGGTTAAAATAACCTAGGATACCTGGAATGGGCGCCTAACAAAGTAAATATAAGTGATTTCTTTACTACAGTTTGCTGTATAACAGTAATGTATTGACCTTCAACCGTTTTATGATGAATTGCATAATCACCTAAATGTACTGCTACGGGCAAAAGTCGCAAAACCACGCAGACCTGACTTCGAAAATATTTTTCTATTACACGTTGACTGTAAATGTCCGTATCCTTGATGAAAAGACCGGATAGCAAGAAAAGATCGATGTGATATCAAGGAAAACATGCTCGGGGACGCCATATTGTTTCCGGTAGGCCTAAAGTACGCAATGGAAATATTATGGAGCAATGGGCGCAATGGAAAAGAAAGTACGCAATGGAAATATATTGTGCTTCACTAATCAAATAAAGTGAGTATAATTGATTTCAAACACGTTATTTGTACTTATTGATGAATACTTAAGTTCAGATACAGGTGAAAAACACATAAAATCATTGTAACGATAAAAAATATCTCTGTACTGATATTTGATTTTACCTTTATGTTGGTATTCTCAGTTTGCGGAATGGAAAATTTACCAAATTCAAACTTAGAGAATAAACTGTACCCAAAACGTATCTTTCACTGAAAGTTATTTGCCTTTTGAGTTAAATGGATAGTTATCTGATGCATAAATGTTGAAGCCATACTCATACCAGTGCAGATATTTTAAGGCTTCCAAGTTAATTTCCATTGCGCGGGACTGGCGCAATGGAGAAAAAGAAAGTACGCAATGGAAATAAATTATTCCCCACTTGTTTAATGAAGTAATTAGAATTGACTTGAAGCATGTTACCTGTGAGCACTAACGTATAATAAAGTACAGATGTGAAAAACTCGCTAAAAAGTGCATTTGTAGTAATATATGATTTTACTTTCATGAGTTTTTTTTTCTCAGGATGCACTATGGAAAGTTTACGAAATTCAAACTTAGAGAATATACATGTACTGTACCCAAAATGTATCTTAAACTGAAAAAACAAATGTCTTTGGGTTCAACGGATAGTTATTTGATGCATACATTTTGAAACTATACTCAAACTAGTGCAGATGTAAACCATTGCGCGGAACTGGCGCAATGGAAAAGAAATTAGGCAATGGAAATATATTTTGCTTCATTTATCAAATGAAGTAACCAGAATTGATTTCAAATACGTTATTTGTACTCATTAATGTATATTAAAGTACAGAAAAAGGTAAAAACCTCGCTAAAATAGAAATGCATTTATAGCGATATTTGCTTTTACTTTTATGTGTTTTTTCTCAGGATGCGCAATGGAAAGTTTACCAAATTCAAACTTAGAGGATATGCTGTAGCCAAATCGTATCTTTCTCTGAAAACAAATCTGTCTTTTGGTTTCAATGGATAGTTATTTGATGCATAAATTTTGAAACTATACACGTTTCAGTGCAGATGTTTAAATTTCCAAGTCAATTTCCATTGCGCGGGACTGGCGCAATGGAAAAGAAAGTACGCAATGGAAATATATTTTGCTTCACTTTTTGAATAAATGACTATAATTGACTTCAAACACGTTATTTTTTCTCACTAATATTATGATAAAGTACTGATACAGGTGAAAAACTCGCTAAAAAGGAAATGCATTTGTAGTGATATATGATTTTACCTTCATGCGTTTTTTCTCAGGTTGCGCAACGGAAAGTTTACCAAATTCAAACTTAGAGAATATACTGTATCAAAAAATTATCTTACACCGAAAAATGTGTGTCTTTTGGGTTCAATGGATAGTTCTTTGATGCACAAATTTTGAAACTTTACTCATACCAGTGCAGATGCTTAAACTTCCTAGTAAATTTCCATTGCGCGGGACTGGCGCAATGGAAAAGAAAGTACGCAATGGAAATATATTTTGCTTCACTTTTTGAATAAATGACTATAACTGACTTCAAACACGTTATTTTTTCTCACTAATATTATGATAAAATACTGATACAGGTGAAAAACTCGCTAAAAAGGAAATGCATTTGTAGTGATATATGATTTTACCTTCATGCGTTTTTTCTCAGGTTGCGCAACGGAAAGTTTACCAAATTCAAACTTAGAGAATATACTGTATCAAAAACTTATCTTACACCGAAAAATGTGTGTGTCTTTTGGGTTCAATGGATAGTTCTTTGATGCACAAATTTTGAAACTTTACTCATACCAGTGCAGATGCTTAAACTTCCTAGTAAATTTCTATTGCGCGGGACCGGCGCAATGGAAAACAAACTACGCAATGGAAACATATATACATGCATGCTACTGAATAAAACAACTATGCATTATTTCAAACGTGTTCATTTGCAATGAATCATTACTTTAATTTACATTAACCGGAAATTTTTAAGAAATTGTGTGGCTGTATTTCATACACTTTTACTAATGTTGAAAAATTCATTTTAATTTCCATTGCGCTTGGCTGACGCAATGAAGAGGAAAGTATGCAATGGAAATAAATATACGAAGTCAGATATGAACCATGTTCTAAAGTCTAGAAAATATTCGTAAGCTAAAAGTTGAATCAAAAACTACAATTTTGTTATTTTTTTTATTATTACAAATGATGAAACTTCCTTTGATATCTTCACCAGAGATCGTATATAAGATCCCTGATTTCCATTGCATGGGACTGGCGCAATGGAAAAGAACACTGTGCAGGACTGGTAAGATGGAAATGAAAAAAAACAATTTAATTGTGCTAATTAATGACGTGTTACAAACTGAAGGGCCTAATCAATTTGCAAGTTTTACATGAATGAAGTAAATGGATTTTATGGTTTGATTGACAATTTATCTAATCGCTTACTTAATGAAGTAAGTTTATTACACGGTAATGTAATCAAACTATGATTAGGCTTTAATCTTCAGTGAAAAACCAGGGTTTTCTGATATTTCTATTATTATGTGAACATTGAAAAAAAAAAAAAAATGTTTGAAAATTACCCCCCCTTTTTTTTTTATAAAGTTTATACCTGTTTATGTACATTAATGATATCAATGAGTAAAAATAAACATGTGTGAAATAATAGATGTGTACTATATTTAATAACACGTATATAAAAATTTTATGTGACGAATTTTTCCATTGCGCCAGTCCCGCGCAATGGAAATCTAAAAAGAAATTACAACATCCATAAAATGTAAGAAAAAAAAGCTTCTTTATTTAGCTCTGAAAGTTCATTACAAATGAAAACATCAGTGTTAGACACTACACATTTTCTTAATACACTTTATTGTTCTCTAAGTACTTTTAATGTTGTAACTTTTCCATATGGACATCTTAGAATAAAGACGATAATAGGGGCAGAAACAATCACAACAAATACACGTATTTTTAGGGGTACAAAAACGTTACTTTTTATTTATACCTGTAAAAATACCTTTTAACACACTAATGAATACTAATAAAAACGTTTAAATAATACATGGTGACTTTATTCAATAAAATAAAAATAATATATTTCCATTGCGTACTTTATATTTCCATTGCGCCCATTGCTCCATAATTTTTCCATTGCGTACTTTAGGCCCACCCTTGTTTACCACACCAAAGCCGAATATACGGATTCCTAAATATTTGTGATTATTTATATTTGTTGAGCTAATAATGATATAGCTTCCCCCAAAATAACCGTAAAATGTTATTTACACATGAAAAGGATATTATAATGGCCCAAAATTGAAATAAATTGTAATACACATCATTGTCGAATCTAAGGCTAACGCAAAAGTTAAATGCACGAGCCACATTTTTGCAGACAACATTCCTATATGTGATAGAGCTAATAATAGACGCATTCTAATGTTTATTCTGAAAGACATCTTTTCAGAAAGAGTTCTAAATTTTGCACGTATTGATTGATTGAATGCAACAGGCATAACAATGACGGACAGATGGGAGAAAAAGAAGAATGTGAAGATGATGATTCGATCCCTTCTTATCTCATCCCCTGTGGAGTTGCCATTGCGGCAGTTAATGAAGGACTACCATACTTTCCTTGGAGAGCCTCTAGACTACAGCGGTTTGGGATATGCAACACCTGAGGATCTGTTCAGGTTATTCAAATTAAAATATTTGTCAATTTCTTAACACATTCCCAAACAAAAAGATTTTAGGCTTTTCCAAATTGAAAGCATTTGCAGACGACAAAATGGAAGTGGCTGAAAATTTGAAACTTGTTTTGTGAAGGGTTACCAGTATAGAGAAACTGGTCTCTATAAGAATGTACAAATACAGTTTAGCCGGCAACTTACGGTTATCTGGATGTAGTATTCAGAAGCTCTGGCCGGCTGGTCTGTAAAACGCGGTGTAAGCTTTAGTTTCCTCGTGGGGAGATATTCAGCTAAAGTAGATAGGTCTGTTCAATTCAAAGGTATATCGTCAAGTGCGCCGAATCTCGTTTGGTTCAAGCCCAGTAAAACGCCTGCGCATGCACAGGATGGGCTGCTGAATCCTCATTGGTTGTTGCCTGGCATGTTATTGTCAACAACTCTTCGTCAAGACTCGGGCAATGTCCGGAACCCGAACTTTAACGATATCTAACAATTCTACACTCCTCCCTGTTTTATTTAAAAGAACCTTTGCCCATTTTCATTACATATCTAAAACTCCTATTAAACTCAAAACTTAAAATAATAAGTCCCTGTAAGGCATCATCACCGTTTGACCCAATGTTCCTCCACCATTTTGATGGTATGGGTGTTACAATTGGACATGTTTGATGGTGTCCATTTTGTGAAGCTAATGCCATCAGGGTTACTAAAATTCACAAAACAGTATCTACAATTCGGTAATTATTTCTAAAACTTTTAAAAGTAGCATCATAAATTAGAATTCATAAATAGTACCTAAAAACTGGTACCTATTTCGAAGACTTTAAAAGTAGATCTAGCACTTAAAATTAAATGATTATAAAACCCAGCTGGCTGATGATACATAGCAAAACGTATATACACATACAGCCCGTTTTTAAAATAAAATGTACTATCACAGCATGTAAGGACTGGTCTGATAAAAGATATTAAATACTTTGTGGTGCTTCCACAACTTTTAACGTTTCTTGATAATATGCATTCTCAAAGGGTAACTACTATAATTCATGGCCCAATATATAACTTTCTGCTTATCACTAAGGGATTCGAGAGATATAGAGCATTGATCAGCATTGTGATACTTGCTCAAAACCAAGCGCTTGATAGTCATATCGAGGCAATTCATCCAACCAACTTGCCAGTTGACCTTATCGGATTTTTAAAACTGCTGTGGTTAAACGGATTCTGAATTGGCCCCGCGAAATGCTGCCTGAGTTGACGAGTAACGTGCACCGCTGTAAGAAGCTCCTTACGAGTGGTGCGATACCTCCTCCTTTCAGACAGCGAGGATTAGACACAAATAAGCAATGATATTATACTCTCCTGTCCTCCCTGCATCTGTGATAGCTTGGCTCTACTATTGCTTTTTGGGATACATCAGTATCAAGAAAGAATAAATAAACCAGTCCCCTCAGGTTAACTTTACACTGGAGCTGATGTTAGAGCTACCTCTTATGACATTGTCATTCACCCCCATTTAGTCATTCTTTCTGATTAGTGTATATGATGGAGAGGCTGGATTCCAAAAGTCCCTTATAATTTCTCTTATCTGTGGTATTTGGCCAACCCCAGTGAACGTTCCATATCTATGGAACCTTGGGGCACCGGCCAGTTTTCCACATACCTAACACTTCACATATTTCTAACCCTTTTCCCCAAGACCAATCCTACTGAAAGTTTCACTTTCCATTGGAAAATGACATTTTTGGGCGCCGATTGTGCCCAGTATCCCAATGTCTTCCAGGAAAGCGGAAACTTCTGAATATCCAGATATGCCTTCTGCACACAGGTTTAATGTTCCTGCAAGAGGATTTGGTATAATAACAAAAATTAACCATCTTGCAGTCTGGAACAAACCATATTTCTTACTGTGGGTCGCCTCGTGCCTGGTCACCTACCGCAATGGTTATCTACCAGTTGGCGGGATTGGCAACCATTCCCAAAACGACCCATCACCAGAAGGGTATCCAAGCACTCTTATCAGGGCACAGGTTAGAAATCCCTTTTCACAGCAATCTTAAGGGTGCTGAAATCCATTATACCATCGCACACTTTCCCTTCCCATATCAAAATTGTCAGAGAAGTTTATTCTGAAATTAAGGAGTTACCTCCCTGCATTACGCATCTATTCAGAATAAGCTTTTCTCATAGACACACTCCTTTCTCCTTTAATGGGTCGTGCGACACAAGTAACAAGGTTTGGTGCTCTAACAAAATTGAAGTTACCCAAATTATAGGCTTCCTGATATTTGATTTAAAAGAAATGTATTGATTGCTCCAGTGTTTAGTTACTTTCAGTACTTTGAATGACCAGGCAGTTATTTTCTACCCATATTTCCCCTTATTTTGGGCAAATACTGCTTTCGTCAGAATTACCCAATGGATGGGCATGAGAGAATTCATGGGCAGATCTTATCCCAAATATATATATATATATATATTTTTTTTAAGTTTGGCAATTTTCAGATTCCGTGCCATATTAACGGTTGCCCTGATTTAGGCCATGATGATTTTACTTTTCATTAAGTTCTTGATATTAGTAGGTCGCGTGTGAAATTGACCTACCTTTGACTTACAATAGCAACTCACCAACTGCACAGAATTTGGAGGAATTACTGTCTTTATTGTACAGCTACATCCCCCAAAGACTTGTCTGGTGTTTACGTGTTGCTGATCCTATTCTAATGTAACCCAATAGAAAATTATCACTGGAAGATGATTTAAGATCTTTACAACCCTTTCTCTAACATGACTGCCTGAACGTTCAAACTTAAGGCCTCAAAATAATTCTTTCAGGATCGGAAGGCCTTATTGTCCGATCCTGACCCATTTAAAAAAGTATTTTACTCTTCTGCATAAAAAAAGTACAGACTTGGATAGTAATCTTTCATGTGACTGGCACTTTTATTGACAAAGTGCCGTAGTTACACTCCCCCACTTTGCAATTAATTATAAAACAATTATAAATTTCCAATTTAAATGGGAGGTGTTAAACTTTATTTTGTATAATAAGTGTTAAATGATAAGAACCAGACCTCTAGCCACAAGTTTGGCCGTGAGGGGTTCACGTCACATATATTATTGTTGTAATAATTTTTTTCTCAAAAGTTTTTGACATCTATTGTAAGTGAGATCATACATGTCAGTGTTTGTTATAATATTGATTTTATTAATTTTGAATCTTAGGTCTTTTTGAATCTTAACCTTTTTGCTAAACTATTTGATTCTATCCAAGTCTCATGAAGGGCTAGGTGGTTTAATCTTTTGTTGGCAAAGTGGTAACAATCACAACAGAATGTTTATGTAAACATGTCTGTGCACGTATTGCCCAATTTACCCTTTCTCTGACTCCAAGCTTTGTAAAT
Source organism: Tridacna crocea (assembly GCA_943736015.1). Taxonomy (NCBI): domain Eukaryota; kingdom Metazoa; phylum Mollusca; class Bivalvia; order Cardiida; family Cardiidae; genus Tridacna; species Tridacna crocea. The sequence continues at coordinate 70,230,783 of OX031057.1, forward strand.
CAATTACCGCCATTTTGTTGCTGAAACCCCATTTTCCTGGGATAGAGGTTGTTGGTTCTCCCAGATAACCCAATTACCCGCTTCCCTATGGGTGCAACCCCTGCAGAATAGATACTGCCATTTTGTTGCTGAAAACCCATTTTCCCGGGAATTAGGTTGTTGGTTCTGAGATAATCCTATACCCTGCTTCCCTATGGGCACAACCGCAGCAGAATAGTGTGAATGACAAGGCCATTTCTTTCTACATAGGAATATCTGGGCATTATTGCGCCCAGGTCACCAATTCCTATATGCTCATTCCCCAAAACTTTCATTGGGCTGTTGGGTTTAAGTCATAGGCTGAGCCATGAGGTTTTCAGGAATATCGTTCCATTAAAATCTCAGTGGTTGCCTATCAACTTATCAGACCTAAGCTATGGGTTGTGGGTACCTATAAATCTCTTATTGAAGAGAAGTACCCCATAGCTTTCCCTGCTAAAACCCATAATACACCCATCCATTCTTGGCTTCACCAAGAATCTTTGCTCTTTTCTTTAACAATAATTATTCCAAACGAGCCTAGTCAATTCAGCCATTATTCTATAATGATGTCCAAAAGCTAATGTAGAAAAAGACTTGTCTCTTTCTTCCACCTTTCTTATTCTATCTTCCCCTCTTGTATGACTAACAAAAACCAAGAGTGAATGCTGTTTTGCTTTTGTTTTGCCCTTCTGCAGATAGAGTATCAAAAATTAATTTGTCTTCTTTCTCCTCAGTTTTCTTACAGGCTGTCAAGTTCTACAGTAAAGTAAGGGTAAGACGCAAAAATGGCAATCTTTCTCCAAGTAATTTATTAGGTTCTATTACTCTTAAAAGATACTGGAGTACTGCTTATACATTAACAACAACAAAAAAAAATATGAATTAAAAATCATGTCATAGTCACAGGGAAAATTAAGGAATGATAAATTTTTGAAATGGATTTAAATTTCACTTATTCCTAACTTTACTCGTCATTGATCTATTGAGTTTATAGAACTATCATGGATAAGGGAAAAATACATGTTCCACAATATCGGTGTAAATCTTCATTAACTATTAAATAAAGGGAGTAAAGCATAGAGCCATACAAGAAATGAGGTTTATAAGTTATTTTTCAATACCACTATTGCTTTCATGTTGAATATTACTTATCAATACCACCAGTATTAATATATGTTAAATGAAGAGGAAATTTCTAACAAGATATGATAAAAAAAATATATGAACTACAAGTAGCATTAAAAAGAATAATATTTTTTAATTTCAATTTACTACTATCTTTTCTTGCGTACTACCAAGCAATTTTCAATGAAGTACCAATAGGTAACATGGGAATATTTGTAAATGTTACCAATTTCTAATGTAGAAAAATAGGAGTATGGTGACAGCCTGTAAATAACATCCCTGTGAGAAAACAAAAATGTTACCCAATCCCTTTGGAAGTCTGGTCTAGTCCCCCAAATTACTAGTTTCAGATGGATAAACAGAAAAAAATCAGTTCTGTTCAAAACATCCAACCCGAAAACCGTAGGGGCAACCGACCAATGTTCTCCAAAAAGTAAATGGGGACAGGGATGATACATTAAACTAAATAGTCCGACTCTCCCCCCTCAATGTTTTTTTTTTTTTAATTGCCTTATGTAGGTTGGGGTAAAAAATATTGTCAGACAAAACAGAGGAGAAATGACACTAATTAAAGATAAAAATAAATTTTTCGTTAAAATTTTACAATGCAGCTGCTGATAACCGAAACCGGAAACGGAAGTGAAATCAGCAAGCTAATGTAAAATACTGCCGTGGGAGTAGCAAAACCGTGAGGAAAATGGGCAACTTAATGTCAACTGTACAATAAGTCCCCCATATATCCCTTTCCTCATGGGGCACTGCTTGAACAAAACACTTTTTCAGCGAAAAAGAGTCTCGCTAGTGGAGGTTATCTCTTGAACTATGTCCGATTATGGATATTTTCAATTTGGATGCTGCCGGGAAATTGCGAATAAAACCCGCACTCTGAAATCCCAGTTGGCCGCTTCAAAAAATCAATTATTTTGAAAATCGCCGTTTGGGATATTTTTCAGTCTCCCACGGAGTTACCTATTGCAATCCCTAATGCCTCCAATATACATTGAATCCAACACGCGGCTAAGCGTTCAGCACGAGATTTTTACCGCTAATTGCAATACAATTTTATATGCCGATGTGTTCACGAGGTTCAATTGCTCGCAGCGCCAATTATAGAGAAACTGGTCTCTATAAGAATGTACAAATACAGTTTAGCCGGCAACTTACGGTTATCTGGATGTAGTATTCAGAAGCTCTGGCCGGCTGGTCTGTAAAACGCGGTGTAAGCTTTAGTTTCCTCGTGGGGAGATATTCAGCTAAAGTAGATAGGTCTGTTCAATTCAAAGGTATATCGTCAAGTGCGCCGAATCTCGTTTGGTTCAAGCCCAGTAAAACGCCTGCGCATGCACAGGATGGGCTGCTGAATCCTCATTGGTTGTTGCCTGGCATGTTATTGTCAACAACTCTTCGTCAAGACTCGGGCAATGTCCGGAACCCGAACTTTAACGATATCTAACAATTCTACACCAGCATGTAGTTATTTGCAGACAGGCAGAAGTTAGGGAAAAATTTTGAAACAAATGATATCTGTTGTAAACATTACACAGTAAAATACAAATGTTCACCCTTTGTGATTTCATGACATTTTGAATGATAAAAAGTGGCCCTAGATGATCATTGAATTCTGGAAACATGAAATACACATTTCTGTTTTAGTCCATCAACTTTTTTGCTTTGAAAAATCAATTTAGTGCTGATTCAAAGATCTGTTATGACAGTGCTGCATATACCAATATTGTAGCATTTTATTTGATAGTACAGCTTCGGTGCGAGTGGATCGTTGTGAAGGCATTATCTCCTGTAACGTACAACGACCTGGTCACCCATCCAGGCACTAACCTAATACACGTTGCTTAACTATCACGGAGAGAAATACACCAAACCGCATCGCTGTAAAAGCCAGCTCAACAGCAAGGCTGGTTTTAGTGGTTATATATATAACCTCTCTCCATGACATTACTCCCCCCTTCAACAAGTCTCGACCCCGAGACTGATATACAACCATGTATATACAAATAAACCAGGGGAATAAACATGGGCAAGGCAACTCCAGTCCGGCAGTTGTCAAGATCCCACCGCTGCCACCAAATGTAACGTGCAACGACCTGGTCACCCATCCAGGTACTAACCTAATACACGTTGCTTAACTATCACGGAGAGAAATACACCAAACCGCATCGCTGTAAAAGCTAGCTCAACAGCAAGGCTGGTTTTAGTGGTTATATATGTAACCTCTCTCCGTGACATTACTCCCCCCTTCAACAAGTCTCGACCCCAAGACTGATATACAACCATGTATATACAAATAAACCAGGGGAATAAACATGGGCAAGGCAACTCCAGTCCGGCAGTTGTCAAGATCCCACCGCTGCCACCAAATGTAACGTGCAACGACCTGGTCACCCATCCAGGTACTAACCTAATACACGTTGCTTAACTATCACGGAGAGAAATACACCAAACCGCATCACTGTAAAAGCTAGCTCAACAGCAAGGCTGGTTTTAGTGCTTATATATCTAACCTCTCTCCGTGACATTACTCCCCCCTTCAACAAGTCTCGACCCTGAGACTGGTATACAACCATGTATATACAAATAAACCAGGGGAATAAACATGGGCAAGGCAACTCCAGTCCGGCAGTTGTCAAGATCCCACCTCTGCCACCAAATGTAACATACAACGACCTGGTCACCCATCCAGGCACTAACCTAATACACGTTGCTTAACTATCACGGAGAGAAATACACCAAACCGCATCACTGTAAAAGCTAGCTCAACAGCAAGGCTGGTTTTAGTGGTTATATATATAACCTCTCTCCGTGACACTCCTTTGCCAGAAACCATCTGAAACCGAAACAATTTATAACAAGGGATCAATTGATGTGGATAATCAAAGAAAGCGGATTGTTTATTTTTATTAATTCTTCGAAGCAACAGAACATGAGAAGTCTGAGATCTTAGAAGCATGCAGTAGCTCCAAACAAAAATGTAAAATGTAGTGCAACATGGAATTTGACAAATAGGAAAAGAGTTTTTAACGAGGGGTACTTGAATGCAATTCAAAGCTGTTTGTTTGGACAAGTAAGCTACACTGGTGGACAAGTGGACGTTTTAAATTTACTTGTCTATGGACAAGTAGAAAGTTCAAGGATTTCCACACCCCTTTTATGATTACTTGCTCGTTATATTAGATTACAGAACAGGCCTCAGCCGAGTGGGCAACTTGGGCAAAGAAGTCACTTGATTTCAAAAAACTTTGCTCATTTCGCCAAGTAAAGCGAAGTCCAAGTCGCCTGAAAAAAATCGGGAAGTCGCCTCGCGTTTATTGACAAAGCGTCCTGTGTCTAATCTACGAAATCAGCGTGTGCTGTAACGGATTTATAATGTTACATTTATATTATAATATATTAAATTTGGTAATTTTTGCAAAAAACTATACTGACTTTGAAAACAAATAGTCTAGTGTTTTGGAGGATTTTGAAAAGAAAAATGTGCCAGTAGAAACTATTTAATCCTCAAACTAGCACTACTTTCTCTTTCCATTATCATTTCTTTCCATAATGTTTCAATCCTAAAGGTACATGTACATGAATTTAGCAAGGCAAACTATGAATAAATATGTTTTGAGTAGTTTCCAAAAGGAATAAGTGTACTGACCATGAAAAAGATAAAAAGCATAAAATAATTTTATTCCGTTTAGATTCACATGATTTTCAATTTTATTAATTTGTTAAATTGTTCCGGTGTTGTGAATTCCCTCTATATTTCGGCCCACATCTATTTTTTGATGTCCGTCCGAACTTCTCCCCAAAGTCTGACCACTTCTCCCCATTTTGAAAAACTTCTCCCAATTCTCAGACTAAGGAGAAGTCACTTCTCCCAAATTTCTGAGAGTTGGCAGAACCCTGCAGAGATGTACTTAACTTGCTTTTAACAGAGCTTGGCACATAATATATAATTTTTATTTTCTTTTTCAGAGATCTAGATGACACTGTAATGATAGGCTGGAAGCATGGAACAATGACATTGAAGGCAATTGCTGATGAGACCACAAAGCATATTGAAAACTTGGTCTCAAAACAGAAAAAACCTAGCAAAAAGAAAAGGACCATGTATCAAGGAAGAGAGCCAAATTCACATCACATGAACCCTAGACCTCCACGTTTATGTAAAGGTGGTCTACTTCCAACCCCGAAAATAGTACCAGCATATGTGAGAAAACAGATTATGACTCTGTTTAAAGGATACCCTGATGGAATTTCACTGAAAAACTTTGATGATGCTTTTATTAGACAATTTGGCAATAGAATAAACTTCAGTCATTATGGTTTTAACTCCTGGGAAGAGTTTTTAAACGGTGTTAAAGATTTGATATCAGTAAAAGAAATGCCAAATGGAGAGTGGAGGTTGCTTCCTTTTGAAGTGTTATATGATTCAAATTTAGACAGATCAAGAAAACATGAAACACATTCAACCATTGAACATCAAGGGGAGGTCAAGAGGCCAAATACAAATTCTAGTCAGGAAACTACGAGAATCAGACGACCATCCAAGGGCAGAGGTAGAGCTAACTTTTTACCATACAATCCCAAGCTTGACCTTTGATAACAGGATAAAATTTTAGACTTGTCCAAAATTTGGAGCTTTTGCCGACCACAAATCAAATGTGATTAATAATGATATGATTTGTATCAGAAGGAAAGAAAAGCATCATCTGAAAAGGAAAAAATGCTGGTTGTCTAACAACAAGTTCTATGTGACTAAAAATGATAGGATTAGAGAGGGTAGAAAACATTGTGGAAAAAGGAGAAAATGCTTTTTACCAGCATTTTCTCCTTTTCCCACAATATTTCTCACTTTTGTGCATTTGGCAACCTAAAGTCACTTAAAACCCGATGTAAAAAAACCCCAAAATTTTGCTGTTTCAAATTTTTTTGTTGTGAGTGTGGGGGCGGTTCATTATATCTCCTTATTGGAAACTTTATACCTAAAATCAGACTGCACATTTGATGCAGTCGGATCTAAATCTATGCTGTCTGCAAAAGTTCATTGAGTCACATTATGAGTTGGCTTCTGAGTCAATTCTCTGAATTTCTTTTAGGTAGGAGAAGAGAGAACTCAGGAAATAGTGATGTCACAGTTGGGAGCTATGCAAGAAGTGAAGCATCCTCAAGTTCTAATGATTCGGAGAGACGAAGGGATCGTCAGGATAGGCTAGAACTTGAAATTCAACAGGTAAGTACTGTATTAAGAGGATCTTTTGTGACCTAGGGAATAAATTCGAGAATGTGAATCTGACTCTTATATTATGACTCTTAGTTGGTTTGGCGTTTTTAATCCTTTACCACACAATCCCGATTTAACAACCCTGAGGAAGAAGAGGTTTTGAAAACATTGTGGGAAAAGGAGAAATGCTGGTTACCAGCATTTTCTCCTTTTCCCACAATGTTTTCTATCCAATTATAGACAACTTCATCATGTAAGCTATATTTAAAATTCTGTCTGCAATTGCTTTCGATTTTTTTGTCTTTATTTTGCTTGTGGGGTAAAGAGTTTAGCAGTTTTTGATGTTAATTCAGTTATGTTGTGGTGGGCAGTGTACCTGTATTTGCACCGTTTCTCTCCATGTTTATAAAATGGTACTAGACTACAAAATTTGGACTTGTTCAATTTGAATTCATATGCAGACAACAAATTAAATGTGGCTCAAGTGACAATTTCCATCTTCTGCAGGATAGAAAACATTTTTGGGAATAGGAAAAAAATGCTGGTTACCAACATTTTCCCCTTTTTCCTTGCTGGTCTTAAAAGCCTTCTCTTGCAGGGTGGTTAAAATTTGGGATTATTTGGTGAAGGTCATTTGATTAACAGTATAACTATTCTCCTTTTACAATGTTTCCCAAAACCTTCTTGATGATTGTAAAAACTTGGATAGTTTGGTAAAAGGATTGAAAACTTTTGCTGACGGCAGAATATATGTGACTCAAAAATAGGAATTGGCTCTTGTAAAGATTGAAAACATTGTGAGAAAAGGAGAAAGTACCGGATACCCAAACATTTTTGAAAGGCATGTTCCTCAGGGTAGTTAAAACTCTTGATTTTCTAGGAAAGGGTTAACTCTTTACCACACAATCCAAACTTTTAATGACCCTGGAGCGGAAAGCTTTTGAAAACATTGTGAGAAAAGGAGAGAATGCTGGTAACCAGCAGTGTTTTCCCACAATGTTTTCTACCCTGTCAGAGACAAATTTCATGATTTGATCACTTGAGTCACATTTAATTTGTCATCTGCAAACGCTTACAATTTGGACTAGGCTAATATTTTGTCACCTGGTAAAGGGTTAAACATTTTTCATAGCAATGCAAGTTAGGCTCTAACATGTGCCTTTTTTTCTTTCATCAAAACACTTTGCAAAGGTGTTAAGTTCTTCTTGTCATAAGTGAAGTCCAGAGCTCCACACAAGAGGGAGTGATGGTATTCTAAATTCATTGTTTTCTCTTTTATACAGGTCTATGTTGTGGGTACTAATTAGGAAATCTCACTGAGACAATCTTAATGAGTACATGAGATATAGTGCAGAATAATCAATATTTTAATTTTGAAATCAAAATCACTCCCTCTGTCTGGAGTCAGTTTTTGTGTCGGTTCTAATTATACCCACGCAAAACAAATGTTTTTTGGGGGTATACTGGAAATGGCCTGTCTGTCCGTCTGTGTGTCAGTCCGTCCATGTGTCCGTCTGAGTACAAATAGTTTTTGTCAAAGCGCTGGCAGGGTATTAAGTTACATTCAGTGACAGCTCTAGTTTTTACAGTGGTACATATCTTATAACAGGTGCTAGAGGATAAACCAGACGGTGTTTGGGCAAGTAAATTTGCAGAAGAGTTCAAGGTGTGTATACATTATAGAGACTGGGATAAGTGGGGGAAAAATCAAGTTTGAATGCATTACATCTGTTCTAAAACCTGCAATTGGAATACTCATCATGTATGAGCCTAGTTCTATGAAAGGGGGCTTAATGCATCTGCAAAATTGATAGACCCAATTCAGCCTGTGCTCTGTGTAACAGGCTGGCCTGGTTTGACACTTTTGTCATGGGTCAATTTTCTGTATATCCAGTGACAAGTCTACTTAACCCTTTATCTGATATGCCAATTTGAGGCTTTTCCATTTCAGCAGCAAGTAAAGATGTGATCTCAAAAATATGGATAAATGAGGATACAAATATCTGACTGAGTGGAAAACATTGTGGGAAAAGGAGAAATTGCTCGTTACGAGCAATTTCTCCTTTTCCCACAATGTTTTCAAAAGCTGTCTGTTGTTGATACATCAAAATGAGTATTTATGGAGTAAAGGGTTAAGGATTAAACTGGTTTTTAAATAAAATGGGTTTTATTGATGGATGATTATAATAATTATGATGACTTGCTTGATATAGTGTATCAAAGATATCTATTATACCCCATTTTGCCAGAGTATGGTTCATTTTAAAAATTTCTAATTGGCTCGCAACACGCGAAAAAGGGCCATTCGGACAGTTGTGTATAGTGTTGTCTTGGATCACCCTGCGCAGTCTGCACAAGCTTATCCAAGACGACGCTTTACGAATAATTTAGATTTTATGCTACAGTAGACTTGCACAAAACAGAAAATTACATAAAAGGGGAAAGTGTTGTTTCGGATTAGCCTGCGCGGACTGCAGTGGCTGATCCAAAACAGCATTTTACACAAATGTCCCTTTCACATGTTGCAGGCCAATTGTTTTTAACAAAGGCCTTTATCAAGCTCTCTCTTCTTATTATCTTTTTCTCTCCTCTGTCTTTCCTTAGTCTGTTGCCCGAACTCGGCCTTTTTTGTTAACCCTTCACCAAACGATGGAATTTACAATTGGTCCAAATTGAAGGCACTTGCAGATGACAAAATAACATAACTTATAAATTGAAATTTGTATCCAGCAAAGTAGAAAGCATTTTGGGAAAAGGAGAAAATGCTGGTAACCAGCATTTTCTCCTTTTCCCACAATGTTTTCCGAAGGCTTCTATGTCTGGGTCGTATAAACCAGGGTTTGTTTGGTAAAGGGTTAAGACCAGAAAGCTTACTGGTTTCATGCCCCTGTAATTTAATTTTGAGTGGGCTAAATAATCTCAATAGGATCTTTTTTTCTCACCACCAGAACAGAAAGTTAAGATTAACTAAAAAAGAATAATGTTTATGCTCTTTATAGATATTATATTTAAACTTTTAGGATCCGTCTTTTATTATTAGTACATGTATATTCAAAATGTGTTGTAACAAAAGGTGCTATAAAGATGTATTAGTTTGATTAATCCTGAAAGTCTGGAAATACAGTATTAGGTTCATCTCTTTACAAAAACCATGAAAATGCAGTTAAATTGCAGTATCCCTAATTAAGCCTAATTTTACAGTTGCAAAGTAGCCAAGTTGGTCTTCTCTTATCAAAGTGACCATATTGGTTCAATTGTATAATTGCAAAAAGCCCTAAATTGTCTTTATTTTATCAAATTGTCTTAACTAGGTCTTCTCTTGCACTATTTTAACCCTTTACCCCATAGGGCATTTCTATGGTATCTCAAATTGACCCTAAATAACAGCAAGGATGAAGCCATTTCTTATGTGTATAGAACACTTTTTTATAGTGTAGAACATGTTGTGGCAAAAGGTGAAATTGCTTGTCATGAGCAATATCACCATTTGCCACAATGTTTTCCAAAGACTCCTACAAGCAATGCATAGAAATGAGTATCTATGGGGTAAGGGATTAAAGTGTCTAATTCATTAAATTTGCATGCAAAGATGTGAAACAGTGTGGGAGATGTAGCCCAAGACTAATCTATAATTTCAGGCCAAGCATGGCAAACCGCTAGACTATACCCGTCATGGATTTTTGAGTGTGATAGAGTTTGTTGCCAATGCGTCTTCTGTGGTCAACATCGAGCGCCCAACACCCCAGGGAGATTGGAAATTGTATGATGCAAGAATTCCTAGACCACAAGGTCTGTATGTTTGATAATGTGTTATATTCACAGGGATTGATTTTTTGCTTTTTAACCCTTTCCCAAACAATCCCTGGTTTTCATTTTTCATGACCCTTAGAAAACATTTTGGGAAAAGAAGAAAATGCTAGTAACTATCATTTTCTCCTTTTCCCACAAAGTTTTCTTCTCTTCCCAAAACAAATTTCATTTCTTTAGTCACATTAATTTTGTTGTCTTCAATCGCTTCCAATTTGGACTAGTCAAATTCTGTTGTTTGGTAAAGAATTGAAGGATTCCTCCCATGGAAATTTTAAAGGAAAAATTTGAATTTCCCAGAGCAGTAATAATACACATGTATATGCCCTGAAGTATGTGAGTGGGGTCAGGGTGTTTTATTTTTGACATCCTTAAATCTAACTGTGTACAAAATGGTTCCCTGTTTTTGTAACCAGGAGAAAGAATCCTTTTGATTTGGGTCTTAGTGTTCAGAAAAACACACAAAGGGGTGAGCTAAAAACATTGTTCAAATAACCCAAGACAGCAGTTACAGTAGTTGGTTAACACTTCATCTCACAGAAAATTTCTTTATTTGTCCAAATTGAAAGCATTGTAAGACGACCAATGTGACTCAAATTGTGATACTATCTGTGAAATAGTAGTAAACATTGTAGGGAAAGGAGAAACACGGTTTTGTTTTGCCCCAGTATTTTAACTAAGGCTCGGGTAGTAAAAGGTTAAAGTAAAGCATTTTTGAAGACCAATTCAAAGAAACCTTAAACCACTATAAACCACACAAAAACTACTAAATGAAGGAAAGGAAAATATCAATTTCTAGAAAGTATCAAAAACATTTTAGGAAATAAAGTAACTAACTGATGCATGCAGATGTTCTGCTTTCCACACATGTTTTATAAAGCTTGCAGGGGTGTTAACATTTGTATTTGTTCAGTATTTGAATAATTAAATTTTGATTGACAAAATCTCTAAAGCATTCTTGACTTTCCTAAGTTTTAACAACCCTCAGCTCAGGAAGGTAACACAAGCATTGGGAAAGTAACTTAAACATGATATTTTGTATGTATCTGTAGTGACAGAAAATCAGTCTCGAGATGTAAGAACAATGCGAATGAAGAACCTCAAGATAAGAGAAGCTGAAACAAAGGATGCCATTCAAAGATTACTGAAGCGAAAGCCAGATGGAATACCTATGAAAGAGTTACCAACATTTTACAAGGTATGAAGAATTTACGGCACAATTCTGAGTTTTAATGACAAATTGCTCAAAAGAAATCTTTTGAAAACATTGTGGGAAAAGGAGAAAATGCCGGTTACCAGCATTTTCTCCTTTTCCCACAATATTTTCTACCCTTTTAACTTCCCAGGACAAAGGTTTAAAGATTTAACCATACAATTCTTAGTTATAGTGACAAGTTTTTCAGAAGAGACTTTTTGAAAACATTCTTTGAAAAGGAGAAAATGCAGGTAACCAGCATTTTCTCCTTTGTGTACAATTTTTTTCCACACTTAAACTTTCACGGACAAATTACAAAATTTGAACCTCGTGTAATTTGTTGTCTTTACATGCTTTGAATTTGGACTGTCTAAGATCTTGTCATGTGGTATTGAGTTATCAAGTTTTTCTGGATTTCAGTTTGGTCTTATAAGATTTTAACCCTTTACCACACAATGACAACTTTTAGCTTTTGAAAACACTGGAAGGAAAAGGGGAAAATGTTAGTAACCAGCTTTTTCTTTTCCCACAGTGTTTTCTACCCTATCAGAGTCCAATTTCTTTATTTAAGTCACATTTGAATTGTCGTCTGCAAATGCTTTCAATTTGGAAAAGGTCAAAATTTTTGGCATCTGGTAAAGAGTTAGATTACCATGATCTGTATAAAAGTAACTGAATAAAAGAGATCAAACTCCCAAATATTCTTTTTTAGAAAGAAATACTGTTAATTTGACAGGTTTCAGATCTGCATTGCCTGCACTTCAGACAAAAGCAACTTTCAAATTTTAATTATATGGGTCTTACTGGTAGCCTTCTACGTCAAGATCGTCCATACTTTAGATTGTGTGGTAAAGCATTAACTCTTTACCACACAAATCGGACTTTAACCCATTACCACACAATCCCTACTTTTGACGCCCCTGAGAAAGAAGCCTTTAGAAAACATTGCGGGAAAAGGAGAAAATGCTGGTAACCAGCATTTTCTTCCTTTCCCACAATGTTTTCTACCCTTCACAAATCAAATTTCAAATTTTCAGTCACCTTTATTTTGTCGTCTGCAAATGCTTTCAATTTGGACAAGCCTAAAATATTGTCGTTTGGTAATGAGTTAAACCCTTAAAGTGCTGAATTAATACAAGAGGCATTTTTAAAAAGGAAAAACATCTGAAATACATGTATTGCTGTACCAATGTCTTTTTGGCCAGAATATGTAATAATATAGTGGACGGTGTAGATCCAAGATCAGACTGCACGTTCTGTGCAGTCTGATCTTGATCTACATTGTCCACAAAAACAAGTTAAGTTGGTTCCAGCGCTTTCAGGGTTAAAGACCCTGAGATAGATAGGTTTTGAAAATGTTGTGGGTAAAGTAGAAAATGCTGGTAACCAGCATTTTCTCCTTTTCCCGCAATATTTTCTACCCTTTCTAAATCAAATTTCAACTTTTGATTGACATTTATTTTGTCTGCAAATGCTTCCAATTTGGACAAGTCCCTCTCAAATTTTTTCATTTGGTAAAGTGTTAATAGTAGGGTGCTAAGCACAACTCAATATTGCTCTTGTAGACAGTGCAGATCAAGATCAGACTGCACAGCCTCTGCAGTCTTATTGCAGTCTACTATCTGCTACCTCATAACGTTCTGGCCAAAATAATCTGCGAAAATTGATATTTTGGCCTTTTATCTTAAAAAGATCCATTTCATTAACTTTTACCACACATCAAATTATAGACTTGTACATATTGAAGGATTTATATATCTTTTAAATTATATTTTTTGTTTTTCAGTAGGTGGAAAACTTGAGAAAAGAAGAAAAAGCCTGTGACCAGCATTTTCCCTGCTTTTCTCGCATTGTTTTCAAATTCCTGCTGTTGCAGGGTCATTAACCCTTTACCACCCAATGGCAACTTTTGACGACCCTGAGATAGAAGCCTTTTGAAAACATTGTTGGAAAAAAAGAAAATGCTGGTAACCAACAATTCTTTCCACAATATTTTCTACCATATCAAGTCAGAAATCATCATATTAACAAGATTTAATTTGTTGTCTGCAGTTGCTTTGAAATTGGTCCAGTCCAAAAATTTGTCATTAGGTAAAGACTTAAAACACACTTTTGTGAGGTAATGGGTTAACTTGGTCTCTATCTAACAAGAAAATCCATTTCAGGAAAATACTGGTATAGATATTCCAGTGAAAGAACTCGGATATGAGACCTCAGATGAATACTTTTTGTCATTGGCAGACTCTGTATTACAGATTAGTTATTTGAGAGAGGGTAAGAACTGTTTTCTGGCTTACGTTTTTTCTCTTGAAGCAAGCGTAAAGTTATTATCATGGTTCTGTCGCTTTCTCAGCCTGTATTATTGTTATGCAAAACCTTTGATATTTTCTTATATCTCTGTTATTACCGAAGATATTTCTTCAAACTCCAGTGAGTTAGTTGATAAAGCTCAATATTGGCAACAAAAAAAAAAACATTTATCGGGTGTTGAAATGTATTTGAATTTAAATTGTACTTTCAATAGAATTGACGTTATTGTAATGTACTGTCAGTCTAAGTGTTAGTCCCTGGTAAAAAAATATATTTTAAAAATGGTTTAAAAGTTGCCAGTCTCTCTGCCTTAGCTGATTGTTGGACTATTTTTGCTTGGTTTTAAAATTCAGTTTTCTGCCAGCTACTAACACTGGGACAGACTGTACAGCAAGAGATTGTCACTTTCACAATAATTTCTATTCTTTTGATTTAAATTAAGATGCATTTTTTCAGCTGCATTGTTTACTTTTAGCTAATATTATGCTTTTAACTCTTTATCACATGAGAAAATTTTAGACTGGTCCAAATTGAAAGCATTTGCAGACGACAAAATAAAGGTGACTAAAAAATAAAAATTTGTTCTTGGAAGGGTAGAAAACACTGTGGGAAAAGGAGAAAATGCTGGTTACCAGCATTTTCTCCTTTTCCCATTGTGTTTTCAAAAGCTTCTTTCTAAGGGGCATCAAAAGTAGGGATTGTGTGGTAATGGGTTAACAATGAGTAGTAAAACATTGCCCAATGTTAGTTTAAAGTTTTTTCTACCAGAGCATGGAACAAAGTAGTAGAAAGTGTAGATCTAAGATCAGGCTCCTTGCAAATTAAACTTCAGCTCATGGGTAACTGAGTTTGTGCTCAAACTTTGAATTTCATTATTGCCTCTGTAAGAACAACTATGGGAAATGAAGACCTTGTTCACAAGAGAAAGAAAGAGGAGATGAAAAAGTTCTTGGTAATATTGAAATTTCTTGCCCAGCTGAGTCAAGCATAAGATTTATTGGTATAAACCCAGACTGTATGTTCATGGCAGTCTGATCTTGATGTAAGCTCAGACACTTAACTTTGTTCAAGGGTTAAGGGACTAATAACATAACCCTATACTTTACGACATTCTATTCTAGTCTTCCCTGAATCTAAAAGCTTTGCAGACAGCAACAAATTTTTCTTTGGAAGGATATAAAATTTTGTGGGAAAAGGAGGAAATGCTGGTTACCAGGATTTCCTCCTTTTCCTGCAATGGTTTCAAAAGTTTTCTTTGGGGGTCATTAAAAGGTAGGACAGTGTCATAAAGGATCAACATGTGATTGCAGGTGTTTTGATGATTTATCCTTTTGATGCCGAAATACCACAGTTTGATCCATCCCAGGCAGCTGTTGAAAGACCACCAGCCACAGACTATCCGGTAGATATAGTTGGTGAGAATACTTTATTATGTTTATAACTTTTATAAAATACCCTTATGGTAACATAACTTAGAAGAAAAAAGAAATAAGAAAAAAAGGTGGAAAAGGAGAAAAAACATGTATCAAGCATTTTGAATGTTTCCTATTATTTTTGTCTACCTTTTGAAGAAAAGCGCCATTGTTAGAGCCATTTTGTTCAGTTTACTGTTTGCTGGTATCCCTAGTTTAGCAACTTGATTGCTAAGGCTGATGATAGTCATTGCAACTGGAGTTTTTCTCTTTCACCACTTGTCATTGCTTTGACGATTGTGGGAAAGCAGCCTATGGCTTGGAAAAACTTTGCAAAGGACTGGAAAAAGAAATTCCAAGTCTCAAAGACCAAATATGAAGGTCCCTGACTACCACAACAAATGTGAAATAATGTTGAAAAAAAAACCTCTTTCGCGAATGACAAAATATTTTTCTAGCAGGGCAGAAAACATTGTGTGAAAAAGAGAAAATGCTGGTAACCAGGGATTGTTTGGTAAAGGGTTAACTCTTAACCATACAGTGAAATTTTAGACATGTCCAAATTGAAAGCAATTGCAGATGACAAATTGAAAGTGTCCAAATATGTCCTTGATAGGGAAGAAAACACTGAGAAAAAGAGTAAATGCTTGTAACCAGAATTCTCTCCTTTTCCCACAATGTTTTCAAAAGCTTTCTCTGTTAGGGTTGTGTGGTACAGGCTTAACACAAATGAAAAATTCTCAATCAGAAGGCTTGGGATAAATCTATACCAAACAACAAAATTTTATACTGGTCTGAATTTAAAGCAATTGCAGATGACGAAATAAATGACCCTAAAATTGAAATTTGATTGAGTAGTGTAGAACACAAATGGGAAAAGGAGAAAATGCTTCTTTCTAAAAACTTTCTCAAGGTCATTATAATTTGAGATTATGTGATAAAGAGGTAAATGTTATCAGAGAACCAGATAACAGGGACTGACGCTATATTTTCTTCCAAACCGAATATTGTGGTTACTCACTAAAATCGTCTCGATGAGACAATTTTGATGAGTATCCACAACATAGGGTTTAGTGGATATTAATTAATATTTTTAATTTTGAAATAAAAATCACTCCCTCTATCTGGAGCTCTGTTAATATAACATCATTTTTCAGGACCTGGATGCCATTATACCCCAGTGATGTGTCCAAATGCTGACGAATATACTGGCTTGTTTGTGTCCAACATTATAAACCCTGGGTTGTTTTGGGTTATACTGAGACGAAAACAGAACTCCCTAGCTCTTGAAAGCTTAATGAATGATATTGAGTAAGTTTTCTAGCATGGCTGAATTCAGAGAAAATATCAACAAATTGTCAAAATCTGTGATACAACATCTCTTTTCTTAACCCTTTACCCCATGAGGCATTTCTATGGTTTCTCTGATTGAGTAAATTGACCCAAAATAACAGCGAGGATTAAGCCATTTCTTATGTGTATTTAAGACCTTTTGATAGCTTAGAAAACATTGTGACAAAAGGTGAAATTGCTCTTCATGAGCAATTTCACCTTTTGCCACAATGTTTTCCAAAGGCTCCTACAAGCAATGCGTAGAAATGAGTATCTATGGAGTAAAGGGTTAATGGAAGGACAATTACAAAAAGCTTAAATTGTTAACTATTTACCGCTTTACCAAATTACAAATTTATAGAGTGGTCAAAATTGAAAGCATTTGCAGACAACAAAGTAAAAAAGTGACTGAAAGTTTGAAATTTGTTTTGTGAAGGGTAGAAAACATTGTGGGAAAAGGAGAAAATGCTGGTTACCAGCATTTTCTCCTTTTCCCACAATGTTTTCTAAAGGTTCCTTTCTCAGGGTGGTCAAAAGAAGGGATTGTTTGGTAAAGGGTTAAAGGAAAATCTAGGCAACAAGGGTAGATAATTATCCAAGTACTTTTGACACAGTTATATGTCCTTCTTGACTTCAAATTTCGACTAAAAATTTAGCAACCTCAGCCAAAGGTTGGCAGTTTCTTTTTTGTGCTCTTATTTTGTTCCATGACTACAGAGTGCTGTATTCTTGTAAATGAGGTATGCTCTGTAAACAGGGAACTTAATGCAGATCTGCAAAAAGCTTAATCACTGCCTAACCTGAATTGAGACTTTTTGCCATCAACTTTCTGCATAGCAAAGGACCAGTTTACCTAATGATTCAGCCAGTTCTTAGACCAAACTGAATTTTAAAGATCTGTAATTATTTGATGAAATGCTTCTTGTTATTGAATAGAAATGATTTTCTATTTGTTTAACCCATTACCACACAATCCCTACTTTTGATGACCCTGAAAAAGAAGCCTTTGGAAAACATTGTGAGAAAAGGAGAAAACTGCTGGTAGCCAGTATTTTCTCCTTTTCTGACAATGTTTTCTACCCTTCACAAAAAAAAATGGAATTTTCATTCACTTTTGTCATCTGCAAATGCTTTCGATTTGGACAAGCCTAAAATTTTGTTGTTTGGTATTGAGTTAATTGTCTCCTTTTCACAGTATGTTTTTATCCTGACCCAGAAAAATCTCAATGCTGGAGTAATATATAATTTGTCATCTACAAATGCATTCGATTTGGACTAAAGTATACTTTTGTCATTTAGTAAAAACTTAAATCCATTTCAGTGAATTTTATAACTCCTTAGAGAGTAAAGAATATACCCTCCCTGAAAGCCTGGTTGCCCCAGGACAGGTCTGTGCCACATTGTTTCCAGAGGATAATAATTGGCATCGAGGAGTGATTACCAAAACAAATGAAGAGGGCTTTGCTGGAGTAAGTATAAGCACAAAAGCCTTCACCACACCATTCCAGCTTTCATTGACCCTGAAAGATAATGCTTCAGAGAAAATTGTGGAAAAAGGAGAAAATGATAGTAACTAGCATTTTGTCCTTTTCCCATATTGTTTTGTATCCGTTTTATAGAAAAATCAGGTATATTCAATCCTGTTTAATTTGTTGTCTGCAAATTCTTTGGTTTTGGACCAGTCTAAAATTTTGTCGTTTGGTAAAAAGTTAACCCTTTACAGCACAATCTTTAGTTTAATCCATTACCACACCTTCCCAACTTATGATAACCTTGAGAAGAAGCCTTTTGAAAGACATTGAGGAAAAAGGAGGAAATGCTGGTAACCAGCATTTTCTCCTTATCCCACATTGTTTTCGACCCTTCTAAAATCAAAATCAATGTTTAAGTAACATTAATTTTGTTGTTTGCAAATGCTTTCAATTTGAACTAAGCCAACATTTTATCGTTTGGTAAAGGGTAAACCCTTTCCCACCCTTTCCCAAACAATCCCTGGTTTTTACGACCCTGAGATAGGAGCCTTTGAAAACATTGTTGGAAAAGGAGAAAATGCTGGTTACCAGCATTTTCTCCTTTTCCCACAAAGTTTTCTACCCTTCCCAAATCAAATTTCAATTTTCGAGTCACATTTATTTTGTTGTTTGCAAATGCTTTCAATTTGGACTAGTCCAACATTTTGTTGTTTGGTAAAGAGTTAAATGACCATGAGAAAACTGACTCTGAGAAAGAAACCTTTAAAAAACATTGTCGGAAAAGGAGAAAATGCTGGTAACCAGCATTGCCTCCTTTTCCCACAATGTTTTCTACCCTTCACAAAACAAATTTCAAATTTTCAGTCATTTTTATCTTGACGTCTGTAAGTGCTTTCGATTTGGACAAACCTAAAATTTTGTAGTTTGGTAATGAGCTAAGAGTCACATATTTTGTTGGCTATTTTTTAAAGAAAACTCAAAGGTATTGTTGTAGTCCAGTACTTCTTCTATTTATATTTTTTCGTTTTTTCCTAGTGCTGTATATGTATCATGTTATTATGTTCTTGTGTAATCTGCCAGAGCAAAACCTTTGATTTATAATACATCTATCATTTCTTAAGATATTTACTTTAAAGTTGGACTAGCCTGTAACTATGAAATGGGGAATAGTACAATAGGGTTAGGTAATGATTAATACATAGAGGATATTTGTTTTTTTCGGTGAAAGATCGAAATTTATTTCATCGAGTGGACACCATCGGTAATATTTTCACGAGTGGTGTTCCACAAGTGAAAATATTACCGATGGTGTTCACGAGATGAAATGAATTTCAATCTTTCACCGAAAGAAAACAAATATTCTATTTATTTATGCTTTTAACCCTTTCTGGGAGGAGCTTTATCGAAATTCAGTGCTGTTCTTTTCCCTTATATCCTGTGGCGTACCCCTCCCACATAGCAATGTTATGTCAAGCGTGAGAAATGTAAGGTATATGATGTCATATTTCCCATCTGGTTGTTAGGCAAGTGCAATTTACCTAGGCAACAAAAATGTGAAAATCGGTATTTTCACTGGTCGTACCAGTGTAAGATTGAAAAATATTTTCACTGCTACTTCGCGATATCCAACGGAAAGCATGAAATAAATACTGATCACAGTAATGCCCCCTTTTCTTCCTAGACTTTTCTCTGAAAAGTAACAGCAGCTTAGCATTTGCAACCACATGCATTCTTTTTGTCTTTCTGGTGTCCAAATAAATTCAATTTGGACAAGTCTAAGATTCTGTCACTGGTAATGAGTTAACCCTTTACCAAAAATTCCTTTGGTCTTTACGGCCCAGAGGAAGTAGCCTTATGGAAACATTGTGGGAAAAGGGAGAAAATGCTGGTAACCAGCATTTTCGCCTTTTCCCACAAAGTTTTCTACTTTTCTAAAGTCAAGTTTCAATTTTTGATTCACATTTATTTCATCTTTTGCCAATGCTTTCAATTTCAACGAGTCAAATATTTCGTCTGGTAATGAGTTAACTCTTTACCACACAATCCCGACTTTTAACGACCCTGAGAAAGAAGCCATTTAAAAACACTGTGGGAAAAGGAGAAAATGCTGGTAACCAGCATTTTCTCCTTTTCCCACAGTGTTTTCTACCCTTCCCAAACCAAATATTAATTTTTTGGTCAGCTTTATTTTGTCGTCGGCAATTGCTTTCAACCAGTCTGAAATTTTCTTGTGTGGTAAAGAGTTAAACAGGGGTATTTACTATTCATGCATCTCTCTTACTTTTTCAGATATATTTCGTAGACTATGGTAACACGGCATTTGTACCCAAGAAAGCATTAAAATTTTTGAAGTAAGTTTTATAGGTCACCATCATCACTATTATTATCACTTATTGGTTTATTTTTTTAACAAGAATGTTTTTGAAGTCCTCTATCACAAGTCTGTTTCAGGAGGCAACAAGTTTGATGAAAACTTGGTAGGACTTTAACTCTTTACCATATGGCAAAATTTTAGACCTATCCAAATTGAAAGCATTTCAAGAGGACAATTTCATTGTGACTCACATGATGCAATTTTCCTTTGATAAGGTAGAAAACTTTGTGGGAAAAGGAGAAAATGCTGGTCACCAATGTTTCCCACAATGTTTTCAAAAGGCTTCTTCCTCAGGGTCGTCAAAAGTTGTCATTGTGTGGTAAAGGGTTTACTCTTTAACAAATGTTAAATTTCGAACTGGACAGCATACTCAGACAACAAAATTGTTAGTGATGATTGGATAGAAATAGGTAACCATCATTTTCACCTTTTTCCGCAATGTTTTCAAAAGGCCTCTTCTTCAGGGCTGTAAAAACTCCAGGTTGTGTGATAAAAGGATTAAACTCTTTACCAAACTATCCTGAGTTTTTAACACCTTAGGAAAATGCCTTTTGAAAACATTGTGGGAAGAGGAGAAAATGTTGGTAATCAGCATTTTCTCCTTTTCCCCCCAAGTGTTTTCTACCCTTTCCAGATTAACTTCCATACTCTTTGACATATTCCATTTTTCATCTGCAAATGCTTTCAGGTTGGACCTGTGTAGAATTCTTTTGTGTGATAAAGTGTTAAAACTTTCTTGGTCCGGAAATTGCTAAAAATGACAGACATTGACAGACAAATCTCAATATTTGAGCCATATTGCATTTGTTGTCTGCAAATGCTGTCATTTTTGACAATTATACTGATTGATTGATTGTATTGTGTTTTAATGTAATTTTCAACATTATTTTAGTTATATCTCGGTGGCCAGTGCACCTTACTATGCTTTCCTAGAATCTCTGTTAACCGATACTCCAAACAATTTTCTTCCCAAGCCACTAGCTGGTTTCCCACATCATCATCATCGAAACAATGATCAGCGCTGGGAGAGGAATGAATCCTGGTCAGCAACTATCATCAGTCCTCTGAAAGTAATTTGCCGAGCCAGGGGTCATAGCTAGGGATTGAACACTGGACCCGGTGTCCTCAATTCCTGCATGCTACAGACTTAGGTGCCGGGGCTCAACGGACGAATATACAATTTTGTCATCTGGTATAGCGTTGATTGCCAAACAGACAAAGAAATAAACACATAAAGCCACAATATGAAATAAATTAAAATGAGTCATGCTCAGACGTAAGGAGGTTTAATGCGTGCCTGTATAAAAGTCATGCACTATGAAAAGGGCATCTTCGCGAGTCAAGGTTACGATCACTACGTGGATCTTACCTTGGCTGATTGAGCCTGATTATGAGATTCCTGAGATGTGCCTTCTATTGGATGCTGGCTGTTACCCACCTTTACATCATGTTTTTAAAAGCCAATGAAATGCCGTTTTCAAATGAATACAGATAAAACAATAAGCAGACATCCACGTGCATTTCCATGTTTACCTTCTATTCAAAAGGTAGTGACCTTATTCTGTTTCAGTCAAAGATTAAATGCTACGAGCGATTTCATTCATTGCATTTAGAGCTGGCCGCATCCAATAAAAAAGCGTATCGGGGCAATGTAAAAATCAAGCTCGATCTGCCAAAGGTAGAGTAGCGTGGTGAATCGTCAGCCTTGGCTTGCAAAGATGTGAAAAGGGAGGGGTGTCAAAATAATGCATCTGTAAAAGTCTCAGGTTAGTCTGCCCAGGCTAACCTTGGCCAAAACTTTCTGCATATGATTATTTTTCTGCATGTACATGGATCATTCTACTTTATAATTTGGATGTTTGTTAGATAAAATTAGATCCATAATTATGTGATGACTTGTTTGGTAGAATGTGTCACAGAGATGCGTGATATTTCCTATTGCCATAACACTTGTATTTGATGACATAGATATTATTCGTTGTACGGTAAGGTGGCAGGGGACTTGGAAACTTGTTCACGACTGTGGTTAATCATGTCACCTCGAGCCGAAGGCGAGGTGGCGACATGATTCACCACAGCCCTGAACAAGTTCCCAAGTCCCCTGCCACCTGACCGTACAACAAATTTAATTATACTGCAATTCAAAGCGTGTTAAGCAGATTTTTACTGTTTTATAATTTCACGAATCGAGTATGCTGACAAAATGAAAATTCCCTTCTGTGTGCCCTGATTCAATGAAAACTGACGTCACTGGAAACTGACGTCACTAAAATGTGTAGTTTGGTGCATAAATGTGCAGTCTGGTGATCGATTGACGCTGCCATTTTGGATGTTGTGTTGCACATGTAGTGATGTTTACGGGGCACTCAAAAGGGAAACTGGCTTTACGTGGTTCTTGCCAGGGAACATGATATATGTTCCCGGCATGTTAACCAATCAGATCACGAGAAATTTCTTTGCAGTATAATAATATTATTTGTTTTTCAGGACAGATTTTCTTCGACTCCCAGCACAGGCAATCCAATCTAGACTTGCTAACATTGTTCCTTCAACTGGGGTTTGTTTCTTAATTATCTTTTTATTATATCTTTGTATGCAATGAAATGAACAACTGCATTTGAGCTATGAAATTTAAGGCTTGTCCATTTTCAAAATATCTTCAGACAATAGATTTGAAATTGGCACAGATGAGCAGTAGTTCCTTGAAAGGGTAGAGAATATGGTGGGAAAAGGACATAATGCTGGTTCCCACTGTTATTCCCACAGTATGACTAAATCTTTACCATGCAATTCAAAGTTTTTAATTTTTTACCATACAGCAAAATTTTAGACCTATATACGTTGAAAGCAGTTGCAGATGACAATTTGATAGTGACTCACATGGCAAACTTATTGTCTGATAGGGTAGAAAACTTTGTGGGAAAAGGAGAAAATGCTGGTTACCAGCATTTTCTCCTTTTCCCACAATGTTTTCAGAAGGCTTCTTCTTCAGGGTCGTTAAAAGTGGTCTTTGTGTGGTAAAGGGTTACGACCATGAGGAAAACAATTTTTCACCCTTTGGCTGCTTAGGGCAACTTGCATTTTGACAGTGTAGATCAAGATAAACCTGCACTAAATGTGCAGTCTGATCTTGGATCTACACTGTAAGATAGGAAGATATTTTTGTTAAAGAAATGTTTTAAATAAAAATTTTCAAGGTGTTACTATCAGCTTGAAAGTTTTATTTTAATTACTAAGCAGGATAAGGGTTAATCTTTAAAAGACAAATACAGTTGCTCTTGCAGAGGGAAGCTTAACCCTTTACCACACAATGACGACTTTTAACGACCCGGCGGAAGAGGCCTTTTGAAAACTTTGTGGGAAAAGGAGAAAATGCTGGTAACCAGCATTTTCTCCATTTCTCACAAAGTTTTCTTGTCTATCAAAGAAAAATGCATCATTTGAGCCACTATGAAATTATCCCCTCTAAATGTTTTAAATTTGGATAGGTCTAAAATACTGCTGGGTGGTAAAGGGTTAATACATCTCCAAGATGCATTAACCCTTTTCTCCATAGATACTCATTTCTACACCAGAAGCCTTTGGAAAACATTGTGGCAAAAGGTGAAATTGCTCGTGACGATGGGAAGAGATTCTGTGAAAGCTCTGTCGTTATTTGAGAGAATAATGTCATTCACTTTGATAAGTCTTTACCCAGCTGTCTTGCTTTTCAAAGACCCTTTAACCCATTACCACACAATCCCGAGTTTAAATGACCCTTTAGGAGAAGGCTTTTGAAAACATTCTGGGAAAAGGAGAAAATGCTGGTAACCAGCATTTTCTCCTTTTCCCACAATGTTTTCTTCCCTATCCAAAACAAGAATCATCCTTTCAGTCACATTTAATTTGGTGTCTGTTAATCCTTTGAATTTGAACCAGTCTAAAATTTTGTCGTGTGGTAAAGAGTTAAAAATGGTGTTGGAAAAGAAGATGATGCTTATATCCAGCATTTTCTCATTTTCCAACAATGTTTTCTATCAGTTTTATACAAATACAGGGTGTCTGGAAAGTAAGGTAACATCTTTGTACATGTGTAATATGATTTTAAAAAGTAAGATAAAAAGATGGAAATAAACATACATGAATATGAAATATGTAAGTTTTTGCATGTGGTAATTTCATTTATTTTTCATAACAACACACATTTTTATACAGATTTCAAATTAGAAGCACCTTTTTGTCATTGGCATCATTTTGGAAATTAATGACGTTTTCAATTTGACAGCCCTTTATGCTCTTTCCTTTCCAAACACACACATTGAAATTTTCACTCACTTTAAAATGCATTCAAAAATCAGTCATGTTGATTTCACAAGAAGGATTTTTTGAGGAAATATCTGTAATGTTTAGGTTGGAATCGTAAATTTTTGACTTCAGCACACTGCAAAGGAGGAGTTCGTGCAGGCTGAGGTTGGGACTGTGTGCAGGCCACAACATTCAGCATTATCATACCTCTAGATATTGTTTAGACATTACCTGATATCACCGAACGTGTTACATAAAAAGTCTGTGACAAATTTAGATCATGTGTGTGGCAAAGCACTTTCCTGTGTGAACAAATTGCTTTGCAATGCGAGTGACTTTATCCTGATTATGACATGTACGACTTCTCTGTGTGAGTTTAAAAAGCCAAAGTTTGAACAGCCTCAACCAAGACAGCACATCCATATTGTTAAAGACCACTTACTGTGAAATAAAGGAGATTGATATTGAAATGTGCGCTTTAGTGATTGACAGTTTCATCGGGCATGATCTGCCATCTTACTGAAAACGTCATTAATCGTAAAATGACGTCAATTACCGAAAAGGGACTTTTGAATTGAAATCTGTATAAAAGCTCAAAATGTTATGAAAACTGAATAAAATTATCACACGTAAAACTTACATGTTTTATTTACATGTACATATATTTTTCACCTTGTTATCTCACATTTTAAGCCAAAATAATTATATATGTATGAAAGTGTTACCTTACTTTCCGCATACTCTGTACTAGCATTTGAAATAACATTTGAAACAGGTCAATGCACTTCTTTGTTTTTTTTCTTTTTTCTAGAAATGGAAAGTCAAAAGCAGAAACAGACTTTTGGAGTTGGTGAAAGAGAGACCATTAATAGCATTTGTTACCAGTGTCAAGGTATCATATTTTTGATTTTCTCTTTGGTAGATTGTAGAAATTTCTTAGTGATTTTTCAGTTAATCAAGACTGGTTTTACCACTTGCAGCTGCAAGATTGTCATAGGAATAGGAAGGTTAAATGGCAGATGCATTGTTGCATTTGGAATACTCGACATACATACAGATTTACAATTTTGTCTGCATGCTGTCTATGATACCCAATGGCTTCCAAAATAATACATAAAAAAATTACATGTCTGATATGAAAAATGGCTTTTGGCTTTTTACGTGAAATTATACATTCATTGTTTGCATGGTCCACATGCTGGATTTAGTTAACTCATTACCAAACGACAATATTTTAGGCTTATCCAAATTGAAAGCATTTGCAGACGACAAAATAAAAGTAACTGAAAATTTGTAGTTTAATTTGTAAAGGGTAGAAAACATTGTTGGAAAAGGAGAAAATGCTGAAAGCATTTGCAGACGACAAAATAAAAGTAAATGAAAATTTGAAATATAATTTGTGAAGGGTAGAAAACATTGTTGGAAAAGGAGAAAATACTGGTTACCAGCATTTTCTCCTTTACCCACAATGTTTTCTAAAGGCTTCTTTCTCAGGGGAGTCAGAAGTAGGGATTGTGTGGTAATGGGTTACCCTTTACCAAACAATCCTGGGTTTTAACGATCCTTGGAAGAAGCCTTTAGAAAACACTGTCGAAAAAGGAGAAAATTCTGGTAACCAGCATTTTCTCCTTTTCCCACAGTGTTTTCTTTTCCATGAATGACAAATTCCAGTAGTTGAGCCATCTTTAAATACTTTCAATCTGGACTAGTATAAAATTCTGTTGTTTGGTAAGGAGTTAATTTGATCATGTATTTCATTGCATTTGTCTCATTGCTGAAATTTGGTTTTCTCTTCAAAAGTTGGCATCATCCAGGGCCTATATTGACAAACCTATACAAATAGCATTTTTAAACTGGGCCCCTATTCACCAACCATTCTTAAGAACATCATCTTCAGATACCCCAGGGTCTCCCTATTTGCTACGCTACATCGACCCCTGGGACAATTAATTGAATTTCCCTCGCTTTACCACTGGCCGAATGCTGGCTTTTCATTTGTTCCATTATCATTTTGTGATGGGCGAGTGGACTGTACGCTATGACGTCTCGTATCGATTTTCGGCAGCTGATTCAAAGTTTTATTAGTCATTTGTCCCAGGGGTCGATGTAGCATAGCAAATAGGGAGACCCCGGGGTATCCGAGGATGTAAGAACATTGTTTGTCTTATTCTCTAAAATTTTGTACATTTGTAAGTAACATAACTTATGATTGGCTAAACCGAATATTCACAAGAGTGGTTGGTGAATACGGGCACTGGTATCACAAAATCTGCATTTCAGTCTCAAGTTTTGTCCCTGTGCCTAACAGACACAAGTGACCCCAATGTTGACATACATATTAATGACATTTTGGTAATGGAGGGACACGCCAAGTTTCAACCAGACGAAGAAGTACCAGAAATTATGACAAAAGATAAGCATAAAGAGGTAAGTGCAACTTTTATACTTTTTTTAAATTAATTGATTGTTGCGTTTACTAACCCTTTACAATCCCGACTTAACAACACTGAGAAAGATTCCTTTTGAAAACATTGTGGGAAAAGGAGAAAATGCTGGTAACCAGCATTTTCTCCTTTTCCCTCAATGTTTTCTACCCTGCTCGAAACAAATTTCAATTTTGGAGTTACGTTTATTTTGTTGTCTGCAAGTGCTTTCAGTTTGGACCAAATATTGTCGTTTGGGAAAAAGTTACTATAACCTAGGGATGAACATATGAATGATGCCCCAGGATTGTTATTAATCATGTTTTCAGGTATAGTACAAGATTCGGTATAAAATATATTCTGAGTTAAGCCTGGTTGTTAAGAATGCTTGTGGTAAAGCAGTATCAGTAATCTTTTGGATGAATCTTTAAACCTATGTTTAACCCTTTCCCAAATGGCAAATTTTGGACAAGACCAAATTGAAAGCATTTTGCAGATGACAAATTAACAGTTGCTGAAAAGATGATTTTTCTATATGATAGGGTAGAAAACAATGTGGGAAAAGGAGAAAATGCTGGTTACCAGCATTTTCTCCTTTTCCCACTATGTTTTCAAAAGGCTTCTATTCCTGACCCGTCAAAACCAGGGATTGTTTGGGAAAGGGTTAAGTGTTTTTCCAAAAGCCTGGTGTGTAGGTCCATTTGCAATCCATTTTTAGTTTTACGGTCAGGTTGCAGGGGACTTTGAAACTTGTTTACGGCTGTGGTGAATCATGCCCCCCCGAGCAGAAGGTGAGGTGGCGACATGATTGGGCACAGCCTTGAACAAGTTTTCAAGTCCGTATTTATTATACTCTACAGTTTTAGCCTTTCAAAGCATGTTAATAGAAATTTTCTTTGTTTTATAATCTCACGAATTGAGTATGCTGAGAAAATAGAAATTCCCTTCTGAGTGCCCCAATTCAATGAAAACTGATGTCCCTGGAAACTGATGTCACCAACATGTGCAGTTTTGTGTATAAACATGCACTCTGGTGATGGATCAAGGCCACCATTTTGGATGTTGTGTTGCAAGTGTAGTGATGTTTACGGGGCAAAAGGGAAACAGGCTTTACATGGTTTTTGCCAGGGTACATGAATTATATGTTCCCAGAATGTTAACCAATCTGATCATGAGAAATTTCTTTGCAGTATAATATTATATCATGTCCTGATATTCTCTTGTGTAATCCCTTACTCCACAATTCTGAGGAGGAATAGTTTTCGAAAACATTGTTTCCACTTCCTCTTATGGATGCTCTTGGAGTCCTTGATAACTCATAGGTAAAGGATAACACTTGTAACCTTAACCCTTTACCACACAATCCCTACTTTTAACGACACTGAGAAAGAGGCCTTTTGAAAACATTATGGGAAAAGGAGAAAATGCTGCTAACCAGCATTTTCTCCCTTTCCCATGAGATTTTCTAGCCTTTTAAAAAATGAATTTTGAGTTTTGAGTCACACTGATGTTGTGGTCTGTAAACGCTTTCAATTTGGACAAGTCTAAAATTTTGTTGTGTGGTAAACAGTTAACCCATTACCACACAATCCCTACTTTTGACGACCCTGGGAAAGAAGCCTTTAGAAAACATTGTGGGAAAAGGAGAAAATGCTGATAACCGGCATTTTCTCCTTTTCCCACAATGTTTTCTTCCCTTCAGAAAACAAGTTCTAAATTTTCAGTCACTTTTATTTTGTCGTATGCAAATGTTTTCAATTTTGGCAAACCTAAAATTTTGTTGTGTGGTAAACAGTCAAAGCCTTGGTTTTAAGCCCAAGTGGAAGCACTGAGGATTTTCTACCAAGACGAGAAACTTCAGAGCCCAAGCATAGTACTGGAGAAATCCAGGACATAAATGAATATGATTTGGTGCTGTGATAGGTTTTCTCTCTGAAGGTCATTTAACCCTTTTGTTTTCAGAACTATTTTAGAAATATGTATAGTATCTCGCCTTTCAGGTCATTATTTGTCTTGGAAAAAACCTCAAAAGATGATTTTTATATGCCCAAAAGGTCGTCCAATTTTATGGCCCTGGATGAATCCTTTAGCAATTTCTTGTGTGCACAACTCCTACTCCAGTTTTCATTGGAGTAAATCACACAAGTTTAGCACTATGTATGAATCTCTATGATGTGAAGTTGTGCATATGATTCTATATTTTAACCCATTTCACTGACAAGCCCCTTGGGGCATGTATGTTCCACTCTGCAAAGCTTTAGGTATATCCTCATAAGGAAGTGGAGAGCAGTATACTGGAATCACCATGACTGTCTCCAATACTGAGCAATACTCCAACAGTTTTTCACGTACTGAACTCGAATTTACACACAGGGTTCCAATATATCGTCGGTGTACTTCTAAAACTTTGTAACTACAGCTTGTAACAAGCTGTAGTTGCGAGGTTTTGAAAGTACACTGACGATATATGGATTTGTGCATGTGCAATTTTCATGACCCTGCTGTGATTTGTTGCGGAATTATCTCCTCTTGAACTTTTTTCAACACTTACTCTTGCACTAAACCATTCTGCTTTCTGTGACAAAGACCTTTTTTTTGTGGGGGGTATAATCATGTTTAGTGATAGGTCTAGTTTTGTTTTTTGACATGCTTAGTGTGTGCAGACATTAGCTATGTGGTAGTACCAGTTTACTCATTGAAATTATTTGTAATGATTATAGATCTTATTTATATAGAGTGTGCTTTCAAAGCGTGTTTGAGAATGACAGGGTGAAGGTCAGGACTATAAGATAAAGGTTTAACCTGGTAGTCTATTTTGATATAGGTAGCAATAGCTAACATCTAATGCTACAACTTAGAAAATTGCCTGGTTGGAAACTTCTTTAGAGAACATAAGGCATTCAGGCGTTTGATAGAGAATGTAAATTTAAAGATTAAATGATCTGTCTCTAAGATTTGGCAGTTTAACTACCATAATATTTGTTCACATATTTATAAACATTTACAGCAGTTAACCTTTTTACTAAATAAAATAGTTTCACAGTTAATCAAACTGAAAGCATTTGCAGATAAAAAATTTATGTTGCTCAAATCATGATTTCTGTCTAGTGTAGAAAATATTTGGTGACATGGAGAAAATGCTGGTTACAATTTAAGAGTTTCTCCTTTGCCCACAATGTTTTTTAAAGCTTTAGGTAACCCCTGATAGCACACTTGAAATGCGGCATCACTGGTCGAAATTCCTCGCTTGAAAATTTTTTTTCCAACAATTCATGACAATCATTGTGACAGGATATCTTATTTCGATCAAGATCATTGTTCAGCAAATGTTATGTGGGAAAGCAACCAGCTGCTTGGGAAGAATATTATGCAGCCAGTTTTAGTGATAATTAAAAAAGCCTGGAAAAGCGTGGACGAGGTGCACTTACCACCACAAAATAACTGAAATAATGTTGGGAAATGACATGTGATACCATACAATCAATGTATTGCGTTATTCCATTACTTTTTACCACACTTTCCCGACTTTTAATCACCCTATGAAAAAAGCCTTCTGAAAACATTCTGGAATAGGAGAAAATGCTGGTTACCAGCATTTTCTCCTTTTCTCCCAATGTTTTCTACCCTCATAGTAACAAGTTTCAATTGTCCAACCACATTCATTTTGTCATCTGCAAATGCTACCAATTTGGACTGGTCTAAAATTTTGTTGTTTGGTAAAGAGTTAAGGTTGTTTAAATGTGGAATTATAAATACAAAATTGTGTGATGAACATTAACTCTTAACCAAAAAACAAAATTTTAGACTGGTCCAAATTGAAAGCACTTGCAGACGACAAAACAAACTTAACCCATAAATTGATATTTATTTCCAGCAGGGTGGAAAACATTGAGGGAAAAGGAGAAAGTGCTGATCACCAGCATTTTCTCCTTTTCCCACAATGTTTTCAAAAGGCTCCTTTCTCAGGGTCGTTAAAAGTTGGGGTTGTGTGGTAAAGAGTTAAATGTGGAATTGGAAATGTAGAATTGTGTGATAAAGGTTAACTTTTTTCAAAATAACAACATTTTGGACTGGTCCAAATTGAAAGCACTTGCAGTCGACAAAATATACTTAACTCAGAAATTGAAATTTGTTTCCAGCAGGGTAGAAAACATTGTGGGAAAAGGTTGTAAAAATCAGGAATTGTTTGGTAAAGGGTAAAGGAGCATATTCTAAATATGCTTTAGAGGTAACAAGTTAATTTGAAAAGGAGAAAAAAAAAATCAAATGCAAAACATTTTCTCAAAATTCAAATTTATGTTAACAGAAAAGAAATTTATGCTTTGTCAGTAATATAAAGTAAACACCTTTTGTGAAATGGGCAGTGATTGGCTGAGTGCCAAGGTCACAGTTGGATATCAACCAATCTCAAGTGCTGTAACATGGTCTGAATATAAATTGAGTGTAGTCTGATATGTGATTGGTCAAGTGCCAAGATTTAAATGGATTGAACTTTAAACATTGATATTTAATCTTTTATCACACAATGCGGGTGTTTAACAACCCTAGGAGAGAAGCCTTTGGAAAGTATTGTGGAAAAAGAAGAAAAAACTGGCAACCTGAATACCAGCATTTTCTCCTTTTCCCACAATGTTTTCTACTCTTTCTATGAAAAAAGGCACCATTTGAGCCACTTTGAAATTGTTGTGTACAAATGCTTTCAATTTAGACAAGGCTAAAATTTTGTCAGCCAGTAATGGGTTAATCTTTTTCCTACCCTAAACCTTGATTGCAACACTTAATACCTTCAGTATAAGAGAAATTTGTATTTTAGTTGTTCTTTTGCCCTTGTATGAGAAAAACGTAGAGAAAATAGGCACCATATACCTCAAACAACAGGTTTATGTTCTAACTTGAGCTTTTAAGCCCTGCCTCACTTCATTGTTGGTTTTAGATGGACATTGTTCTGAAAACAGGGGAGGGTTATCCCTTTACCCTACAATCTGGATTTTTAATGGCTTTGAGGAAGAAGCTTTTTGAAAACATTGTGGGAAAAAGAGAAAATGCTGGTAACCAGCATTTTCTCCTTTCCCACAATCTTTTCTACCCTACCAAAGACAAATTGTACCATTTGAGCCATATGGAAATGGTTGTCTGCAAATGCTTTCAATTTGGACAAGTCTAAAATTTTGTCATTTGATAAAAAGTTAATTCATCTCTGTGATGCAAGTCTATATATTTTTAGATCCAGAAAATCCATTTTGTTATAACATCCAACTGAATCTGCAGG
The DNA here is from genome assembly GCA_943736015.1 of Tridacna crocea. NCBI lineage: Eukaryota > Metazoa > Mollusca > Bivalvia > Cardiida > Cardiidae > Tridacna > Tridacna crocea. The sequence goes on from OX031057.1 coordinate 70,263,031, forward strand.
TAGAGTGGTCTTTGGATATGCAAAGAATTTACCAAAAGCAAATAGTTGCGACTATCAGTCTGCACAGTAAGGTCAGCCTGTGCAGACTGCGCAGGCTGACATGGGTCGATGCTTTCTACAGTTGCAAAACAATGCATTAAACCCCCTCTTTACAGAACATGGTGTAAGTTCTATTTGAGAAAAAGATTTCCACAAGCTACATTTGTCCCTTGTTGGACCCAATTGTAACTGGAGGAGAATAAGTGGCCCAACTGGGTTTCGAAGCCTAGACTCATCACAAAAGTTACATTTTGGCTTTTTCTCCTTTTCCCACAATGTTTCCAAAAGGCTTCTTTCTCAGTGTCGTGAAAACCAGGGATTGTTTGGTAAAGACTTAAATTCTCTTCAAAAGGGATTTTAAGTTTGGGGTACCCACAAAACAAAGTTTTAGGGAATTCCAAGTTTTACCAACCCAGAGGAAGAAGGCCTTTGACTATATTGTGGAAAAAAGGAGAAAATGCTTTTTCACTAGCATTTTCCCCTTTCCGTTTCCCCCTCTTCCCCCCCCCCCCACACACACACACACAATGTTTCTCTATCCTTTTTCGAAAACAAATGTCCTCAGTTGAGTCACACATAGTTAGTCATCTGCCATGCTAATGCTTAATATTTTGTAGCTTTAAGTTTTATCGGTTACCAGCATTTTCTCCTTTTCCCACAATATTTTATTCCCTATCAAAGTCAGAAATCATTGTATTAACAAGGTTTAATTTGTTGTCTGCAGATGCTTTAAATTTAATCCAGTCCAAAAATTTGTTGTTTGGTAAAGAGTTTTAGAAGTCTGTTTGGTTTACAGGAATATATCAAACACAAGAGTTTTTTTCTCTAAACAAAACTTTTCCAAAACTAGAAGATGTCATTAAAATAACAGAACAATGTACATATCAACATTCAACAAGTACAATAATAGCCAAGATAGACAAAACAAATAAATAAAATGATAAAATGAGGTATGCTCTGTGAAAAGCGGATTTTACGCATCTACAAAAGAAGAAACTTGATTCATTTCAGTCTGTGTGGTCTGCGCAGGCAGACATGGGTCAAAATCTTTTGCTCTTTGTGAATTTTGCTTGTCCCAGAACCATTCAATATCATGATTCAATGGGTTTCTAGATAAAATGGATTGCATGCATGCAAATTTATGTGATGACTTGCTTCGTAAAGTGAATCATGCAGATGAATTGACTCTTTACCAAACAACAAAATTTTTTAAAAATAAATGTGAATCAGAAGCTGAAATTTGATTAGGAAAGGGTAGAAAACATTATGGGAAAAGGAGGAAATGCTCGTAACCAGCATTTTGTCCTTTTCCCACAATGTTTTCAAAGGTTTTCTTTGGCAGAGTCATTAAAAGTCGGGATTGTGCGGTAAAGAGTTAACCCATTACCACACAATCCGTACTTTTGACGCTCCTAAAAAAGAAGCCTTTTGAAAACATTATGGGAAAAGGAGAAAATGCTGGTGTCCAGCATTTTCTCCTTTTCCCACAATGTTTTCTACCCTTCACAAAACAAATTTCAAATTTTCAGTCACTTTTATTTTGTACTCTGCAAATGCTTTCGATTTGGACAAGCCTGAAATATTGTCGTTTGGTAATGAGTTGAACACCCTTTTACCAGAACATGCAGAATAATAACTTATCTAATAAGATACAAAATGACTGATTATTTGCATGATTAGCTAAGTCAAAATGGATTTAAATAACTAAATGCACTTTTATAACATACTGTAATCATTGTAGAAAAAGGAGCTTTTACTTATTAACCTTTTGCCAGGCTGAAAGGGGGCTTAACTCTTTACCATATGCCAAAGGTTTGGACTTGTCCAAAATCAAAGCATTTGCAGATGATAAGAAACATATGACTCAAAAATTAAAATTTGTCTTGAGAAGGGTGGAAAGCATTTAGGAAACCAGCATTTTCTCCTTTTTATACGCCCGTCGAAGACGGGACGTATTATGGGATCACTTCTTCAGTATTATGGGATCACGTCCAGTTCTTTGTCCGGAGCATATCTCCAAAACTATACAAGCTAGGGTTATGAAATTTCATGGGTGGATAGATCTCATCGAGGCGGAGTGCAGTGCACAGGAATCATAACTCTTGCTCGCTTAATTTTTGAGTTATTGCCCTTTGTTGTTTTTCATACTTAAATTTTGTCCGGAGCATATCTCCAAAACTATACTAGCTAGGGTTATGAAATTTCATGGGTGGATAGATCTCATCGAGGGGGAGTGCAGTGCACAAGAATCATAACTCTTGCTTGCTTAATTTTTGAGTTATTGCCCTTTGTTGTTTTTCATACTTGAATTTTGTCCGGAGCATATCTCCAAAACTATACTACCTAGGGTTATGAAATTTCATGGGTGGATAGATCTTATTGAGGGGGAGTGCAGTGCACAGGAATCATAACTCTTGCTTGCTTAATTTTTGAGTTATTGCCCTTTGTTGTTTTTCATACTTGAATTTTGTCCGGAGCATATCTCCAAAACTATACTAGCTACGGTTATGAAATTTTATGGGTGGATAGATCTCATCGAGGGAGAGTGCAGTACACAAGAATCATAACTCTTGCTTGCTTAATTTTTGAGTTATTGCCCTTTGTTTTTTTTTCATACTTGAATTCTGTCCGGAGCATATCTTCAGAACTATAGTAGCTAGGGTTATGAATTTCATGGGTGGATAGATCTCACTGAGGGGGAGTGCAGTGCACAAGAATCATAACTCTTGCTCGCTTAATTTTTGAGTTATTGCCCTTTGTCGTTTTTTATACTTGAATTTTGTCCGGTGAATATCTCCAAAACTATACTAGCTAGGGTTATGAAATTTCATGGGTGGATAGATCTCACCGAGGCAGAGTGCAGTGCATAGGAATCATAACTCTTGCTTGCTTAATTTTTGAGTTATTGCCCTTTGTTGTTTTTCATACTTGATTTTTGTCCGAAGCATATCTCCAATACTATACTACCTAGGGTTATGAAATTTCATGGGTGGATAGATCTCATCGATGGGGAGTGCAGTGCACACAAATCACAACTCTTGCCTGCTTAATTTTTGAGTTATTGCCCTTTGTTGTTTTTCATACTTGAATTTTGTCCGGAGCATATCTTCAGAACTATAGTATCTAGGGTTATGAAATTTCATGGGTGGATAGATCTCACTGAGGGCGAGTGCAGTGCACAAGAATCATAACTCTTGCTTTCTTAATTTTTCAGTTATTGCCCTTTGTCATTTTTTATACTTGAATTTTGTCCGGTGAATATCTCCAAAACTATACTAGCTAGGGTTATGGAATTTCATGGGTGGATAGATCTCATCAAGGGGGAGTGCAGTGCATAGGAATCATAACTCTTGCTTGCTTAACTTTTGAGTTATTGCCCTTTGTTGTTTTTCATACTTGAATTTTGTCCGGACCATATCTCTAAAACTATACTAGCTAGGGTTATGAAATTTCATGGGTGGATAGATCTCATCAAGGGGGAGTGCAGTGCACAGAAATCACAACTCTTGCTTGCTTAATTTTTGAGTTATTGCCCTTTGTTGTTTTTCATACTTGAATTTTGTCCGGTGCATGCCCCAGCTTTACAACTTGGGGTAAGACGGGCGTATCTTGCGACAATTTGCCGCTCTTGTTCTAATATGTTTTCAAAAGGTTTCTTCCTCAGTGTCGTTAAAAGTCTGGATTGTGAGGTAAAGAATTAAGGCATCTTTCACAACCATATTTGCATTTGTGGCAGTGTAGACCAAGATCAGACTTTGCCATATGTGCAATCTATAACTTGCACATTTTGCTGAAACACTATCAAGAAAATAAACATTGAAATTGCAGTGTTTGGGGTCTAACTTCTAGATTTGGTTTATCTAACATTCTATGGTTGAAGATCTATAATTATTTATTTCATGCTTTCCGGTAGGATATCGAGAAATAGCAGTGAAAATATTTTTTGATCTTACACTGGTACCACCAGTGAAAATACCGATTCTCATGTTCTTGTTGCCTTGGTTAACTGCTGGTTCCTCACAACCAGATGGTTAAATATGACGTAATTTACCTTACATTTCTCGCGCTTGACGTAATATTGTAATGCGTTGCTATGCCGGAGGGTTATACCACGGGGAATAATGGAAAAGAACTGTACTGGATTTTGATACAGCTCCTCCCAGAAAGGGTTAAAAGCATGAAATAAATAGAATATTTATTTTTTTGGTGAAAGATCGAAGTTTATTTCATCTTGTGAACACTATCGGTAATATTTTCACAAGTGGCACAGTCATGAGTGAAAATATTACCGATTGTGTCCACTCGATGAAATAAATTTCGATCTTTCACCGAAAAAAACAAATATCCTCTATATCTTCCTATTTCTAGAATAAAACTGATGCCCTTGTTCACATTAGGTTTGTTCCAATAACCATCCGGTCAGTCAGTCAACCATTGTTCCAATCCATCACAACTATTTACAAGACTAGAATGATGAAGAATCACAATGTACATGTATAAACAAATTAGGCGCTCTCTGAGAGGACCTAAAAAAAAATGGCATAAATGCTTCACTTCAAATTTCCATCACTGCTAATGTAAAATAGAGGGATGCCAGCTGAAGTAAAATTTAACTACTATTTTTGTCTTATTAGGTTACAGGCTGAAGTCCTTGTTCCTTGACCTACTATGTTTTTTTTTCTTACATTATCAAACGACAAAATTTTAGGTTTGTCCAAATCCACAGCATTTGCAGACGACAAAATAAAAGTGGCTCAAAAATTGAAATTTGTTTTGAGAAGAGTGGAAGACATAGTGGGAAAAGGAGAAAATGCTGGTTACCAGCATTTTCTCCTTTTCCAACAATGATTTCAAAAGGCTTCTTTCTCAGGGTCGTCAAAAGTAGGGATTGTGTAGCAATGGGTTAAAAGAATTTCCAGCAATAGAAAGTATATCTATTTTTGAGTCACACTAAACTCTAAGCTGAATAAACTAAATATGTTTACAAGTTCAAGTATTCATAGAATTTGATATTACCCTCTGCTGTAGATAACATGAGAAGTTTATCTGGTGTTGTTGAAATAAATTTAATAATATCCTCAGTGAAAAGAGATTTTTTCAGCTCTCCTTTCTGATTCAACACATCAATTCTCCCAAGTCTTTTGTCACCGACTAAAACATTACCATAGTTATCAGCACAAACAAGGTCAGGACCATCATAGATTTCCCCCTCATGATCAGTGTTTCCGTATTCAAAGAGAAGTTCCCCACTACTGTCATAACCTGTAACATTATGACTTCCAGGATCAGCCACAAAAAAGTTTCCAGTCTTGCTGTCTGTTGCTATGCAATGTGGTTTTTCCAGTATGTACATTCCAATATCTTGATAATCTTCATTGGTGACCCGCCGCTTGAGGACACCATTAGGTCCATAAATGCTAATGTTCCCACCGGCTTTTGATGTTATTTTTCCGAAATTTGTGATGTATGCATAGCGGTTGGAACCCACTATGAGGTTTCCATATTGATCCGATGTGACAAAGTTTATACCAATATTGTCTATTTGTGTTGAGGTCATGACTTTCCCAGTTCCATCATTTTTCAAGATTTTTACTTTGAATTTATTACCTCCCCTTGCAACCGTTAATGCAACTTTACCATCGCTGGCCACTGAGTGAATATTCCAACCTGTTTGTACAGGTACCTGACCTCGAATAATTCCACGCTTTTCAAGAAGATACACCATTTGGTAATTTCCAGCTGAAGCACCAACAATAATGTCGCCATGTTTGTTTATTCCTATTCCTTTCAGACATTCATGTTGAATTGTTTGTGGCAGAGTGATCTCCCTTTTTGGTGCATCAAGTGTAAAAGCATTTGGAGCCTCATATTCTGCATGTTCAACTTCTTCACGAAATTTTACGTTCCGAAGTCCATCACTTGTGTTACTTAGTGTCAACATTTTGAAGTCACTTCCATTTGTTGAGGCCAGGTTATCTGATTCACTTTCAACACTTTCCTGTCTGAGGTGTTCAGTATCATGTTCAATTGATCTAGTATTATCATTCACTTTTTCTTCATCTTCCACAATGTTTGTGTTTTCTTCTATCACCTCTGACTCTGCATTAATATCTTTGGATAGTTCACCAAACATATTACATACAGTTTCTATGGCAACATTGGGCTCAGAGAGTTTTATCTCTTTTGGTTCTAGAGTGTCAGTCATCAATGGTTCTTCACAGAGCTCCCTAACTCTCTTACCAACTTTCTTACGCATCAGGACTTTCTCCTCGTATGATCCATAAGTTAAAAGTTTTTCTGTGAAGTCTGTGACACCATCAATCATTGCTAAATGCATCTGTAATTCTTTACGTCTCTCATGAATATCGTCCAAATTTTGTGTATGTCTACGATCAATTTCCTCAAGTAAGACATTCTCATATTGCTGGATCATATCACAGAGGTATCTTGTGCGCTTTTTGACAATGTTGTGTAATTCTTTTTGGTTTTCAATTGTTTTCAGTTCAGATTTCTGAAGATTTATAATTGTTTCCTGAAGCTGTGTGGCATCATTCTGTAGTTCATCCAGGGGTTGTTTTATCTTGTTTTGGAAGTTTTGAGCCACAGCAACCATTTCTGCACACCGATGGTCCTCATGGTAGGACATGTGGCAGTCGGAACATACCGCCAAGTCGCAATCAACACAGAATAATGCACCAATGTCAATAGGGTCGTACAACTCGCAACACCTTGGCACGACTTGACCTGATTTTGCAGACTCCTCATATTCCATTCTAATTGTGTATTCATCCATAGTTTCCAGTGTGTGATCGGCGATGTCTACTTGTTCAAGGTGAACGTCTGTACATTCACGACACAAGAAATCGTCACAGTTTATGCAAAAACTTTTGGCATCAATAAAATTCCCACCATTTTTACAAAACTTGCACAGCTTGTTTTTCTGCTGGGATGGTGTCATAGGGCTGGAAAGTCTTTTTGCCAGAAGATTATCTGGCAGTGTATCGGTTTCCAACTCAGCTGTATCAGTTTCTGCACCACAAACAGGACACCAGTAAAATACATCCTGATTGGTTCCCTGATCTGTTTTGTAGTCTTCAATACAATGTTCACAGAAAGAGTGGAAACAGACCAGATATTTGGGTTGCTTGTATTCCTCTTCACAGAGTTTGCAGCAGAGGAAATCCCTGGGAATCACCTCACACTCACTCTGGACATCCATCATTGCTGAAAATAGAAACAGGAGGATGAAATTTGTTTGAGAAGTAGGACTTACATAGCCCTTATTAGACTTTAACCCTTCATGACATGGCAAACTTGTAGCCTCATCCATATTAACCCATTACCACACAATCCCTACTTTTGACGACCCTGAGAAAAAAGCCTTTAGAAAACATTGTTGGAAAAGAAGAAAATGCTGGTAACCAGCATTTTCTCCTTTTTTCACAATGTTTTCTACCCTTTACAAAACAAATTTCAAATTATCAGTCACTTTTATTTTGTCGTCTGCAAATGCTTTCGATTCAGACAAACCTGAAATTTTGTTGTTTGGTAATGAGATATGCAGTGAAAATGATTTATTTCTGATGCTCAAGATGAAAAAAAAAATAAATGAAGAATTTCACCTTGCCTGGCATGTTTAAGTTTAATCCTAGTGTTAGCCATATCTTATTAACATACAGGTAATATCCTATAATTCAATCACTCTCTTTTTAATCGGGAGTGAATAAACTAGCTCTATAATGTATTCACATGTAAACTGTCTTTTAAACTTTTAATTTCAATCCTTAACCCATTACCACACAATCCCTACTTTTGACAACCCTGAGAAAGAAGCCTTTAGAAAACATTGTAGGAAAAGGAGAAAATGCTGGTAACCAGCATTTTCTCCTTTTCCCACAATGTTTTCTACCCTTCCTAAATCAATTTAAATTTCAATTATTGAGTCTTGTTTATTTTGTTGTCTGCGAGTGCTTTCAATTTAGACTGGTCCAAAATTTTGTCATTTGGTAAAGAGTTAATTTAGTTCAGTATGTGTCTACCCACCCAGCCCAGTGGTTAGTGTACCCATCTCATGACCTGATGGTTGTAGGTTTGATCCCTGGCTGAGGCAACTGACACTACTTTCTTTCCAAGCCAAGCCACTGATGACTACTTTACTCACTTGCAACAGATGTGAGAATTGAAATAAAAATGTCAGAAAGTTTGTCTCAGTCAGGTATAGAACATGCAACCATCAGGCTGATAGTCAGACACATATCTCTGAGCTACCTGGCCAGGTCCATTCAAACATGCCGATTCCTGGTAGCTCAGTTGGTAGCGTACAGGTCTTTAGAACAAGGGGTCATGAGTTCGATCCCCGGCTTGGCCAATTTCTTTCCGAGGATTGATGATAGTCATTGTGACAGGATTCATTCCTCTCTCACCGCTAATCGTTGTTTCGATGATGGTTATGTGGGAAAGAATATCATGTGGAGTACTGGTAACAGACACTCCAGGAAAGCATGGATAGGTGCACTGGCCGCCACGATATCAATGAAATAATGTTTACACCATACAATCAATCAATCAACTATTCAAACATAATTGAGGTAAAGTAAAATAGTAAATTCAATTCATAAGAATCAGATCAATATAGTAATATGGGCCAAGATCAATATTTGATGTGAAAGAAGCAGTGACCTGTTAAACCCTTTGCGTACAAGCCAGACTTTTAATGACCTTGAGGAAGAGGGCTTTTGAAAACATTGTGGGAAAAGGAGAAAATGCTGGCACCCAGCATTTTCTCCTTTTCCCACAATGTTTTCTGTGCTACCATTAAAAAAAATTCTGTCGTTTGAGCCAAGTTTACCTTGTTGTCTGCAAATGTTTTGAGTTTTGACTGGTCTAAAATTCTGTCAAAGGGCAAAGTGTTAATGATAACCCAGTATCAATGACTTTTTCCTTCCCTCAGCCATTAAACAATATTTGATTGGATTTGATTGGTATCAGAGTCCAGAGCTCCATATAAGAGGGAGTGAAAGTACTCTAAATCCATTATTTTTCTTCCAAACCCTATGTTGTGGGTACTCATTAGAATCGTCTTGATGAGACGATTCTAATGAGTACCCATAACATAGTGTTTAGTTGAGAATTATTCATGTGTTCCATTTTGAAATCAAAATCACTCCCTCTATCAGGTCCTCTGCAGAGTGTTTTACCATTCGGCAACATTTAGCTGGCATTAAAGGGTTTATCAACGTAGTGGCAAGTTGGAGATGTTGTCACTTCGACTTAGAAAAATGTCCATATTGGGAAAAAAATTAACATAAATAATTGCAGTTTCGAAGCTGTTTTTTGCCATGATGTCTTAAGGGGCTTTCACAATTGGCGCACAAGCAGAAGCAACAAAATATTCAGGCGACAGATAAATTCTGATTTGGATTGTAACTGTTACCGAAATAATCGCATTTGATCAATTGTGGTCTGCAACAGAAATGCTTATACAGGGTATATTATATTAGTAACAAAGCATGGCAAATTGACGCTGATAGATTGTGCAATGATACTAAAACTTTATAAGATTACATAAGACACATTGATCGAGCAACAGTCTCATAGTTCGCAAAACACAAGCATAGACTGCTGCGATTCATCTTACGACCTCAAAAAATTGTGCATCACTCTCGAGAGTACACAAAATGCTGCAAGACTTCCGTACTAATGTTCGTGCGTTGCATTGCGATAATTTGGATCGCATTCTGTCGCATCTGAATAGTGTATATTTCCACTATTTTGAAGAGACTTGATTTGACCACTAAAACTCATGCAACGAATGCGAGGCATCATGCAAGGTATCGAAAATCTCTTGCGAGGCTAAAAAATTCCAATAGTAAAGTGTTGTACAGTGCTCGTGCGCCAATTGTGAAAGGGGCTATACTCTAATGTTCACTGTAGATTAAAGAAGATCATGGTCAATGTGAAAGTTGTATTTAGAATGCAGTAAAGCGCTGATTTAATGGAAAATAGGTTTCAACTCTTTTCCACACAATCTTAAGATTTTAACAACCCTGAGGAAAATGCCTGTAGAAAACATTTTGGGTAAAGGAGAAAATGCTGGTAACCGGCATTTTCTCCTTTACCCACAATGTTTTCTAGACTATCTTATGCAAATCTCATCATTTTTGTTGATTTAATTTTCTTGTCTGCAAGTGCTTTCAAAATGGACCCATTTAAAAGATTGTCATTTGGGGAAAATTTAAGTATGTACTTTCCATAATAGTTTATATCACAGAGTAATAGAAAGTCTGGAGCACAGATCGGACTGCAAAGTCTTATCAGACTGATCTCAAACTGTCCAGGAAAATAACACAAAGAGTATGCTTGGGGTTTGAAGATACATGCTTTCTTATTCGAATTATGAAGGTAGAGGTCGTTTTAAGGGCACAGAAGGTGAGATACCCTTGATCAAACAAGACTTTACACGACCATGATGAAGACGTCTTTGGAAAACATTGTCAGAAAAGGAAAAATTGATGGTAGCTAATGTTTTCTCCTTCCCTGCAATGTTCACTAGTGTTTGAAGGATGAATCGTATATATCCAGCAACTGTTATGTAATTTGTTGTCTGCAAATGGGCTCAATTTGAACAAGTTACTAAATTTGTTGTTGGGGGAAAATTTAACCCTTTACCGTTCAATCCCATGTTTTAAGAAAGCTTGTAAATGTGGGTAAGGATGAAAATGTAGGTAAACAGCATTTTCCATCATGTTTTGAACTCTAGCTGTTTATCATACAAAAAAATTGTCTCATTCAAATTGAAGACATCAATATAAATGTGTCTCATATAATGGAATGATGTCCATGATGGGGTAGAAATTATTGTGTGAAAAGGAGACTATGCTGGTTACCAGCATTTTCTCCTTTTCCTAATACTTTTTCAAAAGGCTTCTTCCTCAGGGTTGTTTAACTCATCATCATGTGTACTGAGAAAGGAGCTTTTTGAAAACATTGTGAGAAAAGGAGAAAATGCTGGTGACCAGCATTTTCTCCTTTTCCCACAATGTTTCCTACCCTTCCCAAAGTAAATTTCCATTTTGGATTCAGATTCATTTTGTCATCTGCAAATGCTTTGAATGTGGACCAGTCTATAATTTTGTCGTTTGGAAAAGAGTTAAACGTCTTTCGGGGGTGGGGGGGGGGAAAGAGTTAAAGCTCTTGAAGTAAACACTATCAGTATACAGAATGTAGTTGGTAAGTCAATATTTGTAATCAAGCCCGACCTTTATTGACTGAAACCCATGTTTGCCCAGGAATTACTATCTTACCCCTTCCAATGAACCAGCAGTGAAAAAATTACATCTTTGGATCCCCTTTGCAAAAGTAAGAGTTTTGACTTTTTAACCTTTTCGCAAACAAGCCCTTGTTTTTACGTGTCTGTAGTACAAGTCTTTTGAAAACACTGTGGGAAAAGGAGAAATTGCTCCTAACGAGCAATTTCTCCTTTTCCGACAGTGTTTTCTACCCATTTAGAGAACTTTCTGCCATTTTTATCAAATTTGAAATTGTCATCTGCAGACACTTTGAGTTTGGAAGAGTCTAAAATTTATCGTTTGGGAAAGGGTTAAACACAACAAAATTTTAGACTAGAACAAATTGAAAGCATTTGCAGACAACAAAATAAATGCGACTAAAAGATTTAAATTTGGTTCCAGCAGGGTAGAAAACATTGAGGGTAAAGGAGAAAATGCTGGTTACCAGCATTTTCTCCTTTTCCGACAATGTCTTCAAACGGCTCCTATCTCGGGGTCGTAAAAACCAGGGATTATTTGGTAAAGGGTTAAAGTACTTTTGGCAAAAAAGCATTTGCTTTCACTTTCTGATTCCTCTTTTCCCGCTGTGTTTTCCGTACCATCAGACAATGGTGTTTTTCTTTTCTTGAAATCCTGCATGACTCAATTATAAAGTGTAGGACTTACAACATTAGGTTTCAAGGTCTGAGCCTCCCTTGAAGCACTTTGTTGGAGTGTCCTAAGTGAGCCAAAAACTCAGAGTTCTTAGTGAAACCCAGGAAATATTATGAATATAATGAGCTGTTACCATGCCATGACTGACATAGTGTTGAAGGCGATGTAAAACACTTTTAACCCTTTACCAAATGACAAAATTTTCGACTGGTCCAAATTGAAAGTACTTGCAGACGATAAAATAAACGTAACTCAAAAATTGGCTGATAATCTAACAAAAGCATCTTAGAAATATCAATATCTGCAATTTAGTTTTTGGACTTTAACCCATTACCAAACGACAATATTTTAGACTGGTCCAAGTTGAAAGCATTTGCAGACAACAAAATATAGGTGACTGAAAAATTGAAACTTGTTTTGGGAAAGGTAGAAAACATTGTGGGAAAAGGAGAAAATGCTTTTTACCAGCGTTTTCTCCTTTTCCCACAATATTTTCAGAAGGCCTCTCTCAGGATCGTTAAAAGTCGGGATTGTGTGGTAAAGAGTTAACTCATTACCAAACGACAATATTTTAGACTGGTCCAAGTTGAAAGCATTTGCAGACGACAAAATAAAAGTGACTGAAAATTTTTATTTTTTTTTTTGTGAAGGGTAGAAAACATTGTGGGAAATGGAGAAAATGCTGGTTACCAGCATTTTCTCCTTTTCCCACAATGTTTTCTACAGGCTTCTTTCTCAGGGGCGTCAAAAGTAGGGATTGAGTGGTAATGGATTAAGTGAAATTTGCAGGTAAAAGGATAGAAAACTTTGAGGGAGAAAAATTCTGGTGACCAGCATTTTGTCCTTTCCTCACAGTGATTTCAAATGGCTTCTGTGGCCTTTGTTTTTAAAACTTGGGGACCATCTGATAAATAGTTAAAAGGAAACTTACTGTTTGCAAAAGAATTATCATAGAATTCCATATTTAGCAAAAAACTAGCTGTTTGGCAAGCAGTTTTAGTTTTAAATGTTTATATTGAGAAACCACCCCCTCTGTGTACATATAATACAATGGAGATAATAGTTTCTATTGAAAAGTTGTAAGCCGTCAATAGTTTGACATAATTATATTTTGCAAGACCTAGCTCTGAAAAAGGTCATTGTCATTTGATCCATTTAAATTGTATTTTCCTCATGTTTTTGTTTAAGTCTTATAGAAAAAGTAATGAACTTGTAGGGAAAAGGAGCCTATTTGTACTGATATTATTTTCTGAACATTTCATTAATATTTTTTTTCCATTCAGAATTTAGGTCTTTCTCATTCTGGATAAGTGAAATTGATATCTTTTGTAAATCTTTTACCAAATGGTTCCATGTTATGAACAACTTTGAGGGATATAGCTTTTGAAAATGTCATGGAAAAAGGAGAAAATGCCGATGACCAACATTTAACTCTTTACCAAACGACAGAACTTTAGACTGGTCCAAATTAAAAGCATCTGCAGATGACAAAATAAAAGTGACTAAGAATTCAAAATTGTTTTAGGAAGGGAAGAAAACATTGTGGGTAAAAGAGAAAATGCTGGTTACCAGCATTTTCTCTTTTTCCCACAATGTGTTCCAAAGGCTTCTTTCTCAGGGTCATCAAAAGTAGGGATTGTGTGGTAATGGGTTAATCCTTAGCCGACAATATTTTATACCTCTATACAGAAAATTCCCATTCCACAGTGATATATTAAAATGATGATAGTTAAATATTTTCATTATCTTTTAACCAGTTACTTAGTAATGCTTTGTTTTCCGAACCCTGAGGGAAAGCTTTGAAAAACACTGTGAAAAGGAGAAAATGCTGAAAATCAGAAAAAGTTTTATCATTTTTGCAACATGACTATTGTGACACAGGTAATTTTATTATACTGCAAAGAAATTTCTTGTGCTCTGATTGGTTAACATGCCGGGAACATATATATCATGTTCCCTGGCAAAAACCACATAGAACCAGTTTCCCTTTTGAGTGCCCCGTAAACATCACTACACGTGCAACACAACATCCGAAAATGGGGCGTTGATCGATCATGAGACTGCATATTTATGCACCAAAATGCACGTTTTAGTGACGTCAGTTACAAGTGACGTCAGTTTTAATTGAATTTGGGCACTCAGAATGGAATTTCTGTTTCGTCTATTCATGAGATTTGTTGACTCGATTCGTGAGAGTATAAAACGGGAAAATTTCGCTTAACGCACTTTGAAAGAGCAAAACTTTGCAGTATAATAAATTTGTTGTACCGTCAGGTTGCAGGGGACTTGGAAACTTGTTTACAACTGTGGTTAATCATGTCGCCACCTCGCCTTCAGCTCGGGGCGACATGATTAACCACAGCTGTGAACAAGTTTCCAAGTCCCCTTCCGCCTGACCGTACAACTAATACTGTCCTCTGATTGATGTTTTTCAAGATGAATAGGTCTTAAACTTTTTTTGTTAGATAAACTGTTAGCCCTTTATCACACAATTCTTAATCTGAATAACCTTACGAAAGAAAGCGATTGAAAACATTGAGAGAGAATGAGACAATGTTGGTAACCAGCATCTTCTCCTCTTTCTATACGGGTTACCACCTTTTGAAAATACAAAAATTATCATTGAATTTCAAGGCCATTTAACCCTTTACCCCATAAGGTATTTCTTTGGTATCTCTTATTGACCCTAAATAACGGCAAGGATGAAGCCGTTTCTTATGTGTATATGACACCTTTTGATAGCATAGAAAACATTGTGACAAAAGGTGAAATTGCTCGTCACGAGCAATTTCACCTTTTGCCACAATGTTTTCCAAAGGCTCCTACAAGCAATGCGTAGAAATGAGTATCTATGGAGTAAAGGGTTAATTTGCAGCCTGCAAAATCCTTTCTATTTAGTCACATTTATAAGTTTGTCATTTGGTAAAGAGTTGCAGAGAAAAAAAGAATGATAAAAAGAAATCTAAGACTTGCATTGCATACCAAGACGGTTTAGTTCAATCCCATAACAATTGATCTATCATTGCAGAATTTTCACCCTGTCCTGTCACTAGCCTTTGTTAATCCGCATTTAATACATCGAATGAACATTCGATCATCGAGGATATAGGAAAATATTTCAATTGACATCATGGGGTTGAGTTATTTATCGATAATTTTACAAGCAATATATTGTAGACCCTTTGCTCTGGGAATACTATTGAAGTCTGGGAAAACGGGCAAGATATTGGTCCTGAGAAGGCCAATAAAGCTTAACTTTTTACCACACAGTAACAAGTTTTGATGACCCTGAATAAAAGGCCTTTGGAAAAAATTGCGGGAAAAGGAGAAAATGCCTGTAACCAGCACTTTCTCCTTTTCCCAAAGTATTTTTTTCCTTACGAATAACATAACAGATACATTGGTTTTAGCCACTAACAATTTGTGGTATTCAATGCTTTCAATTTGGATTAGTCTAAAATTTTGTCCTTTGGAGTTTTCTTACTGTCTGGGGAAGGGGGAGAAGGCCACATAATAAACCAGTTATTCACAGTTGAGCCAAATTAGTCTATAGATACTGGATTATTGAATAATCTTACAATCTTTTATTTCAATAGAGCCGACTTTTTCCTGCCTTTTAATCCTTTATGACGCAATCCTGACTTTTAACGCCCCTGAGTAAGAAGCCTTTTAAAACTAATGAGGGCAGAGGAGCAGTTGCTGGTTACCAGCATTTCTCCAAGTCCCACAATGTTTCCTGCCATATCAGGGACAAATTTCGTCTTTGGAGCCTCCTTTAACTCTTTGCCACACAATCCCAACTATAAGAAAGAAGCCTTTTGAAAACATTGTGGGAAAAGGAGAAAATGCTGGTAACCAGCATTTTCTCCTTTTCCCACAATGTTTTCTACCCTTCACAAAACAAATTTTAAATTTTCAGTCACTTTTATTTTGTCGTCTGCAAATGCTTTCGATTTGGACAGACCAACAATTTTCTAGTTTGGTAAAGAGTTTATTTGTCATCTGCAAATGCTTTTAATTTGGACAAGTGTAAAGTTTTGTTGTTTGGTAAAGAGTTAAAATATAAGTTAACTGGCATTTTCTTTTTCCCACAATGTTTTAAGAAGCCTTTTTCCACACAGATACTGAAACACAGGACTGATTGACAAAGTCTAAATTTAGCAGAATAAAGGCTTGGCTGATAATGGGTCTGTTTATCCAGGGAGTTGTTGATAATGGTGGATAGTTAGCTAGAATTATCACAATTTTATGTTTGACCATTCCTGAAATTTGTTGTTGTTTTGTTAATTGGTCTCTTTCTTCAGACTTCTCAGAGATTAACTTTTTACAAAACTATCAAATGTTAAAAATGAGTTTGAAGTAAAGGGCTATTGAAAACCATTGTGAGACAGGGAGATAATTATGCTGGTAACAACTTATGTTGTGCTCAGTACACAAGGACGTATGATAAAAGATCAAAGTCATCCTTCTCTGTCTCTGTCACTCTGTCTTTCTTCTCTTGTTTGTATTGGAGTTTAACGCCATTTAACCCTTTACCACATGACAAAATTTAGTTTTGTCCAAATTGAAATCATTCACAGACAACAAAGTAATCCTGACTCAAAAGTTGAAACTTGCCTTAAAAGGGTAGAAAACATTGTGGGAAAAGGAGAAAATATTGGTTACCAGCATTTTCTTCTTTTCCCACAATGTTTTCAAAAAGCTTCTTCCTCAGGGTCGTTAAAAGTCGTCATTGTGTGGTAAAGGGTTAAATAGTGTAGGTCATGGCATGGTGGTAAGTACACCTACACATGTTTTTCCTGGCTTTATCACACTATAGTTCGGACACAATTTTCTTTACAAGCTAGTCACTGCTTTTCTCACATGCATCAGAGGTGAGGGGCAAGAAAGCGCTGGAGAGAAGATTTGCCTCAACCTGGTACCAAACTCACAACCACCAAATCACAAATCAGATAAGCTTTACTCGGACAGGCTTGTTTAACAATTCAATTTTTGCCAAGATAAAAGTAAAATTGTATGAAATAAGTGGCCTAGAAATCCTATGGTTTTTATACAAAGAAAAAAGAAATCCTATTTTGCCCAGAAAGTGAAGAAAGTTGCAATATTGTGTAACCTAGAAATCATGCATAGCTTATGAATCCTATGTAGTCTAAAAAATTATTACCTAGAATCCTTTGTAGTAATGACAGCTAGCCTTTGAATCAAAAGTATGTAGCCTAGAATTATGTAGCATAGAAATCCTATGTAGCTTATGAATCCTATGTAGCCTACAAAAATATTACCTAAAACTATGTGTCATTGAAAACTAGCCTTGGAATCCTAAGTATGTAGCCCAAAACTATGTACCTTAGAAGTCCTGTGTAGCTTATGAATTCTATGTAAGCTAGAAAAATATTACCAAGGATCCTAGGTAGTAATGACAAGTAGCCTTGGAATCCTTAGTATATTGCCTAGAACTAAGTAGTTTAGAAACCCTAAGTAGTTTAGAAACCCTATGTAGCCTAGAAAAATATTATCTAGAATCTTATGTGGTATAAACAACTAGCATTTAAATCCTAAGTATGTAGCCTAGAACTATGTTGCATAGAAATCCTATGTAGCTTATGAATCCTATGTAGCCTAGTAAAATATTACCTAAAACCCTGTGTGTCATAGAAAACTAGCCTTTGAATCCTAAGTATGTAGCCTCGAACAATATTGCTTAGAAATCCTATGTAGCTTATGAATCCTATGTAGCCTAAAAAATTATTACCTAGAAATTACCAATCAACACACAATCTCTACTTAAAACAACCGGCAAGTTGAGAGCTTTTGAAAGCATTGTGGGTAAAGAAGAAAAATGCAGATAACCAGCATTTTCTTCTTGTAACAAAATGTTAGCTTCTTTTTGTAACAAAATGTTAGCTTCCCTTCTAAAAACAGCCTCATCGTATGAGTATTGGTCATCTGCGAATGCTTTCAATTTGGAATAGAAAATTTTGCTGTTTGGTAGAGAGAACAGATAGGAAAAAGAAAAGAAATGTATGATAATATACCTTTATGAAGCTTCATGTTTATACCAGTTAAACCATCCAGTCACAAATTTTAATTAACATATTTTGAAGAAGGCAAATTCACTAAAGCCAAGATTGTCTTCAGTCAACCTATTCCTATTGTCTATGAACAGAATGTTACCCTTTGCAGAACAACTCTGTGATCTTATGACCCCTAAAAAGATTGCTTTTGAAAAAATAGTGGGTAACCAGCATTTTCTCCTTTTGCCACTATTTTCCTATCCTTTAACCCTTTACCCCATAAGGCATTTCTATGGCATCTATAATTGATCCTAAATAACAGCGAGGATGAAGGGGTTTCTTATGTGTGAATGACACCTCTTGATACCATAGAAAACATTGTGGCAAAGGTGAAATTGCTCATCACGAGCAATTTCACCTTTTGCCACAATGTTTTCCAAAGGCTCCTACAAGCAATGTGTAGAAATGAGTATTTATGGAGTAAAGGGTTAAAAGATGAATCTAAAATTTTGTAGTGGGTAAAAGGTAAAGTTTAGGAATATCAAAACAAAAAGTGTATTCAGATCACTGTCACCAAAACATGGAATAATAGGAACTAACAATTATTGGACTCCTGTACATAATCATTATTCAGTTATTCTATATTTGTGGTTTTGTTTAAATCCTATGTTGGACAATAAAATTTTAGATTGAAAGCAACTACAGATATCAAATTAAATGCAACTGAAATCTTTATACCAAAGGAAAAAGTTTAAAACAGTACAAATTGAAAGCACTTGTACAGTTGTGAAATTAACTCTTTATCAAACAACAAAAATTTATACTGGTCCATATTGAAAGCATTCGCAGATAAAATAAAAGTGACTGAAATTTGAAATTTATTTTGTGAAGGATAGAAGACATTGTGGGAAAAGGAGGAAATGCTGGTTACCAGCATTTTCTCCTTTTCCAACAATGTTTTCAAAAGCTTTCTCATTCAGGGGAGTTAAAAGTCGTAATTGTGTGGTAAAGGGTTAAATAAATGTGACTTGAAAAGGTAAGAAGTTGTTTTGTTGAAAGGTAGAAAAACATTGTAGGCAAAACAGAAAATGTTGGTAACCAGCATTTTCTTCTTTTATTACAATGTTTTCAAAAGCTGTCTGTCAGGATCATCAAAAGTTGGGATTTTGTTATATGACATAGGTCTTTCAAAGGAACAGAAAACATTGTCCAAAATGTTTATTATTGTCAAAAAATACAATTAGTTTGGTCTTTTCTTCAATAATTATGCCGTGTAATTAATAACAAGAGCTTGTATTCATTCATTTGATCCAGAATAACCATGTTAAGAAATAGGTAGTTTTTATTTGTTAAGCAATCAAGGTAGATAAATAACAATATCAGTATGTGTTTAAACAGGCTTATCTCCCCTGCTCATGAAAAAAATAGTATTGCTCTGTAGGCCCCTACCATACAACAAAACTTTAGACTTGTCTAAATCCAATGTATTTTTCAGAGAATGAATTAAACAAGGCTTCATTGGTTGAAACTTTCTTTTGAAAGAAAAGAAAAAAATGTTGGAAAAGGAGAAAATACAGGGTACCAGCATGTTGACAGTGAATTCAAAGATCAGACTGCACATTTTGTGCCATCTGATCCTGACCCACACTGTCATTAAAGGCGCTTGTGGTTGTGAAAGGTTCTTGAAGAGTTAACTCTTTACCACACAATGACGACTTTAAACGACCCTGAGGAAGAGGTCTTTTGAAAACATTGTGCGAAAAGGAGAAAATGCTGGTAACCAGCATTTTCTCTTTTTCCCACAAAGTTTTCTTCTCTATCGAAGCAAAATTGTCCATTTAAGCCACTTTGAAATTGTCGTCTACAGATGCTTTCAATTTGGGTAAGTCTTTAAAATTTTGCTATGCGGTAATGGTTTAACCCATTACCACACAATCCCTTCTTTTGACACCCCTAAGAAAGAAGACTTTCGAAAACACTATGGGAAAAGGAGAAAATGCTGGTAACCAGCATTTTCTCCTTTTCCCACAGTGTTTTCTACCCTTCCCAGAACAATTTTTTATTTTTTAGTCACCTTTATTTTTGTCGTCTGCAGATGCCTTCACTTTGGACCAGTCTTAAATTTTCTTGTGTGGTAAAGAGTTAAGAGGTTGGGTAAAAGTAGGGATTGTGTGGTAATGGGTTAAGAAGTTGAATAAACTCAGCAGAATTCTTCAGAATGCTCTATTTTTCTGATCTTCTCACATTTTGTGATGTCTGATCATGATCTACACTGAACACATAGGCAAAGGATTTAGTGGTTAGATAAAATCAGTGGAAATCTTTATGACTCACATTTTCTGATCTTCCTCTCCAGTTTCCAGTCCTCATAAACACCAAACTGCCCTGTCCAGGCTTGGTCTTCCTCTCCTGCCCATGCTTGTTCCTCCATATCGGTCCGAAAGATTAATATCGTTAGTAAAGCTTCTTCGGTGTTCTCTGAAATAAAGATGAGCCATGCTTTGTGATAAGGGGGCTTAACTCTTTACCAAACAACAAAATTTTAGACGGGTCCAAGTTGAAAGCATCTGCAGAACACAAAATAAATGTGATTAAGAATTAAAATTTGTTTTAGGAAGGGAAGAAAACATTGTGGGAAAAGGAGAAAATGCTGGTTATCAGCATTTTCTCCTTTTCCCACAATGTTTTCTAAAAGCTTCTTAAACAGGGGCGTTAAAAGCTGGGATTGTATGGTAAAGGGTTAACTGATTACCAAATGACAAAATTTTAGACTTGTCCAAATTGAAAGCATTTGCAGATGACAAAATTAAAGTGAATCAAAGATTGAAGCTTGACTTTAGAAGATTTGAAAACATTGTTGGAAAAGGAGAAAATGCTGGTAATCAGCATTTTCTCCTTTTCCCACAATGTTTTCAAAAGGCTTCTTCCTCTGAGTCATAAAAAACCAGGGATTGTTTGGTAAAGGGTTAATCAACCTTGGAAAAAAAAAAGTGTTGACCCGGGCCAGCCTGCACAGTCAGCATAGGGTACCCTTGGTCTTTTTGCTATTTGTTAACCCCTTTTCCGAATGACAGAATTCAGACTGGTCCGAATTGAATGCACTTGCAGACAACAAAATAAACGTAACTCAAGAATTGAAATTTGTTTTCAACAGGGCAGAAAACATTATGGGAAAAGGAGACAGTGCTGGTTACTAGCATTGTCTCCTTTTCCCACCATGTTTTCAAAAGGCTTCTATCTCAGGGCTTCTAACCCATTACCACACAAAAAGGCTTCTTACCCATTACCACACAATCCCGACTTCTTACAACCCTGAGAAAGAAGCCTTTTGAAAACATTGAGGGAAAAGAAGAAAATGCTGGTAACAACCAGCATTTTGTCCTTTTCCAACAATGTTTTATAACCTTCACAAAACAAATATCAAATATTCAGTCACTTTTGTGTTGTTGTCTGCAAATGCTTTTGATTTGGACAAACCTTAAATTTCGTCTTTTGGTAATGAGTTAAATTGTTCATTTTGGAAATGTCAGAAGAAAGAGATTCTTTCCTGTAGTTATAGAGAGTAGAAAAAATTTTAGATCAACTGAAAATGAGCAAAATGTAGTCAAATAGATAACATACCTGCTTCAGATTTCAGCTCTTAAATCTCAATGAGACTTGGAGACAATATACTTTTTATAATTTTTTTGTTTATGTCAAAAATGTTTACAGTCTCGTTCACTTAAAACCATATAAGGCAAACTCAGATGTAAAACAATACTTGAATTCTTAACCACACAGTCCTAACTTTTAATGACCCTGAGGAAGAAAGCTTTGGAAAATATTGCGCAAAAAGGAGAACATGCGGTTAACCAGCATTTTCTCATGTTTTCTACCCAAAAATGATATATAGAAATCATTATTTAAGCAACATGTGATTTATTGGCAATTGCTTTCAATCCAGTCCGGTCAAAAATTGTCTTTCGGTAAAGAGTTAACCCTTTCCAGCTGATCCTACATTTTTACGGAGTTGAAGCGGAAGACTGTTGAAAACATCATGGTAAAAAGAGAAAATGCTGGTCACCAGCATTTTCTCCTTATCCCATGTTTTCAAACCTATCATTGATAAATTCCATCATATCAAAGACATGTTTAATTAAGACAACTAAGATACATTCAACTTGATTGATCCCAAAATATTGCAGGATTGATATTTTTATATAGATAAAAAGGTCATAAATGTTGATATCACCTTGAACACTGTAAAATCAACCCTTCTCTGTACAAAACATAGTGAAGAATCAGACAACTGAAAGCCACGCAAGCCTGGCAGGGTGGCTCAGTGGTTAGTATATCTGACTCATGACCTGGAGGTCGTGGGTTCGATATTTGATTGTGGCAAACTTTCTTTCAGGCATTTTTTCACTTCTTACCTCTGATGCATGTGAGAAGTAGTCAGTGGCTTTGGAAAGAAAAGTGGTCCCCGGTGTTAGTACTGGTGTGAGAAAGCCAGGAAATACATAGGTGCATCACTAACTGCTATGTTATGACCTAAGCTGCAGTTAAAATACAGTAGAACAAGGTAAAGTGACGGAAATGGATGAAATTGCCTATGAGAGTGTAGACAGCATTGTTGGAAAAGGAGATGCAATTTTCACCTTTTTCCTTACTGTTTTCAAAGGTGTCAAGGTTGTTAAAACTTGGGATGGTATAGTAAATGCTTAATTTTTCCAAACAACAAAATTTTGTCCAATTTAATGGCATTTGCAGGCAGTCAAAATGAATCTGACTCAAAGTCAGAACTTTGTTTTTTGAAGGGTAGAAAACATTGAGGGAAAAGGAGAAAATGCTGGTTACCAGCATTTTCTCCTTTTCCCTCAATGTTTTCTAAAGTTTCCTTACTCAGCTATGCTTAAAAGTCGTGATTGTCTGGTAAAAGGTTAAAACCAATTGGAGTTATCTCAGCTAATTATAGGCGTTGTAGAAATTCATCATAGATGGTAAAGATAGGAAGGCAATTAATAATTAAATGAATAGCTATTAGGTATTTGTGCTATGGTTTTATATCCCTTTATTCCAAACAATGCTGTTTTTTAACCCTTTAGCCGAGCCCAGGTAGCTCGTTCATTAGCGTGCAGGACTTGGGAACCAGAGGTTGTGGGTTTGATTCCTGGCACAGCCAATTTCTTTCTGAGGATTGATGATATTCATTTTGACAGGATTTGTTCCTGTTCCACCACTGACCATTGTTTCTTTGATGGTTATGTGGGAAAGCAGCCAGTGGCTTGGAAAGAAAATAATTGTAAGGAATACTGGTAAAAGAGACTCCAGGAAAGCATGGATAAGTGTACTGGGTGCTGCTGTGTAACTGAAATGATTTTGAAAAGCATGTTCAACATCATTCAATCAATCAGTCTACAATTTAACCACTCATTCACATTTAGTTTCAATGACCCTAAGCAGAAAGCGTTTTGAAAACAGTGGGAAAAGGACAAAATGCTGGCAACTGGTAAACAGCAATTTTCTTCATTTCCTACAGCCAAACCTTAGATTCCAGCCATAGATTACCCCCTTACCACACAGCTAAACAAAAACCATGTCTAAATAATGAAAGCATTCTGTAGATGAAAATATGTGACAAAGATGATGGGATTTTTTCTGTGATAGGGTAGAAAACATTGTGAGAAAAAAGAGAAAACACCTGTAACCAGCATTTTCTCCTTTTCCCACTGTGTTTTCTCCCCCAAAAAAGACAAATTCCATCTAATTGATATGATTTAACCCTCTACCACACTGTCCTTAGGTTTAATGACCTTGGAAAAGTAGACTTGAAAACACAGTGGGAAAGGGAGCTGATGCTTGTAATCAGCAATTAATTCTTATTCCACAGTGTTTTCTACACCTTCCAGGACAAATTTGTATAATTTATTTTCAGTCACATTTTATAATTTTATCGGCAAAAGATCACAATTTGGACTATTCTGATTATTTTGTTTTCGCTCGGTACAAATTTACCTTGAAATTTAATCAGCAAAACTCATTATTTATTGAATCAAGTTTTGCAGTGGATGACTTTGAAAAGATTCTTGTAAAATAGGGCGAATCCATTATCTCTCGCTAGATGGCATTCTACTAATACACATCTATCTAATATGGGCATTCTGGGTACATAAGCACATTAATTTTTCATAACAGCAACCGTTACTTCAAGTTTCAAAATAAAATAAACTGTTACTCAGTAATTACTGTAAAACACTACCCGGTGGGATTTATTCAGTTATGATCAGCTAGCAGGTAACCTTTGTGCCGACCATTTATTAAAACAGTCCCTACAGGCTTGGGTTTAGCTTCAGTATAAGCCTTACTTTTCCAAAGTATTGGGGAATGGGTGATGTGTCATGTAAGACAGGTTGAATCTTTGAAGAGTATGACATGCGCACAAAATGAGAGTGAATCAAGCAAGATTAACCCTTTACCAGACAGTCAAGAGTTTTTACAAGCCCAAGAAAGAAGCCTTCTGAAAATTTGTGAGAAAAGGAGAATAATTATGCTGGTAACCAGCATTTTCTCCTGTTTTCAAAAATCCCTTCAAGAGTCTTCTGTGTATGGGTCATTTAACTCTTTACCAAACAATCCCTGGTTTTTACCACCCTGAGATAGAAGCCTTTTGTAAATGTTGTGGGAAAAGGAGAAAATGCTGGTAACCAGCATTTTCTCCATTTCCTACAATGTTTTCTACCCTCCTGGAAACTAATTTTAATTTCTGAATTACGTATATTGAGTGGTCTGCAAGTGCTTTTAATTTGGACTAGCCTAAAATTTTATTGTGTGGTAAAGAGTTAAACATGGGGGTTGTACTGTTAACCCTTTACCTTAAGACAAAATCTTTAGACTGGTCCAAATTGAAAGGACTTTCAGAGGTCAAAATGAACATCAGTCAAAAACTGAAATTTATTGTTAGCAGGATAGGGAATACATTGTGGGAAAAGGAGAAAATTCTGGTAACCAGCACTTTCTCCTTTTCCCACAATGTTTTCACAAGGCTTTTATATCAGTTTTGTAAAAACCAGGGATTGTTTGGTAAAGGGTTGTGACCTAAGATGGTCACTAAATGTTATAAATCGATGCTAAGCCATTGCTATGTACAAAGGTGTTAATGTTACAACAAGGATTTGTTCGCTTTATCTGATAAATGATAAACACTACATTTTCTTTTTAAGTTTTTGACCAAGGTCTAAGTTATTAGCCTTTAGACTACTGAAAGTTTGGAGCAGATCTTTTCCTCATTGCAGAGCTCTGGTAGTGGAGGGGGTAAACTGGCATCACCATGGTTGTCTTAGTTCCTATCCCCTGCGAAAAGTAGTTCCTGAATTCATGAACAATTCCTGAACTATAGTTCATGAACAATCCCATGAACAGCAAATGGCTGGTTCATGAACCATATTTGTTCATGAACTTTTGGTTTTGTTCCATGAACGGTTCATAAATAGTTCATGAATAACCGCTCTTAATCAGTTCAATGAACTGTTCCATGAATCAAAGTTCATGAACTGGTTGTAATGAATGGAACATGTTTCTGTTTTGGTAGAAAGTCTTAATTCTTAAATACAACCCTTCCATTCCCTTTGTTCACAAAGGATATGCAGCAACTAGTAGCTTTTTCAGGAGTTACAGCATATTTGCACTTGTAGCCACACAATACATTATTATTATTCAATTTCTATAACTTGACCCCTCTTACGGTATATATCTGCAAATTGCACGACTGAAAATGGGTTTAAGTTATTACCATCCTAATGCTTGTAGAAATTTCTTATCAGTTGATAAATAAGGATATATACTGATATAATATTTTTGGGCTTTTCTAACTGACCAGAAATTGTTTTGATGTCCATCTTGAAATTATTTGTCGATATTTTGTTATTTTTTCAAAAAAGGGAGGTAATTAATGTCTCCTTTTTGTGATGAGAATACAGTGGCCTAGATTTATAAATGATAATTCTTAGATGGAATGAGTGGCTGTCAAAGTTTGACAATAATACTCATTTTTAATTATAGCACCTTTTTTAGGACACTATTATAATTGTTTTCCATTAGAATGGTCCCACCTAAATATTTAAGTTATTGAATTGTAAATCCTTGAATCTTAAAGACAGCAAGTTCATGAATTGTTCAAGAACAATCAGTTCATGAACTGATGTTAGAGTCTATTTTATGAACTGTTAGTAATAGTTCATGAACATGGAGTTCATGAACCACCCAGTTCACGAACAACTACATGGCAGTTCAAGAAATTTTCTGCCAGTTCTTGAATAGTTCATGAACAGTTCATGAACCGAAACCATGTACCATGAACTGTTCATTAACTCAAGAACTACTTTTCACAGGGGATGTTTATGAAGTTGTGTATGTGCAGTTTTCATGACCCTACTGTGATTTGTTGCAGAATTATCTCCCCTTAAATTGTTTTCCTACCATACCATTCTCCATTCCGTGATCAGGACCTGTTTTTGTGACAAGGAGCTGGGGAGGGGTATAATCACATTAAGGAGGGAGGGGGGGGTGGCTGTCCAAAATTTAAATTGCTATTATTATACCTCCGCAAAAGGAATGTTTCCAGGGATATACTGGAGTCAGCCTGTCTGTCCGTGTGTCCGTTCATGTGTCCATCTGTCTGTCCGTCCGCCCATGTGTTTATCTGTGTGCAAAATACTAGTAATTTTTATTCAAGGGTCAACTTTTCCTGGTTGAGGAATTATCTCTCCTTGAACTTTACACTGTTTTCTGTCAAAGCGCTGGCGGGGGTATTAAGTCACATTCAATGACAGCTCTAGCTTAGATCTTACTTTTTCACTGGAAATGTTTGTAGAGTTTATTCCGAGCATTTCTACCCTTTCAAAAATAGTTTTCAATTTTTGAGTCACTTTTTGTCGTCTGTAAATGCTCTCAATTTGGAGAACTCTATGTTTTTGTAGATTTGTGAATAATAAGGCTATGGCTATTAGACAAACAACAAATTTTAGACTCTTCCAAACTCAAAGAGTTTGCAGACGACTATTTCATATTTGATAAAAATGGCAGAAAGTTCTCCAAATGGGTAGAAAACACTGGAAAAAGGAGAAATTCCTAGTTATGAGCAATTTCTCCTTTTCCTAGAGTGTTTTCAAAAGACTTGTACTGCAGACACGTAAAAACAAGGGCTTGTTTGGGAAAGGGTTAAGGCTATGGGTTTATGTTGTATCTTTAGAAAACTAGTTCCAAAAATGAACTTGATAATGAGCTTTTATTAGTATAACAATGTGGAGGAATGATAATTAGTCACTCACTATTGACAAAAAAGGAAAAGGAAACATTTGGAGCAGTTGTTGAAAACTAAAACTAGTTAATTCCTTACCAAATGACGATATTGTCGACCTGTCTGAATTGAAAGCATTTGCAGAAGACCAATTAAAGGAACACAAATGATAATAACTGTTTTTGAAAGGGTGGAAAACATTGTGGAAAAGAAGAAAATGCTGGTTACCAGCATTTTCTTCTTTTCCAACAGTGTTTTCAGAAGCCGTCTTCACTTTGATCGTTAAATGTTAAGATTCGGGAATGTGTGGTAAAGCGTTTATGCTTCACGTGAATAATATGCGTAACTCTGCCTCTCCGAGCATTTCTACCCTTTCAAAAGCAGTCTCCCAACTGCTGAAAAAATCCACCCAGTTTCAGGAAGATTTCAATCTTAACCCTTTTCCATAAAATCTATCTTTTAACAACCCTAAATAAAATGACTTTTGAAAACATTTTTGGAAATGGAGAAAATGCAGGTAACTGGAATTTTTTTCCTTTTTCCACAATGTTATCTGCCCTGTCAAAGAAGTTTTGTTTATTGGTACCAATTTAAGATTTTTCATCAGATGCTTTTAATCTGAAAAAGTTAAAAGTTCGCTCTTTGTAAAAAGGTTAAAAGCTTTACTAAGCAAACAGTTTAAGATCTAAAAGATCAGACTGGAGGTTCTTTGCAACATGCAATCTGATCTTGATCTCTGTTGTGAACAAAAGCCCCTTTTCACATATGGGACTGAAAAGGTAGAGAATAATAGAAAACTTTCAAACGAATATGAAAGAAAACTTGTTTGGGTCAGGTTATGACAAAAGGGACTTTAATACATCTCCATTGTGGATTATAAAAAGCAAGTTTTCAGGTAATTATGGATAGGTAAATCCCGACTTGTCTAACAATCGACTGATTCCTTAGATAGAATAGCCTTTGGATATATAGAAAATTGACCATTAGCAAATTTGTTTTCATATTTTATTCGATATAAAGTCAGTTGTACTTTCAAAAGGAATTTCTTTTTCCTTAATTTTTGCCCAATTTGAAAGAAAAATATAGTGTTAGCTCTTTACCAAATGACAAAATTTTTTAGACTGGTTCAAATTGACACCATCTGCAGACATCAAATTTAACATGGCTCAAAAATTAAAATTAGAATGCATGTAGGAAAAGGAGAAAATGCTTTTCCTGCAATGTTTTCAAAAGGTTTCTATCTCAGGGTCTTAAAAACCAGGGATTGTTTGGTAAAGGGTTTGGTGAATTGTTTTGTGTAAAAGAATGGAATAGTAAAGCATGAAAAAAATTAGAATTAAAAGTTATTGATAAGAAATTTGATAAATTTAATTGAATAACAAAATTTTAGACTGGTCCAAATTGAAGACATTAATTTTTGCAAATGACAAAAGTAACAGAAAAACAGAAGTTTGTTTTCGAAGGGTGGAAAACATTGTGAAAATGGAGGAAGTGCTGGTTATTCAAGTTTCTCATTTTCTAGCAATATTTTTAAAAGCAATCTTTCTCAGGTTAATTAAAAGTCTGGATTGCATGGTAAAGGGTTAAATAGTTATTTATATTTTAAAAGAAAAACAGAAGTATACTGTCAAACATACTGAAAAAAATTAAAGCAAAATACATTTCTTGCTTTTCATTGCTGTAGATTGATAGGTAAAAAGGAAAGAAATAAGACAAATTTTGTTGTTGTTTTTTCCTTTTAAAAACAAAATTGAATTCGAAACAAAAAAATCAAGACCACCTACTACTAAACAACTTGAAAGCAAATATGATTTCAGAAAAATACACACACATTTATAACTAATGAGATTTAAAATCCTTAAATACTTACTTTTTCAATGGTCCTTTCAAAAGTTTCTTAAGCATCGATATGTGTTTAAATTTTCCTGAGTACCTAAACTTAAAAAAAGCTAACAAATTTATTTTTGAAAAGGTGCGATAGAAAGTTTTTGAATTAAATACATTTTTTGTACCTTGTCTATTCAAAAGAGCTGTCCAAGTTTTCCCCTCCGTTTCTCCAATATTAGCTTTTTAACCTTTCCCGTATGACTAGATTTTTATGCCTGTCCAAATTCAGAGTGTTTATGGAGAACTTATCAACCCCTGGAGCTGCTTAACAGGATTCAAAGACCTTTTGTAGACAGTGTAGATCAAGATCAGACTGCACTGATGTTTTCTACCCATTCAAAAACAAAAGCAGTAATTTTTAGCTGCAGTAAACTTGTTTGCAAATGGTTTTGATTCTAACAGATCTATAATTATACCCCGCAGAACAAATGTATGGGGTATACTGGAATCAGCCTGTCTGACCGTGTGTCCGTCTCTCCATGTGTCAGCCTATGTACAAATAGTTGCTTGTTTCTATCAAAGCGCTGGTGGTGGTATTAAGTCACATTCAGTGACGGCTCTAGTTTTGTCATGCAGTCAGGGAACCAGTAACAAATCAGTCATGACTTAACAACCCCAAAGAAAAAAGACACTCTTTGAAAACAGTGGAAAAAAGAGAAAATGCTGGTAACCAGCCTTTTCTCCTTTGCCCAAAATGTTTTGAAATGCCCCTTTCTCGAGGGTCAAGCCCAAGAATCTCAGTAAATAGTGCACAAGACTTTAGTAACAGGAGATTGCTGGCTTTCTTGGCCAATTTTTTGGGGAGGATTGATAATAGTCTTTGCAACAGGATTTATTCAATAGGCCTTGCAACAGGATTCATTCGTCCCTCACCATTGACCATTGTTTGACAGGGGTAGTGTTGGAAAGTAGCCAATACCTTGTACATTGGAAAGAATATTTTAAAGAATGCTGAGAAAAGAATCTCCAGGAAAACAGAAAAGCCACGATAGGTGCATAGGCCATGGTGATATAAGTGAAATAATGTTGAAAAAGGGCATTAAACACCATACAATCAACCAATCAATGTTTCTCAAGGCTGTGAAGGTACCAGATTGTGTAGTGAAGGGTTAATATTGTGTTGTCTTTTTAAGTGTTCTAAAATACATTTATGTAAATTTAATCTACAAGAAAAATTGTTTTGATAACTTGCTTTCACTCCATTTATCCCTAGGTAATGAAGTTTTTGCAGTTGTAAAATTCTTAAGCCAACTATATATTTAATTTAAAGATCTCGAATGAATTAACTCCTCACCTGTAGAAAACAGATTTTTAGCCATGTCTAAATTGAAAGCTTTTGCACACAACAATTTCAGTATGGCTCTAAAGGGACCTTTTTATGCCCCCCTTTCGAAGAAATGGGGGTATATTGCTTTGCACTTGTCGGTCGGTACGTCGGTCCGTAGACCAAGTTTGTCCGGAGCATAACTCAAAAACTATTTAAGGTATCATCTTGAAACTTCATAGGTGGATAGATCTCATTAAGGAGAAGTGCAGTGCACAAGAACCATAACTCTGCCCATCATATTTTTGGAGTTATTGCCCTTTGTTTATTTTCATACTTAATTTTTGTCCGGAGCATAACTCAAAAACTATTTAAAGTATCATCTTGAAACTACATAGGTGGATAGATCTCATTAAGGAGAAGTGCAGTGCACAATAACAACAACTCTGCCCATCATATTTTTGGAGTTATTGCCCTTTGTTGATATTTATACTTAATTTTTGTCCGGAGCATAACTCAAAAACTATTTCAGGTATCATCTTGAAATTACATAGGTTGATAGATCTCATTAAGGAGAAGTGCAGTGTACAAGAACCATAACTCTGCCCATCATATTTTTGGAGTTATTGCCCTTTGTTGATTTTCATACTTAATTTTTGTCCAGAGCATAACTCAAAAAGTATTTTAGGTATCACCTTGAAACTTCATAGGTGGATAGATCTCATTAAGGAGAAGTGCAGTGCACAAGTACCATAACTCTGCCCATCATATTTTTGGAGTTATTGCCCTTTGTTGATTTTCATATTTAATTTTTGTCCGTAGCATAACTCTAAAAGTATTTCAGGTATCACCTTGAAACCTTATATGTGAAAAGATCTTATTAAGGAGAAGTGCAGTGCACAAGAACCATAACTCTGCCTATCATATTTTTGGAGTTATTGCTCTTTGTTGATTTTCATAGTTAATTTTTGTCCAGAGCATAACTCAAAAAGTATTTCAGGTATCATCTTGAAACTACATAGGTGGATAGATCTCATTAAGGAGAAGTGCAGTGCACAAGAACAACAACTCTGCCCATCATATTTATGGAGTTATTGCCCTTTGTTGATTTTCATACTTAATTTTTGTCCGGAGCATAACTCTAAAAGTGTTTCAGGTATTATCCTAAAACCTCATAGGTGGATAGATTATACTAAGGAGAAGTGCAGTGCACAAGTACCATAACTCTGCCCATCATATTTTTGGAGTTATTGCCCTTTGTTGATTTTCATAGTTAATTTTTGTCTGGAGCATAACTCAAAAAGTATTTCAGGTATCACCTTGAAACCTTATAGGTGGATTAACCTTATTAAGGAGAAGTGCAGTGCACAAGAACCATAACTCTGCCCATTATATTTTTGGAGCTTTTGCCCTTTGTTGATTTTCATACTTAATTTTTGTCCAGAGCATAACTCAAAAGGTTTTTCAGGTATCATCTTGAAACCATATATGTGGATAGATCTTATTCAGGAGAAGTGCATTGCACAAGAACCATAACTCTGCCCATTATATTTTTGCAATTACTGCCCTTTGTTGATTTTCATACTTATTTTTTTTCCGGAGCATAACTCAAAAAGTATGTGAGGTAAAATCATGAAACTTTAAAAGTTGATAGTTCACTTAAATGGGAAGTACAGTGCCCAAGAATTGTTAATTTATCGTTAATAATTTTTGAGTAATTACCCTTTGTTCGTTTTTACATTTTGAACGTAAGAGTTTATAATCACATTGGATGCCATTAGGGGAGCATACATGTTTTACAAACATCTCTTGTTTTCTTTGAAAGGGTAGAAAGCATTGTGGGAAAAGGAGAAAATGCTGATTACCAGCATTTTCTCCTTTTTATACGCCCGTTGAAAACGGGACGTATTATGGGATCACCCGTGGCGGGCGGGCGGGCGGGCGTCCGGGCGGGCGGGCGGGCGGCGTCCAGTTCTTTGTCCGGAGCATATCTCCAAAACTATACTACCTAGGGTTATGAAATTTCATGGGTGGATACATCTCATCGAGGGGGAGTGCAGTGCACAGGAATCATAACTCTTGCTCGCTTAATTTTTGAGTTATTGCCCTTTGTTGTTTTTCATATTTGAATTTTGTCCGGAGCATATCTCCAAAACTATTCTACCTAGGGTTATGAAATTTCATGGGTGGATAGATCTCATCGAGGGGGAGTGCAGTGCACAGGAATCATAACTCTTGCTCGCTTAATTTTTGAGTTATTGCCCTTTGTTGTTTTTCATACTTGAATTTTGTCCGGAGCATATCTCCAAAACTATTCTACCTAGGGCTATGAAATTTCATGGGTGGATAGATCTCATCGAGGGGGAGTGCAGTGCACAGGAATCATAACTCTTGCTCACTTAATTTTTGAGTTATTGCCCTTTGTTGTTTTTCATACTTGAATTTTGTCCGGAGCATATCTCCAAAACTATACTACCTAGGGCTATGAAATTTCATGGGTGGATAGATCTCATTATGGGGGAGTGCAGTGCATAGGAATCATAACTCTTGCTTGCTTAATTTTTGAGTTATTGCCCTTTGTCATTTTTCATACTTGAATTTTGTCAGGTGAATATCTCCAAAACTACACTACCTAGGGTTATGAAATTTCATGGGTGGATACATCTCACCAAGGGGAAGTGCAGTGCACAGGAATCATAACTCTTGCTTGCCTAATTTTTGAGTTATTGCCCTTAGTCGTTTTTCATACTTGAATTTTGTCCGCAGCATATCTTCAAAACTATACTAGCTAGGGCTATGAAATTTCATGGGTGGATAGATCTCATCGAGGCGGAGTGCAGTGCACAGAAATCATAACTCTTGCTCGCTTAATTTTTGAGTTATTGCCCTTTCTTTTTTTTCATACTTGAATTTTGTCCGCAGCATATCTTCAAAACTATACTAGCTAGGGCTATGAAATTTCATGGGTGGATAGATCTCACCGAGGGGGAATGCAGTGTATAAAAATCATAACTCTTGCTCGCCTAATTTTTGAGTTATTGCCCTTTGTCGTTTTTATACTTGAATTTTGTCCGAAGCATATCTCCAAAACTATACTAGCTAGGGCCATGAAATTCCATGGATGGATAGATCTCACCGAGGGGGAGTGCAGTGCACAGGAATCATAACTCTTGCTCGCTTATTTTTTGACTTAGTGCCCTTTGTTGTTTTTCATACTTGAATTTTGTCCGGTGAATATCTCCAAAACTATACTAGCTAGGGCCATGAAATTCCATGGGTGGATAGATCTCATAGAGGGGGAGTGCAGTGCTTAGGAATCATAACTCTTGCTTGCTTAATTTTTTACTTAGTGCCCTTTGTCGTTTTTCATACTTGATTTTTGTCCGCAGCATATCT
The DNA here is from genome assembly GCA_943736015.1 of Tridacna crocea. Taxonomy (NCBI): domain Eukaryota; kingdom Metazoa; phylum Mollusca; class Bivalvia; order Cardiida; family Cardiidae; genus Tridacna; species Tridacna crocea. The sequence continues at coordinate 70,296,847 of OX031057.1, forward strand.
CCAAAACTATACTAGCTACGGCTATGAAATTCCATGGGTGGATAGATCTCATCAAGGGGGAATGCAGTGCACAGTAATCATAACTCTTGCTCGCTTAATTTTGTAGTTAGTGCCCTTTGTCGTTTTTCATACTTGAATTTTGTCCGGTGCATGCCCCATCTTTACAACTTGGGGTAAGACGGGCGTATCTTGCGACAATTTGCCGCTCTTGTCCTATAATGTTTTCAAAAGGCTTCTTTTCAAGGGTAGTTAAAAGTCGGGATTTGTGGTAAAAGGTTAAAGTGTTCTTTAGCCTTTTACCAAACTGTCTTCGCTTTTAACCATCCTGTTGATACCTTAGGGTTCCATGGAAAAGTATAGGATCGTTAACCTAGAGGAGCCTAGAGGCCTGAGTTCAAGCCTGATTCAGGGCACTGGACAGGGTTTTTCTTGGTATTTTCCTTGGGCAAGAGATTTCAAAGCTTTAGCCTAGCACAGTGGGTGGAACCTAGAACATACCTGAAATCACTTACTCATCAAAAACCATCATTTGAGTCATGTGTGATGTGTTGTGGGAAAAATAGAAAATGCTAGTAAGCAGCATTTTCTCCTTTTCCCGAAATGTTTTCTTCCCCTCCCAAAATGTTCTTAATTACACCCCCCCCCCCCAAAAAAAAAAAAAAATAATATTTTGGGGGTATAGTGGAATCAGCCTGTCTGTCCATGTGTCAGTCTGTGTATCTGTGTGTTTGTCCATGTGTCTGTCTGTCTGTGTACAAAAAACTACTCACTTTGTGTTGTCAACTCCTCCTACAGTTTTGCTGCTATTGTATTGAAAGTTTGTTGATACATTGATTGTATACTGAAGTTGTGCAAGACGCAGTTTTCAGTCATTTACTGCCTATAATTCCAGGGTAATCTCCCATTGAAGTTAGAAAAGTTTTTGTTAAATTTCCTGTTTCTGTCAAAGCACTGGCAGGTGTATTAAGTTACATTCAGTGACAGCTCTAGTATGGACCAGTCTAAAATTTTGTTCTTTGGTAAAGAGTTGATTAAAATGTTGTCTGCAAATGCTTGTTATTTTGATAATTCTGTTTCCTTGAATGTTTTCAAAGCCTTACCCTGGTTTGCTTAAACTCAGGATTATATAGTAAAGGGTAAGGAACATTTTCTCTTCCTTTCAGCATGGACTAAGCTACAACTTGGTTGTGTGTTTAACATTTATATAATCTGATAACTTATTCTTCGCAGGTCCCTAATTATTGCCATGTGTTTGGATGGAATGTAAAGGAAGCATCACGACTGCCACAGGCTGCAGGTGTGAATCTTAGCCAGGACGTAGAGAATGGAAATGTTAAAAAGGAGCCACAGGAATACTGCTATGTTAAATGGTATGGAGCTTTTCTTTCTCATTTGTTTATGATTGCAACTCTTTACCATACAACCCCTAAAAAAGAAGCCTATAGAAAATTTTGTGGGAAAAGAAAAAAAATGTGGATTGCAAGAATTTTGTCCTTTTCCCAAAATGTTTTCAAAAGCTGTCTGACCCTATTGTCATTTCAACATAGGATTATACAATATAGGACTGAATGATTATACAATATCCCTTTCCCAAACAAGCCCTGGATTTTACATGTATGCAGTAAAAGTCTTTTGAAAACACTGTGGGAAAAGGAAAAATTGCTACTCTTCCCACAATGTTTTCTACCCTTTTAGAGAACTGAAAGAGTTGATGTATTTATGTAGTCTAGAAGGGAGGTACCTCCCCCCTATTTAAAAGTCTTGTTTTAGGGGATAGTACTTTTAGCTCAACTGAGCACAGAGTGCTGACGGTAAGCTGTTGGGCTTTTGATGTGTCTATAATGTGTTGCCCATTCTCTCTAGAGGCCACATTTTCAGTCGGATACCCATGAACATTGGTGAAAATATTTGCTCTGATAATATCTCGGACAAAATCTAAAATGGGATAAATCTTAGAAAACTGAGATAAATCTTAAAAAAGCCGAATGTACATGCTAGAGGCAGTACTTTTGGCCTGAAACTCATGAAACATGGCCAGAATGTTTGTGTTGATCATATTTCTGAGAAGTTCTAAATAAGTCAAAAATAGGTCAAAAAGTAGGTCACTTATACTAATCTGTTTTACATCATCACAACCAGGATCTCTTCAGCTAGATGACTATTCGGGTGAGCACTTTAGGATCAGTGGTCCTCTTATTTACCTGTCATAAAAAGACTAGTAGCTCATTCAGTAACATATGGTACTCATAATCCAAGATCAGGAGTTAATGTCTTGCTTAGCCCATTACCACACAATCCCTACTTTTGACACCCCTAAGAAAGAAGATTATAGAAAACACTATGGGAAAAGGAGAAAATGCTGGTAACCAGCATTTTCTCCTTTTCCCACAGTGTTTTCTACCTTTACCAGAACAAATTTCTATTTTTTAGTCACCTTTATTTTGTCATCTGAAAATGCTTTCAATTTGGACCAGTCTAAAATTTTCTCGAGTGGTAAAGAGTTAGACAAATTCTTTTGATGGATTGATAAAAGTCATTGCAGCAGGATTCATACTTCGTTCACTGCCAACTTGGACAAGTCTCATTTCTTGTTATTTTCAAGTGTTAACTCTTTACAACACAATCCTGAGTTTCAAAGACCCTGAGGAAATCGCCTTTTGAAAACCTTGAGGGAAAAGGAGAAAATGCTGGTTACCAGCATTTTCTCCTTTTCCTTCAAGGTTTTCTAGACTTTCACAGACAATTACCACCATTTCAGAATTTGATGTATCATCTGCAAATGCTTTCAATTTGGACAAGTCCCAAATTTTGTCGTTTGGTAAAGAGTTAAACACCTTGAAACATCATACAAGCTATCAGTAAATGTTTTTATTTTCTCTATAGGCTACAGCTGACAAAGGACCGTGTTATTCATCTGATAAACCTAGACAGAGAGTGCTATGTTGTATCTGCAGAATTGTCCAGTTTTATTTGGGAAGAGGATATTCTCAGTTCTATGGTAAAAACTGATTTTTATGCATTTGTTTATCGTCACCTCTGGCCGTCAGCACCCCCTGTAAGATACAGGATGCAAACCGTCATAAGTCACACCTGGGCCAGAATTCACCAACCACTCTTAAGAATATTTTTGGTCCCATTCTCCAAGAGTTTCTTAATTTGAAAGTAACACAACTTCTGATTGGCTAAACCATTTGGTTTAGCCAGATTGGCTAAACCATTTGGTTTAGCCAATCAGAAATAGCGTTACTTTTAAAATCAGAAATTCTGGTGACTGAGACCAAGAACTTTCTTAAAATTAGTTGGTGAATACGGGCACTGGTTCTTTAACATGCTTGGTGTATAGTACAGTCACATGGGACTTTGGTTTAACATCTCATCCGAAAAACTAGTACTTTTAGGTTGCCAGCCGGGGGCTCAAACCCACACCTATAAGTGACCAGTACTTCGTGTTTACAAATCCTATGCTCTATCACCAAAGCTATGAAGGCTGGTCAAGCTCTATGGTAAGATGTAACTTGTTTAATTATTAAAAGCTTACTGTCTGCCAAACGACAAAATGTTGACTTTCAAAATGACAGCATCTGCAGTTGACAAGTGTGAAAGTGGTACCAATGAATACAGTTGTTTGAAAGGGTATATAACACAGTGAGAAAAGGAGAAACTGCTGGTTGCCAGCCCTTTTTCCCCATTCTCACAGTGTTTTTAACCCATTACCAAAGGACAATATTAAGACCGGTCCAAATTGAAAGCATTTGCAGACGATAAAATAAAGGTGACTGAAAAATTGAAATTTGTTCTGGGAAGGGTAGAAATTGAAAGCATTTGCAGACGACAAAATAAAGGTGACTGAAAAATTGAAATTTGTTCTGGGAAAGGTAGAAAACACTATGGAAAAAGGAGAAAATGCTGGTTACCAGCAGTTTCTCCTTTTCCCAAATCTTTCTATCCCTGTCAGAGACAGATTTAAATAAAGGAACCACATCTTATTAAAATTTTGTCACCTATATATGAGCCAGACTCTGTGAACAGTGGGCTTAATGAATCTCCATGATGCATGATACCAAACAAGCCATCACATAAATTTGGATCCATTAACTTATTACCAAATGACAGTATTTGAGGCTTGTCCAAATTGAAAGCATTTGCAGACAACAAAAGTGAATGAAAATTTGAAATTTGTTTCATGAAGAATAGAAAACATTGTGGGAAAAGGAGAAAATGCTGGTTACCAGCATTTTCTCCTTTTCCCACAATGTTTTTAAAAGGCTTCTTTCTCAGGGTTGACTAAAGTAGGGATTGTGTGGTAATGGGTTAAAGCCACTTGTCTAAAGTAGGGATTGTGTGGTAATGGGTTAAAGCCACTTTTTTAAACCAACTTAATCCTGAGATAAAGTGGTCCTTCAACATACAGATAACTGATTTACCAGTAGCGAAAAGTTTGGACTTAGGTCAGCCACTGTGGACTGCGCAGGCTGACATGGTCGATACTTTTCGCAGATGCATTAAGCCCCCTTTTTACACCCGTCTTTGGTCTGGTAAAGAGGTTATTAGTAGTAAATTCTTTTTCAGTTACGAAGAAGCAATGTGGAAGCAAAAAAGCGTACAGTTAGCAGCGACGAATATCCCAGGTTATTTCAAGAACTGACTCAGTAAGCACAAAGTTTCATCTCATTACCATGTTGATAAGGTCTAGGGCATATCTGTGTTGTGTGAAAAATTTGAAGATTTTTGATATCTCTGTCAGTACGGAAGAGCTAACCTTGGTAGCGCAGTCAGTAGAGTAAGAACTTGAGACCAGGGGGTCCTTGGTTTGAAATCAGGAGCTGGGCTGATATCTATCTGAGGATTGATGAGTCTTACTGATAGGATTTGTTCCTCTCTCAGCTCTGATCCTTGTTTTAATGATTTTGTGGCAAAGCTGTCATGGCTTGGGAAGAATATTTTTCAAAGTACTGGTAAAAGAAACTGTGGAAAGCATAGATAGATGCCCTGGCTGCTGAGATATGACTAAATAATGTTGAAAACTGCATTCAACTCTGGGAAAAATATTCCGGTAGATGTTTCTGTAAAACTGGTTTACTGTTAACTTTTAAAAAAGGAAATACCCATACCAGAAAGGTAGGTAATTTTCAGTATATTTCTGACTGAGTTATGCACCTTTTTGATTTTAACTTTTTATTGGAAAAAGATCTACAATCTAATAGCAGTAAAAGCATCCCATGCGCTTGTTCAATAATCAAAATGTACTGATGATTTGAAGTACGCATATTTTCATGCTCTTACTTGTATTTTGAATATTGTTTCAAAACAATCACTTGTATTGCAGATACAATGTCAAGTCCTTTGGTGCTGAGATTGTCAATAAAAGAAAATTTATCTCCCTCTACGAATTAAACAGGTAATCTTTGTTCTTCTTTTTTCATTGCCAAATCCTGATAAGATACTTGTAAATATAAGCTCTGGAATGTATGGATAGGTGCACTGGGTGCTGGTATATAGCTGAAATAATGTTGAAAATAGTATAAAGCACCATGCAGACAAAAAACAAACTTTTCACTCTTACCAAACAGTTTTGAACCATTCTAAATTAAAAGCATTTCCAGATAATAAAGTGTATGTGAGTTTAATTCTTTTCCACACGATAAAATCTTAGACCCATCCGAATCCAAAGCATATTGCAGACCCAAACTTTAACCCATTACCACTCAATCCCTACTTTAGACGCCCCTGAGAAAGAAGCCTTTAGAAAACATTGAGGGAAAAGGAGAAAATGCTGGTAACCAGCATTTTCTCCTTTTCCAACAATGTTTTCTACCCTTCACAAAACAAATTTAAATTTTCAGTCACCTTTATTTTGTCGTCTGCAAATGCTTTCAATTTGGACCAGTCAAAAATTTTCTCGTGTGGTAAAGAGTTAAAGTAGCTTGAATTGTAGAAGATGTCCTTGATAGGGTAGAAAATATCGTGGAAAAAGGAGAAAATGCTGGTTACCAGTATTTTCTTCTTTTCTACAATGTTTTCAAAGGTCCTGTTTCTCAAAGTCATCTAAAGTCGGCATTGTGTGGTACAGGGTTAAAGTTGAAGTTTGTTTTGGGAAAAGAAGAAAATATTGTGTTTGAAGCATTTGAGAAACATAGTGGCTTTGAAAGAAGTTTGTGTCAGTCCTTGTGTTAGAAAGCCAGGAAACACATACTTAGGTGAACTGGCCACCTTGATAGGATCTGAGCTGGTACAATGACATTAAACCTCAATACAAACAGAAAAAAATTGGGGAAAGGAGAAAATGCTAGTTACCAGCATTTTCTCCTTTTCCAACGATGTTTTCAAAAGGTGTCTTTCTCATGGACATTTAAAGTCAGGATTGTGTCTTAAAAACTTAAATGATACTGAAAATTGTTTTACAGGATTTTAGACTTTTTGTAATTTTTCAAACAACATTTTCAGAAAGGCTTCTTTCTGAGGATCATTTAGGTCAGAACTGTGTGGTAAAGGAATAAATGAGATTTAAAATTATTTTACAGCGTTCCAGATATTTTACGAACATTCCTTGAAGATGATCCTGATCTTGTTGAAGCAGTGGAAGATCTGATTAGAAAGTTTGATCCAGATAGCCCCTATTGGAAGGTAGGTCTTGTTAATTCATTGCCTGCCAAGCCTTGGTAGCTTAGTCGGTAGCATACAGGACTTGAGAACAGGAGGTTGTTGGCTTGATCTCCAGCTCTGCCAATTTCTTATCCGTGGATTATTTAAGAAATAATCTTCTTTCTATCATGGTATATCGTTCAATAAACCACAATTGTGAGTTATGAGGCACAATAAATAATCCACGAGGGCCATAGCCCGAGTGAGTTATTCATTGCGCGTCATAACTCACAACGTGGTTTATTAATCAATATACCACGATAGAAAGAAGATTATTTCGATTCTAACGTGGCCAATTCTTAATGAAAGGAAAACAAGTTCAAACTAAGAGTAAAAACGCGGATGAAGATTATGTCCCATTGAATAACTCAGACATTGAATGACGTCACTCTACATAGATTGTTGCAGGTTTTACCACGTTTTCCTTGCACTGTGTTTATAGAGCCAAAGTCGCGTGTCATGTTAGAATATACTATTAACAGTAGGATTCATTCCTCTGTTGCCTCTGACCATTGTTTCGACTACGGTTTTGTGAGGAAGCAGCCAATGGTTTTGAAATGATTTTGTGTAGAGTACTTGTTGAAGAAAATCTGGTTTGTCATGGCTTTGTTTTCACTGAAAATAAGCGCTTTCAGCCAAGCTAAGAATTGGTGCTCTTGATTTTGACCGTGGTTCTTTGGGAAAGAAGCTAGTAACTTGGAAAGAATTCATACAAAGTAATGGTTATGGAAACCCTAGTAAAGTATGAAAAGGTGCCATTGCTGTGGTAACAATGTCTCAGATCACATTCTGAGCTTAGCTGTTTAAAAAGAAAACATTGAGTTATTGTCATGGCCTTTGTGTTGTTGTTTGCATTGTATGTGTCATGCAAATATTTTGATTTTCTGTAACCCATTACCACACAATTCCCAGTGTTTCAGCCAGGATGCGCCCTTGCGGGATTCCCGCAAATAAATTAGGATTCCCGCACATTTCCAAACATGGCACGCCAAATCTGGCGCTTAAATATCATATTAGGCCCCCAAAAATCGATTTGTTCGTATACGACCGCGCCAAGGTGCAAAAGTGTATGGGACGAAACTGCATTGCGTACGAAAATTAATGGAACGAAATCGTGACTGGCTTAGTGTTTTTAACCCTGTAGTACTACATAAACTATAGAATGCGCAAAACCAGTCATAATTTTTTGGTACCGGTTCCTCGCCTCTAACATCAAACATTTGTAAATTGAGAAAAAGCTACAAAGAGCGGGTAATCTGTCAATAGTAACGTTTTCATGACGAACTACGAAACAACCGGCGGAAAAATTAAAAGGAAGAATAACCGACTTTTTCACACGTCCAAATGAAAGTGAAGAGGCAGGGCCATAAAATTCGGGAAAAATAGCAAAAGTAACAACATCACAAACTTTCGGTGGTTGAAGCCTGACTAATCTGGCGATGTATCAAAGGGACTAATGACAAAAAAAAAATAAAATTTCGAGCTGTTTGACTTCGGCACAGCTCCACAGAAATGGACGAACTTGAAAGGAAGGAAAATCTTTATTTCTTAAGGTATTTAAAAAATGTTATAGACATGTATTCAGTCTAATATTGAAAGAATACAACCCCCCAACCTACTCCCCCATTACTCAAGATGATTGGCCCCTGTTTAGGATTTCAGGGAGCCAGCTGGCCCCTTTTTTGTCAAAGCTGGCTGAAACACTGAATTCCTACTTTTGACGACCCTGAGAAAGAGGCCTGTAGAAAAGATTATGGGAAAAGGAGAAAATGCTGGTAACCAGCATTTTCTCCTTTTCCCACAATGTTTTCTAGCCTTTGTCGTTTGGTAATGAGTTAACTTCAGACTCAGACTAGTTGTTGACTATTAACAGGGAGCGTTGCTATCAAAGGGGAACAGAGGCTTGTATCCATCAAAATATTTCTGACTAAGTTATGCCTCTTTTCTAATTAAATATTTTTGAAAACTTTTATATTTGACAATATCTCTGATAATTACTGAAGATTTTTACTTTTAACTCTACCAGACAACAAAATCTTAGACTGATCCAAATTGAAAGCATCTGCATACAAAAAAATGAATTAAATAAAGAATTGAAATTGGTTTTAGGAAGAGAAGAAAACTTTGTCGGAAAAGGAGAAAATGCTGGTTACCAGCATTTTCTCCTTTTCCTACAATGTATTCAAAAGGCTTTTTTTTCTAAAGGTGGTTAAAAGCCAGGGTTGTGTGGTAAGAAGTTAAAAAAAGTTTAGGGAAAATATTGTTAAGCAAACCTTTTGCAGGCTTAACAACATTTTTTCTTGATAAGTTTGACAAAGTTTGAGCTGAAGCATGGATGAATGTCAGATTCTTTTTATTGCATGGTAGTTTTTCACAAAATACAGATCGAAAGATGCAAAGCTATCTATAGAGGCACCTGCAGTAATACCCATAAAATCAGTTCACTTCTAAGTAATGCAAAATGACGTCAGAAATAATGTCACACAATTGTCATATCAAACATGTACAAGGTAGTAAAATTATGAATAAGTATATTACACTTAGAACGAGAGAGATTATGTGATATAAGTGTTTAATATTGTCGAATCTCTATTTTCAGACTGATGAGAATAAGTCAGAGCAAGATATGGATAAAAAGTCGGTGGAAGATACGCAGAATGTGTTGGATATTGAAGATGAACTTCAGGATCTGGATGACACAGCAAACTTGTCTGTGGACGAGAAACAGATGGTTCTACAGGCCATACAGTTTAAAAGGTAAGAAGTGGGTACTGAAAAGTACTGAGACCTAAGGAGTGTTTTGTACAAATGGCTTTTATTTTATTTTGCCTATTTCTTCTTTCATTAGGTTAACCCTGCTGATGATTCTGGTTGAACATCATAACATTTTCCAAATTATCATGGTTGGAGATCATTAAACCCTTGCCACAATGGTTTAAGGGCATGTAACTGTTTCCTAAATTATGTACTCTTCCGAATGTGAAATATCTTCAGAGGACAATTTCAAAATTTGTACAATTGAGCATAAATACTACAATAGGATAGAAAACATTGCATGAAACGGAGAAAATTACAATCATTTTCTCCAATACCACAATGTTTTCAAAAGTCTTCCTGTCAAGGGTTGTTAGAACTTGGGACTGTGTGGTAAAGGATTAACCCTTTACCAAACAATTCCTGGTTTTTATGACCCTGAGATAGAAGCCTTTTGAAAACATTGTGGGAAAAGGAGAAAATGCTGGTAACCAGCATTTTCTCCTTTTCCAAAAATGTTTTCTATCCTGGAGGAAACAAATTTCAATTCCAAAGTAAAGTTCATTTTGTTGTCTGCAACTGCTTTCAGTTTGGACCAGGCTAGAATTTTGTCGTTTGGTAATGGATAAATGTTTTGTAAATGTTTTATTAATGTGCTTCCAAGTCAGCTGTAAAAAAGTTGATAACAAAGAGGATATGAAACCAAAGGTTGTTGATAAAAATCCTAGATCGTCCATATTCTCTCCAGAGACTGATGATAGCAATTGCAAAGTCATTCATTCTTCTAGAACATTCAGTCAGTGTTTGGATAGTAGCCAGGAGCTGTGGAAAGGATTATGTGCAAAGCACTGGTATAAGAAACTCTAGGGACGATAAACAGTCAGTTGCTTCAGCAAGATTACTGAAATAATGTTGAAAATGATTTTAAACCTAAACTTCCGTTAACAAGTATAAAAGTTATGTTTGTATGACAAGTAACTTGTCAAACATGTTCTTTAATAGAGTTTTCAAATCTTTCCAGGAAAAGAATATTACAAACTTTAATGACCGCCCCTCACTGCTCCACAGAACTTGTCAACGAGTTGAACAACTGTGAAATGGAGATTGTGATAATAAAACAGCAGTCCAGTGAAGACAAAGCAGAAAGTATGTACAGAAAAGCAGACGTGAAGGATCTTGCATGTGTTGCCTTTTGTGATATATAGAGGATATTTGGGTTTTCTTTTGGGTGAAAGATCACAATTCACTTCATTAAGTGAACATCATCCATAATATTTTCACTTATTGCTGTGCCACTCCTGAAAATATTATCAGTGGTGTCCAAGAAATGAAATAAATTCTGACTATTCACCGGAAAAAAAAAAGTAAATATTCTATTTATTTAATGCTTCTTACCTCTTTTTTGTTGGGACTTTTATCACAATCTAGTACAGTTTTTTTGGTAATTCCCGTGGCATACCCTTCCACATAAGAATTTGTTACATTATTGTTACAGGAGATCACTCCTCCCATACCGCATAGCTTTTTCTCCATATAAAATCAGTATTTAGCTACTTTGTTAGGGAGAATTCTGTTTGGCCTAGTGGTAAGGATATTAACCTTTTAACCCTTTACCCCATCATGGCATTTCTATGGTATCTCTAATTGACCCTAAATAACAGCACGGATGAAGCCGTTTCTTATGTGTATATGGCACCTTTTAATAGTGTAGAAAACATTGTGGCAAAAGGTGAAATTGCTTGTCACGAGCAATTTCACCTTTTGCAACAATGTTTTCCAAAGGCTCCTACAAGCAATGCATAGAAATGAGTATGTATGGAGTAAAGGGTTAAATCTCAGAAGTCAAGGATGTACTCTGCACATATTCAGTAGCAGCCTAGTTGTTTGTACAAATTCAAGTTGGAAAATGAGTCTGTTAGCAGATTTAAGTACTAAGAAGACAAGTTATTTGTGAATCAGTGTCCAAGGGGTAATGAGTTGAGAATCGTTTTACCTTTTGCTTGCTTCACAGAGAAAACGCAGTCATCAAATAAAAAAATTGAAACTATCCACATCTCTGATGATGATGTCATCAAGCCTGCTGGTACTCAGCTTCCTGTTCAGAATCCAAAAGTTGTTGCCCAGCCTGAAGCTGACATAGATAAAAGTGCAGAGAACCAGAGAGTGATTCAAAATATCTTGAATTCAACCACCAAGGTACTCCTACTTATTAGCTATTTGCCTATGACAAAATTTTAGATTTGTCAAAATTAAAAGCATTCGAAGGCAACAAAATAAACAAATTGAAATTCAGAAATTGAAACTTGACCTTATAAGAGTAGGAAACATTGTGGAAAAAGGAGAAAATGCTGTTTGGTAAAGGGTTAAACACTTCAGTCAAAAGGTTTTTGACTTGGCCGTACTAAAAATGTTTGACAGAGGTGACTTGTTATAACTCGTTACCGAACGGCAATATTTTAGGCATGTCCAAATTAACTCTTTACCATACAACAAAATTTTGGATTTGTCCAAATTGAAAGCATTTGCAGACTACAAAATAAAAGTGAATCAAAAATTGAAAATTGATTTGGAAAGGGTAGAAAACATTGTGGGAAAAGGAGAAAATGCTGGTTACCAGCATTTTCTCCTTTTCCCACAATGTTTTCAAAGGCTTTCTTTCTCAGGGTCGTTAAAAGTAGGGATTGTGTGGTAAAGAGTTAAAAGCATTTGCAGACAACAAAATAAAAGTGACGGAAAAGTTGAAAATTGTTTTGTGAAGGGTAGAAAACATTGTGGGAAAAGAAGAAAATGCTGGCTACCAGCATTTTGTCCTTTTCTCACAATGTTTGCTAAAGGCTTCTTTCTCAGGGTCATCAAAAGTAGGGATTGTGTGGTAATGGGTTAATGAAATCAGCCTATGAACGATAAGAAGACATGATGAAGAAAAATGACACAGTAGTTGTTACGTTATCCAAACTGTTTTTTGAAACCTTCTCCTCTATGGTCCTAAACTCTTTACCAAATGACAAAATATTAGACTAGTACAAATTGAAAGCATTTGCAGACAACATATAAGATACAACTCAAAAAATGCTTTATGTCTTTGATAAAGTAAAAACATTACAGGAAAAGGGGAAAATGCTGGCTACCTCAATGTTTTCAAAGGGATTCTCTTGTAAGGTGGTTAAAAGTCAGGATTATAATTATAGTAAAGAAATAAAACATGGGTTTATTTGGTGAAATGGTTGAACCTTTAGGCTTCTGATCTCTCCTGGTTATATATTTGGCCGAGACTGTAAGTTACCAAAGAACTACACTGTAAATGTGCTGGAAGCCTAGAATTGAATCTTACTCTGGCAAAAGGAAATTTTAACTCTTTACCAAAAATCAAAATTTTAGATACATCCAAGTTGAGAGGGTTTGCAGATGACAAAATGACACAACATAAACTTGACTCAAAAATTGAAAATGTGGCATTGGAAGGATAGAAAACATTGTAGGAAAAGGAGAAAATGCTGGTTACCATACCTACAATGTTTTCAGGGTCCGTATTCACAAACCATTCTTAAGAAGGTTCTTTGTCCTAATCTTCAAGATCTTTGGGCTGTGAAAGTAACATAACTTCTGATTGGCTAAACCATTTGGTTTAGCCAATCAGAAATTATGTCACTTTCACAATGACAAGTTCTGAAGAAAAAGACTTCGAATGTTCTTAAAGATGGTTGGTTAATATGGACCCAGTTCTAGACTTCTTCCTCGGTGTCGTTAAACCATGGATTGTTTGGTAAAGGGTTCAATATCTCTATAATGCTCTATACCAAGCAAGTCGTCACATTATTATGGATTTATAAAATCCAATTTGTCTCACGGCTGTCTCAATCCTACCGTAGAATGGTCCTTAGATGTGCAGAAAGTTGATTAATAGCAAAAAGTACCAACCTGGGTGGACACCCTTGATCTATGTCCTCATCAGAACATGGCTTATTCATTTTGAATCCAGAGTTCCCGAAACAGGGAACTGACTTCGAGATGTAGAAAATAGTTGTTTAACTCATTACCAAACGACAGTATTTTTAGGCTTGTCCAAATCGAAAGCATTTGTAGACGACTAAATAAAAGTGACTGAAAATTTTAAATTCCTTTTGTGAAGGATAAAACACATTGTGGGAAAAGGAGAAAATGCTGGTAACCAGCCTTTTCTCCTCTTCCCACAATGTTTTCTAAAGGCTTCTTTCTCAGTCGTCAAAAGTAGGGATTGTGTGGTAATGGGTTAACACTTTCCCGGATAAGCCCTGGTTTTATGGCTGTGAATTCAAAGGCATTTGAAAACATTGTGGAAAAAGGAGAAAATGCTCGTAACAAGCATTTTCTCCACTTTCCGCAATGTTTTCTTCCCTTACAAATAAAAACACTACCTTTTCAGCCACTGTAAATTTGTCGTCTGCAAATTTTTTCAATTTCAGTAGACCAAAATTACCTCATCTGGTAAAGAGTTAATAAACACAGGAATGCTCAGTGCATTCTGATCTTGATTTACTCTTTACCAAACGACAAATTTTTGGACTGTTTCAATTTGAAAGCATCGGCAGATGACAAAATTAAAGTGACTAAAATATTGAAGTTTGTTTTGGGAAGGGTAGATAACATTGTGGGAAAAGGAGAAAACGCTGGTTACCAGCATTTTCTCGTTTTCCCACAATGTTATCAAAAAGCTTCTTTCATGGGATCGTAAAAACCAGGGATTGTTTGGTAAAGGGTTAACTTTGCCAGCAAAAGCACCCAAAGTTTTGTATTCAAAGAAGTACCATTGTTGTAATGAATGAAATGTATTATTGCAGGATATATTCAGACTGTGCTTGTTCTATTTTCAGCCAATAGCTACTGCAAACATAGTCACCAAGGCCATATCCAGTATGACCCAAACTGGGACTGATTCTAGTGTTTCCAATTCAATACCCTATAACCTACAGAACAACATGGTGACACAGTCTCAAACAGGAAGTTACCATGGAATGATGGGAATGAATTGTTCTCAGCAACAACACCAAGGACTTCCAAACCCTCCAATATGGATGCAACAGCCTGGCATGATTCCAAACCCACGGATGGCTAATATGCCAAACTTTGGTGCTATGATGGGAACCAATGCAAATATAAATCCTGGAATGGTACCCTTTTTTCCGCAAGGCTTACCTCCACATATGAACCCCATGTTCCATGCTCAGTTACCATTTCCCTCCATTACTGGTAGTAACCTTTCTCAAGGACAAGGAAACATGAACCCAGTTGGTGGAACACCAGGTTTGGGGAGGGGCCAGCCTATGGGTATTTTACCAGGGCTCTTGCCTTTGTTTCAGAACTTAACTGTTGGAAGAGGTAGAGGGGAACAATAGGTAAACTGAGCATTGTTCTTCTTTGGTTATTAAAGAGGAGGTGCATCAGTGACTTTTGACTCCCTAATCCTTTGTCATAGATCTTGCCTATTTAGTTTATTCAGGTACTGGCACTAGAAAAAAAAAAGATCCAACTAATGGGATGTTTTTTTTCCCTCATTTCTTTAATGCACAAATTGCTGAAAAAGTAAACCCCGTCATAAAATCTCTTGTTAACCCATATAGTGCTGAATAAACCACTCAAACATTTTTATCTCAGAAATATGATCCAAATAATTGCAATTTTGTTGTTGCCTTTGTTTACAGTGCAACAGAAAAGCAGACAGTGTAGATCAAAGATCAGGCTGCATGTTATGTGCAACCTGATCTCCATCTACACTGGTTACAAAAGCCAACAATAATCATGAAAGGGTTTGTTTGTGAATTTAATTCACTTGTCTTATACGTAAATATTGTGAATGGCCAAATAGCCAGGTAATACTAGAAGGTTGTATGATGTTACTATATAGTACTCAGATATCAAGTTTGGTACCTGCTAAAAGGTGAAAAAAGTGAGAGTGCTGGCTTTTTGCATTGTTTTTCTTTTCCTTCTGTAATGTGTTCATATTTGTTTTTATTTGAAATTTTATATCACTGCCAAGTTTTAGTTTGTAAATAATAGAAAAGTTAGTCTTCTGTGTCTCAAATTTTTAATTCATGAAATTTGCACAGATGCAAATAATGTGATTATAGTGCTAAGATCTTTAGGCATAAAGTTATGCAATTATGATGTATAAATACAAATTATGGTTAAAAATGTGCTAGAACTAAAACTTTACCATACAATCCAGACTTTTAATAAACCTGAGGAAGAAGGCTTTTGAAAACATTGTGGGAAACAGAGAAAATGCTGGTAACCAGCATTTTCTCCTTTTTAACCACAATGTTTTCCACCCTATTGAGGACCAATTTTGTTGCTTTGATTGTGCTAACTTCACCATACAATCCTGACTTAATAAACTTGAAGAAGAAAGCTTTTAAAAACATTGTGGGGGAAAAGGAGAAAATGCTGGTAACCTGTTTCTAGTTTTCTGTCAGCAGAAGCTATCACTTTGGTGTAGTCTGAAATTTTGCTGTTTGGGAAAGGGTAGATAAAATTAACTGCAGATAATAAAGGAATGTATTAATTTGTAAAGCAGACCGGTTGTGATAAAAGTATGGATAGTATGTTTTCCAAGGTTTTCTGTGGAAAAATAGTTTTATATGATGTTTCCTGAGCCTTTGGGCTAAGCAGTGAAATAGCTACAGTACTTTAATATACTTAGAAAATTTATATTCCCAACTACTGGTCTTTCAAACCATTAGAAAAAATATTATGTAAATAGCTTTCTGTTTTTGAACATTCACTTTAATTAACCCTTTCCCAAACAATCCCTGGTTTTTACGGGTCAGGAATAGAAGCCTTTTGAAAACATTGTGGGAAAAGGAGAAAATGCTGGTAACCAGCATTTTCTCCTTTTCCCACAATGTTTTCTCCCCTATTACTAGTATATGATATAGAAAAGTCATTTTTTTAGCAACTATTGATTTTTCATTTGCAAAATGCTTTCAATTTGGTCTGGTCCAAAATTTGCTGTTTGGGAAAGGGTTAAACTCATTTCCAAAAGTCAAAACGCAGACTTGTCTACATTGAAAAGATTTGCAAAGACAATTTAACTCTTTACAAAATGACATTTTAGACTGGTCGAAATTGGAAGCACTTGCAGATGACTGCTTTCAAATTAATTCAGTAGAAAATCATGTTTCTTTTTCTTCCTCTGCCTCGCTTAACTCTTCTACAAATGACAAAATTTTAAACTAGTCCGAATTGAAAGCATTTGCAGATGACAAAATAAATGTCACTAAAGAATTGAATTTTGTTTTAGGATGGTTTTAAAAGTCAGGATTGTGTGGTAAAGGGTTAAGACAGGTTTCAAATACCCCAAAATGAACGTTGCAAATCAATTTGGTTTAGCCAGAGTGGAAACACAAAATGGTGCTTCAAATTTCCGATAACTAGCAGTATTATGTATGAAAGTGCTGTTTTTATCTTTAATGTTCATCATTATAGGGCCTTACTGAACAACAGGACATTTTTAGTTAAGAAATTAAATTTAGGACTAGTTTCAAATACCCAAAACTGAATGTAGCAAAACATTTGCTTTAGTCAGAATGAAGATGGAAACACAAAAGGGTGCTTAAAATTTCAGATATCTAGCAGTATTATAATATGAAAGGGCTGTGTTTATTTTTATTGTTCACCCTTAGAAGGTCTTACTGAACATAGGAATTTTTAGTCAAGAAATTAGACTTAACCCTTTCTCAAACAATCCCTGGTATTCACGACCCTGAGAAAGAAGCCTCCTGAAAACACTGTGGGAAAAGGAGAAAATGCTGGTAACCAGCATTTTCTCCTATTCGCACAATGTTTTCTTCCGTTCCCGTAACAAATTTCGCTTTTTGAGTCTTATTAATTTTTTGTCATCTGCAAGTGCTCCCAATTTGGACTAGTCTAGAATTATGTCGTTTGGTGGAGAGAAATGATAGCAAAATGCATTTTCATGTTAGCTTTTCACCCTTTCCCAAACGACAAATTTTAGACTCTTCCAAACTGAGAGAGTTCGCAGACAACAATTTCAAATTTGATGACAATGGTAGAAAGTTCTCCTAAAGGGTAGAAAACACTGTGGGAAAAGGAGAAATTGCTCATTATAAGCAATTTCTCCTTTTCCCACAGTGTTTTCAAAAGACTTGTACTGCAGACACATAAAAACCAGGTCTTGTTTGGGAAAGGGTTAATTAAAGTGGTTTATTTCTTTCCTTAACCTTTTACAGAACAATCCTGTGGTGAAGCTCATTACATGATAAAACTTTATACTCTAAAATAGAGATCATAATACACGTGTATGGACTACATAATTATGATCTTTGACCAAAATGAAAGCATTTGCAGACAACAAAATGAATGTTGCTTAACCCTATACCAAACAATCCCAGGTTTTTATGACCCTGAAATAGAAGCCTTTTGAAAACATTTTGGGAAAAGGAAAAATTGCTGGTTACCAGCATTTTCTCCTTTTCCCTCAATGTTTTCTACTCTGCTGGAAACAAATTCCAATTTTTAAGTTATGTTTATTTTGTCGTCTGCAAGTGCTTTGAATTTGGACCAGTCTAAAATTTTGTCATTTGGTAAAGGGTTAAGTGATTCCTGTCTCTGATAGAGTAGAAAACGTTTTGGGAAAAGGAAAAAATGCTCGTCATGAGTATTTTCTCCCGTTCTGATGAATTTTTCAAAAGGACTTTTCTCCAGAGTTATTAAAACTCAGGATTTTTCTGGTTAAGGGTTCACCATGAGGGTCCTGAAGGAGTCCTGTGCGACTCATTGGTAAAGTTTAGGACTGGTAACCTGGAGGTCTTGGATTCAAGCCATACTAAATCCACTATGGGTTTTATTGGGAAGATCCTTGGGCAAGACACTTCAGAGCCCCAGCCTAGTACAATGTACTTATAAAACCTGCGAAAATATGAATACGTGAGCTGTTGCCATGATGTAGCTGAAATAATGTTGAAAATGGCATAAACTACAATTCCATTTTGCTTTTGTATATATAGCCCTTTACCACGCAATCCCGAGTTTTAACTTGGATCTGCAAACATCTATTTGATGACAAAATTTTCCCTTTGCTATGTAGAAAATATTATGATAAAAGGAGAAACAGCTGGTTACCTACATTTTCTCCTTTTCCCAGAAAATTTATACCTCCGCAAAGCGAATATTTTCGGGGGTATACTAGAATCAGCCTGTCTGTCTGTCTGTGTGTTCGTCTGTGTACAACATAATTGCAACTGCCTGTTTCTGTCAAAGCGCTGGTGTGTATTAAGTCACATTCAATGACAGCTCTAGTTTCAAATGGCTTTATCCACAGGGTCATTAAAACTCAGGATTGTGTGGTCATGGGTTCATACCAAAAATGAAACCTTAAACATCTAAACTAAAATCATTTGTGTCACAGTTATGCCCCTCGTTATTTAGATATTTTCACCAAAAAAGCACCTGCGTGGGGTGCTTGTTTAATTTACAATAATTATTCTATTGTATGATACAGATTAAGTTATGCTGTGTCAAATGAGGGTTTAACCCATTACCACACAATCCCTACTTTTGACAACCCTGAGAAAGAAGCCTTTAGAAAACATTGTGGGAAAAGGAGAAAATGCTGGTAACCAGCATTTTTCTCTTTTTTCAACAATGTTTTCTACCCTTTACTAAACAAATTGCAAATTTTCAGTCAGTTTTACTTTGTCATCTTCAAATGCTTTCGATTTGAACAAGCCAAAGATTTGTCATTTGGTAATGAGTTAATACATCTCCATGATGCATTATCCCATATATAATTGTGGATTAACAGAATTGATTATAATAACCAACTTAATACTTTCACTTGGAAAGATTTTAGACCTATACAAATTGAAAGCTTTTGCAGATGAAAATTTCAGTGGCTTAAATTGAGCTGGTTAGATACTTTTTGCAGATGCATTAAGCCCCCTTTTCACAGCACATTGCAATTTCACAAACTGCCTTAGCCAAAAACTGAACATTTGTTTTTCTCAGGTTCATGCTTTTCCAATTTACTTTGTAATAGTTTGTATGGAAAAGGGTTGTTTTGTTGCTTTAACTCTTTACCACACAATCCCGACTTTAAACGACCCTGAGATAGAAGCCTTTTGAAAACATTGTGGGAAAAGGAGAAAATGCTGATAACCAGTATTTTCTCCTTTTCCCACAATGATTTCTAAACTCCCAAAATCAAAAATAAATTTTTGATTCACATTTATTTTGTTGTCAGCAAATGAAATTTTAGAATTATCCAAGTTTGCACACGACAAAATAAATGTGAGTGAAACATTGAAACTTGACTTTAGATGGGTAGAAAACATTGTGTGAAAAGGAGAAAATGCTGGTTACCAGCATTTTCTCCTTTCCTCATAATGTTTCCTCGTAGTTGTTAAAAGTCGGGATTGTGTGGTAAAGAGTTAATTTCTTAATACTAGTAATAATTTTTGTTTCATTTATCATGTTGAAACCACATTCTGTATGTTGTTGCATTTATTTTTTGTTTTAAATCCATAAGAGGTTTTCACTATTTTAACATAAACATTTGTACAGTACAGTTAACTGTTACTTAATTTTTGGTTCTTTTCATAAACAATGTTTTGTACAATACAGTTATATGTGTTTTGGGTTGTTTTATGAACAACCTTGAAATATCACACATGTCGTAATTTGCCAAGTTTCCTTGCATTTCTGAATTATTGTTAGAAATTTTGACCCGATACAAAACAATCCAACATACATGTATGTGCAGTTCTAAGAAAGAGGCATTTTGAAAACATGGCAGGAAAAGGAGACAAGAAAATGTGAACGGACGACGGACGCCGACGGACGGTGAGTAATCACAATAGCTCACTCTGAGCACTTCGTGCTCAGGTGAGCTAAAAATACTGAGCAGCATTTTCACCATTTTCCAACAATTTTTCCTACCCGATCAATTGGACAGATGCTCCGACTTTGATAGTTAAAAACTTTCCAGCTGGGTAAAGCTTAATATTTTGTGTGTAAATGCCTTCAATTTTGACAAGTCTAAAGTTTTGTCATTTGATTGATGCATGGAGACCTAACTTTGTTTTTTTCCAAAAGTTTTATACTTGTATTGTTGAATATCACAAACTAACTCAAGAATATCGAGGGACTCTGTGGAAAATTATGAACCAGCAATGTTTCAGTCTATCACAAAATCTTTGCAGTTGGTAGTCTTACAACTTAATCTTGGTTCCTGGCGTAACTCTGTAATTCTGGCGGCCTCAACCAAATAGGTCAAAATCATCTCTCTGAAAGTACAAAAGAGAGACACCATGAAAATGTATATCCTGCTGTCTCCCTCTCTAGCACCGCCCCCCCCCCCCCCCTCCCCAGTAGCAATGTTCCCACAATTGCCCCAGATTGTAAAGATTTGTGCCATTAACTCTTTACCCGATGAAAAAATTCTGGCCTTGTTAATTTAAATGCGACACAAATAATGGAATTTGATCTTGATAGGATAGAAAACATTGTGGGAAAAGGAGAAAATGCTGGTAACCTGCATTTTCTCCTTTTCCCACGATGTTTTCAATAGGCTGTTAAAAGTCGACATTGTGTTGTAAACAGTTAATTCGGAATTCTTAAGGTTCAAATTATTAAACAACATACAATATTAGATTACAAATGAACACTTTTTGAAATTCTCATTCTGAAGCCCACCCAGGTAGCTGAATGGGTAGTGTATCCGACTTGTGACCTTGTGGTTGCAAGTTTGATACCTTTTTGAGGCAAACTTTCTTTCCAGTGATTTTTTTCCTCCCACCTCTGATGCATGTGACAAAGTCGACAATGACCAGGAGAGAAAGTTGCTTTAGTACTAGTGTGAGAAAGTCAGGAAATATATGCATAGATGCACTGACCCCTGGGATATGATCTTAGCTGTTAAAACAGCTTTTAACTCCAGTTCAATTGATTTCATTGTGAAATTTGATCAAAATTTTGAAATGTTGTACAACTTACAATATCATTATAATCCAGTACATGTTTTCTGATGGCAGAGGTGTCTGTCCAGGTGATGAAATCTTCCATATTTCTGGATTGGGAAAAGATATTGTCAAATTAACCCTTTTCCAAACAAGCCCTGGGCCCGGTTTCACGAAAAAACTTAAGTCCGTACTCAACTCAACTGAGTTTACAGGCTTAAGTTCGTTAATTTGCTGAGTTGAGTCTGAAACGTTGAGTGCGTTTCACGAACGCGTTCTCATCTGAGTCGCTCATTTCGATGATTTTTTAAACGTCTTAAGCGGTATTTTTGCTACTCTCCAATAGTCGAGGTAATAAACTGTAAAAGTTGGGGAACAACTGTCAATATCGCAGTCGTCTGCAATAAAATAAACCAATATTTTCGCATGAAAAACGTACATGTAGTTGTAAAAAACTATTTTACGGAATCAATCCGTGTATTCATGCATCGGTATGC
The DNA here is from genome assembly GCA_943736015.1 of Tridacna crocea. Lineage (NCBI taxonomy): Eukaryota > Metazoa > Mollusca > Bivalvia > Cardiida > Cardiidae > Tridacna > Tridacna crocea. Next base: position 70,318,691 of record OX031057.1, read on the forward strand.
ACTTCAGTGTCGTAAAAGAACTGCATCGCTGTGGTTCTAGTCAAAATTTATTGAAATTGTTTCATGTTTGAGGCCAAAAAACGAGGAAATAAAAAGGGATATCGTTGAGTGCTCTTACTCCAGGAGTGTCCTTGAACCGATGATATTTTTTGTTTACATTACATTTCGTAGAGCACATAGTTTGATGACGTCACACAGTATAAATTTGTGCTATTCACCCTTACCGATAATCGAATGTTTTATAGTTCTTTAATTTCAGACAAACTGACTTTTTAAAAATAATCAATCAATTAATTGATTTAAAAGAAATTGGCATCATTTTTCATAAATGTAAATCCAAATAATTGTCCTTCACAAAAAAATGCCAAGATCTACGACTTTATGCTTTAAATACCACTGAATGAACGGAATTAGGTCAAGCCAGGTTTACTCAAGAAGGCCGACGGCATGTCTAGTTATTTATGCACATTGAACAGGGAAATTGCTATCCAAGTGGTTTTTTGTGTGTGAAAGTCATCAGAATTTTTTTTTTTATGAGGGCAAGTAATTTCTAGCTCAAGTTCCTATCTAAATTCTTCATTGCATTATGTTGTTTCCTTATCATCACGGAAAACGAGCACTCGAGGCTATAGATCTACATGCAGGATTCGCACCGATTCACTTTATAATAGTGGGGACTATTCCACAAGAATTAATAGTATCTTGTTAAACTGACCACAATGCACTAAATACATAGGCGGGATGTCAAAGTTCCAGTGAGGTTCGCTGCCCGGGTAGCTCAGTGGTTAGCGTTTCTAACTCATGACCTGATGGTTGTGAGTTCGATATCACGTTGAAGCATACTTTCTTCCGCCGAATGTTCGCCTCTAACGCATGTGAGAACACGTTTAAGCCTTCAACGTTCAATTCACAGTTTAAACGACCCTTGGAAAAAAGCTATTGAAATCACGGTTGGAAAGGAAAAAATGCTGACGAGCAGTATTTTCTCCTTTTGTCTGAATGTTTTCTACGTAATTAAAAAGAGAAATTATCATTTTATCGACATATATTTTGTTATCTGTAGTTTTTTATGCTCTCAGTAAGGTCCGGCTAGGATTTTTTTGTTTGGTGATTTTTTTTTCAGTCTCGGGGGGAAAAAGGAAAATATCAATATGATTTCAAAAGCATCTAGATCTAATAATATTATTTACACAAAACAACAGTATAGATATAAGATCAGTCTGTATATTCTATGCAGTCTGAAGTTGATCCACACTATCTGTAAAAGGTAGTTTGATCCTCAGTTAATTGTCCATAAAACTGGAAATCTAGCTGACTGGACAAATGCAAGTAACTTACTCAAACATGGCATATACTTATAGCAGAGCAAAACATGATTCTTCAACAGCATCAAAAAATAATAAGATAACACCAAAAAATCATTTAGAAGCACAATCTCTTTTTGAAGCTAACAGCCTACCAGGCATAAAAATTGCAGTTGAAGAGGACTGACAATATAAATTTGGTGTGAGTCAGTGTCAAAAACAATAATATGAAGTTTATTTTTCTGTAACAAGTCATTACTAATGATTGTACACACAAAATGTTTGTAATAAACTTAGCAAATATCCAAATTGTCAAAATTGCATGCACTGAAATTTACAAATATCTTTAATGGTACCCCTAGATACAATTTAAACTTCTATCTAGGAAACACTGTTGATTGATATAAGGATTGAATGCGGTTTAACGCCACTTTCAATATTACTTCAGTCATATCACAGAGACAGCTCACATATTTGTGCAGTTCCTGTGTTTTACCAGTTCTGCGCTAGAGGTTTGGAGTGTCTTGCCCAAGGACACTCTCACGAAAAGAAAACAGTATTGGAAAAGGAAAAAATTCATGACTGGCATTTTCTTCTTTTCCAACAATATCTTTTAACCCATGAAAAAGAAAAATCATCATTTTATCACTAGTTAATTGGTTGTCTGCAAATTTTTTCACTGTTCCCATCTAAAGTTTTGTCCTTTGCTAAAGTGTTAAATCAAATGGATTTTGCCAGTCTGGAATAAAAAGGACAATAGCAATAACATTTCCAAGGTCTCTGCCATAAGACAAAAGAACACTATAGACCAAAGATCAGAGAGTATATTCTTTGCAATCTGATCTTGATCTACATTGTCAATGGGAGTCTGACTTGAGTTTATGGTCCTTTAAAAAAGGAATGTGTAGTTGAATGGACATTTGCACCTAAATTACTTTTTCACTTGCAGATTATTTGATAGAATATGGTGGTATGTTTTCCTATATTTAAGTGGTTTATATAGCTTGGATTTAAAAAAGAGCATTTATGGCACAAATGATATAATTGTTCAAGGATCTTTTACCACTTATGACTGGCAACTGACTAATACACAAAGTTCAATTGATTGAATGTAAATTCTGCAATGGCTGTCCATTTGAACTCCTCATGACACCATTTGAAGGACCAGTCTGAAGAAAAGTTGGTCTTGTACTGACCAGATATCATCATACTGTACTGTACTGTACTGCCATTGTTTTTACCTATTTAAAACAAGAAATTAAACGTTTAAAGGGTGAAAATTCATTGTTACCAAGCAACTCTGCTATAGCAATCCTAGGAGGGACTTTCTAAACATTGTGAGAAAAGAGGAAACTGCTGGTAACCAACATTTTCTTCATGACCCACAATATTCAATTCCTTCTAAGATTGTTTTTATCATTTGAGCCCCACTTTAATATGCTGTCTGAAAATCCTTTCAATCTGAACCAGTCCTAAAATTTTTATTTGGTATAGAGTTGAGTGATGGATGTTATCTCTAAATGGCAATTGCAGAGATCTATCCAGCTCACTTTAAAGAGTAAACTAGATGCTTTCTAACATGTGTGAAATTTTGCCTTTGTACACAAAAATCAGTCTGTATGCTCATGCAATCCTTCTCTAATCTGTCAAGTTTTAGTTTCAAACTTTTACTCCTTTGAGAAATTTATCACAGAAAAAGTCTACTGAAAGTTATAAATTGAAAATGATACAGAAAACTGTATAGATATGGCAGTCAAGGTTATGGATAATGCATTGGAATATCCTTTTAAAGTGTATTATGACTTCCACAGATTTCTGTTTTTAACTTAATTATGCAGTAACTTGAGATATTTACTAAGTCTGATACCTACTGGAAATGAACAAACAACAACCATGTCTTTCTCACAATGTTCACCTTTTCATTTCAACAAAGAATACTATAGCAGTATATCTTGGACAAGACACTACTAAAACCTGTTAAAACTCTCCACAATGAAGTACATTTTAATTTTTTTTCTGCTAACAGTAGATCTGTTCACCACAAGGTATTCAAAAAGGAATCACATTATGTTTTTATGCAGCACTATTTTCATAGGCTAAAAGCTCATGTTTGTAAATGAGAAATTATATAAATAATGTTGCAGGATAGTTGGAAAATTGCTTTAGGTCTGTAAAATAGCTGTTTCTCCATCACTTGCAATCATGTATAGAATTTGGTGCAAAAATATGTATGTGAAAGATAGAGCCTAATCATAAATCAAATGTTACCTGAAAAAGTCATCTGTACATGTTAAATCTGGGACAAAAGGGTGCCTTTCAATGTATATACATGTATTTGAAGATGATCTATGAGCAACTCCATTACTCAATTGATGACAGATACTTTTCCAGTATACCCAATTTCTTTTACCTCTCTCTCTGCTAGTGGGGACTGAAATAGCTGTTGGACACTACAGATCATGATCAGAGAGTGTAGTCTGCTACCCGATGCTAATATTTTACCAAAATTTACTGTCATACAGTACACTACTTATTCACTTTCAGACTATGAATTAAGTTGATATTATTTATTTCAAAAGAGTTCAAAGAAACATTTAATTTGCCAGACTTTTTAACAAGACATACCTGTCGTTTTCTTGTATGTTGATCTCTAGATCCTGCATCAGAAATGATGTGCAAGCTACCTACACCATCCCATTACTAATCACTTCACTGTCATCACTCTAATATGTGTTTATTTACCTAAGATGAGAGTAACAGAAAATAAAAGTTTTGTATTAAAATAAAAAACACTAAAAAACAAAATGAAAACAAGATGAAACCTATGTTGTTGGTGCTCATTGGAATTACCTATCGATATCTACCATACAGGTTTAAAAATTCCAATCACCATCTGATAATCAGAAATCAACCAGTTATCTGATCCTCTGTCAATTTAATTGAAAATGATTATTACGTCCTTTATGCCTGATGGTTTGCCATCGAGCTCCCAGCCCAAGTTAATTTGAAGCATAACCCTTTACCACACGACAAAATTTTAGACTGGTTCAAATTGAAAGCATTTGCAGACGACAAAACAAAAGTGACTGAAAAATTGAAATTTGTTCTGGGAAGGGTAGAAAACACTGTGGGAAAAGGAGAAAATGCTGGTTACCAGCATTTTCTCCTTTTCCTACAGTGTTTTCAAAAGACTTCTTTCTCAGGGGCGTCAAAAGTAGGGATTGTGTGGTAATGGGATAACTGAAGCCAGTTGATAATTGATAAATAGGCAAATTGTGATAACTTTTAACACCTAACATGTTCATCCTATTACACTTTCATTCAAGTTTTAGTCAAGAGGACAAGTCAAGAGATGCAAAACACAATTTCACTTCAATATTTGCCATTGTTTAACCAAAACCTTGGACCTTAAACAAAAATATAGACCAGCGCACATACATACAGATTTTGCTTTTCTGTTCCAAAATTTAAGATTGTTGCCATTACCTGAATTATCATCGGACTCCGCAGATCTTTATATCGTCGTGTGTCCTCATTCCGTGACTGTCCTTGAGCCGGTGCTGTTTGTGTACATCTCGTAAGCACATTTGATGACGTCACGCGGTATTTCTGCTCGTAACCCTTATCAATATTCGAACTTTTTACTCCCCGTGAATTTCAAAGACAAACACATCGTAACTGTCTTTAAAGTTGTATTTAGGAACGATTTCCGAGTTTAGGTTCGATTTCTCCAGGGGACGAATTCTCCAGCAGCTTAGAAGCTCCTACACAGAACATGGATCTCTGTCACGTATGTCGAACAGAGACGATCCTTGAAAAAATTCCTCCATGTGGCTTGAAATAGACAAATTCTGTCTCTAAATAGAAATTGTGTCGGTTTATATCGCTCTAGCGTAGACGTGTCCGCCATTTTTGAGTCGACAACAAGCAGCTTAAGCCAGGAAAGAGTAGACTTAAATTAACAGACTCAACTCAAGGTTTTGAGATCGTTACTGAGTCTGTTAGGTTCTTGAAACGCAACTTAAATAACGAACTCAATTTAAGTCAGAAACTGAGTCCGTTAGCAGATTTGAGCAAAATAACGGACTTAGGTTGTTTCGTGAAACCGGGCCCTGGTCTTTACATGTCTGCAGTGAAAGTCTTTTGAAAACATGGTGGGAAAAGGAGAAATTGCTCAGAACGAGCAATTTCTCCTTTTCCCCACAGTGTTTTCTACTCTTCATGAGGACTTTCTGCCATTTTCTCCAAATCTAAAATTGTCGTGTAACGGTAAGCATCAAAGAACAATATTGAGTTTTAAAGACCCTAGGAAAGAAAACTCTAGAAAACATTGAGAAAATGCTGTTTAACAGCTTTTTCTCCATTTCTCATAATGTTTTCTACCTTTTCAAAGAAACTTTCTTGTATTTGAGCAGTTGTTGAATTGTCACATGAAAGTGCTTTCAGACTGGACATGTCTAGAATTTTGTTGTCATGCAAAGAGTGAGCTCTTAACTCTTTATCACACAATCCTGACTTTTAACGATCCTGAGAAAGAGGCCTTCTGAAAACATTGTGGGAAAAGGAGAAAATGCTGGTAACCAGCATTTTCTCCCTTTCCCACAATGTTTTCTACCTTTCCCAAAACAAGTTTCAATTTTTCAGTCGCCCCTATTTTGTCGTCTGCAAATGCTCTCAATTTGGACCAGTCTATAATTTTGTTGTTTGGTAAAGAGTTAAACAACTAAACAAGAATTGCAGACAACAAATTCAGTGTTGCCTAAATGATGGCATCTGCCTTAGAGATTGTAAAAAATATTCTAGGAAAATCAGAAAATGCTGGTTACTAGCATTTTTACCTTTTCCAAAAGCTTTGTTTTCAAAAGCCGTCTTAGTTGCCATAAAACATCGTTGATCGACTCAGTTGATTAAGTCACACTCTCCTAACCTAATTATATGCATCATTTCAATTGGTTTGGATATCACCAAATATTACTGGTAGATTTTCCATTATTATGTTCTTTAAACCAATAATTCATACAAATATTACAAACATATACTAGCCCACATAGCTCAGTTGGTAAAATGTGGGACTTGTGAATGTGATGTTTCAGGTCACTTGTGGGTGTGAGATCAATTCCTATGGCTGGCCATCTAAAATTAGTCTTTTGGATGGGATGTTAAACCGAGGTACCGTGTATCTGTACTGACCTCAAGTAAAGTTAACTCATTACCAAACAGCAATATTTTAGGCTTGTCCAAATCGAAAGCATTTGCAGAAGATAAAATAAAAGTGACTAAAAACTTGGAATTTATTTTGTGAAGGGTAGGAAACATTGTGGGAAAAGGAGAAAATGCTGGTTACTAGCATTTTCTCCTTTTCCCACAATGTTTACTAAAGGCTTCTTTCTTAGGGTCGTCAAAAGTAGGGATTGTGTGGTGATGGGTTAAGACAGAAACTTATATTTCTACATACCTTGTAACTAAAAAAGCTGGATCTTTAACTACATCAGGTCCCACCCTAACATCTGTAGCAAGAGTTAAGATCTAATAAAATCAAACTTGGCCTTGCTCTAAACTCTTTCCATATCAAATACAACACCAGACGCTTTCAAGGACAGTGTGGATCAAGATCAGGCTGCACAGAATGTGCACTCTGATCTCCAATTGTTATGGGGATCACTCCTTCCTTACTGCATAGCTTTACCATATAAAGTGAATACCTGACAACTGTGTCAGAGAGAATTTGCTTTGGCTCAGTGGTTATGGTATTGGTCTTGACAAACAAGGATATTTGTCTATTCAAGGGTTCAAATCCCTCTAGATGCGGTTTGTATTTGAGCTATGCACTTATTTGTTTCTTTGTTACAGACTTTGTTCGTAAGATGGGGACTCGTCCAGGATTGGCCATTGAGCCATTAATCCCATTTGTTGTCCAAAGACGGACTTTCTGGCTACATTACAGCTTTGACTCATCAATAAATGATGACTTTAAGAGGGGGTGTGTTATGGGAGATCAGTGCGTCCTTACTGCAAAGCTTTCCCATATAAAATTAATACCTGACAACTGTGTCAGAGAGAATTCACTTCATCTCAGTGGTTATGGTATTGGTCTTTTAAACCTTGAAACCTTGAAAAACAATTTTGAATCCCGCGAGATGGGGTTTGTATTTCAGCTATGCATTTATTTGTTTCTTTGCTACAGACTTTGTTCGTAAGACATTTACACTGTCAAGTGCTGTATTCTAGATTATGATTGAAATATCTGTTGATCTTGCAGAGGAAATGTTTTTTTTGGCCTTTGAGAAAATGCAATGTATCAACCCACTACCACACAATCCCTACTTTTGACGCCTCTGAGAAAGAAGCCTTTTGAAAACACTGTGGGAAAAGGAGAAAATGCTGGTAACCAGCATTTTCTCCTTTTCCCACAGTGTTTTCTACCCTTCCCAGAACAAATTTCAATTTTATTTTGTCGCCTGCTGCAAATGCTTTCAATTTGGACCAGTCTAAATTTTTCTTGTGTGGTAATGGGTTAATTTAGTACTGAAAGAGTTTACCTGCTTGCCACATAACAAAATTTTAGATTGATTCATATTGGAAGCATTTCCAAAAGCATGTGGCATGTGCAATGAGTCTGTGAAAGAAAACATTGTGGGATTTGTCTGTAAATGAAAAGATTGTGGGAAAAGGAGAAAATGCTGGTTACCAGTATTTTCTCCTTATCCCACAATGTTTACAAAAGCTTTCTTTCTCAGGGTCGTTAAAACTCGAGATTGTGTGATAAATTTTTGCAACACTGAGGAAAAAGCATCTCTGAAACCTTTGTGCGAAAGCATTTTTCTTTAGGATAATCCAAGAATGGAAACAGATGGTTAAGGGTTAACTCTTTACCACACAATCCTGACTTTTAACGACCCTGAAAGCTGGAAGGCTTTTGAAAACATTGTGGGAATAGGAGAAAATGCTGGTAACCAGCATTTTCTCCTTTTCCCACAATGTTTTCTACCTTTTTTTAAAGACATAAATCAACATTTCAGCTATTTTATTTGTCATCTGTAAATGCTTTCAATTTGGTCTAGTTAAAATTTTGTCGCTTGGTAAAGAGTTAAAGGTCAGGTATAAACACAGAAAGGATACGTCCTTGTTCAATAAATGTTGTAGCCGCCTTCAAGTTCTCCGCCATGTTGCTTTTAACCATTAACACTGGTAGCCTTCGCCTGAAAGTAAATCGTTTTTAAAATGTAGCAGCTATGCTCTGTGAAAAGGGGGCCTTTCCGTTTACAAATGACAAAATTTTGGACTTGTCCAAATTGGTTACATTTGAAGACTACAAATTAAATGTCATTCAAATAACCCTTTACCCCATAAGGCATTTCTATCTTTAATTGACCCTAAATAACAGCAAGGATGAAGCTGTTTCTTATATGTATATGACACCTTTTAATAGTGTAGAAAACATTGTGACAAAAGGTGAAATTGCTCATCACGAGCAATTTCACCATTTGCTACAATGTTTTCCAAACACTCCTTCAAGCAATGCGTAGAAATTAGTATCTATGGAGTAAAGGGATAAAAGATTTACTCTCTGAAAGGAAAGAAAACAGTGAACAAGAGCTTCGCAAAGTGGTGCATATAGGTCCAAAGAGACTTGTCAGGGAATTGGCATGAAATATAGAACACCTGCACCTCTCTAAATTTTAACAAGAGCGGCAAATTGTCGCAAGATACGCCCGTCTTACCCCAAGTTGTAAAGCTGGGGCATGCACCAGACAAAATTCAAGTATGAAAAACAACAAAGGGCAATAACTCAAAAATTAAGCAAGCAAGAGTTGTGATTTCGGTGCACTGCACTCCCCCTTGATGAGATCTATCCACCAATGAAATTTCATAACCCTAGCTAGTATAGTTTTAGAGATATGCTTCGGACAAAAATCAAGTATGAAAAACAACAAAGGGCAATAACTCAAAAATTAAGCAAGCAAGAGTTATGATTCCTGTGCACTGCACTCCGCCTCGGTGAGATCTATCCACCCATGAAATTTCATAACCCTAGCTAGTATAGTTTTGGAGATATTCACTGGACAAAATTCAAGTATAAAAAATGACAAAGGGCAATAACTGAAAAATTAAGAAAGCAAGAGTTATGATTCTTGTGCACTGCACTCCCCCTCAGTGAGATCTATCCACCCATGAAATTTCATAACCCTAGCTAGTATAGTTTTGGAGATATGCTCCGGACAAAATTCAAGTATGAAAAACAACAAAGGGCAATAACTCAAAAATTAAGCGAGCAAGAATTGTGATTTGTGTGCACTGCACCCCCCATTCATGAGATCTATCCACCCATGAAATTTCATAACCCTAGGTAGTATAGTATTGGTGATATGCTTCGGACAAAAATCAAGTATGAAAAACGACAAAGGGCAATAACTCAAAAATTAAGCAAGCAAGAGTTATGATTCCTGTGCACTGCACCCAGCCTCGGTGAGATCTATCCACCCATGAAATTTCATAACCCTAGGTAGTATAGTTTTGGAGATATTCACCGGACAAAATTCAAGTATAAAAAACGACAAAGGGCAATAACTCAAAAATTAAGCAAGCAAGAGTTATGATTCTTGTGCACTGCACTCCCCCTCAGTGAGATCTATCCACCCATGAAATTTCATAACCCTAGCTAGTATAGTTTTGGAGATATGCTCCGGACAAAATTCAAGTATGAAAAACAACAAAGGGCAATAACTCAAAAATTAAGCAAGCAAGAGTTATGATTCTTGTGCACTGCACTCCCCCTGAATGAGATCTATCCACCCATGAAATTTCATAACCCTAGCTAGTATAGTTTTGGAGATATGCTCCGGACAAAATTCAAGTATGAAAAACAACAAAGGGCAATAACTCAAAAATTAAGCAAGCAAGAGTTGTGATTCTTGTGCACTGCACTCCCCCTCGATGAGATCTATCCACCCATGAAATTTCATAACCCTAGCTAGTATAGTTTTGGAGATATGCTCCGGACAAAATTCAAGTATGAAAAACAACAAAGGGCAATAACTCAAAAATTAAGCGAGCAAGAGTTATGATTCCTGTGCACTGCACTCCGCCTCGATGAGATCTATCCACCCATGAAATTTCATAACCCTAGCTTGTATAGTTTTGGAGATATGCTCCGGACAAAGAACTGGACGCCGCCCGCCCGCCCGCCCGCCCGCCACGGGTGATCCCATAATACGTCCCGTCTTCGACGGGCGTATAAAAATCACATGCACAACTAGATATCAGGGCCATGACTTAGGATGACCCTTCGGGGGTTTTAAAAGGAGACAATGCTGGTAAGATCATTTATCCTTTTTCTACAATGTTTTCAAAATGCTTCTTTCTCAGGATTATTAAAACTTAAGATTGTGTGGTGAAGTATTCCCTGTGTTTTCATACATGTCACATTTTATTTTTGTCATTTTATCCTTTTTCCACCCTCGTTCTCAACATTTTTAGTGATAAAGGCAATTGTGTCCCCCAGGTTTTCATTCGTCCTTTGAATAGGCTTTATAATTTGATGGGTCTAAAAATTTGCTGTTTTGTAAAGAGTTAAACCTTTACCACACAATCCGTGGTTTTAACGACCCTAAGATAGAAGCCTTCTGATAACATTGTGGGAACAGGAGAAAATGCTGGTAACCTGCATTTTCTCCTTTTCCCACAATGTTTTCTACCCTGCTAGAAACAAATTTCAATTTTTGAGTTTATATGTTTCTTTTGGCATCTGCAAGTGCTTTCAATTTGGACCAGTCTAAAATTTTGTCGCTGGGTAAAGAGTTAACCCTTTACTCCATAGATACTCATTTCTACACATTGATTGTGGGAGCCTTTGGAAAACATAATGGCAAAAGGTGAAATTGCTCGTGACGAGCAATTTCACCTTTTGCCACAATGTTTTCTATGTTATCAAAAGGTGTCACATACACATAGGAAACAGCTTCATCCATGCTGTTATTTAGGGTCAATTAGAGATACCATAGAAATGCTTAATGGGGTAAAGGGTTAAAATGATAAACCATACAAACCTGCAGAACGATGATGCACTGATATCATCTGCCAGAGCTAGGGAGGATTTTGTCGTGATTAGTCCTAAATTGTACCTGAAATGAGAGAAAAAAGGGAAATATGCTTGCAGCAAACTTTGTAAAAGGCTAGATACCCTTTTGCCACATTGTTTTTATATGTTTAACTCTGCCAAACAATAAAATTGTAGACTTGTCCAAATTGAAAGCATTCGCAGACGACAAAGGTGGCTCAAAAATTGAAATTTGTTTTAGGAAGGGTAGAATACATTGTGGGAAAAGGAGAAAAAGCCGTTTACCAGCATTTTCTCCTTTCCTACAATGTTTTCTAAAGGCTCCTTTCTCAGGGTCGTTAAAAATAGGGATTGTGTAGTAAAGGGCTAAATATGTGACCCATCACTCAAACAGGGACCTTCTGGGAACTGGGAAAAGTGTCAGTTCTGGTCCGACTGTGTGAATTGCGCAGGCTAATCGGGGTTGACACTTCGCTTTAATGACATTTTCTGTACGAAAAGTGGTCATTGGACCTTGTTATACAATCGTTTTTGAATTATCAACTTAAACTGGCCTGCACTGTTGTTGTTCTGTTTGATGAACAGAATTCCCAGATGGTCCTTTTTTGCAGGATGGGTCACATTATCCCTTTACCCCATAAGTCATTTCTATAGTATCTGTAATTGACCCTAAATAACAGCAAGGATGACACTGTTTCTTATGTGTATATGACACCTTTTGATAGTGTAGAAAACATTGTGGCAAAAGGTGAAATTGCTCGTTACGAGCAATTTCACCTTTTGCCACAATGTTTTCCAAAGGCTCCCACAAGCAATGCGTAGAAATGAGTATCTATGGAGTAAAAGGTTAAGTATGTTTACATGTATTTAATTTCAGTTTCGACATATCTTTAAGCATTTACCACACAACCCTGACTTTCGACTACCCCAAGAAAAAGACCTTATGAAAACATCATAGGAAAAGAAGAAAATGCTGGTAACCAGCATTTTCTCCTTTTCCCACGATGTTTTCTTCCCTTTGCTAACCAAATTTCAATTTTTTTCGGTCACAGTTATTTTGTTGTCTGCAACACCTTATTTGTTGCAATTGGTAAAGGGTTTATACATGGGAAAAGGGACAACCTGGGAAATCCGTACATCAATTAGGTGAATTTTTCAGTCACTTTCTTCTGTTTGTTTAAAAAGCTGTCAATTTGGACTGGTCCACAATTTTGTAATTTGGTAAAGAGTTAACCCTTTACTCCATAGATACTCATTTCTACGCACTGCTTGTAGGAGCATTTATAAAACATTATGGCAAAAGGTGAAACTGCTCGTGACGAGCAATTTCACCTTTTGTCACAATGTTTTCTATTCTATCAAAAGGTGTCATATACACATAAGAAACAGCTTCATCCTTGCTGCTATTTACGGTCAATTAGAGATACCATAGAAATCCCTTATGGGGTAAAGGGTTAACCCTTTACTACACAGTCCAGAGGTCTGATGACCTTTGGAAAGGAGGCTTGTAAAGTACTGTGCTAAACATCGCTCTCTCTCTTTTTCCCACAAAGTTTTGTACACTTTCAAAAACAAATTTCAGATTTTTCAGTCAGATTTATTGTGTTGTCTACAAATACTTTCAATTTGGAGTACGGTTGTCTAAAATTGTGTGGTTTGGCCGAGATTTAGCAAGGAAAATTGGTGTTTGTCACAAAACTAGACTAAAAACTGTTGGATGTGACTTCAATGTGAAAATTAGGGGGTCATTTTCACGCAATTTTTCCACAGGATGTTAGCAATTTGCATGTCACCATCGTGTTGATGGACTGTTAAGTCCCCTTAACTCTTTACCACACAACAAAATTTTAGACTGGTTCAAATTGAAAGCATTTGCAGACGACAAAATAAAGGTGACTGAAAAATTGACATTTGTTCTGGGAAGGGTAGAAAACACTGTGGGAAAAGGAGAAAATGCTGGTTAACAGCATTTTCTCCTTTTCTCACAGTGTTTTCAAAAGGCTTCTTTCTCAGCGGCGTCAAAAGTAGGGGATTGTGTGGTAATGGGTTAACCGAATAATCCCAACTTGAAACGAACCTGAAGAAGAAAATTTTTTAAAACATGGTGGGAAAAGGAAAAAATACTTGTTAACAGCATTACTGCCTTTTCTCACAATGTTTTCTACCTCATCAAAGACAAATCAACATATAAGCTGGATTTTTTTTTTTTTATCAGCAAATGTTTTTTTTTAAATTTGGTTAATTCTCAGCAAAATTTTAGACTGGCCTAAATTGCAAGCACTTGCATATGACAAAATATATGTAACTTAAACTTTGAAACTTGTTTCTAGCAGGGTAGAAAACATTGTGGGAAAAGGAGAAAATGCTGGTTACCAGCATTTTCTCCTTTTCCCACTATCTTTTCAAAAGGCTTCTATCTGAGGATGGTAAAAACCAGGGATTGTTTGGTAAAGGGTAAAAACATTGTTGGAAAAAGGAGGAAATGCTCCTTTTCCAACAATGTTTTCTACTCTTCTAAGATCAAGTTTCAATGTTTGAGCCACGTTTACTTTGTCATCTGCATATGCTTTCAATTTGGAAGGGTCTAAAATTTTGTTGTTTGGTAAAGGGAAAATTTGCTGTTTGCACATACTTTCAATTCAGACTATTCTAAAGTTTAACCATCTGGTAGGCTTAACCCTTTACTCCACAGATACTCATTTCTACACATTGCTTGTAGGAGCCTTTGGAAAACATTGTGGCAAAAGGTGAAATTGCTCGTGACGAGCAATTTCACCTTTTGCCACTATGTTTTCTATGATATCAAAAGGTTGCATTTACACATAAGAAACAGCTTCATCCTTGCTGTTATTTTGGGTCAATTAGAGATACCATAGAAATGCCTTATGGGGTAAAGGGTTAAAAGCATTTGCCGTTGAGAAATTCACTATTCCAAATCTAATATGATTTCTCTTTGAAAGAATAGAAAACATTGTGGAAAAAGGAGAAAATGCTGGTTTACCACATTCAAAAACAACTAGCATTTTCTCCTTTTTCCAGAATGTTTTCAATAGCTTTGTTCTTTTGGATGATTTAAACATGTCACTGTTTGGTTAAGTTTAAAACCGATGTTTTCAAACAAACACCATTTTTTTTTCCATGAATTAGCAACTCAAGTGCACAAGTATTTAATCTCCAATCTATCAAACGGAGAAAACACATTAATCGAATTTGACATTCATGGAAGGGAAAGCAAACGCAGGTTTGTCCGCAGATCACATGCAGTGCATATCAATGAATAAATTTATAAAACTCTCAAGACCGTACTGTCATGATGAATAGGGCATGCTTAATTCTTTATCAAACGACAAAATTTTGGACAAGTCCAAATTGAAAGCATTTGCAAACGACGAAATTAATGTGCATAAAAAAATGAAATTTAATTTGGAGAGGATAGTAAACATTGCGGAAAAAGGAGAAAATGCTGGTTACCAGCATTTTCTCCTTTTCCCACAATGTTTTCAAAAGGCTTTTTTCTCACAGTGGTGTTAAACGTCCGGATCATGTGGTAAAGGGTTAACTCTTTTATCACAAAATAAAATTGAGCCATGCTCTTGCAACAGGGGGCTTATTGCATCTCAATAACGCATTATACCAAGAAAGTCATTACAAATTACGGATCCATAAAATATGTTTTGTGTCACAAACAAATCACAAAGAAGACTGGTCCTTTAACATGTAGTAGAATGATCAATAGCAAAAACTTTTGGCCCATGTCAGCTCGTGGAGGCTGGTTTGGGTTGATACTTTTTGCAAGTGCATTATCCCACCACACAATGAATCACAATCCTTCTAATTGGACAATTGAAAACAATGTGGGAAAAGGAGAAAATGCTGGTAAACAGCTTTTTCTCCTTTTCTCAAGGATTTCCAACCTTTCAGAATTAAAGTCACTCAATTGAGTCACATTGAATTTATTGTCGCCAAATGCTTTCAGTTTGGAATTGTGTAAAATATTGTTCTATGGTAACAGCTTAAAGACGTAAGACTCAAATAAGAGTTGTCCGAACTAAAAGCATTTGCAGACATATTCAATATGATGATGATGATTGAACTTATCTTTGAAAGCTTAGTAAACATTGTAGGGAAAGCAGAAAATGCTGGTTTTCAGCATTTTCTCCTTTTCCAACAATGTTGTCAAAAGCTTCCTTTCTCAGAATGGTAAAAACCTGCAATTATGTGGTAACTGGTTAAAATATCAACTGGTAGAAAGCCTACTAAAACAGCAAATTCCCTTATTTTTTCAGACAGTGCAGATTAGAATCAGACATATGCTCATTTTCTGGGTAAACTGGGAGCCAAGCACAGTTACTCAGTTTGTAACATACACGGCTTGAAATAAGAGGACCCTGGTTCGAATCCCCAGCTCGGCAAATTTCTTTCCAAGGATTGGTTTTAGTCATTGTGACAGAATTTATTCCCTCTCACCGACATAATATTGTTTCAGCAATGGTTTTGGGGAAAAAGAAGACACTGGCTTAACTCTTTACCACACAACAAAATTTTAGACTGGTTCAAATTAAAAGCATTTGCAGACGACAAAAAAAAGGTGACTGAAAAATTGAAATTTGTGCTGGGAAGGGTAGAAAACACTGTGGGAAAAGGAGAAAATGCTGGTTACCAGCATTTTCTCCTTTTCCCAGTGTTTTCACAAGGCTTCTTTCTCAGGGGCGTCAAAAGTAGGGATTGAGTGGTAATGGGTTAAGAAGAGTATTGTTCGGGATACAAGAAACTCCAGGAAAGCATGGATAGGTGCACTGGCCATGCAATTATATTAGTACATGTTTCTTAAATAATGTTGAAAGGTGTTAAATTCCATAATAATAAACTGTAAATCTGTGATATTCTGTAAAAGTAATTTTTTACAAAATGAAAATTTACATTTGTCCAAATAGTATGTGCAGATAACAAATTAAGTGTGGCTAAAGAAAAATTAAGTTGTTATTAAAAAGGTAGAAAACACCTTGGGAAAAGGAGAACCATTTTCTCCTTTTCTTGCGATGTTTTTCAAAAGCAGTCTTACTCAAAGGTTGTCAAAATTTGGGCTTGTTCAATAGAGAGTAAAATGACTTGATATTTTTAAAGTAAGGAAAATGACCGATGGCAAGCGAAGGGTTGAATTATTAATATCTCATTTTTCTTCTACCAAGGAGTAATGAAGTACCAATAGAAAATGAAAAAACCCAAATTGGCATTGTTAACATGACAAAAATTATCACAATGACTCTACAAAATAATTGCGGTTCACCTCTCCAACCACTTTGACCCGACCCCCACAGAGACATTCATTTTCTTCTGTGAAATGCAAACAAAATGTACAAGTGACATTTCAAAAAGAGACAGTTCAAGGGATGAATTTTTTTTCCATGGAGAAAACTAGTGAAAACAGCAGCAGAACAGTAGCACTTAGATGAAAATCATGTGAACAAGTATTAACCCTTTACCACATGACAAGATTTTAGACTTGTCCGAATTGAAAGCATTTGCTGATGACATTTTCAATGTGGCTCATATGAATTTTTTTTTTTTGGAAAGGGAAGAAAACATTGTGGGAAAAGGAGAAAATGCTGGTAACCAGCATTTTCTCCTTTTCCCACAATGTTTTTTGAAAGCCTTCCATTTCAGGGGTGTTAAAAGTTATCATTGTGTTGTAAAGGGTTAACCAATTGAGTGCCAAACAAACCCATATTAGACCCAAATACTTGCAATTATAAGGTTGCTCTTATTATCCCCCCTCAAAGACGGAGGGATATAGTTTTAGTGTTGTCTGTCTGTCCAGGAGAATATCTCCAATACCATTGGATGGAATTCAATGAAACTTTATACATGTGTACAATAACCCATTCCGCTGATACAATTTTTTCTTTTTTTATTCGATGAAAAATGGCCGACAGGTAGCGATTTTAAGTTACGTGATCAAGTAAATTTTTCAACGGTGGATATCATTTCAACGAAATTGCTTGTTCAGAATATTTCATCTTTGCTGACAATGTAGATCAAAGATCTTTCATCCAACTGCATGTTCTGTGCAGTCTGATCTTGATCTATGCTGATCAAAAAGGCAACTACTGTAAAACATGCTTTAACCTTTACCACATGACACAATTTTAGAAAAGATCAAATTGAAAGCATTTCGACATAATAAATGTGGCTGAAAAATTGAAATTTAATTTGGGAAGAGTAGAAAAGATTGTGGGAAAAGGAGAAAATGCTGGTTACCAGCATTTTCTCCTTTCCTCACAATTTTTTCAAATGGCCTCTTTCCTAGGGTCAGGATTGTGTGGTAAATGGTTCACTCTTTGGGTGCTCAGCTAAACCTCTTTCCAACAAAATTGAAATGAATGCCATTATATTGAAGTTTATTCGCTCTTGCCTCTGAACATAATGTCACAGAGAGGGGTTAGATATATAAGCACTTGAAAACTGCCTTTCTGTTGATACTCATTTCTAAGCATTGCTTGTACGAGACTTTGGAAAACATTGTGGCATTATGTGAAATTGCTCGTGACAAGCAATTTCACCTTTTGCCACAATGTTTTCTATGCTATCAAAAGGTGTCATATACACATAAGAAACAGCTTCATCCTTGCTGTTATTTAGGGTCAGATACCATAGAAATGCCTTATGGGGCAAAGGGTTAAACTTGAAATAATGATATTTCTGCTTTTATACCTGGATTAAATGGTCAGTTTCATTAATTCAACTCTGAAAGGCAGCGTTTTCCCTGGATTTTCTCATAATGGGAGTCAAATGAGCTCCTTCATTACCAGCAATTTCTCCTTTTCCCACAATGTTTTCAATAGGCTTCTTTCTAAGGGTCAACTAAAGTCGCCATTGTGTCGGGATGGGTTAATTTTGACCAGTCTTGAATTTTATCAATAGGTAAAGAGTTAAATATCAAATCAGCCCATTAAAAATGTCAACAATCAACAATCAATAAGCACTGTACTATAAGAAATAGCACTTATCAGCCTTACAGTTTTTCCAGTATCTGGTTGGTTGCCTCTAGTCTAAAAGGATCTTTTGGATCAAGGTCCTTAACTTTCCTGGCTAGTTCACGCACCTGTCTTGATAATTTGTTGTATCTGAAATCAAATATCAACCCATTTATTAACCCTTTACCACAGAAATCCGACTTTAACCCTTTCCCAAACAAGCCCTTGTTTTTACGTGTCTGCAGTACAAGTCTATTGCAAACAATGTGGGAAAAGGAGAAATTGCTCGTAACGAGCAATTTCTCCTTTTCCTACAGTGTTTTCTGCCCGTTCAGATAATTTTCTGCCATTGTTATGAAAGTTAAAATTGTCATCTGCAAACTCTTTCAGTTTGGAAGAGTCTAAAATTTGTCGTTTGGGAAAGGGTTAAACAACCCTGGGATAGAAGCCTTTTGAAAACATTGCCGGAAAAGGAGAAAATGCTGGTATAAACCAGCATTTTCTACCTTTCCCACATGGTTTTTCCCTATCCAAAACACATTTCAAATTTTCACTTTTATTTGGTTGTCTGCAAATACTTTGAAATATAACATGCAATGATCTGGCCATCCATCCCGGCACAAACCTAACACACCTTGCCTAATCATCACAAAGTGACATATGCCCAACTGCATTGCTGTAAAAGTTAACTTTTACACCCATGCAGTTCGGAGCAGTTCTCTCTGTGCAAGTTAAGCAAAGTGGATCTCACCATAAGTGCTGGGATGGTTGACCGGGTTGTTGCATATTGTAAGATGTTAAATTGAAATTCTAGATTGCCTTCATCTCTTTCAACAATGAGTGTTAATGCTTTACCACATAATCTCGACTTTTAACAACGCTGACAAAGAAGTCTTTAGAAAACATTTTAGGAAAGGTTACCAGCATTTTCTCCTTATCCCACAATGTTTTCTACCCTTCACATCAATTTTCTATATATAATACTCTTCTAATGTCAAGTTTAAATTTTTGAGTCCCTGTATTTTGTTGTCTGCAAATGCTGTCAGTTTGGACCAGTCCAAAATTTTGTCGTTAGGTAAACAGTTAAATGCATGTGCTGTATACTATCTTACCAGACTTTAAAGTGCAAAGAAAATTGAAGGAAAACATTGTTACAGAGGGTAAACAATACCAGACGAGAAATCTGATCTAGGCTGATACTTTAAAATAAATTAAGTTGAAAAACAACCAGCAGCATTAAAATGCCTTTCTGAAAGTTATCTAAATAAGCTTGTTGGTCAATTTGGTAGTCAAATGATCAACCTTCAGTCCAGGAATTTAAGAAAAGGCCTTGTCTTAACCTTTTCCCAAACAATGCCTAGAATGCTGGAAAAGGGGAAACGCATTTGAAAACGTGACGGTTAGAAAAGGAGTAACCTGCATTTTCGCCTTTTTCCACACTGTTTCTATCCTTTCATAGACAAAAACACTTGTATTACATTTAATTTGTCGTCTGCAAACGCTTTCAATTTGGTCAAGTCCAACATTTTGGTGTGTGGGAAAGTGTTAACTTACTTCGTGTAGTCTTCTCTTTTCTGTATTCGGAATCTTCTCATTACTTTCAACTCGTGTAAATTGTTGTCGATATTCCAGGATATGAAATCAACTTTTTTGAGAAGTTTCTTCTCGTGAAATTTAAGTTTTCGAACCATATTTGTAAAATTTTGTAGACGACTTCACGTGTTGTTGTTTATACCGGAAGCGGTCTTACTATTTACCCCGGGACACCCTTGGACACCCCGGGACACCCCGGGACGCCTTATATTTGGTTAGAAAGTCACTTATTTTGTTCTTTATGATAAATTACCATTGGTTTTTAACTTTAAGTATGTGTAACATTCTCTCAAAGCAGAAGATTCAATTTTTATAATTTAAATGGAACCTACATGGTGCATACAGTATGAGTCAATGTCACCTCGGGACAATTTTATCCATAATTTTGGTGACACGGACTCATGCTCTTCACTATGGCTATGCCAAAGTATTATGAGAAAATTTTGTATATAATTAAAAAAGGTATAATTAATGATAATTTATCATATAGAACGAAATAAATGACATTATAACTATATATATATATATATATGGTGTCCCGGGGTGTCCAAGGGTGTCCCGGGGTACTGCATTTACATGCTAGAGCATTTGAAAATGGTTAGAAAGACAATTTTTTTGTTTTCTATGATAAAGTACCATAAAATTATACTTTTTAAGTATATATAACATCGTCTCATAGTAGGAGATGAAAATTTTAGAATTTATATGGAACTTGCATAGTGCATAACGAGTTAACGTCACCCCGGGACAATTTTATCCATAATTTTGGTGACACAGAGTCATGCTATGCACATTGACTATATAATAACGGAAAATGTTGTATATTGTATATTATAAATGTATAATTCAATGATAATTTATCATATAGAACAAAATAAACGCCTTTTTAACTATATATAAGGCGTCCCGTGGTGACCAAGGGTGTCCCGGGGTACTGCATTTACATATACATGCTTGACATGCATATGTAGTGCATAGTATGCGTCAGCGTCACCCCGGGACAATTCAATCCATAATTTTGGTGACACGGACTTGTGCTATGCTCTATGACTATGACTAAATATTATGAGATTATGATTATATACTTGAAAAGTTGTAATTTAACCATAATTCATCATATATAACAAAATAAATGACTTTATATATATATGTAAGGCGTCCCGGGGTGTCCAAGGGTGTCCCGGGGTAATGTATTTTCATACTAGAACCCTTGAAGATGGTAAGAAAGGGTGTCCCGGGGTACTGCATTTACATGCTAGAACATTTGAAAATGGTTAGAAAGACAATTTTTTTGTTTTCTATGATAAAGTACCATTACATTATACTTTTTAAGTATATATATATCGTCTCATAGTAGGAGATGAAAACTTAAGAATTTATATGGAACTTGCATAGTGCATTACGAGTCAATGTCACCCCGGGACAATTTTATCCATAATTTTGGTGACACAGGCTCATGCCATGCACATTGACTATATAATAACGGAAAATGTTGTATATTTTATATTATAATTGTATAATTCAATGATAATTTATCATATAGAACAACATAAACGACTTTATAACTATATATAAGGCGTCCCATGGTGACCTAGGGTGTCCCGGGGTACTGCATTTACATATACATGCTTGACATGCACATGTAGTGCAAAGTATGCGTCAGCGTCACCCCGGGACAATTTAATCCATAATTTTGGTGACACGGACTTGTGCTATGCACTATGACTAAATATTATGAGATAATGTTGTATATACTTGAAAAGTTATACTAGTAATTTAATCATAATTCATCATATATAACAAAAAAAAAAAGACTTTATATATAAGGCGTCCCGGGGTGTCCAAGGGTGTCCCGGGGTAATGTATTTTCATGCAAGAACCTTTGAAGATGGTAAGAAAGGGTGTCCCGGGGTACTGCATTTACATGCTAGAACATTAGAAAATGGTTAGAAAGACAATTATGTTGTTTTCTATGATAAAGAACCATTACATTATACTTTTTAAGTATATATAACATCGTCTCATAGTAGGAGATGAAAATTTTAGAATTTATATGGAACTTGCAAAGTGCATTACGAGTCAATGTCAAGGGAAAATGATGTATATACTTTGAAATGTATAATTCAATGATAATTTATCATATAGAACAAAATAAACGACTTTATAACTATATATAAGGCGTCCCGTGGTGACCAAGGGTGTCCCGGGGTACTACATATACTTTATATATAAGGCGTCACGGGGTGTCCAAGGGTGTCCCGGGGTAATGTATTTTCATGCTAGAACCTGAAGATAGTAAGAAAGTCATTTATTTTGTTCTATATGATAAATTGCCATTAAATTACAGTACATATATTACATTTTCTCAGTCATAGTAGAAGATACAATTAAATTTTACAATTTGCGACAAATGTATCCATAACTTTTACACTCTAGTATCTTGGCGGTGCATATAACTATGTCTGTAAATAGGTTGTATATGTATATACACGGCCCGAAGACTGTTTCCCGCTAATTTTATAGAAATGTCGGGATAGGTCCAACACCTGCCCACTGGGCACAACATACAGTGCTAGATGCAGCTGCCGTCATGCTGAAGAAGAATTTTATTGAGACCACGTTCCTCAATGACAACCAAGCATTTCTTCTAAAAGACAAAAAGTATCTTTTGATACGGAAAGCTGTCTGCTTTGTCTATATCTATATATTGGCAAAACAGATTTCTTTTCATTCGTTCAGATTTTCAAGTATATATAACATTTTTCCCATAGTAGAAAATGCAAACTCTTAAAATGTACTGTATATAGAACCTACAATGTGTATAGCATGAGCCCGTGTCAACCGGAACAATTTTTAAGGAAATTATCGATAATGTTGGTGACATGGACTTATGCTATGTATATATACAAAACGGCACTAAGTTTCCTAGACATTATAAATCTTACCTACGAAAAATGGTAACATAATCATTTTTTTTTCTGTATGATAAATTACCATTGAATTCTCGTTTTCACCCTGTAGAGAATGACAATGTATAAGGTGTGCCGGGGTGTCAAGGGAGTGTCCCAGGGTACTGTATTTACACGCTTGACGCACTAAAAATTGTTAGGAAATCACTTTTTTTTCTGTCTGATTACCATTGAATTATACCTTTTTAAGTACATATATCATTTTCCCCCAGTACAGAATGACTTGGGACTATAAATCAGGAATGCTGGAGAAATCGGCCCCTGGAGAAATCGGCCCATGGAGAAATCGGCCCCCAAACGCTTGGGGCCGATTTCTCCGGAGAAATCGGCCCCTGTGGACGATTTCTCCAGAGAATTCGGCCCCAATAGAAATTTTGGAGAAATCGTCTCCAATGTCAATTTTTTTCATATATAGATGTTGCTTTTTCAGAAAATGTAATTTTCATTTAGGTTTTATTTAACACATACACTGTGTAAGCCATGTCTTGTTTCAAGTTGTATTTGATAACACCTTCTTTGTTGTTTTTATGGCAGTTTTCACAGTTTTTCACACTGATAGTTCTCTTTTCTCACCTTCACACAGGTAGCCTACACCTGTAACATTTCGTATTATTGTTCTTAGTCGGATCAGATCTCTCTCTCTGTTTATGAATATCGTTCACGTCACAGAATGGTTTTTAGAACCATCAGATGTCTTTCTCCAACCTTTTGTGTCTTTCTATGTCTGTCTCTTCTCTTCTCTCTCTCTCTCTCTCTCTCTCTCTCTCTGTCTATCTCGATCGGGTATTATACTCGCTCTATCACACTGTATACTTCCGTTGCATTTTCTGACTCTCTCTTTCTATCATTTTTCATTGTACTACTAGTGACCCAGTTATTTTGTGTAATTAATTCTTTACCAAACGGCAAAAATTTAGACGGGTCAAAATTCAAAGGATTTGCAGACAACAAATTAAATATAACTGGAAAAATTGTTTTTGTTTTTGTGTGGAAAAAAGGAGAAAGTGCAAAAGTGCTGACATTTACTCCTTTTCCCACTATGTTTTTAAAACCCCTCTCTTACAGGCTTTTTAAAAGTGCATACTTTTTTTCGATGAAATAAAAGAGAGTCCACAATGGCCTAATTATCAGTCATATCACTCTTTATATACAGCGTAACAATGATTCATACTCTCGTTGGAGAACTCTTTCATTGATCGAACCAATGATCGATTAACTTAACCCATTACCACACAATTCCGAGTTTTAAAAAACCTGTAGGAGACGGCTTTTGAAAACATAGTGGGAAAAGGAGTAAATGTCAAAAAGTTGGAGAAAGACATCTGATGGTTCTAAAAACCATTCTGTTACATGAACAATATTCATTAACAGAGAGAGAGAGAGAGAGAGAGAGAGAGGGGGGGGGGTGAGATCTGATCCGACGAAGAACAACAATATGAAATTGATAACAATTACCTATGCCGAACATGCAGAAAGGGACAGAGATCGAGAGAGAAAAGTGCAAAAAAAAAAAAAAAAAAAAGGTTTTAATGATATAACAAATACACATATATGCATCGTGAGCATTTATATTTCATAATTCGTTCAATATCATTTCAAACAAACACAAACCTTCAACAATCTTTCAGGTGTAGGCCGCCTGTGTGAAGGTGTGAAAATAAGAACAATCAGTGTGAAAAACTGTGAAAATTGCAGAAGGTGTAATCAAAAACAACTTGAAATAAGACATGGCTTACACAGTGTATGTGTTAAATAAAACCTAAATGAAAATTACATTTTCTGAAAAAGCAATATCTATATATATAAAATTTGGCATCGGGGACGATTTCTCCAAAATTTCTACTGGGGCCGATTTATCCAGAGAAATCGTCCCCAGGGGCCGATTTCTCCGGAGAAATCGGCCCCAAGCGTTTTGGGGCCGATTTCTCCAAGGGCCGATTTCTCCAGGGGCCGATTTCTCCTGACACCTAAATCAGGCCTCCCGGGGTGACGCGGTGTGTTTCCGGGATACTGTATTTACACGCTTGACACACTAAAAGTTGTTAGGAAATCACTTTTTTTTTCTGTATGAGAAATTACCATTTAATTATATCTTTTTAAGTACATATATCATTTACCAGAGAATGACTTTGGACCATATATAAGGTGTCCAAGGGTGTGGAAGGGTGTCCCGGGGTACTGTATTTACACGCTTGGCCGTCTAAAAAGAGGTTAGAAAATCACTTAATTTTTTCTATATGATAATTTACCATTCTATTATACTTATTTAAGTATATATAACACTTCCCCCGGTAGAGAATACAAATTATAGAATTATAAAGAACCTCCATAGTGCGCAGCATGAATCCGTGTCAACAAAGTTATGAATGCTTTTCTTAAAAATTGTCCCGGGGTGACACTGACTCGCACCATGCACTATGTAGGTTCTGTATAAATGTAGAATTTGCATCTTCTACAATGGGGAAATGTTATGTTAAATTAAGTTAATGACAATCTATAATATAGAACAGCATAAACGACTTTATACAAAATATACATGCGTCCCGGGGTGTCCCGGGGTGTCCAAGGGTGTCCCGGGGTAAATAGTAAGACCCTACCGGAAGTGTCAAGAAAGGGGGGTAACTATTCTTACACATATGCACGATTAATCTACGGACTCCTACACCATTTGCGGTATTGCCTATGAAGTAACAAAAGTAATTGATGACTTGCTCAGTTTTCTTAGATCAAAAATTAATTTCGTGGGTTTTAATCCACCATTTTAAATCGGAGTGAATACCAAACATTAAAGAAGGCGTGGGTAAAATCTATATTATCTTCAGGGACAAAGATAATATAAATCTACTCTGTTTCATCAAACTCATTAGACATCTCTGATGACAAATTTTACAGCATACGACTTCGGTCACATATGGAAAAAAATGCAGCAAAGTAACAAATATTGTTCGTGGGAAGTAACTCATTTTACGGCTTTTTCCCCCAATAATAATGAGCTTTTAGAGAGAGAAAGAGAGGGACACAGAGGGAAAAATCTACAGGTTGCAGAATACAATCATGGTAAACCCAGTTTTAGGTCTCAGGTCGTGTATTTTGTAGAGTTGTTAGAATGATCAGCCTGCACCTCCCCGTACTGTTTTCAGTCCCCTAACCCTCACTCCGTGTAAACATCTTTAACTTAATCTGTTGTCAAAAATATTTATGTTCGATTTGGGGTTAACCCTTTTCCACACAATGACGCTTTTAACGACCATGGAAAATAAGCCTTTTGAAAACTAGCATTTTCTCCTTTTCCTAAAATGTTTTCTACTCCATCAAAAAAAATGATTGCACTGTTTAAACCACACTGAAATGTCGTCTGCAAATGCTTTCAAGTTGGACTTGAAGTTTAAATTTTGTTGTCTGATAAAGGGTTAATTAAGGGCATTGCGGATTCAAGATAAAACCGAACAATCTGTGCAGTGTACAATAATGATCAGTTCAGTTCGAAGAACTCAACTGAAGATGTATGGAGTATATTCTCGAATTTTGCTGTGAAAACATGATCGATTGATTATTTTCGTTTATTTATCGCCGCTACCGGTTGCCCATCTGAGTGACGCCCCCCAGAAGACGGTTAGTTGTAACGGGGGATAGTGCAAGGATACAGGACGAAACTACTGAGAATTCCGCCTGGTTCTGCTCGGTGTATAGCACCGTCACACGAGACCTCGGTTTACATCTCATCCGAAAGACTAGTAATATTTTTTTTTTTTTAATTGGCCAGCCGGGGACTCGAACCTGTAGATACCCGAAACATTGTGTTCACGAGTCCTACGCTCTACCTACTGAGCTAATCGGCCGGTTGAAAAACATGATCGAGGAAAATAATCGCTGCTTTAAAGGAAACGTCTAATTATCGTTGCTCCCTGACCTCGTCGTACAAAAACTTTGACATTTTGTACTATGACTTATTATTGAAGACATTTACCTTCAAACTTGAAAAAGTTGTTGACTATCTAAGGGGAATTTATAAAAACAAAGGTAGATAACTACCACTGAAATAATTTCTAGAAGTTATTCCCCTTTTTAGCTCACCTGAGCACAACGTGCTCAAGGGGAGCTTTTAGGATCACCCGGTGTCCGTCGTCCGTCGTGCGTCAGTGCGTCGTGCGTCGTCAACAATTCTTTAAACATCAACTCCTCCTAAACCGCTGAGCGGATTTGGACCAAACTTGGCTGGAATGTTCCTTGGGAGGTCCTCTTTAAAAAGTGTTCACAGAATTTGATTCCATCAAAAACTCTGGTTGCCATGGCAACCAAATGGAATTTTCTAGGAAATTTTTTAAAAATCTTCTCCTCTGAAACCGCTGGTCAGATTTTGAAATAATTTCACAGATATGTTCCTTGGGTGACCCTTTTCAAAAATTGTTCGTAGAATTTTGATCCGTCAAAAAATGTGGCTCTGGTGAATGGGGGCTTCTCACACCATATAGAAATGAAGGAATTCTTAAAAATTCTTCTTCTCTGAAACCGCTGGTCAGATTTTGAAATAATTTCACAGGATTGTTCCTTGGGTGACCCTTTTCAAAATTTGTTCGTAAAATTTTGATCCGTCAAAAAATGTGGCTCTGGTGAATGGGGGCTACTTGCATTATATTCGGAAATTCAGAAATTCTTAAAAATTCTTCTTCTCTGAAACGGCAGGTCAGAATTTGAAATAATTTCACAGGGATGCTCCTTGAATGACCCTTTCCAAAAGTTGTTCGTGAAATTTTGATCTGTCAAGAAACACAGCTTTGGTGAATGGGGGCTACTTGCACTATAATTCAGAAATTCTTAAAAATTCTTCTTCTCTAAAACTTCTTGTTAGATTTTGAAATAATTTCACAGAAATGTTCCTTGGATGACCATTTTTAAAAATTGTTTGTGAAATTTTGATCCATCAAGAGACATGGCTCTGGTGAATGAGGGCTTCTTTCACTATATGGCCATGAAGAAATTCCTTAAATTCTTCTTCTCTGAAACGGCTGATCAGATTTTGAAATAATCTCACAGAAATGTTCATTTGGTAACCCTTTTAAAAAATTGTTCGCAAAATGCTGATTTGTCTAGGAACATGGCTCTGGTGAATGGGGGCTACTTGCACTATTTGGCCATGAAGAAATTCTTTTTCTTTGAAACGGCTGATCTCACAAATGTTTCTTAGCTAACCCTTTTCAAAAATTGCTCTAGAAATTTTGACCCATCAAGAAATATGGCTCTGATGACTGTGGGCTATTTACACTATACGACATGAAGAAATTCTTAAAAATTCTTCTTCTCTGAAAGGGCTAAGTACATTTTGAGAGAAATGGCTGTGGTTCTCTCAGAAATTCAGGTGAGCGATCCAGGGCCATCTTGGCCCTCTTGTTCCAACTTGGAATTTTCATTGAAAATTAAGCAACTGCGGCTGAATGTTGGCACCAGCATACAGTGCTCAAGGTTATTGTTCTCTTCTTCTCTACAAAGCATCTCTATTTGCTGGGCCTTGTTGATTTGTGGGCTATACAATATCTAAATTCAAATGTTCTGAATTTAAAAAGAAATAGAATTTGTGCAGCCTGTTCGCTCGTCCTGGGTCGAACCTGTTTGTTGGTGGTCAATTCTCTGCGATTCAAATGACTGTTTTTACATCAGTCTTTTGTAGAATTTTAAACATGCATTTTATAGATCCATCACTTGTTGGGTATAATAAATCACGAAAATGCATTTTTTTTATCCTTTACCAAACAATCCAGGGTTTTACGACCCTGAGATAATTAAGCCTTTTGAAAACATTGTAGGAAAAGGAGAAAATGCTGGTAACCACCTGCTGGAAACAAATTTTAATTTTTACGTTGCATTTATTTTGTCGTCTGCAAGTGCTTTCAATTTGGACCGGTCTAAATTTTTGTCGTTTGGTAAATTGCCAGAGCTCAAACTAGTTTTCGTACCCCTAAAACACTCAATAGATCTTCTAAGAATTATTGTTTTTATTTCAATTCGTGTCAACCATATGCCTTTGCTTCAAAATCAAGAAATTTAGAAATTACATTGCCCAATGTGTTTCTATGCCAAATAGACGAATGTGCATGCAGGCAGACAGACAAGCAGACAGACAGATGTGAGACAGCGCCATCAAATCGCAAAAAAGAAATATATCGTAAAAGAATGTCCCCAAAACAAAATACGCTGTTTAACCCTTTCCCAAACAAGCCCTGGTTTTTACGTGTCTGCAGTAAAAGTCTTTTGAAACCACTGTAGGAAAAGGAGAAATTGCTCGTAACGAGCAATTTCTCTTTTTCCCACAGTGTTTTCTACCCTTTTTGAGAACTTTCTGCCATTTTTTCCAAATCTAAAATTGTCGTCTGCAAACTCTTTTGGTTTGGAAGAGTCCAAAATTTGTCGTTTGGGGAGGGGTTAACAAATACCAAAATGTTTTTATTCTTTATCACACAATCCCGAGTTTTGAAGACCCCAAGGAAAAGGAAAGTTAAAAACATCGTATGAAAAGTAGAAAATGCTAGTTACCAGCATTTTCTCCTTTCCCCACAATGTTTTCTACCCTCCTCAACCCAAATCTCATTCTTTTAGTCACATTTATTTTGTCGTCAGCAAGTTCTTTCAATTTGGACTGGTCCAAAATTTTGTGATCTGGTAAAGAGTTAAGTGTTGTTCTAGCAAGCGATACCATCGTTCAGCTCCCGCGATCAAAACCTCGTAATTGCAGCCAACATTTCGTTAAATTATCCCTCCCCGTCAAAATTCGTGAGCCCCGCGCCATTCCTTTACACTGTGAAACAAGTTTGCAGAACACAACTTTTGAAAATATCATTGTAAAATAGAAATATTCAATTTGATTTTTTTTCCCCCAATAGCTGTAAATGTATGGACACATTTTAGCGTAACAAGAAATTAGTCTTTTGTGAAATACAACAGGTAAGAAACGTAGTCCGTGCGAAGATGTGGCTCTACATATTCTAAGTTTTTACAAAACGACAAATGTTTAGATTCATACATATTAAAAGCATTTCGCAGGCGACATATTCATAGTTGCCACAGTCATGGTAATTATCTTTTAAGAGGCCAGAAAGCATTGTAGGAAAAAGGAGAAAATACAGTTTACCAACATTTTCTACTTTTTCTCACGATGTTTTCAAATGCAGGGTTCATATCTACTCTATACATGTATATACGATCCCTGTCAAAGGTCTTCTTTCCTGGGTTCGTTAAGCTCTTTATCAAACAATCCCGAGTTTTAAAAGCCGTATATATAGGCAAAAGGAGAAAATGCTTGTAAACCAGCATCTCCTATTCTCACAGTCTATTCTGACCTTTCGTGGTAAAACTCGAGTCATTTTTGCCACACGTACTTTATCGTTTGCAAATGCTTTCATTTGGACAAGTTTGAAATTTTCTCGGCTGGTAAAGAGTTAAACACGACGTAATTTTGTGAAGGGTTGAAAGAGCAACCATTATTAATATTCGCTCGAAACCCCAATAAGCGTTCACGTTTTGCATTCTTTCGACATAATAGATGCTTAGTCGTTACATTCGGAATAAAATTATGGCGATTATATGCTTATCTGATCAAGAAATCGAATCGACCCACTGGCACGTGAAGATTGTCGTGTTTGATTTGTTGATACGACTTTTGAATTTTTCGAAACGAAAATCGTAAATATATTTTCAGCAATTGTAATCTGCGATTTAAAAGATTTTATTACCACTTAAAGATAATTTTTAAGGACAATACATTATTGTAATCGATGAATCAGAAATCAATTTTAACTTTTTTTTTTTTGAAGCCATAGAACGCTTTAACTTTCGAATTCTTACGTATTCGTACGCAAATGTTGCAGAAGTAGTTCCAGGTTTGCGACAGTCCGTTGAATGTAATCAGCACAGTACTCTTCTGCCATTTTTCGACAAGAAGAAATCAATTCTAACCTCTTAGCCATTTAAGCTGGTTTAATAAAAACCAAGAAGGATAGGCATTCGTACAATGGGACAAAATATGTATAAGTCGTTGTCTGCGCATGTCATATTCTTCGAAGATTCGACCGTCTTATATGACACATCACTAGCCCCAAAAGTGAGCTGACTGTAATATTACGCTCTATAAAGTAGCAATGTACAAAATAGCATTTATCAATACGTTTGAGGAGAAAGGAGACCTGCTTTATCTCCATATTTCTCTAAACTGCTGATCATAGCTGAGTGAATTGCACGGGGTAGCATTTTATTGACTAAATGTTTATTTTAGTTTGAAATTCAAAGTAACGGTTGTCGCGTAGGAAAGTTGTTCGGCTCTGTACCCAGGATGCCCAAATTAGATAGATGAGTATTTATAGAATGCTATCTAGCGGGAGATAATGATGTATAAGTAAAACGTGGAAAACATTATTGGAAAGGGGCAACTGCAAAAGTCCAAGACAATAAATATATTCTTTTGCGTACGATATTATTGTAATTTGGAGTGCAACACGCGAAAATGGTCATTCGGATATTTGCGTAAAGTGTCGTCTCGGATCAGTGTGTGCAGTCCGCACAGGCCAATCCTAAACGACACTTTCCGATTTTATGTAATTTTCTGTTTTACGCAAGTCTACTGTAGCACAAAATCTAATGTAGTCGTAGACGCGGACTGCGCAGGCTAATCCGAGAGGACGCTTTACGCAAATGTCCAAATTGACCTTTTCGCATGTTGCACTCCATTTATTCTAAGATGAGGTTGTTTTCTTTAGCAAATATACCGTGCAGCATCATTGAAAAAAAAAAGGAGCAAAAATGTTGGCCATCAGCCATTTCTCTTTCTTGTTCAACGTTTACTATTCTGCTAAAGACAAAGTCCGTCATAATTATGAGATAGACTACATTTCATGAGTTCGTTGTCTTCAAATGCTATCTGTGTGGAAAAGTTTCAAATTGTACCCGTAAGATCGTATTTGCCGCCGATTTAAAACTCTGAACCGACGGACGACTCTAGTCTATCTACATGTATTTCAGATTATATATTGTTAGCATTGGCTAAAGACAATGGAGTGTTGCTCAACTGATAGAATTTGAGCTACTACAAACACTGTGAAACAAGAGCAAAAAAATTCTTCTATTCCAATTAATATGTTTTCTAAAAGCCGATTTCCCAGGGAAGAAAAAACTTTTAAAAGCACGGCAAACGGTTTTCAAAGATTAGCCATTTTTGGGTTAAAAAATAGAAGAGGTAGACTAGTAAGCCTGGAGAATTTTCGTCTTTTTAACTTTTGATCATATCAAACAGGATTCTTTTTACTATTGGTTTTTGTGCCTCCATTCTAAATAGATGTTAGATGTACTATTTTGGGAGAGTAGGAAAATTCAAAAGACGTTTCCTTTTTTTTTGTAAATTCATATTCCGTGCGTATAAATTGTCGTTTGAAAAGCGAACACTGTCGTGTGAGTAAATATTAGATTAAAATTATCAATTCAAAACACACACACTTTAATATTAGATTTAAACGCTTCGCCCGATTTACATTTTATGATCACGAATGTCACTTTAAATCTTAAAATGTGTCAGCGGTATATATGTCATCTGACAATTTATCAAATTGAAAACGTTGTCTGGCGCGTGTATATTTACATATCTAGATAAAAACAAAGGTAAGACGATACATTTTCCCAGCCATGCGAAGACACAGCTGAGATTCACGCGCGCGTTCCAACTTAAGTTAATTTATCAAAAAGGCCGAATTACGCAGGGGGTATTATCTATCGGTATCTGTGGACAAAGTAGTACCAAGCAACGTTCCATAAAACTTTATCTCAAAACCTTTATCGTAAAGTTGGAGATGATTTTTCTGTTATGGACAATAACATCGTTCTATTGCAGGTTTAACTTTACAAATGATAAAAGTTTTAGAACAGCTTTTATTTTCAAACTCAGAGATAAACAATTGCCAAAATAATTTGCGGATGAATACAGATGCACAAATTTTACTACACTGGCACGAGTAGGCAATAACTTTTTGTTAGACTGTGTAAAATCGCGAATCGGAGTGGGGGAGTGAAAAAAATCCGCTGATCTTTTTTTAGGGAATTATGCATTTCGGTTGATTCGATCGTTTTGAAGTTTTGGAATAATTATGTGTGTAGTGTTAATTTAGCAACAGTGTTTTTCATGCAGATCATCGCAATGCAGCGGCGGTTTTGGATTTACGGTTTGATCCAATTAAGTTGGTGTATTGCTTTACAAGGTAAGGAATGCATTTTCGATGCATGTTGTATTTCTTGTCAGGCATCGGGCCTTGTATTATAAGTTCTGATTTTGTTAAATTATCCTTTACAATTGTTTAAGATACTTTTTTCAAACGTTTTTCAACTTTGACACAAACTTGTACATTGTAGCAGACGACAAATTTCTTAAAACTTCAGGAAAGTAATTGGATCGAAATTGAGTTTTTATTTACTTAAATGAACTCTTTACCAGACGACAAAAACTTTAGACATGTCCAAAATAAAAAGATTTGGAGACGTTATGTTAGATTTGTTTCAAATGAGCAAAGTTGCCCTGGAAATGTTAGAAAACAATGTGAGAAAAGGAGAAAATGTTGGTTAGCAGCATTTTCTCCTTTACCCACAATGTTTGAAACTTAATTTCAGACTTGTCCAAAAATGATACAAGTTGGAGACAACAAATAAGATATGTTTCAAATGAGCAAAGATGGCTTATAAAGGTTAGAAAACATTGTGGGAAAAGGAGAAAATGCGGGTTACCTGCATTTTCTCGATTTTCCTTAAATGTTGTGCTAAGCTGGTCAGTTTGATAGGCATTCACGTTCTGAGGCTCTGGTCACATGATTGGTCAGTCCTGTGATTCTTAGATAGTGGATTGGGCCCAGTAGAAAAGGGCTTCTGTGTTCGGGTTGTAAAATCCGGGGATAATTTGGTAAAGGGTTAAAAAAAAAAAATGGTACAATTTTAACTCTTTACCACACAACAAAATTTTGGACTGGTTCAAATTGAAAGCATTTGCAGACGACAAAAGAAAGATGACTGAAAAATTGAAATTTGTTCTGGGAAGGGAGAAAACACTGTGGGAAAAGGAGAAAATGCTGGTTACCAGCATTTTCTCCTTTTCCCACAGTGTTTTCAAAAGGCTTCTTTCTCAGGGGCGTCAAAAGTAGGGATTGAGTGGTAATGGGTTAATTACATCAGCTACATAAAATTGTCCAGATGTACCCTATAGAACTTTGAATCAGCTTCAATTTTATATTATTAATTGATTTTCTTTAGAAGAGCAGAATCGGGAAATATCTTATAACTCTTTTTTTAACCAAATTAGTAAGTTTTAAGACATGTGTAAATTGAAAGCATTTGCAGAGGAAAGACGAGGTGGATAGTGTAAATCAAAGATCAGACTGCACGTTTTCTTTACAGCTATATCCTGATCAACACTGGCTGTGTAGGCAAGTTAATTTATAATATTGTAAAAGGTGCTCCTAACTCTTTACCATACAATCCCAATTTTTATCACCGTAAGAAAAAAGCCTTTGAAAACATTGTAGGAAAATGAGAAAATGCTGGTTACCAGCATTTTCTCCTTTTCCAACAATGTTTTCTACCCTTCCAAAATCGAATTTCATTTTTTTAGGCACATTAATTTTGTCTTCTGCAAATGCTTTCAATTTGAACCAGTCTATAGATTTGTTGTTTGGTAAAGAGTTAAAGTTAAGATACTCTCAGTGAGTATAAAGCTAAAACAACTTGGAAGTTATGCTAATTTTATTTTATTTTTTTTCAAATCTGAAATATTTCCTACCTTGTAATGCCCATTTACATGTGAAGTAAAGATACTGTCAGTGTAAAGGTACTACAATTTGGAAGCTATACTAATTTTAGAAATGTTTTTTTTTCCAAAATCTAAAATATTCCCTACCTTCAAATGTCCATTTAACCCTTTACCAAACGACAAATTTTAAAGTCTGTCCAAATTGATAGCATTTGCATACAACATATAAATGTAACTGAACAACTGAAAATTGTTTTGGAAGGGTAAAAAACATTATGGGAAAAGGAGAAAATACTGGTTTCCAGCATTTTCTCCTTTTCCCACAATGTTTTCAAAAGGCTTCTTTCTCAGGGTCATTAAAAGTTGGGATTGTGTGGTAAAGGGTTAATTCTTTACCTAAGAATGATATCCAAAACTTGGCCAAATTGAGAGCATTTTTAGACAACTACTCCAATGTAGCTCAAAGGTTGGAATTTGTCTTTGAATGGGTAGAAAACACTTTAGGAAAAGGAGAAAAATTAATGCTTGTTTAGCAGCATTTTTTCCTTTTCCTAAAATGCTTTCCAAAGCTCTTTCCAAAGCTCATAGGGTCGTTTAACTCCATATATGATGCTGGTGACCTACCCTTTACCACACAATCCTAACTTTTAACGACCCTTTGAAAGAAGCCTTTCGAAAACATGGTGGGAAAAGGAGAAAATGCTGATGACCTACCCTTTCCAAACCAACTTTCAATTTTTCAGTCACATTTATTGTGTCGTCTGCAAATGCTTTCAATTCAATTTGGTCCAGTCCAAAAATTTGTTCTTTGGTAAAGAGTTAAGGGGGGGGGGGGTGTTGCGTGTGTTTCATTGCCTTTTTCAGAATGTAATTAAAAAATTAAAAGCAATGGATCTCATTGATTGAAAAAGCCAAGTGTAAAAAAAAAAAAGTGAAAAAGACAGATTAAGTTCTTTTTAAAAAAGAGAAATTGAGTGTCCCTTTACATCTTGGATCTTTTTACCGATATTCGAGGAGGGGGTAGGGGAGTTAATAAGAAAATATTATCACAGATTGAAAGGAAAATCTCAGTAGCATTTTCTAGATTTACATAGTGTTTTTCTAATTCAGTAATCAAGCTTTGTGACTTGTAGATTTTTTTCCATTCCAAGTTAAGTTCACACGACTAAACAAATTGAAATCATAATTATGCAGACAACAAAAAAAGGACAAAATTAGGAAATTTGTTTTTTGATAGGATCAGAAACACTGTGAGAAAAAGGACAAAATGCTGATTACCAGCATTTTCTCTATTTTCAACAATGTTTTCAAAAGTTATTCCATAAAGGTTCTTTAACTCTTTACCACATGACACATTTATAAACTGGTCCAAATTGAATTTTAAGCATATGCAGACGACAAAATAGATGTGTCTGAAAAAATGAAATTTGGTTTGGGCAGGGTAGAAAACATTGTGGGAAAAGGAGAAAATGCTGGTTACCAGCATTTTCTCCTTTTCTCACAATATTTTTTAAAAGGCTTCTTTCTCAGGATTGTTAAAAGTTGGGATTGTGTGGTAAAGAGTTAAATTAAACTCAGGTTTGGAAGGTAAAGAGTTAGGGTAGAATGCACTGAAGGGTTGTGGTTTTGACCCCTATTTATTATTTGGGCATTAGATATGGCTCATTGACAGTTGTATGATAGTGAAGTTTTTTTTTCAAAATTTGATACCTAGAGCTGGATGCCTCCCTATAATACACTTCAAATTAACCCATTACCACACAATCCCTACTTCTGACGC
Organism: Tridacna crocea; assembly: GCA_943736015.1. Taxonomy (NCBI): domain Eukaryota; kingdom Metazoa; phylum Mollusca; class Bivalvia; order Cardiida; family Cardiidae; genus Tridacna; species Tridacna crocea. The sequence continues at coordinate 70,355,135 of OX031057.1, forward strand.
CCCTAAGAAAGAAGCCTTTTGAAAACACTGTAGGAAAAGGAGAAAATGCTGGTAACCAGCATTTTCTCCTTTCCCTTTAGTGTTTTTGTACCCTTCCCAGAACTAATTTCAATGTTTCTGTCACCTTTATTTTGTCATCTGCAAATGCTTTCAATTTGAACCAGTCTAAAATTTTGTCGCATGGTAAAGAGATAAGTTAGGCTACAGTCGAAAAGGGCAGAGCATTGGTTTCTGTCACCTCAAAGGGGCTTGGTTCTTACCCACAGAGGTGAGCAGTCATTAGCATACAGGACTTTAGAACAGAACAGAACAGAACAGAACATCGTTTATTTGACAAAAACTACATAGTTTATAGTCATATAATAAACAAATTTTTAAATCAAATGCATTTTAGTCACGCGATTTATTAATACACACAATTCAAAATGATCTAATATGAAGCTTTAAATAAATTAATAAGTAAACAGTGAATGGGTGAAATGGTATTTTCAGTATTGATACTTGAAAGTATAGATCTGTGGAGGGAAAAACTCATATTGACATAAAATTATAGAATAAGGGAATTTGTACCACAATCGGTCGACAGATCACTCGATCAACCAGTCCGATTGAACGACTAATCAGTCGATCGATTGCCACAATATAATCCATCAATGAATCATTCAATGATGCTGCCATTGGACAATGAAGCATCATGAATGAATGAGAATGTAAAAATAAATTTAAAACTGGACTTAATAGAAGTGAAAAATTTAGAAGTGTCGTAGCTTACTTCTAGTAAAAGGTAATAGTAAGTTAATGAATAATTGACAAATGCGTGAACCTGATTAAAACAAAAGCAAATTCTTTTTACAATAGGTCATATATACAAGTAGTATAAACACAGATTATAGACTGATCAGTCAGTCTGCCAGTCTGATCAATCAAAACATGTCAAAAGACTGGACCCTTATCAACAGTCAGTGGCAGATTAAAGAAAAAAAAAAAGGGATAGGCCGGCGAATCGATTCATTACTCAATCAAATGACAGACTAACAAATCGATCAGTCACATAACATCAGTCTTAGTGAATTAAATTGATGTACAATTAACTAGATGTAACTGCACAAGCTAAGTACGATTTGATGAGGAACAACTTACCCGAAGTAAATAAAATGAATGGGTAAATAACTGTTAAACATACAGATGATTGAAAGGAATAAACAAGTTGTAAAACATACAGATGATCGAAGGAATAAACAAGCGAAGCACTGGATCAGTATTAAAACCGATATATTGATAAACAAACGAGTAGGCTGGGACCTGCGCGAACAATTGAATGATTACGAGTGAGCGAGTGCAAACAAACGAATAGGCTGGGACCTGCGTAAACAAATAAATGATTGAACGAGTGAGCGAGCGCCCGATTGAAAATGCGATCAAATACATTAACAGGCGTTTGCTGCTTAGAATCCCAACATGGTAAATTTCTTTTCCAAGGATAGTCATTGCTACTCGATTCATTCCTCTCTCACCGCTGATTATGGCTTTGATGATGGTTATGTGGGAAAGCAGCCTGTGGTTTGGAAAGAATAATTGTGCATAGTACTGGTTGAAGAAACATGAGGGAAGTATGAATAGATGCACTGTTTTTCCCAAATTTAAACCTTTGTCACACAATTAAATTTTTGAACAGTCGGAATTGAATGCATTTGCAGATAATAGTTTTAATTTAGCTCATATCAAATAATTTTACTTTGATAGGGTAGAAAACATTGTGGGAAAAGGAGAAAATGCTGGTTACCCAGCATTTTCTCCTTTTCCCACAATGTTTTCAAAAGCCTTCAGTTTCAGGGGTGTTAAAAGTGGTCATTGTGTGGTAAACGGTTAACTGAAATAATGTTGAAAACTCTGTTAAATACAATCAATGTTATGCGGTGACATCAGGGTGCAAGAAGTGTTTTTAGTTGGTTTCAAGGATGCAGTTACATGTATCCTGAGTTATTTATTATTTTTTTGAGAACTTGTTTCACAATGTAAAGAATATGCCATGCAGTCTGGCTTTTATCTGAACTGTCAGAGAAACTCAGGAGAGGAGTAAAATGTTGCTATAAATAAAACAAGAGAAAAAGAAGACGCAAGGGCGTCAAGGTCGCCCGAAAATGATTTTTTTCCCATTATTAAACTGAGAAATATGTAGACAACAGAATTGATCTGACTCCAATTTTTTCAGTTATTTTTCATTTGTGATAAAAATAGCTAGATCTATTGTTTTCCAATGAAATTGACATGACAATAGTGACCTACAATGTCATAAATTTGCAATATGACCTACTGTCAAAATAAAGTATGGGCTTTCGCACTGCAAAATGTTCAAATGCCCGATTTACATTTTATTCTACTTTTATGCCAGTATTCAATTTCGCCATCTGAGAATAACTGCATAATTAAAAAAAAAATGCTACAAATACATTTTTTTCAGCCATGAGTACAAAAATATTGTATTTCGTTTATAATTGGAGATACATGTATACCTTATAATTGGTCAATGATTACAAAATATACATGTGGTTACTAAATAGTTTATTTTACAACTTACATTCAAGTTATATTTCCCATGTGAAGTTTCTTTTTCCATTGCGCCGGTCCCGTGCAATGGTAATTTAGAAGAAGTTTAATGATCTGGGTACTCAATAGGTATGGGGAAAAAAGTTTCAGCTTATTTAACTCATAACTTATCAAGTAATATCATCTTTATTATATATATTATCAACCATAAATTCATTCTTTTTTTCAAAATGGTCAATGGTCTAGTTCCAAACTACCTATGCTCTCTTGTCCCGCCCACTATTGGAAGTAACACGACGTAGAATCTTCGTAATTCTAATGACTTGGCAAACATAGTTTGCAGAACTATAGCGTTTATATGAATTCCTTTCTGCAATCAGGTGTAAACGCATGGAACTCTTTGCCACAAGCTACAAAGGAATCTGACTCTCTCTCGTCGTTTAAACGTTTGCTGAACATAGACAAATCCACTCCTTGTAAACTGTATTTTTATGGGGAAAGAAAAATGCAAATTATTCATACTCGACTTAGAAATACATGTAAATGTAGCGATCTAAAACAACATCCCGTCTGGAAAAATATTGTGGCTTCTCCTCTTTGTCTTTACGGGGAAGTTGAATCTAATACACACTACTTCTTTGAATGCAGATTTTATCATTCGAACAACACTCGGACAACATATTAGTGCAAAATCTGCTTTTAATGTTGATACAGTTCTTTTTGGAGACAATGAACTCTCCCTTGCCGAAAACAAACAGATCTTCAATGCAGTTCATGAATACATTGATAAAAGCAAGAGATTCTCTTAGTTTGAATCCAATACATTAAAAGTCCTCTTTTTTGACAATGTAACACGTTACTGTCGAGAACATATAAATTATATACATGTACAAGTACAATTTTGTATCTTTTGTTGCCACTCTGCTCAATCACTCAATCACCAATCACCATTCCTTTTTTTTCTTTTTACTTTTTCAGATAATGAAGCCTTTTTGTTCTTTACATTCATTACTTTCTGTTTTTTATGACAATCTTTTCTCTTCTTGATATTATTTGATAGTATTGGCGTATCATATATGATTTAGCTTGGGGAGGGGAACTATATAAGCAATATGCTTTCGTCCCGATCCTTTTCACATTTATTTCTTGTATTATCTATGTATAGCCAATACAAAATACAGTTTAACAAGATATGCAAGACATGAGAAAAGACAAAAATGCATGTATATCAGTATAATTTGGAAAAAACAAGTGTGTGTCGGCATGAAATACTTCATGTTTTCCGAAGGAATAATGGAAAAGATTAGTTACTTTACGTTGAAAAACCAAAAACCGTTGACATACAAGAATTCAAACATCACCAAAACTATCTGCTGCTGAGCGCGCCTAAATATGGTATTGCAAATGTTGTACATCAGGACCAGACAGCACGCAATGTGCATTCTGATCGCTAATCCACAAAGACTGAAAATTAACGGTTCGAAGTACTCATTCTTCAGCTTTTCTTTCCTGAAAAATTTTCAATTACATTCATAAATACGAGGAAAGTCTGATAACATTTCGAATATCTGAAATTAAAAAAAAAAGATTTCATGTACAATGTACATTTATACAAATAATCAACTGCGAATGATAAAACATATACATGTATACTGATAATTGCAACCAAATTCTGTAGGTGAAATTTCTGAGGACAGTGTAGATTAAGATCAGTCTTACAAGAAATGCTCTCTGATCCTAGATCTACACAGTCCAATACACTGATCAACACGCTGAACTACGTACATGTATATGAATTCATATATAACCTGACAAAATAAGTAATAATTACGGATATTGCTAAACATGTAAGCTGGCATGTAAACTGATTAATGTAACTAAAGCTAGTCAGTGAAATATCTGAGGACGGTGTAGATCAAGATCAGACTTACCAAAATTACAATCTGATCCTAGATTCACGCAATCTAATGTATATAAGATGATACATATAACCAAAGCCGATCAGTGAAATATCTGAAGAGGTTGTAGATCAAGATCAGACTTACCAAAATTGAAGTCTGATCCTAGATTCACGCAGTCTGATGCTTCTAAGCTGATATTTAAATCAAGTTATTATCCATTTTAAAATTCGATCTGAACTTTAAGACCTGTGTTGGGTGCATTATATTGTACTTGTTTGAACTTGGTAATTTTTCCATTTCCCCTTCTGAGATTACCTGCTTAAAGAAGGAAATATTGCTACAAATATATTTTTTTAACAGTAAAAACTTTATTTTTCAACATTCCTGTAGATATACTCTAGGAAAGATATATGAGGACAAATACACACGTTTGAAATCATACATATTTACTTTATATAGTAACAAATGTATAATGTCTATTGCGCACTTTCTTTTCCATTGCGCCAGTCCCGCACAAAGGAAATTTAACCCTTTCCCAAACAATCCCTGGTTTTTACGGATCTAGAATAGTAGCCTTTTGAAAACATTGTGGGAAAAGAAGAAAATGCTGGTAACCAGCATTTTCTGCTTTTCCCACAATGTTTTCTTCCCTATCATAGACAGAAATCATCTTTTCAGCAAGAGTTGAAATTTCGTCTGCTAATGCTTTCAATTTGGTCTAGTCCAAAAGTTTGTCGTTTGGAAAGGGTTAAAAGGTTTTAACATTTGTACTTATAAGCATAAAGGAATTCTAATCATTTTCTTCAATTAACTACCCATAAGAAAATACATTAAAGACCTGTAACACTTTAGGTACAATATACTGTTGGTAAATTTTTCATTTCGCCATCTAGGAATACGTGCATAAAGGAAAAATATCACTACAAGTACATTTTTTTCAGCGGTACAAAAACATAATTTTTGGTTTTTACTTGTAAATTACCTTTAATGGGTAGAAAAAAAAAACATGTTTCAAATCATCATTGTTATTCTATTTAATAAACAGGCATAGTATATTTCCATGCGTATTTTCTTTTCCATTCCGTCCATTGCTCTAAAATATTTCCATTCCGCTCTTTAGGCCTACCGGTAAAGAGTCATTATCTCGCGCTAGTTGGCATTCTATAAATACTCGAATCGTCGAAGAATATGACATGCGCAGACAACGGTAAAGAGTAGGAGCAGTTCTGCATTTCCATTGGTTCCTAAGATCATGTGACTGGACAAGTTCATTTGCGTTAAAAATAGATGCATTCTGCACAAGAACATTAATTGTTTCACAAAATGTTGCGCAGCAGACCGTTAATAATTCTTTCACGATTCTTTATCGGTTTAAAAACAAGTAAACAACCTCAAAAAAGGTGAAGAAAACCCCACACAACAATTTCACAAACATTCACACCTATTTTACCAAATTAAACCTGGCGAATATGATGAAAGATTTCAACCGGAAGTACCTACACTCTCCATGAACATCTCTTCTGAACTATATTAAATATAAGGTCGCCGGCTTCTGCCGGGCGACCAATAATAGAACTTGTCTGTCTACAAAGGGCAAAAAGATCAGAGAAAATACTGGTTATCAGTTACTGCTCATTTTGCTACAAGGTCCTTTTCTTACATATTGTTATCAACAGGGAATACTTTGTTATAGGCATAATTTGTCATTAGTCCTAAAAAAGGGTTATTTGTTTATTAGATGTTATACACAAAGCTCCAGATAAGAGAGAGTGATGGTATTCATAATCGATTATTTCTGTTTGAAACCCCCGTGTTGTGGGTACTCATTAGAACCGTCTCGATGAGACGATTTTAATGAATACCCACAACATACATGTATGATTTGGTGGAAAACATCAATATTTTCAATTTTGAAATCAAAATCACTCCCTTTACCAGGAGCTCTGTGTACATGTATACCGTTCTCATCATTATTACTTAAAATTTTAAGTTATATTGCAGCAGCCAATGTACCTGTCTATGCTTTTCTTGACTGCTCTGCTTGGGGCTTTTCAAGTAAAATAGGGATATCATTTATAAAGAAAAAGGGTTGAGTGAGGGCAAGTGCTTCAGTGAGATTAAGAAACTGATAAAAACAATTAGGTTGATGTTCTTTGTACAGTGTTTGGTCTGTCATTAGCAGGTTAAATTACCCAAGAGATAAAAGAAAGAATGGGCGCCTTAACCGATTACCAAACAGCAAAATTTTAGACCGATCCAAATTGAAAGCATTCACAGACAGCAATTTCAGAGTGGCTCATTATGGTGCAGTTTTGCTTTGATACTGTAGAAAACTTTGTAGGAAAAGGAGAAAATGCTGGTTACCAGCATTTTCTCCTTTTCCCACAATGTTTTCATAAAGTTTCTTCCTCAGGGTAGTTAAAATTCGTAATTTTGTGGTAAAGGGTTAATGAGAGATCATCTGAAGTTTTTGGGATCCTCATTGTGTAAAATTGTTTCAGCTTAACCCTTTACCACACAATGACGGCTTTTTATGCCCCTGAGGAAGAAGCCTTTTGAAAACATTATGGAAAAAGGAGAAAATGCTGATAACCAGAGCATTTTCTCCTTTTCCCACAATGTTTTCAAAGGCAACCTTTCTCAAGGTTGTTAAAAGTTTGGATTGTGTGTTAAAGAGTTAATCATATATATGATTAGATTTACATGTATACTTGAAAGGATTGAAATCATTGTTTGAAAAGGAGAAAATGTTGGTTAACTCTTTACTAAATGACAAAATTGATAGCATTTGCAGACGAAAAAATAAGCATGGCTCAGAAATTGAAATCTGTTTTAGGAAGGGTAGAAAACATTGTGGGAAAAAGAAGAAAATGCTGGTTACCAGCATTTTCTCCTTTTCCTATAAAGTGTTCAAAAGGCTTCTTTCTTAGGGTCATTAAAACTAAGGATTGTGTGTTAAAGAGTGTTAAAAGTTGGGATTGTGTTTTAACTCTTTACCACATGAGAAAACTTTTCACTGGTCCAAGTTGAAAGCATTTGCAGACGACAAAAGAAAGGTGACTGAAAAATAGAAATTTGTTCAGGGAAGGGTAGAAAACACTGTGGGAAAAGGAGAAAATGCTGGTTACTTGCCAGCATTTTCTCCTTTTCCCATAGTGTTTTCAAAAGGCTTCTTTCTCAGGGGCCTCAAGAATAGTGTGGTAATGGGTTAAAAGAGTTATCAGCATTTTCTCCTTTTTAATATTGTGTGAAGTCCTGTTAAATAGGTGCACTGGCCACAACAATATTTCTAAAACAAAGAGTTGAAAGTTCTAAGTTTCCTTTTACACGCACATGGTGCCATTCTGCATGACATAGCCTGCAGTTTGACTCATACAAAACAGTTCATTTGGAAGTTAATCACTGACTCAAGCATACATTCCACAGAGTAATTAACTCTTCTACCACACAAGAAAAATTTAGACTGGTCCAAATTGAAAGCATTTGCAGACAGCAGAATAAAGGTGACTGAAAAATTGAAATTTGTTCTGGGAAGGGTAGAAAACACTGTGGGAAAAGGAGAAAATGCTGGTTACCAGCATTTTCTCTTTTTCCCACAGTGTTTTCAAAAGGCTTCTTTCTCAGGGGCGTCAAAAGTAGGGATTGTGTGGTAATGGGTTAACTCCTTCTACCATTGCATATTCATACAACAAGAACAAGCTCTTTACTTTCACTTTTTACCGCAAGGGACTATTTCTTAAATCTTGTATGGACCAACCATGCTTTTTTTTCTCTACCAAGCCCACTTATTCCACTTTTGCAAGTCTGTCAGGACTTAAGGTACTTTGATTTAAAGATAAGAACTAAGGTATTCCAAAATACTTCATGAGTAAAAATAGATTGTGAAGGAATCATTAGGAGTGAAATGGATTTAGGTCAAAATTGCAAAGAGCTGCCAAAAAAGAAATGTAATGGAATTCGAAGCATCTTCTCGAACAAAAAAAGTCATTAGTGGATGCTGATTCAGATAAACTGCTGTAGACCAATTGAAAAAAAAAAAAATTGAGTTTTTATTTTGGGCTAATGTTTGGAAATCATTTTCCAAATAGAATATTTTTTGGACTGGTCCAATTTAAAAGCTGTTGCAGACATCAAATTAAATTTGGCTTATGTGATTAAGTATGGCCCTGTATTTACAGTATTGAATGTGCAGAAAACTTATTAATTGTGGCTCAATTGAACATGATCTCCTTTGAAAAGAGTTGAAAATATTGTGGAAAAAAAGGAAAAAATGGAATGAGCAGTAAAGGGTTAATTGTTACTCAAAACATGAAAATTAGCTTTCAAATGGTATTAAATATTTTTGGAAAAGAAGAAAACGCCAGAAACCAGCATTTTGTTCTTCTCCCACAATGTTTTCAAGAGCCCCCCCCCCCCCCCCCCCCAATGTTCTGAAGACTTCTTCCTGAAGGTCATTTCAACTCGAGATGGTAAGGTAAAATGTTAAGTGCTTTAAAAAATTTGTTAGGCAAACGAAGAATTTGGTTGGAATTCATATTTTTCAGTTTTGTTTAGATATTTTCCCTGGAAAATTTAGTCTAATGGGTGGTTTTGATATTCTTGCTTTATATGTTACATCTATGATTAGATCATTTTGCTTAAACCTTTACCACACAGTGCTGATTTTTAACAACCCTGGGAGAGATGCCTTTTGAAAACATTGTGGGAAAATGAGGAAATGTTAGGGAGACCCCGGGGTATCCGAGGATGGCTGTATTTTAACCCCTTCCTAAACAAAAAAATTTGGACTAAACCTAATTGAGAAGGTCTGCAGAACAGAAATTAAAATGTGCCACTCATGATGATTTTTGTTTTGGATAGGATAGAAAACATAGTGGGAAAAGGAGAAAATGCTGGTTACCAGCATTTTCTCCTTTTCCCACCCTGTTTTCAGAAGGACCCTTCTCCTGGGTTGTAAAAGCCAGGGATTGTTTAGGAAAGGATTAAATAGTATTGCCCATTCAGCATTATCATGCTGTACTCTAAATATCATATCCATGAGAATCTTACCATGCACTATTATAAATATTATCGCCCTGTAAAGCTGGGTAATTAGATTTTTCACATCTCAGCAAATGAAAAGATATATATAACATTAAAATTTACATGAAAAAACAATACAAATCATCGATAAATAAGAATCATAAAATTACAAAAAAATTTTTTTTTGATGGTTTTCCCTTAACCCATTACCACACAATCCCTACTTTTGATGACCCTGGGCAAGATGCCTAAATAGAAAACATTGTGGGAAAAGGAGCAGTAACCAGCATTTTCTCCTTTTCCCACCATGTTTTCTACCCTTCACAAAAGAAATTAAAAAATTTCAGTCACTTTTATTTTGTTGTCTGCAAATGCTTTCGATTTGGACAAACCTAAAATTTTGTTGTTTGGTAATGAGTTAACTCGTTACCAAACAACAATATTCTAGGCTTGTCCAAATCGAAAGCATTCGCAGATGACAAGATAAAAAGAGACAGAAAATTTGGAATTTGTTTTGTGAAGGGTGGAAAACATTTTAGGAAAAGGAGAAAAGGCTGGTGACCATTATTTTCTCCTTTTCTCGCAATGTTTTCTTAAGGCTTCTTTCTAAGGGTCTTCAAAAGTAGGGATTGTGTAGTAATGGGTTAAAAGGCTATGTAACCTTTTTGGGTTTTTTTTAGATTTTGTGCAAAAAATCAAAAAAGCATTGTGGGAATGTCAAGTGACTGGCACATGACTGATGAAGCTTAAATTCCATAACATGACAAACATGTAATTATTTTCCATAATGTCTACTTTGAATCCTATGTTTGAAGCTTCATCTGTGTATTTCTAGTTTGTAAATGAACGACTTGCTGATGTAAAAATAGACTGTGTTTCCAGTCGGTGTTGACCTGGGCTGTGGTAAATCTCTAATTTCTCTTGTTGTCAGATGGTTTTTGACTACTGGGGTTTTATGAATGAAAATTGAAAGGCTTTGGGAGTATGAGGATGATTTTTTTGTATTTTCGTAAAATTTTCGGCCCAAATTCTGAAGGGCCACCTTTAAGCATGGGCATGCTCTATTCTAAATACTATTGCTGGGCCATCGAGCCTGACCATGCTCTTTTCTAAATTTGTTTGCCCTTTTAGCCAGACAATGCTGTATTCTAGATGTTATTGCCCGGTAGATAAGATTCTATTGTAATCATGATAGCCTGTTGATGGTGACGATGCTTTGCTCTAAATTTTATTGTCTTTTGAATCTCATGATGTCTGATTTCAAACTGTGTTTTCCATGTCTAAACTATCTCAGAAATAATATGAACATTCCAAGCAATGCTAGCAGCTCTCAGTTTCCATGTTTAAATTGGGCAAGGGTCCATTAGAAGACATTACAATTTACTCCTTACCTCGTAACAGAACGTAAGACTAGTCCAAATTGAAAGCATTTGCAGTCCACATTACAAATGTGGCAGAAATTGAATTGGGATTCATCTATGAAAGATCAGAAAACATTGTTGGAAAAGGAGAAAATGTTAGTTACCAGCATTTCTGCTTTTTCCCCCATTGTTTTAAAAAATTTTCTTTCTCAATGTGCGTAAAACTTAACTCTTTACCACATGAGAAAATTTTAGACTTGTCCAGATTCAAAGCATTTGCAGACAACAAAATAAAGGTGACTGCAAAATCGAAATTTGTTCGGGGAAGGGTAGAAAACACTGTGGGAAAAGGAGAAAATGCTGGTTACCAGCATTTTCTCCTTTTCCGACAGTGTTTTCAAAAGGCTTCTTTCTCAGGGGCGTCAAAGTAGGGATTGTGTGGTAATGGGTTAAGGGATTGTGCAATAAAGGTTTTAGGCATGGTATAATTTGGTGTTTGAAGCACCTTGGAAAATATTTGAAAATGCATTTTCTTTGAAGCATATCTCCTTTGAACTCTCTTTAATTAATTGCCTAGAAATTACAGAACTGATGGGTTTGAGGTTTTAAAAGCCATGAGAAATTTTACCCTTTACCATACAAGCTTGAGTTTCAACAACCCTGAGGTGGAAGGCTTTTGAAAACATTGTTGGAAAAGGAGAAAATGCTGGTAACCAGCATTTTCTCCTTTTCCAGCAATGTTTTCTACCCTATTAAAGTACAAATTCTATCGTTTCATCCACTGTTGATTGTTGTCTGCAAATGTTTTGTTTGGAACAGTCTAAATATATATTTTTTTTGCTGAAGGGTTAACCCATTACGAAACAATATTACCAAGCATGTCTTAGCAGTCTGTAGAAAGAAAGAAACATTTAAAACAATGTGGCCAATGCTGATCACCATTATTTCCTCCCTTAACCTACTACCATACAATCCCTGGTTTTTATGACCTCCAGATAGAAACCTTTTGCAAACATTGTGAGAAAATGCTGGTAGTCTGCTTAGAGGAGTACAGGAATTGTGGAGGAGTAGAAAAACATTGTAAGAAAGTCATTGTAAAAATACTGGTAACTGACATTTTCTCTTTTTCTTCTAATGTTTTCAGAATCTGTCTATCTCAGACTTATTCATCTGCAAATGGTCCAACCAGCTCAGTTTTCTGATTTGTGACCTGGTTGTTTCCGGTTTTATACCCAATGCAGGCAAACTTTCCTTTTGGCAGTGTTTTGCTTCACACCTCTGTATGTAAGAAAAGTAGTGAGTGACTTGGAAATAAAGTCAGTACTGGTGTCAGAAAAGCCAGGAAATACATGTGCAGGAACACTGACTGCAGTGATATGACCTGAAGTGTTAAACTCTGATACAAATAATTATGTATAAAATTGTGGTATAAGGTTTGTTGTCTGGTGGACAAGAGATCAGAGCTCCAGGTAAGAAGGAGTGATATTCTAAATCTGTTATTTCTCTTCCAAACCCTATGTTGTGGGTACTCATTAGAATCGCCTCAATGAGACGATTTTAATGAGTACCCACAACACAGGGTTTAGTGGAGAATAATTAACTCTTATCCTGCTAAATAACTACAATGAAATGTTCATTTCAATAGTAAAACCCAAAATACTGCCATTTCAAGGTAATGATTTCGGAAATAATATCTCCTTGTCAGATAGTGTAGACCCAAGATCAGATTGCACATTCTATGCAGTCGGATCATGATCTGCACCGTCCGCAAAAGGTTAGTGAGTTGCGCTTGGAAGCCTAAGGGTTAATATTTTCAATCATGAAATCAAGATTACTCCGTCTATCTGGAGCTCTTAGAGTGGGTTCAGAATGCAGTGGCTCTGGTATAGGTAATCATTTTAAGAGCACATCAAGTTTTGATGCCGAAGCTTAAATGCTTTGCTGATTCATTCGATAGTTATGTTTTTATATATCCACTCGACGAAAATACATGCTTATGTCAGAATTGTTATTACCTGGATGTTCAATATTTGTTGGAATGAAGCTGTCTGTGATATAATGGACCGAAACCTTTGTAACTTCCTTACTGCATATATACACTTCAGACTCCTCCAGATTAAAAGTTGCTATTTTGTTTGGAATTCAAACCTTTACCACATGGCACAATTTTAGGCCTGCCCAAATTGAAAGCATTTGCAGACAATAATTTCTTTGTGGCTCATATGATGCAATTTTGATTTGATAGGGTAGAAAACATTGTGGGAAAGGAGAAAATGCTGGTTACCAATGTCAAATGCTTTCAATAGGCTTCTTCCTTCGGTTATTATAAGTCGGCATTGTGTGGTAATGGGTTAAAGTGGATAAGAATTTGTCTTTGAAAGCATAGATAACATTGTAGTGAAAGTTAAGATATGCAATTCAGAGGCCATTGGTCCATTCCCTTTTCAAGGCTTTAGCTTTCTATGGTAGTGTCCTTGAGCAAGTGTCCTTGAGGTAGAGTGTCTGCCTAGTAACCATAAGGTCCTGAGTTCAATACCCTTGAGCGGATGTCAACTTTGTTTTCTTTAATTGGCTCACATATAAAACACAAGTACTGGTGTAGTTCTGAGGAAGCAGAATCAAGAACAATCAATGTTAAATAAATATGTTCAAACTATACTAACACTTGTCAATGGGCTTTGGCTGTGTTAAAAATAAAACACATGGAAAATGGCTTAAAATGCCACTCAGTCAATACAACTCAAAACCAATGAGTTAAGTTTTTACCAGAATGCAATATTATGGAGTGGTCCAAACTGGAATTATTTCCATACAACTAAACAAATCAGACTTAAAACAGTTCTATTTTAACCCATTACCACACAATCTCTACTTTTGACGCCCCTGAGAAAGAAGCCTTTGGAAAACATTGTGGGAAAAGGAGAAAATGCTGGTAACCAGCATTTTCTCCTTTTCCCACAATGTTTTCTACCCTTCACAAAGCAAATTTCAAATTTTCTGTTACTTTTATTTTGTTGTCTGCAAATGCTTTCAACTTGGACCAGTCTAAAATATTGTCGTTTGGTAAAGGGTTAAAGGGAAGTAATGAATCCTGTCTCAGTGATTGTAATCAATCCTCAGAAAGAAATTTGCTGAGCAAGGGATCAAACCCACAACTCCTTGTCCTCAAGTCCTGCATGTGACAGACTGAGCTTCCGGGGCATGGCACAGTCCTATAGAAGACAGCATTTTGTAAGTGAGCTGCTGCTTCATGAAAGAATTAACTCTTAACCACACGAGAAAATTGTAGACTCGTCTAAATTGAAAGCATTTGCAGATGACAAAATAAAGGTGACTGAAAAATTGGGAAGGGTAGAACACACTGGGGGAAAAGGAGAAAATGCTGATCACCAGGATTTTCTCCTTTTCCCACAGTGTTTTCAAAAGGCTTCTTTCTCAGGGGCGTCAAAAGTAGGGATTGTGTGGTAATGGGTTAATAGAACGCTCTATATAGCAGCATAAAAAGTCATAATGCAGGGGTATAAAAACTAATATTGGTATGTTATTCTATAAATTTGTCGCTTACTTGTCTAACAATAATGTGTAATTAGAAATTCATCAACATTACAAAATCAACACTACATAGCTCCCAAAAAATATATCCAGCCCAATAGAAAGTCAGGTCTGGGAATGTTAATCTAATTACTAACATGTGAATGTGAAGTATGGGGAAATGCACAGGGACTGAATATAGAGACTAATTTGGCTTGTGATCTCCTGAGTGAGTATTCACCAACCATTCTTAAGTATATTCCTAGTCTGATTCTGCAGAACTTTACTGAAAAGTCTAGAGAATTACTTTGAAAGTAACAGAAATTCTGATTGGCTAAACCATTTTCTGATTTGCTAAACCACTTTTGGCTGAAACAAATGGTTTAGCTAATCAGAATTTGTGTTACTTCCTAAATACAGAATATGACTAAGAATATTCTTATTAATGGTTGGTTAAATACAGGCCCAATGCTCAGCCTTTGGAGTTTTACCAAAAGATAAAAATTGGACTTGTCCAAATTGGAAGCAGTTGCAGACAGCAAAATGAATGTTGTTCAAATGATGGCAGATCTCTATGACAATGAACTCATTGCTGGAAGAGAAAAACTATTTGGCTACCAGCATTTTCTCCTATTTATATGCCTGAAGGGTCATATTATGTTATGGCCACAGTCGTCCATCCATCTGTCTGTCAGTCTGTCCAGCCGTCAGTACGCAATTTCTTGTGTGTGCAATTCCTCCTCAGTTTTCATTGGAATAAGTTCAGACTTACGTACCTCAATAAAACTCTATGATGTGTAGTTGTACATGTGACTTTTAAAATTTGGATATCTGCAGGCATTCTAGATTTTAACCATTTCACTGACAATGGGCCGCTTTGCGGAACTCCTGTTCCACATTGTTTTCAGAAGGCTTTCACCCAAGATCATTAAAACCCAAAATTGTTTGGTGAAGGATTAACTCTTTACCACATGAGAAAATTTTAGACTAGTCCAAACTGAAAGCATTTGCAGACGACAAAATGAATGTGACTGAAGAATTGAAATTTGTTTTAGGAAGGGAAGAAAACATTGTGGGAAAAGGAGAAAAATGCTGGTTACCAGCATTTTCTCTGGTTACCAGCATTTTCTCCTTTTCCCACAATGTTTTCAAAAAGCTTCTTTCACAGGGGTCGTTAAAAGTCGGGTTTGTGTGGTAAAAGGTTAAACTGCCAAATATGGCTGATCTTGACTATTTTGATAGTGTTGGCCAAGATCATACTGAACATGATCTGTTACACACTCTCCTGGAGCATTACAGCTATATGTGATCAACTTTTCAGCAATAAATGGCTTGGTTCTTGCAGAAGCCACAGAATGGCCTTACAAACTCCAAAAGTTGCTAGTTTGTTGCAATGTCACAGACTGAATTCTCTACATTTGCTGTATTTCTTCGAATTTTTTTTGGCAATTTTCTGATTTCATAATGCTGCTGCAAGGCAGTTTTAATATACAATCATGATAAACCTATAACCCTAAAAGCACCTTTTACAACTACAGTCGTCTATAGATGTGTTCTGTATAGATCAAGATCAAGCTTAACAAAATGTGCAACCTGATCTTTAACCCTTCACCAAACAATCCCTGGTTTCCCTGAGATAGAAGCCTTTTGAAAACATTGTAGGAAAAGGAGAAAATGCTGGTAACCAGCATTTTCTCTTTTTCCCACAATGTTTTCTACCCTGCTTGAAACAAATTTGAATTTTTGAGTAACACGAACTTTGTCTTCTGCAAGTGCTTTCGATTTGGATCAATCTAAACTTTTGTCATTTGGTAAAGAATTAATCCACACTGTCCACTTTGCTGAAACACTATAGTCAAAAGCAACAATGAAATTGCACTTATTTGGGTACTATTTCTAGGATGAACAGGACTGTTGGTTTTATTTGTGGCTTCTAAGGGTTAAGATTTAATCAGCAATCAGTCTACTGCACCGAGGGTCTCCAAAATCATATTTACAACAAAAAACTACAAGGCTGATATGAAACAGGCTTTTACCAAATAATTGAATTTTTGTTTGATCCTGACAAACAAGGCTCTTGAAAACGTTATGAAAGAAGGAGAAAATGCAGGTTACAAACATTCTCTCTTTTTCCCACAGTGCATTATTTGTCCTTTTCAAGGTTATTCCATTCTTTTGTTATAGGATATTATACTGCAAATATCTCGAATGTCTGTAACTTACATAATCTCATTTTTTGCCTTTTTTTGTATTTCAGCCATTCCATCATGTGACCCAAATCCTTGTCTCAACAATGGTTATTGTGAAACTACCTCAGATGGCCTCAATATATGTCGGTAAGTGGGCTTTTTTTTTCCGTGGTGGCATGTCCGGTTTTCTGATCTGTTTTAACCTGTAGGCTGCAAAGCACGACTCACTGACCTTCTGTCTACAGTGTAGATCAAGATCAGACTGCACAGAATGTGATGTCTGATCTTTGATCTGCACTGTCTGATAAGAATATATAGTCCCCTAAAAGTAAAAACTTCATTTCACTTATTTAGCAGGATATAATGTACAGGACTTGAGAACAGGGTGACTGGTTCGAATACCCTTCTCGGTCATTTCAAAGGATTGATGATAGTCATTGAGACAGGATTAATTCCTCTTTCTCAGCTTATTGTTTTGACAGCTGCCGTGTTAGGAGGCAGCCAGTGGCTTGGGAAGAGTGTTGTACAAGGTACTTGTAAAAGAAAGTCCAGGAATGCATGAATAGGTGCACTGTCCACTGCAATATAACTGAAATTATGTTGTAAACTGCGTTAACTCTTTACTACACGACAAAATTTTAGACTGGTTCAGACTGAAAGGATTTGCAGACAACAAAATAAAGGTCACTGAAAAATGGAAATTTGTTCTTGGAAGGATAGAAAACACTGTTGGAAAAGGAGAAAATGCTGGTTACCAGCATTTTCTTCTTTTCCTACAGTGTTTTCAATAGGCTTCTTTCTCAGGGGCGTCGAAAGTAGGGATTGTGTGGTAATGGTTTAAAACACCACACAATCAATTCAATCAACTATTCAAAATCAAATCCACCGAGCCCCACTAACTCAGTCAGTAGCTGATACAGGACTTGGGAATGGGGGGTATTGGGTTTGATCTCTGGCAGGGCCAGTTTCTGTCCAAGGATTGATGATAGTCAATGCCACAGGATTCATTCCTCTCCCACTGCTGGCCATTGTTTCAATGATGGTTATGTGAGAAAGCAGCCAGTGGCTTGGGAAAAAAAATGTGCAGAGTACTGGTAAAAGAGACTCCAGGAAAGCATGGATAGGTGCACTGGCCACCACGATATAACTGAAATAAGGTTGAAAGCGGCATTAAACACTTTACAATTAAACAATCAATCAAAATCAGATCCCATTATTTAAGTTTGAATTCAAATAATCATTTGCAAAAACTTTGAAATTACACAAGTGTGGTAAAGATTAAAGACTAGATTTGAAAAAAGGAGAAAAAAAAATCTTGATTTTGAAAACAGAGCTGCAATAAAGCGGAGAATAATTAGCAGATGATCATTTCTGTATTCTCCTAAGAGGTCAAAATGGAAAACAGTTGTTTTGTTTTTGTTGTGGTTGGGTGCCAAGCTGGGTGCAGAGCAAAGAGACCTGGCTTTGTTTGGCTTGTTTGAACGGAAAGTAATTATTTTCTGTGCTTTTGAAATATTAACCCCTTAGGCTGATTGAAGCCCGACTCACTGACCTTTTGCGGACTGCATAGATCAAGATCAGACTGCACAAAATGTGAAGTCTGATCTTGGATCTACACTGTCCAATGAGGAGAGATTATTCCCCAAAACACACTTGCGTTTTTTTGCTTCAAATTGGAAATTTTTGTTTAGTTACTTAGCCAGGAAAGGGTTAAAGGACATACAAGTGCTCTGAAAATTCCTGGATTTGGAAAATACCAGACCACAAGTTGAAAGGAATACATTAAAAAAATATTGTTGCTGTATTTCTGAAAAGCTTTTAGAGGGAAAAATGTTGCTTTGTTTTTGTTGTCAATAGGTCAGTAAAATTGACTAAACTTGACTAGCTCTTAAACACCATTAAAGATTGATTATGAGGTGTTGAGGACTTGTTTTATCATGATTTCAGTTATATGGGGGTGGCAAGAGCACCTATTCAGGTGGGTTTTTTTACTGGTCCTTTGCAGAATTTTCTTCCCAAAGCACTTATTCCTTTCCTAATGACCGTCCTTGTAATGATGACTCATCATCAATCCTTGGACAGAAATTGGCCGGTTTGGGATTCGAAGAGGTGACCTCTGGTTTCTACTCCTGTATGTCACTGACTGATGTAGCAGGCCTTTAAAAAAAATAATCATCATATGAATTTATGGTCAAGAGCATCTTCGGAAGCTAAGGCAGACGATTCACTACGCTACTCTACCCTTGGTGGATCGAGCTTGAGTTTTACATTCCCCCGATACGCTTTTTCATTGGATGCAGCCAGCTCTAACTGCAACAAATAAAATCGCTGGTAGCATTTCATCTTTGATCAAAATAGAACAAGGTTGCTACCTTTCGAATAGAAGGTAAAGTTGGAAACCCATGTGGATGTCTGCTTATTGCTTCATGTGTATTCGTAAGCAGTTTGTAAAACGATATTTCATTGGCTTTTAGAAATATGAAGTAAAGGGGGGTAATAATCAGCATCCAATAGAGGGCAGGCACATCTTGGGAATCTCGAAATCAGGCTCAATCAGCCAAGGTAAGATCCACTTAGTGATTGAAACCTTGCCTCGCGAAGATGGGTTAACCCATTACCACACAATCCCTGCTTTTGATGCCCCAGACAAAGAAGCCTTTAGAAAACATTGTGGGAAAGGGAGAAAATGCTGGTAACCAGCATTTTCTTCTTTTCCCACAATGTTTTTGCCCTTCACAAAACAAATTTCAAATTTTCAGTCACTGTTATTTTGTCGTCTACAAATGCTTTCAATTTGGACAAGCCTAAAATATTGTCGTCTGGTAATGAGTTAAGAGGAGCTTTCCTTCATTGTTGTAAAAAACAGGATTGTTTGGTAAAGGGTTAACAGGTACAGAATTATACAAAAGGTTGAAGGGCTAAAAAGAACTGAGATGTGCCCATCTGTTTTTCATCTGAAATATGTTTTATTAATTGCCTTACCTTTTGGATACTTTGAAAATATCTTTTTAACCATTTGCCAGTTAATAATATTTTTAGGCTTTTCCAAATAAAAAAAATTGTGATGAACAATTTAACATTTATTACCAATGAGCTGTCAAGACTGAAGATTTGGGTTAAGTTTGAAAGTGATGTAGGAAAAGGAGAAAAAGCTAGTTACCAGCATTTTCTCCTTTTCCCACAATCCTTTCTTGGAAAAGCTAAACTTTTCAGGGTGGTCAAAACTCGACACTTGTTTGGTGGAGACTTTAATTTTGATATACCAGTATGTATATTCATGAATAAAGATTGTGGTAAGAGAAAAAATCACTAAAATGAGAAGAAGTATAGAGAAAGAAGTATACAAAGAGTGCACAAGTATCTTAACCCTTTACCAAACTACAAAATTGTAGACCAGTCCAAATTGAAAGCATTTGCAGACAACAACCTAAGTATGGCTCAAAAATTGAAATTTGTCTTTGGAAGCATAGAAAACATCGTGGGAAAAGGAGAAAATGCTGGTTACCAGCATTTTCTCCTTTTCCTACAATGTTTTCAAAAGGCTTCTTTCTAAGGGTCATTAAAAGTCGGGACTGTGTGGTAAAGAGTTAATTGAAGCTTTCAAGACTTTAACCCTTTACCTCCCAATGCTATCTTTAAATGCCCCTGGAAAAGAAGGCTTTTGAAAACACTGTTGGAAAAGGAGAAAATGCTGGTAACCAGCATTTTCTCCTTTTCCCACGATGTTTTCTACCCTGTCTAAGAAACATTGCACCATTTGAGCCACATTGAAATTGTTATCTGCATTATACTTATGCTTTTAATTCAAAAGACTAAAATTTTGTCATTTGGTAAAGGGTTAAAAATCAAGAATCTGTATTCACCAGGCAACAAAATCTCCTATTGTCAACATGTATTGCAAGAATTGTGCCGATGCCAGACAGTGGAGCCTTACCTGATATCAAAACAGTAAAATGAATTTGCAAATTTTCCTCACAAAAGTTACCTCTTAGTTGGTATTATCTCCCTCTAGATGGCATTCTACAAATACATGTCTATATTTGGGTGTCCTTGGGACAGAGCTGGACTGCTCTTCTACTCGACAACTGTTGGTTTGAATTTCAAACCAAAATAAATGTTAACTCAATAAAATGCTACCTCAGGTGCAATTCATTCAGCTATGATCAGCAGTTTTAAGAAATCTGGAGCTAAAACAGGCCTGATACATATCGATATATTGCTACTTTATAGAGCATATTACTACATTCCCCCCCAATATTGGGGAAGTGATGCATCATAATAGCAGACAGGTTGAATCTTTGAAGAATAATGCTTAGTGGGAACATTCAAGTGCTTTGAAAGGAATTGAAAATGTTTGCTCTTTAGCTATTTTGAGAGCACAAGTTTCCACTTATTACAAACTACAGACTGATGCAAATTACATTCTTATCATTTCATGCTTTCTCCTCTCCAAAACTGCCTGTTTTGACAGTTTGGAATATTTGCTGGTTACTAGCATTTTCTTCTTTTCGCACAATATTTTCAAAAGGGTTATATCTGACAGGATCGTAAAAACCAGGGATTGTTTGGTAAAGGGTTAAAAATCACTTTTTCTTTCAAAAACTGTCCTCAGTTTGGAACATTTGGGTCTTTTCCATCAAACTGTAAATGTCAGCTTTGTTTATGAGTTGGTGCACGAGTTTTCTGGTTATTGCAATGTACAGCATGTTACATGAAACCCTAGACTGCCAATAGAGGCCCCATATGTAAGAGACTGGTCTATTTTTGAAACAGTATATCTTTGCAAAAACCTATATTGTGGGTACTTATTAGAAATTATTGTCCCATTAAGACATTTCTTTTGAGTGCCCACAAGTAACATCTGGCAAAAGAAAGTATAATATATTCAATGCTGCATACAAGAAGGAGCGATGGTATTCTAAATCCATTGTTTCTCTTCCAAAGCCTATGTTGTGGGTACTCATTAGAATTGTCTCGATGAGACAATTCTAATGAGTATGCACAACATAGGGTTTAGTTGAGAATTATTGATATTTTCAATTTTGAAATCAAAATCACTCCCTCTTATCTGGAGGTCTGAATATTTCTGTGATGTATTATACCAAGCAACATATCACCTAATAATGGATCCATAGAATCAATTTTGCTTAACCCATTAACTTCAGTCGGACTTGATAAACCACGTTAAAAAAGGAATCTATGAACTGTTTGTCAACTGAAATATTGTAAGAAAGATTTCGATAGAAAAATTGAAACTCAAGTTTTTGTTTGTAAGAGGAGCCTGACAATTTTCAGACAGTAAATCGGCGTATTTCGGGCGATGAGTGCACCGATTTGCTGCTTCTCAGTCCACCAGTTACAGCCGAGGGATTTGATGGCTGACCTGGGTTGATAATTTTTGCCGATGCATTAAAACCCTCTTTTCACAGAGCGTGACTCACAATAATTGTGTAAACGGTCTCCTCCTCTATGTGTCTCAGTGCAGCATCTCTGTGGAGCCAAGACTATGAAATATTAATGAGGAGTTAGTGCAATAGACTCATACATATTCGAAACTCAGAAGTTGTTTAACTCTTTACCATATGACAAAATTTTATACTGGTCCAAATTGAAAGCATTTGCAGACGACAAAATAAATGTGACTGAAAAACTGAAATTAGGTCCAAATTGAGAGCATTTCCAGACAACGAAATAAATGTGACTGAAAAACTGAAATTAGTTTTGGGATGGGTAGAAAACATTGTGGGAACAGGAGAAAATGCTGGTTACCAGCATTTTCTCCTTTTCCCATGGTCTTTTCAGAAGGCTTTCTTTTCAGGGTGGTGGAAAGTCAGGATCGTGTGGAGATTAAACTATATAGGTCCAAGATCAGACTGCAGTTTCTTTGATATCTGATCTTGATCTATACTGCCGTCAAAAGCAGGTTATGTTGCCTGAATAATGAGAACAGTAGCACATGTTTGTTTTTTTTCCTCCACAATGAGTAAACAACATGATGCCAAACAAAAGCAACAGTAAAACTCGGTTCTGATGTTATCAATATTTCTGGCTCGTGACCGAGATTCTGCCTTAACCCATTACCACACAATCCCTACTTTTGATGACCCTGAAAATGAAGCCTTTAGAAAACATTATGGGAAAAGGAGAAAATGCTGGTAACCAGAATTTTCTCCTGTTCCCACCATGTTTTCTGCCCTGCTGGACACATCTTTCAATTTCTGAGTTTCGTTTATTTTGTCGTCATCAAGTGCTTTCAGTTTGGACCAGCCTAAAATTTTGTCATTTGGTAAAGAGTTAACTCTCTACGACGACACCAGGAGCTTTTGTGGACAGTGTAGATTAAGATCAGACTGCACAGAATGTGCAGTCTGATCTTTGATCCACACTGTCCACTTTTGTACTCTGGATTGACAGAACTTGTCTCTTGATTTTGCAGTGAATTGTATCTTGAAACCTTTGAGAAAATGGAATTTAATTATTCCGTTATGAAAGAGTTAACTCTGTCCTATGCAGCCAAATTTTAGACTTGACAAAATCGAAATTATCAGCAGAGAAAATTTGAATGTTGTTTAACCCTTTAACAAACAATCCCTGGTTTTTACGACCCTGAGGTAGAAGCCTTTTGAAATCATTATGGGAAAAGGAGAAAATGCTGGTAACCAGCATTTTCTCCTTTTTCTACAATATTTTCTATCTTGCTGGAAACAGATTTTAATTTTTTAGTTGCATTTATTTTGTTGTCTGCAAATGCTTTAAATTTAGACCAGTCAAAAATTAAGTCATTTGATAAAGATGTAAAAGGTGGCTTCTATTCTAACTTTGATAAGGAAGAAAACTTTGTGGGAAAAGGAGGAAATACTAGTCACCAGCATTTTCTCTTTTTCCCACAATGTTTTTGAAAGCCCTCTCCATCAGGATCATTAAAACTTGGGAGTATAATGTGTGTGGAGTTAAATGCTGGGTTTGGATCTAGTTGTTTTTGTGAATAATGTAGGTCAAGATCAGACTGCACAGAATGTGTTATCTGATCTTTGATCTATTTTGTCTGCTTCTTTGCCAGATATTCGGAAGAAAAAATTCTTTATATTGTAATAACTGCATCTAGAGTTCGACAGAGAAATTTCTGATTTCATTTATTTAGCATACAAGTTTGATGCTTTACCGCACCTGTCTGAATTGAATACACTTGCAGCTGACTGTTTCAGTGTGGCTTATATGAAATGAGTTTTCTTTTGTAGGGTAGAAAACATTGTGGGAAAATGAGAAAATGCTGGTAACCAGCATTTTCTCCTTTTCCCACGATGTTTTTAAAAGCTTTCTCTTTATGGCGTGTTAGAAATAGACGTTGTGTGGTAAAGGGTTAAATCTTTGGCAGACAATTAAGCAATGATTATTTCAGACAGCAAATTAAATATAGCACAACTGATGTCTGCAGTTGTCCATGAAAGAGTAAAAAAACAACTAATGAGGAATATGGAGATTATACTGGTCTCCAGCATTTTCTCCTTTTCCCACAATGTTTTCAATAGTCCTCTTCCTCAGGGTCGTTAAAACTTGGGATGGTGTGCTAAAGGGTTAGGTCTGATTTCGTTGGAAGGAGAAATGATGCAATGCTGAAACAATTCGGCTACATTTTTAGAAATTTCCCGGTGATTAATAGATACATGTTGTAAAACCGTTCTCATGGAAACCAATATTAAGATATTAGAAGGAAGGATTTGAATCCTTTGATGATTTGACTGAATATAACTTTATAGTGTATGTGATTCTTTGAATTCTGTCTTTTTCTTAGAATTATGACCGAAATTTCAGTCTGTATGAAAAGAACGTAATTGAAAACGTATTTACTGAAATGTCTACAGTATGCCTATCATAAAATCAAATAAAAGGACGAACATTGATACTATCAAGATGAAACTGCATTTCCAGACTGCATTACCACACAATCATGATCGAGTTTTAAAGATCCTGTAGGAAAGTCTTTTGGAAACATTGTGGGAAAAGAAGAATATGCTGGTATCCAGCATGTTCTCCTTTTCCCAGAATGTTTTCTATTCCATGAAAGACAGTTGCCATCATTTGAATAAGATTTAAATTGTCATGTACAGATACTTTCAGTTTGGACAAGTCAAAATTTTTGTTATTTGGTAAAAAATTAACTCTTTACCGAACGACAAAACTATAATAGACTGGTCCAAAATGAAAGCATTTGCGGAGGACATAATAAATGTGAATCAAAAATTAAATTTTGATTTTGGAAGGGTAGAAAACATTGTGGGAAAAGGAGAAAATGCTGGTTACCAGCATTTTCTCCTTTTCCCTCAATGTTTTCAAAAGGCTTCTTTCCCAGGGTCCCCAAAAGTAAGGATTGTGTGGTAATGGGGTAAACCAAGCCCAGGTAGCTTAGTTGGTCACACTATGCAGGACTTGAGTACAAGGGGTCCTGGGTTCAATCCCTGGCTTAACCAATTTCTTTCCAAGGGATCGTGATATTCATTGAGATAGGATTCATTCCTTTCCCCACCACTGATCATTGTTTCAACGATGGTTATATGGGAAAGCAGCCAGTGGCTCGGAAAAAAGAATTTGCAGAGTACCAGTAAAGTAAAGGGTTAATTGAACAAATTCATCTTATTTTGGTGAAGTGAAGAAGAATTGCTTTAGGTTCTCAATAGCTAATTATTTCCAAGAATCGTTTTACATTTGGACTCCATTAAACCGGAATTCCCTTGGCCCCTTGAATTTCCCCCACACTGAATAGAAAACATGTCATCCAAAACCCTTTTTACACTCCACATGATTGTAGCAAGCGACATTATTTGAATTGGACCAAATTGAAACCATTTGTAGATGGCAAATTTGCAAATTCATTGCTTTTAAAATTATTCATTCTGTCTTTGTTAGGACAGAAAACATTGTGAAGAAGGAGAAAATGCTGTTCACCAGTATTTTCTCCTTTCCCCAAAATGTTTTCAAAAGGCTGTATTGCCTGGGTCTTTAAATTGGCGACTGTGTGGTAAAGAGTGAACTTATCATCTGTAGCTTTTTAAGATCTTACAAAAAGACTTCTAAAAACATTATGTGAAAAGGAGCATTTTCTCCTTCTCCCACTATGTTTTCTACATCATTTGAAGACATAATACCACACTGTAAGCTATTGTTTAATTTCTTGTCTGTAGGTACTTTTCATCGGGACAATTCTCAAGATATGCTGTCTAGAAAAGAATTAATTCTTTACCATACAATTCAGACTTTTAAGAACCTTGATTGAAAAGACCTTTGAAAACATGGTTGCAAAAGGCGAAAAAACGCTGGTTACAACCAGCATTTTCTTCTTTTGCAATTAAGTATTTCACCTTATATTTCACCTTATAAAGGCAGAAATAGGAATTTTAGCAACATTGAATTAAAGTTTGAGAATGGTAATTGTATCAGGTTAACACTAGGGGAATGTGTTAACTCTGTCATGATTTTCTAATTAAAAGACAGAAATTAGATGAAAATAACCATCTGTCTTCAGGATGGCCTGATCTTTTGGGACAGATGGATCAGCACTTGGGAGATCATAGTGCTGTGTAAAAGTGGTTCACCATTAACCCTTTCCCAAACGACAAATTTTGGACTCTTCCAGACCAAAAGAGTTTGCAGACGACAATTTCAGATATGGAGAAAATGCCAGAAAGTTCTCAAAAAGGGTAGAAAACACTGAGGGAAAAGGAGAAATTGCTCGTTACGAGCAATTTCACCTTTTCCCACAGTGTTTTCAAAAGACTTTTACTGCAGATGTAAAAACCAGGGCTTGTTTGGGAAAGGGTTAATACATTCATCAGGGTTTCCCCTTGGCTGTCCCTTAATAAGGGCACATCTGAACCTTTTGAAATGAATGAGAGTAGGAAAACATTTAAATTTGCTGGGCATATAGAAATTTTGGGGGTCCACTTAATGATTGATTTTAAGAATTGGTTGGTTGGTTGGTTAGTCAGTCGTTCGTTCATTCGATTGATCAGTCAGTTGGTGGGTGGGTCAGTTGATCGGTTGGTCTATGGGTGAGTGTGTATGGGTGAGTTGGTCGGTTGATTGATTAATTGATTGATTGATGTTATTAGCTGCTTTGAACATTATTTTAGTCATGTCAGAGCAACAACTAACATACAGTATTTATGTATGCCCTTGGTTTCACCAGTTCTGATTTGTCTTGCCAAAGAACACTTCTATGAAAAAACTCATATTTCCAGAGAGGCTTAACTCATTACCAGACGAAAAAATTTTAGACTTGTCCAAATTGAAAGCATTTGAAAATGACAAAATAAAAGTGACTGAAAATTTGAAATTTATTTTCTGAAGGGTAGAAAACATTGTGGGAAAAGGAGAAAATGCTGGTTACCAGCATTTTCTCTTTTTCCCACAATGTTTTCTAAAGGCTTCTTTCTCAGGGGCGTCAAAAGTAGGGATTGTGTGGTAATGGGTTAAACCTGAAGTCCACATTAGGCTTCTGATTTGGTTATCTAGAACTTCAGTCTGGTAAAGAGTTAAGCCAATATTATTCCTTTCCAAATGCATTCTTTTTTGGAACCTTACTAAATCCATAGCATTGTGCAGATGACAAAATCATCTATGGAAGGGTAAAAAGTATTTCAGAAAAAGGAGAAAATGGTGGTTACCAGACCAAAGGAATGAGACTTGACTGAAGTATAAATACAGTATGTGTAAAAACTACCTAGAAATGAAGTAATTTCTCTAATTTGTGAATTCATTGATAGTGGCAAGGAGTTGGTAACTTAACTCCCTACCAGACAATTTGATTTTAGGTTTGTCCAAACTCAAAGTATTTGTGGATGACAAATTAACCCTTTCCCAAACAAGCCCTGGTTTTTACGTGTCTGCAGTACAAGTCTTTTGAAAACACTGTGGGAAAAGGAGAAATTGCTCGTAACAAGCAATTTCTGTTTTCCCACAGTGTTTTCTACCCATTAGGTGAACTTTCTACCATTTTCATCAAATTTAAAATTGTTGTCTGCAAACTCTTTCAGTTTGGAAGAGTCTAAAATTTGTCGTTTGGGAAAGTGTTAATCATGGTTGCTGTGATGGGACTTGTGTTGGTAAAGGTAGAAAACATTGTTGGAAAAGAAGAAAATGCTGGTTACCAGCATTTTCTTCTTTTCCCACAATGTTTTCAGAAGCCCATTCCCCGGGGTCATTAAAACATAGGACCGTTGGTAATTGAAGCTGTTAATGACAGAGGCCTGAATTATTTAGGATCAAGGAGAACCAAAATGTGATTACCTGTTGTGCTTTGATTGGTGTTGGTTGCATCCATTAGGGAATCAAGTTTTATCTAATTTGATTTGGAATGGTTCCTCATTGTTTATATGGCCATGCCATGGAAGCTATCATTATGGTCTAATCAGAATCTACACTGCCTGTGACACTGCTGCAGTTGAATATGTGCCAGGAGTTTGAGATCTTAACCCATTACCACACAGTCCCTACTTTTGATGCCCCTGAGAAAGAAGCCTTTTGAAAACACTGTGGGAGAAGGAAAAAATGCTGGTAACCAGCATTTTCTCCTTTTCCCCCAGTGTTTTCTACCCTTTCCAGAACAAATTTCAATTTTTCAGTCACCTTTATTTTGTTGTCTGCAAATGCTTTCAGTTTGGACCAGTCTAAAATTTTCTCATGTGGTAATGGGTTAAACAGTACAAAAACAAAGTTTAAATTTATTCTATGTTGCAAGCATTTGTTTGCAACTATGTTGCAAGCATTTGTTTGTAACAAAAAAGATGATGTTGAAATTTTAGGGTTTGTCTTTTGAAAAAAAAAAGAAAAGCATTGTTGGAAAAGGAGAAATCACTTGATGAATTAAATGTTGTTTGAAGGTTGAGATTTTATTTTATTGTGACTTATTTCAAAGGTAGAAAATGTTTTGGAATAAGATAGATGGCTTTTGAAAACATTGTTGGAAACAGAGAAATTGCTGGTAACCAGTGTTTTCTTTTTTTCACCAACAATGGTTTTGAAACTCTTCTTTCCCAAGGCTGTTAAAAGTCAACATTGTGTGATAGAGGATGAAAGCGCCAAATAAACCTAATATGTTTTCAGAATAGAAGTGAAACCCCTGGATAATCACAATTTCAAGGTCACTGTAATCTAAAGGGTTTCAGCAAAGCAAAACAGTGTAGCTTATAGATCAGTCAGCACATCTTATACAGCTTGATCTTGATCTACATTAGCTGCAAAGGCAACTGTAGTTGTGGAAGGCTCTTTAAAAAGGGTTAACTCTTTACCACACAGTCCCAACTTTTAATGAGCCTGAGAAAGAAGCATTTTGAAAACATTGTGGGAAAAAGAGAAAATGCTGGTAACCAGCATTTTCTTCTTTTCCCACAATGTTTTCTATCCTTACCAAGACAAATTTCACTTTTTTAAGCCATGCATAGGTTGTCGTCTGCAAATGCTTTCAATGTGGACTGGTCTGCAATTTTGTCCTGTGGGAAAGAGTTAAATGTGGATTTATCTTGTGTGAAGGGACAGTCAGTAAATAGAGGTGCTGAATTATGTCTAATCAGTTGATTATAAGAAGCTATAATTATATAAATAGTTATACATAATTAATAACCCAAGGTATTTGTTTTTAGAAGCATTGCAATGATATTGGAAGATGATATGCTGGGAAAAGGATGGGATGGTTCAGGTCTTTCTTTCACATTTTGGTGGAGCCAAGCTCTAATATCACAGTTGACAGTTGTCATATAAAGACAGGCGGTCCCTGGTTGGAATCCCAGGCTTAAGCCCATTTCTTTCCAAGGATTGATGATAGTCATTGCAGCAGGATAACTAGCATTTTCTCCTTGTTCCACAATATTACCTTAAAAAAAGTCAACATTTAAAGAACATTTTATTTTGTCGTCTGCAAACAATTGTTCAATCTAGACAAGTCTGAAATTTTGTTGTTTGGTAAATATTGCATCCTGTACAAGCCAACTTCTTGGTTTTTTGACCCAGAAGAAAAAGGCATTTAGCAGGTAACCAGTATTATCTGCTTTTCCAACAATGTTTCTAATACTCTGTTGGACACAAATCTCATCATTTCCCTGATATTTCATCTTTGAACATTTGCTTTGAATATTGCTTCTCCTCCTTCTGCTCCTACATTATCATCATCATCTTCTTCTTCTTCTTCTTCGTACATACTTTGCTTCTGTTACATCTACAATGATGTTTACTCTATAATGCTTAAACTGCTACTAATACTGCTATGCTTACAACTGCTACTACTACTGCTCCTATTGTATATATTATCAACCATCATGCAAAGCAAAATAAAGCCCATCTGAAAAGATAGAAGTGACATGTGATGCTGTTTTGTGTTGTGTCCACTTGCTACTTTTAAATGCCAATTTTTGTTAAATTGACTAATAAAAATGCCAATTTTACCCTGCAATTGGGCAATTGTTTCTATCAGTTTAAAACCAAATCTTGGATGTTTTCCCACGGTTCTTTAAAAAATGCATATTAATTATGTATGAAGAAAACTTTCTGCATGCAAGTTTGCAAGTTGAATGTTGTGTTTCTTAACTCTTTACCAAACGACAAAATTTTAGACTGGTCCGAATTGAAAGCATTTCCAGACATCGAAATAAAAGTGACCAAAAATGTGAAATTTGTATCAAAGAGGAGAGAAAACATTGTTGGAAAAAGAGAAAATACTGGTTACCAACACTGTCTCCTTTTCCCACAATGTGGTCAAAATGCAACTTTCTGAGGGTCGTCAAAAGTCGGCATTGTGTGGTAAAGGGTTAAATCTTTACCACACAATAAAAAAAAGTTTGGTCCAAATTCAATGCATTTGTAGAAGACTTTTTAAATTCAGCTGAAATAATAATAATTGTCTGAGAAAGTGTAGAAAACCATGTGGGAAAAGGAGAAAATGCTGGTTACCAGCATTTTCTCCTTTTTCCGCAAGGTTTTTAAAAGGCCTTTTCTACAAGATCATTAAAAGTTGGGATTATCGAAAAAGAGGTAAGCCTACCCTAGATATGCTTTGGCCAAGTAATGAAGTGACCTGTTACCGTAAAGATTCTGTTATTCAATGGTAATAAGAAGAAAGCATTAATTTTGTTAAAGCAGTCTGATCTTGATCTACACTGCCTGCAAAAGAATTTTAATTGATTTTCAGAGCTGTGAGGTTGATTGATTGATTCTGTGGATATTAATTCAGTTAAGGGGAACAGAACACCTATTCTTTCTTGGAGTTTCAGGTACCTGTACTGTTCACATTATTCTTCACAAGCCACTGGCTGCTTTCCTACCCAAACTGTCATCGAAATAAGACCAGCAGTTAGAGAAGAATGAATCCTCTCGCAATGAGTATCATCAATAGTCGGAGGGAAAATTGCCAAGTTAACCCTTTAACACACAGTCCTGAATTTCAATGACCCTACCGAAGAGGCCTTTTGAAAACGTTGTGGGAAAAGGAGGAAATGCTGGTAACCACTATGTTTTCTTCCCTTCCCAAAACAAATTTCAATTTTTTTGTCACATTTATTTTGTTGTCTGGAAATGTGTTCGATCTGAACTATTCTAAAATTTTGTTAAGGATTTGAACAGCCCCCCCCCCCATCTTATGTCTTCTGTACTCTACTACTAGTTGCAATATCGGGGCTTGGCAGAGTTCTGTGATGATTTAACAGCACCGAGCACCAAGTGCAACAGCAGAATTATATAAAATTGCTGAAAATGTGATAAAACATTACTGTCATTGACAAGTACCTGGCAACCAACCAGCCCATTCTAGTCTGCATGCCAGGCCGCCAGTCAATGAATGCAATTTTTTGCTTGTCATTGGCAGGTTTTCATTATGTAGATGCATGCATCTTGTTGACAAGTAAATTGCTGATCAGCACGAATTCTTGTTCGAAATTTTTCACATGAAATTTGGCAGGGACGTTAGAAGTTCATTAAAAGGCTGCCAAATACATTGTGTAACAAGGAATCTCATAGATTTCTTGCCAAGTTTGTCATAATAGATTTACCGAATTGGTACCCAATCCTTTCAGCTTTTACCAAATAATCCATTCAGGGCACTTTAACTGTTTACCAAACAACAATTTTTTAGACTGGTCCAAATTGAAAGCATTTGCAGACGACAAAATAAAAGTGAATGAAAATTTGAAATTTGATTTGTGAAGTGTAGAAAACATTGTGGGAAAAGGAGAAAATGCTGGTTACCAACATTTTCTCCTTTTCCAACAATGTTTTCTAAAGTCTTCTTTCTCAGGGGCATCAAAAGTAGGGATTGTGTGGTAATGGGATAATTATCTCTTTACCAAACGACAAAATTTTAGCCTGGTTCAAATTGAAAGCATTTGCAGACAAGAAAATGAAAGTGACTGAAAATTTGAAATTTCTTTTGGGAAGGGAATAAAACAGAATAAAACATGGTGGAAAAAGGAGAAAATGCTGGTTACCAGCATTTTCTCCTTTTCCCACAATGTTTTCAAAAGGCTTTTCTCACAGGATCATTAAAAGGCATCATTGTGTTGTATAGAGTTGAAGAGTTTAACATCCTCTCTATATTGAAAACAATAAGTTTTGCAGCAGACTCAAGAAGAGAAAAATCTAGACAGATGGATCAGTATAGGTTATAAAGATTGCAACCGCTGATAATTCATTTTGAAGATCAATGTGGAGACACTTTGAACACTTTGCCTCAGCAATCCTGTGTCCTAGTAACTTTTAGAGCAAAAAGGGCTATTGAAAATAGTGTGTGCAAAAGAGAAATCATTGTTGGACTAAAAAGAAAGTGCTTGCAACCAGCATCTTTTGATAACAAGAATATTTTCGAAGACAGCTAGCACTTTGGCCATCTTTGATTTGGTCTGCAAGGTGATGTTAGACCGAATGAGTCTGAAATTTTGCTCCTTTTTTACCTTTTTCCCACAATGTTTTCTAACCTTTGAAAGACAAATTCAGTATTTTGAATACCATTGGATTTGTTCTCTGCAAATGCTTTCATTTTGGACCAGGGTCTGTATTCACCAACCATTCTTAACAATGGTCTCAGTCTCACTCTGGTTTCTTCAACTGAAAGTAACACAATTTCTGATTGGCTCTATCAAATATTTTATCCAATCAGAAGTGTGTTACTTTCAAACTAACAAATTCCAGTGAACAAGACTAAGGACGTTCCTGAAATGTTGGATTAATACTGACCCATGCTTTTTTAGCTCACCTGAGCACAACGTGCTCAGGGGGAGCTATTGTGACCGGTCATCGTCCGGCGTCCGTCCGTCCGTCCATCTGTCCGTCCGTCCGTCCGTCCGTCCATCTGTCCGTCCGTCCGTTAACAATTTCTTTAAAAATCTTCTCCTCCAAAACCAGAAGGCCAATCTTGATAAAACTTGGCAGGAATGTTCCTTGGGTGAAGCTCTACAAAAATTGTTAAAAGAATTTAATTCCAACAAAAACTCTGGTTGCCATGGCAACAAAATGTCTGAAAATGGAAAAAATCTTTAAAAATCTTCTTGTGACAAACCATAAGGCCGGGAGCATTCATATTTTGTATGAAGCATCATTGGGTGACCCTTTACCAAAATTGTTAAAATTATTCCCCTGGGGTCATATTTGGGCTTTGCCCGGGCGCACCCTATTTTACATAGAAACAAAGAAGGAAAGCTTTAAAAAATCTTCTTCTGACAAACCATAATGGCTAGAGCATTCATATTTGGTATGTAGCATTATCTGATGATCCTCTACCAAAATTGTTAAAATTATTCCTCTACTGTCATATTTGGGCTCTGCCCGGGCGCACCCTATTTTAAAATCTTTAAAAATCTTCTTGTGACAAAACATAAGGTTGGGAGCATTCATATTTTGTTTGAAACATCTTTGGGTGACTCCTTACCAAAATTGTTAAAATCATTCCCATGGGGTCATATTTGGGTTTTGCCCGGGCGCACTCTATTTTACATAGAAATTTAGAAGGAAATCTTGA
Source organism: Tridacna crocea (assembly GCA_943736015.1). NCBI lineage: Eukaryota > Metazoa > Mollusca > Bivalvia > Cardiida > Cardiidae > Tridacna > Tridacna crocea. Next base: position 70,388,679 of record OX031057.1, read on the forward strand.
AAACTTCTTCTGGTGACAAATCATAATGGCTAGAACATTCCTATTTAGTGTTTAGCATTAACTGATGATCTTCTACCAAAATTGTTGAAATTATCCATCTGCGGTCATATTTGGGCTCTGCCCGGGCGTACCCTATTTTACAATCTTTAAAAATCTTCTTGTGACAAATCATAAGGCGGAGGGCATTCATATTTTGTTTGAAGCATCATTGGGTGACCCCTTACCAAAATTGTTAAAATTATTCCCCTTGGGTCATATTTGGGCTTTGCCTGGGCACACCCTATTTTACATAGAAACAAAGAAGGAAACCTTTAATAAATCTTTTTCTGACAAACCGTAATGGCTAGAGCATTCATATTTGCTATGTAGCAAAATCTGATAATCTTCTACCAAAATTGCTAGAATTATCCCTCTGTGGTCATATTTGGGCTCTGCCCAGGCGCACCCTATTTTACATAGAAACAAAGAAGGAAATCTTTTAAAAATCTACTTGTGACAAACTATAAAGGCTAGAGCATTCATATTTTGCATGTAGCATCATCTCTTGACCCGTTATAAAAATAATTGAAATTATCCCCTTGGGGTCATATTTTGGCTCTGTGCCCTGGTGCACACTATTTCACATAGAATCATAGAAGGAAATCTTTTAAAATCGATTCCATCTAAAAAGGAGAAATTGTTTGTAACAAGCAATTTCTCCTTTCTCACAATCTTTTCTACCATATAGATCACTTATTTTTCATTTTAGATACATTTTGAAGTATCGTCTGCAATTTGTTTCAATTTGGAACGGTCTAAAATTTTGTCGTCTGGTAATGGCTAAACTACAAGTCAAAAAGGGAACAAGACACTGTGAAGAGAAAAATTGATGATAAGCAGCAGCTTTTAGCTCCACTGGCCAAAGACAAAGAAGGAAATCTGTAAACATATTTTTGTGACAAACCCCAGGGTATGCCTTATTTGAAAAGAATTAATAGCCTGCCCTTGATAAACCATATAAGTTACAATTATACTCAGGTGAGCGATATAGGACCATCATGGTCCTCTTGTTTTGTCTTCACTGTAGTAAAATGTTAAATCTTTACAATGCGACAATATTTTGGACTCAACCAAATACAAAGCATTCACAGATGGCAAATAAAATGTAGCATAAATAATGATTCTTGCCTTTAATACAGAAGAAAACATGGTGGTAAAAGGAGAAAATTTCTCCTTTTACCACAATGTTTTCAAAAGCCCTCTGGCACAGGGTCTTTGTAAAGTGTGTTGGTTAGATAAAGGATCGAACCTAAGGAAGATCCGTTCTTATCATGAATCTCAAAAATCATAAACAACTGAGAGAAGAAAGAAAAGTACAAGGAAAAGTTTTTTGAGATCACGTTGTAAAAGAGAATAGATACCGGGCAAAATTACTCATAAAACCCTCTTTGTAGTTCTTTTGTGTTCGACGAGCATAATTGAATTTAAGTGAACACAATTGGTCAGCTTATTTCTTTTTGGCTCAGGTAAAAAAGAAAAATTGAATTTTTTATCATGATTTTCCTGTGCGGTGAACGGGAAAAATGTCCCCGTTATTTACGGAGATTATGATCTTAATTCAGTGGGTTGTCTCCCAATTTGCTATTGACAAAAAGCGATTAAATGTCATTTTACTATTGTCGTCGAGTGTCGACAAATTTGGCCAGGTAGAAGGCTCCCTGCACTTTTCTAGCGCCTCCCCATTTGCTTTTTAGCATCTTTTGTCAGTATTTTAGATGGCCCCTGCTGTGATTTATGAAATTTTTTAGCGTCTATTTTATGTTATTATACCTGGTCTGGTCTATCTAATGTTATTATGCCTGTACTCGTAAATTTGCACAAGCTTGAAGAAGAGTGGTTAACTCCTACCAAATGACAAGTTTAGACTGGTCCAAACTGAAAGCATTAATTTTGCAGGCGACAAAATAAATGTGGCTTTACAGAATGCACATCCAGAGCTCCAGATATGAGGGAGTGATGGTGGTCTAAATCCATTATTGTTCTTCAAAACCATATGAGACTATTCTAATGAGTACCCATAACATAGGATTTAGTGGAAAATGATTAATATTTTCAATTCTGAAACCAAAATTTCTCCCGCTATCTTGAGCTATGTACATCCAAGTTTTCTTGTTAGATGTTTTTATTCCCCAGAATCATATGACTTGTTTGTGAATTGTGGACGTAGCAATGCGTTGAATCAACCATTTGAGTCATGCTCTGTGAAAAGGGGGCTTTATGCATCTGCAAAAAGTATCTTTGCCAGAGCTTGGCTTATTTCTGGAAGACTGATATGTCTTTTATAAAAAATCTGCGTAATTTCCCAGTCTATTGATAATGCTGACATCATCGGGACCAAACTTTATGTGTAGAACTAGCTGATAGCTGATAGCAAAAGCAGACAACAATTTGTTAGCAGACATATTTCCCCTGTGAGACATTTTGTGTTTTTCGGTTACTTGTAGCCCCACCCACTTCAAAGATACAGATAGTATTTGTGTATTATTATGTGAAACCCTGTACTAAACAATTCCAGGGTGCATATTCACCAACCATTCTTGAGAATAGTCTTGGTCTTATTCTCCAAGGTTTTCCAAATTTGTAAGTAACACAACTTATGATTAGCTAAACCAAATGGTTTAGCCAATGAGAAGTTATGTTACTTACAAATGTAGAAAATTCTTCAGAATAAGACCAAGAATGTTCTTAACTCATTACCAAACGACAAAATTTTAGATTGGTTCAAATTGAAAGCATTTGCAGACGACAAAATAAATCTGGCTGAAAAATTGAAATTTGCTCTGGGAAGGGTAGAAAACACTGTTGGAAAAGGAGAAAATGCTGGTTACCAGCATTTTCTCCTTTTCCTACAGTGTTTTCAAAAGACTTCTTTCTCAGGGGCGTCAAAAGTAGGGATTGAGTGGTAATGAGTTAAGAATGGATGGTGAATACAGGCCCAGGTCTCTTATTCACCAACCATTCTTAAGAACATTCTTGGTCTTATTCTTCAAGATTTTCGGACAGTGAAAGTGTTTTCTACCATTCACAGAACAAATTTCAAGTTTTCAGTCACTTTTATTTTGTCGTCTGCAAATGCTTTCAATTTGGACCAGTCTAAAATTTTGTTCTTTGGTAAAGAGTTAAATGGTTTGATTTGATGTTGAAAAGAATGGACAACAAACAATGTGGTGAAAGGAGAACATGCTGATTACTGGCGTTTTTCCTTTTCTCATAGCCGCTCCCCTAGGTCATGAAAACTTGGGATTTTTTAGCAAAGAGTTAACCCTTTACCAAACAATTCCGACTTTTAACAACCCTGGGAAGGGGGCCTTTAGAGAATATTGTGCAAAAAGGAGAAAATACTGATAAGCAGCAATTTGTCCTTTTCCCACAATGTTTTCTATCCATTGAAAAAGAAATCACCATTTCAACAACATTGAATTTGTCATCTGCAAATGCTTTCAGTTTGGACCAGTGTAAAATTTTGTCATTTGGTAAAGAGTTAATCTAATTATATTGAAAATTAACATATCAATTATTCATGAATGAGCAGTAATAGCCACAGATTTGTTTCAAATTATTTACCCTTATCTCTTTACCATACAATCCCAACTTTTAACGACCTTGAGAAAGAAGCCTTTTGAAAATATTGTAGGAAAAGGAAAAATGTTGATGACTGGAATTTTCTTCTTTTCCCACAATGTTTTCTCTCTTTCCCAAAATGAATTTTAATATTTCAGTAGCTTTTATTTTGTTGTCTGCAACTGCTTTCATATTGGAATGGTCGTAAGCCTTGCCATCTGGTAAAGGGTAAAGTGCACGGAAACACTAAGAAATTGACTCAAATCTAACAATAATGATGGAATTTGTTGCTGAAAGGGCAGAAAACTGTGGGAAAAGGAGAAAATGATTTTATCAACTTTTTGTCCTTTTTCCATAATGATTTCAAAAGGGTTTCTTTTCAGGATCGTGAAAACTTGGGATTGTTTGGTAAAGGGTTGAGGTGCCCAGAAACACTCAGAAAATTGGTTTTCAGAACAGTAGAAAAGTCTTAATTTTTAGAGTCACATGAGATATTGTCTTGAACTGATGTATTGCTCAGATGTAGATTCAAGATCAGACTACATGGTCTGTGCAGCCTGATCTGTATCTACACTGTCCATTTAATCCTTTACCACTCAATCCCGACATTTAACAACCCTGAGAAAGAAGCGTTTTGAAAACATTGTGGGAAAAGGAGAAAATGCTGGTAACCAGCATTCTCCTTTTCCCACAATGTTTTCTACTCTTTCCAAAACAAATTTCAGATTTTTAGTTACTTTTATTTTGTCGTCTGCAAATGCTTTGATTTGGGACCAGTGTAAAATTTTGTGTTTGATAAAGAGTTAACCCTTTACCAGACGACAAAATTTTAGCCTTGTCCAATTTGAATGCATTTGCAGATGACAATTTCAGTGTGGCATAAATGGTGCAATTGTTTATAGATAGGTTAGAAAACATTGTGGGGAGAAAATGCTGGCTACCAGCATTATTCCTTTCCCCACAATGTTTTCTACAGGCTTCTTTCTCTGGGTCGTTAAAAGTCGGGATTGTGTGGTAATGGGTTAAGGTATATCTATGACAGGTTATCTTTGGCAACTCTTGAAGTATGAGCACAATTTTGACTCACAGTTTTTGCACTAATTGTAATGATTCACCGAGTCAACTTGGCAATTTTGTTTAATAGAACTTGTCACGCTTTTGCTCTATATAATTATCTTTCAAGGGCCTTTCCTGAAAAAATAAAGAAATGAAATCTGAAAGAATTACAAGTATTTTTCAAGATATCTTTTTCTTGGTGTAGGCATGTCTTTTTCGAACTGTAGATTTTAGCTTTGTCCAAATTCAAAGCAATGCAAATGACAAAATCAATGTGAATCAAAATTGAAGTGGGTAGAAAACATTGTGGGAAAAGGAGAAAATGCTGGTTACCAGCATTTTCTCCTTTTCCCGCAATGTTTTCAAAAGCTCACTTTTTCAGGGTCGTTAAAAGTCGGGATTGTGTGGTGAAGGGTTAACTCCTAATCACTCAACAAAATTGTGGACTTTGCCAAATTTAAAGCACTGGTGACCAGCATTTTCTCCTTTATGCACAATTTTCTTAAAGAAATGTTTTTCCTAATGTGGCCTTTAAAAGTCAGGATTGTATGGTACAAGTTTAACTTGTTACCAAACAACAATATTTTAGGCTTGTCCAAGTCAAAAGCATTTGCAGACGACGACAAAATACAAGTGACTGAAAATTTGAAAATTGTTTTGTAAAGGGTAGAAGGGTAAAAGATTGTGGGAAAAGGAAAAAAAAATACTGGTTAGCAGCATTTTCTCCTTTTCCCACAATGTTTTCAAAAAGGCTTCTTTCTCAGGGTCGTTAAAAGCTGGGATTGTGTGGTAAAGAGTTATATGAAGCACGTCATTGTCATTTCAACCAAGGACAGCCTGCGCAGGCTGACACTGAATTGGATATTTTTTGTAGATGTATGATGTATGAAGCCAACTTTTCATATAGGACTAGGAAAAATAAACGCAGGGTAACCTTTCAAGGTAGTTTAGAGGTGTACAACTTCATTGAGGATTCTAAATTATTATTTTATGTTTACCACTGATCAGTTTTGGATATTTTGACGAAATTTCATATCAGTGTGGCCAAAACGAAATGAGAAAATGGCTTCTTATTGACAGTACACCCTTCTCAGTGAAAAAAAGTGGTGACTGACTGCATATAGAGACTCAAAGCTTGTTCAGTATCTCACATGGTACCCTGCGTTTCTTTTTTGTTTCTTTCTTTTTCGTCCTAGTATACTATGACTCATCTTCATCCAAGGTGAGCTTTAACCCTTTACCACACAGTGACGACTTTTGACGACCCTGTGAAAGAAGTGTTTTGAAAACATTGTGGGGAAAGGAGAAAATGCTGGTAATCAGCATTTTCTCCTTTTCTCACAATGTTTTCTACCCTTCCCATCCTAAATTTAACTTTTCAATCATATTTATTTTGTTGCCTGCCTTTTGAAAACATTGTGGGAAAAGGAGAAAATGCTGGTAATCCAGCATTTTCTCCATTTCCCACAATGTTTTCTACCCTGCTTGAAACAAATCTTAATTTTTGACCTGTGTTTATTTTGTGGTCTGCAAATGCTTTCAATTTGGACCAGTCTATAAATTTGTTGTTTGGTAAAGAGTTAATTATTTAACATACAAGTAAAACATTGACCTGTCCAAACTGAAAGCATTTGCAGACAACTCTAATGTACGGTAAGTCAAATGATGGAATTTGTCCAAGATGGGATAGAAAACATTGTGGGAAAAGGAGCAAATGCTGGTTGCCAGCTTTTGCTCCTTTTCCCACAATGTTTTCAAAGGGCTTATTCTTTAGTGTAGTTAAAAGTATGGATTATGTGGTAAAGATTTAAGTGTAAGAGGGATGCCTCAAGTCATTCCCATTTAGTTTTATGACCCAAGATAAATCAGTGGGTGGGGTAATTAAGTTATAAATGGTTGAGGGCCTCTCAAGGTAGACAATCGTCCTGGATACTAGGTAGTGGTCAGATTGAGTGACCAGTAAGTGTTTAAATGGATTTGTCATGTCATTGATAATATGTATGGTAAAATTTGCCAGTTACCTCATGATTTGTAAAAGTTTTTTTTTTTAAGTTCATGACTTGAGACTCGGACAGTTTCAGAATTGCATTTTGGGGATTATAAACCAGCATAGTAGAATTTGCTAAGGACTACATGGGCGGATCCAGAGGGGGGACCGGGGGTCCGGATCCCCCCTGGAATTTCGGCAAAAATGTGGTTATTGGATTTGTGAAATGGTACTGGTTTGATATTGCGCAGCATTTATGTAAAATACAGTCATAAAGTTAAAAAAGAAAGGTTCTAAATGTGGAGACCTCCTCATGGTTAGAACTGGAAACGTTGACTTTTCTTGTAAACGGCTTACATGCACCGAAATCCGGAAATCAAAGTATCATTTAATAAGACGAGTGTGTTTTCGGTGGGACCCCCCCTGAGAAAGTTATCTGGATCCGCGCATGGACTAGTCGTTTTACCTCCACAAAATAAATACTTTTGGGAGATATACTGGAATCAGTCTGTCTGTGTGTCTGTTTGTGTGTCTGTACGTGTGTACAAAATACTGGTAATTGCCTGTTTCTGTCAAAATGCTGGCCCATCTGTTGAAATAATAGTAAAAAGGTGTGAACAGAACTCTGACAGAAGGGGGCTTAATGCATCTTCCTGGTAAATTATACCAAGGAAGGCATCATATAAGGATGGATCCATATGTAATTTGTCCTACAGCCCATTGAATCCTTGGACATGCAGTAAAGTTATCAAAAGCAAAACAGTTTTGACAGAGGTTGGCCTGCAAGTACTACCCAGGCTGGATAAGCCTCTTTGGACTACACAGGTTGATCTGTGTTGATATATTTTGCAGATACATTTACTCATTAGTAAAAGGCAATATAAAAATTCTAAAGGCTGGTCCAAATTGAAAACATTTTGCATTTGACAAATGTGACTCAAATATTGAAATTTTTGTTTTGGGAAGGGTAGAAAACATTGTGGAAAAAGGAGAAAATGCTGGTAACCAGCATTTTCTCCTTTTCCCACAATGTTTTCTAAAGGCTTCTTTCTCAGGGTCGTGGAAAGTAGGGATTGTGTGGTATTTATATATGGGTTTTAAACCTGTATTTCACAGAGCCTTGTTCATGTGTTTGTAAGATGGTAAGTGGTAAAAGGTACAATATTTCCTACAATAATGGTATGAAAATTGGCACCAACTGTACTTTTCACCTTAACCCATTACCACACAATCCCTACTTTTTACTCCCCTGAGAAAGAAGTCTTTTGAAAACACAGTAGGAAAAGGAGAAAATGCTGGTAACCAGCATTTTCTCCTTTTCCCACAGTGTTTTCTACCCTACCCAGAACACATTTCAATTTTTCAGTCACCTTTATTTTGTTGTCTGCAAATGCTTTCAATTTGAACCAGTCAAAAATTTTGTTGTTTGGTAATGAGTTAATAGAGTGTACTTAGTATTGGAAATTTATAGGTAGTTTTAGGAAATGGGTGATAAAGTGCCCTTGGCTTAACCCTTTACTGCACAATCTATAGTTTTACTGACCCCCGAAGAAAATGGCTTTTGAAAACATAGTGGGAAAAATAGAAAATGCTGGTAACCAGCATTTTCTCCTTTTCCCACAATGTTTTTACACTCTCATAAAAGACAATAATCATCTTGTGAGCACAATTATTGTGTTATCTGAAAATGCTTCCACTTTAGTCGAGTCCAAAATTTTGTCATTTGGTAAAGAGTTAATACTTAACCAAACAACAAACATGTAGACTGGTCCAAACACAAAGCATTCACAGACAACGGTATATTATGTGATTGAAAAATCGATACCTGTTTTAGGAATAGTATATAACATGAGAAAAGGAGCAAATGCTGGTAGCAGCATTTTCTCCTTTTCCCAAAATGTTTTCAAAAGGCATTTTCCCTTGTGTTATTAACCCTGTACCAAACAATCCCTGGTTTTTACGACCCTGAGATAGAAGCCCTTTGAAAACATTGTGGGAAAAGGAGAAAATGCTGGTAACCAGCATTTTCTCCTTTTCCCACAAAGTTTTCTATCCTGCTCGGAACAGATTTCAATTTTCGAATTACGTTTATTTTGTGGTCTGCAAGTGCTTTGAATTTGGACCAGTCTTAAATTTTGTCATTTGGTAAAGGCTTAAGCTCAAGATCGTGTGGTAAAGAATTAAATACTGTAGGAAACAACAAATATGTTATGGACTGGTCCAAATTGAAAGCATTTTCAGACGACATATTGAGTAAGGCTCCGCGTAAAAGATTTAAATTTGATAGGATGAAAAACACTGTGGAAAATGTAGAAAATGGTGTTTACTAGCATTTTCTTCTTTCCTCACAGTGTTTTCAAAAGCTTTCTTTCTCAGGGTCGTTAAAATTTGGGATTGTGTGGGAGAATACTTTACCAAAGAATCCCTTGTTTCAATAACTCTAAAGAAGATGGGCTGCTAATAGTAAGGATTGTTTATTCTCCTTTTCTCACAATGTTTTTAAAAGCCTTCCTCCTCTGGGTTGTCAAAAGTAAATGCTGTTAAGTAAACTTTTCATGAAATGTTATATTTAAGTTTTGATTGAACAGAAAGCACCTGAACTTTAATGTCAATGTTTACTGGTATTGTTAGCTAAAATTGTGTTTACTTAACCTTGTCCCAAACAATCCTGGGTTTTCATGGAAAAAGAAGCCATATGAAAACATTTAGGGAAAAGGAGGAAATGCTGGTAACCAGTATTTTCTCCTTTTCCCATTATATTTTCTAACCTATCAAGAGTCTGTATAAGCTGATGTGTACCAGTATCGAATTTGTGATTTGCAGATGTTTTGAATGAAAGAGAGTCTAAAAAGTGTTATTTTTGGGAAGGGTTAAATGCTTAGAAATTAAAATGTTTGATAAACTGGGGTTATGCAAACTGATTTAGAAAGAAAGAAACAGTCCTTTAACCCTTTCCAAAATGACAAATTTTAGACTCTTCCAAACTCAAAGAGTTTGCAGATGACAACTTCAAATTTGATAAAAATGGCAGAAAGTTCTCCAAATGGGTAGAAAACACTGTGGGAAAAGGAGAAATTGCTCGTTACAAGCAATTTCTCCTTTTCCCACAGTGTTTTCAAAAGAGTTGTACTGCAGACACGTAAAAACAAGGGCTTGTTTGGGAAAGGGTTAAGAAAAGTAACACTTCTTGAACAAAAGTTCTTTCTACTGGCACTATAGGATAAAATGTTAGACTCTTTGGAATCAAAACCATTTGCAAACAACAAATTAAATCTCTCCAAAATCATAAGGTTTGTTGCTGAAAGAGATGAAATCTTTGTGGAAAAAGATAGTGCTAGCTACCAGCATTTTAGTCCTTTTCCCATAATGTTTTAAAAGCCAGGTTTGTAAAACATAGGATTCCTTTTTTTTAGGCAGAGTTAGGGTGTTGGGGATTATACTTGAGCTGAGATACAATGTCCAGTTGGGGTACCGATATGAGCTGAGATATTGGGCGTATTCACTGTCTGCTATGCCCCTATTGTTGACATTCATTGTCGTAAAAAAGAACCACTTCAAATTTTACCATGACAAGTTGTCCGTCTTTCAGCCATCTCGTATCACCTAACAACTGTTCAGCAGGTGCACTGCACCTGGATTGGATTAGAACAGTCAGAACATGTTCTGAAGAACACAGCACAGTGTTTCGAAATACTCCATTGACCTAGAACATGTTCTGAGTGTTCGGAGTAGCGAAAGGAATATGCCCCACAATGTCCAGTTGGGGTACCATTATGAGCTGAGGTACAAAGTTCAAGCTGGGATACAAATATATGCTGAGGTACAAAGTCAAACTGGGGTACCAATACAAGCTGGGGTACAAAGTTCAAGCTGGGGTACCAATACGAGCTGAGGTACAAAGTTCAAACAGGTGTACCAATATGAGCTGAAGTACAAAGTTCAAACTGGTGTACCAATATGAGCTGAGGTACAAAGTTCAAGCTGGGATACAAATATATGCTTAAGTACAAAGTCGAGCTGGGGTACCAATACGAGCCAAGGTACAAAGTTCAAGCTGGGGTACCAATATGAGCTGAGGTACAAAGTCAAGCTGGGTTACCAATACGAGCTGAGGTACAAAGTTCAAACTGGTGTACCAATACGAGCTGAAGTACAAAGTTCAAACTGGGGTATCAATATGAGCAGAGGTACAAAGTCTAGCTGGGGTACCAATATGAGCTGAGGTACAAAGTTCAACCTGGGATACAAATATATGCTGAGGTACAAAGTCAAGCTGGGGTACCAATACGAGCTGAGGTACAAAGTCAAGAAGGGGTACCAGTATGAGTTGAGGTACAAAGTTTAAACTGGGGTACCAATATGAGCTGAGAGACAAAGTCAAGCTCGGGTGGCAATATGAGCTGAGGTACAACATCAACCTCGGGTGCCAATATGAGCTGAGATACAAACTTAAGCTGGGTACCTATATGAGCTGAGGTATCAACTGAAGCTTGGGTGTCAATATGAGCTGAAGTATAAACTGAAACTGGGGTACCAGTAGGAGCTGGGGTATAAACTGAAGCAGGGATACCAATATGAGCTGAGGTATAAACTCAAGCTGGGATACCAGTATTAGCTGGGACACAAATTTAGGCTGAGATACAATTTCCAGCTAGGGTAAGAACATGTGGTGAGGCAAAAATTTGAGCTGAGGTACAAATTCAAGCTGGGATACATTACTTGGCTCTAACCCATTCCACCTTGGTCCATGAATTCACCAGCCATTATAAACCCATTACAACACAATCCCTACTTTTGACGCCCCTGAGAAAGAAGCCTTTAGAAAACATAGTGGGAAAAGGAGAAAATGCTGGTAACCAGCATTTTCTCCTTTTCCCACAATGTTTTCTACCCTTCACAAAACAAATTTCAAATTTTTAGTCACTTTTATTTTGGCAGCTGCAAATGCTTTCAATTTGGACAGACCTAAAATTTTGTCGTTTGGTAATGGGTTAAGGACAGTATGGATACCCTCAGCAGCAACTTTTCCCCCGAAAAACATACAGATTTGGCTGAGACTTGGGTAATCCGTAATTGATCGCTAGATAGATGCTGTTTCCCTGCATCAGTTACGCATTACCGTATTACCCGAGTTTTGACTGAATTTATAGGATGAAAGGCAATATTACATGAATCGATTTGGTTCAGCCAATCAGATGCTGTGTAACTTTCAAATGTAGGAAATCCCTGATATAAAGACTAAGAATGTTATTTGAATAGTTGGTGGACCTTGGAATATCCAGGCTTTGCACCTGGATGATAAAGAATTATGTCAGGTTAGTTTAGGTTAGACTTTCTAAATAAATCCCAACATGTGATGTTTTATGATTATGACCCCAGAATGCCAAGACCGCAGGAATTTGAGGCAAGGTGTTTGGCTGTTTATGCTGAAAATATGTTACCTACAAACAAAGGATACTACTTTATCAAACAACCTTGGTTTTAATGACCATATGGGAGAAAACTATTAAAAACATTGTGGGAACAGGTAAAAATGCTGATTGCAGCAAAAGAAACGTATGTTTGGCCCCTTGTTGACCATTTATCAGTCTGTTTGTCTTCTATTTTGTCTCCCATCTACTTGGCTCTGATCTGAAAATATTTCACCTGTGAGCTCAATTTGAAGAGTTGATATGCAGAGCAGAGGCTTCAGACAACAGGCTCCAATGTCAAGGTCACAGCAAGGGGTCAAAGTTGACAGTCTGCTGATAGGGTTGGGGGATGTTGGAAATATTGTCCCTTGTTTAGGTGCTCTTGCTGCAAGTGTTTTCTAACCTTTTAAAGACAAATTCTATTATTTGAGCCACATTTGATTAGTTGGCTGCATAATAGGCTTATAGAGCACCAAATAAAACCAAGAAGCACTTCCAGTATTCTCTGTTCTAACAAGACCCTTATAATTTCAGTGCCAATGTTGTCGTTGGCCATTATGTCTCAGCATAGCGGACAGTTATCATTCTGCAAGTTTTGCAGTGCTTCTTTGCATTGCCAATGTTTGCTGATTTTTTTTCTGAGGATTGGTGATAGTCATTGCAACAGTATCTATTTCTCTTTGACTGCTGACCATTGTTTCAACCAGGATTATGTCAGAAAGCAGCCAGTGGCTTGGGAAAAATATTGTACACAGTACCTCTGGGAAAGCAGGATAGGCTGTAGATTAGATGAAAAGATGTTGAAAAAGACATTAACCCTTTACCACACAATTCTGATATTTAATGACCCTGGGAATAAAGCCTTTTGAAAACATTGTGGGAAAAGGAGAACATGCTGGTAACCAGCATTTTCTCCTTTTCTGACAATGTTTTCTACCCTTTCCATATCAAATTTTAGTTTTTGATTCACATTTATTTCGTTGTCTGCAAATGCTTTCAATTTGGACTTGTCCAAAATTTTGTCGTTTGGTAAACACTATACATTTGTAATCAAAACCTTAAAACTCAGAATTGTTTTGTAAAGAAATCAATTTTTTATCAAACAATAAAATTTTAGACTTGTGCTATATTAAGGCATTTACAGATGGCAAAATATATGGCTCAATTGATAGAATTTCTCCTTTGTAGGGTAGAAGACATTGTTAGAAAAGAAGGAAATGCTGGTTACCAGCATTTAACCTGTTACCACACAATCCCTACTTTTGACGCCCCTGAGAAAGAGGCCTTTAGAAAATATTGTGGGAAAAGGAGAAAATGCTGGTAACCAGCATTTTCTCCTTTTCCCACAAAGTTTTCTACCCTTCACAAAACAAATTTCAAATTTTCAGTCACTTTTATTTTGTCGTATGCAAATGCTTTCAATTTGGACCAGTCTAAAATATTGTCGTTTGGTAATGGGTTAAAAGGCTTCTTTGTCAATGTCATTAAAGGTTGATTTGTGTGGTAAAGATTAAACTCAATTAAACCCAATTTTTAACGGCCCTTAAAATGAAAGCTTTTGAAATCATTGTGGGAAAAAGAAAATGCTGGTTACAAGCATCTCCTCTACTTCCCATCATCATGTTCTACTCTCCCAAAATGAAAATTTGATTAGCCTCATATTTAACTTGACATCTGCAAGTGCTTTGAATTTGGACAAGTCTGAAATGTTATTGTTTGATAAGGGGCTTAGAGCAAAGAGTTTTGTTTACAGTAAAGGGGAAAATAGGAACAAACATCAGAAGCACATTGTGTATCTTAGGCCATTGGAAGAAAGGAACTTGTTCATAAGAACAACCTGGCGGCCCTTTCACTTTTTACCACACCATCCCAGTGCTTTTGGACCCTGAAAGAGAATATTAAAGCTTTTGAAAACATTGTGGGAAAACCAGCATTTTGTCCTTTTCCTAAAATGTTTTCTATTCTATTAAGGACATAATTCATCATTTCAGCCACTCTTAATTTCTTTTCTGCTAAAGCTTTCATCTTGGTCCAGTCCAAAAACTTGTTGTTCTGAAAAGAGTTAAGTGCCCTGCAGATGAAAATTATGATACCTTTTTCTTTGGCAGTATTTCAAGATCATACTACAAAGAAATCACAGATGAATTAGTAACCAGTGTAGATTAAGAATCAGGCTGCAGAATCTGTGCCATCTGATCTTGAACTACACTGTTTGAGGGAAGGATTTGACATTGTGTTTATTGTGGAGAAAGGAAAACGATGCCATGTACCTAGTCCTAACATATGATTTATGTAGCATAACAGTGTATCAGGCCCACCCTCAATTCCAAACAGTGAGGAAACTTCCTTAACCCATTACCACACAATCCCACCTTTTAATGACCCTGAGAAAGAAGCCTTTTGAAAACACTGTACGAAAAGGAGAAAATGCTGGTAACCAGCATTTTCTCCTTTTCCCACAATGCTTTCTACCCTTCCAACAACAAATTCCAATTTTTCTACCACCTTTATCTGTCATCTGCAAATGCTATCAATTTGGACCAGTCTAAAATTTCGTCGTTTGGTAATAAGTTAATGTATGATTCTTTAACTCTTTACCACAGGGCTCGAGATAAAAGGAGTAATTTTGATAACAAAATTGAAAATATCCGCTATTCTCCACTAAACCCTATTTTATTGGTACTCATAAGAATTGTCTTAACATTGAGACGATTCTAATGAGTACCCATAACATAGGTTTTGGAAGAGAAACAATGAATTTAGAGGATGCCATCACTCCCTCTTATTTGGAGCTCTGTTTACCAGACAAAAAAATTATAGATTGGTCCACATTGAGATAATGAAAATTTTGCAGACGACAAAATAAATGTGTATGAAGATTTGAAATTTGTGTATGGAAAGAAGACATAGTGGGCAAAGGAGAAAATGACGGTAACCAGCATTTTCTCCTTTTCCTACAGTGATTTCAAAAGGCTTCCTTCTCAGGGTTGTTTAGATATGGGATTGTGTGGTAGAGTGTTAGTTTCTTTTTTAGTTTGATGAGAGTGGTATTAGGCCTGAATTAAACCTATTTCCTTTTTCTCACATCAGTTGTAGTACCATTGTTTGTCTGTAAAAACCACATTTGGTCAAGCAAAATGTATCGGAATGAGGGGGTCAATATTGGTCCAGGTACAAGCAGGACACAGCTGCACTGACCATCTGTCCTGGCTTGACATGACTGTCAACTGACCCTTGACGCTGACCCTTTTAAAAGAAATATAAGATGTCATCATAAAATTTGCACCCTTATTTTTTTATGGCTTGGGTTGCTTTCTGGGGTCGGTACCAATTATTCCTAGAGCATGGAGGGATCTTAACCTTTCCCAAACAATTCCTGGTTTTTACGGGTCAGGAATAGAAACCTTTTGAAAACATTGTGGGAAAAGGAGAAAATGCTGGTCAGCATTTTCTCCTTTTCCCACAATGTTTTCTACCCTATCATATAGAAGAATCATCTTTTTAGCAACTGTTTATTTGTCATCTGCAAAATGCTTTGAATTTGGTCTGGTCCAAAATTTGCCGTTTGGGAAAGGGTTAAAATCCACATATCAATCAATCAATTGTTTATGGCTCTTTGAAAAAAAATGATTTTACTTCACTCTTTACCAAACGACAAAATGTAAGACTGGTCCGAATTTTAAAGCATAGATTTTGCAGATTGAAGACAAAATTGTGACTCAAAAAATTGAAATTTGTTGTGTGGGGGTAGGAATTTGTTTCAGATAGTAATTTCCATTTTTGATAGGGAGGAAAATATTATAGGAAAAGGAATTGCTCCTTTTCCCACAAAGTTTTTGACCGTGTCAAAGACTACCATTATTTGGGCCGCACTGGTTTTTTTCGTCTGCAGATGCTTTGAAATCAGACAGTAGTTTGATACTGTGTTGTCTGGTGAAGAGTTGAGGATTTTAAATTTGCATAAATTGTCTACCTGACATAAAAAGGGGATCACATTTACTTGTTACCAAACAATGATAATGTTTTAACGTCCTTGAGGAGAAAGGCTTTTGAAAACATTGTGGAAAATAGAGAAAATGCTGTAAAACAGCATGTTCTCCTTTGCCCACAATGTTTTTTTTTATCTTTTATAAAAGATTTTATTTGTGTGAGGCATTTTTTTTCATTTGTTGTCTGCAAATGCTTTCAATGTAGGACAAGTTTAAAATTTTGTCGTCTGGTAAAGGATTAAGTAGATAATGAAAAGACACGCCACCTGACGCTGGTTGTCGTCATCGTCGATTCGTCCAGCTCAATCTGCAGCTGTCGTAATGTAATTTACCTTATACCTAGGTCAGTGACTTGCTCAAAAATGAATTTCAATAATGGATATCGGATGTGATAAAAAAAAGTCAAGATTCATTTTTTGGGGCTGTTTTAATTGTCAGTTTGTCTATTCTGAAGGCGATGGCAGATAACAAATAAAGCTGGGCTAAATTATTGGGTTTGTCTTTGAAATGGTAGAAAATATTGTTGAAAAAGGAAAAAATGCTGGCAGTCAGCACTTTTTTCAATATTCCTATGTGCCATAAATAAATACTCGGGGATTTTTTGATCGTCTTCTTAAAACTTTAGCAAAATGGCATGATTCTGGGCAATGAGCAATTTCTTCTTCTAGTGCAGATAATCTTTTAAATGTTATGAAGTATTAACCCTTATCAACTTTTGATTACCTTTAGAAAGAAGGCATTTGAATACATTGTGGGAAAAGGAGAAAATGCTGATAACCAGCATTTTCTCCTTTTCCCATAATGTTTTCTACCCTGTCAATAAATAATTGCACCATTTGAGCCATACTGAAATTGTTATCTGCAAATGGTAGCAGTTTGAACAGGGCTTAATATTTGTCGTTGGTAATGGGTTAACCCTTTCCCAAACAACAAATTTTGGACTCTTCCAAACCAAAAGAGTTTGCAGACGACAATTTTAGATTTGGAGGAAATGCCAGAAAGTTCTCAAAAATGGTAGAAAACACTGTGGGAAAAGAAGAAATTGCTCGTTACAAGCAATTTCTCCTTTTCCCACAGTGTTTTCAAAAGACTTTAAATGCAGACATGTAAAAAACAGGGCTTGTTTGGGAAAGGGTTAAGCCTTGTAGTTAGTTTCAATGGTTTGGTTTGTTGAAAAAGGAGGAAATACAAGATCTAGCAGACAGCTCAATATTTCAATAGCTTTATTCATAAATACACATGATGCCCTGACTGCCGTGTGTTTGAAATTAAAAGAAAAAT
Source organism: Tridacna crocea (assembly GCA_943736015.1). NCBI lineage: Eukaryota > Metazoa > Mollusca > Bivalvia > Cardiida > Cardiidae > Tridacna > Tridacna crocea. Next base: position 70,406,003 of record OX031057.1, read on the forward strand.
TTGTAAAAACTGGGAAATCGTTTGAAATGAGCAATTCCTTCTTCAGACACAATAATTATATTCTTCAATTTTATCATGTATCCATATTTTCTTCAATTTTATCATGTACCCATACCACAAACATTTTGCAGTAAAAAGCTGTTCACCAGCATTTTCTCCTTGAATCCTTTACCAGACGACAAATGTTTAGACCCATACCAAATTGAAAGCATTTGCAGGCCACAATTTCAGTGATGCAGTAGAAAACATCTTGGGAAAAGGAGAAAATGCTGGTTACCAGCATTTCCTCCTTTTCCCGAAATGTTTTCAAAAGGCTTCTTTCCCTGGGTCGTTAAAAGTCATCATTGTATGGTAAAAGGTTAACCCATTAGCAAATGACAAATTTTTACACCTATCCTAAATGAAAGCATTTGCAGACGACAAGTTCAAAGTGGACCAGATAGTGCAATTTTGCATTTGATAGGGTAGAAAACTTTGTGGGAAAAGGAGAAAATGCTGGTCACCAGCTTTTTGTCCTTTTCCGACAATGTTTTCAAAAGGCTTCTATCTCAGGGTTTCAAAAGTCGTCATTGTGTGGTAAAGGGTTAACTCTTTACCACACAATCCCTACTGTTAACTACCCTGAGAAAGAAGCCTTTTGAAAACACTGTGGGAAAAGGAGAAAATGCTGGTAACCAGCATTTTCTCCTTTTTCCACAGTGTTTTCTACCCTTCCTGGACCAAAGTTTCATTTTTCAGTCACTTTTACTTTGTCATCTGCAAATGCTTACAATTTGGACCAGTCTAAAATTTTCTCGTGTGGTAAAGAGTTAACCCATTACCACACAATCCCTACTTTTGACGCCTCTGAGAAAGAAGCCTTTTGAAAACACTGTGGGAAAAGGAGAAAATGCTGGTAACCAGCACTTTCTCCTTTTCCCACAGTGTTTTCTACTTTTCCCAGTGCAAATTTCAATTTTTCAGTCACCTTTAATTTGTCATCTGCAAATGCTTTCTATTTGGACCAGTCTAAAATTTTCTCATGTGGTAATGGGTTAAGCCTTTTTCCAGGTTATTTATACTCATGGTTTTATGATAAAGGGTTAAGATTTTGCCATCTGGTAAAGAATTTAAAAGGCAACAGGCTAATAGATCTCATGTACAAATATTTCGGGAAGGGGGGGGGGGGTGCTCGCGCAAGCTAATTTGCATACAGGTGAAAAGTGGCACATGGCATAACGCTACAGCAAACACAAAACCACAACACTCTCAAAATTACCAAAATATCTCTACAGGCCTAGATTTGACCCTTTACCACATGACAAAATATTGGACTCGTCCAGATTGCAAGCAATTGCAGACAACAAAATTAATGTTTTTGAAAAATTGAAATTTGTTTCCAAAATGGTAGAAAACAATATGGGAAAAGCAGCATTTTCTCCTTTTCTTACAACACTTTCAAAAGGACTCTCTCTTACGGTTGTTGAAATTTGGGATTTTATTGATAAAGGGTTAACTCTTTACTAAATAAATGAACAAAGTTTTATTTATAGTCTGTGATAAATGTGCATTATAAGTCAGTTTTAAGGTTTGATTTAGTTGTAACCTGTAGCAAAATAGCCATCCATATAGGTCCACAGTCTGTTCTGTCTGATCTTGATCCACACTATTTGGGAAAGCAGCTGAGAGTAATTGAAAGCTGTGAATAATACTACTTTCTACTGTTTATCAGACAACCAAATTTTAGACTATCCAAACAATTTTTTAAGACAAAGTTTATGTTTAAACCTTTAGGACACAAACCCGACTTTTGACGACCATTAGAAACAAGCCTTTGGAAAACACTGTGAGAAAAGGAGAAAATGCTGGTAACCAGCATTTTCTCCTTTTCCCACAATGTTTTCTTCCCTTTCCAAAGGAAATTTCAAATTTTCAGTCCGTTTTATTTTGTCATCTGCAAATGCTTTGAATTTGGACCAGTCTAAAATTTTGTTGTTTGCTGATGGGTTAAATTATATGCAGATGACAGGATATTGAAGCATAAATTTTGCAGGATTTACCTTTGAGAGAGTAGAAAATGTTTTCCTTTCTTTCCCACAATGTTTTTACTAAGTCTTCTTTCTTTGTCTGGTATAGGGTTAAGGGTTTACACTTAAAAATAGGGAAAAAAATATCTACGCAAGACTTTTGTCTGTAGGAAAGTTTATGAACAACAAGACGTTATAGACTCAAGATAGGCCTAGAGTGTTCTGAGCAGTCTGATCTTGATCTATAGGATCAACATAAAAAAAAGGAATAACCAAAGATGGGCTCAGACTCATAAGGGTGAAGAAAAGAGGAGGCATGACTAATCGGCAACAACTGCGAAAAGCATAATCACTCAGAAAAAATTGCCCCATTATGAAAACTGAATGCTTATAACAGGTATGATTTTAACTCTTTACCACACTACAAAATTTTAGACTGGTCCAAATTGAAAGCATTTGCAGACGACAAAATAAAGGTGACTGAAAAATTAAAATTTGGTGTGGGAAGGGTAAAAGACACTATGGGAAAAGGAGAAAATGCTGGTAACCAGCATTTTCTCCTTTTCCCATAGTGTTTTCAAAAGGCCTCTTTCTCAGGGTCGTCAAAAGTCGAGATTGTGTGGTAAAGAGTTAACCCATTTTAACCCATTACCACACAATCCCTACTTTTGACACCCCTAAGAAAGAAGCCTTTAGAAAACATTGTGGGAAAAGGAGAAAATGCTGGTAACCAGCATTTTCTCCTTTTCCCACAATGTTTTCTACCCATCACAAAACAAATTTCAAATTTTCAGCCACTTATTTTGTCGTCTGCAAATGCTTTCAATTTGGACCAGTCTAAAATATTGTCGTTTGGTAATGGGTTAACCCTTATCTCTTTACCAAATGAAAAATTTATAGACCAGTCCATGTTGAAAGCATTTGCAGACAACAAAATAAATGTGACTGAAAAATAGAAGTTTTATTTGAAAAGGGGTAAAAACATTGTGGGAAAAGGAGAAAATGTTCTCCTTTTCCCACAATGTTTTCAAAAGGCTTCTACCTTAGTATGGTAAAAAGTTATCGTTGTGTGGTAAAGGGCTAATAAAAAATCCGCAATGAAAAAGGTTTCTGAAAACATTGCGGAAAAAGGAGAAAATGCTGGTAACCAGCATTGTCTCCTTTTCCACAATTGTTTTTTTTTGTTTTTCCGAGAACAAATTTATATTTTTGAGGAATGTTGTGTTTTATCGTCTGCAAATGCTTCCAATTTGGATGAGTCTAAATTTTTGTCATGTGGTAAACAACCCATGTGTAACCCTTTTTGAAAAAAATCCTCAGAAAGGAAGACAGCTTTTGAAAACATTGTGGGAAAAGAAGAATCTGCTGATAACCAGCATTTTCTCCTTTTCCCACAATGTTTTTTTTTAATTCCAAGAACAAATTTAGTTTTTTGAGGCAGGTATGCTTTGTCGCAATGTTTTGGTCACACTAACTTTTTGTCTGCAAATGCTGTCAATTTTGACGTTCTTGCCATCATATGCAGTTGACCACTTTTGAAAATATTGTGACAAGAGCTACAATTTGTATCACTAATTTTCTATTGAAACAAATTGAATACCTTTTTACAAGGACTTATTGTCATTGACTGTGAATTTGTTGCAAGGGGAAATGAAATAAATGCTGAGCTTTTATCTGAAAGAAAAACAATGACAGCAGATTGAGGGACCCTGTTTTAAAACCAGGTCGCACTTTTTGATATCAAGTTTTTGTTAAATCTACTGATATAGCGAGATAAACCAGCCTGGAGAGCACACTTCTGGCGAGCGAAATGAGATAGAGTACTACCCACATTAAACTGATATGAACAAAGAAAGTAGTTCCGGCAACTGTAAGAAAGTTGAACTCTTACCTTTGGTATATAAAGATTGTGATGTGTTTATTATAAATGACTTTTGAAAACATCATGTATGTCAAATGGATACATTTGCGCCTGGAATAGTCAGTTGCTTCACTTGCCTTGATTTTTTTTTCTTTAAGCCTTTACCAAACGACAAAATTTTAAACTGCTTCAAATTGAAAGCACTTGCAAACGACAAAATACACATAACTCAAAAATTGAAAATTGTTTTCAGTAGGGTAGAAAACATTGTGGGTAAAGTAGAAAATGCTGGTTACCAGCATTTTCTCCTTTTCCCACAATGTTTTCTTAAGGCTTCTTCATCAGGGTCATCTAAAGTAGGGATTGTGTGGTAAAGGGTTAAACCTTTACCACACAATCCAGAGTTAGAGTGACCCTGTGGCTTTCAAAAACATTGTGGAAAATGGAGAAAATGCTGGTTACCAGCATTTTCTCCTTTTCCTACAATGTTCTCAAAGGCTTTCCTTCTCAGGGTCATTAAAAGTCGGGATTGCATAGTAAAGAGTGAAGAGGCTGAAAATTTGACGTAGTAGAAGGGGTCCTGCGTGGCGCAGTGGCAAAATGTTGGACTTATAACTGTGAGGCCCAGAGTTTCGAGCCGCGCTGGATCCACTGAAGTTTTCGCAGGAGTGTCCTTGGACACAACTTTTCAGAGCCCAAGCTTAGTACCTGTAAGACCCAGGAAAATGAATAAGTGAGCTGTCGTGGTGATATGACTGAAATAATGTTGAAAATAGAGTAAGCACCATTTCATCAATCATGTAGTAGGAAGAACCTATAAATTCTTCAAGCCTGTACCAATCTGCAGAATTTTTAGACTTGTCCAATTTTAAAGCATTTTGCAGATGGGCATACTTTCCTTTTGCCACAATGTTTTCAAACATGATTCTTCATTCTTTACATGTGAACTAACAGTGTGAAATATAGGTAAGGGTAAGAACAAATTAGCTTATAGGAAATCTGTTACAATACAGATGTTTTATATTTCAATGTTATTTTAGGGGTGAACACCAGGTATCACTCAAATCAGGCGTCCATAAAACATCTTTTTTCCCCTACAATATCTTTAAACTTTATTTCTTTATAAAAGCCTATGTTATGGGTACTCATTAGAACTGTATTGATGAGACCGTTTGAATGAGTGCCTACAACATAGGTGTTCATGTAGAAATTAAAAAGATTGATCTTTGAGTAACAGAAGAGCTTGGAGGCATGTACCATCCTGTACAGCTGCAAATATTGCTTTGTCTGTTGCAATGTTTTTTTTTATCTCTGTACCAAACAACAAAATTTTACACTTGTCCGAATTCAAAGCATTTGCAGACAACAATTCAAATTCAAATTGTGGCCAGATGGTGATATTTTTCATGGAGAAGGTAGAAAACATTGTTGGAAAAGGAGAAAATGCTGGATACCAGCATTTTCTCCTTTTCCTACAATTTTTTCAAAAGGCTTCTTCAGGGTTGTTAAAACATTGTGATTGTATGACAAAGAGTTATGAATATACATTTACAAAGGTCTAGATGACAGAAATGTAATATAGGTGTTAGTAAAGAAAAGAAGTAAAGAAAAGAAACCGATCTTCTTTGGATATGTGAATGGCCTAATATTGACTTTCTGTACAGCTGCAAACAGTATTTTGTCTGTTTTGAAGTTTTAAATCTTTACCAAACAATTCCAAGTTCTGACAACTTTCAGGAGAAAAACTTTTGAAGACACTGCTGGAAAAGGAGAAAATTCTGGTAACTAGCACTTTCTCCTTTTTTCTTGCACCATTTTCTACGATATATATATACGACAACCTTCACTTTTTGATTGAGTCACAATCAATTTGTCTGTTTGTCATCAGCAGAATTTTCCGATGTAGTAATGTCGACTGGCGCAAAATTTTGTCGTATTGTAAAGAGTTTAAAAAAAGAAGTTTGAAATACAATGTAAATTTTCTCAGGCTATCTGGGGTAACAGGTGCTTCTTGAGAAACATCAAAGTGGATTTATAGTGTATTATGTATGTAACAGTTACTGTTTTCATGTTACGTTATATTTTTGGACTTTTATAAACGCAGTTGTATTCCCATGTACTTGAACTTTACGTCCCCCAAAAAACAAACTTGCGTCCTATAACAAATTTGCACCTGACACCTCGGATCCCAAGTGAGATAAGTAGACTCATTGACTTGGAATTATTAACCCTTTCCCAAACAAACCCTTGTTTTTACGTGTCTGCAGTACAAGTCTTTTGAAAACACAGTGGGGAAAGGAGAAATTGCTTGTACTGAGCAATTTCTCCTTTTCTCACAGTGTTTTCTACCCATTTGGAGAACTTTCTGCCATTATTATCAAATTTGAATTTGTCGTCTGCAAACTCTGAGTTTAGAAGAGTCTAAAATCTGTCATTTGGGAAAGGGTTAACTGGCTGGGCTCTGGCAAAGGTAGCTTTGTTTCAGACGCATTAACCCTTTACCACACAAGGACAACTTTTAACACCTCTGGGAAAGAGGCCTTTTGAAAACATTGTGGGAATAGGAGAAAATGCTGGTAAGCAGCATTTTCTCCTTTTTCCACAATGTTTTCTACCCTATCAAGGACAAAATGCAATATTTGAGCCACACTGAAATTCTTGTCAGCATATGCTTTCAATTTGGACAAGGCTAAAATTTTGTCGCCTCATAAAAGGGTTAAACCCCCTTTTCACAGAGCATTGGTTAATTATGTTGAATTGGAGTGGTCTGATGCAAGACGAAAAAATCTTTTCCAAGTGTTTACCAGCATTTTCTCCTTTTCCCACAATGTTTTACCAACCTATCAAATATAAGTTGTATATTTCTATTCACATTTTGTTTTCTGCAAAAGCTTCAATCTGGACAAGCCTGTAATAATGGTAATCAAACAAACCACAGTTTTTGCATCATGGGGATTTGAATTGGTTAGTTCCGACATTATCCTTTTTTTGGGCCACACCTAGTTTATGATACATGAATATCTATTGTTTTTTATGTCATCGATAGAAATGTGTTCAATGGAAAAATGTTCCTCGCCCCAAATTTATCCCCATGAAGTTGTCTCTTGTCTTCCACTTTAGATTACAGGAGTAGCAAACCTGCACCAAATGACACCATGTTCCCTTTAACCTTTTCCTATACAAAGCCGTCTTTTGATAACCCTGAGAAAGAGGCCTTTTAAAAACATCGTGGGAAATGGAGAAAATGCTGGTAACCAGCATTTTCTCCTTTTCCCACAATGTTTTCTCTACTCTTTGATCTAAATTTCACAATGTTTTCTACCCAGCTCAGGAAACAAATTTCAAATTTTGAGTCACATTTATTTTTATAGTCTGCAAATGCTTTCAATTTGGATCAGTCTAAAAATTGTCGTTTGGTAAAGAGTTAACTCATTACCAAACAGCAATATTTTAGGCTTGCCCAAATCAAAAGCATTTGCAGAGGGCAAAATAAAAGTGACTGAAAATTGTAAATTTGTTTTGTGAAGAGTAGAAAACATTGTGGGAAAAGGAGAAAACGCTGGTTACCAGGATTTTCCCCTTTTCCCACAATGTTTTCTGAGGGTCGTCAAAAGTAGGGATTGTGTGGTAATGGGTTAACTGTTTACCAAACGCCAAATTTTAGAACGGTCCAAGCTGAAAGCACTTGCACATGACAAAATAAATGTAACTAAAAAATTGAAATTTGTTTCCAGCAGGGTAGAAAACATGGGAAAAGGAGAAAAATCTGGTTACCAGCATTTTCTTCTTTTCCCACAATGTTTTCAGAGGCTTTTTTTCTCAGGGTCGTCAAAAGCAGGGATTGTGTGGTATAGGATTAAACACACAATCCACTTTTAATGCTCATAAGAAAGAAAGCTTTTGGAAACACTGCAGGTAAAGGAGAAAACATTGGTTTGCCGGACAACATCATGGTGCTTTGTCTCCAAACACTACATATCTTAGGTTTCACGTAGTCTCAATAATGAGATGCTACGGTGATCTTTTTCATATTCGGACATTCACTTGTACAGCAGAAACAACCAGTGGAAAAGTAACATCGCCTTTGGGGACAGTTATCTGTACTAAGGTTTCATGTAGTGGATAAAGGGTATGCATGAACAACAAGGGTTCAAATTCATATAGAGATAGTGTGATAGGAAAGAGTTTATTCATAAAATATTACATAAAGATATTTATCATTTTTTGTCTATTCATCTTCATTCAGATTTCAGCCAAATAACAGACAATAGACAAGTAGGTAACGATTACCAAAAGTCGACGAACTGTAAAGATTATGGAAGGTATTAGATTTGAAATCAGGTTGTTCTGATATACATAGTTTATATGAGCCATGCCGTGTGAAAAGGAGATTAAATGCATCTGGTAACCAGCATTTTCTCCCTTTCCCACAATGCTTTTTACCATTCCCGAATCAAACTCAATTCTTCAATCACATTTATTTTGTTGTCTGCATATGCTTTCAATTTGGACCAGACTGTAAATTTGTTGGTAAAGAGTTAACTGGTTGCCAAATGACAAGATTTCTGCCTGGTCCAAATTGAAAGCATTTGCAGACGACAAAATAAACATAATTCAAAAATTAAAGTTTGTTTCCAGTAGGATAGAAAATGTGGTGGGAAAAGGAGAAAATGCTGGTTACCAGCATTTTCTCCTTTTCCCACCATGTTTTCAAAAGCTTTCTTCCTCAAGAGCCACATTTGATGTTCAGTCCGCAGATCTTTTTCAATATGAACTAGTCTTAAAAATTTTGTCATCTCATTATAGAGTTTAAAGTTTTGCTACACCATCACAACTTCTAACAACCCAGAGAATGAAGGTTTTGAAACCATTGTGTGACAAGAAAAAAATACTGGTTCCAAGGAGTTCTCCCTCTTCACTGTCCTTGCAACAACAAATTTCAATTTGTTGAAGAATATTCATACTGCTATCTGCAAATACTTTTAATTTAGGCAAGTTGCCCGCCTGGATGGCTCAGTGGTGAGCGTGTCAGACTCATGACTTGGTGGTTGTGAGTTCGATACCCGGTTGAGGCGAACTTTCTTTCCGGCGTATTTTCACCTCACACCTCTGCCGAAACATGTGAGAAAAGTAGTCGGTGCCTTTGGAAAGAAAGTATTGTTAGTGCTGGTATGAGAAAGCCAGGAAACACGTGCGTCACAGACCGCCATGATATGACCTTAGCTGTTAAAGTGGCGTTAAACCCCAACACAACCAACCAACAATTTAGGCAAGTCTATATTTTTGTTGTATTGAATAGGGTTGAAACTTCAAAACATAATCTTTACTGTATTAGGGAAATATTCTTTCAACATAATGTTCAATTTTGTCCCGTTACATTTGTTAATTGTGCTATTTAACAATATATCAACAATTAAGAACAATGTGGGCATTAATGAAAGATATCTGCTGATCACAATGTTTTGATGAAACAATGAAATATTTGACGAGATTTTTGTCAAGGCACAATCATCGATCCTTGAAAAAACAAAACCATCTTTGTTGTTGATTACGATTATTATAATTCTTTGAAAGATTGAATCTTACTAACCCTATACCAGATGACAAAATTTTAGACTGGTCCAAATTAAAAGCACTTGCAGACGACAAATATATACGAAACTCAAAGATCGAAATTTCTTTCCAGCAGGATAGAAAAAATGGTGGGAAAAGGAGAAAATGCTGTTTATCGATTCACCAGCACTTTCTCCTTTCCCCACAATGTTTTCAAAATGCATTTATCTCAAGGATCTAAAAACCAGGGATTGTTTAGTAAGGGTTGACTCTTTAGTGGAAGACAAAATTTTAGACTGGTCCAAATTAAAGCTTTTTGCAAACGACAAATTTCTTGTCTTCGAAATGATGAAATTTGTCCTTGATAGGGTAGAAAAGATTGTGAGAAAAGGAGGAAATGCAGTTTAACCCATTACCAGACAACAAAAATTCAGCTTCACTCAAATTGAAAGCATTTGCAGACACACAATGTCAATGTGGCTCAAAAGGTGCAATTGTTTAGTGATAGGGTAGAAAACATTGTGGGAAAAGGAGAACATGCTGTTAGTGATAAATGCCAGTAGCTCTTTTAGGGCCTTTCCACTGAAACTCAGAAAGGTTAGTCATCTTCAGGCTAGACTAAACAAGCAGAGGTATAATCAAAGATAAGACTGGACATTTTGTGTAGTCTGATCTTGATCTATGCTACCTGCTAGAGCCCCATTTTGATGCAATGGCACTGAAAATGTTTTGTACCCTTCCTTAACCCATTACCAAACGACAATATTTTCTACTGGTCTGAACTGAAAGCATTTGCCGAAGACAAAATAAAAGTGAAAATTTGAATTTGTTTTGTGACGGGTAGAAAACATTGTGGGAAAAGGAGAAAATGCTGGTTACCAGCATTTTCTCCTTTTCCCACAATGTTTTCTACAGGCTTCTTTCTCAGGGGCATCAAAAGTAGGGATTGTGTGGTAATGGGTTACCTCTTTACCAGACGACAAAATTTTGGACTAGTCCAAATTGAAAGCATTTGCAAGCAATAAAATATACATGTATGTGACTAAAAAAATTAAACCAATCAAAATTAAGTGATGCGGATGCATTTACTATGTCCCAGGTAGCGAAATTTATTGTTACAGGAATGTGACTGCAGCTGAATGGATTCACTGCTCTGTAAAATCTATTGTTGTTTAATTACCTTCACAAAACTGTTTTCCCTTTCTATCCTGTCAGGTAACTCTTTTACCTAACAGTGTGAGGGAGAAGGGCTTCTGAAAACATTGTGAGAGAAGGAAAACTTGCAGGTTGCCAGAAATTTCTTCTTTTCCTGAAATGTTTTCTGTCATTTTACAGGCACATCCAATGATTTGAACATGATAAAATTTTCAGGTCTATGTCTCTTTAAACTGTGAATTTGGACGGACTTAATTTAATATTGTTGTCTGCTAGAGTTAACTTTTACCATACCGACAAAATTTAACGCTGATCCAAATCGAAGCTTTTGTAGACAACAAATTCATTAAGAAAATGATGTAGTTTGTCTTTGAAGGGCAAGAAAACATTGTGGGAAAAAGGAGAAAATGCTGGTTACCAGCATTTTCTCCTTTTCCAACAATGTTTTCAAAAGCCTTCTCCTTGAGGGTTATTAAGACTCAGGACTGTATTTGTAAAGTTTTTCAGAGAAAGGATTTCAGTAATTATAGACCAGTTTCTGAAGGCAGTTTTACAATAGGGGTAAAATTGTGAATGAAAAGTATTTAACTTTTCACGCTTGGGTGTCATGATTAGATGCTTCCGAATTTACAGGTACTTTCGGGGCTGTGTGAGCTGAAAGGGCTTGAAAAGGGGATTGAATAAGGGGTTTTGTAAGCAAACTTGTAATAGAACACTTCATTTTGACTCCAGGGTGTTTGAGAGTCCATTTATGTCAAGGTTTTTTCCCCTATCTCTTGCTCTGTCTGTTTCGCTGCCTTTTATGTTTTTTTGCCATCCTTTTGTGCTCATTTTTCCTCGTTTTTTGATATTTTATGTTTTTTATCTCAAGCATCAGCTGGATTTTAGATGATATAAAAGAACTTGTCAAAATAAATTCAAGTTTGAATTTAGATGAAGGTAATTATGTTACTTTAATTAAACTTTTAACTCTTTACGGAATTGACAAAATTATGTACTGGACCAAATTCAAAGCATTTACAGACAAGTGTTGCTAAACCCATTACCACACAATCCCAAGTTTTAACAGCCTTGTAAGAGAAGGCTTTTGAAAACATTGTGGGAAAAGGAGAAAATGCTGGTAGCCAGGGCTTTCTCCTTTTCCCACAATGTTTTCAACCTGATCAAAACAAAAGTCATCATTTTGGTTACATTTAATTTGTCGTCTGCAAATCTATCAATTTTGACCAGTTTTTTTGTCATTTGGTAAAGAGTTGAATAGTACATGATATCTGTAATTGATATGGCAGAAAACATTGTCGGAAAAGGAGAAAATGCTAATTACCAGTATTTCTTTCCTTTTCCCAAAATGTTTTCATAAGCCATCTTCCTCAGGGTCATTAAAACTCGGGATTGTGTGGAAAAGGGTTAAAAGTATTGTTTCAAAAGGAGAAAATGTTAATATCCATCTTTGTATAGTAATGGCTTATGATGAGTGCAGAGTGAAGTTTGGGATAAAGATTTTCAAAAAGGTGGTTGCTATTTATGTATTATCATATCTGTCGAAAAAAATTATGATGATACATGTTAAATGTCAGAAAAGATAGCACAGTTAGATTTGTCTGCGCCATTTCCTGTTGAAAAACTGTGACCACAAAATATTACAATGTACTGTGATTTACGGAGAACCCTCCTGCATGCAACTTAGTAGAAATCTCCTGCATGTAACTTTGCTTTTCATTCAAGGTCTGAAAACAGTGTGATAAAAGAAGAAATTGCTTTTTCCACAATGTTTTTATTAGGTTCTGAAAACAGTGTGATAAAAGAAGAAATTGCTTTATCCACAATGTTTTTATAAGGATTTATGTGTTTAACCCTTTACTGCATAATGCTGACTTCTGACAGCTGAGAGAAAGGAGACCATTAAAAACATTTTGGGAAGAGGACAAAATATGGAAAGAAGACTGCCAAAAACATTGTGGGAAAAGGAGGATATGCGGGTTGGCATCATTTTCTCCTTTTACCTACCCTTCCCATACCAAATTTCAATCATTCAGTTATATTTACTTTGTTTTCTACAAATGCTTTCAATTTTCACGGTTTATAATTTTGTTATTTGCTAAAGAGTTAACTTGCATTTTTGTCTTTTTCCCCCCACAATGTTTTCTAATGTTTCCTGAGCCACATTCATCATGTTGTCTTTTTAATGCTTTTAAAATGGACAGGTATGAAACTGTTTTTTGTAGAGTTTTACTTTGAAATAAACATGTGAAGAAATGAATATATATGTAAGAAAGACAATCTGTAAAAACTATTCAAAAGCTTGAAAGAATTAGCTCCCTTGGATCAAACTATTTGTGCAGCGATGGCTGTGTAAGCATACATGTATTAGCTCTTTACAACACAATCCCGACTTTTTTCCAGTCATTAATTTTGTTGTTATGTACATGATTAACCCTTAACCACAGAATTCAGACTTATAAAGACCCTGGGAAAGAAGCCTTTTGAAAACGTTGTATGAAAAGGAGAAAATGCTAAATTGAATCGTTTTTCATCTATTTTAATTGATATGAAAGAAAACACACATGATCATAAACCCCAAGGCCTCTGAGGGTGACTTAACTCATTAACCTGTACCACACAATGATGACTTTTAATGACCCTGAGCATGAAGCCTTTTGAAAACATTGTAGGAAAAGGAGAAAATGCTGGTAACCAGCATTTTCTCCTTTTCCCACAACGTTTTCTACCTTTCTGAAAACAAATTTTATTTTTTTTTACCCATACTTAGGATATCGTCTGCAAATGCTTTCAATTTTGACTGGACTACAATTTTGTTGTATGGTAAAGAGTTAAATGACACGATTTTCAAACTCCTCCATATGAAAAGGTATCTGCAGTCATAATACCAGAATCACAGCTCTAATGAACTGAACTTGACTTTGAAAGTATAGAAACTGTGTTACGACAGACCACTCCTTCCTGCGTGGTATACTCCCGATTTAAATACAATACCTGGCTACTGCGTCAGGGAGATATCTCTTTGGCTCAGTGGTTAGGGTATTGGCTTTGCGTCCGGGAATTCGGAGTTCGAATCCCGCTCCGATCCTTATTTCTGCCATGCATTTATTCATTTGTTTCTTTGTTACGGACTTCGTTCGTAAGATGGGGGCTCGTCCGGGATTTGGCCATTGAGCCATTAATCCCATTTGTTGTCCAAAATCGGACTTCCTGCCTAATAAGGCTTTGAGTCATCAATAAATGATGACTTTAAGAGGGGGTGTGTTACGACAGACCACTCCTTCCTGCATGGTATACTCCCGATTTAAATACAATACCTGGCTACTGTGTCAGGGAGATATCTCTTTGGCTCAGTGGTTAGGGTATTGGCTTTGCGTCCGGGAGTTCGGAGTTCGAATCCCGCTCCGATCCTTATTTCTGCCATGCATTTATTCATTTGTTTCTTTGTTACGGACTTCGTTCGTAAGAACTGTGTATAATAAAGGGGAAAAAATATGTTTGTTACCAGCATATTCATATTTTTTTCTCCCAGTGTTGTATGAAGTTAGAAAATCAGAGTTTGTGCAAGTTAAAGATCAAGAGTAATAAAATGAAATTCCAAGACTATTTTCAACACATGAAATGGAAATTCCAAAACTATTTTCAACACATGAAATGAAATTCCAAGACTATTTTGAACACATAATGTAACCAAGCCTCTTGTAAATTAGGTGTAAAATTAGACTGGCACTCTGGATGTTTTCTGCATAAGCAACCAAGGGAGATAAACATGAATAAAGGTATTAGTTAGACAAGATTTATTTCCCTTCTTATACTGTTTATAGCTTGTGAAGACGTTAACCCACGAAGTGCTGAAACTAGAATTTTGTGTTTTTTTTTTATGTAGGCTTCATAAATTAAGATCAGACTGTACCAGACATGCAGTCTGATCTTGAATCCATACCATGATGGTATGGAACCAAGATCAGCTTTTTTTTTTTCTGATATTGTTTTCTATCTAAATAAAGATAAATACGATCATATTAGCCTTCAAATTTTACAAGTGCAAACTTTATCCGTGGTAAAGAGTTGATTTTGAACTAAAGGTTTATCTTTAACTCTTTCCCAAACAACAAATTTTGGGCTGAAAGCACTCTGCTGATGACAACTTAACCCATTACCACACAGTCCCTACTTTTGATGTCCCTGACAGAGTAGACTTTAGAAAACATTGTGGGAAAAGGAGAAAATGCTGGTAATCAGCATTTTCTCCTTTTCCTACAATGATATCTACCCTTCACAAAACAACCTTCAAATTTTCAGTCACTTTTATTTTTTCATCTACAAATGCTTTCCATTTGGACAACCCTAAAATGTTGTCATTTGGTAATGAGTTAACAGTTGCCAAAAAGATGATTTTTCTATGTGATAGGATAGAAAACATTGTGGGAAAAGGAGAAAATGCTGGTTACCAGCATTTTCTCCTTTTGCCTCAATGTTTTCAAAAGGCTTCCATTTCTAACCCGTAAAAACCAGGGATTGTTTGGGAAAAGGTTAAGTAGTCAGTTGATTTCATCCATCAACTCTTTACCAAACAACAAAATTTTGGACAAGTCCAAATTGAAAGCATTTGCAAACGACAAATCAAGTATTGTTAAAATGGTGATTTCTTTTTTGATGGGTAGAAATGTTGGAAAAGCAGAAAATGCTGCTTACTAGCATTTTCTCCTTTTCCCACAATGTTTTCAAAACCATTCTCTTTCAGGTTTGATAAAATTCAGAACTTTGCGGAAGAGGGCTAATTTTATTCTTTCTCTATTTCCAGGTGTACATCGGAGTGGGTCGGGGAGTACTGTCACCTGGTCAATCCATGCAAATTGCCCGTCTGTATGAACAACGGAACCTGTTCTGTATCGGTCATAAATGGTCAGGCAATTGCCACATGTACATGTGCTCCAGGTTTGTAGATTCTTTATGTTTAGGCCTATCAAAAAAAAATTTATCTTTAGCGCTTCCAGATCCTTTCAAGAAAATTTTGCAAACCGTAATTGTTTTGGGCTATGAGTAGAAAAATGAAAATTTGTTATGTGCAAAATAGATACATGGTCCATGTAAAAAGTTTTTGGAAAAAAAATCCCTATCTACCCAACTTAACTCTTTATCACACGACAAAAAATTTTAGACTGGTCCAAACTGAAAGCATTTGCAGACGTCGAAATGAAAGTGACTTAAAATTTGAAATTTTTATTGGTAAAGTTAGAAAACATAATGGGAAAAGGAGAAAATGCTGGTTACCAGCATTTTCTCCTTTTCCCACAATGTTGTCAAAGGGCTTCTCTCTCAGGCTCGCTAAAAGTAGGCATTGTGTGGTAAAGGGTTTAAGCATCTCGGACCAAAACCCTAAACACAGTGAAGATTTCTTGTGTTTTGAAGCAGACTTTAGAGAAACCATTGTGGGAAAAGGAGAAATACCTAGTAACAAGGATTTTCTTATTTTAATTTTCAAGATGTATTCATGTATTTTCACTTAACTCTTTTCCAAACAACAAAATTTTGAATTAGTCCAAATTGAAAGAATTTGCCAACAACGAAATAAATGTGAATCAAAAATTGAAATTTGACTTGGGAAGGGCAGAAAACATTGTGGGAAAAGGAGAAAATGCTGGTTACCAGCATCTTCTCCTTTTCCCACAATGTTTTCAAAAGGTTTCTTTCTTAGGGTCGTCAAAAGTCGGGATTGAGTGGTAAAGGGTTGATCTATCTTGGTTCTACCTATTTCAATGTTTGTTTCTTCAAAATGATCAGCTGAAAATTTGTATTTACTTTTACCGAACAATGGCTGGTTTTTACGACCCTGAGATAGACGCCTGTTCAAAACATTGTGGGAAAAGGAGAAAATGCTGGTTACCAGCATTTTTTCCTTTTCCCACAATGTTTTCTACCCTTCACAAAACAAATTTTAAATTTTCAGCCACTTTTATTTTGTTGTCTGCAAATGCTTTCAATTTGGACAAACTTAAAATTTTGTTGTTTGGTAATGAGTTAAAAAATTCTTGTTTGTGCCAACTTTAACATGCCATTTGCTATAGCTTTCTACTTGGAAAAATCTGAAATATTATCACATGTTAAGATTTGAGCATAATATTATGTGAAAAGGGAAAAAAATTTAACTTATGATGGAAATTTTGTTTCGTTTTAATTTCTATATAAATTGATGGGCGTTGTCAGATATAAGAATAGGTTTATAGTTTATCCAGGGGAGATAACTAGTGCTTGGATATTGGTATTAATGCATCATAAGGTTATTTCCCTTAGATTAATCCTCCCCCCTTTCCCCACATGAAGTTGGTTGTAGCACTTTAAAGGTTAAATGTATTGTTTGAATGTCCTTGGGAATGATTGATGATCCAGGACCACATGGGAGTCTTTCCAATGATACTTCTAAATGATGCAATTTTTTTCGTACACCAGGTTATCAAGGGACGCAGTGCGAGTATTTAGACCCAGCCAGTATATGTCAAAACAACCCGTGTGCGAACAACGGGAAATGTATAAACACCAACGCAAGTAATCTGAATCTCTATCGTTGTGAATGTACACATGGATATATGGGTAAGTATTTGATTTGTCCTGTTTTTTATGGAACATCTAACTTGCTATCTGCAAATGCTTTCAATTTGTAATAGTCTAAAAATTTTATCATCTTGTTAACCCTTTATTCCATATATACTCATTTCTACACATTGCTTGTAGGAGCCTTTGGAAAACATTGTGGCAAAAGGTGAAATTGCTTGTCACGAGCAATTTCACCTTTTGTCACAATGTTTTCTATGCTATCAAAAGGTGTCATATAAATCATAAGAAATAGCTTCATCCTTGCAGTTATTTAGGGTCAATTAGAGATACCAAAGAAATGGTTTATGGGGTAAAGGGTTAGAGTTATCACTTTACCAAACAACAAAATTCTAGACTTGTCCAAATTGAAATCATTTGCAGATGACAAAATAAAATGTGACTCAAAAATTGAAATATTTTTGGAGGAGTAGAAAAAATTGTGGGAAAAGGAGTTGGAAGAGCAGAATACATTGTGGGAAAAGGAGAAAATGCTGGTTACCAGCATTTTCTCCTTTTCTCACAATGTTTTGGAAAGTCTTGTTCCTCTGTGTCATAAAAAGCTGGGATTGTTTGGTAAAGGATCAAACCTTTACCATACACTCCCGAGTTTTAACCCTTTACCCCATAAGGCATTTCTATGGTATCTCTAATTGACCCTAAATAATAGCAAGGATGAAGCTGTTTCTTATGTGTATATGACACCTTTTGATAGCTTAGAAAACACTGTGGCAAAAGGTGAAATTGCTCGTCACGAGCAATTTCACCTTTTGCCTCAATGTTTTTCCAAACGCTCCTACAAGCAATGCATAGAAATGAGTATCTATGGAGCAAAGGGTTAAAGAGATAACTGCAGGCCAAATATGACCTGTCTTAGTTAGTCAAATAAGAAATTTCTCTAACCCCTTACCACACAATCCTGAGTTTTAACAACTTTGAGGAAGAATGCCTTTGAAAATATTGTAGGAAAAGAGTACGCTGGTAACTAGCATTTTCTTCTTTTTCAATGTTTTCTAACTTTTCAAAGGCAGATCTAACCATTTAGCTCTCTCTACCACACCATCCTGAGTTTTCATAACCAAGAGGAAACTTGACTTTTGACAGATTGTGGACAGCGGAGAAGGCAGGCAAACAGCATTTTCTCCTTTCACCACAATTTTTTTCTATCCAGTCAAGGACAAAATCCATCATTCAAGCAGCTGTTAATTGTCCTTTGAATATAGCCACATCTAAAATTTTGTTGTATTATATAGAGTGAAGCAATGTTAATTTATTTTCTGCAAATGCTTCAGATTTGGGCCATTCTAAAATTTTGTTGTGTGGTGATGACTTAACCTTTTACCAAGCGACAAAATTATAGATTGGTCCAAATTGAAAACACTTGCAGACAACAAAATAAAAGTAACTCAAAAATTTAAATTTGTTTTCAGCAGGGTAGAAAAAACATTGTGGGAAAAGGAGAAAATGCTGGTCACCAGCATTTTCTCCTTTTCCCACAAAGTTTTCAAAAGACTTCTATCTCAGGGTCGTAAAAATCTGGGATTGTTTGGTTAAGGGTTAAACTATGATTTAACTTCTTTCCTTTCTACAGGAACTCACTGTGAGAAAACAGACTTCTGTGCCACGCAGACATGTAGTAATGGTGGCACGTGCGAGTCACATGACTCTGGGTTCACCTGCAGTTGTGTGTTTGGGTTTACAGGCGCAACATGTAAAGAGGATATAGATGAATGTGCGTCCAACCCACATCTCTGTCAGAATAATGGCTTGTGTGAAAATAACTATGGGTCATTTTAGTAAGTATTGTTTTCTAAATTGATTGAATTTCTGCTTGGTTATTTTTTTGCCACCAATGCTGCACGAAGGCTGTTGGTTACAGTATGTTATATGGGATGGTGCAAAACACCATCTTCGGATACCCCGGGGTCTCCCTATTTGCTACGCTACATCGACCCCTGGGACAATTGACTAATAAAACTTTGAATCAGCCGCCGAAAATCGATACGAAACGTCATAGCGTACAGTCCACTCGCCCATCACAAAATGATGATGGAACCAATGAAAAGCCAGCATTCGGCCAGCAGTAAAGCGAGGGAAATTCAATTAATTGTCCCAGGGGTCGATGTAGCATAGCAAATAGGGAGACCCTGGGGTATCCGAGGATGGCAAAACAGTCCTGAGTTTTGTAAGGTTCTATAGCATGCTCTGTGTATAGCTCTGTCCGATGTTAATTTGGTTGAATGATCCACTGAAAGACATTTTAAAAATTTTATGGTAGACATTTTAGGGATCAAACCCTTGCCCTAAAGTGGCCAGAGAAATGTCATACTCTAGTGTCCTGTTCTACCAGCTGAGCTTTTGTGCTGGTCTATAGTTTAACTCATTACCAAACCACTCGCGGATCCAGGGGGGGTTCGGGGGGTTCGGATGAACCCCCCCTAAATTTCCGGATTTTTTTTTTTTGATGGACTTCCAGCTCAATGGCAACTGATTAGTGCTTTGGGTCAGTGTCTGCATATCTGAGATTGGCCGAGTTGAGCCCCCATGAAGATATCCTGGATCCGCCCCTGCAAACGACAATATCTTAGGCTTGTCCAAATCAAAAGCATTTGCAGACGATAAAATAAAAGTGACTGGAAAATTGAAATTTGTTTTGTGAAGAGTAGAAAACATTGTGGGAAAAGGAGAAAATGCTGGTTACCAGCATTTTCTTCTTTTCCCATTATGTTTTCTAAAGGCTTCTTTCTCAGGGGCGTCAAAAGTAAGGATTGTGTGGTAGTGGGTTAAATTTTATCCCCTCACAGAGTTAATGCCTGTCTATCAGGTTTGTTATTACAATGATGTAGATATAGTTTGTGCTGTCTGATCTTTATTTACATTGACCACAGATTTAATTAACTCAAGGTGACATCAGTATTAACCCTTTACAAAATGACAAATTTTAGACTCTTCGAAATTCAAAGAGTTTGCAGACGACAATTTCAAATTTGATAAAAATGGCAGAAAGTTCTCCAAATGGGTAGAAAACACTGTGGGAAAAGGAAGAATTGCTCGTTACGAGCAATTTCTCCTTTTCCCACAGTGTTTTCAAAAGATTCGTACTGCAGACACGTAAAAACAAGGGCTTGTTCGGGAAAGGGTTAATAAAAATTAATTGTTGCAATACCGGAAGTGTAAGAAAGATAACTCATGAATAGTCCAAAATAAGACCAATCCTTTGTTTTGAGTTATCTCCCTTCAATGTTTCATCCTGCTTTATTGCTCAAAAATGATAAGTAATTATTACTACCTATATATTACAGTATTGCCATGTCCCGGTAGCTTACAGGACTTGAGCCTGCTTTAACTCATTACCAAACAACAATATTTTAGACTGGTCCAAATTGAAAGCATTTGCCGATGACAAAATAAAAGCGACTGAAAATTTAAACTTGTTTTGTGAAGGGTAGAAAACATTGTGGGAAAAAGGAGAAAATGCTGGTTACCAGCATTTTCTCCTTTTCCCACAATGTTTTCTAAAGGCTTCTTTCACAGGGGCGTCAAAAGTAGGGATTGTGTGGTAATGGGTTAAACCCCAGTTTGGCCAATTTCTTTCCAAGGATTGATGATTGTCATTACGACAACCTTCTCTCGCTGCTGACTATTTTATCGACAATGATCATGGAGGAAATTAGACAGTGGCGTGGAAAGAATATTGTGTGGAGCACTGGTTAAAGAAATATTGGAAAGCATGGACAAGTGCACTGGCCAGAGCAATATAACTCATATGATAGTGAAAACGGTGTTAAACATCAATCAATCAATTAATCGATCAATAGATCAATCATCAGTATATTTAAGAAATAATCTTCTTTCTATTGTGGTATATCGTTCAGTAAACCAGAGTTGTGAGTTATGAGGCACAATAAATAATCCACAAGGGCGATAGCCCGAGTGGGTTATTCATTGCGCCTCATAACTCACAACGTGGTTTACTGAACAATATACCACGATAGAAAGAAGATTATTTCAATTCTTACATGGCCAGTTCTCAGTCAAAGGAAAACGAGTTCAAACTTAAGAGTAAAAACACGGATGAAGATAATGTTCCATTGAATAACTCACTCATTGAATGAAGTCACTCTACATGGATTGTTGCAGATTTTACCACGTTTCCCTTGCACTGTGTTTATAGAGCCAAAGTCGCGTGTCATGTTAGAATACAAAATTATCATTTTCATCATTAACCCATGGAACAAATTAAAGAAAAAACACTTTCTGTATAGAAATTGGCGCAAAATAAATGTGGCACTTTCAAGGCCTGTTGTCCAGAATGTCATGGCAAAACAGACAGTTTCGATCAAAGATCGACTGCATCATTTGTGCAATCTGATGAAGGTCTACACTGTCCCTCAAGGAAATATTCAAGAAATTGCTGGTAAATATTTATCCCTTTTCCCAAAATCTTTTTTATTGTTTCAAACTGCAGACAGTAATCATATTTTAAGCTTCATTTAACTTGCTGCCTGCAGTTGCTTTCAGTTTTGCTAATCTGAAAGCAGTTAACCCTTTACCACACAACAAAATTTCCGATTGAAAGCAATTGTAGATAACAATTTCAGTGTGGCTCAGTGGTGCTATTTATTGTTTGCTAGGGCAGAAAACATTGTGGAAAAATGAGAAAATGCTGGTTAACAGCAATTTCTCCTCTTCCCATAATGTTTTCAAAAAGCTTCTTTTTCAAGGTCTTTAAAAGGTGGCATTGTGAATTTATGAGGTAATGGGTTAACTCTTTATCAAACAACAGAATTTTACTGTTTTCCAAATTGAAAGCATTTAACCCATTACATGTACCACGCAATCCCTACTTTTGATGACCCTGTGAAAGAAGCCTTTAGAAAACATTGTGGGAAAAGGAGAAAATGCTGGTAACCATCATTTTCTCTTTTTCCCACAATGTTTTCTACCCTATCAAAGAAAAATCATTTGATATTAGCCACATTGAAACTGTCATCAGCAAATGCTTTCAATTCGGATAGGTCTGAAATCTTGTCTTGTGGTAAAGGGTTAAAGATGACAAAGTAAATATGGTTCAGTCGATGATTTCTGTCTTTATTGGGGTAGAAAAAATTGTGAGAAAAGGAGAATTGCTGATTACCAGCATTTTCTCCTTTTTCCAAAATGTTTTAAAAGCCCTTCTTTCACATGGACTTGAAAAGATAGTTTTGTCAGTACCGGTGTGAAAAAGCCAAGAAACACATGCTAAGGTGCACTGACAGCAGTTATATGACCAAAGCCATTAAAATGGCGTTAAACTCCAATACAATCAATAAAGCACAAGATATTCTTGTGAAGAGTCTAATTAATGTGTGACACAAATTTGTTTCCCAGCCTCTTGCTCGGGATATTTTTCTTCAATATGCTGGGACTTCATTTTAATCAGAGACGTTCGGGCTACACGTGCCATGCATGGTGCGTAATTATTGAATGAAAATTAATTAGTACTCATTGTTAGGCATGGGAAAAAAAAATAGTCCATTGGGGGACACTACAAGGTGTCCTGTTAGAACTACATTTTCTGTGAGAATTACCCCTGCATGCAAATACAAGATATGAATCTGAAATGGCTGCTTTTTATTTTGTTTTGCATTTTTTCTTCCATTATTAACTCTTTACCAAATAGCAATATTTTTAGACTGATCCAAATTGATAGCATTTGCAGATGTCAAAATAAAAGTGACTAAAAATTTGAAATTTGTTTTGTAAAGGGTAGAAAACATTGTGGGAAAAGGAGAAAATGCTGGTTACCAGCATTTTCTCCTTTTCCCACAATGTTTTCTAAAGGCTTCTTTCTCAGGGGTGTCAAAAGTAGGCATTGTGGGGTAATGGGTTAATTAACCCTTTACCTCATAAGGCATTTCTATGGTATCTCTAATTGACCCTATGGATGAAGCAAGGATGAAGCTGTTTCTTAAGTCTATATGACACCTTTTGCCACAATGTTTTCCAAAGGCTCCTACAAGCAATGCGTAGAAATGAGTATTTATGGAGTAAAGGGTTAACTCTTTTACCAGACTAAAATGTTAACTCACAAGTATAAATTGAAAGTATTTGTAGATGACAATATATAAACGTAACTCAAATTATGGAATTTGTCGTTGAAAGGAGAGAAAACATTGTAGTTTGGATCCTGTGCAAAATTTTGTTATTGGTGACAAGTTGAAAGGTTTAGAGTCCTGATAAGTAACCGCAGATCAACAAAATCTATGCCGAAGACTTGAAACTGTTACATTTTGTGGTATTTTGTAGATTTGTCCCCACTTCCGTGGCATTTCGTTTGGCTCCTGTCTGTCTATCTCTTTTAAATTCCAACTTAACCCTTTACTCCACAGATACTCATTTTGACGTATCAAAAACAGACAGCTTTTGAAAACATTGTGGGAAAAGGAGAAATTGCTCGTAACGAGCAATTTCTCCTTTTCCCACAATGTTTTCCACTCAATCAGATATTTGCATTCTCATTTGTCCATATTTTTGACAACATATCTTTATTTGCTGCTGAAATGGAAGAGACTCAAATTGGCATATCAGGTAAAGGGTTAAAACACTTTCTTTAGCAGAATGCTGACTTACGATGAATTTTCTTGGAAAAGAAGCCTTTTGAAAACATTGTGGGAAAAGGAGAAAATGCTGGTAATCAGCATTTTCTCCTTTTCACACAATGTTTTCTACCCTATCAAAGAAAAATTGCACTATTTAAGCCATCTTGAAATTGTCATCTGTAAATGCTTTCAAATGGACAAGACTAAAATTTTATCATCTGGAAAAAGGTTATACACTTTCTTCTGCAGGCTTCTGTTTACGTGCATTTTTTTATCTTGGGCTGTTTTTGAAGAAAATCACTTGTGTCGTCGTAGCCCTATCATTTTCTGTGTCTGTGTGGTCTGGCAAAAACTTTGACATTTTAAAATTTCACTGCCATTACAGCAAATATTTATGTCAAACTCAATAATTGAGTTGTTAAATATGAAAAGGGGATTCCATATACAGGGGCAGATAACTGTTGCTATATTTTTTTGACAGTTATGCCCTTTTTTGACAAAGAATTTTCACTGGAAGCAACTTCAGCTTAGCATTGGTATTGGCATACTGTACTCTTTTTACACCCTGTCCGTCCGTCTGTGTTTCTGTCCAGGGGAATATCTCCAATACCATTGGGCGGAATGGAATTTCGTGAAACTTTATACAATCATGTGTACAGTAAGCCATTCTGTCGACATGCTTTTATTCTTTGATTCGATGGAAATGCCCAACTGGGAGTGATTTTAACTCTTTACCAAATGACAAAATTTTAGACTTGTCCAAATTGAAAGCATTTGCAGACGACAAAATAAACATGACTCAAAAATTGAAACTTGACTTCAGAAGAGTAGAAAACATTGTGGGAAAAGGAGAAAATGCTGGTTACCAGCATTTTCTCCTTTTCCTACAATGTTTTCAGAAGGCTTCTTTTTCAGCCGGGGATATTATTTCAATGAAATTGTTTGCTTCTACTTACAGCTGTAACTGTCCGAGAGATTATAAAGGTCAACTCTGCGAGGAACGGTATATCCCTTGCTATCCCAATCCGTGTAAAAATGACGGAGTTTGTCTAACGACATCAACAACTACTTACCAGTGTTCCTGCATCAAAGGTTAGTGAAATATTTTTAGACCGCTGCATCCCTGAAAGTCTGGTTCATCACCCTTTACCACACTGTCTTGAGTATTAAGATTCTAGAGAAAAAGATGATTAGAAAATATTATGGGAAAAAGGGAGAGTTCTGGTAACCAGCATTTTCTCCCTTTCCCACAAAGTTGTCTAACCTTTCATAGATGAATTTCATCATGGGTGCTACATTTACTACGTTATCTACAAATGCTTTCAAAAATGGATACTGTAAAATTTTGTCACAATTTAGAAACGTTTTACGTTATTTCAATATTTCGGCTTTTGCTTGCATCAAGAAATTTGATGTGACATTGATGCCTTTTACATTTTGTGACTTACTTCATTAATATTCATTTTGCATCTCCTTAATGGGAGGATTGGCTCTCTTGGAGACATCTTATCTCATTGGAGACAGGACCTCTTTAATGGGAGTATCTTATCCCATTGGAGGTTCCAATCTTTATCAGTTTTAACCTCATTTCCAAGGAAAAACAATATTATCAGTCTTACCTTTTAACCTAAAGCTTTGGAGTAGGCAGGGACGCCCAGCCACTCAATATCATATTTTATGCACATTATAAATGACAAATTTTTCTTTCATTTAAAAAACTTCTTTTTATCAAACCAGCATTGAGTTTAAACCTTTTTTTGTCGCATTCTTAGGTCTTATCATTTAAAACTTTTGAGTATATGGGGATTGCCCTGTAACTCGATGATGCCCTTTATACATTAAGTTTTCTTAATTCAATTCTTTTATTGTCATTTAAACTTCATTCAGTTTAAACAACCCTTCGTTTATTATCTTTTAACATAGATATGCGCGCTAAATGACCAAAGCTGTCGATGCGCCATAAAACAACATTCATTCATTCATTTTGTGACTATTTTCAAACCACCTTTTCTGAATTTTTTTTTTTAACCCATTACCACACGAGAAAAATTTAGACTGGTCCAAATTGAAAGATTTGCAGACAACGAAATAAATGTGACTGAAAAATTGAAATTTGTTCTGGGAAGGGTAGAAAACACTGTGGGAAAAGGAGAAAATGCTGGTTACCAGCATTTTCTCCTTTTTCCACAGGGTTTTCAAAAGCCTTCTTTCTCAGGGGCGTCAAAAGTAGGGATTGTGTGGTAATGGGTTAATATTAAGTGGATTAAACATGAAATTTTGTCTCCTGGTTAAGAGGTAACCACATGACAAAATTTGAGACTTGTCCACACCCTAAGCTTTTGCAGACAACTAATTTAATGTGGTCTAAATTGTGGAAGTTATCTTTGCTAGGATAGAAAACATTGTGGGAAAAGGAGAAAATGCTGGTTACCAGCATTTTTTTCCTTTTCCCACAATGTTTTCAAAAGTCTTTATTCTCAAGGACAATAAAAGTTTACTCATTGCCAAACTGTCCCAAGTTTTAACAATCCTGAGAAAGAAGGCTTTGGAAACCTATAGGCAACCAGCAAATTTCTTCATTTCCCACAATGTTTTCTACCCCTTCTGTTATGAGCCCCATCATTTAACTCTTTACCACACAAGAAAATTTTAGACTGCTCCAAATTGAAAGCATTTGCAGACGACTAAATAAAAGTGATTGAAAAATCAAAATTTGCCTTTGGAAGGGTAGGAAACACTTTGGGAAAAGGAGAAAATGCTAGTTTTCAAAAGGCTTCTTTCTCGGGGTCGTTAAAGGTCGGGATTGTGTGGTAAACAGTGTCATATTCAATTTTTCATTTGCAAATGCTTTGAATTTAGATTAATCTAAAATTTTGTAGTTTTGGTACAGAGTTAGAAAATTCATACTTAAGTCTTTAAGTTGTAGTTTCATTTTGGCAAGATTCTCACGATGACCACAATACGCCTTTAAATCACGTTTCAGGAAGTGATCATCTTAAAACTTTAGGGGTTTAAGTGGGGATGAATGTTGTACGCCTAGTCAGGGGCGTGACTTTTGTAACCGATCTTAAGCGATCATGCCCAGCATTGCTCTCGCTCATCTTAGGATTTTTTTCACAGGGACTTTTGTCAATATGTAGGTCATAGGTTTCTTGGGTCATCCAATATGTGATAACTTTCCTTCATGTGTAAGTTACTGGATGCATTTACTGGTAAAAGATTGTGAAAAAAATTCTTTTTAGGAAAAGCAGACAAGAAATAGTTTTTGTATGAACCTTTGAATCTTTACCCGATGACCCCAGGTTTTTATGACCCTGAGACCCTTTTGGGAACAATTTTCAAATTTTGAGTTACATTTATTTTGTCTTCTGCAAGTGCTTTCAATTTGGACCAGTCTAAAATTTTGTCACTTGGTAAAGGGTTAAGCCTCCTTAGAAAATAACCAGACATTTTGAACAAAAAATACAGATATGGCAATTAGTTTGGTCTTATCTCTAGATCCAAATTTCTGTTTAGCTATTCCTTTCTACAGCAAGATTTTAACTGAATGAGCTGTGCTCGGGCAAGAGGGGGGCTTAACTCTTCACCAAACATCAAAATTTTAGACTGGTTTAAATTGAAAGCATTAGCAGATGACAAAATAAATGTGACTCAAAAATTGAAATTTATTCTGGGAAGGTAGAAAACGTTGTGGAAAAGGGAGAAAATGCTGGTTACCAGCATTTTCTCCCTTTTTCCACAATGTTTTCAAAGAGTTTCTTTTTCAAGGTCATGAAAACCAGGCATAGTTTGAGAAAGGGTTAGTGCATCTCTGTGATCTATGGTACCAAGCAAGTCATCAGATTATATGGATCCATGATATCAAATTTTCTTATTAACCAACTTAACCCATTACCACACAATCACTATTTTTGATGCCCCTGAGAAGGAAGCCTTTAGAAAACATTGTGGGAAAAGGAGAAAATGCTGGTAACCAGCATTTTCTCCTTTACCCACAATGTTTTCTACCCTTCACCAAACAAATTTCAATTTTTCAGCCACTTTTATTTTGTCATCTGCAAATGTTTTCGATTTGAACCAACCAAAAATTTTGTCGTTTGGTAATAAGTTAATCAAAAGATAGACTCGTCCTTGGAAATACAGAAAACTGACCAGTAGCAAAAAAAAAATTTAGGCCAAGATCAGTTTGTGCATATTGTGCAGGCTGACCTGTGTCGATACTTTTCACAGTTGCTTTAACCCTTTACGAAACAATCCCTGGTTTTTACGATCCTGAGATAGAGGCCTTTAGAAAATATTGTGGGAAAAGGAGAAAATGCTGGTAACCAGCATTTTCTCCCATTCCCACAATGTTTTCTACCCTGCTGAAAACAAATTTCAGTTTCAGAGTTATGTTTATTTTGTCGTCTGTAGGTGCTTTCAATTTGGACCAGTCTAACATTTTTTCGTTTGGTAAAGAATTAAGCCACTTTTTCACAGAGTATGGCTCTTTTGTGAAGCATAGACTGAAAACATGTAAAAGTAATGAGGTAAGAGGTCATAGAAAAAAAGTTCAAGTATGGTATATAGAGGAAATAACTTAAGTGTCAACGTGTTTGAAGTGTCTATATATAGTAAATAGTTGGTCAGGTGGTCAAAAAAGCATTATGGGAAATATTAGTGTACTGGTTCTTCCTTTCACTGGAGGTCAAAGTTTAACCCCGCACCAGTTGACAAAGTTTCAGACTTTCCACATTTGATAGTATGTGTCGGCAACAACTGAAATTTGACCCAAAAGATGGAATTTTATTTGATGGAATATGAAAAAAAAAACTTTGGTCTTTTTCAATTTGTATTCAACAGATTTTGGAAAAAGAACATTATCAGGAAGAAGTAAAAATGCTGGCTACTAGCAAAATTTCTCCTTTTACCTGGCTGTGGTTTTATAAATTCTCATTTTTCAGTGTTGTTAACTCTTTACCAAACGACAAATTTATAGAGTGATCCAAATTAAAAGATTTGCAGACGACAAAACAAATGTGACTGAAAAATCGAAATTTGATTTGGAAGAGAAGAAAACATTGTGGGAAAAGGAAAAAAATGCTGGTTACCAGCATTTTCACCAGCATTTTTTCCTTTTCCCACAAAGTTTTCAAAAGGCTTCTACCTCAAGGTTGTCAAAAGTCGTCATTGTGTGATAAAGGGTTAAAACACGGAATTTTGTGATAGAAGGATCAACAGAGTTCAAATCAGGCAGCTGAAGCTCCGTAAAATTAGGGGCCCCCTTGGCCCCTTTAATTTTGTACCTGATTAATTTTGATGAAAAAAATGGGTTTCTCTATGGGTCACTTACTCTGTGACCCCCAGATTCAACAAGTTTGGAATTGAAAGGGTTTTATTTTGATTTCTGTGTCAGTGATTTTTACATTAGCATACTTTTAAATTAGCACTGTTGCTCTATAATTTGATTGATCTTGGAACAAAATGAAAGAAGTGTTTGATGAATTGTTTGTTCTCTGGAGAGAGAGAGAGAGAGAGAGAGAGAGAGTGAGAGTGAGTGAGTTTATCACAGTTTTACCAATTAAAA
Source organism: Tridacna crocea (assembly GCA_943736015.1). Lineage (NCBI taxonomy): Eukaryota > Metazoa > Mollusca > Bivalvia > Cardiida > Cardiidae > Tridacna > Tridacna crocea. Next base: position 70,435,316 of record OX031057.1, read on the forward strand.
AAAGAAATTTCAGTTTTGTAGATACATTTATGTTGTCTAACAAATGCTTTGAATTTGGATAGGTTAAAAATTCTAAAATATGGTCTTGTGGTTAACCCTTTACCCCATAACGCATTTCTATGGTATCTCTAATTGACCCTAAATAACAGCAAGGAAGAAGCCGTTTCTTATGTGTATATGACACCTTTTGATAGCATAGAAAACTTTGTGGCAAAAGGTGAAATTGCTTGTCACGAGCAATTTCACCTTTTGCCACAATGTTTTCCAAAGGCTGCTACAAGCAATGTGTAAAAATGAGTATCAATGGAGTAAAGGATTAAGAGAGCGAAGCCCTGGTAGTTCAGCATGCACGACTTGAGAGCAGGCAGGGGTGGTGGGGTTGATCCCTGGCTTAGCCAATTTCTTTCCAAGAATTGATGATAGGCAACAGAAATCATTCCTCTTCCACGCCCCCCCCCCCCCCCCCACTTCGCACTGGCCATTGTTATGACAAAGACTATGTAAGAAAGCAGCTCGTGGCTTGGAAAGAAAATTGCACAGAGCATTAGTAAAAGAAACTCACGGAAAGCATGGATAGGTGTACTGGCTGCCACAGGTAAACCCTTAACCACACAGTCACGACTTTTAACGATAAAGAATCCTTTTGGAAACCTTGTGGGAAAAGAAGAAAATGCTGGTAACCAGCATTTTCTTCTTTTCCCACAAGATTTTTTACTCTATGAAAGGCTAATTGCACCATTTGAGCCACAGTTAAATTATCGTCTGCAAATGCTTTCACTTTGGACCAGTCTAAAATTTTGTCGTTTGGTAAAGAGTTAAACACCATACAATCAGTAAGTCTTGCAGTCAGATGTAAGAACAAACAGCAGATTCAACAGATTTTGATTTTAAATTTGACAAAAGTAGTTTCCATGTTGCTGCCAGCGCCAAGAATTAAACAGGACAAGTTAATTTTATGGTTGTTTAGATTTAACAAGTACTTTGTCAGTCTGGTTTTTATGAGATGAGAAAAAAAATAAGCTAGCCATTAAACAGATGATCGTTAGTTTGTAGGATGACTAGGATCCTTAAGGTTTTTGAAGAAACATGGTCAGAAAAGGAGAAAACAGTGTTACAGTGGATGTTTTCAACACTGTGAAAGAGAAATTTGAAACCACAAATGCAAGCCTTCAGGTGCCCAACTGGCACATCACTGTAAACCAGGAAGAGTTGACTTCAAAAAATGTTTGGATTATCTCCTTTTACCACAATGTTTCCCCTCCTCAGGTTTGTTAGAACTACAGATTATGTGGTAAAGGGTTCCTTTGATTGATTGATTGTGTTTAACCCATTACCTCACAATCCCTACTTTTGACGCCCCTGAGAAAGAAGCCTTTAGAAAACATTGTGAGAAAAGGAGAAAATGCTGGTAACCAGCATTTTCTCCTTTTCCCACAATGCTTTCTACCCTTCACAAAACAAATTTCAAATTTTCAGTCACTTTTATTTTGTCGTCTGCAAATGCTTTGGATTTGGAGAAGCCTTAGATATTGTCGTTTGGTAATGAGTTAATGCCGTTATCAACATGATTTCAATTTCATATGGCTGTGGCCAGTGCACCTGTCCTGATGCTTTCAGGGAGTTTCTTTTACCAGTATTCCACATGATATTCTTTCCAAGCTACCAGCTGCTTTCACAAACAATGAAATAATTAGTCAACAGTGAGAGAGGAATGAATCCTGTTGCAATGAATGTCATTTAATTCTTAGCAAGAGTTAGCTGAGCTGGGAATCGAACCAGCAACATCCTGTTTTCAGGTCCTGTACCCTACCAACTGAGCTATGTGGGCTCAGCATAAAGGGTTCAAGAAAAAGCAAAAACAACAAAAATTAGTTTTAGATAGAAGACCCTCTGAGCCTGGGAAAAACCAGCTTGGCTTCTGTTGCGACTGGGTTCATTTTTCATCTTAAAGTTCATTCAAAAAGTAATGAATATTTAATTTGAACCAGTCCACAATTTTGAAAGGAGTCAGCCATCTTGATTTTGAATCAACACTTTGCTAGGGGTTGTTTTTCCGAATTTGAGAAGGGGACTGTATTTGTTTAACGTCACTTTTTCTTGTTAAATACATGGACAAAGATTTGATTCTTTTCCATTCCACAAAATTTTAGACTTGGCCAAATTCAAAGCATTTGCAGGCAACAAAATAAATGTGACTAAACAATTTGAAATTTGATTTTTGGAGGGTAGAAAACATTGTGGGCAAAGGAGAAAATGCTGGTAACCAACAGTTTCTCCTTTGCCCACAATGTTTCCAGAAGCTTTCTTTCTTAGGTCATTAAAAGTCAGGATTTTTTGGTAAAGGGTTAACTCTTTCCCAAGCAACAAGTTTAACCCATTACCACACAATCCCTACTTTTGACGCCCCTGAGAAAGAAACCTTTAGAAAATATTGTTGGAAAAGGAGAAAATGCTGGTAACCAGCATTTTCTCCGTTTCCCACAATGTTTTCTACCCTTCACAAAACAAATTTCTAATTTTTTGTTGCTTTTATTTTGTTGTCTGCAAATGCTTTCAATTTGGACCAGTCTTAAATATTGTTGTTTGGTAATGAGTTAAGACTTTCAAATTCAGAAAATGTGCAGAAGACAAAAACATTAGATCGGTACAAAATAAGCTATAGCCCTCTGATAGGGCAGGAAACATTATGGGAAAAGGAGAAAATGCTTGTTACCAGCATTTTCTTCTTTTCCAACTGTGTTTTCAAAAGTTATCTTTTCCAGTGTCGTAAAAGGCAGAGATTATTTGATAAAAGTTAAATGCCCCAACGTCATAACTGTCTGTCATTCTTTTACTTTGAGTATGTAACTTTCTCAATATTTTATGAGCATGTCCATTTGTCTGACCATTCCTCTGTCTTTCTGTTTGTCTGTCTGTTTGTTTATTTTATGGGTGGATGGAAAGATCCACATGATGCACATAAAGACATAAAAATCAACATGTACACACATATAGAAAAGACCAAACAACAAAAACTTAGACTTAAAGTTGACCAAATTGAACATATTTGAATACACAGTGTGATCTTCATTTACACTGTCTGTTATTTGGCAAATAAGAATCTAATATTCAGTATCAAAAGGATTATCGGAAAAGGACAGAACCATAATTACAAGGTTAGAACCCTAGAAATAATAAAAATCTAATTAAATTATTGCCATCAGGATCAAGAATTCCAAAGAGATTTGGCTCTTGGATGGACTTCCATGTCCTTTGGCCATATATGGTCAGTTTTGTCTTCCTGATTCTTTGACCAATGATGGGTTACAGACACATTTGGTTGATTGATGCTTTTGTTAAAACCCATTTTCCTACACTAATTTTGATGTAACCACTTTTGACCAGCAGCGTGAGAGGAATGACCTCTGTCATAATGACTATCATCAATCTCCGGACAAAAGTTTGACAAGCTTGGGACATGGAATAAATTACTGAAACTTGTCATAGTCAAACAGAATTGACAATACTTATTAAAAAAAAAAATAATATTAATTTAAAAGTTCAAATTTTTATTTTCAGCTTAATGTATCCTCACATTGTTCAGCACCATTATTGTTTGTTTTTACTATTCACTAAACAACCTAGTGTCGGGACAACCCTGAGAAAATCTTTCGAAACATTGAAGGAGAATAGGAAGATGCTTGTAGTCAGCAGTCTTTTTGTTTTTCTCCAATCTTTTGCATTCTATCAAACACAAGTCTTTCCATTTGAGTCTGTATCAAAAAACAGAATTCTGGACTGAGCCAAATTCGAAGCATGAACAAATGACATATTCATTGTAGCTTAAAATAGTGATTTCTGTCTATCTTAGGGTAGAAAACAGTTTAGGAAAAGGAAAGAAATGCTGGTTACCAGCATTTTCTCCATTTCCCACAATGTTTTCAAGAGGCTTCCCTCTCAGGGTCGTTAACTCGAGATTATGTGTAAAAAGATAAGTAACATTCAATGTCGCTTGCTAATGCTTTCAGTTTGACTAACATTTTGTTCTATGCAAAAGGATTCACTTCTATGACTGTTTGTTTGGTGTTGTGAATAAATTTGAAAAGAATTTCAGCATTGTAATTCCCACATTTTTTTTCGGGACCCATAAGCAGTGGCTGGGGCTTTGCAGCACCCTTGTCCAAGGACGCTTCCATGCTAACACCTTGACAGATGCTTGTATGATATAAATTACAGATCAAAAGCTTGGTGTTGATTGTTTTTTCTTGTCTGCCATGAAATATGGACTCTAATAAACACACAAGGTGTCATCCATAATTAAAGAACAGAGGAAATTTGTAGTCATTATTGAATTAATCTGTAAAGCGTCTTTTATGACTATAGTTGTCTTTGTGGCCACTGTAGATCAAGATCAGACTGCACAAACAAGCAGTCTGATCTTTGATCTTCAATGTCTGCCTTGTGCTAAATCTTAAATCATTACCATACAACAAAATATTAGATTTGTCCAAATCCAAAGCATTTGCAGACAACAAAATAAAATCAACTTTTAAATTTGTTTTGTGAAGGGTAGAAAACATTGTGAAAAAAGGAGAAAATGCTGGTTACCAGCATTTTCTCCTTTTCCCACAATGTCTTTAAAAGCCTTCTTTCTCAGGGTCGTCAAAAGTAGGTATTGTGTGGTAATGGGTGTATAGACAAAAGCAAGCATGAAATTGCAATCATTTGGGTCTAATTTATCAACTGAAAATGTTAGATTTATTTAGCGCTCTTAATCTTTGAGAGCTGTAGTTTAGATTTAGACTAGACTGTCCAGAAAGAGCAATCTGATCTTTCATATACTCTTTCTTCTATGAAATAATGGACTCCAATTAAGAAACACCCAGTGTCATCCATAATTAAAGAACAGGGGAAATTTACTGTCATTATTGAATTAACAAACAATCTTGAGGAAGAAGCTTTTTGAGAACATAGTAGAAGAAAAAGAAAAATGCTAGTTACTGGCATTTCTTAGTTTAAACATATTTATTTTACATCGATTGAGAAACAAGTTCTTACAACTTATGCTAATCTCTCTCGATTCTGCTTCCTGGGAACTACACCAGTACTCGCGCCAAATGTGTGGGCCACCCGCTCCCGGGTATCGAACTCAGGACCTTTAGGTTATAAGGCCGACGCTCTACCTCACGACCACGGACACCACAAATGACGCTCAAGGGGTTTAATTTCTCCATGATAGGGTAGAATACATGGTAGGAAAAGGAGAAAATGCTGGTTACCGGGATTTTCACCTATACTCACAATGTTTTCAAAATGCCTCTTTCTTTAGGGTTGTACCAACTCATCTTTGTATGGTAAAGGGTTAGTTCCCTTCCTTTATTGCTTTCAATATGAACAAGTCAAAAATGTTGTTTTGTAACGGGTTAACTGCTACTAAAATAAGGAAGCAAAGAGATGTGCAGTTTGACCCCGTAACCCATTACCACACAATCCCTACTTTTGACGCCCCTGAGAAAGAAGCCTTTAGAAAATATTGTGGGAAAAGGAGAAAATGCTGGTAACCAGCATTTTCTCCTTTTCCCACAATGTTTTCTACCCTTCATAAAACAAATTTCAATTTTTCAGTCACTTTTATTTTGTCATCTGCAAATGCTTTCAATTTGGACAAGCCTAAAATATTATCGTTTGGTAATGGGTTAACCCTTATCCTGCTGTATAACTAAATTGAAATTTTCAATTTGATAATAAAAACCTAAATATTGCTATTTTAAAGTTATGATTTGGGGAATAATTTCTCACTATCAGAAAGTGTAGATCCATGATCAGACTGCACGTTCTGTGCAGTCTGATCATGATGTGCACTGTCTGCAAAAGGTCAGCGAATCATGCTTAGCAGCCGAAGGGTTAACATGGGGCAAAGGAATGCCCAAGGGGGCCAAATGTTAGGGACTTTACTGTAATAACATATGGGAATTAATCTTTATGCTAATATTTGTACAAATTACTATTGCACCCAGATGAAAGAGGGTCACCGAAAATGTACCAAAATGGATTATCCGAGATGAAAGAGCTACTGCCAATATTTGAATGTTTGTTTCTTAAATTGATCTTTCTTACAACTTCTTAACCCATTACCAAACAACAATGTTTTAGACTGGTCCAAATTGAAAGCATTTGCAGACGACAAAATAAAAGTGACAGAAAATTTGAAATTTGTTTTGTGAAGGGTAGAAAACATTGTGGGAAAAGGAGAAAATGCTGGTTACCAGCATTTTCTCCTTTTCCCACAATGTTTTCTAAAGGCTTCTTTCGCAGGGGCGTCAAAAGTAGGGATTGTGTGGTGATGGGTTAAACGCCTTATGAGCTGTTATGACCCATAGAGAGGAGGCTTTGAAAAATATTGTGAGAAAAAGAGAAAATGCCAAAATGATTTTACCCCCGCAAAACGAACGCTATATGGTTTACTGGAATCAGCCTGTCTGTATGTTTGTCCATCCATCTGTCAGTGTGTGTTTCCATGTGTCTGTCCGTGTGTCTGTCTGTGTACAAAATACTAGTAATTTTGTGACACAAATTCCTCCTACAGTTTTCCTTTAGTTGTATTGAAACTTTGCATATATAGTGATCATATATTGAAGATTTCCAAGAAGCAATTATCAAGTGTCAGCTCTTCCTGGTTGAGGAATTATCTTCCCTGGAACTTAATACTTTTTTCTGTCAAAGTGCTGGTGGGGGTATTTCAGTTTGGACTAGCCTAAAACCTGAGTAAACGTTTACCACACAGTGACGACTTTTAATGACCGTGTGGAAGAGGCCTGTTGAAAACTTTATGGGAAAAGGAGAAAATGCTGGTAACCAGCATTTTCTCCTTTTTCCAACAAAGTTTTCTACTCTATCAAAGAAAAATGGCATCATTTGAGCCACTATGAAATTTTCGTCTGCAAGTGCTTTTGAGTTGGATAGGTCTAAAATTCTGCTGTTTGGTAAAGGGTTGAGAAATGAAATGGGGATGGGGCAGAATGGTAAAGGGTAAGGCAAATATTAAGTTTACCCATATTTGTCTTCAAATCAGAAATCAAATTGGCTTAGCACCTATAAACTAAAACAAATAAGGCAGTAGAGGTGATAGCCTATTGACATACTTGAGTATATATTTTCCTCAAGGATTATTGAACTGTTTGTATGTCAAACAATCCTGCGTTTTAACAGTCCTGAAGAAGTTGGCTTTCATAATCATTGAGGGAAAAGATGAAAATGCAACATCATATTTTTTAATCCATTAACACACAATCCCTACTTTTGATGATCCTGAGAAAGAAGCCTACAGAAAGCATTGTGGGAAAAGGAGAAAATGCTGGTAACCAGCATTTTCTCCTTTTCCCACAATGTCTTCAAAAGTCTAATCTCTTCCAAGGTTGATCATGCTTGGGTTAGTATGATAAAGGTACAAAGATAGAGGGATAACAGGTATTTTTTTATCAGTAAAATAAAGTTGTGTAAGGTTAATTGAATTCTTCATCTTTTAACTCTTTACCACGCAATCCTGACTTTTAACAACCCTGAGAAAAAAAGCCTTTGAAAAAATTGTGGGAAAAGGAGAAAATGCTGGTAAGCAGCATTTTCTCCTTTTCCCACAATGTTCTCTACCCTTTCCAATCCAAAAAACAGTTTCTGATTCACATCTATTTTGTCATCTGCAAATGCTTTCAAATTGGACTAGACGGAAATTTTATCGTTTGGGAAAGAGTCTTCAATGGACAAGATTTTAGATAAATAAGTATTTGCAGACAACAAACTAAATGTCACACAAATGATGCAATTTTATTACAACTTTGAAAAAAGATTTTGGAGAAATGTGAAAGTGCTTGTCACCAATTGTTTTCAGTATTTTATGCCCATTCCATAATGTTTGCAAGAGCTTATTGTTGTTTCAGGTTGTTGAAACATAGTTTTGTTTGGTAAAGGGTTAACTCTTTTACCACACTATGGACAGTTTTTAATGACCCACAGAAAGGGGGCTGTTAAAATCGTTTTTGGAAAAGAAAATACTTGTAACCTGCATTTTCTCCTCATTTCACTGTTTTTCTGCCCTTTGTGATCCAAGTTATATTCAATTTGTTGTCTGCAAGCACTTTCAATTTTGCAAAATGCTAAGATTTTGTTGTATGCATAAGAGTTAAAGTGTGTTTATGGGAGATAAAGAAAAAAGTAGTCATTCAATAAATTTCAAAAAGGAAAAGATTTCGATGTAATGTTCCGATATTGACGAGATCTTTGTAGTGGCTTTGTCAGGTATTGACAGTCTTTGTGATTTTATCGACGTTGACCAACGTTCCTGTCAAAGGAAATCCCGATCTGAGCATGCTTGATAAAGATTTGTACAGGTTTTTAACCTGTATTCTGGAATTGTCTTTATGAAAGGTCCATAACTTTTTATAATCCTGAGAAAGCAAGACCTTTTTAACTTAGAATGACAAGATTTTGTTTTGGACCAGACTGAGAGCAGTTGTAGCGACAATCTACATGGGCTTAAAATGACAGGATTTTTCTATGACAGGGTAGAAACAGTATGAAAGAAGAAGAAGAAAATGCTCTGTTTTCAAAAGCTTTCACATTAAGATAAAAGTTGTCATTGGCAAATGCTTCCGATTCGCACAAGCCGAAAATTTTGTTGTTTGGTAAAAATATACCCAATTACCAAACGTTTCTGCATTTCAAAGACCCTGAGAAAGAAGCCTTTTGAAAACACTGTGGGAAGAGGAGAAAATGCTGGTAACCAGCATTTTCTTCTTTTCTCACAATGTTTTCTACACTATCATAGAACTTTAACCATTTGAGTCACATTATATTTCTCCCCTGTGAATATTTGAACTAGGTCATGTCCAAAATTTTGTTGTTTGCCAAAGATTTAACCCCATTACCACACAATCCCTACTTTTGACGACCCTGAGGAAGAAGCCTGTAGAAAACATTGTGGGAAAAGGAGAAAATGCTGGTAACCAGCATTTTCTCCTTTTCCCACAATGTTTTCTACCCTTCACAAAACAAATTTCAAATTTTGAGTTACTTTTATTTTGTTGTCTGCAAATGCTTTTGATTCAGACAAACCTAAAATTTTGTTGTTTGGTAAAGATTTAATCTAAGTTTTTAATCAGGTAGTTTTATTATCACTGTTCATCAGTTTTCGTAACACCCCATTAGCAAGTTCGTGGGTAGCTGTTATCTTCTTTAACATCAAACTGTTATCATCATCGCCATCATCATTTTGTACGAAAGGGCCCCCTAAAATCCTTAATCCCCTTTAATCCCCTACTTATCCCATGAAGTAGAAATATGACCCTGAACAAGATCTAATCAATATAGTGAACCCTTCTGCACTTCATGTAGAGTTTTGATTGAATTATAGAAAAATAGAAATTAGCCTGGCCAGATAGGTCACTGTGTTTAGCATATCTGACTCGTGACTCGGAGGTTTTTGGTTCAATACTTGGTAGCAGCGAACTTTCTTTTCAGTGATTTTTCATCTCTCGCTTCTTGTGCATGTGAGAGAAGAAGTCATTGGCTTTTGAAAGAAAGTTGTGTCAGTGCTGATGTGAGAAAGCCAGGAAACACATGGGTGCTTCACTGACCCCCATGGTATGACCAAAGGTTTTGAAACCTCTTTTAAACTCCAACACAAAAATTTGATGGATTTTTTTTTTCCATTATATCAACAGATTGGGCAAGTGTAGGACTATTGTAAGTGCCTATACAATATATGTGCACTTACAATAGTCTTGCACTAACCTTTTGATATGCATGTACATCCAGAGTTTTGCTGGTACTAGGCTAGGGCTCTGAAGTGTCTTGCCAAAAGACACTCCATGAAAAACCATGGTCCATGTTTGCCAACCATTCTTAAGAACATTAATATCCAGAATTTTCTAAATATGAAAGTAACACAACTTCTGATTGGCTAAACCAAATTGTTCAGTCTGCACTTGATCCATCTAGTTATTCATTAGATTGTCCATCAGCAAGACACTTTGGAAACCTGGAAATACCTGAATATAAGAGCTGTGGGTGTAATATAACTGAAATAATGTTGAAAGCAGTGAAAAACAGTAGGTCGGTTGTCGGTCCTTGACACATAATATATTTTAGCTGCCATTTCTCATTAGACTTATAACTTCAGCCCTCTGAGGAAATTATGTAAAAGCTTTTTAAAATATAAGATAAGAATGAAATAATAAAGAAAAATAAAAACAGTTTTCCATCATTGGGTGAGGTCTGTTAAGCGGAAAAAAAAAATGAAGCAAAAAAATGGGGGAGAAATATATCCAGTAAATTGAATTAAGTATTTCTCTTATAAAAGTGCTAAACTCTTTACCACACAATCCCGACTTTTAACCACCATGAGAAAGAAGCCTTTGGAAAACACTGTGGGAAAAGGAGAAAATGCTGGTAACCAGCATTTTCTCCTTTTCCCGCAATGTTTTTTACCTTTCCCAAATCCACATTCAATGTTTCAGTCACATTTATTTTGTCATCTGCAAATGCTTTCAATTTGAACATGTCCAAAATTTTGTTGTTTGGTAAAAAGTTAACTCTGTCATGGTAAAAAGGCTGTTTAAAAATATTGTATTGAATGGAGAAATTGCTATGTATGCCACAATATTTTTATAAGTTCATCTTGGAATTTTCCTGGGTGAAAACCGGTAACCAGCATTTTCTCCTTTTCCCTCAGTGTTTTCAAAACCAAACATTTGTTCGTGAAGACTGTCACACGAACACAGAATCACTGAGGGTAAAGGATAGACTTAACAATCCCCACTTTGATGACACTCCGATAAAGTTCACTTTTAGAAACATCGTAGGAGAAGAAGAAAATGCTGATAATTTTTGTTTTTACCCCATTTTTTTTTTACCCTTTCAATGACAAATCTTATAATTTAACTCTTAAAATACCACTCAATCCTGAGAAAGAAGCCTTTTTAAAAACATTGTGGGTAAAGGAGAAAATGCTAGTAACCAGCATTTTCTCCTTTTCTCACAATGCTTTCCTTCTTCCCGAACCAAATTTTAAAAGTCCCATTAATTTTCTAGTTAAGAAAATGCTTTCAAATTGGACCAACCCATAATTTTGTTGTTTGTTAACCCATTACCAAACGACAATATTTTGAACTGGTCCAAATTGAAAGCATTTGCAGATGACAAAATAAAAGTGACTGAAAATTTGAATTTGGCTTTCGAAGGGTAGAAAATATTGTGGGAAAAGGAGAAAATGCTGGTTACCAGCATTTTCTCCTTTTCCCACAATGTTTTCTAAAGCCTTCTTTCTCAGGGGCGTCAAAAATAGGGATTGTGTGGTAATGGGTTAAGGAGTTAAAACACTTAATTTGTCACAATGCTTTGGATTTGTTTCAGTCTAGTATGTTATTTTTGTGGAAAGGAGACAGTAAAAAAGGGCAAAAACTTGCAGATGAAAAGTTTCAACCTTCAACTAATCTGGTTTTGAAAGAATTTTTGTGAAACATTTTTATTTTGTTAGGCATGTTTGATTCTATCTTGTAACAAAAAATGTTTTTATGCATTCCCTGTTGTTTACTAATTATCCTGGAACCCTTAGGGTGGTTAGCACAACTTGCTGACCTCTTACGGACAGTGTAGATCGAAGATCAGACTGCACAAAATGTGCAGTCTGATCTTCGATCTACACTATCCGATAAGAAGATATTTTCTCCCCAAAAAGTAATTCTGAAATAACAATATTTTAGTCTTTAGTATCGGTTTAGAAGTTTCATTAAAATTATGTAGCAGATTGAGGGTTAACTTTTTGTTAAAAATCCAGGATTTTAATATGTTTCAGGAGAGAGCATTTTGAAAACATTGTGGAAAAATGAGAAGAATGCTTGTTACTCAAAGCAAAAATCCTAGAGGTAGAGAAAATGCCCCTTCACCCTTTAACCCTTATCCTGCTGAGAATTAAAATAAAGTTTTTAATTCATTGATTAAAACCCAAATATGGTAAGGACATCTCCCTATCGGACAGTGTAGATCCAAGATCAGACTGCACACTCTGTGCAGTCTGATCTTGATCTACACTGTCGCAAAAGGTCAAAGAGTCGCGCTTAACAGTGTAAGTGGTAAGTTTTTACCACACAACACAAAATTAATGTTGACATGTCTAAATTCAAACATTTGTAGACGAAAACTTTTCAAATTGTCCAGATGATGGAAATTGTCTTTGAGCGGTAGAAAATACCGTTGGAAAAGGAGTAAATGCTGGCTTCTGTTCAGGGTTGTTAAAGATTGTGATTGTGTGGTAAAGGGTTAACTGTTTCTTGAACAGTTCTGTGTTTTACTGACTCTGAAATAAAATTTATTATCTGCAAAAGTAAAATTTATTATCTGCAAAGGCTTTCAATTTTGACTTGTTAAGTTTTATTTTGTGGTCAATGGATTGAACATATTAATGCATCAGAATACATTGTGGCAAAAGGAGCAAATTCAGGTTGAAAGAACCTTGCAATGTTTAGGTGGATAGTGGGTGTGGCATAGTATTAATTCCTAAGCAGACATCAATAGTAAAGACTGATCCATACTGAAAGCATTTGCAGATGACAAGTGAAATATTGCATATGATTATGAAATTTGTCTTTGACATGGTAAAAAATGTTGTGGAAAAAGGAGCCAGCATTTTCTCCTTTTCCCACAATGTTTTCAAAAGTCCATTTTTTTTGTGTCATTAAAACTTTTGATTGCGTGGTAAAGGGTTAAAGAAGTCCAAAGTTTGAAAATTATTTTGCTTCGCTCCACTTTTTCTCGGAGACTAGTGAACTGTGAAAGTCATGTTTGAAGTTGCGTATGACATTCCCATATGGCGAGACTTTGTGCTTCTTTTTGTGAGTGGTTGTTGCATGTGCAATGATTTTCAAATGCGTGTTTTTTTCTCTTAGATTTAAATCACAATTATGTAAAAGTTGTGTGTGTGTTTTTTTTTCATGTTAGATACTTCTTTTTTGAAGGAGATTAGTTGCTTTATCCTGTACTACACGATCCCAAGTTTTTATGACCTTGAGAAAGAAAATGTTTTGTAAACATTGTGAAAAAAGGAGAAAATGTTGGTACCAGCATCTTATTCTTTTACCACAGTGTTTTCTACCCTTACAATTCACATCATTTGATTGGAATTAAATATTATGTCGTTGCCTGGAAATGCTTTTACTTGGACAGTTGTAGAATTTTGTCTCTTGGTACAGAGTAAAGTGGAAAGTCTAGACAAAATCTCAGAGACCTTACTACTTAAACTCATTACCGAACGACAATATTTTAGGTTTGTCCAAATCGAAAGCATTTGCAGACGTCAAAATAAAAGTGACTGAAAATTTGAAATTTATTTTGTGAAGGGTAGAAAACATTGCGGGAAAAGGAGAAAATGCTGGTTACCAGCATTTTCTCCTTTTCCCACGATGTTTTCTAAAGGCTTCTTTCTCAGGGTTGCCAAAAGAAGGGATTGTGCGGTAATGGGTTAAGTGATCTGGCCTCCTGCATGTGGAGGGCCAGAGTAAGAGCCTTGCTGGAAGCATTAGTCTTTGGTTTTCTGTTGAAATGCCCTTGCTGGGTTGGACAATTTCTATACCTGGGTTAAAACTGGTGAAAACCAAGACACGCATTAACAAGTTAGTGTGTGACATGAAATGATTGAAACTATGTAAATCTCTTGAAGGAAAATTGCTGCAGATGGCTTTGAAAACCTCCTTGTAAAATGATAATTGTAAACTTTAAGGTTTAATCCTCTACCAGACAGCATCCCAGTATCATACAATCTTTATTTTTGACAAACCTGAGTATAAATACCTGATAAAAACATTGTCAGTAAAGGAGAAAATGCCGGTAACCAGTTTTTCATGCTGGTTTTTCATGATCTGCTTATATAGCTCTTTACTATATACATAACAAAATTTTGGACTGGTCAATATGAAAACCATTTGCATTTTGCAAACTCCAAAAAAACGGCAAATATGATGGGATTTGTATCAGAAAGAGTAGAAAAACATTAATGGAAAAAGAGAAAATGCTAGTTACCAGCATTTTCTCCTTTTCCTACAATGTTTTCAGAAGCCTTTTTTTTTCTAAGGGTCAATTAAATTCTATAAACTGAGTGATAAAGACTTAAAATATTGAGTTTTTACTTGTTGAAGCATTTTTTCAAGACTTTTTGACCCAAACTGTGCAGTGCAAAGATAGAAAGGGAGAGATATTTTTACTGAAATTTGAGCTTCCAAATTTCACATTTGTACATGATTTATCTAGTTTTATACAACCGGAGCAGCAGATAAGGGCTTATCAGCATCATGTTGGAATTTATCTGTTAAAAAACTGCTTTGGATGAAAACATTAGCTTGGCCCCATAAAAATACGTAAAGCATGGATTCTTTTTGACTGACTTTTTTCTTCCTGCAGTAAGTGACTTTAATCCTTTCACAATCAATCCCTGATTTTTACGCCAAGGAAAACGAAAGCCTTCTGAAAACTATGTGCAAAGAGGAGAAAATGCTGGTTACCAGCATTTTCTCCTTTTCGCACTGTGTTTTCTACAATCCCAAAGCCAAGTTAAAATTTTAAGTCACGTTAGTTTTGTCTTCTGCAAATGTTTTCATTTTGGACAAGTTTAAGATTCTGTCATTTGGTGAAAGGTTAACCCTTTCTGAAACAATCCTTGGTTTTCATGACCCTAAATAGTAGGCCTTTTGAAAACATTGAGGGAAAAGTAGAAAATGCTTGTCACCAGCGTTTTCTCCTTTTCCCACAATTTTTTCTACCCATTCCAAACCAAATTTGAATTTTTTAGTCACATAATTTTTTACCTGTGCCAATGCTTCCAATTTGAACCAATGTAAAATTTTGTTGTTTAGTAATTCTAATACTTTACAACACAATCCTGAGTTTTAACAGGGCTGTGAAAGAAATCTTTTGAAAACTTTGTGGGAAAAGGAGAAAATGCTGGTTACCAGCATCTTCTCCTTTTCCCACAACGTTTTCTACTCAATTTTATGCAAGTTTCATCATTAGAATTGAACTAAAGTTGTCGTTAGCAGATGCTTTCAGTTTTGACAAATGAATTAATACATGGGCATATGATGCAGTTATACCATACATAGCTTTTGACAATGTTGATGCAAAATTGCGGTAAATAAAGAAATTTCTAAAAATCGTGACATTATTTTTTGGGGTTTTAACCCTTTCCCAAACAATCCCTGGTTTTTACGGGTCAGGAATAGAAACCTTTTGAGAACATTGTGGGAAAAAAGGAGAAAATGCTGGTAACCAGCATTTTCTCCTTTTCCCACAATGTTTTCTACCCTATCATATAGAAAAATCATCCCTTTTGCAACTGTTAATTTGTCAGCTGCGAAATGCTTTCAATTTGGTCTGATCCAAAATTTGCCATTTGTGAAGGGGTTAAAGAACTTCTTGTAGACTAGCACAGTATAGAAATGGTGATACATTTGTTTTGCTGTAATGTTTCATGAATACTTGCTGTCAGCATTGCAGCAGTGATCTTTTTGCCATCAAAAATGTCAGGATCTGTTCATGGACATGAGTAATTCATAGTTTATCAGCTGTGAATAAATAAATCAAACATAATGTTATGAACTGTGCAAAATAGAATTTGTGTAATTCATTTTAAAAATTGTATTTAAAATGAACAAGTTCATGAGCTGTACATACACAAATGGGACAGTTGAACAAAATGTAAAAGTTTGTGAACCACGCAAAATCTGGGATACATCGTTTATGAATTGATGGAGATAGTTTATAAATTATATGGGCAAATCAGACATAGTTCAAGAACTGCATAAACAAGTTGAACAAGAAGTTCATGGACTCTGCAAACAAATATGGGAGGGTATAAAAAAAGTAGTTCATGAACTATAAGTGGGACAAATGGTTGCTAAAGTGGACACATACAAATAAAAAAAATCATGAACAGTAATGATAAATTATTCATGAATTTTTCGTGAAGAGTTTATTAGTTTATGAACAGATTCTCAGCAGGGTTGATGGCCTGGGTGTACTTCTCAAGGCATTGAAACATTGCAGAGTTATTTGCCCTAAATAAATGAATTCTTCATACCCAGCAAGGCTGTGTTTAAACAGTCTTATAACATATAAAACTTTTAACCCATTACCACACAATCCCTACTTTTGACACCCCTGAGAAAGAAGCCTTTTGAAAACACTGTGGAAAAAGGAGAAAATGCTGGTAACCAGCATTTTCTCCTTTTCCCACAGTGTTTTCTACCCTTCTCAGAACAAATTTCTATTTCTTAGTCACCTTTATTTTGTCGTCTGCAAGTGCTTTCAATTTGGACCAGTCTAAAATTTTTTCGTGTGGTAAAGACTTTAAAGGAAGGATTGATGTTTATAAATCTTTTGCCCACAATGTTTGCTGACCAATAACAGAAAAATTCCATGTCTTATACAGAAGTCTGATAAATATTTTTCACTTTCTGCAAATACAGGTCAGAGTAAATGAGTAAATACAGAAAAATGCAGGTTTTTTCCTACCTGATAAGCCTAATGATTCTCTGCTTTACTGATAACAGTTTTTCTGAGGCCTTTTTCAATGAATCTATAATCTGAAGGATTTATTTTCCTAAGTTCAAAACACCCATACATCAAAAACCATGTTATCTATTTGATATTAACCCTTTCCCAAACAAGCCCTGGTTTTTATGTGTCTGCAGTCAAAGTCTTTTGAAAACACGGGGGGAAAAGGAGAAATTGCTCATAACGAGCAATTTCTCCTTTTCCCCCAGTGCTTTCTATCCTTTTTGAGAACTTTCTGCCATTTTCTCAAAATCTAAAATTGTCGTCTGCAAACTCTTTCAGTTTGGAAGAGTCCAAAATTTGTCGTTTGGGAAAGGGTTAATTTGATCTGTGAAAAGGGGGCTTGACTCTTTACCAAACAACAAAATTTTAAACTAGTCCAAATTGAAAGCACTTAGAGACGACACAATAAAAGTAACTCAGAAATTGAGATTTGTTTCCAGCTGGGTAGAAAACAAAGTGGGATAAGGAGAAAATGCCCTTAACCAGCATTTTCTTCTTTTCACACAATGTTTTCAAAAAAGCTTCTTTCTCAGGGTTTAAAAACCAGGGATTGTTTGGTAAAGGGATAATGCATCTGCAGAAGGTATCGACCCAGATCAGCCTGCGCAGACCTGGCAGACAGATTTAGATTAAAACTTTTAGCTATCTATCCGTTTTCTGCATGTCTAAGGATCAGTTTACCTAATGATTCAGTCTGTTTTAACTCTTTACCAAACGACAAAATATTGGACTAGTCCAAATTGAAAACATTTGCAGACGACAAAATAGATGTGAATTAAAAATTGGATTTGATTTTGGGAGGTTAGAAAACATTGTGGTAAAAAGGAGAAAATGCTGGTTACCAGCATTTTCTCCTTTTCCCACAGTGTTTTCAAAAGGCTTTTTCCCCAGGGTTGTTAAAAGTTGGGATTGTGTGGAAATGGGTTAACAAAAACGGATTTTATGGATACAAAATTATGACGGTCACAAGTTACCTGGTATAATACATCATGGAGATGTTCTTAAGCCCCCTTTTGCCAGAGCATCACTTTACCTAGTACCACACAGCAAAATTGTAGACCTTTTAAAATTGGAAGCATTTGCAGAAGACAATTCATAGTGGATCAAATGATGCAATCTTTTTCTTTGATAAGTGTAGAACACTTTGTGGGAAAAGGAGAAAATGCTGGTTACCAGCATTTTCTCTTTTTCCTACAATGTTTTCATTGGGCTTCTTTCTCATGGTTGATAAAAGGCGTTATTTTGTGGTAAAGAGTTAAAATTATCTTTTTATAATTTCTCTATGCCCAAGTTCTTTGGACTTGGAAATATTTACCACCTGGGGAAGACATTTTTTTTTTCATCAAAGGGAGATTTCTTGCAGCAGACCTATTTTTGAAAATATTGTGGCAAAAGAAGAAACTTCTGTTTTGCTGCGTGGATATTTTCTCCATTTTGTAGTGTTGCATTCAACTTTTTAAGATCTCACCTCTTTATCAAACGATAAAATTTTAGCCCTGTCCAAATTGAAAGCAAGTGTGGAAAACAAAGTATTTGAAAACATGAAATTTTTCTTTCAGAGGAACATTGTGGGAAAAGGAGAAAATGCTGGCTACCAGCATTTTCTTCTTTTCCCATAATGCTTTCAAAAGTGTCTCTTTCAATGTTTTGCATAAGATCAGTTTAGAGGTCTTTTTCCACAATGTTTTTGACCAAGTCAGAGACGAATCCTTACATTTAAGTCACATTT
Organism: Tridacna crocea; assembly: GCA_943736015.1. Taxonomy (NCBI): domain Eukaryota; kingdom Metazoa; phylum Mollusca; class Bivalvia; order Cardiida; family Cardiidae; genus Tridacna; species Tridacna crocea. Next base: position 70,453,623 of record OX031057.1, read on the forward strand.
AATTTGACAGCTGTAAATACTTTCAATTTTCGTTGTCTGGTATAAAAGCCAACAAAGGACAAATTGTTTAATGACTATCTTTGTATTTTTGGAGGGGAAACATGTAACTTTCGGTTTCCCAGGCGATTTAATTTTCTATTTAAAGTTTTCACTCTTCACCAAATGACAAAATTTTGGCCTGGACCAAATTAAGAGCATGTCCAGATGACGAACTTAATGTTGCTAAAATGATGATTTCTATTTTTGTTAGAATAGCAAACATTGTGGAAGATGGTGAAAATTCTGGTTACTAGCAATTTACCACAATGTTTTCAAAGCCTTCTCTTTTAAGGTCATTAAAAGTCGGGCATGTGTGGTAAAGGGTTAACTCTTAGCATTGACAAGGATAACATAGGATGTCTTTGGGAACTGTACAGATCTCCGAACAGGATAATAGAACATAGGATCTTCACAGGGGATTAAGTAAACCTTTCTAAATTATTCTGACAAGAATAAGAAAATTAATTTAGACATGACTTATTGTCTACAGAATGCTTTCATATTTTGAAGAGTCTGAAATGTTGATATGGATAAAGTGTAGCAGTTCGAAGGATATGTATTGTTTCCCTATTTCTATTGTGGTAATATGACCTTATATTAGTGCTTAGGGTGACATCTTTTGGTAATTTTAGTAATAGATGGTTTTTCAATTTTTGGATCCAGTCTCTAATCCTGTAAGTTCAGTGCATTGTTTATAGAAGGCTGCTTTTGCAAAAGTTGTATGTTTTCCATGATCGAAACATCTATATTTTATTTTCTTTTGAAGTCTAAAAAGCTTGGGGAGTGTTTTGTTGCATCTTTTTGTGAAAGTGTAATGTTATTTCCAACCTTTCATTGAAAAAAAAAATCTAGAAATTACTTGCAGATGAAAAATTGAATAAACTGGTCCGAATGTTAGGATTTGGAAGGTAGAAAACAATGCGGAAATAGGAGAAAATGCTGGTCACCAGCATTTTCTCCTTTCCCCACAATGTTTTCAAAAGCCTTTTTTCTTCAGTGTTATTTAATTCACACTCGAATTTTAAGGGGTTAAGAAGAAGGCAGTGGATGAAAGCCTAAGCTATCATCTAAATGCCCCCATGAGGATGGCTTTACTCCACGAACATAATTGTTCATTTTGTCGCAATGAAATTACCAGAAATTTGATACCAGGGTGTCCCAACTTTGCTGAGGGTTTGAATTCCATTTCCATTTGTGAATGAACCGTGCTTCGTGAAAAGGGGGCAGCTTAATGCGTTGGCAAAAGGTATAGACTCATGTTAGCCTGCGCAGTCCGTACAGGCTTACATGGGCAGAAACATTTTGTTTGCTGTCTTTCAGTTTTCTGCTTGTCAAAGGTTCATTTTACCCCCCAGATTTTGTCATTTGTTAGACTAAATCGCTTTTCAATAAATCTTTGACTGTGGGATGACTTGCTTGGTATTGTGCATCACAGAGCTTCACAAAGCCCCTTTTTCATAGAGCATAGCTCAGATTAGTTTGCTCCTTTCAATTAGTCTGTTGCAGGTGGTCAAATCTTAGACTTTTCCAAACTGAGAGTATTCAATTTGTCTCAATTGATGGGAGGGTTCTTAGAAAAAGGATAGAAATATTGAGGAAAATGTAGGAAATGCTGGTTTATCAGCATTTTCTTCTTTTTTCGCAATGTTTTCATAAGCCTTCTTCTATCTGGTCATTAAAACTTTGCTATTGTTTGGTAAAGGGTTTATTTTATTGGTTTACAAAATGGAAATGAAAGTTATCCTCCTGTGATTTGATTTTTGTGAAATCGAGAGTCATGGCAACAGTTTAGGGAGTTGAAAACTGTAACAAAATAAGTGGTTTTGAATCAATCAATTAAATTTATTGTCTTGGGTGTACCCACCCAAACCTGAATTTTTCAAAACCCTCAGGAAAAGGGCATTCGAAAATGTTGTGGGGAAAAGAGAGAATGCTGGTGACCAGCATTTTCTCTTGTTAGCACAATCTTTTGTATCTTTTAACCCATTACCACACAATCCCTACTTTTGACACCCCTGAGAAAAAAGCTTTTTGAAAACACTGTAGGAAAAGGAGAAAATGCTGGTAACCAGCATTTTCTCCTTTTCCTACAGTGTTTTCTACCCTTCCCAGAACAAATTTCAATTTTTCAGTCACCTTTCATTTGTCGTCTGCAAATGCTTTCAATTTGGACCAGTCTAAATTTTTCTCGTGTAGTAAAGAGTTAAAGTGAAAGTTCATTATATCATCCACATACCAATGCTTTTAATTTTGATTAATAGCGTAAAGCTTTAAAATTATAGATGCTAATGAGTTAACTACTCTGTACCACATAATCCCGACTTTTAACAACCCAGAGAAAAAAACCTATAGAAAACATTGTTGGTAATTTGAGAAAATGCTGGTAACCAGCATTTTCTCCTTTTCCCACAATATTTTATACCCTATCATAGTCAGAAATCATCATATATACAAGATTTAATTAGTTGTCTGCAGATGCTTTGAATTTTGTGCAGTCCAAAAATTTGTCTTTTTGTAAAGAGTAAATGAAATTTTAACTATGTACCAAAAGCCAATATTTTTTACTTAACCAAATTGAAAGCATTACTGCATTATGACAAATAGATAGTGGATAGTGCTGGTTACCAGCATTTTCTGCTTTTCCAACAATAATTTTCAAAAGCCATCTTACTCAACATCACTAAAACATGGGAATTGATAGGTAAAGGATCAAGATACTATAAAATGCTTTCTTTATTGTCTTCAGTTACTAACATGCTATAGGTTTTAAACTCATATTCGGGGTTGTTACTTTCTCTCATGGGTTGAATTTCTTGATTTCCTGTCATTGTTGTCTGCCAAGCCAGCAAAGCTGCTTGGTTTGGTACATGGCTGAGTCAATTCAGTGGTTGGAGGTTTGAATCCAAGACAGGGCGATGACCTGGAATGTTTTACTCTTCGCCATCCAGTGCTTATACATTTTTTATCTGCAAATACTTTCAATTTGGACAAGTCAAAAGTTTGTTCTTTTGACAAATTGTTAAACATAGTTGATCAAGATTTGCTGCTCTATTTGCTTGAAAAATGCCTTGACATTTTTTTTGTTGTTAAAATTGTGGAAGGAGCGCAAAGAAATTTGATTTTTTACCAAATGACAAAGTTGTTACAGACTTGTCAACATTGAAAACATTCCCAGATGATATTATAGTCAATGTGGTTCAAGTAATGGCATTTGTCCTTAGAAGGTTAGAAAACATTGTGGCAAAAGAAGAAAATGCTGGTCACCATAATGTGATCAAAAGGGTTTTTGTGTGAAAAGAAAGATGCTGGTTACTTTGTTTCCCGTAATGTTTTAAAAAAATAACCTTCTATCTGCGGGTATTACAACTAGCGATTGTGTAGTAAGTGGTCAATTAACTCTTTACCACACAACAAAATTTTGGACTTGTCCGAATTGAAAGCATTTGCAGATGACAAAATAAATGTGACTCAAAAATTGAAAATTGATTTGGAATGGGTAGAAAACATTGTGAGAAAAGGAGAAAATGCTGGTTACCAGCATTTTCTCCTTTTCCCACAATGTTTTCAAAGGCTTTCTTTCTCAGGGTCGTTAAAAGTCGGGATAGTGTGGTAAAGAATTAACATTGTGAAACCTAACAAAATCCTTTATGGATTTTTTTTTTTCTGCAATAATGTTTTTGTAGGTTCAGCATGACAATGCGCTTTTATAAAAGAAAAAAAATCGCAGGAGCATTATGCTTTGTGAAAAGGGAAATTAATGCATATTGTCTGTTTACTTCCAAAACCTTTGTAGCTACAGCTTGTAACAAGCTATAACAAGGTGTAGTTACGAGGTTTCCGATATGCAAAATGTAGTACAGGCTGACCTGGCTAAAAATTGTGTACTATCAGCTAATTTTCTGCATGTCAAAGGGCCATGCTACCAGGCTACTCCATGATTCAGCTAATTGCAAATCGTTTTCTATATGACAAAATTTTAGCCAATTGTGAAATTGAAAGCATTTACTCCGAGCATAAAAATTGTCTTCCATAGAAATCACTTGGGGCAAAGAAGGAAAGGCTGATTACCAGCATTTTCTACTTTTCCATGTTTTTAAATGGCCCGTTCCCCAGTGTTGTAAAGGCTTGTGATGGAAAATTTTAACCCTTTACCACACAATGATGATTTTTGACGACCCTGATGTAGAAACCTATTGAAAATATTGTGGGGAAAAAGGAGAAAATGCTAGTAACCAGCATTTTCTCATTTTCCCATGATGTTTTCTACCTTTCCCAAATCAAATTTTGATTTTTCAGTCACATTTATTTTGTTGTCTGCAAATGCTCTCAATTTGGACCAGTCTATAAATTTGTCATTTTGGTAAAGAGTAAAACAAAAATGGATTTTATGGAACTTGTCCAGTATTATGGACCATATAAATGTGTTAAACCCCCTTTTGCCAGCGCATTGCTTATTTTTTGAAAACATTTACTTTTTTCTGTAACATAATTGCTCTTTTTGATCTACATAACCACTATTTTGACAGCTCAATGTCACATTTGACAGACTGTCAATAAAAATAAATACAGACATTGTCAGTATTGGGACATACAGCATTTTGCACAAGTTAAAAGAAAATAACAATTATGATTCAATTCTTTACCACACAATCCTGAGTTTTAACAACTACAAGAAAAGAGGCCTTTTGAAAATATTGTGGCAAAAGGAGAAAATGCTGATAACCAGCACTCTCTTCTTTTCCCACAATGTTTTCTATCTTTGTAGAGAGAAACTTTGTCATTTTGAGCCACATTTTATGTTGTCTGCAAATGCTTTCAGTTTGGACAAGTCTGAATTTTTTTTTTGTTTGGTAAAGGGTTAAAAGTTGCCAAGTTACCTAACAGTTATGTTTTCACAATACTAAGGAATAGAGCTTTCAAAGACATTGTAGGAAAAGGAAAAAATGCTGGTTGATTTTTTTGTATCTCACATATATCGTACCTTACATCACTTCTCTCTATCCGTTACTCTTTACTGAACAAAAAGATGATAGCCTCGTCCGAAGAGAAAGCATAATTGCACATTATAATAAATGTTGCCTAAAATTTGAAATTTGTCTTTCAAAGAAAAGAAAAAATGGTGGGAAAAGGAGAAAATCCTGAAAACTTTTTCTGTCAATGTTGTTGAAAGTGTCTTTCTCGGGGTTCTGAAAAGTTTGTATTGTTTGATAAAAGGTAAAGACTTAGTTTCCTAACTGTTGCATGTTTTAATTGATTGATTGAATGGTGCTTTACACTGTTTTCAACATAATTTCAGTTTTATCACAATAACACCTCACATATTTATGTATTTCCTGGGTTTTGCTAGTACTAGGCTAGAGCCCTGAAGTGTCTTGTCCAAGGACACTCTTTAGAAAAACGTAGTGGATCCAGCTTGAACCAGGGCTGGCATGTTTTAAGCCTTTAGCACATGACAAAATTTTTGACTTCTTCAAATTGAAAGCGCTCACAGATGACAATATCATAATTGTGGCCCAGTAATGCTATTTTTGTTTGTTAAGATAGAAAACATTGTGGGAAAAGGAGAAAATGCTGGTTACCAGCATTTTCTCCTTTTCCCACAATGTTTTCAAAAGGCTTTTTCTCCAGGATCATGAAAAGTCAGCATTGTGTGGTAAAGAATTAACATCCACTAAGGAATATAGATTACAAGACATAGATGCCTTGACCCTCTGTGTCAAGAAAGCTGGAGACTCTTTTTGTCAGAAATTTTTTATCTTGACTCGATAAATAGAATCTATCGTTTAATTTCAGATTTTCTGTCTATTTTACTCGATAATTGGCCAATTTTGTTGGACGATTAAGATATTTGGGAGATTGATTTTTATAGATATTGTAAATTGAATGCTTGAGTTCTTAGTTTATCAACCCTTTACCAAACAATGCCTGGTTTTTACAAGCTAGAGGAAGAAAGAAGCCATCTGAAAATATTGTGGTAACCAGCATTTTCTCCTTTTCCCACAATGTTTTCTTTTCTTCTAAAGTCAAGGTAAAATTTTTGAGTCGCATTTATGTTGTCTGCAAATGCTTTCAATCTGTACAAGTCGAAAATTTTGTTATTAACCATTTACCAAACAACAAAATTTCCGACTGGTCCGAATTGAAAGCACTTGCAGACGACAAAATAAATATTACTCGAAAATTGAAATTTGTTTCTAGTAGGGTCGAAAACAGTGAGGGAAATGGAGAAAATGCTGGTTACCAGCATTTTCTCTTTTTCCCACAATGTTTTCAAAAGGCTTCTTTCGCAGAGTCGTCAAAAGTGGGGATTGTCAGTGGTAATGGGTTAAATGGTAAAGATTTAACCATTTACAACATAATTCAGTGTTTTAATGACAATATTTAAGAATCCTTTTGAAAACATTGTGGTAAAAGGAGAAAGTGCTGGTAACGTAAAAGATTGATATCATCATATGAGCCACATTTTATTTTACATCAGAAAATGCCTTGAATGCTGTAGGCAGGTCTAAAATTTTGTTGGTTGGTCAAGACTTAAGACAAATTTGATTTTGGAATTAACCAACCACCAAACAATTCGCTGCTTTCATGACCATACAGATTTTGAAAACATTGTTGGGAAAGGACTCTTAGTCGGGGACAGAAGTTTATGTTTGTCCATGTTGAAAGTATTGTCATGAGGTATTCTAGTCATTGGACATACAGAAAATTGACCAATAGTGAAAACTTGCAGCCAACGTCAGCCTGCGCGGACTGCGCAGGCTGACGTTGACGGTTACTTTTCGCAGATGCATTAACCCATTACCACAGGATCCCTACTTTTGATGCCCTGAGAAAGAATCCTTTTGAAAACACTGTGGGAAAAGAAGAAAATGCTGGTAACCAGCATTTTCTCCTTTTCCCACAGTGTTTTCTACCCTTCCCAGAACAGATTTCAATTTTTCAGTCACCTTTATTTTGTCGTCTGCAAATGCTTTCAATTTGGACCAGTCGAAAATTTTCTTGTGCGGTAATGAGTTAAGCTCCCTATTTACTGTTTAAAATTTTGTTGATTGATAGAATTAAAGGTCAAGCATTGTTTGACTTGCAGGAAAAATAAATAACCTTCATTGACCTATGACCTTCAGGCTATATACAGGTAAATCAAATGAAAATCTGGACGGATTGACATCACATGACCAATTACATATGATTATTTGCCAGATTCGGGTGAAAGATAACGAATTTAAGAGATTTTACAATCTTGATATTGATTCCTACTGATTGACGATTGTAAAAATGATTATCAGTTTTGTTAATTAATAAAGACCTCGTATAATATGACATATTGTCTTATGTGCAAAGTTTTACTCATGTAGCAAACAACAAGATTGTAGACTTGTCCAAGTCGAAAACATTTGCAGAGGACAAAATATATGAAATTTATTTTCAGATGAGTAGAATACATTGTGGGAAAAGGAGAAAATGCTGGTTACCAGAATTTTCTCCTTTTCTCACTATGTTTTCAAAAGGCTTCTTTCTCAGGTTCATTAAACTCGGGATTGTTTGGTAAAGAGTTAACTCTTTACCAAACGAGAAGATGTTGGACTCATCCAAATTGAAAGCATTTGCAGACAAAAGAATTTAATGTTGCTAAGATGACAATTTCTGTCTCTGCTAGGGTGGAAAACATCGTGGGAAATGGAGAAAATGCTGGTAACCAGTATTTTCCCCATTTCCCACAATGTTTTCTCTAGCCTTCTCTTTCAAGGTCGTTAAAAGTCAGGATTGTGTGGTACAGTTATCAAAGACAAAATAAATGAAATTAATTTTTTGGAAGGGTAGAAAACATTGTGAGGAAAGGAGAAAATGCTGATTACCAGCATTTTCTCACAATGTTTTCAAAAGGTTTCTTTTTAGGGTCATTAGAGTCGTTTAGGGTCATTAGAGTCGGGATTGTGTCGTAAAGGGTTGAAAATTGAGGCTTGTCAAAACTGAAAGCATTTGAAGACAAGAACTTATAATGTATAGATCAAAAGACGAGTAACAAACAGACAGTGGCAGACTAGTAAACAGGATGACAAATGGATACAAAATTACATTTTTTCAGAAACACAATGAGACAGAGAAGAATTCTTCACCCTTAGACTTCTATTAGTGTTACTCACTGAGTGATCTTATGTGTACAGCATAGATCAAGATCAGACTGAACAGAGCATGCAGTCTGATCTTTGATCTACACTGTCCAAAGTGAAGGTTGTATTCCGCAAAAATACATCTTTGAAATAACAATTTAGCTTTTACTAATGCCTTAACTCTTTACCATACGAGAAAATTTTAGACGGGTCCAAATTGAAAGCATTTGCAGACGACAAAATAAAGGTAACTGAAAAATAGGAATTTGTTCTGGGAAGGGTAGAAAACACTGTGGGAAAAGGAGAAAATGCTGGTTACCAGCATTTTCTCCTTTTCCCACAGTGTTTTCAAAAGGCCTCTTTCTTAGGGGCGTCAAAAGTAGGGATTGTGTGGTAATGCCTTAAACATTTCATATTATTTATTTAGCATCTTAACCCTTTACTACACAATCCTGACTTTTGACGACCCTGAAAGAGAAGGATGTAGAAAACATTGTGGGAAAAGGAGAAAATGCTGGTAATCAGCATTTTCTCCTTTTCCCACAATGTTTTCTACTCTTCTCATAGCAAAGTTTAACTTTTCAGTCGCATTTATTTTGTCATCTGCAACTGCTTTCAAATGTGGACAAGCCTAAAATATTGTAGTTTGGTAAAGAGTTAAGCAGCTCAAGGGTAGAGACAGTCCTGAACAAGGGTACAGGTAGTTTCACCTGTCAGGTTTGGTACAAAGGACAAAATGTCCAGGTAAAGTTGGGTACTGCAGGTGAACTTTCAACCCTTCTAGTAATGATCACAACTATCATTGCATTAGTCTTTACAGGCAGTTTGGATCAACAGCAGATCATACAGCACAAGATGTGCACGTTTATCTAGAAGCTAGAAAGAAGTTTGAAGTCAGAAAGTAACTGTTAACATTTATTTTGTCATCTTTACCAAACAACAAAATTTTAGACTTGTACAGATTGAAAGCATTTGCAGATGACAAAATAAATGTGAATAAAAAACTGACACTTGACTTTATAAGAGTTGAAAAAACATTGTGGGAATAGGAGAAAATGCTGGTTTCCAGCATTTTCTCCTTTTCCTACAAATTGTTTTCAGAAGGCTTTGTGCTCTGGGTTGTAAAAACCAGGGATTGTTTGGGTTAAATTGCTGATGTGTAGGTATTTTTGCGGACTTAAATTGTCAGTCTTAGCTTAACCCCTTCCTAAAGAATGATTAATTGTATGTTGTTCAGTGTTTATCACAAATTTCAGCATTATTTCAGTTATATCCAGGCTACCAATGCACCTATCCATGCTTTCCTGGAATTTCTTTTACCAGTACCTTGCTTAATATTCTGTCCAAGCCACTGGCTGCTTTCCCACATAAACATCGCTGAAGCAGTTAGAGAGGAATGAATCCTGTTGCAATGACTATCACCAGTCCTCAGAAAGAAATCGGCTGAGCCAGGGATCAACCAACAACCCCTGTTCTTAAGTCTTATACACGAATGACTGAGCTTACCATGATAGCTGAGGGCTCCCGTCCCAAAGATACAAGCCAATAACTTATGTGTGGCTTAAATAATACGGTACACCTTTCAAAGGATTAAAAACTTTGGTAAAAGGACAAAATGCTTGACATTTTTAGCAAGCACATGTCAGACATTATTGAACAAGACAGATCAAGATCAGACTGCAGTATTTGTTCAGTGCAGTCTTAATCTATGTGGGCCAAAAGAGCATCTAATACTATTGCCAAAACCATGGTAAAAGTGAGTGCATATTTTCTCAGGTTACTCACCTCCTCAGCCCAAAAGGGACCCTTGAAAGATGTCTTTGTTTGCTTTAGGGGCATAAGGTGTTGCATTACTGCATCCTGTCCTTAATTTTAGGGGTCAGCCCCTATTTTTCTCCTGGGTTGTTCCTTATGTTCAGTTGACTCCCTAACCAAGCAACAAACTGTCTTTGTTCATGCCAGAGGAAGTTGACATCGAAAATAGTTTGGGAAAAGGAGAAAATGCTGATCACCAGCATTTTCTCCTATTCCCACAATATTTTCAAAAGCCGTCTCAAGGTCTTTATAACCTGTGATCGTTTTGTTAAGGGTTAGGACACATTCAGATTGTGTAGCTAAGGGCTATTCAAAAACATTGTGGTAATCGGAAAAATTACTTTGACAGAGTAGTTTTTCTGATCACCTCTATTTTGTCTTTCATTATGCATGCAAAAGCTAAAGCTGCATAAGCTTGTTATGAACAATTTCTATTTTTTCCACAATGTTTTGGAAAAAAAAAATCTACTTAACTCTTTACCACACAATCCCTACATTTAACGACCCTGAGAAAGAAGCCTGTAGAAAACACTGTTGGAAAAGGAGAAAATGCTGGTACCAGCATTTCCTCCTTTTCCTACAAAAATTTTCTACCCAATCAAAGTCAGAAATCATCATATTAACAAGATTTAAGTTGTGGTCTGCTGATGCTTTGAATTTGATCCAGTCCAAGATTTTGTCGTTTGGTAAAGAGTTAAAGAACACAAAACATTGTGCACATTGTGTATGTGTGAACTGAATGACTGTGTAGTAGAAAGGGTACGGAGCAAATTTTTACCGTTTTCATTTTGAATGAAAAAGTTGTTGCCCAGGACAAAGTCTACACATCAAAACCACTGAAGTTGAACGAGAGGAGAGTGGCGGAAGACGTAGCAACAGGGTATGACTGAGGACGAAGTCGCGAGAGCGTAAAGAAAAATAAATTGAATCGTTTTTCATGTATTTTAATTGACATGAAAGAAAACACACATGATTGTAGGCCCTTAGGTCCAAGGAGAGTGACTTAACCCTTTACTCCATAGATACTCATTTCTACGCATTGCTTGTAGGAGCCTTTGGAAAACATTGCGGCAAAAGGTGAAATTGCTCGTCACGAGCAATTTCACCTTTTGACACAATGTTTTCTATGCTATCAAAAGGTGACATATACACATAAGAAACAGCTTCACCCTTGCCGTTATTTAGGGTCAACTAGAGATACCAAAGAAATACCTTACGGGGTAAAGGGTTAACTCTATACCACATGACAAAATTTTAGACTTGTTCAAAATCGAAAATGTTTGCAGACGATGGTATAGGTCTGACTTAAATATTGGACTTTGTTATTTGAAAACTAGCATTTTCTTCTAATCCACAGTATTTTCAGACATATTATGAGAGACAGATTATTATCTATTTTCAGTTACATTAACTTTGTTGTCTAAAAACACTTTTAATTTGACTAGTCTGAATAATTACTTTGTGGAAAAATATTCATGAGCTTTTGGGGCTAGTGTAGATCAAAATCAGATTGTACAAAATTTACAGTCTGATCTTTGATCTGGACTTTGTAGGATGCTGAGATTTTCTTCTATGAATATAACTGCATGTTGACATTGAACTAATTTGGGTTTTTCCATTTGCTAGAAAATTCTATCTAATTTATTTATCTTTACCACACAATCCTGACTGTTAATTTTTTCTACCCCATCAAAGAAAAATCACTTTGTATGAGCCACATAAAAACTGTCATCTAGAAATGCTTTCACTTTGGACAGGGCTAAACTTTTGTTGTGTGGTAAAGGGTTAACTCTTGACTACATGAGAAAATTTTAGACTGGTCCAAATTGAAAGCATTTGCAGACAACAAAATAAAGGTGACTAAAAAATAGAATTTTTTTCTGGGAAGGGTAGAAAACACTATTGAAAAAGGAGAAAATGCTGGTTACCAGCATTTTTAGCTCACCTGAGCACGAAGTGCTCATGGTGAGCTATTGTGATCGTGCTGTGTCCGTCGTCCGTCGTGCGTCGTCCGTCGTGCGTCGTCAACTTTTTACCTTGTGTACCCTCTACAGGCCACAGTTTTGGTCGGATACTCATGAAAGTTGGTCAGGATGTTTGTCTCGATGAAATCTCGGACGAGTTCGAAAATGGGTCATGTGGGGTCAAAAACTAGGTCACTAGGTCAAATCTTAGAAAAACCTTGTGTACGCTCTAGAGGCCGCATTTTGAGTCCGATACTCATGAAAGTTGGTCAGGATGTTTGTCTCGATGATATCTCGGACGAGTTCGAAAATGGGTCATGTGGGGTCAAAAACTAGGTCACTAGGTCAAATCTTAGAAAAACCTTGTGTACGCTCTAGAGGCCGCATTTTGAGTCCGATACTCATGACAGTTGGTCAGGATGTTTGTCTCGATGATATCTCGGACGAGTTTGAAAGTGGGTCATGTGGGGTCAAAAACTAGGTCACCAGGTCAAATCTTAGAAAAACCTTGTGTACGCTCTAGAGGCCGCATTTTCAGTCGGATACTCATGAAAGTTGGTGAGGATGTTTGTCTCGATGATTTCTCGGACGAGTTCGAAAGTGGGTCACGTGGGGTCAAAAACTAGGTCACCAGGTCAAATCTTAGAAAAACCTTGTGTACGCTCTAGAGGCCACATTTTCAGTCGGATACTCATGAAAGTTGGTCAGGATGTTTGTCTGGATGATATTTCGGACGAGTTCGAAAGTGGGTCACGTGGGGTCAAAAACTAGGTCACCAGGTCAAATCTTAGAAAAACCTTTTGTACGCTCTAGAGGCCACATTTTCAGTCGGATACTCATGAAAAATGGTCAGAATGTTTGTCTCGATGATATCTCGGACGAATTTGAAAGTGTTTAACATGGAGTCAAAAACTAGGTCACCAGGTCAAATCTTAGAAAAACCTTTTGTACGCTCTAGAGGCCACATTTTCAGTCCGATACTCATGAAAGTTGGTCAGGATGTTTGTCTCGATGATATCTCGGACGAGTTCGAAAATGGGTCACGTGGGGTCAAAAACTAGGTCACCAGGTCAAATCTTAGAAAAACCTTTTGTACGCTCTAGAGGCCACATTTTTAGTTGGATACTCATGAAAGTTGGTCAGGATGTTTGTCTGGATGATATCTCGGACGAATTTGAAAATGGGTCACGTGGGGTCAAAAACTAGGTCACTAGGTCAAATCTTAGAAAAACCTTTTGTACGCTCTAGAGGCCATATTTTCAGTTGGATACTCATGAAAGTTGGTCAGGATGTTTGCCTGGATGATATCTCGGACAAGAACGAAAATGGGTCATGTGGGGTCAAAAACTAGGTCACTAGGTCAAATGTTAGAAAAACCTGTTGTAGGCTCTAGAGGCCACATTTTCAGTCCGAAACTCTTGTAAGTTGGTCAGAATGTTTGTCTTGATGATATCTCAGACAGGTTTGAAAATGGGTCATTGGGGGTTAAAAACTAGGTCACCAGGTCAAATCTTAGAAAAACCTTGTATATGCTCTGGATGCCACATTTTCAGTCCAACACTCTTGAAAATTAGTCAGAATGTTTGCCTTTATAATATCTTGGATGAGTTTGAATATGGGTCATGTTGGGTCAAAAACTGGGTCAATAGGTCACATGTTATAAACACCTTTTGTATGCTCTGGAGGACACATTTTCAGTCTGATACTCCTAAAACTTGTTCATAATATTTGTCCTGGTGATACCTTGAATGAGTTTGAAAATGGGTCATGTGGAGTCAAAAACTAGGTCAATGGGTCAAATATTAGAAAAACCTTGTGTACACTCCAGAGGCTACATTTTCTGCCTGATACTCTTCAGACTTGGTCAGAATGTTTGTTTTGGTGATGTCTCAAAAGAGTTTGATAATGGGTATTTGTCGGGTCCAAAACTAGGTCACTTGATGAAATCTTAGAAAAACCTTTTGTACACTGTAGAGGCCACATTTTCAGTCCAATACTCATGAAACTTGGCCAGAATGTTTGTCTTATTGATATCTCAAAAGTGTTTGATGATGGGTAATGTCTAATAAAAAACTAGGTCACTGGGAAACTAGATGGTGCATGTTTGGTCAATAAACTCAGGTGAGCGATTTCAGGGCCATCATGGCCCTCTTGTCTCCTTTTCCCATAGTGTTTTCAAAAGGCTTGTTTCTCAGGGGCATCAGAAGTAGGGCTTGTGTGGAAATGGGTTAAGCTATTGAAACAGCATTAAACTCCAATAGGAACAAACATTGTAAAAAAAGTTTTATGCTTTTCCTCACTATGTTTCTGAATTCTCTTCTAGAGGATTGTTTTGGAATGGATAAAGATTTTTTTTTTTCTGGAATGAAATAAATAATAAATAACAAATAAAATAGAACACATATCATAAGGTTTATCCTTGAAAGGGTTGAAACAATGCTGGTACAATAATTATATACATAATAATAATCCTTTTATAGAACTCAAGGTAAGAGGGACTGGTTGCATTCTAAATCGGTTATTTCTCTTCCAACCATATGTTATGGGTACTCATTTGAATTGGCTCAATGAGCGATTCTAATGAGTATCCATATTAACATAGGGTTTAGTGGAGAATAATAAATCAATATTTTCGGTTATGAAATCAAAATTGTTCCCTCTATCTTGAGCTCTGCTTTTCAATGCCCAAAGAAATAGTGATTTAAGGCATCAAAGTGCCCAATAAATGCTACAGACATTTTCATTCTAGTATTTAAGTCCCAGATAATTTCATTGTTGTGACTGGCTTTTGTCTGTACTGTTAAAGCAATGCAGACAGTGTAGATCTAAGATCAGACTGCACATTTTGCGTAGTCTGATCTTGATCTATATTGTCTGTAGTGGTAACTATAATAGTGAAAGGGGTTTAAAGGGTGACCTATGGTCAGTCTTTGGAGAGATAAATGGGAGTGGACACAGGAAGTGACAATTAAAATTTTTGGCCTGTAATCTTTATCAAGATGTCTGGTTTGTTTCTAAAAGTGGCCTTTAACATTTATTTAATATTGCTGAATTTTGCTGACCCTTAGGTAAAATGTTGTCCTGGGCCCGTATTCACCAACCATTCTTGAGAATATTCTTAGTCTTATTCTCCAAGGTTTTCTAAATTTGTAAGTAACACAACTTCTGATTGGCTAAACCGAATGGTTTAGCCAATCAGAAATTGTGTTATTTACAAATGTAGAACATTCTGGAGAACAAGACAAAGAACATTCTTAAGAATGGTTGGTGAATACGTGCCCAGAACACTGTGGGAAAAGCTACTTTTGCCCACTATGTTTTGTTTTTACTAGTTCATAGCTAGATTTCATTATTTGAGCCACATTTAACCCTTTACTGCACAATCTCGACTTTTAACACCTCTGTGAAAGAAGCCTTTTCAAAACATTGTGGGAAAAGGAGAAAATGCTGGTTACCAGCATTTTCTCCTTTTCCCACAATGTTTTCTTCCCTTTCTAAAACAAATTTTAATTCTTGAGTAAGATTCATTTTGTTGTCTGCAAACACTTTCAATTCCTGAGCCTAGCACTGGTGAAACCCAGAAAAGCCATTAGTAATGTAAGCTGTCACAGTGATATGAGGAAAAAATGTTGAAAGCAGTGTTAAACACAATTTAATCTATCATTCGAAATTCGAAAGTTGTTAGAAGTTTGGTTTAAATGGTAAGGGGTTTTACTCTACCGAACAACAAAATTGTAAACCAGTCCAAATCGAAAGCATTGGCGGACAACATTGTAATTATGGCTCAAAAGTTGAAATTTGACTTGGGAAAGGTAGAAAACATTGTGGTAAAAGGAGAAAATGTTGGTTACCAGCATTTTCTCCTGTTCCCACAATGTTTTCAAAAGGCTTCTTTCTCAGGGTCTTTAAAAGTCTGAATTGTGTGGTACAGAGATAAGTGGTTGTCTGGAATGTAAGTGTAAATTACTGATTGGAGACACAGCAATGATTGGTATTTTACTATGGTTTGACTATTAAGTCTAAGGCCTTGATGCTGGTTAACTTACAGGGTACCACCAATTTTACCCTATATCACATGGTTGTGATTGATTGGTTGATTGTATGGTGTTTTCAAAATTATTTCAGTTATATCATGGATGCCAGAGCACCTATCAATGCCTTCCTGGAGTTTCATTTACCATTACTTTACATAATATTCTTTCCAAACCGTTGGCTGCTTTCCCACATAACCATTATCGAAACAATGGTCAGCAGTGAGAAAGGAATATACCAATGGTAGCGTGACTATCATTAATCCTCAGAAAGAAATCGGCCAAGCCACGGATCGAATCAGCGACCCCTTTCCTTAACCCATTACCACACAGTCCCTACTTTTGACACCCCTGAGAAAGAAGCCATTTGAAAACACTGCGGGAAAAGGAGAAAATGCTGGTAACCAGCATTTTCTCCTTTTCCCACAGTGTTTTCTACCCTTCCCAGAACAAATTTCAATTTTTCAGTCACCTTTATTTTGTCTTCTTCAAATGCTTTCAATTTGGACCAGTCTCAAATTTTCTTGTGTGGTAAAGAATTAAGTTCTGTATGCTACTGACACTTATGGGCTAGTGGTAACAAATGAAATGTGCAGCTTGGAAGAAGCATAGTGTATAGCTAAGTTACAGAAACTACAGGAAGCTTTGGAAAGGTACACTGCCTGTTGGTAATAAGTGAAATGTTGTTTATATTGGCATGAAAAAACCTAGCTAACAGACAACCAAAAATGCTAACAGCATGTAAATAATCCTTGTTGGTGATTAAATCTCTTGTACTGAAAATCTTTTCAAATACATTTCACTGCTGTAGCAGCACTTTCGTTCAGTGTAGATAAAGATCAGACTGCACATAATGTGGAGTCTGATCTTTGACTCACACTATCAGATATGTGGAGATGTGGACGTAAAAGGACCACGACCTAGCAATTTGATCAAGTCTTGGATGAAAATAAGTGTTAGGGTTATTCTGGGCTCTAAGGGATAAGTACAGTTCAGTTGTAAAGTTTTTTGGGTCGGAACGATCTAAAAAATTTTGAAAGATAAATCAAGGAACCAAAAAAATGGGTCCCAGACCCCTAAGTAAAATAACCGAAAAAACAAAAAATAAGCGGCAGCGAAGATATTGGATATTACAAGGATTAGTTAAAAGCGTGGGAATGGGGTTGCTTAGTGGTTCGGGTTACAAAAGATTGTGATCTGTGTTTATTCAGACATGCTTCTCAGTGACTCGGATTTTTGTATGTAGACTGTGTTTCAGTTTTATTTTGAGGACCATGTGATTCAGACTGCTTCAGTGATGATGTTAAATTGTAACTTCTTCTTCAAACAGAGGTTGGACATAAATTAAAAGTTTTATTGGGAGAAATAAAAGTTTGTAAAGTTTGGGAGAAGTTTTGATTGAAGTTATAGAGTTTCAAGATTTAAAATATTGGATTTCTTTAGTTTGTTTTCTGTTGGTGAAAGTATGATGGATTCATATAGTGTGTTTTTAATTTTAACTGTTTAACTACTTTTTAAGTGAAACACATTTTCTGTTTTGAGACAAAGCTTGGGATGGGAACACTTTCTATGTTAAAGATATATGATCAGACTGCATGTTTTGTGCAGTCAGATCTTGATTTAAGAGCTTCAATGTCCACCAAAAGCTTTATATAGCCTTTTGCTTGATTAGAGTTGATTTCTGCAAGAGTATATTCTAAGAAATGTTTGTTTTGAAAAATGGGTGTTTTAACCCATTACCACACAATCCCTACTTTTGACGCCCCTGAGAAAGAAGCCTTTTGAAAACACTATGGGAAAAGGAGAAAATGCTGGTAACCAGCATTTTCTCCTTTTCCCACAGTGTTTTCTACCCTTCCCAGAACAAATTTCTATTTTTCAGTCACCTTTATTTTGTCGTCTGCAAATGCTTTCAATTTGGACCAGTCCAAAATTGTCTCGTGTGGTAATAAGTTAACCCATTACCACACAGTCCCTACTTTTGACGCCCCTGAGATAGAAGCCTTTTGAAAACACTGTGGGAAAAGGAGAAAATGCTGGTAACCAGCATTTTCTCCTTTTCCCACATTGTTTTCTACTCTTCCCAGAACAAATTTCAATTTTTCAGTCACTTTTATTTTGTCGTCTGCAAATGCTTTCAATTTTGACCAGTCTAAATTTTTCTCGTGTGGTAATGGGTTAATTTGATACCTTACACATGGGTAACATATTGATAGTGTGTCACATGTATTATATGAAAAAAAGAAACCCAAAACAACAGAACATAAATTATGAATTTCGGAAGTATTGAATAGGCATTTTTAAGAATGTAGATCGTCTCGTATAAGATTGGGTAGCGTTTTATTTTACATATTTCTTTTGAAAAAAAAAACAACATGCAGTTTAACCTTCTGGAATTGACAGCTATAACCGTTATACTATACCAACTTTGCAAATATTTTATTTTTTGTGGTTGGTTCCAATTTTGTAAGTGTTGTATATCTGTCAAAAAAACTTACAAAACATTTAGATGGAATGGTGACACAATTTGAATACATATAGTTCAAAGCTTTTGATTACAATGTGATTAAAAAAAAAGATGTTTCGTGTAATTCTACCTATTTTCACATTTTTTCTTCAAAATCTTTTTTTTTTTAACGCATGTTAATTATTCAATTTCTGTAAACAGGCTTTATTTTTTAACTCTTTACCAAACAAAATGATTTTAGACTTGTCCAAATGGAAAGCATTTGCTGACAACAAAATTATTGAAACTCAAAAACTGAAATTTCTTCTGGGAAAGGTAGAAGACATTGTGGGAAAAGGAGAAAATGCTGGTGACCAGCATTTTTTCCTTTTCTCACAATGTTTTCAAAAGACTTCTTTCTCAGGGTTGTGAAATTCTGGCATTGTTTGGTAAAGGGTTAATTAAAGTAAGATGTACTGCAACTCCAAGATCTGACTGCATGTTAGCAAAAAGAAATATTGCATTGGCTCCAAGTGAAAATGTTAGGAAAAGGGTGTCTTGAATAAAGTAAATATTTTTTACATGATTAAAAAGTTCAGTCGACTTTCATAATTAGATTAAGTTGGTATTAGTCAAGATCTTTTGAAAGATAAGTCTTTATAATGAGACCTGTTAACCCTTTACCACACAATGATGACTTTTAACACCAATAAAAGAGAAAGCGTATGAAAAACATTGTGGGAAAAGAAGAAAATGCTGGTTATAAGCATTTTCTCCTCTCCCCACAATGCTTTCTAGCCTAACAAAGAAAAACCATTTGATATATGAGCCACATTGAAACTGTCATCTGCAAATGCTTTCAATTCAGACAGGTCTAAAATTTTGTTGTGTTTTAAAGGGTTAAGTATTGAGGTTCCAAAATGAGTAATGTTAACTCGTTACCGAAAGGCAAAATTTTAGGTTTGCGCAAATCGAAAGCATTTGCTTACAACACTGGTAAAAGTGACTGAAAATTTCAAATTTGTTTTGTGAAGTGTAAAAAGCATTGTGGGAAGAGGAGAAAATGCTTGTAACCAGCATTTTCTTCTTTTCCCACAATGTTTTCTAAAGGCTTATTTCTCAGGGTTGTTAAAAGTTGGGATTGTGTAATAAAAGGTGAAGTCAAAATTGATGTGAGCCATGCTCTGTAAACAGGGGGCTTAATGCGTCTGTTTAGAAGTATCGACCCAGAATGGCCTGCAGTCGGCAGAGACCGACTTTTGTGGAAAGTTTTTGGGATTTGTTAGTTATCTGCATGTTTAAGGACCATTCTACCTTGTGATACAGTTGTTTGTTACACACATACAGTGCTGAATTAAAATAATGGACCATTGCAATAATGAGAGATATCAGAAATACAGAATTTTCACTGATGGTATGGCCAGAATATGTAACAAAAGTAGCAGATAGTGAAGATCCAAGATCAGACTGCATATTTTGTGCAATCTGATCTCGATCTATTCAGTCTGCAAAAACAACTTAAATTGGTTTCAGCACTAATGGGTTAACAAAATGGATTTTTTCGGTCCATAATTATCGGATGCCTTGCTTGGTATAATGCATCACAGATAATGAGTTAATCCCCCTTTTGTCAGAGCATGACTCTTTTCTAAAAATATGGATAGATTAGTTTAAAGAGCAGACTATGATTATGTTCGAAGAATCCTGATCTTGATCTATATTTTTTACTTATGTATTAAAGAAAAAAAGGAGTTGAGTATGACAATATGGCCTGCAGGATTCAGACATTTCCGTAACGTGTCATCTTGGATCATTCCGTTCAGTCTGCGCAGGAAAATCTGAGGAGACACTTTAATTTTTTATATAATATTCTGTTTTGCTCAAGTCTATACTGTAGTACAAAAAAAATGCAGTTGTAAAGTGCTATCTTGGATTAGCTTGCATGGACTGTGTTGTCTTGGATTAGCTTGTGTCACACTGTACAGTCTGATCCAAGATGACACTTTACCCAAATGTTTGAATGCCCTTTCTGTGCCATATAGGGGTTCGTTATAAATGTACACAGTCAGAAATGAGTCCAGAGTTCCAGATAGAGGGAATGATTTTGATCTGGAAATTGAAAGTATTAATTATTTTGTACTAAACCCTGTGTAATAGGTACTCATTAGAATCGTCCCATTGAGACGATTCTAATGAGTACCCACAACAAAGGGTTTGGAAGAGAGATAATGACTTTAGAATACCATCACTCTGTCTTATCTGGAGCTCAGATGACTAATCAAGATCTCTCCTTTTAACTCTTTACCACACGAGAAAATTTTTAGACTGGTCCAAATTGAAAGCATTTGCAGACGACAAAATAAAGGTGACTGAAAATTTGAAATTTGTTTAGGGAAGGGTAGAAAACACTGTGGGAAAAGGAGAAAATGCTGGTTACCAGCATTTTCTCCTTTTCCCACAATGCTTTCAAAGGCTTTCTTTCTTAGGGTCGTTAAAAGTCAGGATTGTGTGGAAAAGAGTAAAAGGGTTCTTTTCCTGTTTCCAATATATTTCGATGCATATCTAAGTGGAAGATATCGAGCTATGCTCTGGCAAAAGGGGGTTTAGTGCAAATCTGTGATGTACATCACAAAGCAAATCATCACGTGATTATTGATCCATAAGATACATTAACCTGTTACCATACGGCAGAATTTTAGACTCAACCAAATTGAAAGCATTTGCAGAGGACAAAATTAATGTGGCTGAAAAATTGAAATTTGATTGTAGAAGGTTAGAAAACATTGTGGGAAAAGGAGAAAATGTTGGTTACCAGCATTTTCTCTTTTTCCCACAATGTTTTCAAAAGGTTTCTATATCAGGGTAGTGACAAAGTCTATGTGGCTCAAATAAAAGAGTATGTATCTGAAACAGTAGGAAAATATTGTGGGAAAAGGAGAAAATGCTGATTAACAGCATTTCTTCCTTTTTCCAGAAATGATTCCGAAAGCTTTCTGTTTAAGTGTCAGTAAAAGTCGTGATTGTATCAACTCTTTACCACACAATCCTGACTTTTAATGACCCTGAGAAAGAAGCCTAGAGAAAACATTGTGGGAAAAGGAGAAAATGCTGGTAACCAGTATTTTCTTCTTTTCCCACAATGTTTTCTACCCAATTAATGAGAAAATTCACTGTTTAGCAACATTTGATTTAACATCTGAAAATGCATTGAATTTGGTCTGGTCCAAATTTTTGTTGTTTGTTAAGGAGTTAAAAAGAGTGTATGATTGGATGGAATTTGAACTTGGGACTTATTGTGCATTGTTCTCAGGGTTGTCAGCCCATATATGTTTGTAACACATCCATTATGAGTGTTTCAAGTAGCCTTGTTGAAGACTCATCCCTGTTGTATCACTTTTCCATCATAATCCTAGGTTTTAACAACCCTGTAGGAGAACTTTTGAAAACATTGTGGGAAAAGGAGAAAATGCTGGTATCCAGCATTTTCTCCTTTTCCCACAATGTTTTCTATCAAATTAAAGTTGGTTTATGTTTTTAAGACCACTTTTAAATTGCCATCTTTGAAATGCTTTTAGCTTTGACAAGTCAAATTTTGTGATGTGTGATAAAAGGTTACTGGGCCATATTGAAAGCATTGGCAAATTACATTGTAAATATGGCTTAAACAATAGTACTTATTTGTGAAAGGATTGAAAACATTGAGGGGAAAGGATAAAATGCTAATTATCAGCATTTTATCCTTTTCCCACAATGTTTTCAATAGACTTCTTTCTCAGGGTCTTTAAAAATTTAGATTGTTTGTTTAAGGGTTAACTCTTATCTGCACATTGCTGAATTTTACTGATCCTGAAAAAGAGGGCTTTTTCAAACTTTGTGGGAAAAGGAGAAAATGCATTTTCTCCTTTTCCTACAATGTTTTCTTCCCTCCCTAATACATAATTCACCATTTGGACCCTATTTAATTTGTCTTCTGCAGATCCTTTCAAAATGTTATGTCACAAAGTTTGTCATGTGGTAAAGGGTGTACTGTCAACAATAGTTGTGAAAACTTTATATTTATATTATAGTTTTGTCAATATGGGATATCAGTTAGTTGGACAGTCAGTAGTGATTCGAGATATTATTTGCTTAGTGAACAGTGGCCCTTATGGTCAGGGAAACTAAAATACCAGTACTGGACATTTGGGAGCTGGTTTTGTTTTTGATGGAAATTAAACAAGTGTGAAGGCTTAATACTTTTTCTTGAAAACAATATTAAAAAGATATTAAAACTTGTTAATTGTTTTTTCTCAAGAATTGTCATTAATTTTTTATATGAAATATTTTAACTGATTTAACTCATTACCAAACAACAAGAATTTAGGTTATGTCCAAATCAAAATAATTTGCAGACGACAAAATAAAAGTGACTGAAAATTTGAAATTTGTTTTGTGAAGGGTAGAAAACATTGCGGGGAAAAGGAGAAAATGCTGGCTACCAGCATTTTCTCCTTTTCCCACAATGTTTTCTAAAGACTTCTTTCTCAGGCTTGTCAAAAGTAGGGATTGTTTGGTAATGGGTTGAATTTGTCAATATTATAGTGTTTATATGTAGAAAATGATAAAGTTGGGACAGTTTGCAGAAAGGGACATTTGAAGAATTGTAAATGATTTATAGCAGAAATATGATAATATCTTAATTAGATGGGACAAAATCTGTTTTCGAAAAACGAGTGAAAAATAAACAATAATAGTGAAGTTGTGAAGAAAAACAGACTTTCAGGAACTTGATTAAAATTGCAATTATTTTAGGCTCATCCGTAATGGAATCTCAAGATCATATGGATAATTTTGCAAGAACAGAAAGATATTTTTACATAAGTCAGAAATAGAGACAAAGAACAGAAAATTGGATTATTTGTTGAGGGAAAATAAAAACTTTGAGAAGATAATGATTTCAGACTTTCGTTTGATAAACATAGAAGGTGAAAATTTCAAACACAAGAAAGAATTGACTGACCCCATCTTTGTGTGATCTGAGAGAAAATAATTCCAAATTATTCTTTGATAAACATACAGTAGACATACAAAGTGAACATTCAGATACAGAAAACCTGGACATAAAACACAACTTTGTACAAGTGGATAAGATACCACAAAACGGTGAGACAGACATAAAAAACCTTGGACAAAAGATGAAAACGGCTGAAAAATACGGATTTTCTCTTTCTTTGTAATACATGAAAACATTTTATGTGGATTATCAAGATGGGAAAGCTGAAGGCACTTACGAGGATCTATCTTTTTATTTCAATAACTGGTAAGTACCTGACCTATTTCATCTTCCTTTTGAAGTCAGACCAATAGAGTGCTCAGCAGCAGAACTTAAGCCTTCACCAAACAACAAAATTTTAGACTGGTCCAAATTCAAAGCACTAGCAGATGACACAATAAACAGGACTCAAAAATTGAAATTTGTTTCCAGCAGGATAGAAAACATTGTGGGAATTGCAGGAATTACTAGTTTCTAGCATTTTCTCCTTTTTTCCCACAATGTTTTCAGAAGACTTCTTCCTCAGGGTTATAAAAACCAGGGGATGTTTGGTAAAGGGTTAACCCTTTCCCAAACAACAAATTTTAGACTCTTCTAAACTCAAAGAGTTTGCAGACAACAATTTCAAATTTGATGAAAATGGCAGAGAGTTCTCCAGAGGGGTAGAAAATACTGTGGGAAAAGGAGAAATTGCCCGTTACGAGCAATTTCTCCTTTTCCCACAGTGTTTTCAAAAGACTTGTACTGCAGACATATAAAAACAAGGGCAAAATGGCAACTGCCAACAGTATGGTTCAAGTTTGGATTGCATATACGTTACCATTTGCAACACAATCCCCATTAACAACCCAGAGAAAGAAGCCTTTGAATAGAATATTGTCGGAAAAGGAGAAAATTCTGGTTACCTTCATTTTCTCCTTATCCCACAATTATTTCTACCCTATCAATGCTTAGTTCCATCAATTGAGCTCCGTTAAGTTATTGTCCGCTATTGATTCCAAAGTGGGCAAGGCTTCTTTTTTGTTATTTGGTAAAAGAATTAAACAACCATAAAAATGAAACTCACAAAAATTATGAAAAGGTTAGCATTAACGCCATGATGTGACATATTAACCCTTTACCACACAATCCCGACTTTTAACACCCATGTGAAAGAGGCCTTTTGAAAACATTGTGGGTAAAGGAGAAAATACTGGTAACCAGCATTTTCTCCTTTTCCCACAATGTTTTCCGTCCTTCCTAAAACAAATTTCAGTTCTCTAGTCACATTCATTTTGTCGTCTGGAAACGCTTGTGATTTGGACCAGTCTAAATTTTTGTCCTTTGGTAAAGGGTTAAAAAGATTTTTCATGGTTTAAAACACGTCCCCCACACCCTACTCCACCCTCTTCAAACCTAGATCACATGTTTTGTGTTTGACGCAATATCCCATTGGCAAGCCAAAAATACTTGACAATCACTGTCATTCTAGAAACAAGACCTTAACCCATTACCTCACAATCCCTACTTTTGACGCCCCTGGGAAAGAAGCCTTTAGAAAACATTGTGGGAAAAGGAGAAAATGCTGGTTACCAGCATTTTCTCCTTTTCCCACAATGTTTTCCACCCTTCACAAAACAATTTTCAAATTTTCAGTCACTTTTATTTTGTCGCCTGCAAATGCTTTCAATTTGGACAAGTCTATAATATTGTCCTTAGGTAATGAGTTAATAGTTGCAATTCCAAGGTTGCTCTTGTTCACAATGTCTCGGACAAAACAGACACTATAGATCAAAGATCATACTGCATAATTTGTGCAGTTTGATTTTGATCTGCACTGGCAGTATAGGCAAGGCTAGTTGTGAATGGCGCCTTAATCCTTGCCCAAACAACAAATTGTTGATGTTTCCAAACTGAAAATGGCTACAGTAGAATATGCAATGGAAACAAATGAACTGAGGTTCTGTGATACTGTGTAGAAAACCTTTTGGGAAAAGTGAATGCTGGGTTACCAGCATTTTCTCCTGTTCCTACAATGTTTTCGTGGATCTTATTCCTTAAGGTCGTTAAAATAGAATATACTGCCACCGGTAAGCTTATGGGTTGATTGATATTATGTGGGAAAGAGAATTTCTAGCTACTGATGGTAATATCATGCATAACTGCATACGAAAATGTGGAATTATGCCATCTAATCAACAGATTACTATACAAATATGTGAGTTTTTAATCCTTTGATGTGGACGAATGAAATGAGCATGCAGGCGGCTTTTATTAGTTTTGATGCAGAACAATGCTTAAAAATCGTAAAAACTCTTAACCAAACAACAATTTGTTAGTGATCCAAATTGAAAGCAGTTGCAGAAGACAATTGTATTAGGGCTCAAAAAAAGGAAATTGTATCAGAAAGGGTAGAAAACAATATGGGAAAAGTAGAAAATACTGGTTATCAGCATTTTCTCCTTTTCACAGAATGTCAATGTTTTCGAAAGGCTTTCTTCTTCAGGGTTGTTCAAAGTCAGGATTGTGTGGTAAAGAGTTAATGAACAAACAAGAAATTATTCTCAATGAGCTGTTTCTCTTTTTTGGTACAATCTTTTCCCATCTATTCATAGACAGAATGTTGAATTGGGACATAGAGAATCAAATTTGTTTGTACCAAAAAGAAATTGAATGAAGAACCCAATTGTGATGAATAAATAAAATGGCCATTCTCAGTTGGAACTAAAGATACAGTTTGAAAGCTGCTTTTGTGAAACTCTGTAGCAAAGAAGCAAATAATGTAGACCCAAGATAAAACTGCACATCCTACATAGTCTGATTGTGATCTGCACAGATGGGATAAGAGGTTTTTTTCTGATCCAGTACTACAAGAGTCAAATTTTGCCTTCAGCTTTGCATTAGTATATTTTTAACAACAGTTACTTGTTGATGGAAAAATGACTTGTAGGGTAGCAAAAAGGAAGGAAAAGTGTTAATGAAGAAATGTCTTTGAGGGGAGAAAAAGAACATTTTGGTACGCAGAATGGGTACATGTTTTTCCCACGGTATATTATACCACATGCATTACTGGTGTTTTGCTTTGTGGATTAAAAAAGTAGGCATGATAAATACGTAGAAGTGAACGGAATGATTTGTGGCTGGGGCACAAAATTATTGTGTCTTTGATACAGGGTATATATTTGTATAGTAGCGGAACACTTGTATGATAATACAGTATAATTATCTTAATATTAGGATTAAAGAATGGAAGCAACTGTGTATGATGATCACCTATGTTTTCAAAGATTTTTCTTCCCATATCATAACAATATGGGTTAACCTTTTACCAAATGACAAAATTTTAGACTGGTCTAGATTGCAAGCACTTGCAGACGACAAAATAAACGTAACTAAAAAAATGAAATTTGTTTCCAGCAGGGTAGAAAACAATGTTGGAAAAGGAGAAAATGCTGGTTACCAGCATTTTCTCCTTTTCCAACAATGTTTTCAAAAGGCGTCTATCTCGGGGTCGTAAAAACCAGGGATTGTTTGGTAAAGGGTTAAAATATACTTATGATTAATTAGAATAATAGGTTTCGAAGTCACAGTCCTATTTCCTGCAACTAGAAAACGGAATGAGGAAAATATGTTACTGAGTATGTAAAAGACCCTTTACTATATGATACAAGTTTTATCAGTCCCAACAGAGATGACTTTTGACATTGTGGGAAAAGGAAAAAAATGCTTATAATCAGCATTATCTCCTTTCCCTCAATGTTTTCTACTCTTTGACAGATATATCTTATAATTCAAGCCAAATCCTAAATTTTGGCACTTAGTAAAAGGTTTACCCTTTACTAAATTTACCAAACAACTTCAACTTCAATGATAGTGAGTGGAAAGCTCTTGGAAGAATTGTGAGAAAAGGAGAAAATGGTGGTAACCATTATTTACGCATTTTCATAACATGTTTTTCTGCCGTTTTAGAGACAAATCCCATCATTGAAGTCTGTGCCAAAATGATAAAACTGTGGTCTGTTCCATTTTGAAAGCATTAGCGTATGAAAATCATGTTTGACTCTAGTGATGAAAATTCTTTACCAAATTACTAGTGGTGAAACGGTTTACCGATATACTGATTAACCGCGGTCTGTTCAAAGAACAAACCGAAACCGGTACGAAGTTTACCGTATCGGTATTTCTTCAATATGTCAACTGCTCGTAATTGCATTAGAAAGTCCGGTTTTCCCCAAAATTCTGTCAGAAATCGATCGTTTTTCTACAATCTGAAAGATTTACGAAAGCGAAAGTTGTTTATTTTTTCTACAGGCGGTGTCGCCGGTGTTAAGGTAAAATTATGACCGCCTTAAATTCGCCATGGATACGAACTCCAAATAACCGTCGACCGTATTACTGATTTTGGACCAACAGAGTTTGTTATTCATTTCCTATAACTTTGCCCACACTTATTTCGCGTTTTTTCTCCCGATAGATAAGCGGGAAAGTATTTGTGTTTAACAGAGTAAGTTAGTGCATTGTACTGTCTTCTCTGTTGAGCTCCCAAAGTTCGGTATAGTAGCCCTGACTGGTTTCTACATAAACAAGTGTGCCCTTTGAGCGAGGGTTCAGTACTGCTGGTGACTTTTTGTCAGCACAGAGGGCTTCTCTGGGTGCTGACAAGGTTGACATGCTAATATTTTTGAAAAAGAACATGACTTGAAATGTCACTGAGTCATTTACTTGTTTCTATGGATAATTCTTAATTTCTTTGTCATTTCAGTCTAGTCTGTGTTAAACACTGACTAGTCATCTTTTTAGCATATGCAACCCTAATAGTGACTACAAGTGGTCAGATATGCTAAATGTCAGCATATACAGCGTATTGCAATACGTATCGCAATACGGGTCAGCCGTATTGCGATATATTGCAATACGCTTTTTACCGTATTGTTTCACCCCTACAAATTACAGAATCTTAGACTTAACCAAAATTATTCAGAAAAATTGCACTAGTGACAACATTCTTTTAAAAAATTGCACTAAACAGTGACAACATACTTTTTTTAATCTTACAGTACCTTTTACTACTATAGAATAAGAATGTGCAGCCTGATCTTTGCTCTACACTGGGAACCAAACTGTAGACAAAAGCAGCATTGAAAATGCAATTATTTGTTTTGTATTTGTAGGATAAAGATTTTTGTTTTTGTTGTGTTCTGTGCTGTATGGGTTAAAATGTTTGGACGCAAGGTTTTAGCTTATTTACTTTCCATTATTGTACATTGTTCTTTTCGGATCTACATTTTTGTGTTGCGTTTTACGTTATCTCCTAAATTGAAACCTCAGTCACATCACATACTTACCCGTTACCTCACAAACTCTTCTTTTGCATATGAGCCATGCTCTGGCAAAAGGGGGTTTGATAGATCTCTGATGCTTTATACCAAGTGTGTCATCTCCTAACCCATTACCACTCAATCCCTACTGTTGACAACCTTGAGAAAGAAGCCTTTAGAAAACATTGTGGGAAAAGGAGAAAATGCTGGTAACCAGCATTTTCTCCTTTTCCCACAGTGTTTTGTAACCTTCACAAAACAAATTTCAAATTTGCAGTCACTTTTGTTTTGTGATCTGCAAATGCATTCGTTTTGGACAAACTTAAAATTTCATTGTTTGGTAATGACTAATAATTATATATGACACTGTAAAATCCATTTTTTCTGAAAAACCAATACAGAATGTGCAGTATGATCTTGATTTCATGACACAGTGAGATTTTCTAGCGATAAGAAATAGGATGAAAATACAATTCTTGGAAATTTACTATATTTTGGATTTTTTTTTTTAACCTTTTCCAAAATGGCAATATTTCAGATATGTCTTATTTGAAAGAACTTGCATACAACATAATTTATATGGCACAAATGATAGGATTTGACCAAGATAATCATGAAAACATTGTGGGAAAAGGAGAAAATGCTGGTTACCAGCATTTTCTCCTTTTCCAACAATGTTTTCAAAAGGTCTGCTTCACGAGGTTGTTAAAATTCAGGATTGTGTGGTACAGGTTTAAGCTGAATAATACGATGGAGTTGTTCTACAGAATGATAAAAGAATGTTTCGCCTTTCCTCAATTTTTCTATGATTTTCACTTGCATATAAATTCGTATTATGGCTGCTATGCCCTTGTTTGCTAAAGGATTTAACTGAATGCAACATTAGGGTCCCTTTTGAAGGAATTTTCATTTATTTATGGCTGATGGGTTATTTATTTGAAAGGTTCTCCAAACTTGAAAGTGAGGCAAGGAGTGAAATATTAATGGCGTTAGGAAGAATTTTGGGGGTCATCTCTTTGATGTAGAGCCTTGGTCACTGATAAAGTATTTAAATAAAACTATTAGCTTTTAAGGCCCTGTGATTAGGGGCTTAGAATTTG
The DNA here is from genome assembly GCA_943736015.1 of Tridacna crocea. Classification (NCBI taxonomy): domain Eukaryota; kingdom Metazoa; phylum Mollusca; class Bivalvia; order Cardiida; family Cardiidae; genus Tridacna; species Tridacna crocea. Next base: position 70,483,458 of record OX031057.1, read on the forward strand.
ACCCCTTATAACTCTTTACTAAGCAATCGTAGTTTTTTTTGACAGACCCTTTCAGGGCAAAGACTTGTGAAAAGCATTGTAGGAAAAGCAGACAGTGCTGGTTACCAGTATTTTCTACTTTTCTCACAATGTATGTGCCTTTCAAAGACAGATTTTTACCAAGTTAGTCACTTTAATTTCTTGTATGAAAATGCTTTAAATTAGGAAAAGTCCAAAGTAGTGGAGGTCTGGTAAAAAGGTACAGCCCTGTGATTTATTCAAGTCTCAGAATTTGACCCCTTTTAAACCTTTGGCTAAATAAATACAGCAGACTTTTAAGTTTGATGATGGAGTTTCTTTAACTCTTTACCAAACAACAAAATGTTAGACTGGTTCAGATTGAAAGCATTTGCAGACCACAAATTGAATGTTTTTTGACGACCCTGAGAAAGAAGCCGTTCGAAAACATTGTGGGAAAAAGGAGAAGATGCTGGTTACCACCCTATCACTAATGTTTTCTCCCCTATCACTAAACAATTACACCATTTGAGCCACATTGAAGTTGTCGTCTGCAAATGCTTTCACTTTGGACAAACCTAAAATTTTGTCGTTTGGTAATGAGTTAAAAGATTCTCAGTAGTTAAACCCTTTACCAAACAATTACTTGTTTTGACATTTGAGGGGCGAAGTTTTAAAAAAATATGTGAAAAAAAAAATATAGGTAACCGTCATTTTCTTCTTTTCCCACAATTTTTTGTAGCCTTGTAAGGTCAAACTTAATGATTTGAGCCATGTTTAGGTAAATGCTTCAAATTTAAACTAGTGGGAAATTTTGCTATTTTGTTAACCCTCTATTAGACAACAAAATTTTAGCACTTTTCAAATTGAAAGCATTTGCAGATGACAATTTCAGTACGGCTCAAATGGTGCAACTGTTTATTGACAGGATAGAAAACATTGTGGGAAGAGGAGAAAATGCTGGTTACCAGCATTTTCTCCTTTTCCCACAATGTTTTCAAAAAGCTTGTTTCCAAGGGTCGTCAAAAGTCGTCATTGTGTGGTAAAGTGTTATACCCCCGTTACACCAAACTCGTTCTCACTACGATCTGAAAAATGTAACCGAACGGGCTCAAACTGTGTTCAGACGGAGTGGACGGAGTATCAACGTATCTCAGTCTGTTTACGAACTTGATGGACGGGCTTAGACGGGGTTGATCGGGATTGGTGTTTCAGAACTTTGAGCCTGTTCAAAATTTTTGGGCGACCATCACGTTCTGCGCTTAGACGCAGTGACAACGTACTTCAAACGGAATTGACGTGCTACGAACGGAATTGCCGTACTTGAACCGTGTTAGGGACGTGCCTTGACGTGGGGCGATCGGGCTTCAATAAGCAGTACGTGTGCGCACCGACCGGGTCCGTTTGTAGCCCGTTCATCCCGTTCTCAGACAGACTAAACTCGACCAAATTACGTTCTTAGTGCGTTGTTATTCCGTCTGAATACAAAAAAGCAAAATAAAAACGTCTAGACAGATTGCAACACGTTTTCCTACAGTTTCAAAAGTTCGCAAAAGGTTCTAAGTACGCTCTACTCGTTCTAAGTACGTTTATTGCGATTTCGTGCAGTTTTGACAACGTTCACCTCGTCTGCGGTACGTTCTGACAAGATATGGTATAAATACTTGCGTTTTCCCGCCGATTCGCCATTTGGGCATAGAATATTTCGGACCATGGATAATGTTCAAGCTCTGAATGTTCTGAATTTTGGCTTTTTGCATTTTTTGCTGGAAGCAGAGCACCAATACAATGAGATGTTGGAACAAGAGAGAAGGAGAAAACCAAGAACCTGCTGGGTGAGGAAGTATTTAAAACCGGAGAGAAGATTAGCTGTAGGACATTATCATCAGCTGATGGAGGAGCTCCGCTTGGATGACCAGGAGTCCTTTTTCAACTTTTTAAGAGTCACACCAGCCATGTTTGATGAACTTCTCGAACGCATCACCCACCATATTCGAAAAGATGACACCAACTACAGAAAGGCTTTGGAACCTGGACTGAAGCTAGCCATCACTCTTCGTCATCTGGCAACAGGAGATTCCTATGCTACCCTTCAATATGATTTCCGGGTAGCAAGAAGTACAATAAGCTTATTGGTAAGAGAAGTCTGTAGTGCACTGGTGATGGAGCTCAAGAATGAAGTCATCGCTTGTCCTGTTGGCAGAGACGCATGGGAACATATTGCTGAAGAATTCATGATGCGATGGAATATCCCACATACCTGTGGTGCTCTAGATGGGAAACATGTTGCCATCAGGAAGCCTCCTAAAGCTGGAACTATGTATCACAACTACAAAGGCTTTCATTCAATAGTCCTAATGGCCCTGGTAGATGCGGACTATAAGTTCATGTGGATTGATGTTGGTGGTTTTGGAAGCCAGTCCGATGCCCAGATCTACAACCAGTCAGAACTGAAAGAATGCTTAGAAGATGGCTCAATTGGATTCCCTCCTCCTTCACCCTTGCCAAACGATGTCCAGGACTTTCCTTACTTTGTACTGGGAGATGACGCATTCGGTCTTCGCTCATACCTCATGAAGCCATACTCAGGCCGTCACCTGACAAGAAAAGAAATGATTGCCAACTACAGGATCTCCAGAGCCAGACGTGTGGTCGAAAATGCCTTTGGTATTATGGCACAACGATGGAGAGTCCTCTTGTCAACGATGCAGCAGATGCCAGAGACTATCCAGACCATCGTTGAAACTTGTGTGTGCCTTCATAACTTCATGCGTCTCCGAAACGCAGCCATTCAGAACATTCAATTAGATTATGAAGATGGTGCACACAACCTCGTTCCGGGTGCCTGGAGACAGGATGTCAACCTGCCAGACTTGGACGTGCCACAGGGAGGAAACAGAGACACAGTTTTGGCCAAGAGACAAAGAGACTATTTAAGAGATTATTTCAACAGCCCAGCAGGACTTGTGCCATGGCAGGACAGGATGATTGGGATATAAGGGGACGATTAAAGAACACTGATTTGTAAATTTGGTTGTGCGATATCTGAGCTTTGGGAAAAAGAAAATAGCAAGCTCAGTGTAATTGAGACTTATAGAAAATGCAACACTATAAATGATCACCATGATTGTATTTTGCGATTCATTGTAACCTTGTACATATATAAATAAAACAAGTAATGGTTAATTCAGAAACATTGTTTTATATTTATATTATTCCAACAAAAACACAAATTATATGATCAAGTAAAGCCATCCTGCAACGGTCACAAAAACATTGTTTTATGTTTATACTGTTCCAACAAAAACACAAATTACATGATGAAAGTAAAACCTTCCTGCGCACAAAAACATTACTTTATGTTTAAACTCAACAAAAACACAAATTTTAAGATTAAAGGAAAACCTTCCTGCAGCGGCCAAACAAAGGACGACTCATTACAGTACTGAAACTCAGGAAAACAACCTCTGAACCGAAGCGAAACCGCGAATGAACCGAACCGAAACCGGAAAATCAATAACTAAAAGCCCGTGCCTAAACTTCACAATGTCATGTGAAATGAGAGAAATACCGTTATAATCTTTTGAAAACACTGTGAAAAAGGAAGCCATTGCTCATACGAGGAATGACTTTCTTTTTCACAGTGTTTTCCTCCTTTGTAATAAAGAATGGAATGCACCAAAACCGGAGCGAAACCGAAGCGAAAAAGCATAAAAAGTTGCTTTCCTGAGTTTCAGCACTGTAGGTCTTGATAAGTTGACAGCTTAATGTAAGCTGAAAGTAATGCAGAAAGCTCCAACATTAGCTTTTGCATTACTGTCACCCTGCATTTAGCGGCCAGCTGTTTTTGTACAAATCCAATGGTTTGTCGATGAGTTGCTGATTTTGAGAGGTTTTACGGTATCAGCACAACTAAACAATACATGAACAAATCTTAGGCTGTATAAACTCTAAATTATCCAAAGATCATGGTACTAGTCCCAATAAATCAATTCCTGGTCGCCAGTATCCTTATTATTAGTGGTCATCCTGTTGCTCATCATCTGGTGGGGGCAAAACCAGTAGCGTTGTAAGCTCAGTGGAGAAGCTGGTGTTCGGTTGTTGCTGTTGCTGCATCGAAGAGGTTTGCGACTGTGGCTGGAAGACGTGCTGTGAGTGCTGCTGGTGCGACATGGTGGATAATTGCTGTGATTGTTGTTGCTGAGAGAAATGCTGGTGCTGCGGAAATTGTTGATTCACCCAGGCAGACTTTGTTGACCCCCAAACACTCACTGGGTTCTGCACAGTTGATGGCCACATATGAGGAGGTGGCTGCCAACCATCTGATGACATAACAGGTTCAGATGTAGCTGTAGCTGTATGCTGTTGGGTTCTTTTCAGCTCTTTATCTTTGTCTTTATACATTAGAACAGTCTTCATTACGTCTCTATGCATATCTTCCCACAGGTTTGGGTGGATTTCGTAGACAGTCTCTCTAATGTAATCAACGAAGACCTCCTTCATCCGATCTGTGTTGGGCCTGACCATTTTCTGCATGAGACAATTCTGCATTTCCATGAATTGGTCAATCCTGCTGCTGATGGCTGAGCTGAAGAGGTCACTTGGTTTGGGTGTGGAGGAACTGGAGGTATTAACGGAAGCTGTTGTTGTGCTCGACTTAAGATGTTGTTGATTATCAGATCTCTGACTTATGTGTCCGGTAGGTGAGATGATGTCTTCTTCGTCTATTGGATCGGGAGTTGTATCTGTAGTTGTAGGCGGAGGTAACTTGGACTTGAGCTGCAAAGAAAGGAATAAATAGTAAGTATTTTGCTAATGCAATCGAGTTTTAATTATCAATAACATCAGTGCATATTACAACAAACAAAACTAATGTAAGGCACAGTGCATATAATATAAATTGTTATAAAAATGCAAAGATGTACTTACACTTATAAGTGTCCTTTTCTTTACTTCATACGTGAATGGGGCCAAAAAGGAGAAGTTATTCAGCACCCACTGATCTCTTTCGGAGTGTTCAGGAGCACCATTGCCAGACTTCATTTTCTTGAGCTTGGTGTAGCGGGTCCTCAGGCTGTTGTACCAAATTTTTAGCATTTCAACGTCCACACCAATTACTTCTGCTTGCTGTTGCCAAAGGAAGGCCTTTTTCTTGGTGTCCTTATAGGACTCTAGCTTCTTATTGTAGAGTACTTCATGGGTCTTGAGCCATTCAACCATGGCTTCCTGTTGATCCATGGTGAGATTGGTGTATGTCTTGGTTTTCTTAAGTGCTGGCTTCTGACTCTGCTCTGCATTTCCCTCTGACATTTGACTTTCTGACTTGGAGGAAGAGTCATCAGAAGGTTCAGGGGAAACAGCACGCTCATTCTCTTCAGATCTATTTTCAGCGATAGGTTCAGAAGGTTCGGAATCTTGGGGGTGATTTGGAGTGGCTTCAGATGAGCAGGTACTTTGGGACTTGGTAGGCGCTGCTTTCATGTGCAACATCTGTGTATTTCTTCTCTTGCGCGGAGGCATGGTACTCTCAAATATGAAGTATAAATGCAAGTCAAATATGTTGTCTTTGCTGTCTGAAGCCGCGAACGGGAATGAAAACTGGCAAAAACGCAATGGGTTTTTATAGCCCTCTGGTCAGAACGTGATTGCAATTACGTTTTGAACGCACCAGGAACGTAGTAAGAACGTGATTGGAACGAGTACAACTGTCCTTGAACGAAATGGTCGTGTTACGAACTAGTTTGAACGGATTCGGACGTACAAGGAACGTCGAGGAACTAGTTATGAACGGGCTCAAACTGACTGCAGACGGGTATAGACTGGTTGAGAACGGTGTCCCTAGTACGAGAACGGGTAATTTTACCAGATTTGAACTTGATAAAGACGGACTGCAGACGGAATAAGAACGGGATGCACGTACTTGGAACTGTTTACGAACTTACAACGAACTTACTATGATCACAATATAGACATTGTACGGCTGAAACAACACGTTCAATCCCGACCACAACCCGTTTTGAGATATTGTCAGGACGGAGTTGAACGTTCTGCGAACTAGTTTGGTGTAACGGGGGCATTAAGAGTTAAAAATGCTCCCAAGAGTACACCAAACCAATCATTTATCAATTATTTTTATTTCTTTAAAATTAAGTGGGTATTGACTTGAAATGAGGAAAATTGGAGATTTTTATTTCGATCCTTTCATGTTGGGATATAGTTTTCTTCAACTCTTCCTTTTCCTCAGTATGCATTCGAACCACTGTGTTTTGATTGCTTGTTCAAGCTTTTCTACATTATAAACAATGTGATCAAAGAAGAAATTCTACTGAAAAGAGCACTTTCGTCTTAGTTTTCTTTTGGTCATATTCAATTTGCGAAGCCATTCTGCTCCTGCTCTGTCAGGTGTCTTCAGGTGCAGCAAAATAAACTTAAACTCTTTACCACCATCTCAGTTTTAATGACCCTGAGAAAGAACCCTTTAGAAATATTGTGGGGAAAAGAGAAAATATTTTCTATTCCATCAAAGTCAGAAATCATCACAGTAACAAGATTTAATTTCTTGTCTGCAGATGCTTTGAATTTGGTCCAGTCCAAAAACTTTTGTTGTTTGGTTAAGAGTTAAAAGCTAAATGATACTTAATAGACTTTCAGTCTATCAAAAAAAAAAAACAGGGAGTTATTTGCGATCTGTAGGCTGATCTATGGGTTGGCCAGTATTTCAACATAATCAAATAAGGTAAATTAATGATCAGACTGCATAGTTTTACATCTCTGATCTGTAAAACTTCATTTTGTTGCACAATTAGGGAAGCGTAGTGCTATCCCCTTACAAAAAAGTCCAAAGTTTGAGTAACTGCAAGGGAAGAGGCTCAGGAAAACAGTTAGAAAAGTAGAAAATTCTGGTAAATAGCATTTGATCTCTTATTCCCACAATAGTTTCCACTGTTATGAGGTTAAACCCTAACTTTTCTGCATCTTTATATACTTTTAGTTTGGACAGGTCTAAAACTTAGTTGTCTGGTAAAGGGTTAACCCATTACCACACGAGAAAAATTTAGACTGGTCCAAACTGAAAGCATTTGCAGACGACAAAATAAGGTTGACTGAAAAATTGAAATATGTTCTGGGAAGGCTAGAAAACACTGTGGGAAAAGGAGAAAATGCTGGTTACCAGCATTTTCTCCTTTTCCCACAATGTTTTCTAAAGGCTTCTTTTTCAGGAGCGTCAAAAGTAGGGATTGTGTGGTAATGGGTGAAAGGGTTAATCTTTTACATGATGACAAAATTTCAACTTTGGTCAATTATGGCTCAATTTGTATTTTATAGGTTAGAAAACATTGTGGGAAAGGCGAAAATGCTGGTTACCAGCATTTTCTCCTTTTCCCACAAAGTTTTAAAAGCCTTCTTTCCCAGGGTCGTTGAAAGTAGGGATTGTGTGGTATAGAGTTATCCACTGGAATGATGTCCCTACAAAGAGAGTGTGGGGGGAGTTGTCCGTGGGAATATTTGATGTTAATCACTTTTTAGGTGTCTTAATTCAATATCGTTGATTAAGTTTGGGGATAATTTGCTAGAAAGGACCTAGGGGCCCCCTTTACATTGTCTTCAAACAGCCGCTGGTTGTGGGGTACACCTCTTCAAACGTAAATTACGAGGAATCGAGAAGATCATTTCGTAGCTTGTGCCTTCAATGTCATTTGTAATTACATTAGAAAAGGGTTTGATTTAACTTGTTTCAGCCCTTGACCATACAATCCCAAGTTATTATGATTCTGAGAAAGAGGCCTTTGGAAACATTGTGGGAGAAATAGAGAATGCTAATAGATCAAGACAGATTGCAAAGTCTGATTTTCAAACTATCACTATACAATCCAAGTTTAAACAGCCGTATAGAAGAAGGCTTTTTAAAACATTGTAGGAAAAGAAGAAAATGCAGCAGCATTTTCTTCTTTTCCTACAATGCTTTCTGTCCTATGACAAATAAATTTCAAGTTTTGAGTGACATCAAATTTGTGGTCTGCAAATCCTTTTAATTTGGTTGTTTGGTAGGAGTTAATTTTCACTATTTGATAATATTGGGGTTATATTCTATCCAAAGGCAAGACAATGTGTGGCTATAGGTGACCAGTATTTTCTCCTTCCAAACATTTTCAAAAGTCTTCTTCTTTATACCTACACAAAAACATATTTTGTAATCATGGATTAAGTTCAGAACATCATTGCACTTGTACAAAAGAGAGACAAACCTGCCAATATGTCACAGGCATCACTTATTTGTCTGTATCTCACACTTGGATCTCCCTTCTTCAATCAAGGTGTAAATAGTTGCTCCTGTAATGGCACTTGGTTCCTGACAGTTTGCAGTTCTATTGAATTTTTGTCTTTGTATGGTGGTATACAGCAATAATTTAACTGCAGGTTGATTTTGTTTTGCCTTATGATAGTCTAAACAGCAGTTTGCAAGTCAAAAGGAACTTTTGGTTGATTCTGTTTTGCTTTGTGTTAGTCTGCCAAACAGTTTGCAGGTTAAATTGACTAAATTTCAATTAATTTTGGTAGTGTAAATAGATAAAACAGACATTCAGTGTTACTTTTAAAGGTGCTATGATGCTTTTTAGATGTTTATAGTGACAATATCTATCAGTATGTCAGCAATATCACTTCTGTATTTGTATCTCACACTTTGATCTCCCTTCTTCAATCAAGGTGTAAATAGTTGCTACTGTAATGGCACTTGGTTCCTTACAGTTTGCAGTTCTATTGAATTTATTCTTGATTTTGTTTTTGTATGGTGCACTACCTCGTGTTGCAGTTTGCAAGGTAAACTGAACTGCAGGTTGATTCTGTTTTGCTGTATGATAGTCTAAATAGCAGCTTGCAAGGCTTTAGTATCATTCAACTTTGGTTTGATATTGATTATAATTCAGTGAGGAATCAAATTTAAATATTTTTCTTTCAATTGAATTGTGACATGGATTAATGCATCAAGAGCTGTCAATAGAAATGAACATCAAAGTTGAAGCTACCCCACTTATTACTATATTGACAGCTTTATTATCATAAATCAATTAAAAGTCCTAAATCCTGAGAATTACCTGACATAAATCATAACACCCCACAGGGGACTGCATCTGGATAGGTTCTGATAGGTCTAGTTACTTTATTTATCTCCTTGTTCCCTACAGGGATTATTTAACTTGTAAGGATGACATTCAAATATGGGTGCTTGAGTCATTGGGATCTAGTGCTTCAGTTTATCCAATAACCCTTTACCACCAATTCTGACTTGAGAAGTAGGCCTTTTGTTTACAACAATGTGGGAAAAGGAGAAAATGCTGGTTACCAGCATTTTCTCCTTTTCCCACATTGTTATCTATCCTATCACTAAACAATTGCACCATTTGAGCCACATTGAAATTGTTGTCTGCAAATGCTTTCAATTTGGAAGGGGCTAACATTTTGTCATCTGGTAATGGGTTAACACATTACCACTCAATCCCTACTTTTGACGCCCCTGAGAAAGAAGCCTTTTGAAAACACTGTGGGAAAAAGAGAAAATGCTGGTAACCAGCATTTTCTCCTTTTCCCACAGTGTTTCTACCCTTCCCAGAACAAATTTCTACTTTTCAGTCACCTTTATTTTGTCGTCTGCAAATGCTTTCAATTTGGACTAGTCCAAAATTTTCTCTTGTGGTAATGAGTTAAGCATTCATCTACTCTCTAACAAGCAATCCTGAGTGTAAATGATGTTTACTAAGAAGGTTTTGAAAACATCATAGATTAGGAAGAACATTCTGGTAACCTGTAAGTTGGGCTAGGGTCTTCAGACGCTCAGTTCTTAGTCATTGCAGCTTTTTAGAATTTCGCGCTAAAGCTGAATGGTTGAATTTGCATTTATTGATTGTCGCCACCGGTTGCCCATAATATGGACGACACCCCTTTGAAGTATTCTTTCGGGGACAGCATCCTAAGTTATGCCTGGTACTTTAACATATTTGGTGTGTTGCACAGTCACACAGGACTTTGGTTTAATGTCTCATCATTCTGAAAGACTACTAGTGATTTTAGATGGCTAGCTATGCGAAGTGAAATAATGTTGAAAGCAGCACACAATATGTTACAAAATACAGTTTTATTTCATCAAACCATTTTTCTTTGTATTGAAAAAGATTTTACAAGTGTCTCCTATCCAGTATATATTAAAAAATTGTCGCCTAGCAACCCAGATTGTTTCTTTATAATTTACCCAGAGATGTATTGAAAAACTACTAGAGTGAAATAATTGGTAAAATTTAGAAAAAGGAACGTGATATTTTTTGTAAAACACCTGCTCTTTTGGGTTGCATTGTCTGGGGCACAAATTTGTATGAATCTACAGGTATCCCTCTCTTTCTCCATATGTCTGATGATGGTGACTTTGTAGGATTAAGGTCCCTCCGTGCTCTATGCATATATGGTATGGACTATTAGAGAGAAAGAATCGGATACAAGGAAATCCGGGTTGAAGCCCCTTGCTCTTCTTCGAATAGATCTCCCTGGTTCTTTAAAGTGCCCGGTGTAAAACACCGATACATGCGAGGCTACCTCAGGGTTCCAAACCAGTTCACCTCTAGTTGGGTGGGAAACACAGGGTGTCTCAGAGAGGTCCCGGCTAGGCCGGGTATTGAACCTCGGGCCACGGTATTGATAGTCCAGCGCTTTACCACTTTACCATTGGTCCACCCATAATGTCTCTCTCTCCCTGTCTTTCCCCCGTTATTGTTGGAACAGAACAGGTAACGCTTTACAACACAATCCTGATTTTACAACCCTGTTAACCCTGTACCAAACAACAAATTTTAGACTTGTCCAAATTGAAAGCGCTTGCAGGCGCCAAAATAAAAGTGACTGAAAATTTGAATTTGTTTTGGGAAGGGTAGAAAACATTGTCCGAGAAAAAGAAAATGCTGGTTACCAGCATTTTCATGTTTTACCACAATGTTTTCAAAAGGCTTCTTTCTCGGGGTTGTTGAAAACTGGCTTGTTAAAAGTCGAGGTTGTGTGGAAAAGGGTTAGGAAGGCAATATGAAAACTTGGTGGTAAAACATGAAAACTTGGTGGTAAAACATGAAAACTTGGTGGTAAAACATGAAAACTTGGTGGTAAAACATGAAAGTGCAGGCCACTAGCAATTTCTCCTTTTCCCTCAATCTTGTCTACCCTATTGAAAAAGAATATTGTACCACTTGAGCCATATTGAAAGTGTTGCCTTCTAATGCTTTCAATTTGGACAAGACTAAAATTTTGTCATCTGCAAAAGAGTTTAAAGTGTTGATAAATTACTCGGTGTGCAGTCTGATCTATGAAAACACCTTCAGAGCAACCCAAAGACTTAATTTGTAAACTAAAAATTTGATAGCTTTATTTGGTAAGCACAGGGGTTTTAAAAAAGCTGTTCTTCATACTGTCATAATTCCGACACAGATTGCACGAAACAAGGAGTCCTAACTTTGGTCTGCACTGTCTGGTTTTCAGAAATTATGTTTCAAGAACAGCAAAGAAACTGTAACATTTGGGTCTTTCTTATTGTTCCTTACTTAAAGAAGTCCATTTTCTTTGTTTGCGATGCAGTTTACTCTTTACCAAACGACAAAATTATAGTCTGGTCCAAATTGAAAGCATTTGCAGGCGAAAAAACAGATGTGACTGAAAAATCAAAATTTGTGTTAGGAAGGGTAGAAAACATTGTGGGAAAAAGAGAGAATGATGGTTACCAGCTTTTTCTCCTTTTCCCATATTGTTTTCAAAAGTCAAAAGTTTTTAAAAGTTGGGACTGTGTGGTAAAGGGTTAAGCTTACCCAAAGGATCCTGTAGTTTTATGACTGAAAAGAAAAGTGCTTGTAACCAGCTCTTTCTCCTTTTCTCACAATGTTTTTTTTAAGCCTTCAGTGAGAAATTTCAACCTTGATCCACATATGAAATGTCGTCTGCAAATGCTTTCAATATAGACTAGTTAAAAGATTTTTGTTGTCTGGGAAAAGGTTAACCTGACAAAGAAGCCTTTTGAAAACACTGTAGGAAAAGGAGAAAATGCTGGTAACCAGCATTTTCTCCTTTTCCCACAGTGTTTTCTACCCTTCCCAGAACAAATTTCAATTTTTCAGTCACCTTTATTTTGTCGCCTGCAGATGCTTTCAATTTAAACCAGTCTAAAATTTTGTCGTTTGGTAATGAGTTAAACACCTTCTGTTGCCATGAGAAAGAATGTTGAACACAATCATGTAAACACTTCACCCAACAAACAGGTGTTTTGATTGTCCTTGATGGAAAAGACTTTTGAAAACATTGTGGGAAAAGGAGAAAATGCTGGTTACCAGCATTTTTCTCCGTTTCCCACACTGTTTTCTACTTTATGAAAGGCAAATTCCATCATCTAAATGACATTTAAATTGTCGCCTGCAGATGATTTCATAAAAGATAAGCCTAAATCTTTCTCATGTGTTAAAAGAGTTCACCAGTTGGGAAAATTTTGGACTTATTGAAATTGAATGCAGTTGCAGATGACAAGTTGAGGATGAGATGATGAAATTTGCCTGAAAAATAGTAGGAAACATTGTAGGAAAAGGAGAAAAAAAATGCTGATGTGCAACATTTTCACCCTTTCCCACAATGTTTTCAAAAGCTTTTCTCCATAGAGTTGCATAATATATGGTAAAGTGTTAACTTTTTACAAGACAGCACAATTCTAAGCTTGTCTGCATTGATTGCATTTGTAGAAGACAAAGTGTATCAATCCACAAAATGGCATTAATTTTGTTCTTGAAGAGTAGTTAAAAAAATGTGGGAAAGGGAGAAAATGCTGCTGAACAGGATTTTCTTTTACATTGTTCCAAAAAGCCATTTTACTGAATGTCAAAAGCTATATGAGCATGCGGTAAAAAGAAGAGCAAAGTGAATTAGCCTTGAATTGAAAGAAAGTACACCCAGTGAAATGGGCCATATATTTTTATGGACCACAAGACATATGAAAATTTCCCAAATTATGTCTACCACAGACCTGAGAGAAAATGGCTAACAGAAATTTGCTCTAAATGGTCTGTTTTATATCAAGCAAATTAAATGTATTTGATGTTAGTAGCATTTTGCAATTACTGATATGAGAGGTTTGCAAAGAAGAGAGGAAGGACCAATTACTGAAAGAACATAGTACATAATTATGTCCTTCTTGCATCAGCCTTTTGATATATCAGACTATCTTTTTGATATAGGCAAAGATGTATACATTGTGTCTGTACAAAGTTGAAAGTCAAAAATATTTCAACCATAATCTGTGAAAAGGGTTCTTAATGCATCTGCGGAAAGTATCGACCCAGTTCAGTCCGTGCAGGCTGACCTGGGCCAAAAACTTTGCTCATAGTCAACTTTGTGCATGTCAAAGGACTCACATTTTAGACTCGTCCAAATTCAAAGCATTTGCAGAGGAGAAATTTATTGTGCCTCAGAAATTGAAATTTGATTTCAAAGGGGTAGAAAAGAATCTGGGAAATGGAAGAAATTCTGGGAAGCGGTGTTTTCTTCATTAATTTTGCCGAAATGTTTTCAAAAGGCTTCTTGCAAAGGAACAAGAAAACTCTGGTGAAGGTTGAACCAAATAATCCCATAACATTGTGGAAAAAGGAGAAAATGCTGGTATTCAGGATTTTCTCCTTGTGCCCACAATGTTTTCAAAGGCTTTCTTTCTCAGGGTTGTTAAATCTCGGGATAATGTGGGGTAAATGCTTATGTAAAGAATTGGGGTCCACGGTTTATGCATGTGAGATAATGGGCGAAATTTGAGACCAGAAATCTCTGAATTTAATGCCAACAGATTTTTTGGATAGTAGAAAATTTAGGCCATAGATACCTGAGGTTTGCTCACATGAAATATACCTGTTACCATTGCTACTAATCCATTCATTATGTAATTTGGTCATCCCCTAAATAGTTTTCAAGTTAATTTTCAGACAATTTTTTTCGGCCTTGAAGTATCTCAGATTTTGTTTTCAGTTGTTATGAATATCAACATTTTCTTATTTTGCCATGATATTTTCGAGAATGTTATTTCTTAGGGTCTTTAATCCTTTAACACAAAATCCAGAGTTTTAACAACCCTGAAAGGGTAATCAGCATTTTCACCTTTTCCCACAATGTTTTCTTCCCTTTCATAGTCAAAAATCACCATTTGAATAACAATGTTTTCTTCTTTTCCAGTGCCAAGTTTCAATTTCTAAGTCACATTTGTTTTGTCTGCAAATGCTTTCAATTTGGACCAGTCTAAGATTTTGTTGTTTGATAAAGAGTTAATCCTTTGGATTCTGTAGAAAAGGTCAATATTTTACTAAACAAAAAAAAAATTGGACTTGTCCATATTTCCAAAGTATTTGCTAACGACAAATGTAGCTCAAAAGAGAAAAGTTTTCTGAATAAAGGTAGAAAACATTGTGGTAAATGGAGAAAATGCTGGTTTTCAACAGCCTTCTTCCCCTGGGGTCATTAAAAGTGGAATTCATAATTTACAGATACATTTTCAAAGAAGACTATTGTAAAGTCGTTGTCCAAGATAGCAAGGAAAATTGTCCAAAGAACAATACCCACATAAAAAAAAAAAATCTGCATACCAGTAATCATTTTGTTTTCCCAAAATAAGTAAATTTTCTGTAACTTTCGACATTGTTTGGCCGATGCCGTGGATAATCTTGGGTAATCCGCACCCAGCGTTGTTTGAGAGATAATATACATTATTCTGTCATTTATTTTACAAGATTGTTTTGTCGTCAATGTTTGATGATCCGTCAGATTGATCCCCCCTCTCGCTAGTCTGTCATATCTCCTGTGTTTGTCCTTGCTCTAGCTTTTCTTAACCCTTTACTCCATAGATACTCATTTCTACGCATTGCTTGCAGGGGGCCTTTGGAAAACATTGTTGCAAAAGGTGAAATTGCTCGTCACGAGCAATTTCACCTTTTGTCACAATGTTTTCTATGCTATCAGAAGGTGTCATATACATATAAAAAACAGCTTCATCATTGCTGTTGTTTAGGGTCAATTAGAGATACCATAGAAATGCCTTATGGGGTAAGGGGTTAACTCTTGACCAAATGATGAAATTTTAGGCTATAGTCTCGATGGAATAATAAAGTTTTAGTCTTTTTTAATTCATGACCAAATGACAATATTTTAGGCCTGTCCAAATCGAAAGCATTTACAAGATAAATGTGACTGAATATTTGAAATTTGTTTTGTGAAGGGTAGAAAACATTGTTGGAAAAGGAGAAAATGCTGGTCACCAGCATTTTTCTCTTTTTCCCACAATATTTTCTGAAGACTTCTTTCTCAGGTTTGTCAAAAGTAGGGATTGTGTGGTTAAGTTTTCTCCTCCCACAATGTTTTCTATCCTATTGGAAATAAATTTCCATTTTTGAGTCACATTTAATTTGTTGTCTGCAAGTGCTTTCAATTTGAACCAGTCTAGAATTTTGTCGTTTGGTAAGAAGATAATATTTAAGTATGAAGTGTCTGAAAAATTCATACCTAACTGGAGAATCAAACCTAAGACCTTTAGATCAGAAATCCCATGGTTAGTGGTTAGTCTGACTCACTGTTTTTGGAAGCCGAAGTTGTGCCTGACACCTGAAGGGGTTAAGTGGGGGCCGGAATGTTTTTCTCCAGTTGGGGCCAAACTGCTTGCCCCACATCTATTTGTTTATTTACGTTTCTATGGAGTTTGTTTATGGAAGAGTCAGCCATGCTGTCAAAGAGTGATTAAGAGTGTTTGGTGCTTGTTGATTTTGAAATAGAAGAAACAAGGATGGAAAAAAAATGAGATCATAATGATAGGTCAATGGCGGCCCCCCATTAATCTATAACCAAAGGATCAGGGTGAATTTACGGCCCAGTGAAGAAGGCTACAGAGTATTTTAGACTTGTCTAACCTAAAAACATTTGAAGCCAAGGAATTTGATGAGACTTATATGATGGCTTTCATAGTTAAAAGGGAGAAAACTTGCGGAAAAAGACAAAAAATGCTTTCCATTTCCTCCTACAACATTTTAACCCTTTACCACATAATGCCAACTTTTAATGACTCGGAGAAAGAAACTGTTTTCAAATTTGTGTGGGAAAAGAAGAAGATGCTGGTCACCAGCATTTTCTCCTTTCCCACAATGTTTTCTACCTTATCAGGGAAAGTTTGCACCATTTGACTTAACCCTTTCCCAAACAATCCCTGGTTTTTACGGGTCTGAAATAGTAGCCTTTTGAAAACATTGTGGGAAAAGGAGAAAATGCTGGTAACCAGCATTTTCTCCTTTTCCCACAATGTTTTCTAACCTATCATCGACAGAAATCATCTTTTCAGCAAGAGTTGAATTGTTGTCTGCAAATGCTTTCAATTTGGTCTAGTCTAAAAGTTTGTCGTTTGGGAAAGGGTTAAGCTAATATTGTTGTCTGCATATGTTTTCAATTTAGACAAGGCTAAAATTTTGTTGTCTGGTAAATGGTTAAACACAATGTTTTCTAAAGGCTTCTTCCACAGGGTCATTAACATTTGGGATTGTGTAGAAACTTTGCTGCACAAGTCTTGGACTTTGTCTCACAAAGAATAGAAAGCAAGTTTTCCCTTCAGTGCTTTCTAGAACTATTTTTAATTTTCGACACATGAAAGTAGGAGATTATTTATGAAAGGGTCATAGTCGGTGTATATGGGGATGCTTTGGTGGGAACTTTCCCAGAAAACAAGAAAGGGCAGACAGGGAGATTTGAGAAAATGTGGTTTTAATTAACCCTTTATCCCCGATTAAAAAACAAAAAAATAATGAGTCAGCAGAAAAATGATTGACTTGCACTGAAATGATGGACTTCAAAAATGAGGGATAAGCAGTCTTCATGATGTGATGATTGAAAAATTTAGTAGGGCATGTGATTCGAAGGAAATATTTAAAAAAAAATACCACTTTAATGTTTTGTGAATGATTTACTGGTAACCAGGCAGTATGGTATTTTATCAAACCACAAATGCCAAACCTGACAGAGTTTTTTGGACCCTTTGGCCTTTTGAAATCATTGTAAGTAAAAGGACAAAGTGCTGGCTAGCAGCATTTTCTTCTTTTCCTGTAATGTTTTTCTACAGGTAAAAAAGGTAAATTTCTACTTTATAGTAACAGCTATTTTGTGGTGTCTGCAAAAGCTATCAATTTGGGCAAGTGTTAGACCATTAGCACACAATCCCAACTTTTGACGACCCTGGGAAAGAAGCCTTTTGAAAAGGTTGAGCGAATAGGAGAAAATGCTAGTAACCAGCATTTACTCCATTTCCCACAATGTTTTCTACCCTTCCAAAATCAAAATTCAATTTTTGATTCACATTTATTTTTTCGTCTGCAATTGCTTTCATTTTGGACTAGTCCAACATTTCGTCATTTGGTAAAGAGTTCACTATTGTCCTTTGGTTTAGAGTGTAATCATGTGCTTTGAATCTGG
The DNA here is from genome assembly GCA_943736015.1 of Tridacna crocea. Lineage (NCBI taxonomy): Eukaryota > Metazoa > Mollusca > Bivalvia > Cardiida > Cardiidae > Tridacna > Tridacna crocea. Next base: position 70,500,951 of record OX031057.1, read on the forward strand.
ACGAGCCAAAAACTCAATTGTGTCGGTTGGTAAAGAGTGTAGGGCAAAATTCACATAAAATGATGATTGGAATTCCTAGAGATTTCAAAAACAGCCCCTGAGGAACTTTGCAGAAACCTTTGTCATCCCTTGGTGGATGTTTTTTAGTGTTGACTGATGAATGTAACATGTGGTGCCAACAAGTAATGGATGTCTGTGAACTTATAAAATAGTAAATGAGTCGGCATGGCTTTCTTATAGTATCATGTTTTTGAGTCCTATTTTTTTAATGCCCTTTTCTGTAAAGATTTTATTTCTTAGACTTTTATAAAATTAAGCAAAAGAAGGGAAAGAGGCAGATTAAACATCAAATGGTTGTTGGGCTTGCGGGCCCCTTGTAAAAACATAAGTAGAAGTTACGGTACACAGCGGGGGTTCATGGGAAAAACTTGCATCTGTCCGACTTTCAATACAGGCAGCAAGAGTGTTTCCAGAGATTGTGCTATGTGTCATTTTTCTGTGTGCAGGAACGCTTTATTTACGAGTCTTAAGCCCTTTCCAAGACAATACTGTGTATTTTGCTTTTCATCAAATAATAATTATTTTTAAGGTCTGCTGAAAAAGGCGTTTGAAAACATGAAGGAAAAGGGGAAAATGCTGGTAACCAGCATTTTCTCCTTTTTCCACAATGTTTTCAAAAGCTTTCTACCAAAGGATCTTCAAAACTCAGGATGATGTGGCACCCAGCATTTTCTCCCTTACCACAATGTTTTCTGCCTTTCCAAGAACAAATTACAACTTTGAGTCAAATTTGATGTGTCGTCAAAAGCTTTCAACTTGGACATGTTTAAAAAGAGTTAACTCTTTAACCCTTTCCCAAACGACAAATTTTGGACTCTTCCAAACCAAAAGAGTTTGCAGACAACAATTTTAGATTTGAAGAAAAATACCAGAAAATTCTCAAACAGGGTCGAAAACACTGTGGAAAAGGAGAAATTGCTCATTATGAGCAATTTCTCCTTTTCCTGCAGTGTTTTCATAAGACTTTTATTGCAGACACACAAAAACCAGGGCTTGTTTGGGAAAGGGTTAACCAAATGACAAAATTTTGGACCGTTCCAAATTCAATTCATTTGCAGACGACAAAATAAATGTGGCTCTAATACTGAAATTTGCTTTGGGAAGTACAGAAAACATTGTGGGAAAAAAGAGAAAATGCTGGTTACCAGCATTTTCTCCTTTTCCCACAATGTTTTCAAAAGGCCTCTTTCTTTGGGTTGTTAAAAGTCATGTGGTAAAGAGATCATGTACATATGTCCGAAAAGCTTCCCTGAATATTGTCCCAAGGCATTCAGAGTTGAATTTTGTATCTGGTGTTCAGGTCTTTAAATGGAACTGTGAATGACTAAAAATTGTTTCGATAAAGTTTTTACAATTTCCAAAAAGGTTATTGAAAAATTATGCAATTAATTTTCGAGTGAAGGAATATAAAGTTTGGGAATCAGAAGTTTTTTGTGTGCTGTAAGAAAAGTTCCCAGGGTCAGTTTGTCTGTTTATCATAAGTATTTTGGAGCAACTACGAAATACTGAAAGTACTTTGTTTGTCTACTATATTTAAATGCTTTACAAAAAAATGCATACGATATCCATTTACAAACAAAGGCTGCATTTCTAGTCACATTTTTTCTAAACTTTCCAGAAAAAAAATGTTTAAAAAAATGGACATTGTTAATTTATTGTTCCTGACAGTATGTGTTATTTTTAGATATAGGTTATTTTTAGACATGTTATTTTTAGATGTACTACAAATAAAAAGAAATAATAATTCAAGGGACACAAAGGGAAAATATATAAAGGGAAGGAAAATGTCCAAGAAATTTGAGGAGGAAGGAAATGCTTGCCATAATGGCTCCCTTTTCCATAGGGTTGGCAATGTGATTTTTCAAACTTTTTTTTGGTGGGGGGGTGGGGGTGGGTTCATGGTACATTTCTAATTAACCCATTACCACACAATCCCCACTTTTGACGCCCCTGAGAAAGAAACCTTTTGAAAACACTGTGGGAAAAGGAGAAAATGCTGGTAACCAGCATTTTCTCCTTTTCCCACAGTGTTTTCTACCCTTCTCAGAACAAATTTCAATTTTTCAGTCACCTTTACTTTGTCGTCTGCAAATGCTTTCAATTTGGACCAGTCTAAAATTTTCTCGTGTGGTAAAGAGTTAAGAGAGGTGCACTGTATGGAAGATAATTATGACTGCAGTGATACCATATTTTGCTTATAGTACATCATTGTAACTGTGTACCAAAAAAGCCCAACTATAATGACCCTTGAGATAGAATGCATTAGAAAACAGTATGGAAAACTGACAAAATTCTGGTAACCAACCTTAAAGTTGTCTCATTTTCATCTTGGTCATCTGAAAAATGCTTTTAATTTGGGTATGTTTAATGACATGAAATTTTTGGACAAGTCCAAATTGAAAGCAGCTGCAGACAACAAAATAAATGTGACTCAGAAATTTAAGTTTAATTTGGGAAGGGTAGAGAACATTATGGGAAAAGGAGAAAATGCTGATTACCAGCATTTTCTCCTTTTCCTACATTTTTTTTTTTCAAAAATTCTCTTTCTCTGGGTTGTCAAAAGTGGGGATTGTGTAGCAAAGGGTTAGAATTTTGTCATCTGGTATCAAGTTAACCCTTGACAAGGGAATCCTGACCTTTAACAACCCTGGTGAAAAGGGCTTTTGAAAATATTGTGGGAAAAGGAGAAAATGCTGGTAACCACAATGTTTTCTACCCTTTCAAAAGCAATTTAAAGTTTTGAGCAACTTTTATTTTTATTGTTAGGAAATGCTCTCCATTCAGACAAGTCTAAGATTATTGGGTTAAAATTCCATACAAAATGTTTATATCTATCTGTTTTTGAAATGGGGAAATTATTAAAGTGTAATCAGGTCAAAGGTCATTTGGACAGCAAACTGTGTTATGAGAGCATGATATTTTGCTCTTTCTCATAGCATTTTGACAGGGTAATTGGCGCAAAATTGTTTTAACTTTTATGCATTCATCTTTGGTCTTTAAAACCATTTTGCATCAATTTTAAAGTGTGGGGGTTTGTCATTGAAAGCACTTGAGCTTTTGACCTATTACTCTCATTAGGGGAAACAAGAGACAAGTCTGGTTTTGGAGATGACTTTTAGATGACTTGAAAAACAATGTTGCAAATGGACAAAAAGAATAATGAGCAATAGGTCTTTCTGCGATAAATTTGGTTGTATTGTATAATTATAATCAGTGTTAACCCCTTACCATAGACTTTTAATGACCCTCAGATAGGAACCTTTTTAAAACATTGTGAGAAAAGGAGAAAATGCTGGTGACTAGCATTTTCTCCTTTTCCCACATATCAAAGTGTACCATTTGAAATTGAAATTTGGTTTGGGAAGGGTAGAAAACACATTTTCTCCTTTTCCCACAGTGTTTTCAACAGGTTCCTTTCTCAGGGTCATTAAAACTCGGGATTGGTGTGGTAAAGAGTTAAAAGAATCATGTTGAAAACATTGTGACAGATGAAGCAGTTGCTGTTGATCAAGGATGCCAGGATGTCAAGAGTCAAAATATTGTGGAAGTAAAAATATTTCCATATATGGCAGAGGGGCATAAAAATAAAATGTCAGAAACGGCATAGATATAGTTTGTTTAGATTTTGATTGTCTCTATTTGTAATGTCACATCCTTCCCAGCAGGAACACTGTTTGACCAGCAAGTCTATTTGTTTAGGCAGGGTAAATGGACAGTGGGTACCTTGACAATCTGTACCAGGACATTTCGTGGTTCATACTTAGACAGTGCATACCAAGGGTCTGAATTCACCTACCATTCATAACATTCTAATCATACAATTAGAAAGCAACACAACTTTTGATGGGCTAAACCATTTGGTTAACTCATTACCAAACGACAATATTATAGACTTGTCCAACTTGAAAGCATTTGCAGACGACAAAAAAGTGACTGAAAATTTGAAATTTGTTTTGTGAATGGTAGAAAACATTGTGGGAAAAGGAGAAAATGCTGGTTACCAGCATTTTCTCCTTTTCCCACAATGCTTTCTAAAGGCTTCTTTCTCAGGGGCGTCAAAAGTAGTGATTGTGTGGTAATGGGTTAACCCATTACCAAACAACAATATTTTAGAATGGTTCAATTGAAAGCATTTGCAGACTACAAAATAAAAGTGACTGAAAATTTGAAATTTGTTTTGTGAAGGGTTGAAAACATTGTGGGAAAAGGAGAAAATGCTGGTTTCCAGAATTTTCTCCTTTTCCCACAATGTTTTCTAAAGGCTTCTTTCTCAGGGACGTCAAAAGTAGTGATTGTGTGGTAATGGGTTAAGCAATTCAGAAGTTGTGTTACTTTCCAATGTATGAATTTGTCCCTGGACATTTCATACTCATAGCAGTTCATGTCCAGCGTCTGAATTCACCTTCCATTGTTCATTTGGCACTTATCAAATGATAGATTTAGAAAGCAACACAAGAGGGCAGGAAAAGGAGAAAATGCAGTTATCAGCATTTTCTCCTTTTCTCCAATGTTTTCAAAAAGCTTCTTTTTCATGGTTTTCACCAAAGTCAAGATAGTTTGATGAAAAGTTAACTCTTAACCAAAGGACGAATTTTTGGACTGGACCAAATTCAAAGCATCTGCAGACAAAAAATTAAATCTTGTGAATTTGATGATATCTGACTTTGATAGGGTAGAAAATATTGTGGCATTTTCTCCTTTTCCAAACATTGTTTTTTTCTACAGGCTTCTTTCTTCAGGTTGTTTAAAGTTGGGATTTTTATGGTGCAGAGTTAAGGCAAGTCAAAAATTTTAAAAGCTTTGAAGTATCCCTCAGAATAAGTTGAAGAGAATGCTGTTTGACAGTTGCCAATGAAACTGGCCATTGGTCAGTCATTAAGTTGGACATTGAGAAGATGTCCATGTTTGTTAATTGGTCACTTCCTGCAGTGGGTCCAGTTTGAAGGTGTGGGAATTTTGGTACTTTAGTCAAGTAACTCTTTACCAGACAACAAAATTTTAGACTGTTCCAAATTGAAAGCACTAGCAGATGACAAAATTAAAGTGACTCACAGATTGAAATTTGGTTTGGGTAGAGTAGAAAACCTTGTGCGAAAAGGAGAAATGCTGTTTACCAGCATTTTCTGCTTTTCCAACAATGTTTATAAAAGGCTTCTGTCACAGAGTTGTGAAAACCAGGGATTGTTTGATAAAGAGTTAATTCTTTATGAAAGGAACAAAATTTTGGACTTTTGCAGATGTCGAATTAAATGTGGTTCAAAGGGCTTAATTTGTCTAGTGTAAAAGAAGAAAACATTGTGGGAAGAGGAGAAAATGCTGTTTACAACAAGACAAGACAAATTTTTGGCCTAGACCATATTCAAAGCATTTGCAGACAACAAATTAAATGGTAAAAGGATTATTTCTGTCCTTGATAGGGTAGTAAACATTGTGGGAAAAGGAGAAAAATACTGGTTACCTGCATTTTCTGCTTTTCCCATACTGTTTTCTAAAGGCTTCTCCGCCATGATTGTTGAAATTAGGGATTTCATAGTAAGGCGTAAAGGAAAACTATGACTGGGGGAGAAAAATGTTTCATTCGAGATGAAAGAAAGTTTTATTGTGAATAGTGTCTTTTGAAATTAACTCTGTACCAAAGGACAAAATTTTGGACTAGTCCAAATTGAGAGCATTAATTGCAGACGACAAAATAATTGTGAATAAAAAATTGAAATTTGACTTGGAAAGGGTAGAAAACATTGTGGGAAAAGGAGAAAATGCTGGTTACCAGCATTTTCTCCTTTTCCCTCAATGTTTTCAAAAGGCTTCATTTTCAGGGTTGTTAAAACGCGAGATTGTGTGGTGGAGAGTTAAGCCATTCCTACTTGGTAGAGATGTTTTGGCTCAAATGCAGCCCTTCTTTATGTGCATTATTTCTTATTCTGGTTCAACATGGAAGCTCATTGGCTAGGTTACCTGGCTTGTGAATGAGTGGTTGCAAGTTTGATATCCTGTCGAGGCAAAGTTTCTATCTAACGATTTTTCTGTTTTGCGAATTTTGGACTCCTACCTCTAAAGTATGTGAGAAAAGTAGTCAGTGGCTTGGAAAGAAGGTTGTGTCCTTACTGGTATGGGAAAGCAGGAAAACACATGCGTAGGTGCACCGACTGCAATGATATGACCTAAGTTTTGAAAACAGTAATAAACTCCAATTCAATCAATCAATCAACCAACCAACCGATCAACCAACCAACCAACCATGCTTGTATTTCATGTACTGTTTAGGAAGATGACAGATTTTAGATTATCTAATGACAAATATTTGAACCATGCTCTGGCACAACGTTGCTTGATGCAAGTCCGCAGTCCATCACATGTAGCAAGCCATTACATACTTATGGATCTATAACTGCCACCTTCTTCAATAATCAACTAAATCATGAGATAGACTGGTCCTTAGACATACAGAAGAAATGACCTATTACGAAAAGAGTCAATACCTTTCGCAAATGCATGAAGCCCCCTTTTGACAGAGCATGGCTCGATTTGACTGAGAAAGAACGCTAAATTCTGTTTATCAAACAATGACGACTTCAACGACCCTGAGGAAAAAGCCTTTTGAAAACAATGTGAGAAAAGGAGAAAATGCTGTTAACCAGCATTTTCTCCTTTTCACACATTGTTTTCTACATCATCAAAGACAAAATCCATCATTTAAATTATCATCTGCAAATGCTTTCAGTTTTGACAAATCCAAATTTTTGTTGTGTGGTAAAGAGTTGAAGATACTACAATCTTTTGAGGCATATATAACCTGTTCTCTGCAAATGCTTTTGATTTGGACAAGTGAAAAAAAAATGCTGTCTAGTATGGGGTTAATATTGAGAAGTTGCAATTATTCTGGAACAGGAGCAGTTGCTTATTAATATGCAATGGCTCTTGTTTCCATAATGGTTTCAAAATTAGAAATATCATACTAGTTGGTGAAATGGGTAACAAAAGAATGACTCATCGAAGTTTTTGTAACATTTTGAAAAGCGGAGCTTGTGATTTTTAGAGTAGATATATTTTCGGGTAGATTATTCTGATTGCATAAATATTTTAGAGGTTGGAGGTAGAATCTCTAAATTGTTTTTAACTCTTTACCAAACCAGCACATGTGTGAATGACCCTGGGAAAGGAGCCGTTTTAAAAAAATATTTTGTAAAAGGAAAAAAAGTTGGTAAAATACATGGTTTTTCTCTTTTTCCCTCAATGTTTCCTTGTATATCAAACACATTGTTGATCAAGATCACACTCCACAGAACATGCAGTCTGATCTTAGATCTACACTGTCTTATAGGAAGGTTCTTATCCACCCAAAATAACTTTGAAACAGATGCAGCTCAGTTTTTGCCCTGAATAGCTTGAAATTTTCATTTAGAATATTAATTTTTGGGTTGATAGTTTTTCTCAAAAAAAGAAGGAAGCACAATTATCATTTTAGTTTCTTGTTTCACTGTTTCAACAGTTTGGGAAAAAAATGTGGAACTTCCTCTCCATATTATAGATTCATCTTTTTTCCCCAAAATGTATGCATATTGAACTGATGCAAAAGGGGGCTTAATGCATCTGCAAAGAATATCGACCTATATTCCACACAATGTTTGTATATCTAACTGATGTTTTGTGAAAGGGGGATTGAATTTATCTGCACAAAGTATTGACCCAGGCCAGTCTGCACATGCACAGTCTGTGCAGGCTGGCCATTGGGTCAAAACTTTTGCATTTTTTGTATTTTCTTTGCAAGTCCAAGGACCACTCTATCTCAAGATTTGGTTGGTTGTAAGATAGAATGCAAGGTGTAAAATGGAATTTGAGGTGTTAGATAGAATGTGAGGTATAAGATAGAATGTGAGGTATAAGATAGAATATGAGGTGTACGATAGAATGTGAGGTGTAAGGTAGAACGTGAGGTGTAAGGTAGAAGGTGAGGTGTAAGATAGAACATTAGGTGTAAGATAGAACATGAGGTATAAGATAGAATGGGAGGTGTAAGATAGAACATGAGGTATAAGATAGAATGGGAGGTGAAAGATAGAATGTGAGGAATGGGTTGCAGAAAATTCTTTCGGTTGTAATTGTTTATGGACGAGGTTGGTTGACCAAGCACAGGATGCAAGATCATGTATCAAGGGGGAATTGAACAGAACCATTTGTGGGGCTGACGATTACGATCTTTTATCAGGAAGGTGCCCATGAAAGAATTTACCGTAAATGGGGGCAGATATTTTGGTGATAACATCTCAAAACTGTGCTGAATGTATTCGATTAGCGATAATGATGTTTTTTAAATATCTCAGGCACCCCCAACCCTTTTTCTTCAACTTTGACGACAAAATTTTAGACTGTGTCCAAGTGGATAATATTTGCAGAGAACAATCACACTCTTTCCCCACACAATCCCGACTTTTAACTCTTTACCACACAAGAAAATTTTAGACTGGTCCAAATTGAAAGCATTTGCAGACGACAAAATAAAGATAACTGAAAAATTAAAATTTGGTATGGGAAGGGTAGAAAACACTAGGGGAAAAGGAGAAAATGTTGGTTACCAGCATTTTTTCCTTTTCCCACAGTGTTTTCAAAAGGCTTCTTTCTCATGGGCGTCAAAAGTAGGGATTGTGTGGTAATGGGTTAACAACCGTGGATTAGAAAGCTTTAGAAACATTGTGGGTAAAGGAGAAAATGCTGGTAATCAGCATTTTCTCCTTTTCCCACAGTGTTTTTCTTAACCCTACTCGGACCAAATTTAAAATTTTCAGTTCTCAACTTTTTGCAGATGCATTAAGCCCCCTTTTCACAGAGAATGGGTCCAATAAATGAGATTCTGGTTTGTATTGAGTACTAATGAAAACGTTGTTGCAAAAGGAGAAATGGCTTGAAATGAGGAATATCTCCTTTTGCCACAATGTTTTCTACAGTCTTATTCTTGAAATGTCGACTTAAGATTATTTGGTAAGAAGTTGAATGCTTTAGCAGACAACAAAATTGTAAACTGATCTAAATTGAAAGCATTTGCAGACGACAAAATTAAAGTGACTCAAAAATTGAAATGTGTTTTGGGAAAGGTAGAAAACATTGTGGGAAAAGGAGAAAATGCTGGTGAGCAGCATTTTCTCCTTTTCCCACAGTGTTTTCTACCTTTTCCTACAATGATTTCAAAAGGCTTCTTTCTGAGGTTGTTAAAAGTAGGGATTGTGTAATAGAGAGTTAATTTTCAAATAGCCAGACCATTGACAAAATGTTATCTTTTGATCTTGCGCTTCCAAATTTTCATTTTTTTGAAAAAAAGATATTAGTTCACTTCTTTCATCTTGTTACTGTTCCTATGGTAACTTTAATGAGGTGTCATAGCAACAGGTTGAAATTCACCATTTACACCTGTCAGTATGTCAACCAATTGATGTCTACTGCTTTTGTAGCTTGAAACTGAAACTAGACCATCTGTCAGTAATGTTGTATCTTGAACAGTCCTTTAGTCCTTTAGTTTAAATGACTCTATGGATGAAGCTTTTTGAAAACATTGTGGGTAAGGGAGAAAATGCTGGTAACCAGCTTTTTCTCCTTTCCCCACAATGTTTTCTATTAATCACAAATTTATTTCAATGCGCAGGTCATATTCATTTTGTGTCTGCAAATGCTTCCAATTTGGAATAGCCTAAACTTTTCTAGTTTGCCAAGAGTGTACTCTTTACCACACAATCAGGAGTTGTATTTCAAAGGCTTATCACTAATATAGTTACTTTGGCAGCCTATGTAGATCTAGATCAGACTATATAATGTGCAGTCTGGTGTTTCATCTACACTTTCCACTTTGGTGAACAATGACAGATGAAAACCATCCAGGAAATTGCAATCAGTCGCAACTTATTCTAGACAAGAATTGTCCATTGGGTGTATTTTGGCTCTTTCAGTGGTCATTGATAATGTGAATAGGGACTTTGTAAACATGTGGAGAAAGGAAGAAATGTTGGTAACCAGTATTTTCTCCCTTCCCCACAATATTTTCTGAGAAAATTCTATCTTTGTAGCCAAATCTTACTATTGTTTTCTGCTACTGCTTTGAATTTGGACAAACCACAAGTTTTTGCAGTTTGGTTAAAGGATAATAATATGTTTGAATTTGGACAAACCATGAGGATACTATGTTTAAATGTGTCAGAAAAAGAAATTGTTTAAAAGATAGGAAGTTTTTAAAAAAAAAAATAATAAAAAAAAAAATGAGATATGTTGGTAACTAGTATTTTCTCCTCATTTCCACAATATTTTCAAAACAAAGTTTTAAAAAAAAAAAGAAAAAAAGGAGAAAAGCTGGTAACAAAGCATTTTCTCCTTTTTTCAACAATATTTTCAAAACATCACATCAAAGCAAATCCCAAGATTTGAGCTACCCTCTCTCAGCTTCGTTGCTTGCATGGATATAAATACAGAGCTTATTTGAAAGGATTTGTTGACTTGTGCTTTTGAAAGATCTTTTCTGTGCAGGCTCAAAAGTGGGTCATTCCGCATCGGGATAGTATTATGTAACAGCGTCAAAATTTGTAACCTGACTCCTAGACGATAAAAAACACAGCTCAAAAGAGTTTCTTTGTCCCTTCTGCATGATAAGCCCTGAGAGCTATCCCAGAGACATATCTGGTTGCCATGGCAACTTGACGGTAGATATATGAAAGTTAGAATAGGGGGCTGAATATTTTGGCTGTAAACTGTTTTTTGACATGTGGCAGATTGTTATGTTATTTTATACAAGCAAGCATTTTTCACATGACTGAAATATTTGAATGTAGATTTGACTCATTACCAAACAACAAAATTTTAGACTGGTCCAAATTGAAAGCATTTGCAGACGTCAAAATAAGCTTAAATCATAAATTGAAACTTGTTTTAATCAGGGTAGAAAACATTGTGGGAAAAGGAGAAAATGCTGGTTACCAGCATTTTCTCCATTTCCCACAATGTTTTCAAAAGACTTCTTTCTTTAGGGTCATTAAAAGTCAGGATTGTGTGGTAATGGGTTATGGTAATCCATATTAAAAGCAACTGCAGACTTAAACTGGCTGCTTTAACAGCCTAGGGTGTGAATGGGTCAACTTTGAGGGTTTTGATGTTTAAATTCCGCCTTCCAAGCCAGTGGCATTTTGACAAAGCAGTTTTATAATTGAAGGGTAGATGGTAAATAAAAACATCATAAAAATGTCTTGGGTTTGTTTGGGGTAGATTTGCAAGGTACCAATTTCAGTAATAATGACTTATATAAAATGTCTTTGTTCTGGTGTTTACTTCAGAACGCAAGACATTATTTTCCTCCAAGTTTTTCCCACACATCTCTTACCGAATAGCTAATTTTTTCCAAGCGACAAAATGTAACCATTATCGAAGTGAAAGAATTTTTAAGGATGAAAAAATTTGTGAAATCTGGTTCAAATTATAGGATATGTCTTTGAAAGGATAGAAAATATTGAGGGAAAAGGAAAAGGGCTGTTTACTAGCATTTTCTCTTTTTCCCACAGTGTTTTCAAAAGGCTTCTTTCTCAGGGGCGTCAAAAGTAGGGATTGTGTGGTAATGGGTTAAAAAGCCTTTTGTCTTACGGTTCTTTTAACCCTTGACCAAATAGTCCCCGGTTTTTGCGACCCTGAGATAGAAGCCTTTTGAAAACATTGTGGGAAAAGGAGAAAATGCTGGTAACCAGTATTTTCTCCTTCTCCCTCAGTGTTTTCTACCCTGCTCGATTTTCAATTTTTGAGTTTCATTATTTTGTCATCTGCAAGTGCTTTCAACTTGGACCAGTCTAAAATTTTGTTGTTTGGTAAAGAGTTAACTAAGTAATGTTTGATAATGGTTGAACAATATAAATTTGACTTGTCAAATTGACAGAGTTTGTAGATGACAAAATTCAAATGGAACTGTCTTTGAAAGGCCGCAAAACATTTTAGGAAAAGGCAGAAATTTTTGCCTGTTTCCACAATGTTTTCAAAAAGTCTCCATTTTCTCAGGTTTTTTAAATCTCGCCACTGTCGGTTAATTTTAGGAATAAGGTATTTATGCAAATCTCGACCTCTAATGCAAGCTGTGCACTTTTGTTACACATAATTATTAGTAGATAATTTCCGGCAATTAAAAATATTAAAGGGACTTTCAACCAGATTTGGGTCTGCAAATGATTTAAAAAATCTTAAGAAAGAATGCTAATTTTTATTTGGGTTCAAATGGTGGCTTTGAATTGAAAACTAAAGAAATACAAAGAATTACCAAGTTTTTGTTTTTAATACATAAATTTCCTGTTATATTAGTTATAGTACAACCATTACAGGGGAAAGTTATGTTTTTAGTCCTTTCCCAAAGAATCCCTGGTTTTTATGACCCTGAAATAGCCTTTTGAAAACATTGTGGGAAAAGGAAAACATGCTGGTTTGGTTCTTTTTTTTCCTGCAGTGTTTTCTACCCAGCTGAAAACAAATTAAAATTTTTGAGTTATGTTTATTTTTTGGTATGCAAGTGCTTTCAATTTGGACCAGTCTAAAATTTTGTCGTTTGGTAAAGAGTTAATGTCCCTTTAACATTTACCACACAATTCAGAGTTCTAATGACAATGAGAATAAAGCTCTTAAAAACATTGTCAGAAAAAGAGAAAATGCTGGTCATTCATTTCCAACAATGTTTTCTAAAGCCATTCTTCTTTAGGTCTGAGAAAGCTCAGACTTGTTTGGTTATAGGATTGAAATTTTAAAAAAAAGATGCCCATAAAGTAAATGTGAATGTTTTGGTAACAGATGTTATTCTCTATTAAAACTTTTGAATAGATTTTGTCATGTATTGGCCTCTTCCCGTATTAAAGCGGGGTTTTACGAAAACACTCCAAACTCAAGTGCAGAGTGCAGAATACTGCAAACATCCTTGTTACCAGCGTGTGTAGCTATGCGAAATCCGTGAGGACGCCATGTTGAACCTCCTACCACATAATTCAGAGGTTTAACAACCCAGAAGTAAAGGCCTTTTGAAAACATTGTGGGAAAAGGAGAAAATGCTGGTAACCAGCATTTTCTCCTTTTCCCACAATGTTTTCTACTTTGTTGAAGGACTTTTGTTATCATGCACAACTTGGGACTGATGTCATCAGATTCTGCAGATGCTTTTAGTTGGATGGAGTTTGGAAGTTGTTAGTTTAATTTGGTAAACAATTGAACATTACCAAGTTTGTACTTTCAAGTGTAAAGAAAAGGCAAACAAAGTATCAGATTATGTAAGAGCCAGAAGCTTAGAGCCCAGACCTTGTCAATACTTGCTATGCCAGTGCTATTCCGCAAGTATCAACCCTTTCCCTAATAAGTTTTAGACTCTTCCAAATTCAAAGCCTCTGCAGATGACATAATTCAAAACTGATACAAGTGAATATTTAATTCTTTGATTGGGTTGACAATATTGTGTAAAAAGCAGAAAAAGCAGGTTACTAGCATTATTTTTCGAAAGCTCTCTTCCTAGCACCGGTTGTTAAAGCTTGAGATTGCTCGGTAAAGTGTTAACCCTTTACCCCATAAGGCATTTCTATGGTATCTCTAATTGACTCTAAATAACAGCAAGGATGAAGCTCTTACTTATGTGTATATGACACCTTTTGATAGTGTAGAAAACATGGTGGCAAAAGGTGAAATTTCTCGTCATGAGCAATTTCACCTTTTGCCACAATGTTTTCCAAAGGCTCCTACAGGCAATGCGTAGAAATGAGTATCTATGGAGTAAAGGGTTAATTCTTTGATTGGGTTGACAATATTGTGTAAAAATCAGAAAAAGCTGGTTACTAGCAATATTTTTCGAAAAGCACTCTTCCTGGCACAGGTTGTTAAAGTTTTAGATTATTTGGTACAGTGTTAAACATGAGGAGGAAAAAAAGGAAAGATGTGTGGGAAAACTGTTTAGGAAGCGTGATGATGACTTAATTAATGCTAAGTAGATCATCAGTGCACTTACCCATACAGTGCTCTACCTTGGATTATCCCGACAGCAAATGATGACAAATCAGACTTTTCCTAAATTCAAAGGAATTGCAAATGACAGATTTAATGGGGCTAAAATTGGTGTAAATTTGTTTTGAAAGGGTTGAAAACATTGTAAAAAAAGGAGAAAATGCTGGTGACCAGCATTTTATCCTTTTCCACAAAATTTGTCTTTCTCAGGATCATTAAAAGTTGGGATAATGTGTTAAACGATTATTCAAAAGGGAAAAGTTGTCTCATAGACTTACAAAGTTAAGGAACATTTTCAAAATGGACATTTTCAAAATGGATAGGTCTAAAATTTCCCTGTGTAGTAGTGGGTTAAACAGGGACACTGTATTGTAATTTGTAAAAAATAGAAGTTCAATATTTTGTCAAGGCAATATTGTGTAAATTGTTTTCATTTTCTCTGGAAAGAACCTGTTAAATATGGGGTGCTTTAACAAATAAAACTCTCAGAGAAGTTCAATATTTATACAAAATTCAACAATCAAAAGTGTGACCCTTTTTCAATATGGCTGACTGTCAAAATTCATGTCCTTTTTTTTAATCGAAATGAGGAAACAAGGAAATTTTGCTTCATGTTTTATATTGCAATTTAGAATTGCAAAAAAAAAAAGGAATAAAAAATTACTGCTGGAACATCCTCTGACGAATGGCTTCTTTTTTAACTCAATGGTTTTTGAATGGACACTATCATTTAAAAAAAATGGGAACAAAATAAAAGTCAATTCAGAGGAAAAATTCATACTGTTTTCTGTCATTATCAAACATGTCAAAGTCAGAGGACATCAAGTTTAACTACTCATTATCAGCATTTTCTTTCATAGCACCATGTTTTCTCAAAGTTCCTAAAATGTTTAATCGAACTTCTGTACTTACAGTTTCCTGTAATTATTCAAAATAATGCCTCAGAGGAAGAGTCGAGTTTTCTTTATAAGGTGGTGTGTGCTACTTGATTTGAAAAAACAAAGTTTTGATAAGTGTGATCGCAACAGTAAGGAACAATATCAATCTTGGCTCTTTTGTACTTCAAATGAGAACACTGTAAATACCATACAGTCTTGACCGTACCAAACAATCCTGAAGAAAGTGTGATTTTCAGTTTTCTCCACAATGTTTTCTTCCTTTCATGATGTATGTAACATTTAATTTGCTGTGTGCAGATGCTTTCACTTCTGACAAGGCTAAAATTCTGTTATATAGTGAAGAGTTACTGGTACATAGATATTTTCAGTTAACTTATTACCAAATGACAATATTTTAGGCTTGTCCAAATTGAAAGCATTTGCAGATGACAAAATAAAAGTGACTTAAAATTTGAAATTTGTTTTGTGAAGAGTATAAAACATTGTGGGAAAAGGAGAAAATGCTGGTTACTAGCATTTTCTCCTTTTCCTACAATGTTTTCTGAAGGCTTCTTTCTCAGGGTCGTCAAAAGTAGGGATTGTGCTGTAATGGGTTAAAACGCAATAAGTCCTTGAAGAAAGCAATCTCTTTTCGCTGTATTTACTTTTAGCAGGAAATGATGTCATCGAAAATCCGGCTTGAATCAAAAGACGGAATCGTTATTTTGTAAAATAGTGTTCAATAATGCTTGATTTTTTTTCTCGGATCAGAGATTGCTTTTTGTTTGAAAGACTTTAATTGGGTCGGCCGAATAGAAGTTATTGATTTTATTCTTGTAAAATCAACATGCATTAAATAAGGATTAATATTATAATGTTTTACTTCTGTAAACATTAAAGGAAAAAGAAGAAAATGTTTTGTGCAAAAGGAGAAATTTTCAATATCTGAATTATTTTTTATTTGGCCTCTGTGTCGAAGTTGAAATATTTGTCAACATAGTCATCATAGTTAACCCTTTCCCAAACGACAAATTTTGGACTCTTCCAAACCAAAAGAGTTTGCAGATGACCATTTCAGATTTGGAGAAAATGCTAGAAAGTTCTCAAACAGGATAGAAAACACTGTGGGAAAAGGAGAAATTGGTCGTCCTCCTTTTCCCACAGTGTTTTCAGAAGACTTTTACTGCAGACACATAGAAACCAGAGCTTGTTTTCGAAAGGGTTAATCCAATGGACTTATGGATTAAAAAGAGGTCTTCCAGGGCAGAATTTCAGATTGATTAACATAATCTTCATAATCCAACACAAACAAAGAAATAAGATTATCTGGTTCTTGTTCGCAAATTCTCATATGTATTTATATTCTGAAAAGCTGAAAACTTTTGAAAACATTGTGGCAAGGAGAGGAATTGCTTTCAATCATTAGTTTGATCAATAATTAGTGTACAGCAGTGTTTTCCTGACACTGTTTGCATCTTGGTATTAAATATCTATAATACTTACTTCTTATGCTTCTTCTCTCCATTTATCGTATGTGTGGATTGGTTTGTAGGTTAGAAAGATATAATGAAAATATAAAATAGTGTTTTAAACAAATCTTTAATGGTTAATGAGATTTAATAATTCAAGTAGACACTAATCACTTGCCATTGGTCATTTTCAGTTGGCATTGGTCATTTTCAATTATGAGTCACTGGAAGTTGTACACATTTGGTTCTAGGATATGTCACCAATTATTTTTCTATTCTTTTAATGGGTCCCAAATGCAGTATTTTCCATCTTATTTCAGCCATGCAATAGCAGTGTAATTTTCTTTCCTCAGTCAAATTCTAGAGTTTTTGAAAGTAGCAATTTCTCCCGCATGAACAATTTTTTTTTTATTTTAAGTAGTTTTGATCATTTTTAGTCATCAGTAAGTTTACTTTTTAAATAGGGAAAACTGCTTTAGCAAATTTTTCCTTAATTTCTTAGAGGGAAAAGTGTGAAAATAAAATTGTCTTTAATTTCTTGAAGGGGAAAATTGTCTTGAATTTCTTGAAGGGGGAAAAGTGCTAAAATGAAAATGTATGTAATTTCTTAAAAAGGAGAAGTGTTGAAATACATCTGTCCTGATTCCCATGAACAGTAAGGAGATTGGATAAAGCCAGTGTAATGTTGCATTTCAAAATGTAATAAATCACTATATTTTAAGTACAGTCATCAAGTTATGTGGTCCTCATGACTTCATTTGCATCCCTAAACTTTTCTATGGCAATTCAAATGATAATTTTTATTACCATAAAACTTATTTGAAGTGTGCTTTTTCAAAAGAGCAGTTATCTTTTTTTTTTTGTTTTACTGCGAATTTGCATTTTGTGAAAGTACAGGCTAATTTTTTTCATTGACTCATATAGCTAGACAAATTGAAAATGAACGAAATAGTTTAACCCTGTACAACACCAGAAAAATTTGAGAATCTTTGTCACTCAAATGATGCAGTTTTTGACCTTGAAAGTATGGAAAACATTGCTTGAAAAGGAGAAAATGTTCCATTTCACAGCTGAACAATTGTGCCCATAATGATTTGAGTGGAAAAGCAACCAGGGGCTTTGAAAAGTATTGTGCAAACATACTTTTAACTCTTTACCACACAATCCGAACTTTTAACGACCCTGAGAAAGAAGCCTTTGGAAAAAATTGTGGGAAAAGTAAAAATGCTGGTAACCAGCATTTTCTCCTTTTCCCACAATGTTTTCTTCCCTTCTCAAAACAAATTTATAATTTTCAGTCACGTTTATTTTGTCGTCTGCAACTGCTTTCATTTTGGACCATTTTAAAATTTTGTTGTTTGGTAAAAAGTTAAGAAAAAAAAACTGGAAAGCCATGATGATCATGTCTGTGATATGACTGAAAAAATATTGGAAAAGTCACAAAAAGATACCAAATGCAACAAAATGAAAGTACCAGAAGGAGGATTTAAAAAACCTGTAGGCTCCATATGCAGTTACATTATGCCAATGGCGATGATATCGGAAAAGCGTTCCCGAAATTTATTTTCGGCAAATGGTGACAGTGACCAACCACTTCCTTTCTCAATTGACCTTTCTATACAAGTACAGGAAATTTAAATGTCATACTTACAAATTATCCCTTTATGCATTGATGTCCGTGTTTGTATTGCCTGTTGAAAAACATCACGGAAAAAGGGAGAAGATGCTGGTAACCAGCATGTTCTCCTTTTCCTCATGTTGTTTTACTACCCATTGAAAGATAAAATCCTACCATACTAGTTCTTCCAAGCCTTATCCTACATAATTGGTCAATGGAATTTGCCTTAAAAATTGCGAAAATTTTGCTGTTGTGTTGTCTGGTAGAGTTGAAGAACTTATAGAACAAGTCTGACCCTCAGCTTTGTGAAAGGTCACCGTCAGTAGTTTGAAAAAAACATGTGCAGGAAATTGTACATCTGTGGATATCACAGTGTGGAATGCGAAGTACTTGGCCCTGGAGATGACTTATTTGGTATGACTTATTTTGGTAAATAGGAGCGTGAGAAATGTTCTTACCATGCACTACTTAGTGTTTTTTTTTCCTATATGCTCAAAGGGCCCTATTATATCATGCATGCCTTTTTTTGTCTTTTCTGTCTTTCTTCTCTCTATCTCTTAGCCTCAATGGATCCACTGTTTTTTTCATGGGAATGTCATTGGGCAAGACACTTCAGATCCCTAGTCTAGTACTGGTGGAACCCAGGAAACACAAATATGTGAGCTGTTGCCACCATTATGATCTAAATAATGTTGAAAGTAGGTTTTAACTCCATTCAATCAATCAGTCTGTCTCTCCAAAGTATTGCATATTTGTGTGAGTTGATAAGATAATATACAAAGCAGAGGCTCCAGATACCAGGCATCAAGGTCACAGCAGTATGTCAAAGATGGCAATCTTCTGATAGCTACCCTTAGACATATATATGTTTAACCCATTACCCCACAATCCCTACTTTTGACGACCCTGAGAAATAAGCCTTCAGAAAATATTGTGGGAAAAGGAGAAAATGCCGGTAACCAGCATTTTCTCCTTTTCCCACAACGTTTTCTACCCGTCACAAAACAAATGTCAAATTTTCAATCAGTTTCATTTTGTCGTCTGCAAATGCTTTCGATTTGGGCAAGTCAAAAATATTGTGGTTTGGTAATGAGTTAAGCATATTATTTTACATCACTTGAGAAACAAGTTCGTACAACTTATACTAATGTCTCTTGTTATGCTTCACAGGTTACTATACCAGTACCCATGCGGAATGTCTGGGCCAGTGAACCCAATGTTCCTGGGTATTGAACTCAGAACCTTATGGTTTTGAGGCCTACTCTCTACCTCACAAGCATGTATGTCACACTTGGACATTGTACATGGTGGAACTCTTGTAAAATTTCAGGAAATATGTGTGATCTATCCCATTAACAAAACTAAAATGGGGTTGAAATTGGCAAAAAAACACTAATCTTGAAAAAAATCAAAGCGCTGAAGGCACTGTTGTGGCGGTTGTCCGGTTGATCTTGAGTTTTTGGTCAGACAGACAAGCTGACTCCTTTTATACTGCCCAATCACAATGTGGGGGATATAAGTTTTGAGCTTGAACAGCTAGGAAGTTATGGCCTGGACTGGACAAAAATTCCATCTGAATATCAACAAATGGCAATAACACAAAAAACATGAATGGCAGTTTTTGCACTGCACTTCTCCATAATGTGTTCTGCCAATGTATGAAGTTTCAAGTTGATAGCTTTTATAGTTTGAAAGCCCGGGTGAAAAATTCGAGGTGAAACGATAGACAGACTGATGGACAAGGTGACTCCAGCATTACCCCCTGAAACTTTGCTTGCTGTGGGTATTACAAAACAGGTAAAACAGTTTTGCTTATCACCTGGTACATGTATTTATTTAAATGTAAACTATACAGTAACAAATGTCAGAAATATTACCCCCATGACTATATTTTTTTTTCAAGTTCAACTTCACCGAGCACAAAACTTCAAATAATAATAATAAAAAAACAACAACAGAAAATTAGACATTATTCTTTCCAGTTAAGCAATAACACATTCACTGGACCTAAGCTCAGTCATTCTGTTTAAACAGACGTGTCAACACTAACAAAAAACAACTGCATATTCCAAGCAAAATTGCATGTTTGTCCATATTTTCATTTAGGCCTAATAATCTTGGATATTTCTTCGAGGTAATCATGCATATTCCTACCAAAATTGCATTTTTGTCAATGTCTTCACCTGAATAATCCTGAACATATTTTTTAAGGTAATCAGTAACGCATTTATTGAATCTAAACTTCATCATTCTGCTTAATTCTTTACTAAACGACAAAATTTTAAACCAGTCTGTGTTGAAATACTTTGCAGACAACAAAATAAATGTGACTTAAATATTCAACTTTTTTTTGGAAAGGGTAGCATTTTACCAGCATTTTCTCCTTTTCCAGCAGTGTTTTCAAAAGGCTTCTTTGTTAACATCTTTAAATGTCGGGATTGTGTGGTAAAGAGTTAAAAAATGTATCGACACAAATAAAAAACAACTGTATATTACAAGCAAATTTGATTTTTTTTCAATGTTTCCATCTTAAACTTGAGACAGATGATTGTGAAATTCTTCACAAGAACATAGTTCTTCACGATACGCATATTAAGTCATCAGCAAAAATTTTATTGATGTACATCCAAGTAAACATTGTGTCGTTGAGTTTGGAAAACAAATTGTTTCATTAGCCTGATAACATGTATCATGAAATATACATGGAGGGGCTTACTGAACAAAACTACTCTAAATGTAAACAATCCCTGGTTTTTACAACCTTGAAATAGAAGTCTTTTGAAAGCATTTTGAGAATGGAGAATGAGCCGGTAACCAGCATTTTCTCATTTCCCCACAATGTTTTCTACCCTGCTGGAAACGAATTTCAATTATTTAGCAAGATTTACTCTGTTGTCTGCAAGTGCTTTGAATTTGGACCATCTAAACTTTTATTGTTTGGTAAAGGATTAATTATTCGCCTACAATAGTCGTGCAATAACCTGTTGGCATGTAAAAGAGCTACTAAACAAAATATCCAGCTTTAAGACTGAACAACTTTAAAACAGTATGTCCCTGATCTATCGACCAAATGGCATTAACTAACTACTCAATGATCATCATGCTGTTAGTAAATTAAATAATCTGTATATACACATAAGGAATACAATAGTAAATACCCATTGATTTAAAGTACTCAAGACCAACTCTGAGCCTTGTAATTACACAAATCTGTCAAAACAAACTACAGGTCTCGGTAGTTTTTTTTTTTTTGTTCTCCGATCTATGCTTTTTACTATCAGGTGACATATGTCAACGTGAACAACAAAAAGTAACAGCATATTCCATGCTAAACTGTATTTCTGTCCATGTTTTCATCTGAATAATTTTATCACCAATAATTTTAGAAGTTTTGGCAAGAACGCAGCTTTTTATTTATGCTTTCCAATTTGGTAAAGGCATCAATGTAGACTAAGATCACACACAATCAAATATGTACAGACTGATTTGCAAATATCTGCAAAAGCTGCTGAATATGTGATCTGCTTGACCTAATCGAAGCATTTTAAGAATAACAGCAGCTTGCTGTAGCTTCCCTCTTTGATTAAAACTTATAACAAGACAAAAATTAGACACTTTTGTTTTCTGGTAATCAATAACCCATTTACTGAATCTAAGCTCAGTTATTCTGTTTTAAAGATATGTCAACAGTAACAAAAAGCAACTGCATATTTCAAGCAAAATTGCATTTTTGTAAATGTTTCCACCTTGATAATCCTGATATATTTTTCCATGTAATCAATAATGCATCTACTGAATCTAGGCCCAGTCTTTCTGTTTTAACAGATATGTCCGACACTAACAAAAAGCAACTGCATACTTTTAGCAAAATTGCATTTTTGTCAATGTTTTCAGTAAATAATCTTGAGAGATTTTTTTCGAGGTGGTCAATAATGCATGCACTGAGTCTATGCTCATTGAAACATTCTGTTTGAAAAAAATGTAAACACTAACAAAAAACACTGCATATTCCAAGTAATTTTTTTTTGTCATTGTCTTCATCTAGAAATCTTGAGACATATGATTTGGAAAATCTTCACAATAATATAGTTCTTCACGTTACCCTTGTTTAGTTATCAACAAAAATTTTATCCTATGTACATTTAAGGAAACATTGTATTGTTGAGTTTGGAAAACCAGTTGCTTCATTAGCCTCAGTACATGTATCATGAAATTTACTTAGAGATATTTGTCTCTGACGTTTCCACAAAAACATATAAAAACTGTTACCTAAAATCAATCTTCAATTCTTAAGTTCAAAACACACCACTTAGTATCTCCGTAAACTATTTATTGATAAGTTAATCTTAATTAGTGCTTAGAGATTTATATTTACAATTTAAACGTCAAGTGAAACCACAGGATTTTGTCCATTTCACTATGGTACACAAGCATTTCGGTCAAGAAAAGATGCATACTGAAATCACTCAGAAGAAACACAAAGTAAAATGTTTTTAAGACTGTTTAACTCATTACCACACGACAAAATTTTAGGTTTGTCCAAATTGAAACCATTTGCACACAACGAAATAAATGTGACTGAAAATTTGAAATTTGTTTTGTTACCAGCATTTTCTCCTTATCCCACAATGTTTTCAAAAAGATTTCTTTTCCAGGGTTGTCAAAAGTAGGGATTGTGTAGTAATGGGTTAACATACAAATCTTTGTGAAGAAAGCTTTTAACAAGACACCCATGCAAAGCTGATTTCCCAGCATACATGGTAGGCAAAAGTAAATACTGGCAGATAACTCTCAACTGAGACAAACTTTTTTGCATAACAATGACAGGCTGAAAGTTCCTAGTCATATTAACCCATTACCACACAATCCCTACTTTTGACGCCCCTGTGAGAGAAGCCTTTAGAAAACATTGTGGGAAAAGGAGAAAATGCTGGTACCCAGCATTTTCTCCTTTTCCCGCAATGTTTTCTACCCTTCACAAAACAAATTTCAAATTTTCAGACACTTTTATTTTGTCGTCTGCAAATGCTTTCAATTTGGACAAACCTAAAATATTGCTGTTTGGTAATGAGTTAAGACACAGAGAAATCTAAAATTAACAAAGACCAGAAACTGGCCTTTAGATTAACAACAATATGTAAGATTAAATAATTATTTTTTTCATACACTGTCAAGGAGATCAAAAAGTCAAGAGTCTCATCAAAGCTGTTGTTCAACCATTTGAGAATTTTCAAATAACTTTGCATAAATGTTCATAATGGAAAATATAGCAAGCAACCCTGGGGAATACTACTGTAGCTTAACCGATTACCATACAATAAGTATTTGTCAGCTGCAAATGCTCTAAATTTGGGAAAGTCATAGGTTTGTAATTGTTAAATGAGTCAAAGAATTCTTAATTATTAGGCACAAACATTCATGAACACTTTTTGCACAGCAAAGCCTCCAATGAATCACACTGGAGTATGATTCGAATACTCTGGTAACCGTAGATTAACCCATTACCACACAATCCCTACTTTTAACGACCCTGAAGAAAGAAGCCTTAGAAAACATTGTGGGAAAAGGAGAAAATGCTGCTAACCAGCATTTTCTCCTTTTCCCACAATGATTTCTACCCCTCTCAAAACAAATTTCATATTTTCAGTCACTTTTATTTTGTCGTCTGCAAATACTTTTGATTTTGACAAGTCTAAAATATTGTCGTTTGGTAATGAGTTAAGTGACTGAAAACAGTTCATTTCCACTTGAAAATATTTAACCCATTACCACACAATCCTTACTTTTGACACCCCTGAAAGAAGCCTTTTGAAAACATTGCGGGAAAAGGAGGTAACCAGCATTTTCTCCTTTTCCCACAGTGTTTTCTGCCCTTCGCAAAACAGATTTGAAATTTACAGTCACTTTTATTTTGTCATCTGCAAATGCTTTCGATTTGGACAAAGTTAAAATTTTGTCGTTTGGTAATGAGTTAATATGAAAGCATTGTGAAAAAAAGAAGCATTTGCTCAGACAACCAAATCATGTTTCCTGTCATGTTTCCGGCTTTAGTTACAAAATTATAAAAATACAACAAAAGTGGGACTTACCAATATGAAAAATAACAATGCTTACTGCAGTCTAAGTATTGTTTCAAATGAATAACTTCTTATTCATAATATGACAACATTTGAAAAAATATTTAGAAGAAAGACAATATCATCTATAAATACTAATAAAACACTATTGTACAAAAAGTATTCTATACATCTTTTTAGTCTGATTTTGGTATGGTCTTTCTGGTCTGATCCTCTTTCTATACCATTTCACCTGTTTCCAAACAGCAGCTTGAATCTGTTTGGTATCCACAATGTCATGTTGCTCATAGCCAATACCTGTGAATATGTACATATATTATTGAGCCATGCTCTATAAAAAAAAAAAAGGAGCTGCAACTGCAAAAAGAATAGACCCAGGTCAGCCTGTGTAGTCTGCCCAGGCTGACATGGGCCCACAATGTTTGCCGTTTGAATATCTTCTGTATTTCCATGGACCAGTCTACTTCATGATTAAGTTGAATGTTAATGGAGTTTATAGATCCATAATTATTTGATGCCTTGCTTGGTATAATATATCAAAGAAATGCATTAAGTCTCTTTTTCATAGAGCATGACCCATATTTTGACAAATATTTATCTTTTTGTGTTTATGCCATGTGGTGAAACAGTGCCAGATTACTAAATGAGTGTATGTGATATTAATGATTTTCACAATTTGAAATAAAATGCTCATTATTATCTACTTCATTTAACCTGACCCAGGTAACAATCATTTACATAAATCAATATTCTATTTTTATCCTCAGCATTGCTCGGCATAATTATTATGTCCAGAATGGTCAAGGAAATATTTCACACAGTTTACGCAAATCAAACCTTTACCTACTAGATATGTTGATCTAAAACTTTCAGTGCAGGACACTTTCTCATTTTTCACACCATATTTTAATACCATGAAAAGTAAAATCATCAGCCTATGAGTATGGCATTTCAAGTTATGTCCTGCATATATTTCCAGTTCAGAAGAACCTATAATTTCAAGTTGCTAATGAATGAATATTTTTCCTGTGCAGAAGGCAAAACCTATTTTCGACTTGTACAAACAAAAAGTTACAATAAGTCATGCTATTAGTCACTTTGTAAATAGGTGTTTATAACCAAGAGTAGTCACAATTTTAAGCAAAGTTTACCTGATAGACGACATCTGAATTGTCATCTGCAAATGCTTTCAATTTGAAAAAGACAATTTCGAATTGTGTGCTAAAGGGTTAAAAAATACAGCATGCTTCGAATTTACATAATTCAAGGGTTTAGAAAAATGAATCTAATAATTCCTTATAGCCAAAAAATCAAGACAGCTGATCATTTTGAATTTCAATTTCATTTTGCCTCCCTATCTCAGAGCATTAATTATTATTTTCATGAAAAAAAAGGTTTAAAAATATAAAACCTTCAGTATTTGCCATGTATGCCTGCTTAGCTGCTATCTGGGTTGATTTCCTTAGAAAGTAATTCAATTGCACCTCCCAAATTGCTCTTCCATATTCTTTATATTTGCATCACTAGTGGCTTCAAAAAGCACTTAGCAGCCAGGAAGTTGTCCAACCAGGTTATCAATCATGGCTGTAAAAAAATGTTTTATAGAAATACAGTTCATTGCATTACAATGTATTAGAATTACCTACCATACAGTGAAAAAATTCAAATTTCAGTCTTTGGTCATAAAGACAATGAAAATAACAAATTGTATATGATCCACCAGTCTGCCCAGAAATTCTGTAATTGTTCTATGTTACTTGTAAACACTTGTGAAAATATTCCACCAAAATTGCAAATTTTCCATAGAATGTGTTTTGTTGCCATTTTCAAATGTAGCTGGCAGACCTTTGAATTGGTATGTTGTTTCACAGTCACAAACAAGAAGAAGATGGAATTCTGAGGAGAATTTGCAATTTACAAGGGCCCGATTTAGTTTTTAAAATTTAGTTTTTTAATTTATCCAATCACACTGATCCTGCAACTTCAATAAAACAATTGCCACAGTACATATTTTCTATATTTTGATGTTTCCCCACCCAAAATGGATTGTAACAAGACCCTCTTTAACCCATTACCACACAATCCCTACTTTTGACGCCCCTGAGAAAGAAGCCTTTTGAAAACACTGTAGGAAAAGGAGAAAATGCTGGTAACCAGCATTTTCTCCTTTTTCCGCAGTGTTTTCATCCTTCCCAAAACAAATTTCAATTTTTCAGTCACCTTTATTTTGTCGTCTGCAAATGCTTTCAATTTGAACAAGTGTAAGATTTTGTCCTTTGGTAATGAGTTAACTATAACCAGAAGACAAAATTTTTATAACTGGTCATAATTGAAAGATGTTGCAGACAACATAATAAATATTCAAATTAGTAAAACTTGTATCAAAAAGGGTAGAAATTATTGTGTAAAACAAAGAAAATGCAGGTTACTATTATTTTCTTCTTTTCCCACAATGTTTTTCATACCTTTTTTTCTTCAGTGACCTTAAATGCAGGAATGAATGGTAATTGTTAAAAACTTCTCTTCACCTTAACAGAAAAATCAGGCCTGAGTTAATTAGGTAAAATTTGGTAAAGAGTAGGGAAATATATTTTATTGCAGAAAAAGTGAGTCAGAGACATGTACATGGATTGGTACTTTCACTCATTACTAAATGACAAAATGTTAGGTTTGTCCAAATCTAAAGTATTTGCACATGACAAAATAAATGTGACTGAAAATTTCAAATTTGTTTTGTGAAGGGCAGAAAACATTGTGGGAAAAAGAGAAAATGCTGGTAACCAGCATTTTCTCCTCTTCCCATAATGGTTTCTAAAGGCTTCTTTCTCAGTGGCGTCAAAAGTAGGGATTTTGTGGTAATGGGTTAAGCAAATAACTCAGGTATAACAAAATTTACAAAGATAAAAAGAAAATATGATAGATCTTAATTACCTGAACTCAGTTCCATCCCACTTGACGTGGTGGGTCATATGGGTCACATTATTTATCATAACAGAATTCACATTTCACATATAAGGATCCACCGTGTCCTTTCTATATTTCTCCAAACAACGCTGTCGTAAGAGAAGGAAACATGCCAGAGAAGGCAAAATTGACACGCCCTCATTGTTTTCGAAAGAACATCGAATTTAACCTACGTCGGCCAACCTTCAAACTATAACCTGTCGAGGCAACTTCAACATGATCACAAGCCTCAGGCAAACGATCCACAAGCATAGTTATGCCAGTCAAAACTGATCTCGGGGTAAGACTGGGCAGCCTTTCTTTCTGTTTTGCGTGAATCGGCCTTAATTGTAGAGTCGCGAAATTGCATGACAAACTTCTGCACCGGAAGTCTCAATCTCCGAGCAGAGTTGTCGTTCGTTACTCTCACCGTGCGAGAGAGTGCGGAAGTCTTAGAAAAAAAATCGTTTTTTTTTTATTTTAGATCTATCGGTTATATTAATCGACAAAACACCTATAAAATATTTATATTCTTTATAAAGTATCACTGTATATTAAAACGAAATAATGCTAAAGATGATTTAATCATGCCGTGTCCGGCGGTAATTGACGTGAATGCCCGACCATTCTCTGCAGCTTACCGAGGCAATTCGATTGTTACAAGTACGTAGTATACCGACATTAGCCGATGTTTCAGAATGCAATAACAGTTGGCCAACCTTAACTGTCTCTTAGAATGCATTTTTAAGCATAAAATCAATCACTATCAACACTTCTTTAATCAGTAAAATTAGTTTAAGCCGTCTTCTTTAGAAGCAGTAGCTTATTTGGTGGACTACTTTTTATGGAGTTAACTGAAATTTTATGGCGGTTATTAGGTATGTTCATAACCGAATCATAGGCAATGAGTTTGGTTTTTAGACTTATTTATTTTTCGAATTTTGTTTCGAATTTTGAATTTTTTTTCGAATTTTGGAATTTTCGTTGACTCTGTGGCGACAACCGCCACAAAAACCCTGATAACCTAATGCATCCAAAATTCTGTCAAATTCAACTTGGTGGCAGAGTCAGACATCCAACAGGCTTTTTTGTCAGAAAACAGAATGATGCTAAGAAGAAAATAATGACTGTCAGCTTTGGTGAAGACATTTCTGAAAATAGAGACATTTTCCCATGGTTAACCCTTTGTGCATGAATTAACCCATTACCAAACAACCCCTGGTTTTTACAACCCTCAGAAAAGAGCCTTTTGAAAAGATTGTGGGAAAAGGAGAAAATGCTGGGAACCAGCATTTTCTCTTTTTCCCCTCAATGATTTCTACACTGCTGGAAACAAATTTCAATTTTTGAGTTATCTTTATATTTTCGTCTGCAAGACTCCATGCTATCATTTTGGAAGTGTCTATAATTTTGTTGTTTGGTCAAGAGTTAATTGTAGCAGAAAATATTTCTGTCTGGAAATAAGATCAAATATCATTGTAGTTTCCAAGTTGCTGTTATGAAGGATACACCAGCAAAGCAGACAGTGCATATGAAAGATCAGACTGTATGTTCTTTGGTGTCTGATCTTGATCTTCACTGGCTATCAAGGAGACTATGGTAGAAAAGGGGTTGGAAGGGGATAAGTAATAGACATGTCAGACAAAAACACATGTTGTTACACTTATGGTGCCTGGCATGCTTGTAGTTGTTCTAGTGGGCAATGAAGATCTTGATCAGACCGCACAAATATCCAGGCTGATCTATGATCTACTCTAGTGAATATGCTGTGAGATTTTGACCGCAAAACCAGCAGAGAAATTTTGGTCATTGGGGACTATTTTGGGATACTTAAAATGTCAGTTATGAGTTTTGGCTCTTGATGGGATTAAAGTATTTTGTGTCTGATAGAATAATTAGTAGCTCTTGAGTTTTAACTGGTAGACACTTTGAATTCATTAACCCTTTACTCCATAGATTCTCATTTTGACGTATCAACAACAGACAGCTTTTGAAAACATTGTGGGAAAAGGAGAAATTGCTCGTAATGAGGTATTTCTCTTTTTCCCACAATGTTGTCCACTTAACCAGATATTTTTATCCTCATTTGTTTATATTTTTGACATCATATCTTTATTTGCTGCTGAAATGGAAGAGCCACAAATTGGCATATCAGGTAAAGGGTTGATTCAGCCTTTTCAGTTTGGTAAAACAGCAGAAATTTTAAAATAACAAGATTATTTTGGGTAGAAGATTTGAACAAAGTAGAGGATTGTGTACACCCAAGATTAGACTGCAAATTCAATGTAGTCTTATCTAGATCTATATTGCCCAAGCTCACAACTTCAGCCTGTTTCAGTACTCCAACTCCTTACAAAGAAATCTGTAGCCAGCATTTTCTACTTTTTCACCATACATTCTAACCATCTGTAAAAAGTCGGTCATGATAGCAACATTCTCTTTGTTGTCTGCAAATGCCTTGAATTTCTACTAGTCTAAGATTTAGCTCCCTGTTTTCCCACAATATATGCAAAAACATTCTCTGCTGGGTCATTAAAACATGGAAGTGCAAAAGAACTATAGAATTTTTGTCTTATACATTTTTTTTTTCATTTTTTGGAAGCGAGAAATATGTAGATAATAGAAGCTAACCAAGTCAACAATGACAGTTTTTGTCTACAAATGTGAAATAGACTGGTTCACTGTCAGAGCATTCTGTAAACAAACTTTCATGATTAATTTGTGAATTGTGGATAAAAAGCTGGTATCTAAAATGGGAAACATATGTATTTACTTATTTACTGCATGAATCTGTTAAATGAAACCAAAATGAAATGACTTGAATGGCTCCAGATTTGATACTAACAAGTACAACAGCTGAAGTTTGTGTCAAGCTTCTATGTGAGATGGACTCACATGTCAAAGCGTTTTAGTGATAAAGATCAGAAATTTGAAAATGGACACCAGAGAGCACTGTTGTTTGTCTTGATTCCCAGCCCCCTTCTGTGTCTCTGCTTTTTCCCTCATAAAAATACACTGGGATGTCCAAAGTTTTGAAAACATTGTAAAGGAAAAAAATGCTGGTAACATGAAAAGTATTCCATATCAGACAATGATTTTTCCCTCTGGCAAAATTGTGACATTCTTACCTTTGCAACTGTATAGTCCTGCAACCAACTCCATCTTCTTCTAGCAGACAACATTGAAGATTGATGAACATTGATGATATCAGAGAAAATCATCAAGCAATTTTTCCGATTGCAATATAGTTTGTTATCTGCAGATCACGCTTTTCATATGAAGGCTTCTAAAATTTTGTTGTCTGGTAAAGAGGAAACCCGGTAGTTAACAAGTCAGTGTTTAGATAAATGTGAAGGAAATGGCTGCGGAAAAGGCTGTAGGAAGAGAAAATGCTGGTGCCCAGCATTTTCTCCTTTTCTGACAGTCTTTTCTGTATCTTAAGATAAACTTCATCATTTTGGCAACATTCAAAATCTTGTCTGCAAAGTTTATGCTTTCAAATTTGATAAATCTAAAAAATTTGTAGACTCCTAGCTATAGATATAAAAATACAAGCTTAATCATTTATACTGCAAATTCATATTTAAAGGTGACCTGATTAAATTTCCATGAACAAATTATTTTCTCAGACTTTTTTTCACAACTGTCCTTTCATTTATTTGAAAATTATCAGCTAAATAAATTATGTAGATTATGGAAATCTCTTGTCATGTGAAACTGTACATTACTATCTGCCAGCAATTTGATAACTGTGAATCACTATCTATGTGATATATTTTCTCACTGTTTTTTTGAACCATAAATTACAATAATTTGTCCCAGCGTGAAGTAGCCAGTCTGAATCTTTTGATCCAGTCCTTGATTTTATTGGCTTGATACTGGCTGGTTACATCCGTAGGGCCGTTGTCCTGGTGGCAGCATATTGTCCTTTTCTTACAATGTTTTCAACGCCTTCGAACATGGAAATAATTATTTGGGCTTTAGATTCTGCAAATACTGTGAAGTTGTACATGTCTAGAATTATGTCTTTTGTATTAACCCTTTCCCAAACAATCCCTGGTTTTTATGGGTCTGGAATAGTAGCCTTTTGGAAACATTGTGTGAAAAGGAAAAAATGCTGGTTATCAGCATTTTCTCCTTTTCCCACAATGTTTTCTACTAAATCACAGACGGAAATCATCTTTTCAGCAAGAGTTGAATTGTCGTCTGCAAATGCTTTCAATTTAGTCTAGTCCAAAAGTTTGTCGTTTGGGAAAGGGTTAAGAGTTAACATCAGTCTCAAAGTAATTTTGATACAGTTAAATATAGTTGCTTTTGTGACTTGTAATTTTCAAGGAAAAAGCGGAGAAAGCCAAGTGTTGGCAACGGCATGCCATATTCTTCCTTATCATTATTTAACTCATTACCAAACAACAATATTTTAGGCTTGTCCAAATTGAAAGCATTTGCAGACGACAAAATAAAAGTGACTGAAAATTTGAAATCTGTTTTGTGAAGGGTAGAAAACATTGTGGGAAAAGGAGAAAATGCTGGTTACCAGCATTTTCTCCTTTTCCCACAATGTTTTCTAAAGGCTTCTTTCTCAGGGGCGTCAAAAGTAGGGATTGTGTGGTAATTGGTTAATGATACATGTAATATAGTAATAAATTTTGAAATACAGAATATTGATGTTTATTGTTTTACTGTATTTTCAGGATTCCTTGGCCTCCATTGTGAAATGAACATTGACGAGTGTGTCGATAACCAGTGTAAGAACGGCTCTCGGTGCGTGGATGGCATCAACTCGTACACATGTGAATGTCCTCCAACATATACAGGTAGGTTGAAGTCCCAGCGACAACCAAAAGTATACAGTGTGCACACAATTTTCTCCTTTCCCACAGTGTTTTCAAATGTCCTCTTCTCTGGAGTCGCTAAAACATGGGATTGTGTGGTTACGGATAAGAAAAGAACTTGGTGCGTTAACACGTCAGTCAGAAGCCCTTAGAAAATATTATGTTAACCCTTTACCAAACAATCCCTGGTTTTACGACCCTGAGATGAAAGCCTTTTGAAAACATTTTTGAAAAAGGAGAAAATGCTGGTAACCAGCATTTTCTCCTATTCCTACAGTGTTTTCTACCCTGCTGGAAATGAATTTCAATTTTTGAGTTCCGTTCTTGAGATGAAAGCCTTTTGAAAATGTTTTTGGAAAAGGAGAAAATACTGGTAACCAGCATTTTCTCCTTTTCCCACAATGTTTTCTATCCTTCGCAAAACAAATTTCAAATTTTCGGTCACTTTTATTTTGTCGTCTGCAAATGCTTTCAATTTGGACCAGTCTAAAATTTTCTCGTGTGGTGAAGAGTTAAAAAACAGGACTGTGTCATAAACGATTAAAGTGTTGTTTTCAAATATGTTCAGTGTGGAAAAGGCTTCATATTTGTTGTTTGGTAAAGGGCTGAGCAAATTATGTAGAAGGGTAAAAGCATTGTCACTTGAAATTAAAATATCTCCATGGAAACAGAAATCCAAACAGGAGTGGACATGATAATCAGACGTTTTGGTCCCTACCTGGGGAGATGACCCCCTAGTCACATGTGTCCAGGTATTGTTGTACCTGTCAGGACCTAGTTAGTGACACAGTGTCCAGTCAAATAAATTACAGTTAACTCTATGCCACACAATCTCAGGTTTTAACGACCAAAATAGAGGCAATGCCAACTTTTAATGACCTTGAGAAAGAAACCTTTTGAAAACATTGTGGGAAGAGGAGAAAATGCTTGTAACCAGCATTTTCTTCTTTTCCCGCAATGTTTTCCACCCTATCAAAGAAAAATTACACCATTTGAGGCACACTGAAATTGTTGTCTGCAAAGACTTTCAATTTAGACAAGGCTAAAATTTGGTCATCTGGTAATGGGTTAATATGGATGAATCTAAAATTGTTTTGTGCAGAAAGGAGTTATCTTTTAACAATGAAGAAGCAACCTTTAAAAACAATGAGGGAAAATGCTGCTTTTTTCTCCAAAAGTTTCTCAATGCCGTTAAAAAACAAGCTCCAGCATTTATGCAACTTTTTATTTATCCTTTGCTTATGCTTTCAATTAGATGAATAAAGATCAACGATAGTGCAGGTCAGTTAAGGTTGATACTGGTAATTCAAAAATGATTGTATAACAAGGTACAGTGACCACTTTTCATACAGAAAATGTCATTAAAGCGAAAAGTGTCAACCCTGGTCAGCCTGTGCAATTTGCATAGTCTGACCAGGGTTGACACTTTTCGCAGTTCCCAGAAGGTCCCTTTTTGCATGACTGGTCACAAGTGTTTTAGGTTCAGAGTAACTTTGAATTTGTAATCTGTAAGTACTTTGAATTTGGGCAGGTCCGAAATTTTGCTTGTTCAGTAACCAATCTCTACCAGTACTAGTACACATATAACAAAATTTGAAACTTTCTAAAATGAAGAACTGAGGTATCACTGTTTTTGTATTCTCACTTTTTCCAGGCCAGTTTTGCGACATCGACATTGATGAATGTGTAGAGAACCCTGGAATTTGTAAAAACGGAGCAACTTGCTCGAACAAAGAAGACGGATATATCTGTATCTGCGTTAATGGTTGGATCGGAGAACATTGCGACATTAACCAAGATGACTGTGAGAACGATGTGTGCTACAATGGGGGAACATGTGTGGATCATATTGGATACTATTCTTGTATCTGTCCTCACGGCAAAACAGGTAGGCACCGTCTGAACATGTGTTTACTGCGCACCATTTTAAATTACGTTGTTAGTCTGATTCTAGAAGTAGAAAGAAATGTAATAACCCATTACCACACAATCCCTACTTTTGACGACCCTGAGAAAGAAGCCTTTAGTAAACATTGTGGGAAAAAGAGAAAATGCTGGTAACCAGCATTTTCTCTTTTTCCCACAATGTTTTCTCCCCGCCACAAAACAAATTTCAAATTTTCTGTCACTTTTATTTGTCGTCTACAAGCCTAAAATATTGTCGTTTGGTAATGTGATAAGGGCCATTCTTCAGTTATTCCCTCTGGTTCCTCTCAAGTACAACATTGGTCATGATAATTGAATTACTTGGTTTTTATCCTTGAGTTTCTTGCACTGCAAAGATATGCTTTTAAGATAATATCTCAACTACATCTGATTAAATTGTTTTACAAATAGATTATAAGTTTGCTTTGATGGTTGAAAACAATTTTGCCTCAAAATTTTATGCAGTCGTTATATGTATAATTACAGTAATTCAAACTATATTTCTTGTTACATTCCCAAGGGATTCAAGGATAAAAACAAAGGCATAAATGTAAAAAGACCAATGTGTTATTTAGTTACCTTTGAGCAAAATTTGATTGGCTCACTGATTGATTTCACCAAAATATGAAAATGATTTATCACTGACTTAATCTTTTACCACTCAATTCTGACTTTTAACGGCCCTGAAGAAGAGGCTTTTTGGAAATATGGTGGGAAGAGGAGAAAATGTTGGTAAAAGTGGCTTCTTCTTTAAGGGTCAATAAAACTTTATATTGTATGGTAAAGGGTTAAGCCCCCAAGATGGTCATCTTTACATCAAATGTATCCTTACAAATTATACCATGAAAAAAAGAAATTTAGTTGTATTTATCAGTATTTTACAAGACCTGTTTGCCGAGCCCTTGGCCTGTATTCACCAATTATTCTTAAGAGCATTATTTGTCTTAATCTTCAACATTTCCTGACTGTGAAAGTAACAGAATCTCTGATTGGCTAAACCATTTGGTTTGGCCAATCAGAGGTTCTGTTACCTTCACATTGATGAAATTCTGGAGAATAAGACTAGGAATGTTCTTAAGAATAGTTTGTGAATAGGAGCCCTGGTGGCTCAGTCAGTACTGTGCAGGCGACCAGGTTTGATCCCTTGATCCCATATCTTTCCCAGGATTGATGATAGTCATTGTGACAGGATTCATCTCCTACAGCTGACCATTGTTTCAACGATGGTTCTGTGAGAAAGTAGCCGTTAGCTTTGAAAGAAAATTGTGCAGAGTACTTGTAAAAGAGCCTGCAGGAATGCATGGATGAGTGGACTTGTTGCCGCAATATAACTTAAATAATGTTGAAAACCTTGTTAAACTCCATGCAATCAATCAATCAATCAACAAGAACTGTTGACTTACAGCATGCATAAAAGCTGCTGCATAAAAGCTGGAGCCATGTTTGACTGTTTACATGGATGGTATTAAACCATAATCTTCTAAATAACTGACAGGAAAGTTTTCAGGCCAATAGTATCAGAGCTCTAGATAGAGGGAGTGATTTGGAATTATAAATTGATAACTATTCTCAACCAAACCCTATGTTGTTGGTACTCATTAGAATCGTCACTTCGAGACAATTCTAATGAGTACCAAGTACATAGGGTTTGGAAGAGAAACAATAGATTTACTCCCTCTTGTCTGGTGCTCTGAGTAAGTGAATATACACTATAAAATTGCTATTTCAAAGTAAGTTTGGGAGGGAAAGATACTTCCATATCAGAAAATGTAGATCAAAGAAGGACTACATGTTTTGTGCAGTCTGATCTTGATCTATACTGTATGCAAAAGGTATTTCAGTCATGCTTAGCAACATAAGGGTTAAAATTGTTCTAGAATTTGTACCAGAATATACATATGTATGATGATAATATTCACTTTGAAAATAAGATACACCAATGATTCAATGCCTTTAAAGGAAAGAAAGAAGACAGCCAGGAGAAATCAGGCTCAGATTTTGATAGGTTTGGCTTGACTAATATGTTGGACGATTCTAGCATTGAAAAAGATGACTGGGTCAAGAAAAAGAAAGATGGTAAAAAGCTATGCGAAGACTGGAATGAAACTCATTTCCATCTTGTGACATATACTGTCTGACTGCATCTCAAAAACGTTCTTTTCTCCGAAGAAATTTATTTGGACTGTCTCTGCCTTGTTTGTTATGCCATAATGGTTTCTCTTTTTTTTGCAAAATGATTTGAATTGCAGGTTTTTCATGCATATGGCTCCACTTCTTGATACTATGTCCATACATGCTGGCAAAATTTTACTTTTTATCTAGAGCAACAATAGCTCTTTCTTGAATGACGGTATTTGTCTCTGGTAGCATCGGAAACATTCTTTGAAAGGAGAAAGTACAGATTATTGGCATTATCTTCATTTTAGACCATGTTCTGAAATGGTCATCACCATCTTGGTCAGAAATACATGTATAATTATGTGAAGATTGGAGTGTACAAGGAAAGAATCCCATCTCTGGTTACAACTGATGCATAAGTTTAACTCTTTCCCAAATGATAAATTTTGGACTCTTCCAAATTGAAAAAGTTTGCAGACGACAATTTTAGATTTTGAGAAAATGGCAGAAAGTTCTCAAAAAGGGTAGAAAACACTCGTTACGAGCAATTTCTCCTTTTCCCACTGTGTTTTCTTTTACTGCAGACATGTAAAAACCAGGGCTTGTTCGGGAAAGGGTTAAGATATATACTCACGCTTAGCTTGCTTTGAGCATTATCAACCATTTTTTCTAAAAAAAAAAAGGTATAACTGGGCACTTGTTCACCAATAAATTCTTAGGAGAATTCTCAGTCTATCCTCCAGAATTTTTCTTAATTTGAAAGTAACGCAACTCTCAGTTGATCAAGCCATTTTCAATTGGCCAAACCAAACGGTTTAGCTAATCAGATGGTAAGTTACTTTCAAATGTAGAAAATCTTGTAGAAAAAGACGACAAATGATCTTAAGAATTATTGGCGAAATTGGACCCAAGGGTTAGTGCATACTAGGTATACAAGCCATTTTGAATTCTATTCAATATTCCAGGGCTAGCCATGATTGGGCTAGACAGAATGCTGCAACCTATCGGATTGCTAGTCTTAGAATTGAGAATTACTGAGATTTACATCCATGTTTTAGAACTGTTAATAAACACAAGCCTTTAAGAAAAACTTATCAACTTGGCAGAAACAAAAAAAAAAGATTATATTTTTTTGTTTTACAGCTGTTTTATTTGAATCATTCTCTACGTGGCTGGTATAATGGCTGGCTTATCTAAAAGAACTTTGCTTTGCTGAGAACATGTAAGATAGCAGTGCAACCAAGCTGCAGTGGAGAGGTTTATTTTGGAATTTGAAAAGTGTTGTTTTCTCTAGTTCTGTAGTTTACACAATGTTGTAGGAAATCTTGTGAGAAACAATTTGTAAGATTACCAACAACATTGGTTTTAGAGAAGATAAAACTTTTTTCAGAATTCGATAAACCTTCTTCACTGGCCCTCTATATCCCTTTACCATAAAGTGCATACTTAATAACCCTGGCAGAAAAAGATTTTTCAAACATTTTGGGAGAAGGAGAAAATACTTGTCAGCATTTTCTCTTTTTCCCAAAATGTTTGTTACTCTTTCATGGACAATTTTTATCATTTGAACCATATTTGATTTGTTGTCTGCAAATGCTTCGGACGTGGAAAAGTCCAAAATTTTGTTGTTTGGTCGAGGGATATATAGAGATATGGTATCTGGCAGATATACACTATCTTGCAGCATGATTTTATCAACACTTCTGACTTCTATTCTGTCTGCTTCAATTTCTATCTGTTCTTTTTTTAATTACTCTCTCTCACTCATAGGACTACGCTGTCACTTGGAAGATGCATGCGTGAGTAGTCCGTGTGAAGGAAATGGATCGAAATGCGAAACATCCCCGATGGATGGGGATTATATCTGTACCTGTGAAAAGGGCTGGTCAGGGAAAAACTGCAAAACGGATATAAATGAGTGCAGTGATGGTTGGTATCTTGTGTGTTTTTGTCCAAAAATGTCTTAGTTGTTGTCTCTTTGCGGGTCCTTAGTTACCCTAATGTCTTTAACCCATTGCCACACAATCCCTATTTTTGATGACCCTGAGATAAAAGCCTTCAGAAAACATTGTGGGAAAAGGAGAAAATGCTGGTAACCAGCATTTTCTCCATTTCCCACAATGTTTTCTACCATTTAGAACACAAGTTTCAAATTTTCAGTCACTTTTTTTTTGTTGTCTGCAAATGTTTTTGATTTGGACAAACCCAAAATTTTGTCGTTTGGTAATGAGTTAACCATCTCTCCACCTCGAATTAAGACCATTATTTGTTTCATTTTGTTTACTGTTTTTGAATAAAATGTCAATAATTGCAAGAGTCTGTCATTGAAAATTGTATGACTGTAATTTTATTTTGTTTTGTTGTTTTGACAAAGAAAATTAGTAGGTTTATATTTAAAAGAAATACTTTGTTATCTTGTCGGTGAAAATTGTAGGCTTATGATAAAAGAAATATTTTGTTGAGATATCTGTTTTGGTGTTTTAACCCTTTACCTCATAAGGCTTTTCTATGTTATCTCTAGTTGACCTTAAATAACAGGAAAGATGATGCCGTTTCTTTTGTGTATAGGACACCTTTTGATAGCATAGAAAACATTGTGACAAAAAGTGAAATTGCTCATCGAGAGCAATTTCACCTTTTGCCACAATGTTTTCCAAAGGCTTCTACAAACAGTGCGTAGAAATGGGTATCTATGGAGTAAAACTTAATTAACTTAATTCTTCTGCATAAGAAAAATTTGACACTAAAGGTCTTGCGCGATATCAAATTTTCACACGCTGCTGGAATCAAATACAAGAATCTGGAAAGTTTCTACAACATGACATTACTGTTCCGGGCCAGATGTTTTTGCACTTTGAATTAAACTCTGACATTTTATTAACAGTCACAGATTTGTGTGAACATGGTGGTACCTGCGTCAATATACCCGGAGACTATAGATGCGAATGTCAAGCAGGTTTTACGGGTAGAAGATGCGAAGAGAACATAAAGGAATGTCAGTCCAACCCATGTCAGCATGCCGGAACCTGCCTGGATGATACGGCAAAATATGTTTGTGTGTGTCTCGATGGTAGGTAGAATTATGTTCTTAATGTAGCCTGTTGTTTTAACTCATTACCACACAGTGCCGACTTTTGACGACCCTGAGGATGAAGCCTTTTGAAAACATTGTGGGAAAAGGAGAAAATGCTGGTCACCAGCATTTTCTCCATTTCCCACAATGTTTTCTACCCATCAAACAAAAATCACATCATTTAAACCACATTGATATTGTTGTCTGCAAATACTTTCAATTTGGATAGGTCTAAAATTTTGTCGTTTGGTAAATGGTTAACCATTACCTACAAACTGCAAAAAAAGTGGTTTCACCATGTCCTTCTGTCTGTCTCTCTGTCTGTCCGTTTTTTTTTTTTTTTTTCTGTGCTGTAACTTGATATTTGTTTCACTTTGGGTTCTGAAATTTCAGCAAAGTATTATTCATGACCCTAGGAGGAGCCATATTGTTTTGGGGGTCGTATGTGTCAATAGTCATTGTTATAGGTGATCTTTGTTTAGAAAATATTTTTCATTCTCTGATTGTGCTGCCTCAGTAAAATATACTACTATACTCGGTAAAATATACTGGCCGAAGATATTTGCCGGCTCTGTGAGAGTTCTAGTTATACCCGCTTGTTTTAGAACTACCAAAAACTAAAAAATTACCTTGCACATGGGGAAAATGATTAAAGTCTTTACCACACAATGACGAGTTTGAAAGACCGTGGGAAAGAAGCCTCTTTAAAACACTGGGGAAAGAGGAGAAAATGCTGGTAAAAATGCTTGTAACCAGCATTTTCTCCTTTTCCCACAATGTTTTCCAACCTTCCTAAATCAAATTTCGATTTTACAGTCACATTTATTTTGTTGTCTGCAAATACTTTCAATTTGGACCAGTCTAAAATTTTGTCATTTGGTAAAGAGATAAGTCTTTATTAAATGACAAAATATTAGACATAAATAAAATTTCGGACATAATTGAAAGCATTTGCAGATGACAACACTTTTTTATGTGACAAAAATTAATGGTCGTCTTAACTCTTTGCCAAGCAACATACTTTTGGACTGGTACAAATTGAAAGCATTTGCAGACTACAAAATAAATGTGACTCAAAAATTGAAACTTGACTGTTGAAGAGTAGAAAACATTGAAAACATTGTGGGAAAAGGAGAAAATGCTGGTTACCAGCATTTTCTCATTTTCCCACAATGTTTTCAAAAGGCAACTATTCTAGACCTGTAAAAACCAGGGATTGTTTGGGAAAGGGTTAATTGAAAGCTTTTGCAGATGACAAAACAACATTGACTCAAAAATACACTTACAGGAGTGAAAAAACTGTGTGGAAAAAAGAGAAAATGCCGTTGCCTACTACTGGTAAACCCAAAGACATACATAAAGATGTGTTCTGCTGCCATGATATGTCTGAAATAATGTTGAAAAGGAGTAAAACAACATTTAATAATTGGATGCTTTTGGTGAAAAAAAAAGGGGGGGGAATTCGTATTAAATTTCAATGATTTTTATGTATATAATAAAATTGCAGAAGATTCACCTTTCATGAGAAATTGATATTTGATTAATGCCAAAAAAAGCCATATTTTATGAAATTTCATTTTAATATCGTGTGAACCTACAGTATGCAATGGCTTTTTTTGTCTAAGCTCAGTTTGCAGTGTCACGCTTATAAGCACATTACATACTTTGAAAAATTGTCCCTTTACGACTCAATCCTGAGTTTTAATCACGGTGAGGAAAAAGGCTTTGAAAAACAAGAGCGTGCTGGTAACCAGCATTTTCTCCTTACCCCACAATATTTTTTATCCTTTGAATTTTGTATATCTTGAGTCACATGTATTTTTGTCTTCATATGCTTTTAACCCATTACCAAACGACAATATTTTAGACTGGTCCAAATTGAAAGCATTTGCAGACGACAAAATAAAAGTGACTGAAAATTTGCAC
Organism: Tridacna crocea; assembly: GCA_943736015.1. Classification (NCBI taxonomy): domain Eukaryota; kingdom Metazoa; phylum Mollusca; class Bivalvia; order Cardiida; family Cardiidae; genus Tridacna; species Tridacna crocea. Next base: position 70,541,857 of record OX031057.1, read on the forward strand.
TTTGTTTTGTGAAGGGTAGAAAACATTGTGGGAAAAAGGAGAAAATGCTGGTTACCAGCATTTTCTCCTTTTCCCACAATGTTTTCTAAAGGCTCCTTTCTCAGGGGCGTCAAAAGTAGGTATTGAGTGGTAATGGGTTAATTAATTTGGGCAATTCTAAAATTCGTCATTTAGTTTTGGGTGAAGAGAAAAAGTAAACCAATGAAGTGTTACTCTCTTTTATATATTTTATTACATTAATTTTGTTGCTTTATTTTTTTTCATCATCTGAAAGTTATTACTATTCTGCCTGAAGTAAACTCTTTACGAAACAAGAAACCTTTGGCCTGAGCCAAATTGAAAGCCTATGTAGATGACAAATTCTTCCTTTACCACACAGTCTTGAGTTTCAATAACTCTGAAATTACACTGTATCTGATATGCCAATTAGAGGCTCTTCTATTTCAGAAGCAAATAAAGATATGATGTCAAAAATATGGACAAATGAGGATGCAAATATCAGATTGAGTGGAAAACATTGTGGGAAAAGGAGAAATTGCTCGTTACGAGCATTATCTCCTTTTCCCACAATGTTTTCAAAAGCTGTCTGTTGATACGTTTAAATGAGTATCTATGGAGTAAAGGGATAAAGGCTTTTGAGAGAATATAGGAAAAGGAGAAAATCCTTTTAACTCTTTACCACACGACAAAATTTTAGACTGGTCCAAATTGAAAAAAATTGCATACGACAAAATAATTTTGAATTGTTGCTTTCAGAAGGCTTCTTTCTCAGGGTCATTAAAAGTCTGGATTGTGTGGTAAAGAGTTTACCAGCATTTTCTCCTGTTCTCATAATGTTTCCTATCATATCAAAGACAAGTTTCACTACTGGTATATGAGTCAAATTTAAATTGTCATCTGCAAATGCTTTCAACAAATACAAGACTGATATTACGTCGTTTAGTAAAGTGTTTAATGTTGTTCATATGATGATCTCTGTTTATTGATAGGGTAGAAAACACTGTAGTTATCAGCATTTTCTCCTTTTCCCACATTGTTCTCAAGAATTTTCTTTCAGGGTGGTTTAACCCTTTACCAAAGAATCCCTGTTTTTTTTACCCTGAGATAGAAGCCTTTTGAAAACATTGTGGGGAAAGGAGAAAATGCTGGTTACCAGCATATTCTCCTTTTCCCACCATGCTTTTTACCTTTTCCTATTCAAATTTCAAATTTTCATTCACTTTTATTTTGTCGTCTGCAAATGCTTTCAGTTTGGACCAGTCTAAAACAATGTCATTTGGTAAAGAGTATTGGTAAAGAGTTAACTTGGTATTGTGTGATTAAGACTTAACTCTTTATCACACAATCCCGACTTTTTACGGCCCTGAAAAAAGAAACCTTTTAAAAAACATTGTGGGAAAAGAAGAAAATGCTGGTAACCAGCATTTTCTCCTTTTCCCACATTGTTTTCTACCCTTCCCAAACCAAATTTTAATTTTTCAGCCACATTTGTTTTGTCGTCTACAGCTGCTTTCAATTTGGACCAGTCTAAAACTATGTCATTTGATAAAGAGTTAAACTTGGTATTGTGTGATGAAGAGTTAAGCTGTGTACCAGACAACAACATAAATATGTCAATGTTGAAAGCATTCGCTGATGACATGTCCAAGACGGGTCAAATTCTGGGATTAATAACAATTTTTAGTGTCCCAAGGAAAGAACACTTAGTGAAAATATTGTAGGAAAAGGAGAAAATGTTCTGTGTTTCAAAGAGTTTGTGGGGAAAAAGGGCTTTTGAAAACAATGTACTAAAAGGAGGAAATGCTAGTAACCAATATTTTTCCTCATTTTCCACGATATATTCTACTGATAAATCCCATCAGTTGAGAGATCTTTTACCTTCATTCTGCCAAATAAGTTTAATATTACTTTCAAACTGATAGGAAAAGTTAGAATTCTATTATTTCATTTTTATTTTTTGGAGAAAGATTCTGTTTAACAGATAGTGTAGATCCAAGATCGGACTATTCTGATCTTGATCTACTCTCTCTGCAAAAGGTCAGTTATTCACTCTCGGCAGCCCCAAGCTTAATTTACCAGCTTAATTTTCAAACCTGCAAATTTTTGACATGTCTAGAATCGTTTGTCTAGTAAAAATGAAAACTGCGTGGTAAAGGGTTAAATGTAATTTTACGTTGTCACGGGTGATGAGTTTCCCACGATCCAGGCAGTGTCGACATGTTGTGTGTGCCTCATAATGATGTGTTACGGAAGCTGGGTAGATTTTATGTAGATATAAATTACTCCTCATGGGAAAACAGATTTTATATTTATGTAACCATTATAAGTTTTGTCGCAGTTTTTCACTGCCAATTTTACAATTAATTTTGTTCTTTCTCTCTCTTTCAGTGTTTTTTGTGTTCTTCACTTTTTATACTCCCGCAAAATGAATGTTTTCGGGGGTGTACTGGAATCGGCCTGTCTGTGTGTCTGTCTGTGTGTCTGTCTGTTCGTCCGTCCATGTGTCCGTCTGTGTACGAAAAATTGCCTGTTTTCTGTCTAAGGGCTGGCAGGGGTATAAATTCACATGCAGTGACAGCTCTAGTTTATGATCTCCCCGCAAAACAAATGTTTTTAGGGATGTACTGGAATCAGCCTGTGTGTCGGTCTGTGTGTCTGTCTGTGTGTCATTCCGTGTTTCTGTCCGTGTGTCCGTCTGTGTACAAATTACTTGTAATTGCCTGTTTCTGTCTAAGCGCTGGTGGGGGTATTAACCCTTATCCTGCTAAATAACTAAAATGAAATGTTCAATTTGATGGTAAAAACCTAAATATTATTATTACAAGGTTATGTTTTATGGATTAATGTCTCCTTACCAGACAGTGTAGATTTAAGATCAGACTGCATGTTCTGTGCAGTCTGATCTTAAATCTACACTGTATGCAAGAGGTCAGAAAGACGCGATAAGCAGCCAAAGGGTTAACCCATTATCACACAATCCCTGCTTTTGACGCCCCTGAGAAAGAAGCCTTTAGAAAACATTCCCCACAATGTTTTCTACCCTTCACAAAACAAATTTCAAATTTCAGTTACTTTTATTTTGTCGTGTGCAATTCCTTTCAATTTTGGCAAACTTAAAATTTTGTTGTAAGCCCATTGTCACACAATCCCTACTTTCGGCGCCCCTGAGAAAGAAGCCTTTAGAAAACATTGTGGGAAAAGGAGAAAATGCTGGTAACCAGCATTTTCTCCTTTCCCCACAATGTTTTCTACCTTTCACAAAACAAATTTCAAATTTTCAGTCACCTTTATTTTGTCGTGTGCAATTCCTTTCAATTTTGACAAACTTAAAATTTTGTTGTAAGCCCATTGTCAGACAATCCCTACTTTCGACACCCCTGAGAAAGAAGCCTTTAGAAAACATTGTGGGAAAAGGAGAAAATGCTGGTAACCAGCATTTTCTCCTTTCCCCACAATGTTTTCTACCTTTCACAAAACAAATTTCAAATTTTCAGTCACCTTTATTTTGTCGTGTGCAATTCCTTTCAATTTTGACAAACCTAAAATTTTGTTGTAAGCCCATTGTCACACAATCCCTACTTTTGACGCCCCTGAGAAAGAAGCCTTTAGAAAACATTGTGGGAAAAGGAGATTCCTTTCCCCACAATGTTTTCTACCTTTCACAAAACAAATTTCAAATTTTCAGTCACCTTTATTTTGTCGTGTGCGATTCCTTTCAATTTTGACAAACCTAAAATTTTGTCGTTTGGTAATAGGTTAAGTCACATTCAGTGACAGCTCTGGTTCTTTCTCTTTTCATGGTTTTTGTGTTCTTCGCTTTTTTTCTGTTTTCATGTTTCACTGTCTCTTTTATCAAACAATTCGGAGTTTTGTCAACCTTCACCCCTTATCACACAACCCAGTTTCTGTATCTTTACCGTACAATAACGACTTTCAATGACCCTGAGAAAGAAGCATAACCAGCATTTTCTCCTTTTCCAACAAAGTTTTCTACTCTATCAAATAAGAACTGTGTCATTTTAGCAACTATGGTTATATCATCTGCAAATGCTTTCAATTTGAATAGGTCGAAAATTCTGATGTGTGGTAAAGGGTTAAACAACGGAATGGAGCCAAGTTGCTGAGTCAGTAGCGCACAAAACTTGAGAACAGGAGGTCTGTGGTTTGATCCCTGGCAAGGCCAATTGCCTACAGATAATTGATGATAGTTATTGCAACATCGTTGCTGATCATCGTTTGATGATGGGTATGTGGAAAAGCAGCCAGTAGCTCAGAAAGAATGTTGTGCAGAGTACTGATAACAGAAACTCCAGGAAAACATGGATTGCTTCGAGTTGGGTGAAATCATTATGGGAAAAGGAGAAAGTGCTGGTTACAAGCATTGTCTCCTTTTCTTACAATATTTTGAAAAGCCTCTTTCAAGGTTGTTCTAACTCGGGACTGTGTGGTAAAGGGGTTAAGCTACATTTGTTTTTTTGTCTCTAAATGCTTTGAATTTCATCCATCCCAAATTTTTGGTCATTTTGTAAACAGTTAACTCTTTACCAAACAACAAAATTTTGGACTTGTCCAAATCCAAAGCATTTGCAGACGACAAATAAAAGTGACTGAAAATTTGAAATTTTTTCTGTGAAAGGGTAGAAAACATTGTGGGAAAAGGAGAAAATGGTGGTTACCAGCATTTTCTCCTTTTCCCACAATGTTTTCTAAAGGCTTCTTTCTCAGGGTCGTTAAAACTAGGGATTGTGTGGTAATGAGTTAATGTGGTGTTTTTTCTCCATGCAGGCTACACTGGAATAAACTGCGAAACAGAGATTGACGAATGTGGATCATCTCCTTGCCTAAACGGTGGTATTTGTGGTGACGGGATCAATGGATATAAGTGTACTTGTCTGACAGGCTTCAGTGGACTAACTTGCGAAATTGAGAAGAACATGTGTGAGAGTAACCCGTGTGAAAATGATGCTACATGCAGGAACCTACGCGACAGTTATGTTTGCTCGTGTGCCATAGGTAAGATGCATCTGATTGGATAATACTTTCAGCCTTCGCCACATAATCTTGAGTTTAACCCTTTACCCCATAGGGCATTTCTAAGGTATCTCTAATTGACCTTAAATAACATAACGAATGAAGCCGTTTTTAAGTGTATATGACACCTTTCGATAGCATAGAAAACATTGTGACAAAAGGTGAAATTGCTTGTCACAAGCAATTTCACCTTTTGCCACAATGTTTTCCAAAGGCTCCTACAAGCAATGCCTAGAAATGAGTATCTATGGAGTAAAGGGTTAAGGTAGTAGACCCGTAATGATTCCTGTGCAGCATGAAATGAAATTTGTTGATAGTTGATAAATATGGATTTAACTCTTTACCACACGAGAAAATTTTAGACTGGTCCAAATTGAGAGCATTTTGCAGATGACAAAATAAACGTGGCTGAAAAATTGAAATTTGTTCTGGGGAGGGTAGAAAACACTGTGGGAAAAGGAGAAAATGCTGGTTACCAGCATTTTCTCCTTTTCCCTCTGTGTTTTCAAAAGGCTTCTTTCTCAGGGGCGTCAAAAGTAGGGATTGTGTGGTAATGGGTTAAACAGATGTAATACTTTTCCACATTTTTTACCGACCAGAAATTCCTTTGATGTCTATCTTGAGATTATTTGTTGATACTTTTGTTAGTTTCAGAAAAGGGAGGTAGTTATTGTCTCCCTTTATAATGAGATTAACGCTTTACCACACAATCCTGACTTTTAATGATCCTGAGAAAGAAAGCCTTTAAAAGCATTGTAGGAAAAGGAGAAAATGCTGGTAACCAGCATTTTCTCCTTTTCCCACAATGTTTTCTACCCTTTCCACATAAAATTTTGAATTTTGATACACAGTTATTTTGTCGTCTGCAAGTGCTTTCAATTTGGTCTAGTCCAAAATTTTGTTGTTTGGTAATGAGATAAAGTGATTTTAGATTTATAAATGATGATTCTAAGAAGGAAAAAAATGAAAAAGTGACTCGGTTAAGCATTTACCACATGGTAAAATTTTAGACCTGACGGGTATCCAAATTCAAAGCATTTGCAGACGACAATTTCATGGTGACTCACATGACGCAGTTTTCCTCTGATGGGTTGGAAACTGGGGGAAAAGGAGAGAATGCTAGTAACCAGCATTTTCTTCTTTTCCCATAGTGTTTTCAAATGGCTTCGTCCTCCGGGTTGTCAAAAGTTGTGGTAAAGGGTTAACTCATTACCAAACGACGATGTTTTAGGCTTGTCCAAATCGAAAGCATTTGCAGATGACAAAATAAAAGTGACTGAAAATTTGAAATTTGATATGTTAAGGATAGAAAACATTTGGGGAAAAGGAGAAAATGCTGGTTACCAGCATTTTCTCCTTTTCCCACAATGTTTTCTATAGGCTTCTTTCTCAGGGGCGTCAAAAGTAGGGATTGTGTCATAGGCATAACCAGGAAAAAGTAAATTATATGCACGCCGAAGTTGGCCATTTTTGAGGCAGGTGAGGAGAGCAATTGGGAATCAGCCGAATGGTTTTTGGAGCCGTAAAATCAAGATATTTCTAATCTTGGCTGTTTTGGGAAACATCCAAACTGAAAAATATGCGAAAAGAGGCAACCGACGACCTATTCTCGATTTTTTACATTACGCACGTGCGTGGTGTGCGTAATAGAAGTTACGCCTATGTGTGTGGTAATGGGTTAATCGTAGCAAATTTTGTAGGATAATATTACAGTAGAAATAGCTGTTTTCTATTATGAGTCCAATATCTTAACAGCTTTTTACAAGCCACAATATTTCCTATTCAAAGACAAATTCTGTCATGTGGAAAACATCTCAACTTTATACCAGGTGACAAAAATTCAGCCTTGTCCAAATTGAAAGCATTTGCAGATGACAACTTTCAGTGTGGCTAGAGTGGTGCAATCTTTATCTGACGGTTACCAGCATTTTCTCCTTTTCCCACATTGTTTTCAAAAGCTTTCTCTTTCAGGGTTTAAAAGTTGGGAGTTTTGTGGTAAAGACTTATGGCCCTTTCAATGTCCTTCAATATAGATGAGTCTAAAATTAGGCTATGGGGTACACGGCTGGAAAATGATATAAGTCCGTTTGACAATTGCGTTGTTCTCCTCTTTATCCTTTCCCAGACAACAAACTTTTGGACTAGACCAAAATTGAAAGCATTTTCAGATGAAAAATCAACTCTTGCTGACAAGATGATTTCTGTCTATGATAGGGTAGAAAACATTGTGGGAACAGGAGAAAATGCTGGTAACCAGCATTTTTTCCTGTTCCTACAATGTTTTCAAAAGGCTACTATTCTACACCCGTAAAAACCAGGCATTGTTTTGGAAAGGGTTAAAACCATTATCTCCCACTAGATGGCATTCTATAAATACTCATCTATCTGATATGGGCATCTTGGGTACAGAACCGAACCACTTTCCTACGCGACAACCGTTACTTTGAATTTAAAACAAAAAAAAAGGTTTACCCAATAAAACGCTACCTCGTGCAATTCACTCAACTATGATCACCAGCTTAGAGAAATCTGTTGCTAAAGCAGGTCATATTTCTCCTCAAACGTATTGATTCGTAAAGGCTATTTTCAACATTGCTACTTTATAGAGCGTAATATTTACAGTCAGCCCGCTTTCGGGGCTAGTAGTGATGCGTCATATAAGACAGCTGAATCTTCGAAGAATATGACATGCGTAGACAACGGGGTTAAAACTGGATAAAAATAAGGCAATTCCCAAATTCCTGGGAAATAAACTATCATTTCTTGAAAAGGAATGGGGGCAAAAATTAGAGCAGGGACAATTATTAGGGATTATATGGTGTGACATTGAATAACTCTTTTCCAAAGGACAAAATTTTGGACTGGTTCAGATTGAAAACATTTGCAGACAACAAATAAAACATGACTCGGAAACTAAAATCTGCATAATTATAGAAGGGTAGGAAAGTGCTGGTTTCCAGCATTGTCTCCATTTCCCAGAGTGTTTTCAAAGGCTTTTTCCTTTGGGGTCATTTACCCTTTACCTGATTTGCCAATTTGAGGCTCATCCATTTCAGCAGCAAATAAAGATATGATGTCAAAAATATGGACAAATGAGGATACAAATATCTGATTGAGTGGAAAACATTGTGGGAAAAGGGAGAAATTGCTCGTTACGAGCAATTTCTCCTTTTCCCACAATGTTTTCAAAAGCTGTCTGTTGTTGATATGTCAAAATGAGTATCTATAGAGTAAATGGTTAAAACCTTTGATTGTTTTGTAAACAGTTAAATTTAATCTTTATCTTCTCTGTTATAGGATGGACTGGGGCAAATTGTGAAACAAATATCAACGACTGCTTGGGCGTCACGTGCCAGAATGGAAGGTGTATCGACCAACTGGGCACGTTTTTGTGCAAGTGCGATGGCGGATATACAGGAACGTTTTGTGAAATGGAGATTGATGAATGCTTGTCAAACCCATGTAAGCATGGAGGGACCTGCACTGATACTGTGAATGGTTACGAGTGTAAATGTCCGAGGGGTACAACAGGATATAGTTGTGAATACGACCATAATGACTGTAATAGCAATCCATGCCTGAATGGAGCTCACTGCGTGGATCACATCAACGAATATACGTGTTCGTGTAAACCAGGGTAGGTCTAACCACTTTCACTTGTAAATAAATCTCATATATATGTAATAGATCATAAGTAAAGTAATTCCAAGCACCAAGACTTTTTATCCCCTGCTAACGGTGGAGGGATATAGTTTTAATGTTGTCTGTCTATCCTTCCGTGTGTCTGTCTGTCAGTCACTGTGTGGTCCAATACCATTGGACAGAATATGAAACTGCATACATTGTGAACAATAACCCATTCTGCTGATACACTTCTTTTTTTTCTGATTCAATGAAAAATGGCAGGCTGGGGTGATTTTAAGTTAAACTGTTAACTCATTACCAGACAACAATATTTTAGACTTGTCCAAATCAAAAGCATTTGCAGACGACAAAATAAAAGTGACTGAAATTTTAAAATTTGTTTTGTGAAGGGTAGAAAACATTGTGGGAAAAGGAGAAAATGCTGGTTACCAGCATTTTCTCCTTTTCCCACAATGTTTTCAAAAGGTTTCTTTTCCAGGGGCGTCAAAAGTAGGGATTGTGTGGTAATGGGTTAAGTAAATTTTTTGGCTTTGGCGAGAATATCATTTCAATGAAATTGTTTGTTTAAATTAAAAAACAACATATTGTCTGATTGGCTATATCAGATAGTGGAGCTGCCTAGCCAAACTGAAACCCTATTTTGGTCTGGGAAGAGTTTAAGTTTTGTCTAGGCAGATTCCAGATCTGCCTGGATTCCAATTGGACTATGACATATATATCGACTTATACAGTAACACAATTATGAGTCATGTCTCTCTCATTTTATCATTCCAGATTTATGGGTAACAACTGCGAGATCAACATCGATGAGTGTGCGTCAAACCCATGTTACCATGGCGGCCATTGTAAAGATGGAATCAATTCCTTCACATGTGACTGCCCAGAGGGTTACTATGATGATCAGTGCTTCAGCAATATCAACGAATGTGCCAGTGATCCTTGCATTAAAGGGTCGTGTAAAGATGGCGTTAACACTTACTCTTGTTCATGTGAATTTGGGTATGAGGGTGTGAACTGTGATAGACAGGTGGACAATTGCAAGAGTAATCCTTGTCAACATAACAGTGCCTGTAGCAATCACCTTGGTTACTATACATGTCAGTGTTCTGCGGGCTATACTGGTATGTACATATGAGCTTTGAAATGAGCTGATTTATCCATTTATCAATCAATCCCAGGTGTTGACGAGATGTTGAAAGTTGACGAGATGTTGAAAGCATTGTGGGAAAAGGAGAAAATGCTGGTAACCAGCATTTTCTCCTTTTCCCACAATGATTTCTCTCCCTTAAACGACAAATTTCATGTACCTTGTCTTGTTTAAAAAAAAAAAACAAGCAAGATTCTGATATTGGCATAAAGCGATGGATGTATGTTATAGCTGAGCCATAAAGGAACGAGTTGACTTACTCCCATTGATAAAACATCATGGTGAATGGAGACACATTTGTTTTAACCCATTACCACACAATCCCTACTTTTGAGGCTCCTGGAAATGAAGCCTCTTGAAAACATTGTGGGAAAAGGAAAAGGAGAAAATGCTGATAACTAGCTTTTTCATCTTTTCCCACATTGTTTTCTACGCTTTACAAAACAAATTTTAAAATTTCATTCACTTTTATTCTGTTGTCTGCAAATGCTTCTGATTTGGACAAGTCTTAAATAATGTTGACTGGTAATGAGTTAAAACAGGCAATGGAAATGTATCATTTAATGGGGCACATCATCTTGATCAGGATGAACTAGATGTGCTTGCATTAATGCTTATATGCAAATTACCTCCCCTGTCTTTATGAAATTTCAGATCATACATTGAAATAATGTTTTCCATATTGACAAATTAATCAACTTTTTGCCAAATGGTAATGTGAAAGTAAGGAAAACAATGTTGGAAAAGTAGGAACTGCTGATAACCAGCATTTTCCTCATATTCCCACAATGTTTTCAGAAGCCTTTATCCTCAGCGTCTTTATTTGGTAAAAGGTTAAAGATAGAAGAAAGGAAATTCCTATATGGTAATTTCTTTGAACTGTTTTATATCCTATGTTTTAGCTTACTGTATTTCCTATGCTGAGGAAAAACTTTCAAAAGGGCAGGAGTTTTTAACCCTTTCCCAAACAAAAAATTTTTAGACTGGTCCAAAGTCAAAGCAGTTTGCAGATGACAAAATAAACACAAAAAATTAAAAGTTTGTTTCCAGTAGGGTAGGAAACATTGTGGGAAAAGGAGAAAATGCTGGTCACCAGCATTTTCTCCTTTTCCCATAGTGTTTTTAAAAGGCTTCTTCTCCAGGGCCGTAAAAACCAGGTATTGTTTGCTAAAGGGTTAAGGAGTAAAGCTTATGCGTCCTTTTTCACAGGTACCAACTGCGAGAGTAACATCAACGAATGCAAAAGTAATCCGTGTATTTACGGAGCCTGCCGGGATCTTGTCAACGATTACATGTGTATCTGCGACCCACAGTACACAGGACGTAACTGCGATACCAAGATGGATCCATGTACTCCCAATCGCTGTCAGAACAATGCCCAGTGTGTGCCACAGCAGAATTACACGAATTATCATTGTAATTGCTCGGGATATGGGTATACAGGTAAGTTATAAACTACCATATGCCTGTAACACATGAAAAGGGACATTCAGACATTTGCCTCTTGTGTCTTTTCGGATCGGCCAGCACAGCCTGCGCAGTCTGATCTGAAATGACACTTTTTGTTTGTATGTTATTTTCTGCTTTGAGCAAGTGTATTGAAGCACAAAATCTAATGTAGTTGTAAAGTGCCATCTCTGATTAGCCTGCGTGGACAAAACTTTATGCAAATGTTCGAATGCCCCTTTTCACATGTTGTAGGCCATACACATGTACTTTCCTGTTGAACAGTTATCGATTTATCCAGAGACCTAACAACATTGGGGTAAAAGGCTTTTGAAAACGAGGTGGAAAAGGGAGAAAATGCTGGTTACCCCAATGTTTTCATTTCCTTGAAGTCAATATCCATTATTTGAAATACTTGTGATTTGTTTTCTACAAAAGCTTTCATGTTGGATTCTTACACTTTGCCGTCTAGTGTAGAGTTAAATGCCTGGAAAGTACCATGGGAGAAGTAGTGATTTTGTTTCTTAGACTTAATTTATTAGCAAGTGATAAAAAAGTGGTTTTATCTGTTTTGAAAAATATTTATTTTTGTTATTTCTTCCACCAGGTCGTCACTGTGATCAAGATGTCAATGAATGTGCACTGTGTGTCTATGACGACTCCTGTCCCTGTAAAAATGGGCGCTGCCAAAATACCCCAGGGTCCTATCAGTGCAACTGCAATCCTGGATACGAGGGCAAACATTGCGAAGTTGATCATAATGATTGTTTCCCGAATGAGTGTAAAAATGGGGGACGGTGCCACGATATGCTCAACGGTTTTAACTGTAGTTGTTTGCCAGGATTTACTGGTATCCTGTGTGAAATTGACATAGATGAATGTTCTCCGAATCCATGTAAACATGGGGCTGCATGTCAGGAGTATGTTAATTCCTATTTTTGTTCTTGTGCACCAGGATTTAGTGGCCAGAACTGCTCCCACAATGATTATGACTGTACAAACAGGTGAGAATTTTTAATGTTCAGTTTCCTCCTGTCAAATGCAACAACATTCACACTTTACCATACAACAAAATTTTAGACACGTCTATTTGGAAAGCCTTTGTATGAAGAAGCTTTGCCAGAGACAAATAATAAGATCTATTGTTGACAAAGTAGAAAATATTGTGGAAAAAGCTGGTTACCAGCATTTTCTTCTTTTCCAATAATATTTTCAGGAACCTTTTTCCTCATGGTTGTTAACTCTCTACCAAACAACGAAATATAGGACCTGCTGAAATTGAAAGCATTTGCAGACAACAAATCACATGTAGCTAAAATAATGATTTCTGTCTATGATAGGATTGAAAACATTGAGGGAAAAGTAGGAAATGCTGGTTACCAGCATTTTCTCCTTTTCCCTCAATGTTTTCAAAAGCCCTCTTCTTCAGGGTCGTTTAACTCATTACCAAACGACAATATTTTAGGCTGGTCCAAATTGAAAGCATTTGCAGACGACAAAATAAAAGTGATCGAAAATTTGAAATTTGTTCTTTTGAAGGGTAGATAACATTGTGGGAAAAGGAGAAAATGCTGGTTACCAGCATTTTCTACTTTTCCCACGTTTTCTAAAGGCTTCTTTCTCAGGGGCGTCAAAAGTAGGGATTGTGTGGTAATGGGTTAAAGTAGGGATTGCATCGCAAAGATTGTATGATAAATGATTGAAGGGACAACTCGGAGCATAATCTCACTAAACTTGAAAATTATTCAGACAATTCTGTTTGATTGTTTTTGCCCCCCATTTCCTTTACAATACTGGTTTTAATTCATTGCCCTACATGTTATATAATCATGCAAATTCAGGGCATAACTTTGTAGACGATAAATTCAAAATTGCTGCAAATTAGTATAATAACCCATTACCACACAATCCCTACTTTGGACGCCTCTGAGAAAGAAGCCTTTTGAAAACACTGTAGGAAAAGGAGAAAATGCTGGTAACCAGCATTTTCTCCTTTTCCCACAGTATTTTTTACAATTTCAATTTTTCAGTCACCTTTATTTTGCCATCAGCAAATGCTTTCAATTTGAACCAGTTTAAAATTTTGTTGTATGGTAAAGAGTTAAGATCTTTGACATGGTAGAAAACAATGTAGGAAAAGAAGAAAATGCTGACTACGAGCTGTACTTAAAATTCTCTTGCCATTGTTTTGAAAACTATCATTTTCAGGGTCACATAAAATGTGAGACTGTTTGGTGAAGGATAAAAGAGTTGAATTTGCTTTGCTTTCTTTCACAGTTCCTGTCTGAATGGAGGTCGGTGCATCGATGGGATTAACTCGTACAGATGTGATTGTGCTCCTGATTACACGGGGGCAAACTGCGAACATCACATCAATCCATGTGATGTTAACCAGTGTATGAACGGTGCAACATGTAAAAACACTCCTAATGGCCACTTCTGCCAGTGTCCGATTGGTTTTGAAGGCCCGAAATGTGAAGTAAGTTATTGCGATTAACTCTTTACCACACAATCCTGACTTTTAACGACTCTGAGAAAGAAGCTTATAGAAAGCATTGTGGGAAAAGGACCTCCTTCAGGGTCTTTGACTCATTACCACATGATCCTGACTTTAACCTGAGAAAAACGCATGTTGTAAACATTGTAGGAGAAGGAGAAAATGCTGGTAACCAGCATTTTTTCCTTTTTCCACCATATTTTCCACTCCATTAAAGTCAGAAATTATCTATTAAAGTCAGAAATTATCATATAAGCAACATTTAATTAGTTGTCTGCAGGTGCTTTGAATTTGGTCCAGTCCAAAAATTTGTCATATGATAAAGAGTTAAAAAGTCGGGATTATGTGGTAAGGATTAACACATTACCAAACAACAATATTTTAGGCATGCATTTGCAGACGACAAAATAAAAGTGACTGAAAATTTGAAATTTGTTTTGTGAAGGGTAGAAAACATTGTGGGAAAAGGAGAAAATGCTGGTTATCAGCATTTTCTCCTTTTCCCACAATGTTTTCTAAATACTTCTTTAACAGGGACGTTAAAAGTTGGGATTGTGTGGCAAGGATGAAAATAGAGAGTTCCATGTAACACAGTTTATAATGCTTTAGGAACTTAAAATCTTGACAGGATGACAGAGTCAAACAGAACGTATTTGGAGGCAACAAATGAAATATGGTTTGGATGATGGGATTTGTTTCTGAGTGTGTAAAAACATTGTAAGAAAAGGAGAAAAAAAAATGCTTGGTAAAGTAGTAATGTTACGTTTCAGTGGCAAATGACCATCTTTTTCATTGTTTTCTTTTTACAGTTTTTCGGTTTTATTTACATTTTTTTTTTTGTTTTTTTTTTACAGTTTTTCGTAGATTGGTGCAGTCAAGGAGTGTGTGAAAATGGTGGAACTTGCTCCCAAATTGCAAATGATTATCGATGTGAATGCACGCCAAACTACACTGGTCATGTTTGTGACGTCCTAAGAGTTACTTGTGAGGTGGCAGCAGAACTAAGCAGTGAGTTGCTATTTTTAGTTTTTATTGATTTTTGATATGCATTTTCGACCATCTTATTTTTCCACTTGATTTTAAAGAATATTCTGGTGAAAGATATGGTAATGTTTCTTTGTAAAGATTGTTTAAATCTTCACCAAATGACAAAATTTTAGACTTAAACAAATTCAAAGCATTTGCAGACGACAAAATAAGTGTGACTCAAAAATTGAAACTTAACTTTGGAATTGAGGAAAACAATATTAGAAGAGGAGAAAATGCTGATGACAGCATTTTCTCCTTTTCTCACAATGCTTCCAGAAGGTTTCTTCCTCAGGATCATTTAAACCGGGGATTGTTTGATAAAGGGTTAAGAAATGACCTTTTCATTATGGTTTATTGTTCAGTAACCTATGGTTGAGATCTATGATGCACAATAAATACAGAGTGAGGGTAATAGGCTCAAAACATCAGGAAAATACATGTAGACAAAATGCTTGTAAGCGCCATTTTTCTCTCATACTCGGAATATTTTCTTGCCTTCCAAAGGCAAATCTTATTGTATGAGCCACATTATGCTCCTTTGCCCAACAACAAAATTTTAGACTTGAGAAAATGCTAGTTTTCAGCATTTTCTCCTTTTCCCACAATGTTTTCAATGTGCTTTTTTCCTGTGGTCATTAAAACCTTGGATTGATCCGTAAAGAGTCAGTTAGTTATTAGTAAGCTCTTTGAATATGATTAAATTTTTTTTTCCTGCTTTACAGATGTTGCAGAAGCAAATCTATGTAACCATGGCAACTGTGTGAATGACGGCGACTCCCACAGGTGTATATGTCAGGAGGGATACGAGGGAAGTTATTGCGATCAGAAAATCAACAACTGTGACTCAATGCCATGTCAAAATGGCGGTAACTGTAGCGAACAGGGGAACTCTTTCAAATGCAGCTGTGCACATGGCTTCATGGGACTCACTTGCGAAGTTGATATAAATGATTGTGCAAATCAGCCTTGTGCCAATGGAGGAACTTGCCACGATCTTGTCGGTATGTTTGTCTGCTCGTGCCCACCAGGAACCTCAGGTTACCTCTGTGATATCAACCATAACGACTGTTACCAAGGGGCATGTCATCATGGTGGAACATGCGTTGATCGTGTCGGAGGCTTCCAGTGTATTTGTCCAGATGGATATGTCGGTCCTAGGTGTGAAGGTGATATTAATGAGTGTCTGTCCAATCCTTGTGGGGTTATGGGAACACTGAGTTGTGAGCAGTTGTTGAATGATTATCGATGTCACTGCAAAGTGGGTTATACTGGTCGCCGCTGCATGACCCCGATCAATTACTGCACAACCAATCCGTGCAAGAATAATGGCGAATGTGTTAATGGCGTAGATGGGCCTTCTTGCAGATGTCCTCAGGTAATAATTAGATTATTTTACCTATTTAAGTCATTAGGAAACAAGAAATTTTTGGACTGGATTAAATTTAAAACATCTGCAGCCAACAGATTTTACCTTGTTAACCCTTTACCCCATAAGGCATTTCTATGGTATCTCTAATTGACCCTAAATAACTGAGAATGATGCCGTTTCTTAGGTGTATATACACCTTTTGATAGCATAGAAAACATTGTGACAAAAGGTGGAATTGCTCATCACGAGCAATTTCACCTTTTGCCACAAAGTTTTCCTATTAATTCCTAAGGCTCCTACAATCTATGCGTAGAAATGAGTATCTATTAAGTAAAAGGTTAATATAATGATTTCTGACTTTGATAGGGTAGAATAATATTGTGAGGAAATGAGAAAATGCTGGTTACCAGCATTTTCTCTTTTTCCCACAATTGTTTCTATAGACTTTCTTTCTCAGGGTCATTAAAAGTCGGGATTGTGAGGTGAAGAGTCAAACCTTGGGTTTTTTAGACTGAGAAAGGAGTCTTTTGAAAGCATTTTAGGAATAGGAGAAATGCTAGTAAGAAAAAGAGAAAATGCTGGTAACCAGCATTTTCTCCTTTTTCCACAATGTTTTGTACCCTTTCTAAAACATATTTCAATTGCTCAGTCTCATCTATTTTGTCTTCTGCAAATGCTTTCTATTTGGACTTGTCTAAAATATTGCAGTGTGTGGTAAAGAGTTAACCCTTTACTCCATAGATACTCATTTCTACTCATTGCTTGTAGGAGCCTTTGGAAAAGATTGTGGCAAAAGGTGAAATTGCTCGTCACGAGCAATTTCACCTTTTGTCACAATGTTTTCTTTGCTATCAGAAGGTATCATTTACACATAAAAAGTCATCTTTGCTGTTATTTAGGGTCAATTAGAGATGCCACAGAAATGCCTTATGGGGTAAAGGGTTAATGTTTATAACAACACTTGCAGGGATTTTCTGGACCTTTGTGCGAGCGACTGGCAACTATTTGTGATGAGGTAGACTGTCTGAATGGTGGAGAATGTCAGCTTGTAGGTGATGGGTTCAAATGTAACTGTCCGTATGGCTGGTCAGGATCCAGGTGTGAAAATAACATCAACGAATGTGCCTCCAACCCGTGTGTGAATGGAGGGCAGTGCTGGGATCGGAATGGTATGTACCATTAACCCTTTCCCAAACAATCCCGGATTTGCATGACACTGAGAGAGAAGCCTTTTAAAAACATTGTTGGAAAAGGGGACCAGCATTTTCTCCTTTTCCCACAGTGTTTCCTACTCTTCCCAAAATGAATTTCAATTTTTGAGTCTCATTTATTTTGTTGTCTGGAAGTGCTTTCAAGCTGGACAAGTCTAGAATTTCGTTGTTTGGAAAGGAATTAAACCTTGACTGTCTCCTATGGGCAGTTGTTTGTGTCTAAATCCTTTTAACTCTTTCCCTAATGACAAACTTTCGGACTAGACCAAATTGAAAGCATTTGCAGATGACAATTCAACTGTTACTGAAAAGATAATTCTGTCTGTGATAGGGTAGAAAACATTGTGGGAAAAGGAGAAAATGCTGGTTACCAGCATTTTCTCCTTTTCCCACAATGTTTTCAAAAGGCCACTATTCCAGACCCGTTAAAACCAGGGATTGTTTTGGAAAGGGTTAACCGGGCATAATTTTTTGTGTATATAGTAATGATTAATTTTTGACCACACAATCTTGACTTTTAAAGACCCAAAAGAGAAGGCTTTCAAAAACATTGTTTTCAAAAGGCATCTCTCAATTTTTTATTGATCAAAATGAAAAGCATTTGGTCACAATGTTAGGAATGAGAATTGGTCTTTTACAGGGTAAAAAGCATTTTTGTCCGTTGTTGCAATGTTTTTAGAAGCCCCCTTCTGTCTGGGTGGTTCAAACTCAGACGTTTAACGACCCTGAAGGAGGTGGCTTTTGAAAACATTGTGGGAAAAGGAGAAAATGCTGGTAACCAGCATTTTCTCCTTTTCATACAATGTTTTCTGCCCTATCAGAGACACAAAACGGCATTTAAGTTACATTCATATTACCATCTGCAAATGCTTTTAAATTTGTCGAGCCCAAAACTTTGTCGTTCTGTGAAGGGTTAACCCTTTACCACACAATCCTGACTTTTGACGACCCTGAGAAAGAAACCTTAGAAAACATTGTGGGAAAAGGAGAAGATGCTGGTAACCAGCATTTTCTCCTTTTCCTACAGTGTTTTCTTCTCTTTCAGACATAGATACCAACATCTGAGCTGCATTCAGTATGTCTTCAGGGTGATCTTTCAACTGGACCAGTCTAAAACTGTCACGTGGTAAAGAGTTCAAGCAATTGATTGTTGATTTTTAGTTGATTGTTTTGTTGACTTGCAGGGTACTATGAATGTTTATGCCCAAAATATTACACGGGAATTCACTGTGAAGTGAAGGACATATCTGCAACCCCTGGTATTGGAAAACCAGCAACAGCGACCCCTACTCTTCCGTCTGTGCCGGCAGAATGTATTGCACGAGACTGTCCATCTAAGGCTGGTAATGGGCAGTGTGATGTAAGTCTGACCTTGTATAAATTTATGCAATTAATTTTTTTTTAATATTTTTTTTTTCATGCAGTCATACAGGTTACTTTTATAGACCTTGTTCGTCTGATTGGCCATTGAGCCATTAATCCCACCTGTTGTCCAAAAACGGACTTTCTACCTAATAAGGCTTTAAGTCATCAATAAATGATGACTTTAACTCAAACGACAATATTTTAGGCTTGTCCAAATCAAAAGCATTTGCAGACTACAAAATTAAAGTGACTGAAAATTTGAAATTTGTTTTGTGAAGGGTAGAAAACATTGTGGGAAAAGGAGAAAATGCTGGTTACCAGCATTTTCTCCTTTTCCAACAATGTTTTCTAAAGGCCTCTTTCTCAGGGGCATCAAAAGTAGAGATTGTATGGTAACGGGTTAAGAGGGGGTGATGTGTTACAGGAGAACACTCCTTCATGCATGGCTTTGTCCTGGTTTAAATACAATACCTTACAACTGCATTAGAGAGATGTCTCTTTAGCTCAGTGGTTATGATACAGGTCTTTTAACTCTTTACCACACAATCCCGAGTTTTAACGACCCTGGGGAAGAAGTCCTTTGAAAACATTGTAGGAAAAGGAGAAAATGCTGGTAACCAGCATTTTCTCCTTTTCCCACAATGTTTTCTACCTTTCACAAAACAAATTTCAAATTTTCAGTCACTTTTATTTTGTTGTCTGCAAATGCTTTCGATTTGGACAAACCTAAAATATTGTCGTTTGGTAATGAGTTAAACCCCGAAAAACTAGGATATTTTCCTGTCAGAGGTTGGAATCCTGTCAGAGGCAGTTTGTATTTCAACAATGCATTTGTTGCAGACTTTCTTGTTCATAAGATCAAAGAAAGATCAAAATTAATTTTACCCTTTACTCCATAGATACTCATTTCGACGCATTACTTGTAGGAGCCTTTGGAAAACATTGTGGCAAAAGGTGAAATTGCTCGTCACGAGCAATTTCACCTTTTGCCACAATGTTTTCTATGCTATCAAAAGGTGTCATAATACACATAAAAACAGCTTCATCCTTTGCTGTTATTTAGGGTCAATTAGAGATGCCATAGAAATGCCTTATTGGGTAAATGGTTAATAGATTGAACACTGTCTGTAATATTTTCATGGATGGCATAGACAGGAGTGAAAATATTACCGGTAGTGACTATGTGCATTTTCCCTGTATCACATAATTTTGTCTACCAAAGACATTTTTTTTTTCATTTGAATCACCTTTAACCCTTTACCACACAATCCCGACTTTTGACACCCATGCAATAGAAGCCTTTTGAAAACATTGTGGAAAAAAGAGAAAATGCTGGTAACCATAATTTTCTCCTTTTCCCATAATGTTTTCTTCCTTGCCTTAAACAAAATTCAATTCTTTAGTCACATTTATTCCCTGGTTTTTATGACCCATAGGAAGAAACCTTCTGAAAACATTGTGGGAAAAGGAGAAAGTGCTGGTAACCAGCATTTTCTCCTTTTCCCACAATGTTTTTTACCCTTTCAAAACCACATTTTAATTTTTCATTTTTTTTTTTTTTTTTATCGTCTGCTAATGCTTTCAATTTGGACCAGTTTAAAATTTTCTCATGTGGTAAAGAGTGAATGCTAGAATGTGTTTGTCTAGTATTTTTTTCACTACAAGAATGATTTTTTTGTGATTTTTTTCTGCAGCCGGAATGCAATATTCCTGCATGTGACTACGATTCTCAGGACTGTAGTGAGACTACAAGACCGTGGAAGAACTGTAACGAGCCTCGAGATGGAGTTCTCTGTTGGAATGTTTTTAATGACAGTAAATGCGATCAACAGTGCATGTCTGAAGAATGCTTATTTGATGGTTTTGATTGTGCAAGAACCCTTGGAAAATGTAACCCACATTACGACACATATTGTAAACTTGTTTACGACAACGAAGTCTGTGACGAAGTGTGCAATACAGCAGCATGCAACTGGGACGGGTCGGATTGTGCCCATCAAGAGCAGCAGCTGTCTACTGGGACTCTGATCCTGTTTGTTGGCGTGGCGCCAGACATTTTACGGAACCTGACCAAAGAATTTCTCCGAAGTCTGGGAAGCCTTCTACGTGCTGTGCTCATAACCAAGTTAGATGAAAATCAGGAGGAGATGATTTATTCGTGGTATAGGCCGATCACTTCAGGAAGATTCCGACGGGCGGTTGGTTCTAATACGCCCAGTGTATCAGATGACAGGGAACTTTTAGGGTAAGACCTTTTAGCCAGACAATGTATAGTTCATTTGTTGATTCTTTATTCCATTACCAAACAGTTCTAAGCTGTAAGGACCCTAGGGAATAAAGGTTTTCAAAACATTGTGGGTAACTTTCTTGTTGTCTGATTCCATCAGCTGTCATCTGCAGATGCTATCAATATAGGCTGAGCCTCATTAAAAGGACTTGAGAACAGGGGGTCATGGGTTTGTTCCCCGGCTTGGCCAATTTCTTTTTGAGGATTGATGATAGTCATTGAGACAGGATTCATTCCCCTCCCACCGCTGACTATTATTTCGGTGGTTTTGTGGGAAAGTAGCCAGTGGCTTGGAAAGAAAATTGTGCGGAGTACTGGTAAAAGAAACTCCAGGAAAGCATGGATAGGTGCACTGGCCACGCTATTACAGAAATAATGTTGAAAATGGTGTTAGGCATCATACAGTCATAATCATATCAATATAGATGAGTCCAAATTTTTTTCATGCGATTTAACTCATTACCAAACGACAAAATTTTAGGCTTGTCCAAATCAAAAGCATTTGCAGACGACAAAATAAAAGTGAATAAGAATTTAAAGTTTGTTTTGTGAAGGGTAGAAAACATTCTGGGAAAAGGAGAAAATGCTGGTAACCAGCATTTTCTCCTTTTCCCACAGTGTTTTCTAAATGCTTCTTTCTCAGGGGCATCAAAAGTAGGGATTGTGTGCTAAAGGGTTAAGGTAAAGCCATTACCATTCGGGTAATTGAGTGAACAAATTGTGTCTATTGTAGTAGCTTTAACTCTTTACCAAACGACAAAATTCTGGACTGGTCCAAATTGAAAGCTTTAGCAGACGACAAGATAAACGTAACTCTAATATTGAAATTTGTTACTAGTGGGGTTGAAAACATTGTGGGAAAAGGAGAAAATGCTGGTTACCAGCATTTTCTCCTTTTCCTACAATGTTTTCAAAAGCTTTCTTTTTCAGGGTCATTAAAAGTTGGGATTGTGTGGTAATGGGTTAAGCTCCGATTCAATCAGTCATGCAGGTCACTCGTGTTCTTCCATTAGCTTGAAACTTGTGACTTTAACCCATTACCAGATGACAAAATTGTAGCCTTGTCCACATTGAAAGCACTTGCAAAGAAGAATTTGTTGTGGCTCAAACGGGTCAATTTTTTCTTTTAGAGGGCAGAAAACATTGTGGGAAAAGGAGAAATTGCTGGTAACCAGCATTTTCTCCTTTTCCCACAATATGTTCTGCCAATTTTTTATATAAATTTCATTCATCATTTTAGCTATGTTTGATTTGCTGTCTGCAACTGCTTTCCAATAGGACCAGTCTAGAAATTTTTTGACTGGTAAAGAGGAACTGCCTGCACATGTCATATTCTTTGAAGATTTGACCTGTCTTGTATGAAGCATCACTCCCCCCAATATTGGGGGGATTGTAGTAACATGCACTATAAAGTAGCAATGGAGAAAATGGCTTTGATCGTTTGAGGAAAAATCAGGCCTGTTTTAGCTCCAGATTTCTCTAAACTGCTGATCATAGCCAAGTGAATCGCACCAGGTAGTGTTTTATTGAGTAAACATTTATTTTAGTTTGTTTTAGTTTGAAATTCAAAGTAATGGGTGTCACATAGAAAAGTAGTCCGGTTTTGTACCCAGGATGCCCAAATTAGATAGATGAGTATTTATAGAATGTGATCTAGCGGGAGATAATGAGTAAAGAGGTTATTAACCCATTACCACATAATCCCTACTTTTGACGCCCCTAAGAAAGAAGCCTTTAGAAAACTTTGTGGGAAAAGGAGAAAATGCTGGTAAGCAGCATTTTCTCCTTTTCTCACAATGTTTTCTACCCTTCACAAAACAAATTTCAAAGTTTCAGTCACTTTTATTTTGTCGTCTGCAAATGCTTTCAATTTGGACCAGTCTAAAATATTGTCGTGTGGTAATCGGTTAATTCTTCCATGTTTTTCAGGACAATCATCCATGTGATTATTGACATCAGACCGTGCCTCAAAAGCGGATACTATGAGTGTTTTGATTCTACAGAGAGTGCTGCCGAGTTCCTATTGGCTGCTATCTTACAAGGATGGCAGCCGTCTGCTAATTTGCCGCTAGTTAGTGCAGAAGGTGAGTATTGTATTGGAGAACGGAAGGAAATAGTGTAGGAAAAGGAGATGCTGGGTACCAGCCTTCTGTCTTTTGCTGTCTGCAAAGGAAATGTAGAGGTTTTGTCATGGCGATGTTGTTGTCTGCGTCGTTGTCTATGTCAATTCGATAGGTTAGTGCAACACTATTCTAAGTGCCTGTACAATGTACAGGCACTTAGAATAGTGTTGCACTCACCTATGGAATTGGTGCGGACATTTTATAATATGTATGTCACTACTGCAGATACTTACTTCAAACTGGGTCTAGTTTTAACTATCAAAAGGGGTACATTAACCCTAAACCACACAATCCCGACTTTTATCAACCCTGGGAAAGAGGCCTTTTGAAAACATCGTGCTCGTAAGCAGCATTTTCTTTGCTTCCCATAACGTTTTCTACACATCAAAAAAAGAAATCGCTACTTTAACAATGTTTAATTTGTCGTCTGCAAATGCTTTCAATTTGGACCATTGTCAAATTTTGTTGTCTGTTATACAGTTAACGATGAAAAGGGGAACTCATACAGCATGGTAAAGTGACCATTAACCCATTACCACTCAATCCCTACTTTTGACGCCCCTGAGAAAGAAGCCTTTTGAAAACCCTGTGGGAAAAGGAGAAAATGCTGGTAACCAGCATTTTCTCCTTTTCCCACAGTGTTTTCTACCCTTCCCAGAACAAATTTCAATTTTTCAGTCACTTTTATTTTGTCGTCTGCAAACGCTTTCAGTTTGGACCAGTCTAAATTATTCTCGTGTGGTAATGGGTTAAAATACTTTTGATACAGTGATGCCTCTTTTTGGGTTGGGAATTATAGCCCTTTACCAAACAATCCCTTGTTTTTAGGACTCTTAGATAGAAGCCCCATGAAAAAAATTATGGGAAAAGGAGAAAATGCTGGTAACGAGCATTTACTTTTTTTCCCACAATGTTTTGTATCCTTCCCAATTCAAATTTTGAATTTTCATTCACTCTTATTGTGTCATCTGCAAATGCTTTCAATCTGGATCAGTCCAAAAATTTTTTGTTTGGTAAAAAGTTAACAGGCTAATTAGACTACATTTTTTTTTTACAGCTGAAGGAGAAACCCCGAAGGCAGAGGGTGGCAGTACGGTATCACAGACCCTGGTCATCCTTGTGGCTTGTGGTGCAATCCTAGTACTCTTCGTAGTTGTGGTTTTTGTTATTTTCCGGAGGAAGACTGTTTCTGGAATTACCTGGTTCCCTGAAGGGTTCTTTGCCCGAGGAAGTGATGCTGGGCCCTCATCCAGAACATCGAAAAGACACGTTCCTGATGGCGGAGAAGAATTAAGGTAAGAGGACAATGTTCTATGTCGCACATGAGCCTGACAGATGATTTTGGCATTTTGTCATTACTTCCAGAAACAAATTCTCAGCAGACGACTTTATCAGACAATCCTTAGTTTTAACCACAAAAGGAAAATGCCTTTGAAAACACCAAGAGAAAAGGCGGAAATGCTGGTAACCAGCATTTTCTCCTTTTCCCACTTGTGTCCAACCTTTTCAAAGACACATTTCATAAGTTATGGAGCACTTAATTTGTCATCTGCAAATGCTTTCAGTTTTGACAAGTTTGAAATTTTGTTTGAATGAGAAAGAAAGTGTTTAACCCATTACCACACAATCCCTACTTTTGACGCCCCTGAGAAAGAAATCTTTTGAAAACACTGTGGGAAAAGGAGAAAATGCTGGTAACCAGCATTTTCTCCTTTTCCCAAAGTGTTTTCTACCTTTCCCAGAAAAAAATTTCTATTTTTCAGCCACCTTTATTTTGTCGTCTGCAAATGCTTTCAATATGGACCACTCTTAAATTTTCTCGTGTGGTAAAGAGTTAAGAGTCGGGGATTTTTGTATGATTTTAAGTTTTATAATGTTAACCCTTTACCACACAGTTCTAACTTTAAACCCTTTACTCCATAGATACTCATTTCTACGCATTGCTTGTAGCAGCCTTTGGAAAACATTGTGGCAAAAGGTGAAATTGCTCGTGACGAGCAATTTCACCTTTTGTCACTATGTTTTCTATGCTATCAAAAGGTGTCGTATACACATAAGAAATGGCTTCATCCTTGCTGTTATTTAGGGTCAATTAGAGATACCATAGAAATGTCTTATGGGGTAAAGGGTTAATGGAGATCAGGAAGAAACCCTTTGGCAACATTATGGCAAAAGGAGAAAATGCTGGTTACCAGCATTTTCTCCTTTCCCAACAATGTATTTTTTACCCATCCCAAAACTAATTTCAATTTTTCAGTCATAATTATTTTGTTGTCTGCAACTGCTTTCAGTTTCAGCAAGTCTGAAAATTTGCTGTTTGGTGAAGAGTTCAGAAACCATAGGCTTGATTTCATTTTAGGGATTGAATAAGATGTTGTGAAAACTTATCAAGGTTTTGAGACCCAATACTGTTTTAAATATTTCAGGACGGTTGGTAAAGGTTCGATGGACAAAGTTGATAACAATGATAACAACACTACTGATGATTGGGACCTGGATCAGCCTGCCAAACGAATAAAGGTAATTTTTATTGTAATACATGAATAAACCCTTTACCACACAATCCAGACTTTTAATGACCCTGAGAATGAAGCTTTATGAAAACACTGTGGGAAAAGGAGAAAATGCTGGTAACCAGCATTTTCTCCTTTTCCTCCACAGTGTTTTCTACCCTTCCCAAACCAAATTTTTATTTTTTAGTCACCTTTATTTTGTCGGATGCAAATACTTTCAATTTGGACCAGTCTAAAATTTTATCATGTGGTAAAGAGTTAAACAAATTACTGTATTGATTGAGAAACAATTTTTTACATCTTGTACTGATCTCTCTCGAACTATACCAGTATCTGTACCGAATATGTGGGTCAGTGATCAGGTCCAAAGTTGACATCCATGCCCAGGTTTGGAACTTCGGACCTTATGGTCATGAGGCTCACACTCTGCCTCATACCTATGGACACTATAAGCACATTGTTACACATTATTCCCAGAATGCATTGCTGATTTCCTGCTAATGTCCCCCCCCCCTCCAAAAAAAAAAAAAAAGTAAAAAGAGATTTAACTTGAAGTTAAGCTGTTCAGCTTTCTTTAGACAGAAAGAAATCAGCATATACTAAAAGTTATAATAACTTTTTAGGACCATTTCTCAGCAGATGCAAATGCATGTGTGAACACAGAATGATAAGAATTTATGATTTAATTTCAGCTTGAGCATATGGGAGAGTCCACAACTGATCCAAATGATACAAGACAATGGACCCCGCAGCATCTAGAGGCAGCAAATGTTCCAAATGCTTCAATCATGGCTTTAACTCCACCCACTGGGGATGTATTCAACTCGAGAGATGTCGATGTTCAAGGACCCGATGGTTTTACACCTTTAATGTTGGCAGCCATGAGGGGTATGGGATCGGATACTGGAAACGACATTGTAAGCACAGGTTCAGGAACGTCGGGTGATAGCGAGGAGTCCGATGAAAGGTCACCAGAAATCATACGAAGTTTGTTGAATCAGGGAGCCTCAATCGATGCCAAAACGGACAGAACTGGTAAGAAATCTACTAATTTTGGAGCATACAAACTAAATTTAGATTTTTCTGTATTGAAATCATTTGCTGAAAAGGTACCTGGATTTGTCTTTCAAAGGGCACAGGCATTCTCTCCTTTTCCCTTAATGTTTTCAAAAGCTGTTTTCTTCAAGAGATTGTTTGGTTAACCCATTACCACACAGTCCCTACTTTTGACGCTCCTGAGAAAGAAACCTTTAGAAAACATTGTGGGAAAAGGAGAAAATGCTGGTAACCAGCATTTTCTCCTTTTCCCACAATGTTTTCTACCCTTCACAAAACAAACTTCAAATTTTCAGTCACTTTTATTTTGTCGTCTGCAAATGCTTTGAATTTGGACCAGTCCAAATTATTGTCGTTTGCTAATGGGTTAAGGGTTAGCTATTTCCCAATGGACAAAATTTTAGACGTGTTCAAAGTTTTGGGTTATTATAATTATGCTATCCTTATTAGCCCTTTCCACACAATCCCAAGTTTTAACGACCCTGAGAAAGAGGCCTTTTGAAGACATTGTGGGAAAAAGATAAAATGCTAGTAATCAATATTTTCTTCTTTTCCCATAATGCTTTTGTGCCCTTTTAACCCTTTACTCCATAGATACTCATTTCTACGCACTGCTTGTATGACCCTTTGGAAAACATTGTGGCAAAAGGTGAAATTGCTCGTGACGAGCAATTTCACCTTTCGCCTCAAAGTTTTCTACACTATCAAAAGGTGTCGTATACACATAAGAAACAGCTTCATCCTTGCTGTTATTTAGGGCCAATTAGAGATACCATAGAAATGACTTATGGGGTAAAGGGTTAAGAACAGATTTTATCATTTGACGCACATTTAAGTTATTGTGTACAAATGCTCTCAAGTTGGACAAGTCTACATTTTTGTCATGTGGTTAAGAGGCAAGCAATTTGCAGACTATATTGATTGTGGTTCCAAAAATATAACTTGTCTTTCAAAAGGTGGAAAACAGTGCGGGAAACAAAGATGATAGTTGATAGTTACAAGCATTTTCTCCTTTACCCATCTTTTCACCAACTTTCTTCCTTCCTCTGGGTTTGCAAAATTCTTGATTGTGTGGCAAAAAATTAAAAAAAAATTACTCATCTATAATTTTTATTTTGCAGGGGAAACTTCCCTACATTTAGCAGCAAGGTATGCCAGAGCAGATGCCTCAAAAGCTTTGTTAGACCTAGGGGCCGATCCAAATTTCCAAGATGCAGGTGGAAGGACCCCGTTACACACAGCAGTTGCAGCAGATGCTCAGGGAGTCTTCCAGGTAAATGATTTGATTTGTTTGGTGTTTTTAACATTATGTCAGTCATATAATTGGCCAGTGCACCTATTCATGCTTTCATGGAGTTTTTATTCCAGGACTCTGCACAACATTCATTTTAACCCATTACCACACAATCCCTACTTTTGACGCCCCTGAGAAAGAAGCCTTAAGAACACATCGTGGGAAAAGGAGAAAATGCTGGTAACCAGCATTTCCTCCTTTTCCCACTTTTTCTGCCCTTCCCTGAACAAATTTCAATTTTTCAGTCACATTTATTTTGTCATCTGTAAATGCTTTCAATTCGGACCAGTTTAAAATTTTCTTGTGTTGTAAAGAGTTAAGCCTTAGGTTTTTTTTCTACATAAACGGTTTTGAGACTATATTCTGAATTAAATTAATCCTTTCCCAAACGACAAACTTCTGGACTAGACCAAATTGAACGCATTTGCAGATGACAATTCAACTCTGGCTGAAAAGATGATTTCTGCCTATGATAGGGTAGAAAACATTGTGGGAAAGGGAGAAAATGCTGGTAACCAGCATTTTCTCCTTTTTCCACAATGTTTTCGAAAGGCTACTATTCTAGACCCGTAGAAACCAGGGATTGTTTGGGAAAGGGTTAAAAAAAACAACAACTTTATTTTGTTATTTTGGAAAATTTAAACCCCTTACCACACAATCCCAAGTTTTATCAGTGCTGAAGAAGAAGCCTTATGAAAATATTGTTGAAAAAGAAGAAAATACTGATTACCAGCATTTTCTACTTTTCCCACAATGTTTATTACCCTATCAAATACAGAATTAACCATTAATGCTACAGTATTTGTTGTCTGCAATTGCTTTCAATTTGTTCTAGAATTGTCTCCTTTTCCCACAATTTTTTCAAAAGCTGCTCTTTCAGAGTTGTTACAGCTCAGCATTGTGTGGTGCAAATTCGGGTATAGGTTGCCCTGGAGACCAGGTTCACTGATTGATATGAATGACTTCTTCTTTTCAGATTCTTTTGAGAAACCGGTCAACAAATCTGAATGCTAGAGCACTTGATGGCACAACACCCATGATCCTTGCTGCCCGACTTGCCATTGAAGGAATGGTGGAGGAGCTTATCAATGCTGACGCAGACATTAATGCAATGGACGATAATGGCAAAACGGCGCTTCACTGGGCAGCGGCTGTAAACAACGCAGAAGCAACACTGACCTTGTTGCAGCATGGAGCAAATAGAGATGCACAGGATTCAAAGGTATTTATATCAGATATATTCCATTTCTTAACTCTTTACCAAAGGACAAAATTTTAGGTAGGTCAAAAATGAAAGCAATCGCCTTGATAGGGTTATTTTCCTTAATAGGGTTACCACATTACCACACAATCCCTACTTTTGACGACCCTCAGAAAGAAGGCCTGAGAAAACATTGTGGGAAAAGGAGAAAATGCTGGTAACCAGCATTTTCTCCTTGTCCCATAATGTTTTCTACCCTTCACAAAACAAATTTCAAATTTTCAGTCACTTTTATTTTGTCGTCTGCAAATGCTTTTGATTTGGACAAGCCTGAAATATTGTCGTTTGGTAATGAGTTAAAACAGTGTGGGAAAAATAGAAAATGCTGGTTACCGAATATAGATCAGAAGGATCAAAAAGTATTTATTTCTATGGCATTTCCCTTTTACTTCTATACCTAAAAACAATATTGAAGACTTGTCCAAACCTGTAGCTTTTGCTGATGACAAACTCGACCCAAAAGTCTAAAGATTTGACAGGTTAGAAAACATTGAGGGAAAAGGGAAAAATGCTGGTAACCAGCATTTCCTTCCTTTCTCACAGTGCATTCAGTCTTTTTAGGAATTTAGTTAAATTTCATTTCATTATTTTTTCAGGATGAGACACCATTATTCTTGGCTGCAAGAGAAGGAAGTTTCGAGGCAGCTAAAATTCTACTGGATCACTATGCAAACAGAGACATCACAGACCATATGGATCGGCTGCCACGAGAAGTAGCAGCCGAACGTATGCATCATGATATTCGTCAGTTATTGGAAGAATATCGAGTGACAACTCCATCTGGGTTAACGATGCATAATGGAATGCCAACTGTGCCTAATGGACTTCACCCATACATGCATTCCCAGAAATCTAAAAATAAAATGCGTAAAAATAAACATAACGGACATCTGAAAGACCAGGGGCATTCACCGGATGGTGTGAAAAAGTCAAAAAGTAAAAAGAAGCGGGCTGAGCCCCAGACCATAGGGCAAAATGGCGAAGGTTCTTCAATTGGTACAATGTCACCAGGGGATTCAATTGAGTCCCCTGTAGGCTACGACATGGCACCGCCGACTTACGATAATGTGTGTGGCGGGAACATAATTGGATTGCGTCATGCAGATATGAATGGACTGGACAGTGTGGCAGTTAGTGCACAGGATATTCAGTTACAAAGTTTAATGGATGATCATTGTGCTATGTCAAATCATTACAAAAAAGAGACAGTGTTAGATCATCAACAAAATATGGACTTGTGGTTGCAAGGGCAACATCATCAACAACACCCTTTGTCGCAGTCACCCATGGGAGTGACTCCATCCATCTCCACCCCACCCTCAAGCATCCCATCTCATAATAGCCCACCGGGCTTCGAGGGTAAAATGTCTCCCATGAAGGGCAAGTCAGGCTTGCCCACATCACCACCCCATTATCTTGCTATGCAACAACATGCCCAAAGAAATCGCCCACAAAAGAGCCCACATCATTATCATATAGACAGTTTTCCGTTCACAAATGATCCAAGTCACATGGATACGTCATCTCATACAAATATGCAGCCGTACACGATCAGGTATGACACAAGTAATCGACACAAAGCATCAACTCCAATGCAGGTTCCTCACGCCCCACAGTATCCTACTCCACCTTCTCAGCACAGTTATATGGAGTCGACCCCACCCCAGGGGCTAACGTTACCTGACAATATTCTCACTCCTTCTCCAGACTCCCCAGGGCATTGGTCAAGTTCATCACCACATTCAGCGCAATCTGATTGGTCAGAAGGTATTTCAAGTCCAGTGCCACCTATTAGCCAGCACTCAAACAAGGGACGTAATCAGTTACCTAGTGAAGCAGTGTATATATAAAATGTTATGCAAGTCTTTAAGTGTCTTTTGTGTTAATAGAGGATTTATATAAGTGAAAGATTGTCATGAAAAAAGATATGAAGTGTAGCTTGAGAAAGGAACTTGAAAAGGATGCGTGTAATTTAACAGTTTTAAAAGGTAATAGAGAATGTAAAGTGTTAATATTGACAAATTGTTTTGGCGGGCCAAAATTCGAAATGAAAAAAGGTACACTAAAAAGTGTGGCAGAAGTACAAATTTTCTGAGGTCAGTTAAAGGAATAATAGTATTGTGAGAGGTGGAAATACTGAATTGAAAATAAAGAAACATTTTAGCATGCCAAAATTAAGCTTCATAACTGAATAAACCCAGCAGTGATGTTAACCCTCTTAACAGAGGAACAGTAATCTTAAGACTTGTAGATTAAAAATGATTATGTGGATCGGTGAACATGGACATTTATTTTGGCATGGCAAATGCTAATGTTAGAAACAGTAGACAAAACAGTGTGATGGCTGCAACAGTCAAAATTGGCTAATCACAGAATGCAAGCAAATGTTTCATAGGGCAGATATTGGGATTGAATGAAAATCTCTGAAATCCTGGCACGTGCGACAAACTTGTTTCTCCCGATAACATATATATAGCAGATGACTGAGAAATTATAAAAGTGAAATATAGATAAATGTTCAGGATAATGCCTATTGGTGCCAAAGATGAAAGTGCAGACCTTTTTTGGACATCATAGATTAAGATCAGACAGCACAGAACATGCAGTCTGATTTTGGATCTAAACTGTCCACTTTTCAGCCATAGAAAGAGGCCATGTTCAATTTAAAACATTGCGGCAAAATGAGAAATTGCTCATGATCTCGTTATGAGCAATTTCTTCTTTTTGCCACAATGTTTCCTAGAGCCATTTGCTGCAGGACAGAAAAAGGATGTAAAGTTCTTGAATAGATAAGTGTTTTAATTTGATCTTTTGGTGCAGAAAAGGTTTAAAAAATGTGCTACAGAATTGGATTGAGCAAGGAAAGGACTTGCAAGTTCTAGTGTTGAGTGTGTATTTTATTTGTGTTGAGATTAGTCTGTGAAAAACTTTGTTGGCGAATTTTGATATACAGATATTTTTTTAAGTGTATTTGTAAAAAAACAACATGCAGGACTTACATATATGGCAAGATGTTACAAAGTCAATGGATTATTTTCTTTTATGAGACCTAGTGCCCTAGTTCCAGAGGTGTAGGGGAGGGATCCTTATTTCTTTTTTTTTTTTCTTTTTTTTTGGTGGGGGAAGGGGGGAGGGAGATGTTCAGAGGGTTATATCACTGTGGATTTGAGACAAAACCAATGTTGTAGGTTCTTGATAGAGTTTCCTCATGAGGATAATTCTATTGAGTACCTACAATATAGCCTTTGGTGGAGAAATTGTTCTTTTCAGAACTTGATGAGAAGCAAAGTTTTTAACCTCCTTGGTCCCTAATTTATCTAAACATTTAGTTTCTAGACTTACTGCATTTGCAATCCTCAGATTTTAAAATTAAAAGCATTTGTAGACAAACTCTTTACCACAAGACAAAATTTTAGACTGGTTGAAATAGAAAGCAAAATAAAGGTGACTGAAAAATTGAAAATTTATTTGGGAAGGGTAGAAAACACTGTGGGAAAAGGAGAAAATGCTGGTTACCAGCATTTCCTCCTTTTCTTACAGTGTTTTCAAAAGGATTCTTTCTCAGGGGCATCAAAAGTAGGGATTGTGCAGTATTGGGTTAAATAAGATATACACTAAAGTGCAAAAAAAAAGAAATCTATCTTTTGAATAGAGTAGAAAACATTTCGGAGAAAGGTAAATATACTGGTTATCAGCATTTTCTCCTTTACCCTCTATGTTTTCAATAGCTTCTTTTCTCAAGGTTGTTAAAGATTTCTAAAGATTGTTCGTTGAAAGGGTCAAGTATCAGTGACCCACTTTATTGAAACTTCAATGACCTTTGTGTAAAAATGACCTTGGCCTTATTGGTGTAATATCCTTGAATGTCCTTGACCTTTGAACTTAGATGTAAAAAGAGAAACATTCATACAATGAAACTTGGAGATTCAACTGATCTCAGCACCATTTTGCATTTTCATAACAAAAATAAATCATTTTGTACAGATATTTCTCATTTTTGTACACAAATTCAGACCGTCTTACATTCATTTTAAAAACATTTTTGTACACATTTTTATACATTTATGTTTATATGAATATGTATTAATAGATATATAAATGTTTTAATTTAATTTACTGTATTACATTTTCATTGTCAAGTTGAAGACAGGTGTATTGTTAAGTTGTGGGTCCAATTGATAATGAAAACATAAAATTAATGTTGAAAAAATTAGAAAAATCACCATTATGTCTTCTTTGTTTTCATTGTTTGTCATTGTTTATGTTTTGATTAGTATTTTCATCAAAAGAAGCTATCCATAGTTCATTTTTTAGTTTGTTTGAATTTTTACCTGTTGCAAAATAGAGTCCATTTGTCTCAATGTTTTTTAAGTCTTTACCCGATGATAAAATGCTGTCTTGATTCTTTGCTTTCATGAAACTGAAAAAAAAAATTGAAAACATTGTGGGAAAAGGAGAAAATGCTGGTAACATTTTGTGCTGTCTGTTCTTTTGACCTCTGCTTAACACAAAGGCAACTTTTTTTAATGAAAGTTTCTTTGAGGGGTGATGTGAACAAATTTGCTCTTTTTTTAACCCTTTACCACGCAATGATGACTTTTAACACCCTTGAGGAAGAAGCCTTTTGAAAACACTGTGGAAAAAGGAGACAATGCTGGTAACCAGCATTGTCTCCTTTTTCCTACAGTGTTTTCTACCCTATCAGGGTCAAATTTTGTTCTTTGAGTCATATTTAAATTGTTGTCTGCAAACAATTTTGATTTGGACAAGGTCAAAATTTTGTCGCCCGGTAAAAAATTAATTGTAAAATATTTATTTTTATATTTCAAATACTGCAAAAACTCTTTTTTTACTCTGTTTGGCAAAATAAAAAGAGAACAATTTCAGCTAAGGACTCCATTTTTCATCACAAACATTTTTTATTTGACATCAATTCAGCTGTTTTGAGTTATAGAACAGGAAGATCTTTAAAAACATTGTCGGAAAAAGAAAAAAATGCTGGTTACCAGCATTTTCTCCGTTTCCGAGTGTTTTTTCCATATCAAAGAGAGAAATCATCTTACAGGCTACATTCAATTCGCACTCTATAAATGCTTTCAGTTTGATCGAGTCCAAAAATCCAGTGTCTGGTAAAGACTTAATCAAGCAATACCAAGTTATAGAAGCCCTGTAAAAGAGAGCTTTTGAAAACATTGTGGGAACAGGAGAAAATACCCGTATCCAGCATTTCCTCTTTTCATACGATGTTTCCTAGAAATTCATCCCATCACCCCAGCCACATTCAGCCTGTATGTATAGTGTTCTTTGGTTTGACCTTCATTTGACCTTTGACCTTGGTTTGACCTTCATTTGACCTTTGACCTTGGTTTGACAATGACCTTTGTTTAACCCTTTCCAAAACGACAAATTTTAGACTCTTCCAAACTGAAAGAGTTAGCAGACAACAATTTTAAATTTGATGAAAATGGTAGAAAGTTCTCCTAAAGGGTAGAAAACACTGTGGGAAAAGGAGAAATTGCTCGTTACGAGCAATTTCTCCTTTTCCCACAGTGTTTTTAAAAGACTTATACTGCAGACAGGTAAAAACCAGGGCTTGTTTGGGAAAGGGTTAACAAAAGGTATCAGCATAAAGTAGGGTTTTTTTTTTTTGTTTTAGCAGCAAACATTTCTTAACTTTTTACCACGTAATCCAAGGTTTTAATGAATCAAGGAAAAAAGGGTCGTTGTAAACATTATGGGAAAATGAAAATAATGCTGGTAACCAGCATTTCCTCCTATTCCCATAATGTTTTCTTCCCTGTGCAAGACGAATATCATTTAAGAGAAGTCTGATTTTGTCGTCTGTATCTACTTTCAATTTGGTTGAGTCTAAAGTTTAGTTGTTCATTTTAGGATTAATTATACACTACACTACATAAAGATGTAGACTTTGTCCATGTTGAAAGTATTTACAGATGATAATTTAAATGTGTATCAAATGAGGAATGTGTCTTTGATAGGGAAGAAAACATTATGGGAAAAGGAGAAAATGCTGGTTACCAGCATTTTCTCCTATTCCCACAATGATTTCTATTCTTCCCCAAACAAATTTCAAATTTCAATCACTTTTATTTTGTTGTCTGAAAATGGTTTCAATTTGGACAAGCCTAAAATATTGTTGTTTGGTAATGAGTTAAGTATATATGTATATAATATATCGGTGCATGTTCATACCAGACTTCTAGTGACATCTAAAATTACAATCCAGTGAAACTTTGAAATATTTTCATCATGTCAGCTTGATTTAAGAATTGGCTGGTATAGACTTACGATCAGACTGCATACTCTGTATAGTCTGATCTTGACCCATCCCATCCATTTTAAGCCCATATTTTTGCATGTGGCACTGATAGGGTTGAAATTATCCCATCCCACCGCCAAATCTTTTTCATTTGCTTAATTGCTGATCAAAAAGAAATGAACAAAATGAAAGATTTTTTTTTTTTGTAATGAACGATGATTTTTGATATTCATTTTAACATACTATTTATTTGGTATTTTTATATTGAAGTGTTTTTTTTTTAAATAATGATAATAAGCTTCTAGTCCAAAGATTTCTGTACAAAATGAATCAACTTTGCCCCTTTATTGTCGTAAATACATGCAAACTTATCCCTCTGAGCAGCCAACCGACACACATATCTGTGTGCAACTCCACCCATTTACCACACAATCCCTACATTTTGACGACCCTGAAAAAGAAGTCTTTGGAAAACATTGTGGGAAAAGGAGAAAATGCTGGTAACCAGCATTTTCTCCTTTTTCCACAATGTTTTCTAGTCTTCATGAAACAAATTTCAAATTTTCGGTCACTTTTATTTTGTCATCTGCAAATGCTTTTGATTTGGACAAACCTAAAATTTTGTTTGGTAATGAGTTAACCAGCCTGTAAAAGAAGGCCACTGAAAACATTTTAGAAAAAGGGGAAAATGCAGATACCCATCACTTTCCCCGATTTTGACAATGTTTTCTACCCTTTTGTTGTGTGCATATGGTATGCTGTCAATTTGGAAGTGTCGGAAGGTCTGTTTCATAAAACAGGTATATGATCGCTGACAATGAAGTAGGAACAAACAAATTGTGTGATATTGATCAGTATTTTATGAACAACTTTCCAGACTCCCCTTCCCCCTATCATGATGATATATGATTGTCCATTCTGTAAGTATTTTTCTTCTTTACCTGCAATGTTTTCTGTCCTTTCACTTACCAATTTCATCATGTGATCAGTATATGATGTGTCGTCTGCAAATGCTTTGAAACTGGTAAAATCATAAATTTTGTTGTTTAGTCAAGGGTGATTAATAACAAGTGCTTCTTCTTGATAGTTTGTTTCATTTTTCCATGCTTTTGTTACTCTGTTTTAGTGTTCAGAATAAAAAGCATTTTTAACTTTGTATATAATTATAATATTATTTCTCATTTGCCTTTTCCCATACATGAATATCCTTTGTCGAAAGCAAGGGTCAGCGTCTGCATTGATGAGAAATTGCAGCCTGACGTTTAACCCTTTACCACACGATCCCGACTTTTAACGACCCTAAGAAAGTAGCCTTCTGAAAACATTGTGGGAAAAGGAGAAAATGCTGGTAACCAGCATTTTCTCCTTTTCCCACAATGTTTTCTTCCCTTCCCACCAGAAATTTCAAATTTTCTTTAACTTTCATTTTGCCGTCAGCAATTGTTTTCGATTTGGACCAGTCTAAAATTTTGTTGTTTGGTACAGGGTTAATCTACACTTCATTATATACACTTACGATAATTTGGCTCCAACGGCAGATTAAATGTGAATGTTGGAGTTTGATTTGCTTGTGATGGGTTAAAAAATATTGTGGGGGGGGGAAAAGGAGAAGATGCTGGTTACCGGCATTTTCTCCTTTTCCCAGAATGTATTCCAAAGCCTTCTCTATCAGGGTGATTATTAGAACATTGGATTGTTTGGTAAAGAGTTATAGAGTCATGTTAATGTTGGTAATGTTACCCTCTATGCTTGTTCTTAAAAGGTAGAAAACATTGCCAGAAAAGGAGAAAATGCTGGTTACCAGCATTTTCTCCTTTTTCCTTCAATGTTTTCTAAAGCTTATTTCTTGATTGTCATTATCCCTTTACCAAACATTCCCAGGTTTTTCGCCCCTGAGAGAGAAGCCTTTTGAAAACATTGTGGGAAAAGGAGAAAATGCTTGTAACCAGCATTTTCTCCTTTTCCCACAATGTTTTCTACCCTGCTGGAAACCAGTTTTTATTTTTGAGCTACATTTATTTTGCCGTCTGTAAGTGCTTTCAATTTGGACCAGTCTAAAATTTTGTCATTTGGTAGAGAGTTAAAACATTGGGTTGTTTGGTGAAGTTATAATTATTATGTGCTGTTGGGGGGTGGTTGGGGTATTATTTTATCTCATGATCATAATGTGTCATATATTTTGTATTTTGTACATTACAAAGCATCATTTCACCAGGACATAATATTTAACTAGCGAATAAATTGATATAAATGCAGTAAATATTGTGTTGATTTTTTGTTTTGTGTTTAGTTATCACAACCTGAACCCTTTCCTCCATGACAAAATTTTAGGCTTCTCATGTTTGAAAACATCTGTAGACAATGACTTGGAAAAATTGAAAGAAAAGAAATGAAGTTCTTTGACTGGTTAGAAAACATTGTTGGAAAAGAAGAAAATCTTTGACCGGGAAGCATTGCTTACAGTAACCCTTTACCACTCAAAGACGACTTTTGACGACCCCGACGAATAAGCCTTTTGAAAACATTGTGGGAAAAGGAGAATATGCCGGTAACCAGCATTTTCTCCTTTTCCCACAATGTTTTCTACCCTTTCCACAGTATGTTTTAACATTTCAGTCACATTTATGTTGTCATCTGCAAATGCTCTCAATTTGGACCAGTCTATATAAGTTTGTCGTTTGGTAAAGAGTTAACTGAAAATTTCTGTCTTTGGTAGGGTAGAAAACAATGTGGAAAATGGAGAATATGCTAGTAATCAGCGTTTTCTACCATTTTCACAACGTTTTCAAAAGGCTTCTTCCTCCGGGTCATTGAAATTTTGGCTTGTATGGTAGACGGTTAAAAAGCCTTTTTGTTTTCTCTAAGGATTGTTGAAACTCAGGATTGTGTGGTACAGGGTTAAGTCTTTACCAAACAACAAAATTTTAGATTGGTCCAAATTGAAAGCATTTGCAGATGACAGAATAAAATGGACTGGAAATTTGAATTGGGAAGGGAAGAAAACATTGTGGGAAAAGGAGAAAGTGCTGGTTACTAGCATTTTCTTCTTTTCCCACGATGTTTTCAAAAGGCTTCTTTCTCAGGGTAGTTAAAAGTTGTCACTGTGTGGTATAGGGTGAGATGCCTATCACATAGTTGTCAGGACCCAGACAGAGGCTTCAGAAAACATTGTGAAAACAGGATAAAAATCCTTTTGACTTGAATTTTCACCATTTCCCCCAAAATGAATCGATCATTCCACAGACCAATAATTTGTGCTACACTTCATTGTACTCTGCTTGTGTCTTCTATTCAGAAAAATCTGAAAAAATGTCACCTTGTAAAGGGCAAAACATCACTTTCTCACAAACATTAAAGTTGGCAAGAAATGTGTGGCTGAATTATAAACCATCCCAGTTGAGATTCAAGCCAATGTGGTAAAGAGCAAACATTTATTTGGGTTTATAAGACCCAGCATACTAACCACTGGGCTCAAGCGAATTATCCTTAACATATTACCACACAGCAAAATTTTAGACCTAACCAAATTGAAAGCATTTGCAGACGACAATTTCAAACTGGCTCAAATGGTGCAATTCTGCTTTGATATGGTATAAAACTTTGTGGGAAAAGGAGAAAATGTTCGTTACCAGCATTTTCTACTTTTCCTACAATGTTTTCAAAAGGCTTCTTCCTCAGGGGCGTTAAAAGATGCCATTGTGTGATAATGGGTTAACTGTTTACCACACAATCCTGATTTAAACAACCTAGAGAGAAAAGTTGCCAGCCTATTGAAAATATTGTAGGAAAAGGACAACCAGCATTTTCTCCTCTTCCCACAACGTTTTTCCACCCATCCGAAAACAATTTCAATTTTTAAGTCGCAATTTTTTTTTTTTTGTCTTCAAATGCTTCCAATTTGGACTAGTCTAAAATTTTACTGTTTGGTAAAGAGTTTACCCTTTATCACATGAGCCCGAGTCATTCCTGACTTTTGACGACCCTGACAAAGAAGCCTTTTGAAAACATTGTGGGAAAACGAGAAATTGTAACCAGCATTTTCTCCTTTTCCCACAATGCTTTCTACCCTTCACAAAACAAATTTTAAATTATCAGTCATTTTTATTTTGTCACCTTCAAATGCTTTCGATTTGGACGAGCCTAAAATATTGTTGTTTGGTAATGAGTTAACCCATTAGCAAACAATCCCTTCTATTGACGACCCTGAGAAAGAAACCTTTTGAAAACATTGTAGGAAAAGGAGAAAATGCTGGTAACCAGCATTGTCTCCTTTTACCACAATGTTTTCTATTCTTCCCAAACCGAATTTCAATTTTTAGCTCTACTGGCTTTTTCATTCACAATTATTTTGTTGCCTGCAAATGCTTACAATTTTGACCAGTCTATTATTTTGTTGTTTGGTAAAGAGTTTACGCTCTCCCAAACGACAAATTTTAGACTCTTCCAAACTGAAAGAGTTTGCAGACAACAATTTTAACTTTCATAAAAATGGCAGAAAATTACTCAAAGGGGCAGAAAACAGTGTGGGAAAAGGAGAAATTGCTCATTACGAGCAATTTCTCCTTTTCCCACAGTGTTTTCAAAAGACTTGTACTGCAGACACGTAAAAACAAGGGCTTGTTTGGGAAAGGGTTGAGACAGTTGCTAGGTGTTGATTTTTACAGGAAGAAGCTATGCTGTAAAGAAGGAGTGATCTCCCTTGGCAAACTGAATTTGGAGAGCAGAGCCCAGATAGTGACAGGATTTATTTCTCTCTCAGTGCAGATCATTGACTGGGCAATAGTTTCATTAAAAATTAGCCGATGACTTGAGAAGAATATTTTGCAAAGAACTGGTAAACCTTCAGGAAAACATTGGATAAGTTCACTGGCCACCATGATATAACTGAAGTAAAGTTAAAAATAGCTTCAAACACCATACAGTAAACAAACCAATCTTTTGATCCTG
The DNA here is from genome assembly GCA_943736015.1 of Tridacna crocea. Classification (NCBI taxonomy): domain Eukaryota; kingdom Metazoa; phylum Mollusca; class Bivalvia; order Cardiida; family Cardiidae; genus Tridacna; species Tridacna crocea. The sequence continues at coordinate 70,582,358 of OX031057.1, forward strand.
TGTGGCACGCTGCTGAAATGTAAGATTCATAATCCAGACACTTAACCCATTACCAAATGACAATATTTTAGGCTGGTCTAAATTGAAAGCATTTGCAGACAACAAAATAAAAGTGACTAAAATTTGAAAATTGAAGGGTAGAAAACATTGTGGTAAAAGGAGAAAATGCTGGTTACTAGCATTTCCTCCTTTTCCCACAGTGTTTTCTAAAGGCTTCTTTCTCAGGGGCGTCAAAAGTAGGGATTGTGTGGTAATGGGTTAAATCTTTACCACACAATCCAGACTTTTAACAACCGCAAGAAAGAAGCCTTTCTAAAACATTGTAGGAAAAGGAGAAAATGCTGGTTACCAGCATTTTCTCCTTTTCTAAAATTGTTTTCCACCCTTCCCAAAACAATTTTCAATGTATAAGCCATAAATATTTTGTCATCTGCTAATTATGCATCTATCTATCTATCTATCTATCTATCTATCTATCTGTCTATCAGTCCATCCATCAATCCATCCATTCATCCATCCATTTTTGTAGGGACAGTGAAAGGAGAGCCGAGATTAGTAGAAATCGAAAGATTATTTAGGCTTTTATACGATGACTTTGTACCAGTAACTTTTGCACGTAATTTTGTAGTGTAAGGGAGATAACTCAAAAAGTGCTATTTACAACTGTATGCATTAACTCCCCTAGTTAGACCACAGTGACCTCCCTTGTTCATGTTCTTTTTTAGTCCATTTCTCGAGCATGTTGTAAACGTTGTTGAAAAAGCTTCATGGATTATTACAAGCACTTGTTCATTTTTCTACATTATTTCATATACATCTAAAAATGTATTAAATCAAGAACAATCTTTTCAAATGATAGTATTTAGCAAGAAATGACCGAAACAAAGGAAAGTGCTTTGAAATCACTGGTATTGGCGGGATTATTTCAGTTTTGTCATTGCGCCAGGGCACTCATATCGTTGGTTTACTTCGAAAATATCGTAACTACAGCTTGCCACAAGCTGTAGTTACTCGATTTTTGAAGTAAACGGACGATATAAATGTTATTCGCCAGTGACAGTGGCTTTCCTATGGGCACTCACATGAGACCAGCCGTCTGCAAAGAGCTAGGAATCTGAACTTAAAGGTTACTAATCCGACACTTTACCTTTTACTCAGACGTCAAATGTTAGACTGGTCCAAATTCAATGCATTTGCAGACGACAGCAGCTGAAATGTACTTAAAATGGTGATTTCTTTATTTGATAGGAATTCAGACCTCCAGATAGAGGGACTGACTTTGATTTCGAAATGAAAAATATCAATTATTCTCCACTAAACCCTACGTTGTTGGTACTCATTAGAATCGTCTCATCGAGACGATTCTAATGAGTACCCACAACATAGGGTTTCAAAGAGAAATAATGGATTTAGAATACCATTACTCCTCTTAACTGGAGCTTTGGGGATTATGAAACAGTGTTTGAAAAGGAAAAATGCTAATCAGCAACATTTTCTCCTTTTCCCACAATGTTTGCAAAAGCTTTCTCTTTCAGGGTCGTCATGAGTCTGCATTGTGTGTCAACTTGTTAACACACAATGCCGACTTTTAACGACTCTCAGAAAGAAATCTTTCGGGAATACAGATGGAAAAGTAGAGAACGCTGGTAACCAGGCTTTTCTCCTTTTCCCACACTTTTTTTTAATATCCCTTTCTCAGCCAGATCTAAAAAAAATGTTGCCATACCTTAAAGTAATATTAAAGGTCAAATGTAAACAAAGCTGGCGTTTAAATGTATTTGAAATTATTTCTATCTTACCATTAAAAAATCTAGAAATGATTCTGAAGACGACAATATAATTATGATTGTACGGTTATTTGGTTATTTCCGTTTATTTGTCGTCGCTACCGGTTAACCATTTGAGCGACGCCCCCAGAAGACGGTTAGTTGTTACGGGGGATAGTGCAAGGATACAGCACGAAACTACTGAGAGCTTCGCCTGTTTCTTTAATGTGCTCAGCGTATAGCACCGTCACACGGGACCTCGGTTTAATGTCTCATCTGAAAGACTATTAGAAATTTTAGTTGGCCAGCCGGGGATTCGAACCCACAACCTGTAGTTAACCGAAACATTGTACGGTCTTTTCAAGTGTTAACAAGTCACTGACAGAGAAACTAATTTCATATCTGGGTTAAAACCTGCCGGGTAGCTGTTTCTTATGGTTACTTTTTGCCTGATTTTAAAACTTTTTTTTTCCAGGCAGCAACTAACATATTGTTCGATCACACGATAATAGACTGTCATCTCCACAATGTTTTCCATAGTTTGAAATGGTAGGGTGTAAATTTAAATGAACCCTGATCCAACAGAAGAGGGCTTAACTCTTTACCAAACGACAAAATTTCAGACTGGCCAAAATTAAAAGCAATTGCAGACGACAAAATAAACATAACTCAAAAAATTAAATTTGTTTTGGGAAGGGTAGAAAACATTGTGGGAAAAGGAGAAAATGCTAGTTACCAGTATTGTCTCCTTTTCCCACAATGTTTTCAAATGTCTACTATCTCTGGGTCGTAAAAACCAGGGACTGTTTGGTGAAGGGTCAAGCCATCACATCCTTATTTTTTTCAACCAACTTAAAGGTGGCCCTTCAGATTTTGGGACAAAAATTTCACAAAAATACAAAAAAATCATCCTTATACTCCCAAAGCCTTATAATTTTCATTCATTAAACCCCAGTAGTCGAAAATCTTCCGACAACTAGATAAATTAGAGATTTACTACAGCCCAGGTCGACACTAAAGGGAAACATACTCTATTTTTACATGAGCAACTAGCTCATTTACATACCGGAAATATACAGACGAAGCTTCAAACATAGCATCCGAAGTTCTAGACATTATGGAAAATAATTACATGTTTGTTACGTTATGGAATTCAATAGTCATTAGTCAAGTGCAATTCACTTAACATTCCCATGATGCTTTTTTGATTTTCGCGGGAAATCTAAAAATAGCTTAAGAGGCTAGGTAGCCTTTTAAGGGAATATCACCCAATATTGTTTTTTTTTTTTTGTAATTTTATGATTCTTAATTATTGATGATTTGTATTGTTTTTTCATATAAATTTCAGTGACATATGCATTTTTTAATTTGGTGTGATGCGAAAATTCTAAATACCCACCTTTAATCATGAGATAGACTGGTCCTTGGGCTTACAGAAAATTGACCAATTTTGAAAAGTTTCAGCCTAAGTCAGCCTCCGCGGACTGTGCAGGCTGACCTGGGTCGATATTTCGCAGATGCATTAAGCCCCCTTTTCATAGAGCACAAATCAAATGTGTTATGACATCCGTTTTGATAGTTGGCCTTGACAGGGCCTTTAACTGGCGTTTGCAAATGCTTTCAGCTTGGATTACTCCAAATATTATCGGTAAATATGTAAAGGGTTAACTTTATGCCAGACAAAAAAAAATGTCAAAGACTCGCCTACACTAACTGGGACATTTGCAGACGACAAATTTAGTTATAGCTCGTATTATTGCTTTTGTCTTTGATAGGTGAGAAACAATTGTGTGAAATGGAGAAAATGTCGGTTACCACATTTTTTTATATATTTTTTTCCTGTAGAAGATCAACATTTGTTTTGGAGCCTATGACTTTGTTTTGAAGCCTTTGAGTATGTCCTGGAGCCTTCGACTTTGTCCTGGAGCCTTCGACGTTGGTTTGGAGCCTTTAATTTTGTTCTGGGGCATTCTATTTCGTTTTGGAGCATTATACCTTGTTTTCCAGCGTTCGACTTTGCTTTGGAGCCTTAGACTTTGCTTTGAATTCTTCTACATGGTTTTGAAGCCTTTAAATTTGATTTGAAGCCGTCGACTTAGTTTTGGAGCCCTCAACTTTGTTTTGGAGCCTTCGACTTTGTTTTGGAGCCTTTGACTTTGTTTTGGAATCTTCGACTTTGTTTTGGAGCGTTCGATTTTGTTTTGGAACCTTTGACTTTGTTTTGGAGCCCTTCACTTTGTTTTTGGGCCTTCAACTTTGTTTAGGAGCCTTTGACTTTGTTTTGAACCTTTGACTTTGGTTTGGAAACTTTGACTTTAATTGTTTTGAAGGCTTCGACTTTCTTTTGGAGCTTTCAACTTTGTTTTGGAGCCTTCGAATTTGCTGTGGAGCCTTTCACTTTGTTTTGGAGCCTTTCATGTTGTTTTGGGACCTTTACCTTTGCTTTGGAGCCTTTCACTTCGTTTTGGACCCTTTGATTTTGTTTTGGGGACTTCAACTTTGCTCTGAAGCCTTTCACTTTGTTTTGGGGCCTTTCATTTTGTTTTGGAGCCTTTCGCTTTGTTTTGGGGCCTTTCACTTTGTTTTGGAGCTTTACACTTTTTTTCGCGCCTTTCACTTTGTTTTGGGACCTTTCACTTTGTTTTGGGCCTTCAACTTTGCTTTGGGGCCTTTCACTTTGTTTTGGAGCCTTTTACTTTGTTTTGGAGCCTTCGACTTTGTTTCGGGGCCTTACACTTCGGTTTGCAGCCTTCGACTTTGTTTTGGAGCCTTTGACTTCGTGTTTGGCCTTCGGCTTTGTTTTGGAGCCTTTCACTTTGTTTTGAGGCCTTCATCTCTGTTTTGGAGTCCTCGACTTTGTTTTGGGGCCTTCGACTTTGTTTTGGAGCCTTCGTCTTTGTTTTGGGGCCTTCAACTTTGTTTTGGGCCTTTGGCCATGTTTTGGAACCTTACACATTGTTTTGGGACCGTTCACTTTGTTTTGGAGCCTTAGACTTTGTTTTGGGGCCTTCAACTTTGCTTTGGGGCCTTCTACTTTGTTTTGGGGCCTTTCACTTTGTTTTAGAGCCATCGACTTTGTCCTAGAGCCTTTCACTTTGCTTTGGGGTTTTTCACTTTGTTTTGGACTCTTCGGCATTGTTTTGGGGCCTTCGACTTTGTTTAAGAGCCTTCGACTATGTTTTGAACCCTTTTACTTTGTTTTGGGGCATTCAACTTTATTTTGGAAACTTTGACCTTGTTTTGGAGCCTTTTACTTTGTTTTTAAATCTTCGACTTTGTTTTGGGGCCTTCGACTTTGTTTTGGAGTCTTCAACTTTGTTTTGAGACCTTGAACGTTGTTTTGGAGCCTTCGGCTTTGTTTTGGGCCTTACACTTCGGTTTAGAGCCTTTCACTTTGTTTTAGGGCCTTTTACTTAGTTTTGATGTCTTCGGCTTCGTTTTGGAGCCTTTCACTTTGTTTTGGAGCCTTCGACTTTGTTTTTGGGCCTTCGACTTTGTTTTGGAGCCTTCGACTTTGTTTTGGAGTATTCAACTTCGACAGAAAAAGGCATAATGATTTCAACCTTTACCACACAATCCTGCTGTTTACTTAAAGATCCTAAGGAATACAGCTTTTGAAAATATTGCGGGAAAAACTTATGTATCATTTTTTTTCCACAATAGTGTTTTTCCTTCCAGAAACGCATTTCAATTTCTGAGTCAATTAATTTATGATGTCGTCTGCAAAAGTTTTCAGTCTAGACAATTCTTAAGTTCTTTTGTTTGATTGATCGTTGGTTGTATGGTGTTTAACGCCTCGACACAGTGGTTGGTTAGCGATGGGAGAGGAATGAATCCTGTCACAATGACTATCGTCTATCCTGGGAAAATAATTGTCCGAGCCAGGAATCGAACCCATGATTGACTGATTGATTGATGGTATAGTGTTAGACGCCGTTTTCAACATTATTTCAGTTATAACGCCGCGGCCAGTGCACCTATCCATGATTTCCTAGAGTCTCTTTTACTTGTACTTCGCACAATTTTCTTTTCAAGCCTTTGCTGCTTTCCCACATAACCGTCATCGAAATAATGGTACGTATTGGGAGAGGTTGGTTGGTTGGTTGGTTGGTTGGTTGTATTGGAGTTTAACGCCACTTTAACAGCTAAGGTCATATCATGGCGGTCGATGACGCACATGTGTTTCCTGGCTTTCTCACACCGGTACTTACACAACTTTCTTTCCAAAGCCACCGACTACTTTTCTCACATGCTTCAGCAGAGGTGAGGGGCGAAAATACGCCGGAAAGAAAGTTCGCCTCAACCGGGTATCGAACTCACAGCCACCAGATCATGAATCCAACACGCTCACCACTGAGCCACCCGAGCGGGCGCGGTGGGAGAGGAATGAATCCTGTCGCATTGAATGTCGTCCATCCTCGGTAAGCAATTGGCCGAGCCGTGGATCAAATCCACAACTCCCTGTTCTCAATTCCTCCACGCTGATGGCTTTTGTTTGGTAGAGGGTAATAAAAGTTAGGTTTATTGTCCAAATAAGTATGAAATAGCGAGAAACAGACCAGCGTACTAATTTAGCCACAATGTTTTTCGAAGCAGATTAAACGAAAAAAAAAAAGTACATCCTGACGGGGTTGAAAAACAGAGATAAAAGACATTGTTTCGCATGAAAATACATGCTTTGCATTTCGTCACCTTGATTTATTTCGATAACCGTTATCTTATCAAACAGCGGTTACATCATACATTGTCATCATTTAAACAAATTCCATATCTAGATCTATATTTAGAATATATTCATGAGCCTTTGCTCTGAGGAAAGACGGCTTGATGCATTCGCAAAGTGTTTCAGCTCAGGTCAGCCTGCGCAGTCCGCGCAGGCTGACCTGAGCCGAAACATTTTGCTTGAAATCGGTAAATTTCATGTCAAACAGTCCGTGTACCATCTTTGCAAGCCAAGGCCGACGATTCACTACGAGACTCTACCCTTGGCGGATCGAGCTTGATTTTTTCGTTCACCCGATACGCTTTTTCATTGGATGCAGCCAGCTCTAGCTGCAACGAATGAAATTGCTCGTAGCATTTCATCTTTGACAAAAATAGAATAAGGTCTCTACCTTTCGAGTAGAAGGTAAAAGATGGAAACCCACGTGGATGTCTGCTTATCGCTTCATGTGTAGGCCTATTCGTAAGCGGTTTGTAAAACGATATTTCATTTTCTTTTATAAATATGATGTAAAGGGGGGTAATACACGTAATGATCGTAAACTTGGCCTGCGAAGATGTCCGTGTATATATCTCGTGATTCACTCGGTTGTTGGGCATATCGTCGGTTTATTTCGAAAACCTCGTAACAAAAGCTTGTTACATGCGGTAGTTAGGAGTTTTTTGAAGTAAACCGCCGATATGAATTTCATGGATCCATAATTAAGAATTGAACAGTTTGGTATCATGGATCAAGAGATACAATTTCCCTCTAGCCAGAGCATGTCTCGTATATACAACTTCATGTGCAAGTCCATTTAACCCATTACCACACAATCCCTACTTTTGACGCCCCTGCGAAAGAAGCCTTTTGAAAACACCATGGGAAAAGGAGAAAATGCTGGTAACCAGCATTTTCTCCTTTTCCCACAATGTTTTCTACCCTTCCTAGAACAAATTTCACTTTTCAGTCCTTTTTATTATGTCGTCTGCAAATGCTTTCAATTTGGACCAGTCTAAAATTTTGTCGTTTGGTAAAGAGTTAGGCCTAAGTCTTTCAAACCAAACAATCCCAAGTTTTAAGGACTCTATGAGAATTGGTTTCTCGAAATTTTGATCCGTCAATAAACATGGCTCTGGTGAATCGGGGCTACTTGCAAAATATGGCCATGAAGAAATTCCTAAAAATTCTTCTTCTCTGAAACCGCTGGTCAGATTTTGAAATAATTTCACAGAAATGTTCCTTGGGTGACCCTTTTCAAAAGTAAATCGCTAAAATTTGATCCCTCAAGAAGCATGGTGCTGGCGAATGGGGGCTACTAGTAAATATAATACGGAAACTTGAAAATTCTTCTCTGAAATGGCTGGTCAGATTTTAAAATAATTTCGCAGCAATGTTCCTTGGGTGAGCTTTTACAAAAATAGTTCGCGAAATTTTGATCCCTCAAGAAACATGGCTCTGGTGACTGGGGGTTTCTTGCACTATAATTATGGCCATGAAGAAATTCTTAAAAATTCTTCTTCTCTGAAACCGCTGGTCAGATTTTGAAATAATTTCACAGAAATTTTCCTTAGGTGACCTTTTCAAAAATTGTTCGCAAAATGCTGATTTGTCTAGAATCATGGCTCTGATGGGGGTGCAACTTGCACCATATGGACATAAAGAAATTCTTAATCTTCATGGATCTGATTTTGTGTGTGTTTGTGGGGGGGGGGGGGGTTCCAAAGTTTCATGACCTCAAAAGGAATTGGCTATGGTCCTCTAAAAAATCTAGGTGAGTGATCTAGGGCCGTCTTGGCCCTCTTGTTGTCAATATTAAGCCATTTCAAGTGCATAAAAATCGTCGGGGAAATGCATTGAAAATGGATCATGCAGTTTAAAATTTCATCACTTGGCAATAGGGCTATGTCAAATTTATGGTAGGCCCTATTATCAGAATATTTTGCAGAAGGAAAAAACGGATTTGTACATAGAACCACTATCAAACTTTGTTTTGCAGATCATTGTCTGCATTCATCAATAAAAGCTATTCAACTTCCTCTGGGCGTCGTAAATTTCGAAGAAGAAATTCTTTAAATTTTTCGTAAATTGATGACTCATGGTCACGTTGACAGTGGATACACCTTTGGAGGATTTCCCCGAAATTTTGCTGTGCATTGTGGGATATATTTTACGTCACAGCTCATTTGCATATTGTAAATTACGCGTGTCGCCATCTTGGATTAGAAATCATTCGAGAGATAGACTCTTGAATCCATTTGGAATCAAGGACATCGGATTCAGGAGAGGAACTTTATTGATAATTTTATTTTCTCAAAATATCACCCAAGGGAACGGACCGGTGTAAGTAGTATAGGATTGTTTTATTTTTAAGATATTTTGACTTTAAAAGGGAAGACCCGAATTCGGATTGTGAGTTCACCGGGGACGCTCTCGAAGAAAAAATGCGTCGGAAGTCATTAAAATTATGCAAGACTGAAAATGCAAACTGCATGCAGACATAATGTCCTTGAGCAACAAATTTGGAAATACTTTTCTCTTTTAGATGCATCTATTTAAGCTGAATTCTTGGTGGAAAAAGTAGATTTTAGCGTTCTGGGATGATTGAAATGAAACGGGATTAAACGAGTTCTTGTAATTTCTGAATTTCGTTGTCATGAAAACAGGGATTTTTTTCTCTTTCCCGGATCACGTAGTCTTTTAGATCTAAATTATCTGTTTGTTGGCTTAATTTCAAACATTTGTCATTGAATTCGTGCTGAAAGTATTCTGAAAACACCGTACTTTTATTTTTGTATGATTGAACAAAGCTAAGTCACAGGTGCACCTATGTTCTTTGTTACAGACCCGAGATGCCTATGTTTCTAGCCCAGAAATTGCGTCTATTTTCATAATAGGAGAAAATAGATACTTGAAAATTTCCAATTCCAATTTAATCATAAATTGTTCAGGGATGAAAAACATGGGCATTTTCAGTACTGTATTGTAGGCCAATGGAGTAATAACCCAGTTAATAAAATTTTTCTGGGGCACAGTAAGTGTAGAACAAAGATCAGTCTACACATATTAATTTCATTTTACAGGAGCAATATTTACCACAGAAGTCGACTTATGACAACCCTTGGACATTTTAAAACATTGTTGGAAAAGGGGAAAGTACGGGAAACCAGCATTTTCTCCTTTTCTTACAATGCTTTCTACCCTAAGAAAACATTGAATCATATTTTTAGCTTTTAGTCTCATTTTTTTCAATCTGTAGTTGCTTTCAATTTAGACCAGTCTAAAATGAGGAAAACTGCTTTAGCTGTAGTGTACAGACTTAATAGCTTCCTTATTTTGCTAGATGAAGGTATTATTCAGTAGTGAAACTGCATATTTGCCCATCCCCAAAATTTTTTTATCTCATAGATAACACATGGCATTGTTTCAATATTCCTAGAAATAGAAAGTAGAAAGGTGTGTTTAAAACTTAAGTGATGAAGCACAAATGTATACAAACCAAATGGCGAAGTAAAGAGGCTGCTTTTTTTGTCACAGATTTAGGGGTATGACGAATCACCGAAATACCCCTAATTTTTTATTACTATGTTTGTATTACAATTGAAGTTCAACAGATTTGTCTTTTTTATAGAATTTGACCCAAGTAATGTCAATAGAGATGAAGGGCTGTTGTTAATCATAATGACAAAATAACAACATATTATTGAGGTCCGATGTAAACAATGCACTGAGATAGACACCGAAATACCTGCTGGACGTTGTAAATACTTGTTAATTTAGGGATTCAACCTCTGCAAGATTTAGCTCTTTTTTGCCTAAAACATGATTAATTATAGCAAGGATCACTCTAGAGAAAATTAATTTCATTAGTATACATTGATTATTGATTCACATGGAGAACAATCACTGAAATACTCACGTGTCAAATCTTGACACAACGTACTACCTGACCTTTATTACACAAAATACAGACTTGGGAATTATCAGATGGAATTATCGCCTCTTATTTTATTTTTTTCAGTCATAAGCACAAATATATATTCCACAGAGTATGCAAGTGCGTTCCATTTGCGAATGAAGTACCTAAATTAAGCATTGTGTGATGTGTTCATCGTCACGCGTCTGTTGCCATTGACAACATTTCTGCTTTTTCCCCTATGTTTATGGAACTATAGGATGAACTGCAATTATATCTACAATATTTTATGTTGATCTAAATCAATATTTGATTTATCAGCAGTAGACATGGAATTTAGACAGACAAGTCTACAAATTAAGTCCAGGCAACATGTTTACCCGATTCAAAATGGTGGCCAGTTGTCTATCTAGATGCACTTATATAATTTATTTGACTTACCGTAATTGTAAAAAAATATGGAGTGTTTCAGTGGTATTTCAGTGATTCATCGGACCGCAGGTTTAGGTAGGTACTTGTGAACACAATATCAGCCTTCAGGGAAGAGTTTAATTTTTTATAGAGCAGGAAAGCTTTAGAGCTGTCTAGATGGTAAATTTTTGCATGAGACCAATGAAATTTAATGTGAATGATGAGATTAATCATAAACTGGATAGAGAACATTACGGAAAAAGGAGACAAATGGTTTTTTTTTTTGCAGGCGTAACGGTTCGTTCATAGGGTACTTGACTAAAGTATCTCCCGATGTGTAGCTTGGCAAAATGTCCTCGTTTTCTGGGTTGAATAACAAGGCTGACAAGAGCAAAGGAAAGTACACAGCTATAAATATCAACAACATATATAGGGGAAAGAGTACCGAGCCACAGAAGTCAACAGGTACTGGTTTCAGCTTTCATATTTTATGTTCTTAAACCCTTCAGTGGTTCTGAAATATTTTAAAAGTCTGCCTGTCCACGTACAATTGATGATCACAAATTGACTTGTCCGTATCAAGAACCGACTTGTCCATACTTTGAAATTAAATATGAAAAGATAAGATGCACACAATACCAATATAGCAGCAAATAAACAATTAACCCATTACCAAACGACAATATTTTAGACTGGTCCAAATTGAAAGCATTTGCAGACAACAAAATTAAAGTGGCTGAAAATTTGAAATTGTTTTGTGAAGGGTAGAAAACACTGTGGGAAAAGGAGAAAATGCTGGTTACCAGCATTTTCTCCTTTTCCCACAGTGTTTTCTAAAGGCTTCTTTCTCAGGGGCGTCAAAAGTAGGGATTGTGTGGTAATGGGTTAATCATGATAAGTTTTCAGTGTTCCCAGTGGCTTTTTGAAGGGTACACTTGCGCCCTGAACTGTAAATCTGAGGGTAACATTTCATATTTGTGGGTATCACAATAATGGTTCCAAACTAGAAATAAAGTCATCAGTAATGATGTTTTTCACCACAAAAGTATGTTACATCAGAATGTGGAAATTTACTGTCTTTAGTTATTAAAAAGCTGAAAAGACGGTCTGAAGCAGGGGTCAAATTTAACTTTTTTTTCAACTAGCAAAATTTGCTAGTTACCATTTTTTCTACTAGCAAAAATCAATTTTGTACTAGCAATATTCTAACCCATTGCCACTCATTCCCGTGTTTTAACTATCCTGAAATGGGAAACTTAAGAAAACACTGATCAGCAATTTCTACTTTTCCTACAATTTTTTCTCCTTTTTTAGAGAATTAAGTTTCCTTTGTACCAATTTTGAAATTGCAGGCTGCAGACCCTCAATTTGGGAGAGTCTAAATATTGTTGAGTGGGTCTCCTCTGCTTGTATAGTAGCTGTATTCGACTGGTCAACTTTTGTGAAGCATGAAAATGAATAATAAGCTCCGCCTACCTGTAAGGTGCCCGTTTTGTGCTTCACAAGCATAACTTCGACTTGAGAGCAGTAAGCCTTCAAGTCCATAAGGTTTGTGCTTCACAAAAGTTTACGAAATCGTGAAATTTACCATTTGAATACAAAGAGTGCAACATGAAAAACCGTGATTACCCGTCGAATACGGGTAATATTATAGCTCGGGCTCTACACATTTGACAGTTTTAAAATCAAGTTTTATTGTTTTAGAGGTCTGTGTATTCCGGCAATGTCACGGAATCTGGCCTTTTGCCAAAAAACTAAGATATTTTCCACTCCATACTCTCAGCGAGGCGAGGCAATGCAGACAGATGTAAAAACAAAGTCAGAATCGTCTACGTGCTTTAAATATCAGATACATGTACATTTACAATATCGCAACAATCGTCTCTATGAATACCAGTCACATGGTCGGTGATACTCTCAAAGGATAGTTCTACACCGCATACGGAAATTATTTACACGAAAAACGACCAGTTCATGGATTAATTAAGATTTTCAAGCGGTAGATTTGCCCATTTTCTAGCTCACTCGCAAATTATTTCGACTGTCAGAATTTGGCACTCGCATTTTTTCATTTCAGCCCGCATTTTGCGAGTTTGCAGCCGTTAAATTTGAACCTTGCTGAAGTGACTCTGATCAGACAATGTCAAAAGGAGTGTTGTGTTGTGTCATGGGTTTCCATGTTTTTTTTGCATCAAGCTTAGTTTTATGCATGTTAATTTATGGACAGGTTTTTCCGCGTTAATTGACAATAATTTATCGAATTCCGTCATTTAACAAAAGTTAAGTGGACAATATATAATTTTTTTATGTTTTTTTTGTTCTTATGTGATGTCTTGCTTGTAACTAAAATTTATGTTTATTTCAATTCTATAACGTGGTTTACACAACAAATTGCATGAGAGGGAACATTGGTTTTGCCTTGTCTGAAAATATGCTGCCCTTTAATTAACCCACTACTCTGGTCAGCTAGAAGCAGAAACTCCTTACATAGTTTACAAACACAGATTGTCTGATTTTTCAAACCACGTAAAATCAATCAGCCAAGTATCGATAAACCCCATTTTCCTCTTGGCGTTCTATGTCTTATAGTACTCTACCTTACTTTTTCTTTTCTTCTCAACCTGAAAGTTTACAGTGTATCAAGAACAATGCGAGGGGGAGACAAGGATTTATCTTGTGAGAAAAAGCCATCAAGGGTTCTTTCATTATTCTGTATAGACCAGACGTTTGAATTCTAATATTTGGACACAAAGTGGCTTTAATACAACCGTCTGGGCGTGTGATTGGCAGTTGCTATTTATAGACACGTATACTACACAAAATCGGATGTACATTGGAGTCTAGTTTGATACGAGCAACATTCAGGGAATTTCCGACATTATGTATTTTTATTCTCAGTTTTAGAAAACTTGCACTTTAGGAAAAAATTAAATGCTTGTTCCCTCGAAATTTTTCACTTGTCCACGGACAACCCAGCCATTGATATTGACCTGCTCTGTCCATAGAGTTTACCTAATTTGTGATATGCAATATAAGTGCTGCTGTGCAGTTCAAACCCTATGTTTTCTATTTGCAGTAACTCGACAACATGGGTTGCAAAGCTTGGGTAAAGTGGGAAGCTTGCGGCGTATGCCGCCTCCGGCCAATCTACCAAGTTTGAAAAGTGAAAACAGCGGGAACGATCCCAATATAAACTTAGTTCCCACAGGAGGATCAGGTATGACATGAGGTTTCCCTCGATTTTTGGTCCCAAATTTGTCTTGCAATCCTTTTGCAAAACAATGGCAGGTTTTAATGATCCTGAGAGAATAAACTTCTGAAAAGATTTTTGGGAAATTGAGAAAATGCTGGCCACCAGGATTTTTCTCTTTGTCCCAACTGTTATTTGTCCTTTTAGAGAATTATGAAGACCACATTGTATTAGTTCTTTTCAAAAGTCGGATTCGGCACTAAAAATCTGTTTAAGTCCAAAAAATGGGTAATTTCCACTGTACATCGATGGGTAAGTGCAAGACTATTGTAAGTGCATATCTGTTGTATATGCACTTACAATAGTCTTGCACTTACTCATCGATATGACTCTAGAATATAACATAACCCATCACAAAACGCATATATAAGATCAGAGAAAACCCAAACGTGTCTGATACTGAATTGGTTGCCATGTTCTACCTGTGTGAAAATGCATGGAGGAGCACATCGATTTCAGGGACACCACTGATTGAGACAACTCTTGTTATCATTTGTGTACATTTGAACTAGGTCTTCCAGAACGTCACATGATTACAATGCATCTCATTAATTAGTGCTATGACATAGTAGACAGGACTATTGTTTATTTACTCTTCCAATATTTTGTCAACAGAGTAAGATGGCTCTTCCTGAACAGGTTTTCTTATATCGATGTTGTATTGGTGATAAAGGAATAGGGTATGACCAAGTCGATAGGTGAGTGCAACACTATTCTACGTGCCTGTACATTGTACAGGCACTTAGAAGAGTCTTGTACTCAATTATGGAAATGTTTTCATCGTTTCTTCTTACAATGCTGATAAACTTAGTTTTTCAAGTTTTGGATGGGCACAAAATGATTAAGTAAATGACAGTTTTGTTTCGACTTGTTGAATTATCACATGGTGATTTGAGATGTTTTATGGAAAAGAATACTAGTGTCATACACATAAAAAGTTTCATGATTGTATAACAAGTAAATCATGGTGACAGATTTAGATAATATTTTTTTCCAAAAGCAAATGTGTTTCAATAATGACTGAAGTGACATGATTGGCTTTCAGGATGGGGCAACAAGGAGAAAGAGGAGAAGAGTGGAAATGGGAGTCAGCAGCCATCGTCGCAGCCGCAGCAGGCTTCTACAGTGCAGTCGGGGCAAATAAAGGTATGGAGGAATTAATTGATTTCATACTTGGGTTGGACCAGATAATTCAATACTTAGTGCAATTTGATATTTAGATGCTATTTATTCCAGTATTAAGCATTAGTCTGTGTAAAGGGCCAGCAGGGGTAAAAAAATAAACAGTGCATGTCTCAATATGCATAAATCATACAATTTTCAAGAACTAAATATTGCGAAAGATGAAATTCTGTTGTATGTATTGTTCATCCAAATTTTGGTCATTGGCAGATGGAATCGGTTTTAAAATCGGAAAAAAATAGCATCTCATTTTCCCCAAACATTTTATTTAAAAGCTTTCTTAAATCCATCAAAACTTAGGACTGTGTGGAAAGGGGTTACAGTATTGGATTTAACATCCCTAAAATTGGATGATTGTTTTACAGACTGTACCTGTAGCTTCTGCAACATCGGTTTCCATAGCAACACCACCAGCAAGCAACATAGGGTCACCAGCAACACCACAAACACCATCTTCAGCACAAGCACTAGCGGGCACCACCCCACCCACAGTCCCTGGGGGCAACAATGCAGGGATGCAGGGTGGGCTGAAATCCTGGAGCAGCGTCACCATGGGAGAGAAGCATGTAGTAGGTCTCAAGTCACCATATTTCCAAGAGGAATTTCCATCATTAGCGGCAACTGGAGAGGACAAGTCAAAAGAGGGCGAGAAAAAAGAAACCGAGGGAAAGGAACCGCAGTATGGACCCGGGCCAAGCTTGCGTCCACAAAGTAGGTTTTTATCTTGGGACTAATTTCTCTTCCTTTCTTAAATTGATCAGCGCGTAGGTTTAACTTTACCAAACACCAAATGTCCAAATTTTAGCCTCATCCAATTTTATAGTCTATGCAGATGGCAAATTGAGTGACTCAAAAGTTAAACTTCAATTTTTGAATGGTACAAAACACTAAGGAAGAGAAACAAACTGCTTTGAAAGACCTGGGACCAGCATCGTTTATTTTCCCAGAATGCTTTTTACTGTATCACTGACAAGCCCCTTTTGGGCATACATGTGCTGCTTTGTTTTGTGAAGGTCCTGTATTGCCCTTTTTACCAAACAACAATATTTTGAACTTGCCCAAATCAAAAACTTGTTGAAATCACAGAGAAAGTGTATCTGAAAAAATAGAAACTGGCTTGAAGGAAGATAGAAAATGTTATAGAAAACAGCATGGTTACCAGCTTTTCGTACACCTTATATTATTGCCCCGGTCATCGGTCTGTCCGTCTGTCTGTTAGTAATTTCAGTTGCATGCAACTTCTACAGTTTTCATTGCAGGGATCATTTTGGGCTGCGAAATCGCGAGATTCTCTCATTAAAATTGCAAAAATCGCATTTCTAAATCTCAATTGAAACAAAATCTCGCATACTGATTTTTGGCAGATGATAAGGATAGAACTCGAGTGTCAGTCCTTACATAGCGGAAATCCGCACGATAAACTAGTCTATACACTGGTTCCCCACGTTGTAAAAGAAGATATATATGAGAAGCAGATTACCATTTGCAACATTCGGCTTGTTCGGTGTTTTTCCTTATCATTAGCGGACCGTGATGTTGCGTATGAATGAAGTTCGTGTTGAAGTTGTCTGCAGTTCTGTGTCAGGCACTTTGCGAGGAAAATGCCTCCCAAGAAGAGGAAAGTAGAATCGAACCAAATAAAATCTTATAATACAATGACCAGTTTTCTTACAAACTCACGGGTCGAGACTGATGAGAGTGCTGAAAGTCCAGATAAATATGATAAATCGCCAACCCAAGTCGAACGATGACACCGGTACTTCTTTAGATCCCTCGATACCCCCCAAAAACAGTCAAATTTAACGAAAAGCGGCTTAAGTTACATGGATGGTTGCGCTTATATAATTAAAAAAACGAAATGCACTGTCAATATTGTTGAGATTTAAATATGACAAATAACATGGCCATAAGAACCACAGGTGAACGGCGCGACAATATGAATCCTATATTACACACAAATACTCAGTATATTAGTGTTTAATACATAATTTATATTGTCGTCACCGTTCACCTGTGATTAGAACTGACTATTTTTGTACAACCACACTTCAACGTCACTGATTATAAATGTAGATCTGCATTGATGGTGTGGCAGAGCCAGAAGTCGAGGCTTATTTTGAAAAAATGTTGACACACTGGTTTTTAGTTGTAAGACTTATGAAAACAATGTGGGAAAAGGAGAAATTGCTCAAATTGAGCAGTTTATCCTTTTCCAACACTGTTTTCTCTCATTTCAGAGAAAGTAGTCACTTTTAAAATAGTGTCTTAAAGAGGTTTGGATTTGTAGTTTGGAGAAGAGTTCGATTCTTGAAAAATGAAACATAAAAAATCTCATTAAAATTTTAAATCTCTCATAATTTTTGAGCAAATGGAACATTTTCTCTCATATATATGTCCAACCAGAATGATCCCTGCATTGGAATAATTTCAAACTTACCGCAATGATCTGTAGTTGGGTATGACTTTCGAAATTTGGATATGTGCAGGCATGCTAGATTTTAAGCCATTTCAATGACAAGCCCCTTCGGGTGTATGTGCATTGTTTTTGGAAGCTCTTGTTCTCCATTTCATACTTTCCTTTCAAAGACTTATCCACTTAACCCTTTCCCAAACAATCCCTGATTTTTATGGGTCAGGAATAGAAGCATTTTGAAAACATTATGGGAAAATGAGAAAATGCTGGTAACCAGCATTTTCTCCTTTTCCCACACTGTTTTCTACCCCATCATATAGAAAAATTATTTTCTTAGCAACTCTTAATTAGTCATTTGCAAAATGCTTTCAATTTGGTCCAGTCCAAAATTTGCCTTTTGGGAAAGGGTTAATTGGTAGGTTCAAAAGACTTATTCCTTAGGGTCTAAGCTCAGCCCTGTAGCCCAGCTGGTAGGATACAGGACTTGAGACAAGAGGGTCCCTGGTTTGAATCGCCTTCTCAGCACATTTCTTACATAGGATTGATAGTAGTATTTGCCACAGGATTCGCTCCTTTCTTAGCACTGATCATTCTTATATACCCTTCACAACGAAATAGTTGTTGCTGTGACATAACAATATTGTTGAAAACAGTGTTTAACAATTTACAATCTTTATTGTCTTTGAATCTCAGGCTTTATACTGAAAGGTAATGTTTGTTCTAAATATTTTAGATGTAGGGAACTGGAAGGAAGGCGGAGGTCGTGGCGCATTGCAGCAGCAGTCACCAAACAAAGATCAGCCATCACAGCCCTCTTTGTCATTGGAGACCCCGACAGAAACACAGCCGAATGGCCCCCAGATGTCCGGTGGAAGTGGCGCTGGAGGGGACACACCGTCCCCACAGATGCCAGCCCCAGGGATGCCACTCAGGCCAGGGGCTGGACAGGGTGCAGGAGGTCCCATGCCTTTGGGCCCACCACCATACAATATGCCTCCTGCCTACAGAGGGATGATGCCACCCTATGTAAGTATCAATTGAGTTCTTTAACCTTGTGCCACCTTTGCCGAGATATCTTTTGAACTTTTGTCACAATGATGGCACCAGATGGCTGTGATCCTTGGTACCAAGCAAGCCATCCCATACTTTTGGATCTTAGTATACACTTGTTTTAAACATCTGACTTAATCATGAGTAATACTGTTCCAATCTTAACTCATTACCAAACGACAATATTATAGACTGGTAAAACTGAAAGCTTTTGCAGTCGACAAAAGTGACTGAAAATTTGAAATTTGTTTTGTGAAGGGTAAAAAGCATTGTGGGAAAAGGAGAAAATGTTGGTGACCAGCATTTTCTCCTTTTCCCACAATGTTTTCTTAAGGCTTTTTTCTCAGGGGCATCAAAAGTAGGGATTGTGTTAATGGGCTAATCAAAAGTTAGATATGCAGAAAATTGACCAATAGTGAGAAGTTTTAGGCATCCTTGCCTACTGCGCTTTTACTCCATTTCCCACAAAGGTTTTTTTTGCAGAGGCTTGCCATCATTTGAACCAAGTGAAACTTCTCATCTGCATTTATTTTCAGTTCTTACTAATCTAAAACTTTGTCCTGTGGTAAAGCATTACTTCTCATATCAAACCAAAGACTTGTAGAAAGGAAGACATACACACGTTAATATTTTGTTCTGGCCATACTTTTTAAAAGCAAGATGCTGATTCCAGAAATTTTTGTTGATATTCCCTGGTAACAGCATGTAGGTGGAATTACACTACTTTTCAAGTAGAAAAGGTTGTAATTTAACCCTTTACTACACAAGCCCTGGTTTTCACGACCCTGGGAAGGAAATCTTTTGAAAACCTTGCTGGTACTAGCATATTCTCATTTTCCCACAAGGTTTTCTGCTGTTTCAGGGACGATTTTCATAAATCGAGGCAATTTAATGGGTTTTCTGAAAATGCCCTAACCCTTTCCCAAACAATCCCTGGTTTTTACGACCCTGAGATAGAAGCCTTTTGAAAACATTGTGGAAAAAGGAGAAAATGCTGGTAACCAGCATTTTCTCCTTTTCCCACAATGTTTTCTACCCTGATGGAAACGAATTGCGATTTTTGAGTCATGTTAATTTTGTTGTCTGCAAATGCTTTCAATTTGGACCAGTCTAAAATATTGCCGTTTGGTAAAGAGTTAATGCAGATCAGTCTAAAATACTGTTGTTTGGTAAAGGTTTGAAGTATTTTTTTGTCCCCATATTTCAGATGTACAGAGGGTTTCCACCCTTCCCCCCTCCACCAAACTTTCAGGGTATGCCAAGAGCCCCTTATCCTTATGATGGAAGGTAAGTAATTTTCATATAGAGAATATGTACATAGTAGTTTGGTATATCAAAAATATCTATTTAGGTTGTGAGAATCGATATTTGTCTCACCTTGGCATTTTTATTTCAGTTGTTTTACGCTTAATTATTCTATTACAAACATCTGTAATATCGGCAACTCTTACACGAAAGTTGAGGCAGTTTTTTGTTCAGGCCTAAAAAAAAAGATATCGGTGTTTAGGGTTTCCATACCCTATGTAGAAAATGCTACCAACCCTAACCTTTTTTCGCCATGATCGAAAAAATCCATTGCGTGTGATTTTACTGTATGCTCCATGTTAAAAGTTTTTGGGAAAAAAAAAAAATCCCTACCTACCCTACTTACAGTATCTTGAACCGAAGCCCTGCACAGATATTTTTTTTTTATGCCCAATGAAGTTTCTTAAAAACTTGTGCTCAAATCAGTTAAAAACTTTCTTATTAACCCATTACCACACAATCCCTACTTTTGACGACCCGGAGAAAGAAGCCTTTAGAAAACATTGTGGGAAAAGGAGAAAATGCTGGTAACCAGCATTTTCTCCTTTTCCTGCAATATTTTCAAAAGGCCTTTTACTCAGGGTCATTCAAAGTCGGGATTGTGTCATAAAGAGTTAAAATTCACTTTTTGTAACAACCAACTACATTATGAGCCCCCCTTTGCATGAAGCCTGGTACAAATCATTAAAAGAAAAAGCAAATCCATCATGTGCCATTGTTTTACTGGTGTTGTAGAAAATCAGTAAGTTGTTAAAAAAAGCTTGCTTTCCTTGTATGCAATTGAAGTTTTACAAATTTGTGTGTATCTCTGCAGATTTCCAAGACAGCCCCCTCCACATATGCCTCCACAGCGGCCAAGTGGCGAGAAACCTGACGATGATGATAAAGGGGACGACTATAAAAGGCCTGCAATCATCTCGGAGAAAGATCTGAAAGACTTTGATGAGATTTTACACTTAGATTCTAATGGAGGTTGGGCTAGTGCCCAAGGTGAAATTGACTACAGGTAAGGTTTTTGAAAATATTAACCCTTTACCACGTAATCCCTGGTTTTCACGACTCTGTGAAAGATTTTTGAAAACATTGTGGGAAAAGGAGAAAATGCTGGTGACCAGTATTTTTTTCTTTTCATCCTACAATGTTTTCTACTCTTCCTAAAACAAATTTCAGTTTTTGAGTAACTTATCATCATCACATAATTATGAATTCATTTAATCCATTGAGTCTAACAGCTGTCTAAATCTGGAGGTAGAATGGGAAAATTGAAAGATAGTGATAACTTTTGGCTCATGTCAGCCTACACAGACTGCAGAGGCTGACATGGTTGATACTTTTTGTAGATGCATTAACCCCCCCCCCCCTTTTTTTTTTTTTTTTTTTTCTCCCCCACAGAGTTTGGGGATTATAATATTGGCAAATGTTTGGTTTTATAGAAATAAAAAACAAATAAGTCAGGTCAGTTTGTTTTAAACTCAATACTTTATCATCAACAGAAACACTGACTGTAGACACAGAACAATGTGTACGGGTTGATAAATTTTTTGGTGGAGGTGTCCGACTTCTAATTGAAGGCTTCTGCAGAAAGGAGCATCAATGAAATATTACACAACTAAATCTTTTGAGCCTCCTGACCCAGATGTTCGAAAACATTTTAGGAAAAGGAGCAATATTGTTTATAAGCATGGGATAGAGTTTTACCTATGAAAGAATGTGTCTCTGAAAATATTCTGACGCAAGGGACAATATAGGATGTCACAAATTGGCAGTCTGAACTTTATCTAAACCTTCTAGAGCAACGAAGCTGAACTTCTACGTTGGTTTTGAGGAAAACAACCATGCTCTGTGAAAAGGGGTCAAGTGCATCTGCAAAAAGTATTGAGTGATGTCAGCCTGCACAATTTGAGCATGCTGACATGGGTTGAAACATGTGGGCTATTTGTCGATTTTCTGCATGTCAAAAGATAAGTTTATCTGATCATCAAGACTATTGTTAAGCTAAATGACATTTGTGGATCCATCACTATGTGATGTCTTGCATGGTAGAGTGCATTGCTTGAATGCATTGTGATTGTATAATGTGCTTTACTTGCAGTGAAAAACTTGTATTCAGTGACGAAGAAGAGGGAGAAGATGGAAGCATCAGAAAGACGTAAGTTTGTTTTTCAGTTAAGTTTGTTTATATTTATATTCTGGTTTTCAATTATGGACATTTCTGATACAAGCTGCCGCATTCATTGTGCTTCAGAGGACAATGAAAATATTTTGGGCCTGTATATACAAACCTCTCTTCTCTTGATTTCAAGTCTTGATAAAGAATGTAATGCAACTTTTGATTGCAATTTCTTTCAGAGGTTTGATGATAGTCATTCCAAATGGATTCATTCCTCCCCCACCACTGACCATAATTTCGATGATGGTTATATGGGAAATTGGTCTGTGGCTTGGAACAAAAATTGTGCAGAAATGTTAAAAGAAACTCCAGGAAAGCATGGATAGGTGCAGTGGCCGCTGCGATATAACTGAAAAGATGTTGAAGACAGTGTTAAACACCATACAATCAATCAATAAGCAACTTTGGCTTGGCTTAACCATATTGGCCATGCTCTTTGAAAAGGGTGCATAATGGTTGTGAGACAAGTATTCATCCTGGTCAGCCTGCTCAGTAGAGCTGGGTATCGCCAAGAAAAATGTATCGCGATACTATCGCGATACCAGGCAGGCGATACGATACAATATCACGATACTTAATTGATCCAGATATACTTAATGACAGCCTATTAAAAGAGAGACTGTTTTCATGCCATATGCGCAAACAAGATTTTATAGATAGATCTACATGTTCACACTTAAATGTATATCAACCTCTTCAGAAGTTTTAGGAACTTTCCTTAAACTGTGCAAACATTTTTGGCAAAATCAATCCAAATGTTTGCTAAAACAAGCAGGTAAGACAATTTGTCTACATGATATTAAGTTTATGAGGATGCTGTGTTTTGTACTTCAAAAATCAACGGCAATGCAATACCATTTAGAGTTTTTGCTTTATTTAAAATATTTAAAATCATTCATTTTGGTCCTCTAATTCTAATTTCAAAGTCAGTTTAAAAAAAAATATACCTATTTCAAGCATTCGAAGACCCCCCCCCCCCCCCCCCCCCCGGTAGATTTATGTTTTCATTTCCTAAAACAACAATTTTTTTCACTCATGAACAGAATTTTAGCCCCCAACTTTTTGTTTTATTCATAGTTCTTTTGTAAATTCACTGTTTAACTTCATTATTAAAAATGAGAAAGATAGTTTGAAGTCCCTCTGATCGGCCGATGCCACGCTGATCATTGTAGTGTCATGGGTTTTCACGGCTTTTTGGCGATCTATTTTTTCGTGACAATTAACTTTTGGAGAAGTATTACTACATTATTTGACATCTGTTTGCCATTTCAAATAGCAGGTAACTTTAAAATCTGTCACTTTACTCTAGATAAGAGTATTAACACCTTTATTACGTTGTCATAAATGACTCGCCAGCTTCCTGATCATGCGCGTGTCCTTTGCATTTTATACTGATCGTGTTTAGCCCATATTTCTGCTGGATGTATGAAAGCTAGGTTATATGAAGATCATCTAGATCATCACTTAATACGTCAGATTGACAATTAGGCAGATACTTTCAGCGTCAAAGACGTCATTTCAAATTTCCCAGCGTCAAAACTCGCACTATTGTCAACTTCGGAAGACGGTTGCCGATCCGCAGCTCATTCATTTGTTATTTAGAAAGAACAAAGACATTTCAAACTGAGCTATCTTTCGCTAGCAGGTAATCAAATTGCAGCTTATATTCGTCCGGTAAATCAAATGACCTTGTTAATTAATGCTTTATTTTATCTTACAGTCCTTGTGACAAAAATGTTAAGGAGGCAAACCGATCTAAGCAGCCGCAACTTTTTGGGCACGAACAAAATATGATAACCTTAAAGTATTCCGAATTAGCATCCATATTTAAAACCGGGAAAACCCTAGGCAAGAGCGAGTGACTAAACATTTCGCTGCAAATTATTCCCCGAATTGCAAAGTTTTATGAATTTCATTACATTTCTAGGGCGAGTTGTTTGTATGTTCCTGTATGTATAGCAGAGACAAATTGTGCGCATTTTTTTCTATTTCATACACGAAACATGATCACACACTCTGCACACGACACGACGTAAATGTATCACCAAGTATCGATACAATGAGTTAGTATCGCGATATACTATCGCCAGCAAAAATATCACGATGCACCGATGCATCGATGATATCGCCCCAGCTCTACTGCTCAGTCTGTGCAGGCTGACCTGGGCCAGACCTTTTGCTTTTTGGTCAAGTTATTGCATGTCGAGGGACCATAGCACCTTGTGATTCAGCAGGTTATTTAGGTAACAGATTTTAGGGATGTATGATACGGTGATGACTTGCTTACAGTAGTGCATCAGAGAAAATGCATTATGCCCCCTTTTGTCAGCATAGCTGAAATGATACAGTCGAAAGTTGTTTAGCCAATCAGGTATGGCCTTCCACACACAAAAAGGGGTATTTGGTTTAGTCCATCAGAAGTTCTGTTACTTTCACACTTAGAAAATCCATAAAACAAGACAAAGAATGCTCTTAAGAATGGTTGGTGAATATGGACTCAGAGCATTTTTTTTTTTTTTGCAGTAAGAGAACCAAAGAGAGGAGATCTGAGGTGGAGGAAGGACAAGAGTACAGGAAGGCAAGTGAGACAGATCAGAGGAAGGACAGCACAGATGAGAGTAGTAAAATGGATCCCTATAAGGTAAGGATGTCCCTAATTTGTACATGTATCAAGGGTGGATGTTTATATTGAAGTTGATTGTGTATTGTTGTTTTATCAATATAAGCAATTGTGTTTGAAAAGGGTATATTATATTTCATGTGTCTATTTTTAGAAATGTTATGGGTAAAGACATAATTATGTTCTGATTATGACAAATATATTTTCACAGAGGATGGAGACAGAGGGACAGATGCCAGGTCCAAGAGAAGCATGGGGTCAGGGTGGCCCTATACCACCCCAGTTTAGAGGTGGTCCTCGACCACCCCATATGATGGATGCTGTAAGTGATTTTGTCATATCATAATTATGTATCCTGTAGAGGTAGCTCATTTGTTACAGTATTGGACTATACTACAATGACATGCCAATTCAGCTCTATAAACATAGTGCAACGAAAGTGTGGTTAAATCGGCATCATTCTACATAAAGTGGCATCATCAGTGACATCATTCTTTATAAAGCAAGATAAGTTATGAAGTGAAATATATTAAGTGTCCCTAATTTTTACTTTTAAGCATGAACTTGGTTTCCTTTCATTAGGAATTGGTCATGTAAGAATCGAAATAGTCTTCTTTCTATCTTGGTTAATTGGGAGTTATGAGGTGCAATGAATAAACCACTTGGGCTATTGCCCTTGTGGATTACATACTGTGCCTCATAACTCACAACTGTGGTTTATTAAACGACAAACCACAATGGAAAGAAGATTTTTTCTCAGATGACCTGGTGGTTGTGAGTTTGTTACTTGGTTTTAGTCAAACTTTCTTTCCTGTGATTTTTCACCTTCCACCTGTGATGCATGTGAGAAAGTAGTCCATGACTTGGAACAGAAATTTAAGTTAGTACTGATGTGAGAAAGCCAGGAAACACATGCAAAGGTGCACTGACTGCTATTATATGACCTAAGCTGTTTATCCCTTTACTCCATAGATACTCATTTCTTCGCACTGCTTGTAGGAGCCTTTGGAAAACATTGTGGCAAAAGGTGAAATTGCTCGTGACAAGCAATTTCACCTATTGCCACAATATTTTCTACACTGTGAAAAGGTGTCATATACACATAAGAAACGGCTTCATCCTTGCTGTTATTTAGGGTCAGTTAGAGATACCATAGAAATGCCTTATGGGATAAAGGGTTAATGGGGCATTAAACTTCAATCCATCAATATTGTATTCACTTACCTGCCCATAGAGGTATTATGGATTAAGTGATTGTCATATCATTATCTTTGTGTTCTATGTTCATCATGTAACAAAACAATGATACTGTAACCAGCATTTTTTCCTTCTCCCACAATGTTTTCTATCCTGCCCGAAACAAATTTTGATTTTTGAGCGATATTCATTTTGTCGTCTCCAAATTCTTTCAATTTGGACAAGTCTACAATTTTGTCGTTTGGTAAAGAGTTAAAACCCCTGTTTCACAGAGCATTTGTCAACTGTATTATAAATGACAGTATTCATTACAGCGTGGTGGTTGGCAGATTCCTCCATTTGACTTCATGGGCCCCAGGGGTCCATATCCAGGACCCTTCAGAATGGTGCCCCCACAGGGACCACCAGGAGCAGCTGGACAGGTAAATAGCCGATTACTTACCCTGAAAAGCATGGTTGTTTATTTCTTTACCACACATTCTTGACTTTTAACGACCCTCGGATAAAAACTTTCCAAAAACTTGAAATGATCCTGCTATGATCCTCTTTAGAATTCCTTGAAAGAATTTCATTCCTTCAAAAACTCGAACAAAATGGCAACAAAACTGAAAAATACTGAAAATTTTCAAAAATCTTCTCTGAAACCACAAGGCCTAGGGCTACCAAATTTGGCATGTAGCTTTATCTAATGGACCTCTACCAAGTTCCTTCAAATAATTGCCCTGGGGTCAATATTGGCCCAGCCCAGGGGGTCACAAGTTTTATATGGGCATATATAGGGAAAATTGTAAAATCCTTCTGGTACCTTGCCATGGGGCCGAGGGCTACCAAAATTTGCATGAATATGTATCTTTATCAAGTTGTTGTCTACCAAGAGTGCCCAAATGATAGCCCAGGGTCAAATTTGGCCCCACCCAGGGGATCACCAGTTTTATATGTGCTTATACAGGGGGAACTTTAAAATCATTGTGGTACCTAGCCATAGGACCTAGGACTACCCAATTTTGCATCTAGCTTTATCAAGTGGTTGTCTACTAAAGGTGCCCACATTAAAGCCCTGGGGTTAAATTTTGCCCCGTCCTTGGTGTCACAAATTTTACTTGGGCTTGTATTGGAAACTTTTTAAAAATCTACTTGTACCTAGCCATAAGGCTTAGGGCTACCAAATTTTGCATGTAGCTTTATCTAGTTGGCCTCTACCAGGAGGGCCCAAATTATAGCCTGTATGAAGCCAGTGAACAGACTCTGATAAGGTATGCAATATGTGATGTAGGCAAATTTTCTGGATTTTTTTCCAGCCTTTTACATGTGATGCATACATGTACTAGTCAGAGAAAGCATGTGTGAGAACACTTTTTTCAGAGACCTCCATATCCAGGGCAACCTCCACAAGCCATGCCTCCCCATCAGCAGCCCCAGCCGGGCCCTGGCACCCCAACAACCCCCACAAAGAAAGGAGAGGATGATGATGAAATGTGGAGACAAAGAAAACAAGAACGAAACCAAGAGGTTTCTACAGCCATTGAGAGGGCTAGGCAGAGAAGGGAAGAGGAAGAGAAAAGAATGGAGGCAGAGAGGAAACGTGCTGCCCAAGAGAAACTTAAAGCTTTGGACGAGAGGACAAAGAAGAAAGAAGAATCTAGGGTAATTGTTATTTGTCATCATTTAACCCTTTACTACACAATCCCCGGTTTTTGCGACTCTGACATAGAAGCCTTTTGAAATCATTGTGGAAAAAGGAGAAAATGCTGGTAACCAGCATTTTCTCCTTTTCCCACAATGCTTTCAACCATGCTAGAAATTTCAATTTTTGCAATATGTTTATTTGGTCGTCTGCTAGTGCTTTCTAAAAATTTGTCATTTGGTAAGGAATTAATCCTTTCCACACGGCCATTTTAAATTGGAGGATATGGGTAACACACAGAAATGGCCAATTAGATGCTTTTTAACAGGTCACTGATAATTATGTTGGCTGCACTTGATTCCTCTTTAGTGTAAATTGGAGAAAATTTTCATCAAATTAATACCCTTAAGAAAAACAAGCACAGCTTCAGCCCCAAAGTAAGATTTCTGATAGGCCAAAGAATGCAAATATGTGCCAGTTGCAGAAGGAAGTGCTCTAGAATGAATCCTGAACATATATTTAACAGGGATAGCCAAAATTTGTAAATGTTGACTATGATGCTAACAATAGTCTGTCAATCCTATGAGAAAGTAGTGATTCCAGCAAAACTTAGTATGAGTCGACATTTTTCTAGTTATGTTAATCCTTTAACTATTGATCCTGTGTTTTATTGACAAAGGATTAAAGTGTTTTGGAAATAATGTTGGAAAATGAGAAAATACTCATTACTATATGTTTTCTACTGTTTCATAAACAAAATCCATGTATGTATTTTAGGCTTGTAGGACAATTGTATTGGGACAGTCAATTGTTCTGCAAGCCTTGAACACGCGTAACATGGACACATTAAAATTTGTTATTCAGAGTGAATTCTTAACTTTTTCAGATTGGAACTGAACATAATTGCCATTTATTTTTATGTTTTAAACTGCAATTCTAGAGTTTTAGAAAACAAAATAGGAACAGAAGCAGTTTTTCTGATAGACACTTGTTTACATTGATGGGATTCATGTTTGTCAATCCTGTGGGATTCGAACCATTATATTTGAGTCAACATAATTACTATCACCTAGCTTGCAAAATTGTTAAGTTCTCTTTTAAAAGACAACAAAGTTTTAGAATGGTTCATATTAAAAGCATTTTACAACAACAAATATAGAAATTGACTCAAAACATTAATAGCTGTTAAAAACATTGGTATAGAGGAAATTCATGATTACCAGCATTTTCTGCTTTACCCCAGTGTTTTCAAAAGTCTTCACCATTAAGGAATGGCCAGGCTATAGTAGAGCTGTTTGTAACATACAGCCCTTAAGAATTGGGAGTTTGTGGTTCATGGCTTTTCTACTGAGGATTGATTATAGTTATTGCAAGAGAATTTGTTCCTTTCTCATAGCTAATCATCATTTAGAACTTTGGTGAAGTTCTGGACACAGAAACTCCAGGAAAGCATGGATAGGTGCACAGGCTGACACAGTATATAACTGAAATAATGTAGGAAATGGAGTCAAAACACCATACATTTAATTACAAAGGATTGTTTTTATGTTTTAAAGGTTTAGCTGTTGATATTACAGAGCTCCAGATACGAGGGAGTGATGGTATCCTAAATCCATTATTTCTCTTCCAAACCCTATGTTGTGGGTACTCATTAGAATTGTCTCGATATGCCATAACATAGGGTTAAGTAGAGAATTATTAATGAAATCAAAATCACTTCCTCTATCTGTTGCTCTGGTTTCACATTTTTTGATGACCACTATATATTCAGGTGTATATATGTTTTAATCTGACTACAGGGTGAGATGGAAGGGGATGATATGGAGACAGAGAACAGAACTGAGACTCGATCTTCTAGAACTAGTGAGAGTGAGAGCAGTGAGAAAGGGGACAGACCACAGTCCAGGGATGGACAAAAATATCCACAGGTAATGGGATTTCCTTTCTTCTTCAACCATGCACCAAACAAGCCCATGTGTAACCATATCCCACACAGTCCTTGAGTTTAAACGATCCTAGAAAGGAAAGGTTTTGAAAACATGCCTTGCCTGTCATAATAAGTGCAGTGCTGAAACAATTTTCCATTCTGGAGGCAGAAAATAACATGATTTCTTCATCTGTCTATGCATCCTTCTTTTTGTCAAAGGTGAAGTCAGTGTTTTTTTTTTTTAAAAAGGAAATGTGCCTGTGATGAAAATGTTTCCCTTGCCTGTCTTAGTAACCACAGTGCTGAAACAATTTCCCGATCCTGAGGCAGAAATTACCACATTTCCTTTTCTTCTGTCTAAGCAATCCTTCTTTTATGTCAAGAAAGAAACCGATATCTCATAAATAAATAAGTGTGTGGGATGAAAATTATCTTGTGGTTGGCAAAGTGAACACAGCTGAAAATGTATTCCAAATTCTTAGACATAGTATACCACATTTCCTATTCTTCTTCAGAGCTCCAGATTAGAGGGAGTGATGGCAATTTAAATCCATTATTTCTCTTCCAAATCCTATGTTGTGGGTACTCATTAGAATCGTCTCAATGAGACGATTCTATTGAGTACCCGTAACACAGGGTTTGGTGGAGAATTAGTAATATTTTAAATTTGCCTCTATCGGGTGCTCTGCCTCTGTGCTATAAATGCTATAGCTAGTCTTTATATATCAAAGTGAAATCAATATTTTGAAAAAAGAAAAACATAAAATATGCCTATGATGAAAATGTTTCCCTTGCCTGTCTTAGTGAATACAGTGCTGAAACAATATACCCGATCCTGAGGCTGGAAAGTAATATGTTTTATTCTTCTCTATATGCTTTTCTTACTTTAATGTCAAAAAAGAAATAAATATTTTGGAACTAGTATGCTTGTGATGAAAATGTTTCCCTTGCATGTCATAGTACATAGTGTTGAAACAATATTCATGATCCTGAGAGTGTAATTATACATACTGTTCATGTTCTTTTAGCAAAAGTAAAATTGGCATCAGGGAAACATGTGCCTTTGATGAAAGAATTTCCCTTGTCATACTACTATTTATCTTGTCAAAATACAGTACTGAAATAAAAAATTTGTTCCTGAAGCAGGAAAGAAGACATTTCCTTTTCCATGTATTCAATCCATGTTTTTATGTCTAAGTTTGAACCACTATCTTGGAAAAAATATGCCAGTGATGAAAATGTTTCCCTTGCCTGTCATAGTAAATAAAGTGCTGAAACAATATACCCGATCTGAGGCAGAAAGAAACACATTTTTTAGTCTTCTCTATATGCTATCCTGACTTTGATGTCAAAAAAGAAATCAGTATTTTGGAACTAATATGCCTGTGATGAAAATGTTTCCCTTGCCTGTCAGAGTAAATACAGTACTAAATACAGTGCTAAAACTACGAGGGCCCATCAATAATATCGAGAACTAATTCCACTATTCAATTACGCGTTGACGTAAGGTCATGAAAATTCGTATGATTAAAGCTCATTCCTTTTCCAATTAACTCATCTTACTCCAATACGATGACGTCAAAAATATATGACGTCATAACAAAAATGTGACGTCATATCAAGAGGGTTCGTTTGAAAATGGCGTCATCCTGTACCAGCAAGCAACGCGTTGTGATAAAGTTTTATGTGTTACTCGGTAAATCTTTTACGGAGATCAGTGATGAATTGCACAAAGTGTATGGAGACTCATGTTTAGCGAATAGTGTTATTTCAAAGTGAATGCGGCGCTTTAAAGACGGTAGAGAATCAACGGAAGATGATAAACATACTGGCAGACCTGTGACTATAACAACTGAGAAGAAAGTTGCTGAAATTCAAGAGTTTATTCTTGAAGATAGAAGAGTAACTGTTGAAACTGTAGCTAGACACTTTGACATTTCGTATGGTACAGCTCAGGACATTATAACCAATAAGCTCGGAATGTGCCACGTTTTAGCAAGATGGGTACCGCGCTTGCTGCCTCCTGATCAAATGGGACAAAGGGTCAAAAGGTGTCATGAATACTGTCAACGTTACAATGACGAGGGCGAAAACTTTCTGAATCGAATAATTACATGTGATGAGACATGGATACACATTTCTGAGCCGGAAAGTAAACAACAAAGCTCAATGTGGAAGCATCCTTCTTCGCCTTCGCCAACAAAAGCGTTGATTTCCAGGTCTGCCGGTAAGGTAATGGCCATAATTTTTTGTGATATCCAAGGAATTATTTTGAATTACCTTGTTCCTCCAAAAACTACAGTTACTGGTAACTATTATGCAACATTAATTAAATCTGATCTGCTACCGGCTAACAAGAAAAAGCGCCCACAACTTATGAGGTCCGGGATTCTGCTGCACCACGGTAATGCGCCAAGCCATAGCAGTCGTGTTGTATTGGACACTATTAAGGAACTGGATATAGAAATACTACCACACCCTCCGCACAGTCTAGATTTGGCAATTTGCGATTTCTGGCTATTTCCAAATCTGAAAAATAAGCTACGTGGTGAGAAGTACGAGTCAAGAGAGGAGTTGAGGCGTGCCGTTGACAGATATTTGCGGGATATGTCACGTGACGGCCTGCATCGCGTGTTCCGGGCATGGGTCGAACGGTGGGATAAGTGCAAACTGTGCAAGGGACGTTACTTTGAAAAGGAGTAGATGTTGAATGTATGTTGGTTGACGTGTTTTTCTGATATAAGATTAGTTCTCGAAATTATTGATGGGCCCTCGTATATTCCTGACTGTGAGGCAGAAGGTAAAACATTTTATTCTTCTCTTTATGCTACCCATACTTTCATCTCAAAAAACAAATAGATATAAGTATTTTCGAACAAATATGCCGGTGATGAAAATGTTTCCCTTGCCTGTCAAAGTAAATACAGTGCTGAAACAATATACCCGATCTGAGGCAGAAAGAAACACATTTTTTAGTCTTCTCTATATGCTATCCTGACTTTAATGTCAAAAAAGAAATCAGTATTTTGGAACTAATATGCCTGTGATGAAAATGTTTCCCTTGCCTGTCAGAGTAAATACAGTACTAAATACAGTGCTAAAACAATATTCCTGACTGTGAGGCAGAAGGTAAAACATTTTATTCTTCTCTTTATGCTACCCATACTTTCATCTCGAAAAAGAAATAGATCTAAGTATTTTCGAACAAATATGCCGGTGATGAAAATGTTTCCCTTGCCTGTCATAGTAAATACAGTGCTGAATCAATATACCCGATCTGAGGCAGAAACACATTTTTTAGTCTTCTCTATATGCTATCCTGACTTTAATGTCAAAAAAGAAATCAGTATTTTGGAACTAATATGCCTGTGATGAAAATGTTTCCCTTGCATGTCAGAGTGAATACAGTACTAAATACAGTGCTAAAACAATATTCCTGACTGTGAGGCAGAAGGTAAAACATTTTATTCTTCTCTTTATGCTACCCATACTTCCATCTCGAAAAAGAAATAGATCTAAGTATTTTCGAACAAATATGCCGGTGATGAAAATGTTTCCCTTGCCTGTCATAGTAAATACAGTGCTGAATCAATATACCCGATCTGAGGCAGAAACACATTTTTTAGTCCCCTCTATATGCTATCCTGACTTTGATGTCAAAAAAGAAATCAGTATTTTGGAACTAATATGCCTGTGATGAAAATGTTTCCCTTGCCTGTCAGAGTGAATACAGTACTAAATACAGTGCTAAAACAATATTCCTGACTGTGAGGCAGAAGGTAAAACATTTTATTCTTCTCTTTATGCTACCCATACTTTCATCTCGAAAAAGAAATAGATCTAAGTATTTTCGAACAAATATGCTGGTGATGAAAATGTTTCCCTTGCCTGTCATAGTAAATACAGTGCTGAAACAATATACCCGATCTGAGGCAGAAAGAAACACATTTTTTAGTCCCCTCTATATGCTATCCTGACTTTAATGTCAAAAAAGAAATCAGTATTTTGGAACTAATATGCCTGTGATGAAAATGTTTCCCTTGCCTGTCAGAGTAAATACAGTACTAAATACAGTGCTAAAACAATATTCCTGACTGTGAGGCAGAAGGTAAAACATTTTATTCTTCTCTTTATGCTACCCATACTTTCATCTCGAAAAAGAAATAGATCTAAGTATTTTCGAACAAATATGCCGGTGATGAAAATGTTTCCCTTGCCTGTCATAGTAAATACAGTGCTGAATCAATATACCCGATCTGAGGCAGAAACACATTTTTTAGTCCCCTCTATATGCTATCCTGACTTTAATGTCAAAAAAGAAATCAGTATTTTGGAACTAATACGCCTGTGATGAAAATGTTTCCCTTGCCTGTCAGAGTAAATACAGTACTAAATACAGTGCTAAAACAATATTCCTGACTGTGAGGCAGAAGGTAAAACATTTTATTCTTCTCTTTATGCTACCCATACTTTCATCTCGAAAAAGAAATAGATCTAAGTATTTTCGAACAAATATGCCGGTGATGAAAATGTTTCCCTTGCCTGTCATAGTAAATACAGTGCTGAATCAATATACCCGATCTGAGGCAGAAACACATTTTTTAGTCCCCTCTATATGCTATCCTGACTTTGATGTCAAAAAAGAAATCAGTATTTTGGAACTAATATGCCTGTGATGAAAATGTTTCCCTTGCCTGTCAGAGTAAATACAGTACTAAATATAGTGCTAAAACAATATTCCTGACTGTGAGGCAGAAAGTAAAACATTTTATTCTTCTCTTTATGCTACCCATACTTTCATCTCAAAAAACAAATAGATCTAAGTATTTTCGAACAAATATGCTGGTGATGAAAATGTTTCCCTTGCCTGTCATAGTAAATACAGTGCTGAAACAATATACCCGATCTGAGGCAGAAACTAAAGCATTTCTTATTCTACTATCTATGCTATCCTTGCTTTAACCCCTTTACCACATAGCAAAATTTTACACCTATCCAAATTGAAAGCATTTGCAGATGACAATTTCAAAGTGGCTCAAATGGTGCAATCTTGCTTTGATAGGGTAGAAAACATTGTGGGAAGAGGAGAAAATGCTGGTCTATACTCGCCACCCATTCTTGATTTTATTCTTTGTCTTATTTTAGATTTAGGAAGTAACTGAACATTCCTTACGGGCTTAACCTTTCTCTAGCCAATTGGAATATTTATTTTTTCTTCATATTTAGTCAAGTTTTGAGAGTAAGACTGTGAATGTTCTTATAAAAATTTATGGTTTTTGGGTAGGGACCCTGATCTAAGAGATCATTTTTCTGTCGTAAGTAGCCTATGATGTTACAAAGTTATCCCTGTCTTACAGTAGATATGGTGAATACAGCATGTCAGACAGGCAAAATAGATATAAAAATAGTTTTATTGCTTCAGATAAATACTTTGCTATTATTGCATACATAAAGAAATAAGATAAAATATAGCTACAAACCATTGCTTTGTGGTCAATAGCCTATGATGTTACAAAGTTATCCCTGTCTTACATTAGGCCTGATGAATACAGCATGTTAGACAGAGGCAAAAATAAATATAAAAATAGTTTTATTGCTTCAGATAAATACTTTGCTATCATTGCATACATAAAGAAATAAGATAGAATTTACCTACAAGCCATGGCTCTGTAGTGAGTAGCCAATGATGTTACAGAGTTTTCCCTGTCTTACATTAGACATGGTGAACACTGCACATCAGACTGAGGCAAAAAAATTAAAAAAATATTTTTATTGCTTCAGATAAATACTTTGCCATTATTGCATACATAAAGAAATAGGATAAAATTTACCTACAAGCCATGGCTCTGTAGTAAGTAGCCAATGATGTTACAGAGTTATCCCTGTCTTACATTAGACATGATGAATACTGCACGTCAGACTGAGGCAAAGTCAGAAATGTGTTTTTCTTCGTTGCTTCTAGGCAAACAATTATTTATGATTAAAGTATTAAAACTAGGCCTGTCTTTACAAAGCATTTTTAATTTTCATTCCAAGTCCTATTGTTAGATTTGGAAAGAAACCCAACTTCAGGTAGGCTTTACCATATGGTTGTAGCCAAGTGTAATTTCTTTCAAATTTAGAAAGTTCTGAGAATAAGACTGCGAGTGTTCTTAACCCTTTACCCCATGACAAAATAGTAGACCTGTTCGAATTGAAAGCATTTGCAGATGACAGTTTCATCGTGGCTCATCATATGAAATGATTTTTCTTTAACAGGATAGAAAACATTGTGGGAAAAGGAGAAAAGGCTGGTTACCAGCATTTTCTCCTTTTCCCACAATGTTTTCAAAAGCTTTCTCTTTCAGGGGATTGAAAAGCCATCATTGTTTGGTAGAGTTAAGAATGTTTTTTAGATACAGACTCTGATCCAGGTTTTTATTTTTCTGTCGTCAGTAGCCTATGATGTTACAAAGTTATCCCTGTCTTACATTAAACATGGTGAATACTGCACGTCAGACTGAGGCGAAAAAATTAAAAAAATGTTTTTATTGCTTCAGATAAATACTTTGCTATTATTGCATACATAAAGAAGTAGGATAAAATTTACCTACAAGCCATGGCTCTGTGGTCAATAGCCTATGATGTTACAGAGTTATCCCTGTCTTACATTAGACATGGTGAACACTGCACGTCAGACTGAGGCAAAGTCAGAAATGTGTTTTTCTTCGTTACTTCTAGGCAAACAATTATTTATGATTGAAGTATAGCAATTCTAGTTTCAATTCTAAGTCCTGTTGTTAGATTTAGAAAGAAATCGAACTTCAGGTTGGCTTTTTCATATGGTTTTAGCAAAGTGGAATTTCTTTCTTTCATATTTAGAAAATTCTGAGAGTATAACTGAGAGTGTTCTAAACCCTTTACCACACAATTACAACTTTTTACACTCTGAAAGAGAAAGCTTTCGAAAACCTTGTTGGAAAAGGAGAAAATAAATGCTATTTACTAGTATTTTCTCCTTTTCCCACTATGCTTTCTACTCTATCAAAGAAAAATCATTTGATATGAGCCACACTGGAACTGTTTCTGCAAATTCAGACAGGTCTAAAATTTTGTTGTGTGATAAAGGGTAAAGAATGGATTTTGGATATATAGACTCTGATCCAAGTTTTTGTCTTTCTGTAGTCAGTAGCCTATGATGTTACAAAGTTATCCCTGTCTTACATTAGACATGGTGAATACTGCACGTCAGACTGAGGCGAAATCTGAAATACTTTTACTTGTTTGATGTTAGATAAATAACTTACTGTTTTTACATGCTTTTGCGTACATAGAGAGAATACAATAATGTAGATTAAGTCTTTACCAAATAATCCCTACTTTTAACGACCCTGAGAAAGAAGCCTTTTGAAAACACTGTAGGAAAAGGAGAAAATGCTGATAACCAGCATTTTCTCCTTTTCCCACAGTGTTTTCTACCCTTCCCAAACCAAATTTTAAGTTTCCAGTCACCTTTGTCATCTGCAAATGCTTTCAGTTTGGACCAGTCTAAAACTTTCTCCTCTGGTAAAGAGTTAAGGGTCCTGTAGTTTGAAGTCAGTCACCACCTCTGCAGTTATTTTGTTTATTAAAAAATCTGTTACTTGCCTACAGTTAACACTTTCACCGCTAATAATGGACTGTTTTGTCTGGCATAGATCAGAGTAATACTGCACAAAATTCTGCCACCTGCTTCATTTGTCTTGCTCACTAGGTGAAAATCTTTCTCGGTTTCAATGGTTGGTATTTCAAGCGGTCAAAAGAAGTCCTGTTTAACCCATTACCATACAATCCCTACTTTTGACGACCCGGGGGAAGAAGCCTTTAGAAAATTTTGTAGGAAAAGGAGAAAATGTTGGTAACCAGTATTTTCTCTTTTTCCCACAATGTTTTCTACCCTTCCTAAAACAACTTTTCATTCAGTCACTTTTATTTTGTTGTTTGCAAATGCTTTCGATTTGGACAATCCTAAAGTATTGTCGTCGGGTAATGACTTGAATATTAGGCAGGGAAAAAATTAAATAATAAATTTTGGCTTACTGTTTCTATTTACAGGGTTCCCAAGGCCAGTATGGAAAGAATTATTCTCGGGGTGGATTGCCTCCAAGGTTCCAGAAGCAACTGTCAGGGGGTGACAACACCCGACCAATGCCTCCCCACTCCCAGTCCACACCCCAGCCCGGACCCACCTCTCCACAACCCATGCCTAGTCAGATGAGGGCAGGGCAGGCCCCTCACCCTCCATGGGGTTATGGTTGGCCTCCTATGGCATTCATGGGCTTTGGTCCAAGACCACCTATGGATATGCAAGGTAAATTTGTTTGTGCTTAGAGAAACAATACTGAGAATTATTATCTGCCGCCAAAGGTTGAGGGATATAGTTTAAGTATTGCCCTTCCTTCCATCTGTCCGTCTGTGTGTCTGTCCCAGTGAATATCTACAATACCACTGGACGAAATTTCCTGAAACTTTACAATGTATACAATAAACCATTCTGCCGAGACAATTTTTTTTTTTGTATTCGATGCAAAATAGCCAACTGGGAGCGATGAAATTACACATTTTTTTCTGCGGGGATATTTCAACGAAATTGCTTGTTTTAATTCTGGTTGCTGTATAGATCTTTTTTTTTTCCTTTTGTAATTCCATACCATATTTAGAATTACTGAAAAGATAAACATGTGAAGGAAAGGCAGGGTATTTTTTTAGTCCCTTAAAGTTTTAACAACCATGAGAAAGAGGCCATTTGGAAACATTGTGGAAAAAGGAGAAAAATGCTAGTAACCAGCATTTTCTCCTTTTCTCACAATGTCTTCAACAGAATCACAGACGTTTCCATAATTTAAGTCATATTTAAGTTGTGGTCTTCAAATGCTTTTAATAAAAAAAAGTCTAAAATGTTGTCGTCATCTAATGAGTTAAACGGTTGAGAACAGAGAAAAAGGGTGAAATTATGTCTTACAAACAACAACAACTTTTCCCATTGTGTTTTCAAGTGACATTACTGCAGTGTTTTAACATTGGATTTGTATGCTAACTATTCAAAATGATGATATCTATACTGTCAAGCCTGTCATTGCAGGTAGATCTTGATCTATTCTGTATGCAAGCATAGCTAAAATAAAGCTCAATAGGAGGATAGCAATAGGTTCGCAAATCTGAGTGTCCAGAGTTCAAGCCTGTGCCATATGTGTTAGGTGTAGCCTACCTGGGTTTGGAATTTTTTTGTTGTAAATATTATTCTAACTTGTTAAAGGAGGAAAAAATAAGCCGAATTTTGGGATGTGAAAAAACAACCACATAACTGCTATTGCAGGTTCCTTTTGGTCTCACTGTCTTTGTTCTGAGTTTGATATACAGTGGGCCCAAACAGAAAAAAATTCACATTTTGTTCCAACTTTTTCCTACTTTGACTAGGGATGCCGATGTTTCCACCTGTGCGCAGGCGTACAGACAGCCATGGCTCGGGGACTGAGAGCCAGGAAGAGAACAGGGAAATGGAGAGAGAGGGTCGAAGATCAACTGGCTACCCACCTTTCTTTGAAGACATGAGACGTCCACCATATTTTGATCAGAGAATGTTCCATGATTATGAGAAGATGGAAGAATATAGGAGGTACTTGTTGATATTGCCTGATAGGATTTACTCTTTGACTTTTCAAACTTGTAAAGTCACCAGCAGAAGACTGAAAATACTCTTGTAAAGTGTGGATAACCACTATTAGTGGTTAAACCTTTTATGGAATGGCAGAGTTTTGGACTAGTCCAAATTAGAAGCATTTTCTGACAAGGTCAGCCTAGTATAAAGATGTTTTCTGTCTTTCAAGGAGTAGTGGGTGTTGAGGAAAGAGAGAAAATACTGTTTACCAGCATTTTCTTCTTTTTCCACAATTTTTGCCATTGCCTTTTTTCCCTAGGTCATGAAATTAACAGATTTGTGTCAAACTCCACAACAAATTTCTCACAGCCACAGTTTTGCATCTGATAATTTGAAATCAATCATATAATGTCAATATACAAAGGTAATGAGAACCCACAACATAGGTTGCTGACCAGTTGCTTACCAGTATTTTCCCTTTTTCTCGCAGTGTTTTCAATATGCCTCTTTCCAAGTGTTGTTAAAATCTGTGATTGTATAGTAAAGGGTTAAACACCATACAAATTGTTTTCTTTACCTTGCATTCCCAGGGACATGGAGAAGAATCGAGCAGAGAACTCGCTGAAAAACAATGACCAGTATGAGGATATATCAGATCAAGAAAACGAAGCTGACTTCCAAGAGCCAGAGGAGAGACAACCGGTGATCCAGAGAGATCCCTTTGATGACAGTATGGAGAAGGAGGATAGGAGGACACCTTCAGACAAGGGTGATAGGTGGGCGGAGCCAAGCAAGAAAGGTGGCGAGAAGGAAAGGTAAAGCTGGGTTTTCATTGGTCAAAATGGTGTATAACTTGATTTATGTTAAGTTTTTGTTGATTTGTTTGTAGATCATTTTAATGATAACAGTAATATTGTTTTACTTGAAAGGATTTCACAATCTACAACACTGTAGACTTCTTCTAAAGGTTGCTCACCCAATCTGATGAGCCTTGTTGAAATGACAGAATTTTGATTCTAAAAGGAATATATGTTGGTCCCTTGT
Source organism: Tridacna crocea (assembly GCA_943736015.1). Taxonomy (NCBI): domain Eukaryota; kingdom Metazoa; phylum Mollusca; class Bivalvia; order Cardiida; family Cardiidae; genus Tridacna; species Tridacna crocea. The sequence continues at coordinate 70,622,551 of OX031057.1, forward strand.
ATTTTCTCTGTTTCCCAAAATAGTTTCTTATTCCATATATAGACTTTGAATTAATGTAGGTAGACGAATATTCACTTGAAAGAAGCTTTTTATCCTTTTTTGGTCAATTTTGTAAAAGTCAACATAGAAATTCAACATTAAACTTTAACATGAAAACATTTGGACAAACCCTTTTGACAAGCACTTTGTCAAAAGAGCAACCTTTACCCTTTACCCTTTACCATACAATGATGACATTTAATGACCCTGAGGAAGAAGCCTTTTTAAAACATTGTGGGAAAAGGATAAAATGCTGGTAACCAGCATTTTCTCCTTTTCCCACAAAGTTTTCTACTTAGCAAAGCAAAATTGCGCCATTTGAGCCACTTCGAAATTGTCGCTGCAAATGCTGTCAATTTGGATTGGTCTAAAATTTTGCAATGTGGTAACAGGTTAGTTACTTGAACTAATGATAGATCCCACCCCTAGATATTTCCCATCTTGGATTAATTCTTTACTGACCGACAAATATATATTTTTGACTGGACCAAACAAAAAAGATTCCCAGATGACATTAACTGTTGCTCATCAGTGACGCTGATGATTTCTGATTAGGGCAGAAAACATTTTTGGAAAAAAAGAAAGTGCTTGCTTCCACCGCTTTTTTTCAAAGGCTCTCTTTCTCGTGCTTGTTCAAAGTCAAAATTGTGTGGTAAAAGGTTAATAATTTTTTGGTTTGAGGCAATACTAAAGTGCGATACAAGGTCCTCAATCCTCTGTTTATTACATTTCCAGAGAGGAAAAGAAAGTTTTAGAAGTGAAAGAGGAAAAGGGTGAGAAAAGTGAACAAAAATCAAAAGAAAAAGACCGAGAAACCCCTGAAAAACCTAAAGAGAAGATAGAAAAAGTTGACAGACAGCACTCAAAGGACGACAATAAGTCGGAAAAGAAGGAAAAAGAAGTTCGGGGTCGGGATAGACATGAGAAAGGTGATCGGGAAAAGTATGATAAGCAGGACAGGAGTGATAGAAATGAATCTCGTGAAAAGTCAGACAATAAGAGAGACAATTACTGGGACAAATCTCGGGAAAGGTCGGATAAAAGTGACCGAAGGGAGTCAAAGGGAGATAAGAGTGATAGAAAAAATAAAAGAGATTCTGATAATACCTGGAATGAGTTTTCTAAGTCGAGGCAAGATGAAGGAAAACAGCACAGTAAGTTTTATGGTTTTATTGCTTAAACATCAAGACTGAACTCTTGACCATACAACATAATTAAAGACTAGCCTAAATTTGGAAGCATGTACAGACCACAAACTTAAGGTGACTAAAAACTTGAAATTTGTTTTTGGAAGGGTAGATAAATTGTGGGAAAAGGAGAAAATGCTGGTTACCAGCATTTTCTTCTTTTCCCACCTTGTTTTCAGAAGGCATCAGGGTTGTGAAAACTCATATTTGTTTGGTAAAGGGTTAAATTTAATACTAGTCAATTCATTTACATGGCCATTTTTGGTCCTGCATAGCTGGTTCAGGTAGAATATCTGGCAAATAATCGAAAACTCGGACTGCATTTCATCTGTGGTCTGATCTTGGTCTACACCGGTTGCATGCGAAATAAATTTCAGACCCGGGGCACAAGGGTTAAAGTATGTTGACGATGATGATTAAGAGCCAATCCACTGAGTGTATGTGATTGAAATCTGAAATAGATTTACTGAGTCAACACAGAACTTAATAGACGTCTATAGCAATCAGTGTAGCTGTTTTGCTTTCTTGACGATGATGCAAGCATTTAAACTTACTGAAGGGTTTTAGAGGGGAGAATTCTTAACCCTTTACCAAATGACAACTGTAGACAGGCCTAAATTAAAAGCATTTGCGATGTCAAAAAAGCATGACTCAATAATTGAAATTTGCAATGGGAAGGGTAGAAAACATTGTGGGAAAAGGAGAAAATGCTGGTTACCATCGCAATGCTTTCAAACGGCTTTTCCTTGGGGTTTTTATAAGTCGGGATTGTCTGGTAAAGGCTTGAATTAAGAAATCTTTTTACCTGTTCAGACACCTATGCTGAGGAGTTGATTTGATAGGACCATTCTGATAAATACCAACAAACCATTATTACTGAAAAATAAGGTCATTTTATTGTTCAACTCGAAGTTGGGAGGACCTTGCACTAATGGAAAGTGAGGCAGAGATATTTTTGAAAACACATTTGAACACATATATAAACTCGTGTAAACTAGAAAGAGTAATAATTCAATCTGTTGAGTGTGTTGACAATGAGGAGTTACCATTCTTAGAGCCAATCCACTGAGTGTGTATGATTGAATAAGAATTGACTGAGTCAATACAGAGATCACAGCTATATATATATTATAGGCTACTGAACCTCTTTTGCCTATTTTTCCTTCTTAGAATTATCATTTGAAAATATAAAACCCCTATGGTTTCATTACAAAGGGAGATATTAAGTACCTCCCTTTTCAGGAAACTGACAAAACTATCAACAAAATCGCAGAAGTTTTTGGTCGGTCAAAAATGTGCAAAAATATTATATTAGTATAAATCCTTATTTATCAACTGATAAGAATTTTTTTTTGGTCATGTACTAGAAGCTTTAGGGGTTTACCATGGTTGAAAGTTCTGTGGCTAGAGGGAAAAAATGCTGGATACTTGTATTTCTTTTTATCCATAACATTTTTCTTCAAAGACTACTGTCATTGGTCATGTATGTTTTTGGTTGGCAGGGAACGAATCCTGTTACACCTTATTAACTCATTATCAAATGACAATGTTTTAGGCTAGTCCAAATAGAAAGCATTAGCAGACGACAAAATAAAAGTGACTGAAAATTTGAAATTTGTTTTGTGAAGGGTAGAAAACATTGTGGGAAAAGGAGAAAATGCTGGTTACCAGCATTTTCTCCTTTTCCCACAATGTTTTCTAAAGGCTTCTTTTTCAGGGGCATCAAAAATAGGGATTGTGTGGTAATGGGTTAAATAAAGGAAAGTAAGGAAAAGAATAGCAAAGTATTTTAATGACTAGAAAATCAGAATTTGAACAGTTTAGATATATAAGACCAGACTGCAGCTTCTTTGTCATTTGATCTTGTTCTATACGGTTGTTTTAGTCACCGAACCTGTGCTTTGAGCCCTATTCATTAATTCTTCTTTTCCACAGAACGAGACCACTATAATGCCCCACCCCCAATACCATTACGGGAGTCGCAGCAGAATGTGCCCGCCAGCAGTAACTATGTTACACTGAAACGATCTGCTTCAAAAATCTCCAAGTCTGATTCCAGGGAATCGCCAGCCAGTGACAAAGGGGAAGAAACCATCAAGGTATGCTTTGTATGTTTACCACACAAAAATATTTTAGGCTTGATAAAGTTGAAAACATTGTGGTAAAAGGAGAAAATGCTTCTTATCAGCATTTTCTCCTTTTCCCACAATGTTTTCAGAAATCGTCACTGTCATGGTTGTTAAAAGTCGGGATTGTATGGTAAAGCGTTGGGTATTTGACATATTGACAAACAACCTTCTGTTTATTGGCCCTAAAGGAGATGGCAAGTAGAAAACAGTGCAGGGAAAAGCATAAGGCTGATCACCAGCATTTTCACCATAGCCCAAATGTTTTATTCTCTTTTATATCACATTTTACTTAGTGTCCGCAATTGATTTCAAAATGGACAGTCTAGAAAATTTTACTTTTTAGTAGAGTTAACTCTCCTCTCTTTTGTCCACTAGAAGCTTTGTGGACAATGTAGATGAAGATCAGACTGCACAAGTAGGAATGAAAAGCTGTTTGTTTCCATAAAAACCAGTTTTCCTCTCTCTATTTTTGAGGACACTTGGGATTTAAAAACATATTGGGTTATGCAGGTAATCAACATTTTAGTCCCAGTTGCATAGTGTTTTCTATCCTTTCAAAAAACAAAATTTCATCCTTCAACCACAATGATTTTGTCCTCTGCAAGCCATTTCAGTGTCTATAATTCCTAAAATGCTGCTTTCTGGAAAAAAGTGAACATTAGAACTTGCCTTTGAAATTGCTCATTAGTCTCCTTTCTTTCTTTTTCTGCTCAGTAGCTCAGTCTGTAACATCTATGTTTGGACAGTGATTATATGGAAAAGCAGCCAGTGACTTGGAAATAATAGTGTTTGTAGTACCGTTACAAGAAAACATGCAGTGGCATGGCTAGGTCCACTGGCTATGTATTCTGACTGAAATAATGTTGAAAATGGTATTAATTACTACACAAAGAAACAAAGAAATAATTTTCTATCAGTCAATATCTTATGACTTTTTGATATTAAAGGAAGCACCTAAAGAGAGCATCAAGACTACACCTAGTAAAGACAAAGAATATGGAAAGGACAGTCAGAGACCTGAAGCCACTGAGGATAGAAAAGAAAAGTATGTTTTGGGCAACAAGTAATTTTAGCAACTCTTTACCAAACAATGCCTGGTTTTAACGACCCTGAGGAAGAAGCCTTCTGAAAACATTTTAGGAAAGGAGAAAATGCTGGGAACCAGCATTTCCTCCTTTTCCCAAAATGTTTTCTACTCTTCCAAAGTCAAATTTCAATTTTTGTGTGGCATTTAAATTGTTTGCCAACAAATGCTTTCAATTTGGACAAGTCTAAAATTTTGTCGCTTGGTATAAAGAATTAAGTCTTAACCATATGACAAAGATTTTTTCATCCAAGCCCTGCTGACTTTGTCAGTAGTGTATAGGACTTGGAAACATGGGTTTGTCAGTAGTGTATAGGACTTGAAAACATGATTTTGTTGGCTCAAATCCCAAGTTTGGTCTATTTGTGAGGATTGATGATACTTATTGTGAGAGGATTCATTCCTCTCTCTTTGCTGGTCATTTTTCCAACACTTGTGATGTGGGAAAGCAGCCAGTGGCTTGGGAAGAATATTGTGGAAAGGACTGATAACAGGAAAGCATAGGTGGATGCTATAGCTGCCATGGTAAAACTGTAATTATGTTGAAAATGGTGCTACAAAAATAACACAGAATTATTGGATGAAGAAGATTTTAGATTCCTATATTATGATCGCATTTTCAGACGGCCAATGAAATTTTGACTGAGTGATGCAAATTCTCTGGAAAAGTTTACAGCTTTAATGTTTTGAAACCAAAATAATTTCCTCTACAAGCTTGTGCTTTTGCAATGAGTTTCCTGTTTAATTCAAAGATCAAATTAGTTACTAGCATTTTCTCATTTTACCACAATGTTTTCAAAGGCTTCTTTCACAGGGTTGTTAAAACTTAGGATTATGATTGTGAAGAGTTAACCCATTACCACACAATCCCTACTTTTGACGCCCCTGAGAAAGAAGCCTTTTGAAAACACTATGGGAAAAGGAGAAAATGCTGGTAACCAGCATTTTCTCCTTTTCCCACAGTGTTTTCTACCCTTCCCAGAACAAATTTCAATTTTTCAGTCACCTTTATTTTGTCGTCTGCAAATGCTTTGAATTTGGACCAGTCTAAATTTTTCTCGTGTGGTAATGGGTTAAATGTTTTCAAAGATCATATTTTTTTTTCTGGATAGGAAGTCTTCTGTGTCAGAACCAGTGGATAAAACAGAAAAGCATGAAGGTCGAGAGAAAAGAGATGATCGTAGAGACAAAGACTATCGTGATAAAAGTGACAGGTCACATCCTCCTGCGAAAAGGATGAGGGACGATATCAGAGACAGAGATCGTTACGATAACAGGTCTAATAGTGCACCCAGGGGCAGAGAATTTGTCAGAAGTACAAGAGGTCGAGGCAGAGGTGGTCGAGTGATGAGGGGTACTAGTGATCGTGGGCGTTATATGAGTCGAGGAAGTGGTGGGCGAGGGAGAGATAGAGATTATCGACCGTACGATAGTTATTCAGATTCAAGGAATGATAGGGGTAAACGGACACCCAGTTACGCTGAACAGGCAAAACCATTTGTGATGGGGAAATGGGGTGAGGACAATGAACAAATAGAAACTGGGGAGGATAAACGGAGACGAGAGAAGGATGAGGAAAGTGACGTTTCAGTTGAACTGTCGGGCTCAGTCAGTGATTCTAGTGTGAAAGATCAACCAAAGGATGAGGTTAAAGCTGTTGTTAGCGGTAAATCACCGGGAAAACATGAGAAAGATTCAAGAGATACACGTCATTATTACCGTGATAACCACTACTATGAGAATGACCATGGGTACGGATATAAAGACAGGGATCATGACTATAGAGGGGGATTCCAGCCGAAAGGCGAGCCTTCTCGGAGAGGAAGAGGTTAGAAATTTTTGTATAAAAACTGTTACCCCTTTTCCATGCAATCCAGAATTTTTTATGCCTTTTAAAAACATGGGAAAAGGAGAAAATAATGAAAATTTGCATTTCTTTCCTATACCAACAATTTTTTCCACCCTTTCGATCAATAGAGCAACATTGAAATTGTAGTCTGCAAATGCTTTCAGTTTAGATAATTCTTAAAATCTTATATAAGAAATCAATTTTACCAAGGAAACTTGTTTAAAAGGAATAAAATTTAGACCTTCTTTAGAGTATTGTTAGGTACACAAAATAGAAACATTAAAAGAAAAACAAAGAAGTTATGAGAAAATTGACTTTTCATATGCGGCTTGGAGGAGAAAAAATGGGAATTTCCTGTCAGAACAAAGTGCTGCTTTCCCCCCTGTTGACCATTCATTTGTTTTCTTTTTCAAATGCCTTGTAAACTAACACAGGTTTTGGGAATATCTGTTGAAACTGTTGGTTTGACAGTCAGTTTTTGAGATCAGAGAACTTCTAGTGATTGTCCGTCAGTATGACCTAAAGTTTGTTACAACTTGAAGGTGGAAAGGTTTGAAATGATTGAAAGAGTCTTACAGGAAATGATTGGCTTCCATGTTGACGATGATGATTATGATAGTCTGTCAATCCTATGACTTGAGATGATTCCAACACATCCATATACTGAGTCAACAGCAATCTCAACTTTTTCTGTGCTAAATGTATTAACCTTTTACAACACAATGACAACTTTGAAGACCCTTAGGTAGCAGCCTTTTGAAAACATTGTGGGAAAAGGAGAAAATGCTGGTAACCAGTATTTTCTCCTTTTCCCACAAAGTTTTCTGCCCTTTCCAACTCAAATTTCGATTTTCGGTCACATTTATTTTGTTGCCTGCAAATGCTTTCAATTTTGACCACTCCATACATTTGTCGTTTGGTAAAGAATTAACTCTGCACTTATGTGTAGACAAAGCTTTTCATGTTGATGCGTAGGTAAAGATTTTCAAGTTGAAGATGACGTTTTGTATAGGCTCCAGACCTTTGACTTCACATAATTCCTACATGCCCGTATGAATTAATACTATGTTTAAAAAAAAGTCAAGACCTGTATTTATATAGTCTGTACTTTATATCATAATGGCAAAGTTTTAGACTCTCGGTATTGAAAGCATTTGCAGGGGGACTGTGGCTCAAATGACACAGGAATTGCATTCCAATGGGTATAAAAGATTCACGGTGAAAGAAGATGCTGGTTACTAGCATTTGCTCCTTTTCCTAAAATGTTTTTTCAACAGTTCTAAAAAGTAGGGTTGCCTGTTAAAGGCTTAATTACCTGCACTTTCTATAGAGGTTGAAAAGTACCACAAAATACAGTTTTGAACATGGCTTCTGTCCTCCTGTAGAGATAAAAATGCAAGGGCTATGTTTGTATGTGGATGAGGGTCTTACGTGGCTCAATGGTGAAAATGTAGGGTTCAGACCTGGTGGTCATGGGTTCGTTCCTCACTTGTAGCAGTGGGTTTGTCCACTTGATTTAACCCTTTACTCCATAGATACTCATTTCTACGCATTGCTTGTAGGAGTCTTTGGAAAACATTGTGGAAAAAGGTGAAATTGCTCGTGACGAGCAATTTCGCCTTTTGCCACAATGTTTTCTGCACTATCAAAAGGTGTCATAAAAACATAAGAAACTGCTTCATCCTTGCTGTTATTTAGGGTCAGTTAGAAATACCATAGAAATGCCTCATGGGGTAAAGGGTTAAGAGCCTGAGCCTAGAACTGGTGCAAACCAGGTGGGGCATACTTTGATAAATAAACTGATGCTTTGATGTGACTGCAATAAGGTTGAAAGTGATGCTAAACACTGCATGTTGACAATGATGTTTGTAACAGTCTGTCAATCCTATGACTTCAGGTGATTCCAACATACTGTTGTGCTGAGTCAACTACATGTCAAAACCTTCATAGCAACAGAAACTTGTAAATATTTGTCTCGTTGTCAGGACTTTTACAAAGGGGTGGTAAGATAAGGCTGCAATTTGTGTGACATATTGAAAGAATATTGTGCAGTGTTATTTGATGGAAACATGGATAGGTAGACTTGCTGCAGCAATATAACTGAAATGACACTGTAAGCCCTATACCACACAATGTAGAGTTTTAACATGCCTGAGGAAAAAGGCCATTGAAAACATTATGGAAAAAGGAGAAAATGCTGTAACCAGCATTTCCTCCCTTCCCCTCAATGTTTTCTGCCCTTCTAAAGGCTAAAATCATATTTGAGTAATATTCAAGTTGTCATCTGCGAAAGCTTTAGGTTTGGACCAGTCTAGAATTTTGTCATTTGGTAAAGAATTACCTGTATAACACATCAATCACAGAATTTTTGTTATTTGGAAAATTATGACAGAACACTAGAACGCTTTTCATGCACTTTTTTTTAACAGGTGGATCTGTGTACAGAGGCGGACCAAGGGGAGGGCCTGGTGGTAGAAATGACAGAAGATATAATTCAGCTCCGCCACCTAGAGGTGGGTTTGGACGACCACCCCAACGTGATACAAGACGGATGGAAGATGATAGAGGTGATAGAAGGTGGGTGTTGTTGTTTTGTAAGCTGAACGATAGTTTCATGAGTCAGCGCTCCAGATTGAGGGAGTGATTTTGATTTTAAAATTGAAACTGTTATATTGTAGGTACTCATTAGAACCGTCTCATTGAGACGATTTAAATGAGTACCCACAATACAAGATTTTAGAAAGAGATAATGGATTTAGAAAACCATCACTCTCTCATATCTGGAGTTCTTCAGTAAAAGGTTGTTTATTTTCACAACACTGAGGAAGAAGGCTTGAACCCTTTCCCTCACAATACCTGGTTTTTATGACCCTGAGAAAGAAGCCTTCTGAAAACATTGTGGGAAAAAGAGAAAATGCTGGTAAACAGCATTTTCTCCTTTTCTCACAATGTTTTCTTGTCTTTCCAAAACAAATTTCAATTTTGGAGTCACATTGATTTTGTCATCTGCAAATGCTTCCAATTTGGACTAGTCTGAAATTATGTTCGGTAAAGAGTTTTGTGAAGAAGAAGAAAATTCTTGTCACCAGCTGTTTCTTACTTGTTGAGTACTTTAGAAAATATTAACTCCTGGTGTTTTGCTAAAAGACTGGACTGTTAAGTGCAGGTATAAGCCTAACAGTGCTAAATGACCAGAAAGGGAAATTTTTAAGTCAGAATGAAGACTTGCGTGGTTGTAAGTTACATGCTGCTCTTAACCACATTGTCTGTTATTCACTATTGCTAGAGAGTCCTTGATGGTCCTCTGACTAGCAAGGTAAGATGCTGCATGAGATGTGGTGTCCGTGGTCATGAGGTAGAGCGTTGGCTTCATAACCTAGAAGTCCTGAGTTTGATACCCGGGAACGGGTGTCAACTTTGGGACTTTTCATTGGCCCACACATTCGGCGCGAGTACTGGTGTAGTTTCCAGGAAGCAGAGTCAAGAGAGATTAGTATAAGTTGTAAGAACTTGTTTCTCAATCGATGTAAAAAATGTTTAAATTAAGATGCTTTAGTGCCAAAGCCTAGTAATGGCAAAAGCCAGAAAACACACGAGTAATTGGGCTATCACAGTGATATGAGTGAAGCACTGTTGCAAGCAGCATTTAACCCTATCCCAAACAAGCCCTGGTTTTTAGGTGTCTGCAGTAAAAGTCTTTTGAAAACACTGTCGGATTTAGACATTGTAGTTCCCAGTTAAATAGCATTGATTACTTTCTGTAATTTCTCATGGATATAGTTGAAATTTTACAGCAACAGAAGAGATCGCAGGGTAGAGAGAGCTTCCACACCCCCAAGATTTGCAAGAGGTCGTGGTGACAGGTCTCGCGGATTTGACAGAGGAAGCAGAGGGAGAGGACGGGGCCGGGGTGGAGGATTATCAGCAGGGTCCAATAAAGGAGCTCCATTAACTAAACAGAACTCATCTGACATGGCAAACGAGGAGTGGGAGACGGCCTCTGAAAGTAGTGATGTGTTGTTAGACAGACGTGATTCAAAAAACGATGTGAAGGATAATCGTGGTGATAAACGTGATGTGAAAAAAAGTTTCTCAAACCAGAGACCTCAGAATGACCGACAGAATCGACGGTCTTCGGACCAGCGAGGTAAAAGTGAACGTGATCATCCAAAAAACTTGCATAAGGAGAGGATCCCCAGCTCCTCGTTGACAAAAAATGGGTACACTGGGCCGCAGACAAAAAACGGACAGATGGGGGGCAAGAAACCCCCACCCAATATGAACAAGAGGGAGAAAGAAAATACAAATCAAGTGTATCGATTAGATGAGGTGGTCCCCAATGATCAGACAGCAATTAATAATGCCATAAATAATTCTATGAATGAAAAGTAAGTAGGATTTTTTTATGCTACAAGTTCTTTTTATAGTTTATCTGTTTTGACTCATTAATGAACTACAAAATGTCAAACTGGACCAAACCCAAAGCATTTGCAGATAATTTATTTAGTTTTAATCAGACATTGATTACCACTCTTGAAATAGTTGGAAATCATTGTGAAAAAGAAGAGGAAAATACTGGTTACCAGCATTTCTTCTGTTTTCCTTTAATGTTTTCAAAAGCCTTCTCTGTATGGGTTGTTAAAATTTGGGATTATCTGCTTATCCCTTTACCAAATGAAATTTCTAATCTGGTCCAAAATGAAAGCATTTGCAGATGACAAAATAAGTGAGACTGAAGAATCCAAATTTGATTTGGGAAGGGTAGAAAACATTGTGGGAAAGGAGAAAATGCTGGTTACCAGCATTCTCTCTTTTTCCAACAATGTTTTCTAAAGGCTTCTACCTCAGGGTTGTTAAAAGTCGTTATTGTGTGGTAAAGGGTTAAGAGGTAAAAGAAAGCCTTTCTGGGTTTGATCTTGGGGTGGAGCCTTTGGTACTGTGTTTGCCCAGTATAGAAAACATGGTGAGGAAAGCTATTATTCTCTAAGTTAATTTTTTCTTATCCCACAGTGTTGTCGAGAAGCACATACACGAAGTCTGCAGCAGTCAGATGGAAACTTGTTAACTTCAAGTTTTTCTATTACAGAAACCGTGACCTGACTGATGTTTCAAAACCTTTAAAGATTGAGAAAGAGAAAAAAGATGCCTTAGCAAATATTGACATCAACAACTATGCTGGTATGTTTTGCTTTATTTACTCCCTTAATTACCAGGTATTCTTTGTGAAGCCCCATCCTCCCAACCCATTTTAGATACCTCCCAAACACTTAAAAGGAAAAATGATGTTAAAATTTGAAAGTGTGTAGAATGCATAGTTGTGTAACTGCAGATAGATTATCAATATATATATAGTGTAAGATATCCAAAAAAAAAAGAAAAAAAATCGAAGGGATTTGTCACGATTTAAAACCAGAAATAGCAATCATAAACATTTGAAGGCCTCTGAAAATAATGAAATGCATTTTCTATCAGTAGCTATCAAGAATATACTGGTAATTGTTTCCTGTAGTTTTCAGCTATCTTTTTTTGTTTTCAATCTTTTAACCCTTTACCACATAATTCCTACTTTTTTGATGACCCTGAGAAAAAAGTCTTTAGAAAACATGGGGGAAAAGGAGAAAATGCTGGTAAAGAGCATTTTCTCCTTTTCCCACAATGTTTTCTACCCTTTACAAAAGGCATTTTAAATTTCCAATCACTTTTATTGTGTTGTCTGCAAATGCTTTCAATTTGGAAAAGCCTAAAATATTGTCATTTGGTAATGAGTTAAACAGAGCTCTAGATAGAGGGAGTGATTTTGACTTTAAAATTGAAAATATCAGTCATTCTTCACTAAACCACATATTGTTTGTAGTCATTAGATTCATCTCAATGAGACGATTCTAATAAGTACCCACAACATAAGGTTTCGAGGAGAAACAATGACTTTATAATACCATCACTCCCTCTTGTCTGGTGCTCTGTTATACAGAACCAGTCTCATCATTCAAGTAGTTCATGCTTAGAACTTGGTTGCTTTGCTAAGGGTCCATTTTCTGTCTTGGTAAAAAGATCTTTTTCTTCACCAGGAGTGGTTGTGATTGATGACCAGCCAGAGGTGACCATTGATGATCCCACATTCTTGTTTGCTAACAATGATGGATTTCAAGAAGTCCAGTCAAAGAAGGCCTTGAAAAGTAAACAGAAGGCACAGGAAGCAGAGATGAGAAAGCAGACGGAGCAACAGGCACAGTCAAAGAAAAAGGAGCCAAGCTCAAAGGTGTGTTTGATATTTTTGTTGTTTTTAAATAGAGGTCCAGAGTGAGGGAATGATTTTGATTTCATAATTGAAAATATTAGTTATTCTCCACTAAACCCTATGTTATGGGTACTCATTAGAATTGTCCAATCAAGACAATTCTAATGAGTACCCACAATATACAGTTTTGACGAGAAATAACGGATTTAGAATGCCACCAATCCCTCATATCTGGAGCTCTGTTTTAAACCTTCACCAAATGACAAAATGTGAGACTGGAACAAATTGAAAGCATATGTGGATGACAAATTAAGTCTGCCATAAAGTTAGAAATCTGTATTCGTCGGAGTAAAAAACGATATGGGGAATGAAATTTGCCTTTGGAGGAGTTAAAAAAAAATAAGTGGAAAGGAGAAAATGCTGGTTACCAGCATTTTCTCCTTTTCCTATGTTGTTTTCAGAGGCATTTTTGCTCAAGGTTGTTAAAACTCAGGATTGTGTGGGAAAGGGCTAAAACCAAACAATCTAGAACTGTGAGAAAGTGGGCTATTAAAAGAATTGTGAAAGGGAGAAAAAAAAATGCTGCTAAAGTAGATAATGATTTCAAATTTGACATCACAGTAATTTTGATGTAAGGTAAAAATATTTAAAACTTGCTTGCATTGTAGATAATGATTTCAAATTTGACAATGTAGTAATTTTGACATTAGGTATGAGATGCTATTAAGTATTAATCCGCACTTTCTTTTCCTGCGAGGGGTCCTGCAGGGCTCAGTGGTATTGTGTAGGACTGGTAAGCAGGTTTGAGCCTTGCTGGATCTGCTGGGCTTCTCTCGGGAGCTTCAGAGCCCTTGTCTAGTACAGGTGATACTTTTCGCAGTTCCCAGATGGTCCCTTTTTGCTTGTCCGGTCACATATTGTATGAGCTGTTGAGATGATATGACTGAAATAATGTTGAAAGTTGCATAAAACAACATTCAATTAATCTGTTTACAGAAAAATCTTCACCTTTGCTATGTTTGTTATCTGCACATGCTTTCAGTTAAGATGATTTGAAAATTTTGTTGTTTTCAGGTTGTTGCCAAACCAAAAGGTGTTCATACTGCCGCTGACAAACCAAGGTATGGAAAACTCTCAAAACTGCCGCCAAGGTTTGCTAAACAGAGGGAGCAGATGAAAACGGAAAAGGCCAAGAATAAAAGCATTGTTGAGGATGTACAACCATCAACGTTTATGCCGAAGATAGAAAACTGGGACAATGAGCTGGCAAATAATATACCAATCATGCCTCAAGTTATCAGTGCAGATATCAAACAGGAAATGGACCTGTCTAAAAGTAAGCTGTTTTTTTTAATAAAATTAATTTCCAAACCGTTTGAGTCATGCTCTTATGACAAAAGGGGATGCCCTATTGGTTTTGGTTTACATGAGTCAAAGGTCACAGCTGATCTTTCTTTGAAAATCGTTTCCATTCTCTGAATGTGTTGCTTCTGTGGCAAGGTGCTGGGGTTGGGAATTTGTCTGCCTTGCTATAGTTCTAGATGCTTTCTGGAAACCTTTACAGCAAGCGATGATGCAGTTAGTTGCAGAAGGTCAGTCTGATTTTCCAAAACAGGCTGCATAAGCAATTGCGTACCAACCATGCTTTTTCTTATTACTGTGGAAATTAATCATTTACCACACAAGTCTGAGTATTAAAGACTCAAACAGAAAACATTGTTGGAAAAGGAGAAAATGGTGATAACCAGCTGCTACCCATTGCAAGATTAACCCCACCATAAAAGCAACATTTATTAAGTAATCTGCAAATGTTTTCTACTTGGACCATTTTAAAATTTGTTCGGTAAAAGTGCTCAAGCTGGGAGATGTGTTTGTCTAAAACTGAGGTGTTTGTATACTATACACCATAACCACACTATCCCTAGTTTTAAATTCTTCAAGGAAGAAAGCTGTCTAAAACACTGTAGGAATTGGGAGAATATGTTGCTAACCTGTGAATAGTGTAAGGGCATTTTTCTCTGCTCATTTTATTCATCAAGAGAATAAAAGCTTTTGAAAACATTGTGGGAAAAGGAGAAAATGCTGGTAACCAGCATTTTCCCCTTTTCCTGCAATGTTTTCTTCTCTTTCTTAGCCAAATCGTATAATTCCCCCCACTTTGAAAATGTCTGTAAATGCTTTCATTCTGGAACAGTCTTAGATTTGGTAAACAGTTTATTGTATCCTGACTTTAATCAATCTTACCTACAGACATGATCCCAACCTACTCTCCTGTGATTGCTCAAACCAACTTGGACAACTTGTCCCAGCTTCAGCAGCAACAGCAGCATCAACAGCAGCAGGCGGCTCAGCCTGCCCTCACTCCAGCTCCTGTCCCAAGTGTAAACGCCTGGAATAAACCAATCAACTTTGCCGCTGTTGCAGGAATTCCAGTACAGGTAGGGAAAGAGATTTAGTCTTTAGCTCAGTTGTTCCTGAATGAAACAGTTTAACCTCGCAGTCCTGGCAGTTTTCCTGCATCATGATGCAAAAGCACGGACATTCTTGTATTATCTGTTTTAACTCTTTACCACACAATCTGGACTTTTAACAACCCTGAGAAAGAAGCCTTTTGAAAAATCTTAGGAAAAGGAGAAAATGCTGGTAACCAGCATTTTTTCCTTTTCCCATAACATTTTCCACCTTTCCTAAAGTAATTTTCAATTTTTGAGCCATATGTATTTTGCCATCTGCAAATGTTTTCAATTCGGACTACTCTACAATTTTGTTGTTTGGTAAAGAAGTAACTGATGATATTTATTTAGTACATGGACAAGTTGTTAGCTATCAGAAGGGAAACTGCTACAACAAAGGCAGGTTACCATCAAGATATATTTGACACAATACAGCCCCTCATTTGACTTAAAATTTTCACTGAAAATCAGGCACCAGCAGCTTAGTGTTGGCAACAAAATTATAGACTGACCTAAATTGAAAGCAGCTGCATTATTACATGTTAACCCTTTATCACACGATGACGACTTTTAAAGACCATGAGCAAAAAACCTTTTGAAAACATTGTCAGAAACAGAGAAAATGCTGGTAACCAGTGTTTGGTCCTTTTCCTACAGTTTTCTATCCTATCAGGGAAAAATTGTGTCATTTGAGCCACTCTGAAATTCTGCAACTACTTCCAATTTGTATAGGTAGCAAATTTTGCTATGTGGTAAAGAGTTAAATGGCTCAAATGATGGGATTTGTTTCTTAACCCTTTCCCAAACGACAAATTTTGGACTCTTCCAAACGAAAAGGGTTTGCAGATGACAATTTTAGATTTAGAGTAAATGGCAGATAGTTCTCAAAAAGGGTAGAAAACCCTGTGGGAAAAGGAGAAATTGCTCGTTACAAGCAGTTTTTCCTCTTTTCCCACAGTGTTTTCAAAAGACTTTTACTGCAGACACATAAAAACCAGGGCTTGTTTGGGAAAGGGTTGAATAGGAGAAAATAAGTTGAAAAAGGGAGAAAATGTTGGTTAACTCTTTACCAAACTACAAAATTTTAGACTGGTCCAAACTGAAAGCACTTGCAGATGACAAATTAAAGGTAACACAAGAATTGAAATGCTGGTTACCAGCATTTTCTCCTTTGCCCACGATGTTTACAAAAGGCTTCTATCTCGGGGTCTAAAAACCAGGGATTGTTGGGGATAGGGTTAACAGCATTGTTTCCTTTTCCGGAAATGCTGTCAAAGCTTCCCTCAGATGTTAGCTTTACTTTACCAGTGTTCTTTTATTTGGTGGCCCGCCCGGGTGGCTCAGTGGTGTGCCTGTCGGACTCATGACTTGTGGTTGTGAGTTCGATACCCGGTTGAGGCGAACTTTCTTTCCGGCATATTTTTGCCTCTCACCTCTGCTGAAAGCATGTGAGAAAAGTAGTCGGTGGCTTTGGAAAGAAAGTTGGGTTAGTACTGGTGTGAGAAAGTCAGGAAACACATGTGCGTCACCGACCGCCATGATATGACCTTAGCTTTTGAAGTGGCGTTAAACCCCAATACAACCAACAACCTACTTTTCTTTGGGCCAATATATTGAAGATTTTGTGTTTATTTTGAAGGTTTCTCAAGAGCCCAAGTTTGACAAGGGCAATGACCAACATGACAGTGGAATAGATGTCAGTGATCATCCAAACAGTGGTGGATCATCAACACGAAGTTCCCCAAGCACAGAAAACAAACTTGGTAAACTGGAAAAGGTATGTGTTACTTCAGTTGAATTGCTTTGCCATTTCCATAGCAACTTTTTGGGGGTTATCTACCAAAGACTCCTGCATAACCAAAAAGTCAACTGTGAGATGTGTTGATATTGATTAACACTACCAAACGACAAAAGTTTAGACAGATCCAAATTGAAAGCACTTGCAGATGACAAACTTGACTCAAAAATTGAAATTTGTTTCAAGAAGGGTGGAAAATATTGTGAGAAAATGCTGGTTACCAGTTGAGAAATTTTGAGACAGATCCAAAGTAATAGCATTTGCTAGCGAAAAATCTGTAAGTTGTATGAAAAAACTTTTTGGAGTTATGGCAGACATCCTGAACTAATTTTGTCAATTTGCATCTTATAAATCTAGTTTTGTTTTTTTGTATCTTTTTGCTCCCATGCAGATCAATGAAAAGTCGGTGTCAGTGGATGTCAAGAGAGAAATGCAAAAACCACAGTATGATGGGAGCCCAAAGCCACAGAGACAACAAAAGGTAATAACTGTAATCCACTCCTATAATTCAATGGAATCTCTGTATTGAATTCAGAGACTATTGTTTTTAGCTCCTTCAGGCTTATTTTATGGCCCGGTGTCCGTCATGCGTCCGTCCATCTGTGCGTGTGTGCGTTAACTTTTATTTCAAACATCTTCTCCTCTGAAACTACCCATCAAATTTTGATGAAACTTCACAGAAATGATCTTGTCATCGTCCTCCTTAGAATTTCTTGAAAGAATTTGATTCCTTCAAAAACTCCGGTTTGTTGAATCTCATAGACTGAGACTTAAACCTTAGGCTGCTAAGCATAAGTGAACGACCATTTGCGACCAGTATAGATCAGGATCAGAATGCACAGAACATGCAGTCTGATCTTAGAACTAGACTGTATGACAAGGAGACGTTTTACCTCTATTAGTCTACACCATTCTGGAGTATGTAACGCTCCTGGGGGCTTTTAAAGGAGACCCCAAGGTAAATTTGATGGAGTTTCAAACAGTTGAAAAACTTGGCAGGAAAAGGAGACAGCGCTTGTCACAAGCGTTTTTTTCTACCAAAATTTCTTCTAAAGCCCTTTCCCTGGGTGGTGTAAAAAAGTTGGATAAGCTTGTACGCAATATGCAAAAGTAGAGCTGTCCAAAGGTGATTGAAAGTATCTATTGTCATTTTAGTATAGCCAATCCATAGTTGGTCAATCTATGCATTTCAGCCAATCAGGAGTCGTTATTTCATACAATTTTAGCCAATTAGCATTTCGTATTCTTACAATTTCAGCCAATCAGAAGTGAGAAGGTCAGTGTAAAAGACACAATGAACAAAGTAGACAAAGCTATTAAGAAACCTGATACAAAGATCCGAGCTGGAGCACAAGAACCCATACAACTGCCTCCAAGTTTTAAGGATACAATCTTTGGAAAGGTAATTGATATGGTAATTGAGCCCAGGTAGCTCTGTCTGTAGGGTACAGGACATGAAGACAGGATCTCACTGGTATAGTTCCTGGCTCAGCCAATTTCTTTCCAAGGATTGATGGCAGTGATTGCGACAGGTTACATTCCTCTCTTACAACTGACCATTGTTTCTACAATGGCTATATTGGAAGCAGCCAGTGGCTTCCACAATGTCTTTTACTCTTTCAAACACACATCCATTCTTTTGTACCATATTTAACCCATTACCAAATGACAGTATTGTAAGTGAAACCATTTGCAGACAAAATGAAAGTGGCTGAAAATTAAAATTCGTTTTGTGAAGGGTAAAAAACATTGTGGGAAAAGGAGAAAATGCTGGTTACCAGCATTTTCTCCTTTTCCCACAATGTTTTCTAAAGGCTTCTTTCTCAGGGGCATCAAAAGTAGGGATTGTGTGGTAATGGGTTAAATTGACGTCTGTTAATACTTTCAATTTTTTGTTTCGTAAAGAGTTTATGTATCTTGGGCTATGAAAAAAGTGTTATCATGACTTCAAACGTTTTTAGATGAGTCTACTTTTCAGTACTTTGTATATGTATTGCTATTATTACAGAGCGATGATGCCAATGGAATCAAACTAGACTTCACATTTGATGCGGAACTTGCGAAATATGCAGAGGAGAAGTCTGAAATGGAGAAAGAGGACATGCATGCCAGCCAGTCGCCCATCAATATGGGACTTGGAAATGTGACATCAACTAATCAGAATATTGCCAATAATCAGCCAACATCTCCAATGGCACAAGATTTGAACATGAAAATTGCGAAAGTGAAGACAGTCTGGGATACCCCGGATGTTGCCAGTGTGAATAATGTGTTTGATCAGAGGTAAGGTGATTAGTTAAGAATCTGTGCTATCAAAGACTATTAATTCCTGAGGGAAATGACTGAAATACTTTGAAAAAAAACTATTATTCAGTTGTTCGGCTATTGCCTTTTCATATAGGGTGGGCTTGTCTGTGGGGAAAGCACTTGTTAAATTGAAGCATTTGTAGACAACAATTAAGATAAGGTTAAAATAATGGAATCTCTTTGATAGGATTAAAAAACATTGTAGGAAAAGCAGAAAGTGTTGTTTACCGAAAAGGATCGACCTAGGTCAGACTGCATACAGGCAATGTTAAAAATTTTTCTGTCTGCCCTGGTGGCTCAGTGGTGAGCGTATCACTCCTGACCAGGTGGTTGTGAGTTTGATACCTGGTTGAGGCGAACTTTCTTTCCGGTGTGTTTTCACCTCTCACATCTGCTGAAGCATGTGAGAAAAGTAGTCGGTGGCGTTGGAAAGCAAGTTGTGTTAGTTCTGGTATGAAGCCAGGAAACACATGTACATCACTCACCGCCATGATATGACCTTAGCTGTTAAAAAGGCATTGAACCCCAATACAACCAACAAAAACTTTTCCTTTTGGTAACCTTTAGGATGTTCAAGGACCACTCTGTCTCAATTGTTAGGTTGGTTGTATTGGGGTTTAATGCCGTTTTAACAGCTAAGGTCATATCATGGCGGTTGGTGACGCACATGTGTTTCCTGGCTTTCTCACACCGGTACTAACACAACTTTCCTCAATTGTTAGACAAAATGGATTGGATGGATCCATAATCATGTGATAATTTCCTTGTATAATGCATTACAAATATTCATCAAGTCTACCACACAATTCAAACTTCTAACGACTCTTAGAAAAAAAGTTTTTGAAAGCATTGTGGGAGAAGGAGAAAATGCCAGTAACCATCATTTTCTCCTTTACCCACAATTTTTCTAAAAGCCTTCCCTTTCAGGGGTTTTAAAAATCATCATTGTGTGGTAAAGGGTTAAACCTCCTGTTGCTAGAACGCTGCTTATCTACATTTCAGTATAACTAGTAGTGTGATGGGGTCCAGCTCAGTGGTCAGTGTATCAGATTCATTCGCCACCTTCAACCCCCAGGATATAGACATGGGCCTGGATAACGGTCCCATGGATCTAAACGATAATATGGTCAAAGGTATGGAAGATAACTCTAGCAACATGAGTGGCCCAACATCCAATATCTCGCCCAGGGGACAGGAAAATTTGGGTTTTGGAGCGGACATTGATGTACATTCTAGGACCTCATTCTCTGTTGACGTTCAGCCATTTAAAGCTTTGGAACCTGTTAGTAGTTTTTCTCAGCCGGATATGGGAAAAGTTTATGAAAGTGCAGAGAATAATCAGGTGTACAATCCCGGAAGAGATATTGATGGGTTTTCTAATGGCTCTGATGTGGGTCAAGGTTACAGCCAGCCAGACACCGGCTACTCCCAAGTGTTTTCCTCAGGGACAGATACCAGCTTAGCCTATACACAGTCATTTACAGCTCCTACGGAATCATACTCGACTGGAAATGATGTCGAGGCGAATTTCTCGCAGAATAATATCAACAATATTATAGAGCTGAAGTCAGTGCCTGGGGAGCAGAGTAATATTTGTAAGGTAAGAAGTTTTGATAAACTTTTCCATTATCTCTTAACTACAGAATGGCAACTTTTGATGACCTTTGGAAAGAAGCCTTTTGAAAACATTGTGAGAAAAGGAGAAAATGCTGGTTACCAGCATTTTCTCCTTTTCCTACAATGTATTCTACCCTATCGTTATACAATTGCACCATTTTAGCCATATTAAAACAGTTGTCTGCAAACGCTTCCAATTTGGATGAGGCTAAACTTTTGTCATCTGGTAAAGGGTTAAACCCCATTAATCTGCTAAATATGTAAAGAGAAACTGTCAAAGCTGCAAGTAAAAGCCTAAATTTTGCTCTTTCAAAGGTATTTTGGGGGAATGATATCTCCTTTTTGGATAGAGTAGATCAAAGATCAGACTGCCTATTCTGCACAGTCTGATCTTGACCAACACTGTCAGCAGAAGGTGAGTCAAGCTTAGCATTCCATAAGTGTTAAAACAAGCACTTCAATTCTGAGCATGAAGTTGGGGGTTGGAAATCGATCTATTTCAGTGCAAATCTGACCTAGATGCCCAACTGAAGATAATCTTTGAATCTTTGTAGGGAAAGCACTCTATAGCTGTATGGAAGAAGCTGAACTATTTTCTTACTTCAAATGTTTGTCTGTTGGTTTTGAAATTCATTGTACAAATGTTTCTTAACTGAAATTGACAACATTTTCGACTACAGATATAAAATGGTCCTCTGTTTTACAACCAGCATTTCCTTCTCCTTTCCTCTCAATGTTTTCCTTCTGTGCCTTGACAGATCATATCCTTTAGCACACAAGTATCTAGACTTATCCCCATTAAAGGCATTGACAGAAAGATTAAATGTGGCTGGAATTGTGGAAGTTGTCATTGAAAGGGTAGAAAATATTGCAGGAAAAAGAGAAAATGCTGGTGACCAGCATTCTGTTTTCCCACTATGATTTCAAAAGCCTTCTCTAAGGGTCATTAAAACTCAGGATTATATTGTAAAGGGTTGTAAAGGTTTAACACAATGTATATTCCACCAGTGTGTTTAATTTGGACAAATCTTAGATACTATTTTATACTATACTATTTTATTGTGTAATGTAGCCATCACAAATATTCCTATCTTGTACATGCTTTATATCACAGATGTGTGATGTCATTTTTGATACCAATTTGTATGTATTTCAAAGAAGTAAATTGATGCTACAAAAATAACCGTCCCTGGATCTATAGGTTGTTTTGCAACTTGTGCTTTGCAAAGTACTATGTGAGAAAAAGAATCTGAAATTCATTGGCATTTGAAATTATATTTTAGTAAACTTACAAGAAAAAAAATGTTTATATTAAGCTATTCAAAGGTTTGCTTAATAATGATTTTTCCTAGACTTGTTTGATAAAATTTTATCTCAAGCTCCCACTCATGGCAGATCCTATATGTCTGTTACAACGTTAAAAAGGATTTTCTTTTCTTTCCTACCAGGTGAAACCCCAACAGTTACAGTACCCATCTAGCTTATCATCGAACAGTTTGTCAGGCAGTATGTCTGCTGTGTCGAGTCTGAGTGCCAACACAGGCCCCAGCCCTCCAGTGATGATACCGAACCAGCAACCCTTCCAGCCCTTCCAGATAGGGTCACAAATAATAACCCCACAGGAATCTAGGGTAAGATTCACTGTTGTAAAGCCTTTGTTTTGGAAACTTTTGAGTTTGGAAACCATTGAGGGAGAAGGAGATTACCAGCATGTTTTCTGATTGTTTCTTACTTTCTCAAAAAAAAAAAAAATCTCACCATTTCAATAGCATGTATGCTTTCTATTGCTTTCTGGACAAATTTAAATTTCATCTGGTAATTAGTTAGCGACAAAATTTTGGACCAGCCCAAATTGACGGCACTTGCGGACGACAAAATAAACGTAACCCAAAAATTGAAATTTGTTTCCAGCATGGTAGAAAACATTGTGGGGAAAAGGAGAAAATGCTGGTTACCAGCATTTTCTGCTTTTCCCACAATATTTTCAAAAGCCTCCTATCTCCGGTCCATCAAAACCAGCAATTGTTTGGAAAAGGGTTAAAGAGAAGACTTTAAAATGGAATATGTTCAGTGTGTGTGTGTGTGTGGGGGGGGGGGAAACAGTTAATGTCTTGTGAATAAAGAAAATCTTGTTTTTATGTGGTAGAAGGCCTCTGAAAACATTTTGAGGAGAAGAAAAAATGCCAGTAATCAACATTGTAGAAAGTGCTAGTTACCGATAACCACATTTTCTCCTTTTTCCACAAAATTCTGTATTCCATTTTTGTCAAGACTAATTCTGTAAATAACTGCACAGCTGCAAATGCTTTCAATATAGGCTTACCAAAAAGAAAGCGTTTGGCCATGATAGATAAAGTTAGCAGTAAAAATTTCCTGATAAGTATGCTTATTCAGAGTCTTTTTATTCAGAGTCTTTTTACTATTTCAGCTGAGCCAGACCACATTCAGTTTCAATGTTTCCCAGCTACAAACACCCCATGTACAACAGCCATACACACAACAGAACTTGTTCCTGCCAGCCACGCCCACACAGCCAGACCCATACCAGCAATCCCAAGTTCCCTCATTCCAGAGAAATCCACCACAGCCCTACGGACAGACCCCAGCCCAACAGAATACTATCATCGTGTCTGCTGCCACTACTTCTCAAATGTCATCAGCTATCAAACCTCCAACACAGAATGCATTTGGTAAGTTACCTTTATAATACTCCCCACGAAATGAATGTTTACGAGGATATACTAGAATCAGCCTGTCTGTCTATGCGTCCTTCAATTGTATCGAAATTTTGCACATATACTGATCATATAATGAAGATTTGCAAGATGCAATTTTCAAGTGTCAGCTCTTCCTGGTTGAGAAATTATCTCCCCTTGAACTTGAAACTTTTTTTCTGTCAAAGCACTGGCAGGGGTATTAAATCACATTCAGTGGCAGCTCCAGGCTTTTTACTTGGTACTAGGTTGAATAATAGAATATCTAGTATTACATTGGAGATAAGAATTAATCAGTGCTAAAATTGCAAAAAATTACCAAGTACTAGAATTGTGCTAGGAATTTCTAAGTTTTGAATTAGAGGTAAAGATTACATAGTACTGAAGTAGGGAGGAGGTTTCCAAATTATTGATTTGACCCTTTACAGCATGATCTTGCATTTTAACAGTCATGAAAAGAAGCCTTTTGAAAACATTGTGGTAAAAAGAGAAAATCCTGGTAACCAGCATTTTCTCCTTTTCCAACAAGTTTTTCTACCCTTCCAAAAATTAGATCTCAAATCTAGAGTCACGTTTATTTTGTTGTGTGCAAATACTTTGAATTTTAACAAGTCAAAGATTTTGTAGTTTTGGTAAAGAAGTAGGGCAATGTTTACTTGGTGCTGAGTAAAGTAGTGAGTATAGATTAGGATTACTCGGAACATAATTGTTCTGAGCAATTGGTCTTTTACCACAATTTTTTCTACGTCATTTATGAAAATCATCACTTGGTTTTCAAGTCATTCTATTTTGTGCCACCCTGGTTTGCTTTTTGGATTGTTGAAAGATTGCTCATGTTTCATAGTGCATAGCTCGTTTGATTTGTTTAAACTCTAGGAATCTTAAAGATTTAAAAAAGAACAACCTATTACAGGTACCCAACTGGCTAACAAGAACATGGGACACAACAGTTTGGCCTATGGACAAGCTGGACTCAGCAGCACAACTTTACAGCCTTCTCCACAGTTGTCCTACATTCAACTTGATCCAAACAGTCAACTATTCAGTGCCAACCAGATTCTGGGCTCCTCCCAGAATCAGAACAACTCGCAGTTAATTGGATCAATTATACAACAAAGGTATGTGTTGGTAATCCTTTTGATATTTATTGTACATGTTTTTCTCATTTGATGCATCTGTTGGAACGAAGTTTTGGTCAAGTCTGTGGGTTCAGTAACACACAGGGCTGATAATTTTGTCAAAGCTCGTCCTTACTTTTGATGAAAGCCAGTGCAGTAGGATTCATTTCCTTCTCAAAGCTGAACATTGTTTCTTCTTCTGTTTGCGTGTTTAAAGCTAGTTTGTTGGAAAGAATTGTGGAAAGAACTTATTAATGAAATTCCAAAAAAGAAAGATAAGTGCTGTTTTTCACACTGATTTGACCGACACTGTGTTAACCCATTACCACACAATCCCTACTTTTGATGCCCCTAAGAAAGAAGCTTTTTGTAAACACTATGGGAAAAGGAGAAAATGCTGGTAACCAGCATTTTCTCCTTTTCCCACAGTGTTTTCTACTCTTTCCAGGACAAATTTCTATTTTTTAGTCGCCTTTATTTTGTCGTCTGCAAATGCTTTCAATTTGGACCAGTCTAAAATTTTCTCATGTGGTAAAGAGTTATGGGTGCTACATGGCTCGGGGGTAAAGTGTGAGACTCATCACCTGGACATTCAAGGTTTTAGCTTCTCTGGAAGCACTGTTTTGTTCTTTAGAGTGTCCATGGGTAAGACACTTCAAAGCCCTAGCCTAGTACTGGTGAAACCCAGGACAGACGTGTTGCTGGGATATGACTGAAATAATGCTGAAAGTGGCGTATTACACCTTTTAACTCTTTACCAAACGACAAAATTTTGGACTAGACCAAATTAAAGCATTTGCAGATGACACAATAAATGTGAATCAAAAATTAAATGTTGATTATTGAAAAGGTAAAAAATATTATGGGAAAAGTAGAAAATGCTGGTTACCGGCATTTTGTCTTTTTCCCACAATGTTTCAAAGGTTTTCTCTCTCAGGGTCTTAAAAAGTAGGGATCGTGTGTTAAAGACTTAATGAAGTGTAATACATAGGAAGCAATAAACAAGTTTTTGGCTCTATTTTCAATGTATGTTGATCTGTGCTCTCTTTCCAACAGCTTTCCTAGCTCAGTTGGTATTGTATAGGACTTGAGAACAGTGGGACACTTGTTTAAGCCTTTACTCCATACGGCACTTCTATGGTATCTCTAATTGACCCTAAATAACAGCAAGGATGAAGCCATTTCTTATGTATGTGACACCTTTTGATAGTGTAAAAAACATTGTGGCAAAAGGTGAAATTGCTCGTCACGAGCAATTTCACCTTTTGCCACAGTGTTTTCCAAAGGCTTATACAAGCAATGCGTAGAAATGAGTACCTATGGAGTAAAGGGTTAACACTCAGCTTGGAAAAATTATGTATGAGGATTAATGATAATGATAATGATTGCGACAGAAATAATACCTGTCACTCCCCTAACCATTGTATCGGCGATGGTCATGCGTAGAAGCAGCTGTTGGCATGGAAAGAACATAGTGCAGAGTACTAGTAAAAGAAACTGGGGAAAAGATGGATAGGTGCACTAGCTGTGGCGATATTTATGAAATGATGTTGAAAAGGGTGTTTAACATGTTACGATCAGTCATTTAATTAGAAAGACTTTTCTGTTTGTTATGAAAAATTGGGATTAACCCATTACCACACAATCCCTACTTTTGACGCCCCCAAAAAAAGAAACCTTAAGAAAACATTGTGGGAAAAAATGCTGGTAACCAGCATTTCCTTTTCCCACAATGTTTTCTACCCTTCACAAGACAAATTTCAATTTTTCAGTCCTTTTTATTTTGTCGTCTGCAAATGCTTTCAATTTGGACAATCCTAAAATTTTATTGTTTGGTAATGAGTTAAGAAAGAAACGTTAATTCTTAGCTCTTGGGGGCAAACAGTGCAGCAAAATCATATTCAGATTTACAGACCAATATTTTTATGTATCTTATATTTCAGACCTGCAGGATTGCAGATACAGACACCATCCTCATTTTACCAGCAAGCTCAGCAGAACCAGGCACCTTTACAACAGACTGGCTTCTTTCCCCAACAGGCTAATACAAGTATACAGGTGAGATTGGTGGAAAGCATTTGGGTATTGCATGTGTAGATTAGATATAAGTTCAAGTGTGAAGAAGAGGTTGGTTAAGGGTACTTTGGTATTGTGTATGTAGATCATGTAAAAGGATGCCATTGTGAATTTGAGGTCTGTGCAGGCCTCGAAGATCAAGATCCACTGGCACGAAAGGTGCAGTCTGATCTTTGATCTATATTTGTGACTAAGAAATTCTATTTAAAAGGTTTTGATATTATTATAACCAGACTCTTTAACTCTTTACCACAGGATTGCAAGTATTAAGACACAGAGAAAGAAGTCTATTGAAAACATCAAGAGATAAGGAGAAAATGCTGGTGGCCAGCATTTTCTCCTTTTCTTACAATGTTTTCTTCCTTTTTACAGACAAATTTCATCATTTCGGCCACATTTGATTTGTTGATTGCAAAAACTTTAACCCTTTACCAAACAATCCCTGGTTTTTACGGTGCTGAGAGAGAAGCCTTTTGAAAACAATGTGAGAAAAGGAGAAAATGCTGATAACCAGCATTTTCTCCTTTTCCCCCAATGTTTTCTTCCATGCTGGAAACAAATTTTGCTTTTTGAGTAATATTAATTTTGTAATCTGCAAGTGCTTTCAATTTGGATCAGTCTAAAATTTTGTCGTTTGGGAAAGGGTTAATTTGGACATGTCTAAAATTTGTTGTAGGTTTAGCACATTTTGTGCAGTATGATCTTGGTCTACTCTGGCCACAGAAACTTGTTTTTTGGTATTCAGAATAGAATGAGTTGAAAAAAGGGTCTGATTCCAATAATAGGCATTTTGAAAGTAATTTTTAGCCATTAATGCATGTGAAAATAATGTGATATTAGGAGAATTTCCTTCTTTCACTCACAGTTTTTCATTTTCTCTTTTGTTGGATTATGTAGTTCATGCTATCTGCAGAAATATTTATGGTAAAACTGTAGCAATTTAATAATTGAAAACACCCATACACAGAAGTAAAGAAATACTAAAAATTGCTGAAATAATTTAATCATGTTTTGTGCAAAAGGGGCTGTATGCATCTGCAAAAAGTATTGACCCTGGTCAGTTTATGTGGTCTGCGCAGGCTAACCCGAGTCTAGACTTTCTGCTATTGGTCAATTTTCTGTATGTCCATGGTTCAGGATACCTCACTTCATTTTATCTGTTGTTTTATGACAAAATGGACCTCATGGACTTGTATTTATGTGAATGCCTTGCTTAGTTAACTCTTTACCACACAATCCGGACTTTTAATAACCCTGAGAAGGAAAGCTTTTGAAAACATTGTGGGAAAAGGAGAAAATGCTGGTAAACAGCATTTTCTCCTTTTCGCACAATGTTTTCTGCCATTCCGAAACTGAAATTCAATTTTTGATTTACGTTTGTCGTCTGCAAGTGCTACCAGTTTAGACCAGTCTAAAATTTTGTTGTTTGGTAAAGAGTTCAATGCATTATATAGATGCATTTAACCTCCTTTTTCTAGAAGACATTAAAGCTCCCTTTTCTAGAAAACATCACAATTATTATATGTGATCCTGTTTTCCAGTTTGGAGGAAACAATACTATAAAGCTTGGAGGACCAGACCTGACCTTCCAGGCCTCTGTGCTCCCCAATGCAATGCAGCAACAGCAGCAGCCCCCTCCATCCCAGACCCAGCCACCCACAGCGACTCCCACAGGACCCCCTTTCAACCTCCCCTTTGGGACTCCAGCCTTGAACCTTTCCTTACAACCCTCAGCACCCTTACCCCCAGGTCAGCAGCTTGGCTTGAGCCATGGGAAGCCGGGTACTTTCACGTCGCAGACCCAAGTATCACCCATACCCAATGCACCAGTAAGTAGATTGTACCTGTAGTTCTGCTTTTCCCCCAAAATCTCTTATATATTGGATTGCAACCCACCCAATTCCTGTATCTGCAGCTTCAATTTTTTGTAACCCATTTTTAAACAATCCCATGTGTTAATGACGGCAAGGAAGAGATCTTTTTATAACATGATGGAAATGGAGAAATCATTGGTCGGCAATATTTTCTCCTTTTCTGCCTATTTGAAGACAAGTTCCATTAGTGGACCTTTTTCCAAATGACAGTGTTGTAGACATTTCCAAATTGAAAGGATTTTATAGACTTTGCCTTTGTTAGAGTAGAAATATGATGGAAAGAGGGGAAAACGCAGGAAAGCTGCATTTTCTCCTTTCCCCCCAGTGTTTTCAAAAGGTTTCTTACTTACAGATGATTTAACTCTTTCCCGAACGACAAATTTTGGATTCTTCCAATCTGAAAGAGTTTGCTGACGAAAATTTTAGATCTTGAGAAATGGCAGAAAGTTCTCAAAAACGGTAGAAAACACTGGGGGAAAAGAAGAAATTGCTCGTTAAGAGCAATTTCTTCTTTTCCCACAGTATTTTCAAAAGACTTTTACTGCAGACACGTAAAAACCAGGGCTTGTTTGGGAAAGGGTTAAACTAGGGATTTGTTGTAAAGGGTTGATGACAGATTGGAATATATTCGACCTTTGCTCTGTGGAAAGGAGATTAATGCAACTGTGAAAAGTATTCACCCATGTCAGCCTGCGCAGTCCACGCAGGCTGACCTCCGCAGAAACTTGCGCTTTTGGTCAATGTTCTGTATGTCACAAGACCAGTGCCTGGCTGGGTAGCTCAGTGGTGAGTGTATCTGACCTTGGCCAAAACTTTGTGCTTTTGTTCAATGTTCTGTATGTTAGAAGACCAATACCTGGCTGGGGTAGCTCAGTGGTGAGTGTATGTGACCTTAGCCAAAACTTTGTGCTTTTGTTCAATGTTCTGTATGTTAGAAGACCAATGCCTGGATGGGTAGCTCAGTGGTGAGTGTATCTGACCTTGGCCAAAACTTTGTGCTTTTGTTCAATGTTTTGTATGTCAAGACCAGTGCCTGGCTGGGTAGCTCAGTGGTGAGTGTATCTGACCTTGGCCAAAACTTTGTGCTTTTGTTCAATGTTCTTTACGTTACAAGACCAATACCTGGCTGGGTAGCTCAGTGATGAGTGTATCTGACTTTGGGCAAAACTTTGTGCTTTTGTTCAATGTTCTGTATGTCAAGACCAGTGCCTGGCTGGGTAGCTCAGTGGTGAGTGTATCTGACCTTGGCCAAAACTTTAGCTTTTGGTCAATGTTCTGTATGTCCAAAGACCAGTGCCTGGCTTGGTGGCTTATTGGTGAGTGTATGTGACTCATGACCTGGAGTTTGTGGGTTTGATATCCTGTTGCAGCGAACTTTCTTTCCAGTGTTTTTACCCCTCTCACCGTTAATGTATGTGAGAAAAGTAGTCAGTGGCTTTGGAAAGAAGTTGTGGCAGTACTGGTGTGAGACAGCCAGGAAACATGTGGGTGACACTGACCTTAACTCTTTACCACATGAGTAAATTTTAGACTGGTCCAAATTGAAAGCATTTGCAGACAACATAGTAAGTGTGACTGAAAAATTGAAATTTGTTTTTGGAAGGGTAGAAAACATTGTGGGAAAAGGAGAGAATGCTGGTTATCACCATTTTCTCCTTTTCCCACAATGTTTCCAAAAGGCTTCTTTCTCAGGGTCGTTAATGCTGGTAACTAGCATTTTCTCCGTTTCTCACAATGTTTTCTACCCTATCATAGACAGAAGTCATCTTTCCAGCATGAGTTGAATTGTCATCTGCAAATACTTCCAATTTGGTCTAGTCAAAGAGTTCGCTGTTTGGGAAAGGGTTAATTCTATACCAAACAATCACTGGTGTTTATTACCCAAAATGCCGGTAACCAGTATTTTCTCCTTTTCTCATAATGTTACCTACTCTGCTAATGTCAAGTTTCAAGTTTTGAGCCAAGTTTATTTTGTTGTCTGCAAATTTTTCAATTGTGACATGTCTGAAATGTTTTGGTAAAGAGTTAAACTTGATTAAAAATTTAAAACTTGACTTTAGAAGAGTGGAAATCATTGTGGGGAAAAGAGAAAATGCTGTTACCTCGATTTTCTCTTTTCCCCACATTGTTTTCAGAAGGCTTCTTTACCAGGGATTGTTTGGTAAAGGGTTAACCGTTTCCCAAATGGCAAATTTTGGACAAGACCAAATTGAAAGCATTTTGCAGATGACAAATTAACAGTTGCTAAAAAGATGATTTTTCTATATGATAGGGTAGAAATCATAGTGGGGAAAGGAGAAAATGCTGGTTACCAGCATTTTCTACTTTTCCCACAATATTTTCAAAAGGCTTCTATTCCTGACCTGTTGAAACCAGGGATTGTTTGGGAAAGGGTTAAACATGAACATGTTGTTCACTATCAAAAGAAAAACTCAAACAACATGGGCAGCTAACCATAAACAAATTTTTGACAGAGTTATGCCTCTTTCTTGTTTTTCCCATCGAAAGTCAAGCAACTACAGCCGAGAGTTGGAACAAGCATGTGGTCCTCATATTTTTCTAAGAATAGTTATATTATTTGATATGATTATCTTTTTCAATGCAGATAAAGACATCTCCAAACAACCTGAGCAACAGTTCAACAGTTATCACAACAACAGCGCCAATTCCGGGACAGAATGTCAATTCGAAACCCTTCACCTCCCAGCTCACAGGCAACAACCCGCCTGTGCCCCCACCCCCTCAACCACCACAGCCACAGGTGAATAACATGGGGCAGAATGCAGGCCTGGGTAACAATTTTGGAGCCCAGAGGTTTCCCACTATAAACTTACATTCAGGGTTACCGCCCAACTCAGCGGCTCAACAGTTTACTACTAAGTTGAATAACTTCTTAGCACAGTCTTTTCAAGCAGGTATGGTATATGAAATCTGACTTTCTATTATCCTTAGTTTTATCTCTGTACTATTTGTAGACTTTCCCAGTATGTGAGCATTTACAGATGACAAATAAAATTTGGCTAAAACTTGGAAAGCATTGTTTGAAAAAGGATAAAATGATGCTTTCAAACATTTTTCTCATTTTTCCAACGTGGCTTTCAAAAGCTATCTGTCCTGGAGTCAATAAAACTTGGTATTGTTGGTTAAGTCTTTACCACACAATCCCAAATTTTAACGACTCTGAGAAAGAAAGCCTTTGAAAACATTGTGGGAAAAGTAGAAAATGCTAGTAACCAGCATTTTCTCCTTTTCCCACAATGTTTCCTACCCTTTCCAAATTGAATTTCAGTTTTTGATTCACATCTAATTTGTCGTCTGCAAATGCTTTCAATTTGGACTAGTCCAAAATTTTGTCGTTTGGTAAAGAGTTAAGGGATAATCACCTACAAGGAGTGTGTAGATCAAGATCAGACCACACAGTGTGCAGTCTGATATTGATCTGCACTGCCTGCCTCTTTGACAGATACTATGATAAAGACAAATTTTAGCGCACTTCGTGCACTCCAATTTATATTGCTGATTTGGAAAGTGCAGACCAAGATCAGTCTGCCCCAAAATATGCACTCTGATCTTATATCTGCACTGCCTATGTTTTAGCAAAAACAGACTTAAAAAAAAGCATGTCTGATCTTGGTTCACTTCTTTGCCAAACACCATGACAAAACAGCCTTGAATCTGCTATGTTTGCATCCTGATTCAATTGTACGTTCTTGTGAAGTCTTCAACGTAATTTAATAGACCATCCACACAATTTCTGTCCTTTTATCGCACAATCCCTATTTTTGATGACCCTGAGAAAGAAGCCTATAGAAAACATTGTGGGAAAGGAGGAATTGCTGGTAACCAGCATTTTCTCCCTTTTCAACAATGTTTTGTACCCTTCACAAAACAAATTTCATAATTTTTAATCACTTTTATTTTGTCGTCTGCAAATGCTTTCGATTTGGACAGACCTAAAATTTTATTGTTTGGTAGTGAGTGAACAGTGTTCTGAAAAGTGTTCTCTTATGAGATGAATGTCGGCTTTAAAAGAAAAATAATTAACTCTTTTAGTTTTTGGGACAACTTGAGATGCCCGTGCAGCCAGTGTAGATTGAGATTGGAAGGGTTAATGAAAAACTTCATCCTAGTTTGATTAATTTGCAGGTCCAGTACGACCACAGATGATGTTGGGTAACATGATGAGGCCACCGATGCCTCCTGTATCCTTCCCTAACCCAATACAGCGCCCAGGTGCCCAGAACATACAGCCTCCTAGACCACCAACTAGACCAGTTCGCCCAATGACGACCCCAATAAGCGCTGTTGCCCCACAACCACCTCCGCCACCCCAGAATGGTGCCTCCCTGAGCGATCAAAAAGCCAGACAAAGGCAGGCCTTACTCGCCCACACACAAAGTTTTCTGAACCCAAATAATAAACCTAGGGTAAAGACCAAGGTGGAAGTATCTGCCAATGATGGGAAAGCGACATCCCCAAGTGCTGGGGACAGTAAAGCCCCAGAAATAAAGATATCGGAGAAGAAATGAAACAAAAGTGCTGACATTAACAACCAATAGTTTATCATATATATATAGAAGATAATTTGACAAAGTTTGATTAATTAGATTTGATAAATTTTGGAGGAATTATCTTTGTCTCCTATATCATAGGATGGACTATGTTAATAGAATGAATCCTGATTCTAAAAGTTCTGAGGATTAACTTATTTCTGAAGTAAAAGTCAAGTGATGGATTTATGATGAAAAGTTTTATAGATATTGTTTACCAGCTTTTGTGAAAATGGCGTAACAAAAGCAAAGAAAAAAAAGAAACTGGAGGAAAAAATCACGGATTTTTATTCTCTCACTGGGAGTCTATTTTAAGCCATCGATGTGATCCAATGAGGCTAGCTGTTTGAGGTAACCCCAGAAAATACTATATGACATAAGGGGGGAAAAGATAACAAATAGGAAAAAACACTTGATTTTATTCCAGCTTTTGTGAATCTTGTTACATGAGTAAATTCATCCACTGGTTTTAAAGACTTAGTAATTATTATTGCTTGAGTGAATAGATATGGAGAAGTAAAACAGGCAAAATGAAAGACTTTCAACACCCAGTTGATGTCACAGTTTTATAGCACAATTACTAGTTATTTTACGCCAGACCTCAGCTCCACAGAGAAAAAAAGGACATAAGAAAGATTATGAGAGAAGTTGTAGTGATTTAAATGTGAATTTGTGGATGAGAATCTATACCCAGCACCAAGAGATAACATGGACAGTTTGAAAGTGTTTGTATTGCTATAGACATTGTAGATTTGTTCTTAGAAAGCTAAGCAAAACTGGAGATGCTTTGTGGGCAGTATAGATAAGATCAGATAGCACATTCTGTGTAGTCTGATCTTGGATCTACACTTTCCAATGCTTTGTAACATTTTCTGGCTAAAACTACATTGACATTGCATTATTATTGTCATTTTACCAACTTTCAACCGTTCATCTCATTAACCCATTACCACACAATCCCTACATTTGACGCCCCTGAAAAAGAAGCTTTTAGAAAACATCGTTGGAAAAGGAGAAAATGCTGGTAACCAGCATTTTCTCCTTTTCCCACTATGTTTTCTACCCTTCTCAAAACAAATTTCAAATTTTCAGTCACATTTATTTTGTTGTCTGGAAATGCTTTCAATTTGGCCAAGCCTAAAATTTTGTCATTTGGTAATGAGTTAATTCAGTACTTAAAGTAACTGATTTTTCTCTGAGCTTAAGGGGAATAAAGGCTTTTGTTAGAAGCATTGGGGAAGATCTCACTTCAAGCCATGGAGATAAAAAACCATTCTGGTCTTGAAAGTGAAGGGACAGACTTTTGAAATAATGATAGAAAAACAGTAATGTGATGGACAGTTTTCAACCCTCTATCATACAATCCGGAGTTCTTATGACGGGACTAAACTGACCTTTTTGGAAAAAATAGTGGAAGAAAGGAGAAAATGCTAATAACCAGTAATTTGGCCTTTTTTCCATGATGTTTTCCTACCCCATCAAGGAGAGAAATCATCATTTTAGCTGCTTCTAATTCTATTGCCTACAGATGCGTTCAGTTTGGATGAGCCTGTTCCTCGGTATAGGTTTAACCCTCTCCCAAACAAGCCCTGGTTTTTACGTGTCTGCAGTGAGAGTCTTTTGAAAACACTGGGAAAAGGAGAAATTGCTCATAATGAGCAATTTCTCCTTTTCCCACAGTTTTTTCTACCCTTTTTGAGAACTTTCTGGCATTTTCTCCAAATCTAAAATTGTCGTCTGCAAACTCTTGGTTTGGAAGAGTCCAAAATTTGTCGTTTGGGAAAGGGTTAAATTAACAATGCTTGTTTGGAGAATGAGAAAGAAATGTACTGTACCATGTCATAAGGTAGAATAGAGATGTAATTGTATATAATAATTTAGATTTATGAGGTTTCAAGGGATTGTTTGGTAGCCTTTGCTTGTTTTGTACATTTCATCACATTTATTTATTATTCATCATCTTGTATAATAAAAAGTTTGTTCATGCATCATTACTGTATATAGAAAAACAATCATTCTTCATGGGTTTGATAAATATGTAAATAGCTGGATAGGTAATAGAAAGATGTCTGAAGAAAATGAAAAGGTATTTGGGCTGCTTTTTAGTTACTGTCTCTGTGGTAAGCTTACTGGTCTGGGTGTATACTTGTGAGAGGTGGAGGAAATGAGCTGTGCACTGCGAAGAAGGGGGTTTAACTCTTTACCAAATGACAAATTCTGGTTCAGTCCATATTGAAAGCATTTTCAGATGACATAGTGAATGTGAATTAAAAATTGAAATTTGATTTTGAAAGGGTAGAAAACATTGCGGGAAAAAGAGAAAATCCTGGATACTAGCATTTTCTCCTTTTCCCTCAATGTTTTCCAAGGCTTTCTTTCTTGGGGTCATTAGAAGTCGGGATTGTATGGCAAAGGGTTAATGCAACATTGTAATGCAGTATACAAAGCATGTTGTGGCTTAAGTTGGGTCTATCTTTTGCGGAAACTGTTAGAATCATTTGGTAGAATGGTTGTTTGACATGCTTATATAGTTACTTTGAGCAAGAAGTTTTGACCCAGGTCAGCCTATGTGGACTGCGCAGGCTGACCTGGGTCAAAACGTTTTGCAGATGCCTTAAACTCCCTTTGTCACAGAGCAATATATTAGCTTGAAACAAAAGTATAACTTTTTGTGCTAGAAATCTTTACATTATGGTGTTAAATGGTCCAATCTGCAGTGTGGTTCATGTTGGACCATATGTGAGAGCAGTTGTATTGACTGAATGTTACTCAAATTATTGTGAAAGACGCTATCCTGATAGTTGAGTAATATTTTTGAATCTGACAAACTGAATAAGGACAACCTTGTATGGCGATATTAAGTACAAATACTTTCCGGAAGAAGGGTAAAAAGTTTTGATACAGCTCTGTATTGTTTTATAAAGGGTTGAAGGGGAAGATTACATGTCTTACACAGATTTTTATGTAGCAAATTGTAAAAGGAGATATCTTAGTGGAGGAGGGATTTATAATGTGCAAATTTTTGCATGTATACGGAAGAAGCTCTGTAATTTAATGAAGGTTGTTGCTGAGGTGTTAGTAGAGAGAAATTATAGCAAATCGAAAATTATATCGAAATGGGAAGAGACTTACATAACAACTCAGAAAAATGCTAAAGGTAAATCCTTGCAATTATGTAATAGTAACTATTTCTGAAAAATTAGAAAAGGACGAAAACTATACAAAGGAACTAAATATGTTGGCATATATGAGTTGAGAGCAAAACTAGACTGATTATAAGAGGAGCATAATTTATGTTGTGAAGTATATTTTGAATTGAAGGCAGAGTAGAATTATTACTAATTATATTGGAAAAGATATGAGCTGTATTTTAGAAAATGCTTCTATATAAAGTGGAATAAAAGCATTGTGATGAAGTCATGACTATGATCTAATGTAAAACAAAAAAAAAAGTGAGAATAACTCAAGGTTTTATTATGGCATTAAAATCTTGTCTGAGGCTTCCAAAATGATTTTCCAATAGGACTTGTCATCTAGTATGTGGTAGAAAAAGTGAAAGAAATGACAAGTCTTTGCTTGGGAATCTGGCATGACAATGTTTCTACAAGCAGACAGAACATATGAAGATCAGACAACAAAGAATCAGGTGCTTTGTTTCATAGTTATATTGTTTGGTACTGTACTCAGAATAAAATGCATTTTACAGTCAGCCTGTAGTTGGTCAACTGTCTGCAGAAACCCAAGTTGCTGCCAGAAACACAATAGATTTGAAGATAGGGTCATGCATTCAGTAAACAAAATATTCATGTGACTTGGTGGTGTATTGTGGTGAAGTGGGACCTGGTCCTGCAATCGTGGTGTTGTTAGTTATCTTGTAAGTTCTCTGAGACTGTATTGCCCCACATTCTTGGAGAAAATTTACAGGGATCTTGATAAAACTTGCTGTGAACTCTTTAAATTGCCTTGGTTGCCCCCTAGGGTCAATGTAAAGGTCACAGTATGTGTCCTGGGGTCATATAAAGGTCACAGGATACTGGTGTGATTTTTTTTTTCTTTCTTCATGTTCACAACACTAGTTGTTTTTAGAAAATCATCATTTTTTTCTCACCCCCTCTCTTATTTATTTTTCCCTTTCTTGTCATTGTATCAATAATACTGTGTTGTTCTTTTTTTTTCCCTTACCTCATCTGAAGATGAAAACATTCTCAGTTGGGTGTATAAAATGGAAATTATAGGGAGTTTTTTTTTTATGGATTTTGTGTGTGTTTATGTTTTTTTAGAGTTTGGAAAACATGTTTTCCTCCATATTTTTTTTCAGTCCCATATTTGGTGAGTTCATTCTTGACTTGTTTAAACAGAAATAATAAGATGCAAGTAGTATACTTGACTTGTGAATGCAAGTTAATTTTTTTTTCTGAAGGAGTTAAAAGCACCATGGCTCATTAATTTCATTTTTTTTTAAAATTCATTTCTGCTAATTTCATGTAAGCTGTATTGATTTCCAGAATTAAATTTGTATAAGAGACAAAATTTTTACTTGTCAAAAAGCAATGTCTGACAGTGAACTAACTCTTTACCAAATAAAATTTTTAGACTGAACCAAATTCAAAGCATCTGCAGACCATAAATTAAATCTTGGTAATATGATGATATCTAACTTTTAAAGGGTAGAAAGTATTGTTGGAAAAGGGTTAAAAAAATGCTGTTTTCCAGCATTTTCTCCTTTTCCCACAATGTTTTCTAAAGGCTTCTTTCTCAGGGTCTTCAAAAGTAGGTGTGTGGTAATAGGTTAAATATGTCTTATATGATCGGATTTATGTTTGGAAAAGTAGAAACTGTGCTGAGAAAGGAAAATGCATTTGTTTTCCACAATGTTTTTGTAAGCCATTTGTCTTGGTGTCAAGAAAGATGTGGAGTCATTTACCTCAAAATTATGTTTTGACAACCCTGAGAAAGACGGTGTTGTTTTACATTTTGAGAAAAGGAGAAGATACTGGTAATCAGCTACTTATCCTTTTCCAACAATATTTTCTATCCTTTCAGAGACAAAGTTTTATCATTTTGCAACTTGTGTTGATCTTCAAATCCTTTCAAAGTGGACAGTTGTGAAATGTTGACTTTTAGTCCAGAGGTAGGGTTTATTACTGTTCATCTATTGAGGAAAACATTAAACCCTTTACTCCATAAATACTCATTTCTATGCATTGCCTGTAGGAGCCTTTGGAAAACATTATGACAAAAAGGTGAAATTGCTCATGACAAGCAATTTCACTTTTTGCCACAATGTTTTCTACGCTATCAAAAGGTGTCATATACACATAAGAAACTGCTTCATCCTTGCTGTTATTTAGGGGTCACCTAGAGATACCATAGAAATACCTTATGGGGTAAAGGGTTGAAAATCCTGAGAAAAATAGATATTGGTTCAGTGTTTATGAAACATTAATAGAGTGGAAATGAATCATATGTAAAACCAGTGCCCAGTAAAATTTAATTTATTGCCAGGTCAGGAAAAGTTTTTATTTTGTAATTTCATACATATAAGTTTGTGACGCAAGTTAGTACAAAATGTGTTTGCTAGGGAAACCTTGTCTTTTGTACAATGTTACAATTTAGAGTAGTGACTATGGCAACTTCTTTTTCTAGATTTTTCAAACAGGTCATAATATTTCATCCAATACATATGTTGAACATTTTGAAAGAAATATGTTCTTTCACCAAAATGGGTCGAAATATATTTAAATGTGAATGTGAAATGTATATATAGATATATTATATGAAACAAGAGCCTACCAAGGTTTTGTTTCTTTGTCCATGTTTTCATCGTATTTTAACAACTTTGTGTATAAGTCCAAGCGTAAATAAAATGGTATTTAGAGAGAATTTTTCTTAATAATGTTGGGAGGTTTGAGGTGAAGAGAATCGTTTGTCATGGTTAATTTCCCATTGTGATATAAAATTTTAGACTTGTTTCAACTAGAATTGTTTACTGATGACAGATTAGTTGTGGCCCAGATGATTATGTCTGTCTATGATAGGGTAAAAAATACTGTGCGTAAACAAGAAAAAGCTGGTAACCAGCATTTCTCCTTTTACCACAATGCTTTCAAAACCTTTTTTTTTTTTCAGGGTCGCCGTTAGAAGACGGGATTGTGTGGTAAAAGGTTTCACCTTTACCTCAAGTCTTTCCCACACATTCCTGCCTTTCAACGACCGTGAGAAAGAAGCCAATAGAATACATTGTGGCAAAAGGAGAAAATGCTGAAAAACCATCATTTTCTCCTTTTTCCACAATGTTTTTTACCATATCAAAGCCAGAAATCATCATATTACCAAGAGCTAATTTGTTGTCTGTAGATGCTTTGAATTTGGTCCAGTACAAAATTTTGCCATTTGGCAAAGAGTTAACCCATTACCATACAATCCCTACTTTTGACGACCCTGAGAAAGAAGCCTTTAGAAAACATTGTGTTGTGTTCAGTTACTTTTAGTGTGTGTTGCAAATACTTTCGATTTGGAGAAGCTAACAATTTTGTTGTTTGGTAATGAGTTAAAAAACTTAAGACTTGTTGAGATTGAGAGGTTTTAGCCTACAAATGAAATAGATGTGGTTGAAGTGATGAATATTTGGTATTATCTTTAAAAGGGTAGAAAACATTTTGGGGAAAAGGAGGAAATTCTGAATTCTAGCATTTTCTCTTGTTCCCCATGGTGGTGTCCAGATTTTTTTTTCTCCATCGCTGTTTAGCTCTTAACCCCACAAAATAATTTTAGACATGTCCAAATTGAACCTATTTTCATTTTCATAAATAAACAAGACTCCAAAATTGAAATTTGTTTTTAGAAAGGATGAAAATGTGGAAAAAGGAGAAAATGCAGGTTACTAGCATATTGTCATTTTTCCCCCCACACTGTTTTTAAAAGCTTGTTTCATCCGAGTCGTTAAAACCTAGGATTGTTTAGTAAAGTGACAACATTTGATTATTCTACAGGGTAACTATCATTTGAACCAAATTGAAATTGTCGCCTGCATAAACATTTTTAATATTTTGTCAGAGTGGAGTCATTTAACAAATAGGCTGCTAAATGTGGTTCACAGTTCTATGCTAGAACGTGCTGTATGATCTGGGATCTACACTGTCCAATAAAGAGATATTTTTATCTTCTATAAAAAGATTGAAGAAGTATTAATCAAGATTTTTACAATTAACTTGAAAGTTTCATTTTACTTTTTACCACTTAATGCCAACTCTTGAACCAGCATTTTCTCCTTTTCCCACAATGTTTTCTACCCTGTCAAAGAAACATTGCACCATTTGAGCCACACTGAAATTATCATCTGCAAATGCTTTCAATTTGGACAAGGCTAAGTTTTGTTCATCTGGTAAAGGGTTAAGCGATTTAGCAGAATAAGGGTTAATGATCACTGCAGTGGTAGGATTTCGAAGATGAAAGTGAAAGAAATGTATCTTCTACCTGAAGTCTTTAGGGGAATTAATTCTTACCTTGTGAGACTAAATAAATTCCCTTTTGCACTTGCATGCTTTTATCTTATTTTATTTCGTTTTTTTTTTACCCATTGTAACTTATTTATTTTGTACAACATACAGACAGACTGCAAAGTGAATTTGATAAACTTTTATCAGTTTCAACTATCTGCCAAACAGTGATTATGATTTTGATGTCGACTAGGATAAATGCTTTTGTACGTGATGTTGGAATAGGAGAAAATGCAGCAAAAAGGCATGGCATATAAACTTGTTGTAGCCAAACCAAAATTTGCAGCAAGGCTTCAAAATCTGTGGAAAATAATACAAAATATCTTGTATACCTCCTGCAAATAGGTGTATTGTATTATTTTGTCACGGATTTTGAAGTTTTGCTGCAAAGTTTTAATTTTGTTTGGCTACAAAACCTTTTTATACAACTAATCCTGTTGGCAACTTTATTAACTCACTACCAAAGAAAGTATTTTAGGCATGTTCAAATTGAAAGCATTTGCAGATGACAACATAAAAGTGACTGGAAACTTGAAATTTGTTTTGTAAATGGTAAAAAAAACATTGTGGGAAAAGGAGAAAATGCTGATTGCCAGCATATTCTCCTTTTCCTACAATGTTTTCTAAAGGCTTCTTTCTCGGGGTCATCAAATGTAGGAATTGTGCGGTAATGGGTTAAGCAAGCAAGCAACCTGTATTAAATCTTGACCACACAAATTTTGTTATTTAGTTAAGAGCTGAAGTTGTTGTTGTACTTCAGATTTTGTCCGATATAGCCACAGTAAAGCATCATTGACTGCAGAAAAACTATCCCTGCAGTTTATAGCTTGGATAGTGTAAATGATGATGATGATGATAATGATGATGAAAAGATAATAGTTTTCATAAGGCATCTCTTCACCTAATAGTTCTCATAAGGCATCTATCTCTTCACCTCTCACATTGACTGGACTTGTCACAACTTTTTTTTGCACATTTGTTATATATGATAACTTTTTTATGTCATGGATAATTCATGGTTTGTCGCCATGGCAATTGTTTGAAGTTTGCCATCTTTTGATGAATGGAATAACTTGTATATCTTTGCTGCAGTTTTTATCATACTACTTTTGTATGTAGCCTGTGCATGACCGGGTCAACTATTTACCAAATAATCTGGATTTTCATTGTGCATGAGGAAGAAGGCTTTTGAAAATATTATGGGAAAAGGAGAAAAATGCTGGAAACCAGCATTTTTCTCCTTTACCCGCAATATTTTCTGTCATTTGAGAGATTTTTCAAATGTCGAGTAAGCCACATTTGATATTTTTTAAAAGGGAACTTAAAAGTATTTTCTCCTTTTCTCATAATATTACAATGGGCCATGTTTCTCAGTGTCATAGAAACTCTTGATTGTTTGGCAAAATGCTAATTGCAGCTGCTTTCTTTTATGTAAGTTTTGTTGAGGATTTTGGTATATTTAGAACGAGGCTACATAATTATAGATACAGAACTGGAAATCAATAAATGGTAGCTTCAATTGGTTACTGTGGCAACATTCTTGTAAGATTTCATATTTTAATAAAGAGAGGTTCGACTGACTTTTGACTTCGTTGTTGCTTCTAACCAAAGAAATTCAGATGTAAATGTTCAAGTGAATTTGGGAGTTAAAAAAAAAAAATAGGGATAAAAAGTTTAGTAGTAGAGGAAGTGAATTTCTGAAGAAGTCTGAAAATTACTAATTTAGGCTGATGAAAACCTAGAATTACATAAACATGTGAGCTGTCGCTGCGTATGGCTGAAACAGTGTTGAAAGTGGCGTGAAACACCTATCAATCCTGAAATCCTAAGATTGGGCTATTTAATTCCAAAGATTGGAGCCCTAAAACTCAAAAGAATCAGGAACCAAGACCTCCGAAGTTTCGAGTCTGAAATTCGAAAGATATTCTGGTGTAAAATTCCTTAGACTTTTGAAAGTAAAATGAGAACGCTGAAGTGATATTTGTCAAGGAAGCCATTGTGTGGAATAGTTAATTTGAAAGAAAAAGAGAAACAATAAAATACTAGTATTGGCTTAAACGTCAACCTACTAATCAAATGAATACCTTTTTTGATTGAAGGGAGAAAACTCATGACAAAGTTACGATTACTTGTATATTGGTAATCTCCCTTTGATCAATAGGAAGGGTAACATCCCTTGACAATAGGACGCATGATGGAAAGTAAGAGAAACCATGTGAATATATCGAATAACATTAAGTCTGTACCTGAAAACTATGATTTTCAAGTAGTATTTATAAGCCCGTCGAAGACGGGACGTATTATGGGATCACCTGTGCCAGGCGGGCGGGCGGCGTCCAGTTCTTTGTCCGGAGCATATCTCCAAAACTATACAAGCTAGGGTTATGAAATTTCATGGGTGGATAGATCTCATCAAGGGGGAGTGCAGTGCACAGGAATCATAACTCTTGCTCGCTTAACTTTTGAGTTATTGCCCTTTGTTGTTTTTCATACTTGAATTTTGTCCGGAGCATATCTCCAAAACTATACTACCTAGGGTTATGAAATTTCATGGGTGGATAGATCTCATCTAGGGGGAGTGCAGTGCACAGGAATCATAACTCTTGCTCGCTTAACTTTTGAGTTATTGCCCTTTGTTGTTTTTCATACTTGAATTTTGTCCGGGGCATATCTCCAAAACTATACTACCTAGGGTTATGAAATTTCATGGGTGGATAGATCTCATCGAGGGGGAGTGCAGTGCACAGGAATCATAACTCTTGCTCGCTTAATTTTTGAGTTATTGCCCAATGTTGTTTTTCATACTTGAATTTTGTCCGGAGCATATCTCCAAAACTATACTACCTAGGGTTATGAAATTTCATGGGTGGATAGATCTCACTGAGGGGGAGTGCAGTGCACAGGAATCATAACTCTTGCTTGCTTAATTTTTGAGTTATTGCCCTTTGTTGTTTTTCATACTTGAATTTTGTCCGGAGCATATCTCCAAAACTATAGTAGCTAGGGTTATGAAATTTTATGGGTGGATAGATCTCATCGAGGGAGAGTTCAGTGCACAAGAATCATAACTATTGCTCGCTTAATTTTTGAGTTATTGCCCTTTGCCGTTTTTTATACTTCAATTTTGTCTACTGAATATCTCCAGAACTATACTAGCTAGGGTTATGAAATTTCATGGCTGGATAGATCTCACCGAGGGGGAGTGCAGTGCACAGGAATCATAACTCTTGCTTGCTTAATTTTTGAGTTATTGCCTTTTGTCGTTTTTCATACTTGATTTTTGTCCGGAGCATATCTCCAAAACTATACTAGCTAGGGTTATGAAATTTCATGGGTGGATAGATCTCATGAGGGGGAGTGCAGTGCACAGGAATCACAACTCTTGCTTGCTTAATTTTTGAGTTATTGCCCTTTGTTGTTTTTCATACTTGAATTTTGTCCGGTGCATGCCCCAGCTTTACAACTTGGGGTAAGACGGGCGTATCTTGCGACAATTTGCCGCTCTTGTTGTCATTAACATTCAGTTTCCAACGTTACAATTATTTCGATATATAAATATTCATGCTCAAACAAAATGGAGAAGCGCGCAATCATGTGATGAACAAGCCTTGGGATGAACTGGTTGTGGAATAAAAAAGTCTAGGACCAAGCGATCGGTAAACAGATTTTGTATCATTGCGCCAGTAGAAGGTTATGAGTGAGTAAAGATATTTTTAATAAAAAAATAGTATTTCCACGAACAACGGCTTAACCGGGCATATTTTAACATTCCATTTCCAATTACATATCTGAGTGCTACCGAAAAACTCATTTGCCAGAGAAAAAATGAGTTCAATTAGGTTTATTTCCTTCGGCTTTGCACAAAATATGATGCATGGTCTTCAAAATTCAATGCTGAACTCAACAGTGGTATTGCCTTCGACAAATAACACAAAAACTGAGGTGGTTAGATTTCATAGAATTGGAACTCTTAAAATTCTGCGAAATAATTAACAAAAAGTTAAAAAGAATTTGTTTTGTGAAATGTCAAAGTATCATGCAAAAAAGAATTACATGTAGTCATGATTTAGTTTCCTAACGGTCCTGAGAACTGGAGATATTAATCCTTTACCACAATCCTGAGTTTTAAACGCACTGAATAAAAAAGACTGAAAACACTTTTTGGAGGGAAAATACTGGTAACCAGCGTTTTCTTCTTTTCCTATTTTGTTTTTTTATTCTATTGAAGACAGATACAATCGTTTAAGTTGGACATTGACTTTCTAATTTACTTAAAAA
This sequence comes from Tridacna crocea, assembly GCA_943736015.1. NCBI lineage: Eukaryota > Metazoa > Mollusca > Bivalvia > Cardiida > Cardiidae > Tridacna > Tridacna crocea. The sequence continues at coordinate 70,667,361 of OX031057.1, forward strand.
AAGTAGAGGAAAAGTCAATAAAATTAAAATAAAAAACAATGGAGAAATAGAATTAAAAAAAAAAATGGACACCAACTTCTGATGGGGTTGAAACCCCGACCCCTTGAAAACTGGTGAAAAAAATTAACAGTAAAAAAGTCTAAACAAAAAATTGGGGGTAAAAAAAAAACGTGTGTACGCTAGATGCCACAATTTCTGTCGAAGTCGAATTGTTAAAGACATATAGGATCTGACATGAGTGAGCTTTTGAGATAAGATTTTATTAAACGAGCGAGTGGAGGGAAATGTTGTTAAGCGAGCCTTTGGCGAGCTTAATAACATTTTTCCTTGACGAGTTTAATAAGATTTTATCTCAAACGTCTACGAATGTCAGATTCTTTTTATCACATAACGACATTTCACAAAATACAGATTTAAAGGGTGTAAAAACATTGACAAATGCACCCGTGGTAATATCCATAAGACCAATTCACTTCTATGCGATATGTACAATATGACGTCAAAAATGATGTCACACAAATTTGATATTAAACGTGTATAAGATAAGAAAATTCGTAATGTGTGTATCACACTGAAAACAAGGCACGTTATATGATAAAAAACAAATACCCAGTGACGTCAAAGTGGATGTCATTTTGTATGTTTGATGTACATGGAAACGAATGTATATCGTTGGTTTACTTAAAAACCTCGTAACTACAGCTTGACACAAGTATATAAAATGATATCAAACTGATATTAATTAATCACTATTAGTTCTCATTACTTTTTCAGTTACAGAGGCTCAGGTGAGTGATCTAGAGTCATCATGACCTTTATAGCTCAACTGAGTGCGAAGTGCTCAAGACGAACTCTTGTGATCGCGCTGTGTATGTCTCTCGTCGTCTGTTGTCAGCTTTTGCATTGTGTACACACTAGAATCTTCATTTTTAGTAGGATACTGGTGGAAATTGGTAAGAATGTTTGTCTCAATAATATCTCTGGCAAATTCGATAATAGATCAGGTTGGGGAAAAAAAAAAAAAAAAACGAGAAAACGAGGTCAAATCTTAGAAAAACTTTGTGGAAGCTCCACATTTTCAATCCAAAACTCCTGAAAGTTGGTCAGAATGTTTCTCTTGATATCTCTTGCAAACGATTTCGAAGAATGGGTCATGTCCGGTTAAAAACCAGGGTACTAGGTCAAATCTTAGAAAAACCTTGTGCACGCTCTAGAGTCACACTTTCTGTCCAAAACTCTAAAAGTTGGTCTGTATGTTTGTCTTGATAATACCTCGGACGAGTTTGAAAATTGGCTCTGTCGGGTCATAAAAACTAGGTGACTAGGTCAAATCTTCATAAAACCTTATGTACGGTCTAGAAGCCACGTTTTCTGTCCAAAACTCTTGAAAGTTAGAAAGTTTGCCTTGTGATATCTGGAACGATTAGTAAAACGACGATATTTTGAATGGCTTTAGCTACCTTCTTTGTTCGATTTTACCTGGCATGCATACTAAGCATGTCATAAAACTGGGTCATATTGATTAAAAACTAGGTAATTTGGTCATTTCTTAAAAAAAAAAAAAAAACTATGTACGGAAAAAAAAAAAAAAAAAAACTATGTACGCTCTTAAGGCCACATTTTCATTCCAAAACTCTTGAACTCTTGAAAGTCGATCAGAATGTTTGTCTTGATAATATCTCGGATGATTAAGAAAATGGGTCAGGTCAAAAACCCAGGTCACTAGGTCAGATCTTCCAAAAAAGCTTGTATACTTTCCAGATGCTTTATTAGCTCACCTGAGCACGAAGTGCTCATTGTGAGTTATTGTGATCGTGCTGAGTGCGTCGTCAACTTTGTACCCTGTGTTCACTCTAGAGGCCACATGTTCAGTCTGATACTCATGAAATTTAGTCAGAATATTTGTCTTAATGAAATCTCGGACGAGTACGAAAATGAGTCATGTCAGGTCAAAAATTAGTTCACTAGGTCAAATCTTAGAAAAATTCTATACACTCTAGAGGCCACATTTTCAGTCTGATACTCTGCAAACTTGGTCAAAATGTTTGCCTTGATCATTTCTCGGACGACTTCGAAATTGGATTAAGGGGGGTCAAAAACTAGATCACCAGGTCAAATCTTAGACGAAAACTTTGTGTACGCTCTAGAGGCCACATTTTCAGTCTGATACTCTTGAAAGTTGTTCAGAATATTTGTATCATTAAAATCTCGAACAAGTTCGAAAACTAGGTCAAATCTTAAAAAAATCTTGTGTACACTCTAAAGGCCACATTTTCAATCTTGTACTCTTCTAACTTGTACGCTCGAGCGGCCATATTTTCAGGCCGAAACTCATCTAACTTGGTCGGAATGTTTGTCTGGATGATATATTGGACGAGTTCAAAAGTAGGTCATTTCTGGTAAAAAAAGTAGGTCACCAGGTCAGGTCTATGAAAAACCATGTGTACGCTCTACAGGCCACATTTTCAATCCAAAAGCCTCAGTGGTGATCGTGTTTTACTCATGACCTGGTGGTTGTGAATTTGATACCCGGTTGAGGTGAACTTTCTTTCCGGTATATTTTTGCCTCTCGCCTCTGCTGAAGCATGTGAGAAAAGTAGTCGGTGGCTTTGGAAAGAAAATTGTGTTAGCACTGTTATGAGAAATCCAGGAAACACATGTGCGTCACCAACCGCCATGATATGACCTTAGCTGTTAAAGTGGCGTTAAACCGCATTACAACAAACCAATTCAATCCAAAACCCCTGAAAGTTGGTCAGAATGTTTGTTTTGATAATATCTCTGACGATTTTGAAAATGGGTCATGTCTGGTTAAAAACTAGATCACTAGGTCAAATCTAAGAAAAACCTTGTGTACGCTCCAGAAGCTACATTTTCAGTCCGATACTCCTGAAACTTGGTCAGAATGTTTGCCTTGATGATAGCTTGAATGCGTTGAAAATGGGTCATGTGGGGTAAAACAAAAAAAGTCACAGGGTCAAAAATTAGAAAAACCTTGTGTATGCTGTACAGGCAACATTTTCAGTCTGATACTCCTCAAACTTGGTCAGAATGTTTGTTTTGGAGATACCTCAGAAGGGTTTGATAATGGATAATGTTGGGTCAAAAACTAGGTCATATTGTCAACTATTAGAAAAAACCTTATGTACGCTCTAGAGGCAACATTTTTAGTCCAATACTCATGAAACTTGGTCAGAATGTTTGTCTTAGTAATATCTCAAAAGTGCTTGATGATGGGTAGTGTCTGTCAAAAACTTGGTCACCAGGTCAAATCTTAGAAAAAGATTGTGTATGCTTTTGACGCCGTACTTTGTAGCAAAAAATATTTGAAAGTTGATCGGAATGTTTGTCTTAAAAATATCTTGAAAGAATTCGAAAATTGGTAATGTCGGATCAAAAATTAGGTCACTAGGTCAACTCTTCAAAAACCTTGTTTTCTTTCTAGAGGCCTCATTTTAAATGCAATAATCATGAAACTTGGTCAGAATGTTGGTCTTGCATCAGTTTGCAAGCGGGTCATTTTGGGCCAATATCTCATGAAAATCTGGTTAGAATGTTGCCATAATATCTGGAAAGAGATTAAAAATGGGTCATGTTTGGTCAAAAGACTCAGGTTAGCGATTTCAGGGCCATCATGGCTCTCTTATTTTTAGTGCAATACTCATGGAACTTGGTCAGAATGTTTATGCTGGTTTCTTGGACCAGTTTGCAAATAGGTCATATCGAATAAATAAATAGGATACTGAGTCAAATCTTTGAAAATCCTTGTGTACGCTTTAGAGTCTTGGCAAATTCTTTGTCATTAAACCTGAAAAGAGACTGAAAATGGGCTATGTCTGGTCAAGTAAATGTCGAGTTATTGACGTAGCCTTGGCATTGTCGTTATCGTCTGCGTCGTCCTCTGATTCCTGCCAAAAAATAATAAACCATAATATCTGTTATTTCCAATGATCATTACTCTAAACTCGGACAAGCTTTTAACTATTAAAAGGGGCACTTGTCACAACTTGCCAATTCCGTGCCTACATCTAACATCATCCGTATAACGGTCGATTCCATTTGTACTGCCGATCACGAGATCTTATACATGGCGGCGCCACTGTAAGTCGTTCTAAACATCGATGAAGTTATTCACATCTATCTATCCGTCGGTGAAAACGTCAATCGGAATTGATAAAGCACGTATAAAATGAAATGTACGAATTGTTTGTCAACTGAAATATACTTTGAAAGATTTCGATGGAAAAGTGACCTTTCTTTTTTCAGAGGAGCCTTACAATTTTCAGATTGATAAGCAGACGTATTTGCGGGGACAATGTTCCGACTAGGAGCATATCAAGCCACCAGATACAGCCGAGGGATTTGATGGCTGCCATCACCCGTGACATACCGAATGTCAAAAGGGGAACTCATATAGAAAAGGGAAAGATAACCATCGAAGTAATTTTGACACAGTTATGTCCCTTTCTCGATTTTTAACTGAAATGGCACGGCAGTCGAGCGTTTGTGCCTGCTTGCGGTGCTCCTGTACAGATTTACAGTATTTTCGGAGAAACTTGCTGTGATTCTGTTAGTAATATAAAAGTCCACACGGCAAAACCGTTTCAAAATCTATATGTCCATACACGACGAAAAGTAAAGGGTCGAAGCTTATCAGAAATCGACTAAGGTCATCTAATCCGTTTCTTCTTCCTCATTTCTAGACAGTTTGAAGTCGAAAAAAAAAAGTATCTGAATACTTGGAACGAAGGAAAATGAAAACCAAAACTGATATACTAGATGCTCTAGTTTACGACTTTAAGTGGGTGATGTTAATATTGCAGCAACCAGAGAAATTGCTTGATTCTTGCAATGTCTTCATTTATCGTTATGCCTTTGAATTATTTATTTATTAATATCATTTATGAATGTGTTATGAGTTATCTATGTAGAACAAAAGCTTTGCTTTACAAAAAGAAATTACTGTGTACCTATGTTTTTATAATTTGTCTCTTGTAAGTGTCTTGACACATTTTCTCTTTGGTAAGACTTTTTTTTTATCCAATATTAAAATTCCAGGATCTTTATTCGAGTATATAGGCGACTGGCACACATTACATAACACAATTTATATACATCGAGTGTACATTTTTAACAATCCGATCTTTTGTTTTCTTTTTACAGCCGAAGTTAACGCTAACAAATATTTCTAAACCCAGTTTTGTGATAGCGCCAATACTTTTGTAACCTTCGGTGGCATACTCCATTTTTTAACAGAAACAAATAGAGGATATTTGTTTGTTTTTTTTAAGGTGAAAGATCGAAATTCATTTCATCGTGTAAACAGCCTGCAAAAACTGCAGGCTGATCTGGGTTGATTCTTTTTTTTTTGGAGCATTAGACATTCTCTTTCATGTAGCATGGCCAACATAGAACCGACCTAGTGGATGGCAGAATATATAATCCACTGAAATTCAGATTTCAGTTCTATAGGCTTATTAAAGCCCCAGGAATTGCCAAAATATTGAAGCAGGTGTCATAATTCATTTAATTTTAAATCATACCATCTAAAAATATGGAAAATGATGTAAAGGTGACAGTCTGTTATTGTGTGCTCGGGCCATTTGATAGTCACTCGCAGAAAAAAGAATTTCAAAATCAGGCAAAAAGTTTTAACCTAGTTTTGACATGAATTTCTCTGTCAGTATCTAACACTTGGACCGATCGGACAATGGCAGATTGCCATTTTTACAATAGTTTTCATACTTTTAAATGGTATGATATGAATCTAAATACACTTAATCCTTTACCATTGATTGGTTGGTTGTATTGGGGTTTAACGCCACTTTAACAGCTAGGGTCATATGGCGGTCGGTGACGCACATGTGTTTCCTGGCTTTCTCACCCCGGTACTAACACAACTTTCTTTCCAAAGCCACCGACTACTTTTCTCACATGCATCAGCAGAGGTGAGAAGCGAAAATACGCCGGAAAGAAAGTTCGCCTCAAACAGGTATCGAACTCACAAACACCAGGTCATAAGTCCGACACGCTCACCACTGAGCCACCCGGGCGGTCCTAATCCTTTACCACACAATGAGGACTTTTAACGCCCCTGAGAATGAAGCCTTTTGAAAACATTTTGAGAAAAGGAGAAAATGCTGGTAACCAGCATTTTCTCCTTTTCCCAAAATGTTTTTTACTCCATAAAAGTAGAGTTGCACCTTTTGAGCACACTGAAATGGTCGTCTTTAAATGCTTTTATGTTAGACAAGGCTGAAATTTTGTCGTCAGGTAAAGGGTTAAACACCCGCTTTATATATTTTTGGGCTTTATTGCCCCGACCAACAACAACAAAAACCGGACGGTATAGATCTTATATCAAACTAAACGATCTACCTACTATCTGATCTCGACCCATGCCGTCCACAAAAGCTCCTCTTTTCTTTGCCTAGATGATGTTGACAGGATTAAAACGGTAGATCAAATCAAAGCAAACATACAAATACATTAATCTCTTTCGTTTGCTGTTCTTAGGTTGTATCTTCATTCTGTTTTATCCCATTTTATATCAGTTTGATAATTGGATAACATTTTTAATGTTAACTGTAAGAAAAAATCTGACTTATTTACATGTATCTCAACAGAAGATGAAATTCGTCCTAATATCACTACTAATTGCTATTTTGGGTGTACGCGAGGGGAGTGCTGCAGACTGCGCATGCGCCACGGTCAACGTTCACGTGAGAGATGGCGCAGGCGTATCGCACACGATTTTAACTACGCTTTTGTCGGGGCACTGTTTAACCTTCAAAGGAAACAGACAGACTATCAGCGGGGCTTCTTGGGTTAACGTCGATTACAATGGAGAGGTAAAAGAAATAGAATACTTTCACCTTTATATGGCCTGCAATACGCGAAAAGGGGCATTTGGACACTTGCGTTACGTGTCGTGTCGGATCAGCCTGCGCAGTCCGAGCAGGCTAATCCGAGACGGCACTTTACGACTACGTTAGATTTTGTTCTTTAGGAGACTTGAGCAAAACAGAAAATTACATAAAAACGGAAACAGTAGCGTCCAACTGAATAAACAACCTGTTGATAGAATAAAAATAAATTTCATTTTTTCCTATGTAAAAATATGTCGATTATTATGACTTTCATGATAAGTAAAGGCGCAGTTCGCAAAAGTTCCAGTCAATGGCAGCAAAAAGAATTTTGAAACCAGAACAGATCCTACCATGCTGCATTATCGGTTGGTTTACATTGATGATTTCCGACGATTAAGCCGACTTTTCGTCGTAAATCACCACAGTGACCTATTAGTGACGTAAACACCACGTGATCATTCAAAGCATCGAAACAAACCCTACATTCATTTGATCGTTTTGTCCCCATTTTAGCCTTGAAAAACGTAAGTTTATCGACATCGTAAACAGAAACAACGTCACAGGCTGATCATTTATCATCAATACAGGAAGAGTTTACTGCATCTTAATAGGAAAACATGTTTGGAACGAGCAATCTTATTCTCCGATGACATAATGTTGGAAAGGTAAACAATAGTCCAGTCTACTACATCAAAGCACTAATTATGAGGTGCAATGTTATCACGTGACGTTCCCGAAGACCCAGTTCGAATATACACGAACGATAACGACGGTTGTCTCGATCAATGGCGTCCCTGAAATCGACGGGCTTCTCCATACATTTTTGAACGCTTATACCATTGCAACCAATGCAGTAACTTACACGTTCAGGGTTTCTCCGATCTTATATATGTGTGTTGAGATGGGTAATGTTTTACATTTTTGAGTTTTAAACAATGAAAATTGCCTATTCTTTGGCTTTATTGTGGCTTTATTTTTTTGTCCTGAACAGGATGGTGTTGCGTAATAAAGTGCACAGACAGGTCAAATCTTCGAATAATATGACATGCGCAGACAACGCCATAGTCTGCTATTGCACTCGCTTTGTTATCGTTGTTAGCAACTTTCTGAACACAGACACGTTTAACTCTTTATCACACGAGAAAATTTTAGACTGGTCCAAATTGAAAGCATTTGCAGACGACAAAATAAAGGTGACTGAAAAATTGAAATTTGTTCTGGGAAGGGTAGAAAACACCAGCATGGTTACCAGCATTTTCTCTTTTTCCCAGTGTTTTCAAAAGGCTTCTTTCTCAGGGGCGTCAAAAGTAGGGATTGCGTAGTAATGGGTTAAATAAGTAGTTGGTGATGTAATTTGGTCAAAGCCCTTTTTGGTTGAAAGATTCTGTTTCATCCAATCAAATGACTTATTTTTGAAATCTAGAATTAGATCTAAACACTAAAATGTAAATTTTTTGGTGTCAGAGTCGTCTTCATTATATTTTTACATGAATAATTTTAGGATGGATGGATTCACAGCGGTTACGTAAGAATATCCAACTGCGCCGGATCAAGTACGCATGCGTTGAGTAATGTTCAACTTCCTGGTTGTCCAAATATAGTAACACGTTCCGAATGGAATGCCAGAGCACCTGCGCACACCGCCGCACACCTGCCAGGAACCCCTAAATACATGTTTATACATCATGGGGCGTCAGGGCCGTGTTTTACGAAGGCCGATTGTATATACAAGGTACAACAGTACCAGAATTATCATATGGACGGACATGGTACGTTTGGAAATTTGAATTTTATTTGGCGTAATGATTTTGTGTTTGTCCTATGAGCAGACTAAATGTATGACTTCGCACCAGTCTTGGAAATGGGGGTTCATATCATAGTAATGTAGTAAACAAGTCGCCGTATAATATGGATCTATTTTGACTGAAAACTGGCTGAGTTATGAGGTAGATCTAAAACACTTCTTTGACATGCAAAAAAGGTCAACACTAAGACAGAGCGTCGACTCAGGTCAGCATGCGCGGACTGCACAAACTGGTCACGTAGGCTAATATATTTTGCCGACATACACCACCTTTTGACACAGGTTGACTCCGATAAGTTTGACTTTGTATGTCTCAACTGGCCCCAGCTCTCTCTCTCTCTCCGATCTAATCGGTCCCCAATATGTTCACCTATCATCTATTAAGGTTAAAACTATCAAAAGGGGCACAATGGAGAAAATGTTGTTAGCTTTTGAAAACGTCATAGGAACACGATAAAATGCTGGTTACCAGTTCCTATGACATTTTCAATGGCCTATCATTAACTACATCTTTATCTATCTCGTTAACAATTGTTTTTTTTTTGTTTGGTAAAGAATTTAATCTTAATTACTGGTTTTTATCATATTTACCAACTATTTCAAAATTGTTTTTAAAATCTACCTTCCGTCTCACCCAATCCTACGGCGTGTCGTTGAATTCAGAATTAGATCTGAACAGATGCTCGGCATAAAAAAGTTTGACCTACCACTACTTCCATTTACCTCTCTCTAGTTTATGTAGTCGAGTATCGAGAGTGTTTCGGGCGTAACGCTCCTATCTTGTCTGTATTTTTTTAGGGTGGGATGACATTGGATACAGCTTTGTGGTCGGGGAAGATGGTAACGTATACGAAGCCCGAGGGTGGGACTCTGTAGGAGCCCATACGTACGGATATAACAGCGTCGGATTAGGTAATATTTAGCGGATTGACCGGGCCGACCCGGGTCGATACTTTTCGAAGATGCATTATACCCCCTTTTCACAGAGCACGGCTAATTTATTCTTTCTAGTCTTGTTCTTTGCAGTTCAACAAAGTCTAAGAATGCAATATTTTAGACAAATATTTCTCAGTCCAATTAAACACTTTATTTATGTTACTCGAACAGCTTGACCTGAAATTGACCTGTATGTAAAGAATAATTTAAGGGTGAAATTTATATCATCGGGTATAATAGGACGGTGCCTTTGGAAGACAATTATTGTTATTTCAATATTTCAATGTGCGGTTTGATTTTCGATATCCGTTCTGTTGTAGAGTGAAAAAGTGAAAGACGACTATAGCCGAAGCTAAATTTGGAAAATATTTAAAGAATTTAAATATGGTGATTGAGGTCTATTATTTCATATCAGTTTGTTCGAGGACTAGAAATTCTAAATACTAAATGGCAATAACATAACTTTTATTAATAATAATGATTTGTTTCAGCAATTTGCGTCATCGGTGATTTCACCGATCACGTGCCAAACCAGGCGGCCCTTGATGCTGTACAACAAATGATTAACTGCGCAGCCGCAAACGGAAAGATAACCAGCACATACACACTCCGGGGCCACCGCGATGTGGGACAAACCGCCTGTCCGGGAACCAAGTTTTATGAGCTCATCAAAACATGGCCACATTATTGAATTTATATTTTCACAAAATAAAAGTATGTGACTTGCATATTGAAAGACAATTACTATTGTTTCAATATTTCAATGTGTGGTTTGATTTTCGATATCCGTTCTGTTGTAGAGTGAATATGAGCTCTTAGACACATAAGAAACCTCAAACCTACTTTTTAAACACAGAAACTGATCCCAAGCACAACTCAGACATTTTCAGAAGTGGACAAGTCAAACTGTAGATCTATGCTAAACTTTCGAAGTGAACTTCCAAAGTGAATATCTCACCAGAAAAAGCTCATGCAAAATGAAACTGAATGCATCACTGGCGGTAAAGTTTTACTCTTGTCCGAATTGAAAGCAGTTGCAGACGAAAAAAACAAACGTATTCTCAGTCTTATTCTTTATATAGAGGTATTACGTACAGCATCTGACTGGCAAAACCAATTGGTTCAGCTCATTGGAACTTGCTTTTCTTTCAATCTTCGAAAATCCTGAAGAACTGGATAAGAAATGGAGTTAGGGTAATAGACCCAAACAGCTATGTCCACTACATAATATCATTCAAAATTAGCTATGATTAAAAATGAGTATTATTGTTTCGACGATGGTTATGTGAGAAAGCAGCCAGTGACTTGGTAAAAATATTGTGCAAAGTACTGTTAACAGAAACTCCGGAAAAGCATGGATAGGTGCACTGGCCGCCGCGATATGACTGAAATAATGTTGAAAACGGCGCTAAAAACCATACAATCAATCAATCCTGCTTTGCTAAGCGTTAAAGTGTAGAATTTTTGTGACCTGGGCTCGTATATACCAACCATTCTTGAGAATATTCTTTGTCTTACTCCACAAGACTTTCTAAATTTGTAAGTAACACAACTTCTGATTGGCTAAACCATTCGGTTTAGCCAATCAGAGGTTGTGTTACTTTCAAATATAGAAAACTCTGGAGAATAAAACAATTTCTAAAGAATTGTTGGTGAATACGAAACCTGCATCCTCGGATACCCCGGGGTCTCCCTATTTGCTACGCTACATCGACCCTGGGACAATTGACTAATAAAACTTTGAATCAGCCGCCGAAAATCGATACGAAACGTCATAGCGTACATCGGCTCGCCCATCACAAAATGATGAGGGAACGAATGAAAAGCCAGCATTCGGCCAGCGGTAAAGCGAGGGAAATTCAATTAATTGTCCCAGGGCTTGATGTCGCGTAGCAAATAGGGAGACCCCGGGGTATCCGAGGATGCGAAACCTGCTGGAGGCCCCAGGTTTGCGCCTCACTAGATTCACGGATTTTTACTCAGAAGTCCCTTGGGCAAGAGACTAAGATACTCTTGCCTCATTTTGTCCCAGAAAAGGATGAATACGTGGGCTGCCGCGTTGATATGACTGAACTAATGTTGAAAGTGGCATAAAATACCATCAGTTTATCAATGAATCGATCAGAGCATAGCCCAGATATTTTGCAACAAGTCACAGGCATCCTTGATCACTGTAGATTAAAGAAAAAAATTGTCAAAAATTATAATATAAAAAATCATCAGATAGGAATAGCGTAGACAAGTTCAGCTGACTTTGGTAAAGTCTTGCCGTAGAATAAACGAGTGGAAAACCGCTACAGTTATAAATATCGTGAGTGAAGTGAGCCCCGTGCCCAATTACTACAAGTACCAAATTTGCAGGCTTTCCACGTGCTTGATTCGGATTTGTTTTGTATTCACTGTTCAGTGCCTTGGTCAGTTGTGTTAAATGTTTTTTCCGTGAGACATTTTTTTTTCGATAAAATGGATTGAATTATTTAATGATAAGTACATTCTGGAAATTAATAAACATCGAGGTGGATGAAGCTGTTGTTTTGGTTTTCCGTTTCTTCTTTTTATATGTCCATTTTTTGTGTAATCTTTATTATACTCAGTGTTGTCGTCTTCGTCACTTGTTTTCACCCCACCCATCACTTCCCGAACGGGTCTATCTCTTTATATAGATGATCCTTCTACTCTTTGTTCAATCTATTCTTGAAGGTATAAAAAAATTTATATTCAGTGACATAACACTGTTTGGAAGATTGTTCCAGGGTTCTACAGCACGGGTGCTTTCCTTTCTTTCCCCTTTTCATATTTTGTATTTTCATTGTTATAATGATGCTCGCCAACTTGGCGGATAAACAATAAAATAATGTTGATAATCTTAGTAGCTGCTTGTTTGATGTTTGGTCAAAATTATGTAGAATCTTATAAACTTGTATCATGTCTGCTCTTTGTCTTCTGTATTCCAAGGAGGGCAGTCCCAAATGAAGTAGTCTTTCACTGTATGATAAGTTTTTGATGTTTGGTAATAGTTTAGTTTGCTTGAGGTAGGGAGACCAAACAGGACTGGCGTACCCGAGATGTCTAACAAGGGATTTGTATAGATGTAGAAAAATTGTTTTGTCTATGTATGTAAATGATCTACGGATAATACCAAGGTTTCGATTTGCAGTATTTAATTTTGAAGTTATATGGGTGTCAAATCTTAATTTGTTGTCCACTTTTAAACCTAGGTCTTTTTCTTCTGTAACATTTCTGATCTGTTCCCTAGATTGGCCCCGAGCCTTCATAAAGTAATTGACAGTGGTGTTATGTGAAAAAGATGAATTTCTTTTCATTGAAGTATAGTTCCCAATTATGTGACCAGTCAAAAGATTTATCTTTTGTTCTTTGTAGTTCTTCTTGGTCTTCTATAGAGGAAACTTTCGTTGTAAGTTTTTGTGTCATCCGCAAATAGTTTGACTGTTGTGTTAGCTTGTTCAGGCAGATCATTTATGAAAATGAGAAATTAGCAAGGCCAAGCTGAGAAAGGAGCCATATTTGAGAAAGATAAGATTTACTGTGGTTCAGTTGACATCCAATAAACAACACAAGAACAGCAAGCAATCATGCAAGCACATATAGCTAACAAGCATGAAAAAAAAATGCATTTAAATAAAGCAATTTCAGCAACAAAATATAACAAATAGCGTAAGCATTAAACCTTAAATCAACATTTAAACACACCTCTTCTCAAATGCCACGACTAAGTGCGCATCACTTGACTAAGGAAAATCTGAGCATCAGTACATCTTATCCTTTGAAAAGTAACCTCGACGATCAGAAACACTTACGTGACTCACCAGAGGTTAACTAAGTCATCTGCGAACATTTATATCCTTGTAAAGGGTTAAAGCTTAGCAAATTTCTTGACAGAGTTCTAAACATGCAAGTCATATTTACATAATTGAGTAATGGATAATTACAAATGAAATGAGACTCTGACCAAGAATATTGCAAACCGCTAAATGGTAGCCTCCATTATATATGCCAAACCATTAAATACATATAATAATTGAAGCCAACAAATCAAATGGAATTTTCAGCTTGTAATCCCTAACCTGCATTCCTGGGTAGCATCAGTTACTACTACCACAAACTATCACCATGTGACCTGCTAGTCAGGGGTAGAGCGTTTGTTGGGGGGAAAGAAAATCAACAAGCGGCTTGGGTTCCTCAATTTATTTTTCTTGTTTGTTTCTTTAGTTTGTTTGTTTGTTTGTTTACAGTCCTGAAATTGCAATTTAACAAAAGATAAGAAATAGAGTTAAAAGCAACAATGTGCATAAAGAATAACGTAACGTTCACCTATTCACGTTTCCCATTAAAGCTTTTCTTTAGACTTTTCCAATGAACTTTTCTAGTGACCAACTAAAACTGATAAATTAATTTCAAACAAATTACATATCTACCTTCAAAAAGTTACCAAAATGCAAGTTATACGAGGGTTGTTCGGGAAGTTCGTAGAATTTTGCTCTAAAATCCATATCATTTGTAATTTATAGGTAAATATCAAGGTATAAGTACTTAAACATACCGTGACTACATTTCCGAAAGATTATTCGAAAATATCAACAATAACCGAAAATAGCGGTAACCCTAGCAACACAATATCGGGATACCGGAGCAGTCCATTTCTTAACAATGTATAACATAGTATAACAGATTTTACATTGTATCTTTTAAACTTTCTATTGGCATCAAAATGGCGCGAAAACGTCAATCGTTAACACAACGTCATGACGTCATTTCCTGCAAATTTCATAACGTTTTCGGTTCTTTCAAAAGAGCTACACGATTTTGAAGGAGATATCAAAAAGTCGCTGACCGGAAGAGATGACGTCTACCGGCGACGTCGAATTGCGAAGTGTTGTGAAATTTTGTGTCGCGCTGGAAAAATCACCAACAGAAACGCTGAACATGATCAAATCTACAGGAAAATATAAAAAATGCAGCCCAGCTACTGTATTATGTATATAAGTGGCATGCGCGTTTTAGAAGCGGACGTGATTCTATTGAGGACGATCCTAGATCTGGTCGGCCGGCCGTCGTAGTGTGTTCAGTTAGGGATCGAGTGAAAGACATGGTACATTGTGATAGAATTACTGTCAGGTCGATTGCAGATGAACTCGATGTTTCGGTATCCACGGTGCATGGGATATTAACAGATGAACTGGGCATGTCTAAAGTTAGTGCGCGTTGGGTGCCCCGATTGCTCAAGGAAAGTGAAAAAGAATGCCGGGTGCGATGTTCACAGGAGTTTCTTACCCGCTACGAAACAGAGGGAGACGCATTTTTAGACAGGATTATCACCACGGATGAGACCTAGCTGCACCACTTTGACCCGGAAACTAAGCGCATGTCATCGGTGTGGAAAACCCCGCGTACCCCTCCACCAAAAAAGGCTCGGGTCCAAAAAAGCGCAGGAAAACAGATGTTCGTTTACTTCATGGACCGGCACGGGATGCTATTATAGCACCGAATTCCAGAGGGCCAAACAGTCACAGCGGCATAAATAAATAAATAAATAAATAAATAAATCTAAATAAATAAATAAATAAATAAAATAAATAACAAAAATTGAGATATTGATTAACGCAAACCTAATGAAACGTGCATTTCTTTCTTTAGGTTCTGAGGCGGGATCTCGTTAACGCGATACGGAAGAAACGGCCCCACTTGAACCATGACCAAGTAATACTACACCAGGATAATGCACCGGGACACCGAGCGGAATCTACACAGCTAGAGATCACTCTGCTGGGTTTTGAGGTCTTGAAGCACCCACCATACAGTCCTGACCTCGCCCCCATGGATTTTCGCGTGTTCCCGGAGCTCAAGGCACAGTTACGCGGAATACGGTTTGATTCAGCTGACGACCTTACTAAACAAGCCCAAGCAGTTGTGTCGTCATTTTCTGAAGAGTGGTATGTAGAAACGTACGCTAAGTGGATAAGCAGGCATCGAAAATGCGTGGATCTTGCGGGTGACTATGTGGAGAAAGTGCGACGTTCGTTGGACTTAAATGACGCTTGACGTTACTTATGACGTCGGCGTGCTCCGGGTATGACTTACATGCTGTTTTATTTCTGTTAAGAAAGTTTTGCTATTTAAGATACTAGAAAAATACACAGGGAATGGATAGAATAAAATCTGAAATTTGTGCCCGTATATTCTATTTTATTAAACTGCGATTATAACTTGTCCTATAAAAAAAATCTACGAACTTCCAGAACAACCCTCGTATAAAGCAGATAGCTGTCAAAAATACAAATGTTACAACATACCAGTTGAGAACCAGGCTGATCACCACTCTCAATCTCTGTTCTTTCTCACCAGTGTGACTTGTGGTTATTATCTTCAAATGCAACAATTAGAAATAGTGCATAGGTATCTCAAAGGTGATGTAAGATGGTTAAAGAGGTTTTTTGTCATTTTAGTCACAGGCTTTTGTTACTAGTAAGAATAAAAGCTATGCTGTCATACTGAATTCAGGTCTCAGTCCAAATTCCTATCCATTCCATTTTTTGCTATCTAAATAGCCCGTTTCCACAATGATTTATATGAAATGTAATTCCAAATAAAACAGTACAAATAAGAAAAACCTCAAACCTACTTTTTAAACACAGAAACTGATCCCAAGCACAAATCAGAGATTTTCAGAAGTGGACAAGTCAAACTGTAGACCTATGCTAACCCTTCGAAGTGAATTTCCAAAGTGAATATCTCACCAGAAAAAGCTCATGTAAAATGAAGTATGGCGGGAAACTTAATGCATCACTGATTTCAACTGAGTGATGGAAAATTACAGGTAAATATAAGTAAATTAAGTGAGGTAACCTCATACAACAAATAATAAGGTTTTACAGTGGTTATTTCTCTTCCAGTGGAAAAAGTCAACAAAGTTACACGTTTCCTCCCTGTTTGAAATGACGTCCCGTCATAGCACTCCAAACAAAAACTTATATACACAATTCTTTTACTACGCAAACCATTTCAACTACTGATAACTTACTTGAAAAACCACTGAAACAACATCAACTACTGATAACTTAATTGAAAACTACAACAACTACTTTATACTCAACACAAAATACAGTTTGACAGTTCAAAATTAAAGTATTAAAACACATTTTACCTTAGTCTTTCCTTCCCCCTGCTCAAAATAAAACAATACTGTTGTTTTATAAGTATGCATGTATTTGACGCATCTGTTACATTATGACATGAGAGATGTCACCAGCCTTCTGGCTGTGGTGGTATCCATGTCATACAATGCTCCAGATCTAACTAAAGAATCCAGTGCTCTGAAGCTCGAGTCTAATGGTTTTGGGTTGGTCACACTTAACATTTTGTATTCATCATACCTCTTTGGCAATTTACTGGTTCGTTCAGGTCTTCTTGGTGGATCTCGAGGAAGTATTCTGCGTGCTCTTACCTTTTCATGAGTTGTTATCTCTTTACTCTTTTCAATAGTATTGGTTTCAGCTTCAGTCTCTCTCTCTTCAACCTGTTTCTTCCAGACTTACCTGTTTATGAGTTCTATCCTCTCTACCTACTGTAATTCTTACCTTTTGTGTACCCTGTTCTTCGTTTATGAGTAGTTCATTATGTACTACTACTTCTAGTAGCTTTTCGTCTACATTGTCTGTTGATTTTGTATTGTAAGTATGGGCGTCCCCACATAATCCTGTCTCTGGGATATGATAATATCCAATATAATCTTCAGACTCATCATCTGTGACAACACAATTTTCATCAACAAGTTCCTTTTCATTGGATGCATCCTTTTCATCATTAATTAGTCATCTGCTCCCTGTGAGTCAATACCTTCTGTATCTTCTATGGTATCATCTGTATCATCCAGGTAGCTCAGTGGATGCAAGTGATTCCGGTGCAGTGTTTTGTACACTCTGGAGCTCTTACTTGGTACACTGGTATATCCTCCCGAGATTGTCCTATCACTATCACTGTACACTGGTTCTTCATATTTGTCAGATATTTTTTGTTTACCTTCATGAGCTGAATTTTTTTAACTAATACTTTGTCTTCTATGTCTATTTTAGCTCCTCTAGTTTTTCTGTCATAGTTAAGCTTCTGCTTAGCTTTAGCTTTTGTTACGTGTTTGTCAACAAGTGCGCTACTTCTGTTTATTCTGTCTTTCAGGTCATTTATGTATTCTTTTGTAGCTTTGCTACCTTCGTCTTGATCTCTGGCATCATCAAACATTGCATCAATAGGCAATTTTAGTTTTCTACCGAACATTAATTATGCCCCCCTTTCGAAGAAATGGGGGTATATTGCTTTGCACTTGTCGGTTGGTCCGTCGGTCCATCGGTCGGTCGGTCCGTAGACCACGTTTGTCCGGAGCATAACTCAAAAACTATTTCAGGTATCATCTTGAAACTTCATAGTTGGATAGATCTCATTAAGGAGAAGTGCAGTGCACAAGAACCATAACTCTGCCCATCATATTTTTGGAGTTATTGCCCTTTGTTGATTTTCAAACTTAATTTTTGTCCGGAGCATAACTCAAAAACAATTTCAGGTATCATCTTGAAACTACATAGGTGCATAGATCTTATTTAGGAAAAGTGCAGTGTACAAGAACCATAACTCTGCCCATCATATTTTTGGAGTTATTGCCCTTTGTTGATTTTCATACTTAATTTTTGTCCGGAGCATAACTCAAAAAGTATTTCAGGTATCATCTTGAAACTACATAGGTGGATAGATCTCATTAAGGAAAAGTGCAGTGTACAAGAACCATAACTCTGCCCATCATATTTTTGGAGTTATTGCCCTTTGTTGATTTTCAGACTTAATTTTTGTCCGGAGCATAACTCAAAAAGTATTTCAGGTATCACCTTGAAACTTCATAGGTAGATAGATCTCATTAAGGAAAAGTGCAGTGCACAAGTACCATAACTCTGCCCATCATATTTTTGGAGTTAATGCCCTTTGTTGATTTTCAGACTTAATTTTTGTCCGTAGCATAACTCTAAAAGTATTTTAGGTATCACCTTGAAACCTCATATGTGAATAGATCTTATTAAGGAAAAGTGCAGTGCACAAGAACCATAACTCTGTATATTATATTTTTGGAGTTATTGCCCTTTGTTGATTTTCAGACTTAATTTTTGTCCGGAGCATAACTCAAAAAGTATCTCAGGTGTCATCTTGAAACTACATAGGTGGATAGATCTCATTAAGGAGAAGTACAATGCACAAAAACAATAACTCTGCCCATCATATTTATGGAGTTATTGCCCTTTGTTGATTTTCATACTTAATTTTTGTCTGGAGCATAACTCTAAAAGAATTTCAGGTATTATCTTAAAACCCCATAGGTGGATAGATCTCACTAAGGAGAAGTGCAGTGCACAAGTACCATAACTCTGCCCATCATATTTTTGGAGTTATTGCCCTTTGTTGATTTTCATAGTTAATTTTTGTCTGGAGCATAACTCAAAAAGTATTTCAGGTATCACCTTGAAACCTCATAGGTGGATTAACCTTATTAAAGAGAAGGGCAGTGCACAAGAACCATAACTCTGCCCATTATATTTTTGGAGTTTTTGACCTTTGTTGATTTTCATACTTAATTTTTGTCCAGAGCATAACTCATAAGGTTTTTCAGGTATCATCTTGAAACTACATAGGTGGATAGATCTTATTCGGGATAAGTGCACTACACAAGAACCATAACTCTGCCCATTATATTTTTGCAATTACTGCCCTTTGTTGATTTTCGTACTTTTTTTTTTTCAGGAGCATAACTCAAAAAGCATGTGAGGTAAAATCATGAAACTTTAAAAGTTGATAGTTCACATAAATGGGAAGTGCAGTGCCCAAGAATTGTTAATTTATCATTAATAATTTTTGAGTAATTACCCTTTGTTCGTTTTTACACTTTGAACGTAAGAGTTTATAATCACATTGGATGCCATTGGGGGGGGGGGGCATACATGTTTTACAAACATCTCTTGTTCGTAAGGAGATACTCCTGTTGATTCATGAATAGTGCAATTGTATGCATATACAAGAGAATTTATGTATTTCTTCCAATCCAACTTCTGTGAGTTTTCTAAAGTCCCTAACATATCCAGTAGAGTCCTATTGAACCCTTCTGGTCCTGAATTGCCTTGTGGGTGATGAATGGAAGTATGAGACTTCTTCATATTGGTTATCTTGCAAAGTTCCTTGATAATATCGGATTCAAATTGGCTCCTTGATCAGAGTGGATGCGAGTTGGAATGCCATAGTGGATAATGAACTGATTATAAAAAGAATCTGCTGTAATTTGGCCGTCTGGTTTTTTGTAGGTATGGCCATAGCAAACTTGGTAAAATGATCAGTTACCACTAGCACATTTCCAAATCCTCCTTTTGCAGTCTCTAATGAAAGAAAATCAAGACATACTCATTCTAATGGGTAGGTTGTGTGAACATTTACAAGTAGTGCTCTCACATGTGTATTTGTCTTTCTTCTTAGCCATCTATCACAGCTGGATACCCATTTTTCGATGTCTGATGACACATTAGGCCTAAAGATTCTTTCTCTAATGAGCCTTAATGTTCAGTCTTTCCCTGGGTGGCCAACATCATTATGCAACCCTTTCAGCACATCATTCTTGTAGCAATTGGGTATTACTAACTGCTCAACGTTGCTATCAATATGCTCCATCTCAAGGAATAGCACACCTCTTTTCATCTTCAGGTTCTTGAAGTTCTTTCTCGGCATCAAATCTTCCTTTATTTGGTTATACTTCGGTAAGTAGTTATTAATCACCGCTTTCCTGTATCTGTCTATATTTGGATCTTCTCTTTGTCGTATTTCTCGCACTTCTAATGTTGCCATTAGCTGTCCTGGTGATTCTGTTGCTTCTATAATGTTGATGTTCATAAAAGGTAAGGTTTCCAGGTATGGTAGTGTTATGAAATTACAAATAGCTTTTACTACTTTATTCTCTATTTGTTTTTTGTTTTCTCCTGGGATTTCTGTCCGAGGATACCTACCCATTGCATCAGTATCAGTGTTTTTCACTCCACGTCTGTAAAAAATGTCGAAGTTGTACTGGCCTAGGGCAGCGGCCCATCTCTGGTCTGTAGCATCCAATTTTGCACTAGAAAGTACATATGTAAGAGGGCTATTATCTCTTAGAACTTTGAAATGGTTGTGCAACAAATAATCTGAAATTTTTCAGTAACTGCCCATTTGAGAGCTAAAAATTCAAGCTTGTAAGCCGAATATTTTTTTTTCTGATTTTGACAATGCTCTGCTTGCATAAGCTATTACTCTGTTTTGGTCATCTTGCTCCTGGTATAGAACTGCTCCCAGTCCCTTTGTGGATGCATCAGTATGTAATTCAAATGGTTTCTAGAAATCAGGATAAGACGAAATTGGTGGGGTTGACAGTTTGATTTTCAAATCATCAAATATCTGTTGTTCCCTTTCTGTCCATAACCAATCATTAGCCGTCTTCTTTGATCTTTTCTTTCTAGTAGGATGTGGAATCAGCTCTGCTAGAGGACGTGTAATCTTACTAAAGTCCTTTATAAAGCGTCTATAATAACCTGCAAAGGATAGGAATGAATGCAGTTCGTCTGGATTTGTAGGTGTTGCCAATTTTGGATTTTCTCTATTTTGGAAGGATCCGTCTCAATGCCTGCATTACTCACCACATGGCCTAAAAAAATTAGTCTGTTCTGGAAAAATGAACATTTTTCAGCGGCAAGTTTCAGACTACATTCTTTAGTCTTGAAAAAACTCGATCCAATCTTTCTAAGTGTTCGTCAAATGTCTTACTGAAGATGATTAAATCATTTAGATATATGACACATATGTTCATGTTCAAATCCTTAAGACATTCTTCCATTAGTCTCTGATGTGTTGCTGGGCTATTTGTGAGACCAAAAGGAATCTTATTATACTCCCAAAATCCAAGAGGGCCTGCAGTAAATGATGTACGGGGTTTATGCTCTTCCTCAATTTCTACCTGGTGATACCCAGACTTCATGTCAATTGTGGAAAAGTATTTGGATCCCAGTAAGCAATCAAACACCTCTTCAGTTCTTGGTAAAGCATAGGAATCTCCCACTGTCCTTTCATTCAGAGATCGTTAGTCTACACATAGCCTTAATTTACTTGATTTTTTTCCTGACGAGAACAATGTTTGAGGCCCAAGGTGACTTTGAAGGTCTAATTATCCCACATGATAGTAACTGTTCCAATTGTTGTCGGACTTCATCAATCATGTTTGGAGGTATTCTTCTGTGACGCTGTTTGAATGTTTTTTTTTTTATCTATCAAGTCAATTCTATGCTTGATCATGTCACATTGTCCAATGTCTGTTTTGCTGATGGAGAAAATGTCTTTATGGTTCATCAAAAGTTCCTTTAGTGCAAGTCTTTGTTGATCCTCCAGTAAGGGATTTTCTTCTATGTTTAAATCTTCCACTGTTTTTGTTCTCTGTCTATCTACTTCATCTTGTTCTATTCTGTTGTAGACCTCCTCTGTCACTTCAACAGGTTGTATTTCACATAATATTTGCTTTGGCGAGATAGTTGTTGTGTTAGTGGATAAGTTTGATAAAGTTAACACAAAATTCTTGTTTTTCCCATACTCATAGGTGATGACTCCTGGCGTTATGTCAAGATGATCTGGAATGGAAAAGTCCTCTGTTTGTCGGATCAAAGCTGCTGTTACAGAGTGGTCTATTTCATTGTCCAAATAAGCTGTAAGATTAACGGTCTCATTTGGTTTCAGTATGACTTTGTGTGGCATGGCACTCTTTACTTTGCTATTGTATTATTGTTCTTCTTCAGTGTTCTGTCTCTTACTACCATGGTTCGGAAACAAAGGTACCAAGGTACATGAAGATCTGCTTTTTGCAAATACTGATCACCAAAAGTATCCTTACAATCCTTTAACAATTCTTTCAAAATGTTTGTACCAAGGATGGTTGGAATTTTTGAAGAATAATTAGTATTTGGTACAACCAAAAGAAGACAAGGTTGTGATTTGGAATCCGGAAGTCCTTTCATTATGACCAAATCTGTTTCAATGTAACCTAAATATGGTACTTTCTGGCCATCAGCACATTCTATGTTCAAAATTTCTGTCATAGGTTGAAGTTCAGTGGTGTCTTTTAACTTTTCTTCATAGAATTTCAGTGACACTACACTCACACAGCTCCCTGTATCAAGTAAAGCAGTGGATGGTTGTTTTTTAATCAAAACAGCAGTTCCATTTGTGTCTCCAACTAATTTGGGATCTTTGTTATAAGTGCTCATGTTCGATCCCTCAACAAGGGCACTTAATCTTTTAAATCCTTGTCATTAGAAGCAGGAGTTTTTTTCGGGCAATCTTTGGCTCCATGGCCCCTTTCATTATATTTATAGCAGTTCCCCATGAAAGTGGTGGATGCTAAAGGTCTGTCTGGTTTGGAATATCCTCTACCTCTGTTTCCTCTATATCTGCCTCTGGATCGCCATCTTCCACCATAGTTTCCTCTATATTGTTGGTTGCTGGTATTTCCAGCTTCTTTTTCTTTCTGAAGTTGGTCTGCTTTGTCACTAATTACCTTCATCATTTCCTTTAATTGTTCCATATCTTTCTTTTCTTCTTTCTTTTCTTGAGGTAATTGTGTTGCATGGCATGTCTTCACTTTTGGATCTGGTGATTTCATATCTGCCTCCAACATTCGCAATTCTATCTTACATCTGTCGTAATCCATTGTGGTTTCGCTCTTGTATTGTGCAATGTGTCTCAATTCGGGATTCAAACCCTGATATAAAGCTTCATGGAGAAGATTGTCATCTTTCTTCAAGGCTCCAAGTTGGATTGCTTGCGCATACAAGTCCTCTAGCTTTGATGCAAGGCTTTTACACTGTCTGTGCCCCGCCAGCATGAATAAAATTTGCATAAAATTGTCTGTCTGTTCTCTATTATGCCATATGTATTATCAGGTTTCCTTAAAATCTAATTCGCCGTGACTCCAGTACCCAATGTTCTGACTATTTCACCTGCCTTACCTTTCACAGACCTTCTTATCATTAAAAGGATCCGTGCCTAGGTGAAAATTCCATGAAAAACAACTAACCAACCTCATTTCTCAACTGCCTGCACCTTATATTCTTGCTGGAGACTTCAATGGCCACATTATGATGTGGGGTTGCGATGACAATAACCAGAGAGGTCTACAATTAGAAGCCCTTATAGGGAACAATTCTTTTTGTCATCTATGAATGACAATAAATCCAAGACATAATTGCACCCAGCAACTGGTAACTATTCTTCCCTTGACCTAACTTTATGTTGTCCCGTCTTACATCCCAATTTCACTTGAAAAGTGACCAATGACTTGTGTGGCAGTGACCACTTTCCTATCATTTTCTCTTCCACACAACCTCCCAACACAGAGCGACCACATAAACGGAAGCTATTTAAGGCCAAATGGAACAAGTTTGATACTCTCTGTCAACAGATCATTACACGTGATATATTTGATACTCTGAAATTAGTTGAATTGAAATTCAACTTCGTCTTTTCTTCTGTGGTTTTAAATCTTTGGAACTTTTCAGAATAGTTTCCAGGAGAAGATTTTTTGGCAAAAGTAGCAGCAAGAGTGTCTGCAATCTCTTTTGGTGATTCTGGGAAAGAATTCCCATTTTTAAGATGGTGAATGGAATCGCAGCTTTTGCCATTTATCTTTCTAATCATTTCCAATGTCTTTTTTGTAGTAGTCCTACTATTTGAGACATATTGTCTCCATGACTTGCGCTTACTTTCTTTGATTACTCTTCGGGCCTTTGCCCTGAAAATACGGAATTAATTATGATTCTCGGATGTAGGTCTTAAGTTAAATCGTCTAAGGGCATCTTTTCTGTCCTTGACAGCCTCTTTACACTCATCATTGTACCAAGGCTTGTCTGGGCGTTTAGGATTTGTCGAGGTCTGAGGAACATATTTATAGAAAGATTTACGAATTAATTAATTTTGTCAGCCTCCTAATGGCTCCCCAGACTTATCGTAAATCTTTCTATAAATATGTTTGGTTAGTTTTAGATTCTTGTTTGTTTCACTCGTGTGTTCATGGGTTACTTTTGGTGGTACCATGAAGACAGCTAGGTTATTCTCGATGCGTATGAAATTCACGAACCATCCTAAAGAACAATCTTAGTATTATTCTTATTTTCCCCCTAAATTTGAAATTAACACAACTTCTGATTCGTTAAACCATTTAGTTTAACCAGTCGGCAGTTAGGTTACTTACTAGTTCTTAATTCTAAATCTGGATCAGACAAAGAATGGGATTAAGAAGATGAATACAGGCCCTGGCTTTCACTAGCACTAGGCAAGAGCTCTGAAGCATCTTGCTAAAGAACACTCTCTCTAAAATGATGGCGTCTCGACTGAGGATAGAATCTTAGGCCTCTAATCTACGAGCCCTAAACCGGCACCAAGTTTCCAAGGCACTCGGGATCCCAGGCGTTTGTTGGGCTTGTTCGTTAGATTTACAAAGAAAAGGTTTTGATCATGATTGACTCATTTCAGTATTTAAAAATCTGTTTATAACATTATTTCAGTTTTATCGCGGCGGTCAGTGCACCTGTCTATGTTTTCCAACAGTTTCCTAGCACAATGTTACAGTATTCTTTCCAAGCCATTTGCTACTTTCCCATATAACTTCGTCGAAATAAGGGAATGAGTCTTGTTGCAATGACGTTCACCAGTCCTTGAATAAAATCGTCTAGTTAAGGATACGAACTCAGTGACCCCCTGACGTAGCCTTTTCTCAAGTCCTGTTCGCTGCTGACTTCTTGAACGGGGCTTGGCGTTTAAAGCATTAAGTTCTTTCGCAATATTCTCTGGGTCAGTGACAGTTAAACATTCGGGTAGAATTTCACGTCCTATAGATCTTTATACCTTTTGTTCTCGGTACCGTCAACGTTACTTCTTAACCATCTTCCACACGATCTCAACTTATCACGACCCTGAGAAAGAAGCCTTTAGAGAACATTGTGGGAAAAGGAGAAAATACTGGATAGCAGCACTTTCTGTCTTTTCCCATAATGTTTTCTGCAGTTGCAAAAGAGAAAATTCAGTTTAAGTCATATTTAAACCGTCGTCTACAAATGTTTTCGATATACTCTACGGTTGAAGGAGTAGAGCTCTATTCATATATTTTTTTTCTGTTAATCTTTTTTCTTTATGAAATACTCATAAACATTACAAAATATACCTTTGTTCTGTACAACGCATACACATTGACTGATTATTTGGACTGCAACATGCAAAAAGGAACTTTCTGACATTTGCGTTAAGTGTCGTCTCGGATCAGCCTGCGCAGTCCTCGCAGACTTAAATCCGATACGATACTTCAAATGGAAGATTGACTAATCGATAGCTCATGTAGGCTATACTTACAGTGTTTGGATGACATTTTATCACATAACCTCCCTTGTTTTCAGTGTAATATACACATCACGATTGTTCTTTTATTTCATGCTTTCCGGTAGGATATCGAGAAATAGCAGTGAAAATATTTTTCGATCTTACACTGGTACCACCGTTGAAAATACCGATTTTCACGTTCTTGTTGCCTGGGTAAATTGCGCGTGCCTAACAACCAGATGGAAATATGACGTCATATACCTTACATTTCTCGCGCTTGACGTAACGTTGCTATGCGGGAGGGGTACGCCACGGGGAATAAGGGAAAAGAACTGTACTGAATTTTGATAAAGCTCCTCCCAGAAAGGGTAAAAAGCATGAAATAAATAGAATATTTGTTTTTTTACGGTGAAAGATCGAAACTGATTTCATCTCGTGAACACCATCAATAATATTTTCACTCGTGGCTGCGCCACTCGTGAAAATATTATCGATGGTGTCCACTCAATGAAATAAATTTCAATCTTTCACCAAAAAAACAACAAATATCCTCTATATCTTATACACGTTTAATATCTCATTTGTATGACGTCATTTTTGATGTTATTTTGTACGTATTACATACAAGTGAATGGTTCTACATGCGGGTGAATGTATGAATGTTTTTGCATCATTTAATCTATATTTTGTGAAATGCCGTTAGGTGATAAAAAGAATCTGACATTCGTGGATGTTTGAGATAAAATTTTATTAAACTCATCAAGGAAAAACGTTTTTAAGCTCGCCAAAGCCTCGATTAATAACATTTCCCTTGACTCTTTTAATAAAATCTTATCTTAAAAGCCCGGTCATGTCAGATCCTTTATATTCTCGACTCATTTCCGGGAGATCTGCGTGACTCAGAATCAGTGGCAAAGTTTCGGACTCGTAACCTGGAAGACTCGGGCGGGAGCCTCAGTGGAAGCACTGAATTTTCGTTCGAGTGTTAGAGTGTCCTCGGGCAAGAAATTTTAGAGCCCTACACTCGTACTGGTGAAACCCAGAACATGCATGAATATGTAACCTGTAATATATCTAATATAACGTTGAGAGCAACTTAAAACACCAATCAATCAATCAATCAATCAATCGATCGATCGATCAATCGATCGATCAATCGATCGATCAATCAATCAATTAACTGCTTGTTTCAGACACAAAATTGAATTTCCTGAAATCAGGGCTTATGAACCTTTTTTACTTTTTTGCTTATTGAGCAAAATCACAGTTGCTTCTTTTCCTTTTCCCAGAATATTGAAATTAGGCATACTGCAAACAGGGACATAGCATCCGTAATGCACAATGTGCAAGTGCAAAACGAAGAAAAAATGGGAACAGGCGAAAACTTCAAATTTGACTGTACGCAAAATACGCAAGTGGTTAATGTAAAAAAAAACACACACAGGCGATTCATACGGTTTTGGCTGTACACAAAGAAACGCAAGTGCGGAATGGAAAAAAAAAATTGAAAAGCTGAGGTGTTGGATCTACAACGGTAGATCAAGATCAGGTGCCGTTTTCACCAACTATTCTGATAAACACCTCATTCTTTATATCTGAGATTTTCTAAATCGGAAAGTACCACCACTTCTGATTGGCTAAACCAAATGGTTTTGCCAATCAGAAGTGGTGTTACTTTCAAATAGAAAATCTTGGAAAATAAGACTAAGAATGTTCTTAAGAATGGTTGGAGAATACAAAATCTGACATTGTCCGCAAAAGTGCACCGTGTCGCGCTTAGCAGTTTAACCCACTACCACACAAACCCTACTTTTGACGCCCCTAAGAAAGAAGCCTTTAGAAAACATAGTGAGAAAAGGAGAAAATGCTGGTAACCGGCATTTTCTCCTTTTCCCACAATGTTTTCTACCCTTCACAAAACAAATTTCAAATTTTCAATCACTTTTTTTTGTTGTCTGTAAATGCTTTCGATTTGGACAAACATAAAATTTTGTCGTTTGATAATGAGTTATGTGATAAATAGGACTCTAGACTCGGAGCGCGTTTTAATTTTGAACCTCTTGGTATGACACTGACAGGAAAATATAAAGTGCTGATTGTGCAATTCAGGTGAGTAAACGATCAGTTGATATTTCTTTTTATGAATAAGAATTACATTTTATTTGTGCAAACATTTTTATGCGGTTGAGTTCTTGGTGCGGAACTTTTCTATAGCTTTATTTTTATCGAGTGGTTAATAGATCTGTACTCACTGAACTTGGGAGTTATATATCTTATTTTGAGAGTTATGACAATGAACAAATTATCGGTGGATTCTATCTATTTGAGAAAAAAAAAACACACACACATTCATTTGAAATAAATCAGCGGATAATAAGTGAGAGTGAAAGAGAAATACCTTGTGAAAAATCAGTTTTCATAATTTTGTGATAATCTTAATCATTTTGCAAACAATCTTGAGTTTTTTTAAAAAAAGGACAAAAATCTGGTAACCAGTATTTCTCCCTTTCACACTATTTTTTTTAATCCTTTCAAATGCAAACTTCAATTTTTGAGTCAACATTTATTTTGTCATCTGCAAATGCTTTTAGTTTTGGACAAGTCGAACATTCTGTCGTTTGGTAAAAAGTTAAAGAAGAAATTCGAAAAATAAACACTAAAATGTTTTCTGTTAGACTATTTAGGTAAAAAAGCAATTAGAAGTACGATAGGTTGTTAAATTACGAAAAATTGTTTCGAGATTAAAATCGATAACTTGTATAATACAAACGGAAGTTGCTTTCAAGGAAGGAACGTCGTCTGCCATCCACTGTTTTGACCAAATGAAACAGACAGAATTGTCAGACGAAATTGTCATTAATTAAATTTCAGTGCTGTTTGACCAAAACATCTACATTCTTAACTCAAATCGAAAGCATTTGCAGACGACGAAATAAAAGTGACTGAAAACTTGGAATTTTGTTTTGTGAATAGTAGAAAAATTGTGGGAAAAGGAGAAAATACCAGCATTTTCTCCTTTTCCCACAATGTTTTCTAAAGGCTTCTTCCTCAGGGGTGTCAAAATTAGGGACTGTGTGGTAATGGATTAACAGGTCATTTTATGATTTACTTGCAGAAACTGTATTTGAAAAAAATAAACTGACCGTGGCTCAGTTTGTCTCTTGACCTGGAGATGGCGGTGCAAGGACAAAGTTTATCTTTATTCAAATTCAAAACACGGTTCGCTCACGGCTGTAGATATTCACCTAGCGTAAAAGATCCTTGGCCAAAGGAGACCATTTTATTTTATCGTTTGATAGGGAACGACAGTGCTACACCGTGGAAGAAGATCTCAAGTTGGCCCCCAAAACGATGGCATGTCGAAGTTCGAATGATGCAAGATGTAGAGCTGATACCATCGTTGTTGCCAGGGACAACTTATACTCTTGAGATGGTTATAAGTTATTCTCCTTGCAGGAGATGCAGCGACGAACTTGTTAATTTCAAAAAAAGATTTAAGTCGTTACAAAAAGATCTAAGAATCACCATAAGGATAGGTTCCTTTTATTGGATTTGTAGGCCTGACAACATGGACGGTCTTCTGAACCTAATTAGGGAAAACATTGTTTTGAAAATTTTTGATGGCGATTCCCATTGGACGGAATTTTTACGTGACGTCATCAACCTAGAAGATAAGCATTTCGGTGATTGGTTGGCCTTAACTCAGAAACCAACCAGAAGAAAACGTGAATATATAGACTGGTGTATTTTAAAAGATATTTATGGCTGTTGCCGTGGAGCAGTGTCTAAACAAGATCTTTGTAAAATGGCAGGGGCCGCAAACCCCGAGCAAGTTCCCGAAATTTACCTGAGAAGAAATACCCTAAGTTTTATTGTGCAACTTGGACATTACTGGCACGTACCATCTCCTACGACAAGTTGACCCTGCACTGTGCAGTACTGCAATTTACAAAAACTAAAGAAACTAACTATACTCAAATTAATCTGTTTTCAGAAAAGGATGTAAGCAGCATTTGTCCTTTCCCAACCATGATTTTTACCCTTTCCAAGGCAAAATCACTCATTTGAGCAGTATGTCCAATAAGAATTAAAAATCTGGTGTCCATGGTTGTGTTGCAAAACGTAAAAAAGGACATTCAGACATTTGCTTAAAGAGTCGTCCCGGATCAGCATAGGTAGTCCACGTAGGATAATCCGAAACGATACAATCCGTTCTTGTAAAAATTTCTGTCTAGTGCATGTGTACTGAAGAACAAAATCCAACGTAGTCGTAAAGCGCTGTCTCGGATTAGCCTGCACGGCGGACCACACAGGCTGATCTGAGACGACACTGTACGCACATGTCCGAGTGCTCCTTTTCGCGCCTTGCAAGCCAATAATATTTTAGGGGTATGTATGTAAGAATATTTTGGAATGCAACGTATTGTTTGTATGATCTATTTATGTGTTATTTAGTTTGAATCGTACTCTGCATGTGTAACGATATTGTATGTATCTGAAAAATGCATTGCTGTTGAAACAGGTAAAATGTGAAAATTTAGAGCTGAGAAATTAATGTATACGGAAGTCATTGTCAAGCGTAAAATAGAAACGAAAACGAAACTGAAATTTAATATTAAATGTGTTTTAGCCATGCCCTGTTAAAACGGGGTTTAATGAATATCCCTGATGCATCACACATTAACCCTTTCTCAAACGACAAATTTTGGACTGTTCCAAACTGAAAGAGTTTGCAGACGACAATTTTAAGTTTTGAGAATAGGGCAGAAAGTTCTTAAAAAGAGTAGAAAACACCGTGGGAAAAGGAGAAATTGCTCGTTACGAGCAATTTCTCCTTTTCCCAGTGTTTTCAAAAGACTTTAACTGCAGACACGTAAAAACCAGGGCTTGTTTGGGAAAGGGTTAATGAATACATTAAATCTATTTTGTCTAAAAAACAACTGAATCCTGGAGTAGAATGGTCTTTGGACATGTAACAAATTTACTATAGGAAAAAGTGTCGATTCAGATCAGTCTGCACAGTCTTCGCAGGCTGACTTGAGCCTATACTTATTGCAGACGCATTTAACCACCTTTCAATGTAGCAGGACCTCATCAGACCCATAGCCAAACAGGGCGTTTTGTGATCACAGTTATACAAGTGACACACTATAGAAGTATGTGAAGGAAAGAACTTGTTTTCAATAATTTTGAAAAAGAAATTAAGAAAAAGGAGCTATATGGTTAACTGTTACTCACAGAGGTTTCTTAAGCTGTGTGGAACATTTATAGATCTATATATGAACAGACATAAGTTGGCAATTGGAGTACAATTAACTGACCGTAGCAAAACTCGGCTTTCATCATCTAGATATGGCAATGCAGGAACAGAGGCTGTCATTAAAAAAATTCAAAAGATGTTTTGCTCACAGCTGCAGATATGGTAAAAACGACCCTTGGCCGAATGAAACCATTTTGTTCTACCGTTTGATAGGAGAGGACAAGCTAACATCGTGGAAAAAGATCTCCAGTTTCTCCAAAAGACCAGGGCATGTCGAAATTCGGATGATGCAAGATGAAGAACTGATACCTTCACTGTTGCCAGGGACAACGTATACTCTTGAAATGGCTATAAGTTATTCACCTTGTAGGAGATGCAGCGATGCACTTATAAAATTCAAGAGTAAATTTAAGTCGTTACAGAAAGATCTCAGAATCACTATAAGGATAGGTTCATTTTACCGGATTTTTAATCCTCGGATTACCTACAACATGGATGGTCTATTAAATCTGATAAAGGAAAACGTTGTTCTCAAAAGTTTCGATGGCGATTCTGATTGGACAGAATTTTTACGTGACATCGTTAACCTGCAGGAAAATCAGCTCAGTGTTTGGTTGGGGATAACTGGAAAATTGGCGAGGAGAGAACGCGAATATGTAGACAGGTGTATTTTAAAGGATATTTATGGCTGTTGTCATGGAACAGTGTCTAAACACGAACTTTGTAAAATGGGAGCGGTCGCCAGTCCTATGCAAGCTATCGAAAACTACGAGGAAAGAAGTTTTATTTTTTTCAGTTTTATTTCGCAACTTGGACTTCAGTGGCAAGTATCCTTTCCTAGGACAAGTTGACTGTACTGTATTGTAACTCATAAAAAACAAAAATTGCAGAGAAATAATCAGAATCATTCCTTTTTATCAGTCCGGTGTCATAAAGACCCAAAGGAGAACGTGTCTGGCATTTGCTTCTTTCCCAGTCATGGATTTTCGTCTTTTATAGAGTTTAATGTTTGCTTGAGCAATATATCCAAAATGGACTAAAGTTTGGCATTGCATAAAAAGTCGAAAAGTAAAAGTCTTGTAAAATATTGTAGATAATTTTGATGATAATCCATTGTTCGAAAGAAGACAGAGAAATAAAGTAAAATGTACCACAGTTTAACAACGATAAATTGTCATCTGTATGATACAAGCAAAATATCAATATAGTAACACAAAACTAAGTATTGCATACAAGCCATGATATGTGAAATGGTGGTTAAAAATATTTAACCCTCTCCTCAGAGCCCAGCTCATGTATGTTTCAGGGTTGGTGTGTATGAATATTAAATTTTGTATGATTTATTTCAGTGCTGTTTTTTTTCCCTATAATTGCCCTACCCAAAGTCCAAGTTGTTTTACCCTTGTCGCCATATTGTAAAACTGTAATTATGGTACACGCCACATCAGTTGCTGGTGCTTCGGAAAATAACTTTCTAGTGCTCAAAATTATATAGAAAAGACTATTCTTTTGAATGACTGACATTCATATTTTTTATTCCAAACACATGTAGATTTTCTTCATCATATTTCGAAATGTATATAACTCTTTAACGTATACTCTTAAGATGGTTATGAATTATTCTCCTTGTAGGAGATGCAGCGATGAACTTATCAATTTCAAAAGAAAATTTAAGACGTTACAGAAAGATCTCAGAATCACTATAAGGATAAGTTCATTTTACCAGATTTTTAATCCTCGGATTACATACAACATGGATGGTCTATTAAATCTGATAAAGCAAAACGTTGTTCTGAAAAGTTTCGACGGCGATTCTGATTGGATAGAATTTTTACGTGACGTCATCAGCCTAGAGGAGGAGAGCATCGGTTGTTGGCTGGCTGTAACCGGGGACCCGGCGAGGAGGGCACGTGAATATGTAGATAGGTGTATTTTAAAAGATATTTATGGCTGTTGTCGTGGACAAGTGTCTAAACGTGACCTGTACGAAATAGGGGCGGTCGCCTGTCCTATGGAAATTCCCGATATCTACGAGAGAAGAAACACCCGAAGTTTTATTGTGCAACTTGGATATCCCTGGCACGTACCCTTTCCATCGACAAGTTGACTGTGTAGTGTAGAAATAGTACAAAAATGAAAAAATGGAAAGAAACAATTGAATTAACCCTATACCACATCATCCCGACTTTTACACTCCTGTGAAAGAAGCCTTTTGAAAACATTGAGGGAAAAGGAGAAAATGCTGGTAACCAGCTTTTTCTCTTTTTCCCACAATCTTTCCTTCCCTTTTAAAAACAAATTTTAATTTTATAGTCACATTCATTTTGTTGTCTGCAAACGCTTTGAATTTGGACCAGTCTAAAATTTTGTCGTTTGGTAAAGGGTTAATCCATTTTCAAGTCTCGTGTAGCAAAGAGCACGAGAAGGATATAAGCATCATTTGTCTCTTTCCAACCATTATTTTTTTACCCTTTCAAAGACAAATTGCCTCATTGGAGCAGTATGTCCAATAACGACTGAATGCTAAAAATGTGGTGTCCGTGTTTGTGAGGTAGAATGTCGGCCTCGTAACTAGAAGGTCCCGAGTTCGATTCCTGGGAGCGGTTATCAATTTTTGGACCTTTCATTGGCCCCCACACTCTGCCCCTTTACTTGTGCAGTCCCCAGGTTAGAGAGAGAGAGATTAGTAAAAGTTGTAAGAGCTTGTTTTTGAATCGATGTAAAATATATATCTTTAAAGTTTTTAAGACTAAAAGTTGATCCTAGGTAAAACATTGAAAAAGAAGAGTGTTGAAAAATCTTGTGAATAATTTTGATGAAAACGGATAGATTATAGATCATGACAAATCGAGAATAATCAAGGCAGTGATAATGATAATACTCTATAGTTCAACAACGATAAATTGTCACCTGTATAATACAAACAAAAGATCAGTACAATTACACAAATTTCGGTAATAGGGCCTATATACGCGTCATAATCTGTAAAATGTTGGTTCAGTACACTGGCAAAAAGTATAGTCATATAACAAAAAGTTTTGACTTATGTCAGCCTGCGCCAACTGCTCAGGCTGACATAAGTCGAAACTTTTTGCTACTGGTAAATTTTTCCCACGTCAAAGGATCATTCTACTTCAAATTAAGCTACTTTTAGACAACAATGATCCGAACTGCGGGTTGACTTGCTAAAGAAAACCCCATTATTAAGATTTGTTAATTCGTTAACCCCCCCCCCCCCCCCTTACCACCACCACCAGCCCCGCTCATATATATATTTTGAAGCACTTTAGTATGAGTATTTCGGAATGCATTACACTGATTATTTCACATTGATTTCAGTATTGTGTCATTTGATCCATGTCGATGCTCCATAAAACAACATGAATTTATTTGATCCTTCTGCTATGTCAAGAATCATTCTACTTTAGATGTACCCCTGATACGATGTATCACGATGACGATAACGTGATAGTAAGATGACGATAACGCGATACTGCAATGGTGATATTACGATAGTACGATGGCGCGATAGTAGGACGACGATAACGCAATGGTACGATGACGATTACACGATAGTACGATGACGGTAACGGTGTGACGGTGATAATACGATAGTATAATAGCGATAACGTGACAGCACGATAACGTGATAGTACGATGACGATGACGCAACAGTTCGACGATGATAATACGATAGAGTGATTGTTACGGGAGACCACTCCTTCCTGCATGGCATATACTCCCGATTTAAATACAATACCTGGCTACTGCGTCAGAGAGATATCTCTTTGGCTCAGTGGTTAGGGTATTGGCTTTGCGTCCGGGAGTTCGGAGTTCGAATCCCGCTTCGATCCTTATTTCTGCCATGCATTTATTCATTTGTTTCTTTGTTACGGACTTTGTTCGTAAGATGGGGGCTCGTCCGGGATCGGCCATTGAGCCATTAATCCCATTTGTTGTCCAAAATCGGACTTCCTGCCTAATAAGGCTTTGAGTCATCAATAAATGATGACTTCAAGAGGGGGTGTGTTACGGGAGACCACTCCTTCCTGCATGGCATATACTCCCGATTTAAATACAATACCTGGCTACTGCGTCAGAGAGATATCTCTTTGGCTCAGTGGTTAGGGTATTGGCTTTGCGTCCGGGAGTTCGGAGTTCGAATCCCGCTTCGATCCTTATTTCTGCCATGCATTTATTCATTTGTTTCTTTGTTACGGACTTTGTTCGTAAGATGATGGTGATAAAGTTTGATGCCGATAACGTGATACTACGATGGTGATAAGCACGTTCAAAATCAATAAATTCGTAGGCGATGGCCCTTACGGTATTCCGTATGAAACAAATAAAATGATTACGTTTACAACAATCTTAATAGAATCGAAAACGAAACTAGAAATTTGATCAGAAATGTGTTTAGGCCATGCTAAGTAAATGTTTATGTTTATAACAAGCTGTCACACGTACAATAGAATCAAAAATGAAACTAGAAATTTGATCGGAAATGTGTTTAGGCCATGCTTAGTAAAAACGGGGTTTAACTTTTATCCTGCTAGATAAATGACACGATACTTTAAAGCCGACAGTAAACACCAAAATCTTGCTATTTCATTTAATATTTCTGGGAGAAAGATATCTCCCTATCGGACAGTGAAGATCCTAGATCAGACTCCACGTTCTGTGCAGTCTGATCTTGATCTACACTGTCCGCAAAAGGCCATTGGGTCGCGCTTAGCAGCCTGCTTAAGGGTTTAAATGAATTTCTGCGATGCATTATGTCAATCAATTATCACAAATTTTAGGTCCATAAAAGTTATTGTATATAAAAAGCGACTGTATCCTTGAATAGAACGGTCCTTGAACACGCAGAAAATTAACTACGGAAAAGGTATCGATTCAGTACGGCTTGAGCATTCTGCCCTGGCTGATCTAAGTCTATATTTATTACAGATGCATTAAACCCCCTTTCAAAAGAGCATGACCACATTAGACCCGTTGTCAAGCAGCTTGTTTTGTAATTAAAACTATACAAGTCACAACACACTATATATAGACGTGTATAAAAGCAATAATTGGTTTTCAATAATTTTGATAAAAGGTTGAGAAAAAGAAGAACTAGTTAACTCTTACTCTCGAAGGTTGGTAGTATTTTTTTGTTTTTCTGCAATATTTTAGAAGAGCTCTCTTCCACAAAAGCTATATTCTATTTTTGAAGTTTTTTTTTCTTTTTAAAGATTTGTCCCACAAGATCGTCAACTCAGGATTGTTCTAAAAGACTGTACAGAAATTATTTTCACTGTGCTCCTGTTTACTAAAGATGTTTGAAGTAGTGACAGAAACTTTAGACTGTGAGCAATATAGGGGAAAAGAAGTAGTTCTGGCAAACATTCTAAAGCAATTTCATTATTAGTGATGATACCATATCATCACTAGTGATGTTATTCACAGTGAAAAACTGGAACAAAAAGTACAGCAAGAAAGAGTATACGAAGGGACGTCTGTTTTAACGTTCAAGAACGGAACTTGTCGAAAAGACAAGTACTGAAAAGAAATGTCGGACATTTACGTATTAATTGTAACGCCAACACCTCTGAGGCCCAGTAGAGTCGAAAAGTAAACAGTGCGGGTGGTGAAATGCATTTGAATCCAAATGATACCATTCAAAGGTATCTAAACTATTGTTGCACCGTCATTGCAATGTAAGTCGCTTTTAAAAAAATAGAAAATATGTTGCCAAGTGGCTTCATCTTCTGCTTACTTTTTATCTAGATTTATAATCCATTTTCTTCAGACGCCAAGTACACGGACCGACCGCACAATAACAGACCCCTATCTTCACGATAATCGTCCACACTTTTAAATACAGTTATTTAAAAGCATCTTAACACCGGCATTTTTTTTACTGTTGGCCGCTTCTAGACTTTATACTCATTAGAAAACAACAAAATTTTAGAAAGCATTTGCAGACGACAACATAAAGGTGACTGAAAAATTGAAATTTGTTCAGGGAAGGGTAGAAAACACTGTGGGAAAAGGAGAAAATGCTGGTTACCAGCATTTTCTCCTTTTCCCACAGTGTTTTCAAAAGACTTCTTTATCAGGGGCGTCAAAAGTAGGGATTGTGTGGTAATGGGTTAACGTACGATGAATTAAAAGGAATACACATTATGTTCGGTTTGGAAGGGGGATGACACATCTTTATCTTAAAGCTATATTTAGAAGTAAAAGAGAAATTGACGAATTGTCGAAATTGGCCAAGAAAAAGACAATACATGTATGCATATATCAACATCGTTTTTGGAGGGGAAACTTGTACAAAGTTGTAGGTAGAAATTAAAGAAGAAATGTTTTACTCTTTAACAAAACATAAACTTTTGTAGTAGACCAAATTGTGAACATTTACTGAAAACAAAATAAATGTAGCTCTATACAATTTTTGTATCTGATAGGGTAGAAACATTGTACTCAAAAGCCTTTTTCATGGTCAGTAAAACCCTGGATTGTCTGGTGAATAAGGGATTACGGTCCCTAGCTCATCGGTAAATATGGTGTCCGTCGACGTTTTCGTAAAGGCTATTCAACTAATCTCAATAGCTCCTGTCTATATTATCTCCCGCTAGATGGCATTCTACAAATACACATCTAATTTGGACATCCTGGGTACAGAACCGGACTACTTTTCTACGCGATAACCTGTACTTTGAATTTCAAACTAAAATAAACGTTTACTCAATAAAACGCTACATGGTGCGATTCATTCAGTTATGATCAGTAGACTTTTAGATAAATCTGGAGCTAAAACAGGCCTGATTTTTCCTCAAATGTATTGATAAAAGCCATTTTCTCTATTGCTACTTTATAGCGCGTATTACTACGATCTTTCCGATATCGGGGACAGTGATGCGTCGTATAAGACAGGTCGAATCTTCGTAAATATGACATGCACAGACAACGCTCCCGTCTCTCAATATGCAAGTTAGGGCCGTAGAGGTTTTAACCACCAGCCTGGGCTAGTACTCACCAACCATTCTTGAGAATATTCTAGTCCCATTCTCCAAGGTTTTCTACATTTATAAGTAACACAACTTCTGATTGGCTAAACCGAATGGTTTAGCCAAACAGAAGTTGTGTTTCTTACAAATGTAGAAAATTCTTGAGAGTAAGACAAAGAATATTCTCAAGAATGGTTGGTGAATACAGACCCAGATGGTAAAATTTTATACCGGCACAAATTGAACGCATTTATTTCGTTCAATTCATGAAATTCGACTTTATTAGCATAGAAAACATGGTAGTAACTAGCATTTACTCTTTTTTCCTCAATGTTTTCAAAAGTCCTCTTCATTAAAGTTGTTTGCGACGACAAAGATATAAGACGGGTCCTATTTGAAAGCGCTCGCAGAAAACAATAAATTGTGACCCAGTTAATGAAATTAATCTTTTTTCGGGTTGAAAACATGGTGAAATAACGAGAAATTGTTGGTTACCAGCATTTTCTCTTTTTTTTTCCCCCACAATGTTTTCAAAAGTCTGCTGCATTAAGGTTGTTAAGACAAAGGGTTTGTTTGGGACTATAAAAATTAAGACGAGCCTTAATAAAAAGCATTTGCAGACGACAATTAAATGTGACTCAATAAATGAAATCCCTATAAAACATGGCGAAAAAATGAGAAAGACTCATTAACTCATCGGTAAATATCGTGTAAGATCGACGTTTTCGCAGCTCCCGCCTTTCAATGTGAGAGTTAATGGCCGACTCACTAACACATCGGTAAATATCGTGTAACATCCACGTTTTCTTAGAGGCTATTCAGTCAATCTCGGCAGTTTCCGTCTTTTAAGGTATTACAATTCTAATGGAAAACAGCCATTTCCACTCTAATATTATCGTGAAAAAGTTGCTATGATTAAAAATGAGTATTGTTGTACTACTTTGACCAAGCCTTTTTTTTTTTTCCATTTTTTTCCTTCTTAGAATTACCCTTTAGAAATCTAGGGCCACTTTCTTCTCATTACAAAAGGAAACAATAATTACCTCCCTTTTCTTAAAACTAACAAAAATATTCTACAAATAATTTCAAGATGGAAACCAAAGGAATTTCTGGTCAGACATATATGTGCAAAATATTATATCAGTATAAATCCCTATTTATCAACTAATAAGAAATTTCATTGCATTTTGCACTAGAAGCGTTAGGATTGTAATACATGTACCTTAACGAAAGAGTTACGGGCCATAGACCTTCTTATTTCATGCTTTCCGGTAGGATATCGAGAAATAGCAGTGAAAATATTTTTCGATCTTACACTGGTGCCACCAGTGAAAATACCGATTTTCACGTTCTTGTTGCCAAGGTAAATTGCGCGTCCTAACAACCAGATGGGAAATATGACGTCATATACCTTACATTTGTCGCGCTTGACGTAAGGTTGCTATGCTGGAGGGTACGCCACGGGGAACAAGGGAAAAGAACTGTACTGAATTTTTATAAAGTTCCTCCTAGAAAGGGTAAAAAGCTTGAAATAAATAGAATATTTGTTTTTTTTCGGTTATAAATGAATAAAAAGAGATCAAACTCCAAATATCATATTGAAAAAATATTTTAATCCCGACTAGTTTCGGTTATTTCAATCCTTTATCAAGGGACATATTGTTTATCATTAAAGGTTGATGACATCAACGTCACATGACGTCAATAGCAACGACGCCAGAAAATGGCAACGACGTTGGCACAAAGATATATATACATGTGTTATAATATATATCTACAGCTTTCGTATATTGAAATACTCGTGAAAATATTACAGATGGTGTCCACTCGATGAAATAAATTTCGATCTTTCACCGAAAAAAACAAATATCCTCTATATCATGTCAACTGCAGGGACGTGTAAAAATGCATTAAAGGTAAAGTTGATGAACACTTAATTCAATTTCACGAAGGGCTAGTTCTTTTCTTTGTGCTAGATTTTTCCTTCATTTCGAAAACGTTTGGTTAACATAGCAGTCTTCCTGGCTTAGTTCTTGAGGCACATGCCGAAAGAGCGGGTGGTCAAAAGATTGAACTATTCTTGGGTGGGAGTCGTCCTGAGGTGATCAGTAGGTAAGCCATCAAAATAAATAGCTGTTAGCGAAGCCAACCATTCTCAGTTCCTTGGAAAGTACAATTAGGATTTAGAATTAAATCTGGCATATGAGGTTTCTCATACGCTACCCTATGATGGCTCTATTACATAAACGAGTGTCGCTCTGATAGAAAACGTTTTACTTTTTAAAGGTACACTTGCGGCCAAATGTAAACAATACGTGAGTAAAAATGCAGACAGCTTTATTTTATACCATTTAAAAGGATGGATAATTATTAATGTGAGTCTGACAATGTGTTGTAGTAGTGTCTGTCAAGGTTCCAGTGAAGGCGTAACCATGCTAACGCTTCTAGCGCACTAACGAATAAAATTCCTTATTAGTTGATGTATAAGGATTTATACTGATATAATATTTGTGCACATTTCTGAAGGACCAGAAATTTCTTTGATGTCTTTCTTGGAATTATTGATTGATACTTTTGTTAGTTTCCTGAAAAGGCGGGTAGTTATTTTCTCCCTTTGTAATGAGAATATAGAGGTTTACATTAAAAATGGTAATTCTTAGATGGAAAAAAGGAAAAATTGGCTCGATTAAAGTAGTACAATAATACTTAGTTTTAATCAGCGATATTTTTAAGGATAATATTATAGTGGAAATGGCTGTTTTCCGTTAGGATGCAGAAAAAAAGTATCATTGAATCAGAACAAAAAGTTGGCAAACTTTGTTTTAGTTTTACTAGACATTTAATGGCAGCAACTGTACAGATTGACAGATTCCTCTATATAGGAAGAGGTTGACACGGACCCACTGAACTTTGAATTATCTTGAAAATTTTCATGGAACTTCTCAGTCTTTTAACATGACCTTGACCATTTAATTCTCTCTGTGAAAGTTAGTATTTTTCTTCTGCAAGAAAGATAATTTTTCCATTACAGTAATGTTTAATTTTTGCTCGAAAACTTAATTTTCTCCGATGGTTTCTTGTGTTTTTTGTACAATTAATATAGTTCTTTACCTTACCTTCGATTTTCCTTTCACCAATCCCTTACAACAAAACTTTCAAGTTAAACACAATTTGTCCAATTTTATCTTATATCGTGTGTAATCTCCAAAGTTTAGCTCCAGTTTTATTTTCGGTATGGCTCCAGCTTTTATTTCACTTCTGTTGAGAGTTGTGCCTTCGAAACCATCTAAAACTCAGTCTAACGTCTTTCACGATTTTTAAAAAAAAATTATTTCGCTATTTTTTTTTCTTCTGTTCGCCTTAACTCATTACCAAACGACAAAATTTTAGGTTTGTCCAAATCCAAAGCATTTGCAGAAGACAAAACAATAGCAACTGAAAATTTGAAATTTGTTTTATGAAGAGGAGAAAACATTGTGGAAAAGGAGAAAATGCTGGTTACCAGCATTTTCTCCTGATCCTACAATGTTTTCTAAAGGCTTCTTTCTCAGGGTCGTTAAAAGTAGGGATTGTATGGTAATTGGTTAAATTAGCTAAGTGTATTTTAGTCACATTTATAGGATAGTAATCTTGAATATGCTGTGTCCCTTTGACCGTCAAAAAATTATCAACATCAAGACTTTAAGTTTATTTATGGACCTTAACTATGTATACAATTAAGCCATCTACATTTATGTTGTATGCCATAGCACATGGTGTGAGCAAACGTTTGACTAGGTTTTTGGGAAAAATATATAGTTTGGCGTGGAAAAGGGAACAAAGTATAATCAGGTGCGTGCAAGTCTCTGTAATCGAATCGTTAAAATAAAACACAAATGAATATAATACAATAGCCTCAAAAGTTGAAAATTTTCTATTCAAACAATAGAAGACAACAGTTACAGTGCTTGCATGAGAATTATTTTCATAAACTTGAAAACCCCTCTTTTCCTACATCATAAAATCGCATTGAATGCAAAAAATTCAAACTAAGCTATCAAATTTCAGTCAGGGTTTGTATAGGAAATGTAATTGACCATGCTATTTTTCATAACTGAAACATTTTTAACATATTTCGAAATTCAGGGGATTCCTATAATACTTTATCATCCTCATGATAACATCTACGTCTTTAACAAGTTTGCCTGCAGTTTGATCCCCTGCATTCTTTTCTTTGACAGCTGGTGAACCGTAAAAGGCGTCGTAGAGAGACCTTCGAGATTTTCCCCTGTATTTAATGAACTACTGTGAAAGATTTCTTCATCGGCTTGCAGTATTTTGAAAGTGGACCAAGACGGAGTGAGTGTCGTCACATATTCTTTTGGTACGAACTTAAAGGGACTGAAAAATTAAAACAATCTAAAACAGTGACACTTAAAATTAAGCTGTTGCTTTCAACCTATAATCGCTTACGTGCATGTTTAATTGCGTGAACTGTATGCTTGAAGCAGTGATAAATCTACTAACGCTTGGACAGTTATGAAAACTTGACAAAGGAGTATTTACATGAAACATAAATCATCAGTTACCCAACTTGGTCCACTTTAGAAATGGCCATGCAATGGCAATTGTTGTCTTTCGACGAGTTTGCGACACGGTTTGCCCACGGATGTAGATATGGCAATCAGAGGGACCCTTGGCCTAGGGATACCATTTTGTTCTATCGTTTGGCAGGAGAGCGCATATGCATACCATGGAAAAAAATCTCTAGTTTGTCAAATTCAGAACATGCTGAAGTTTGTATGCTTAGAGACGCGGAACTAATGGGATTACTTACATCGTTGCCACAGGCGACGTATACTCTTGAAATGGTGTTAAGTTATTCTCCTTGCCGAAGATGCAGCGACGAATTGATAAATTTCAAAAACAGATTTAAAACATCATCGATAAATCTCAGAATTACAATGAGAATTAGTTCATTTTACCGCACTTACAGGCCACTCGATACGCAGAACTTAGATGGCCTTTTAAACTTAGTATTGGAAAACGTAATTTTAAAAACTTTCGATGGGGATTCAGACTGGATGGAATTTTTACGTGACGTCATCTACATACCGGAAATGTATTTGAGGCAGTGGTTAGCTGTAGCTTCGAACCCTGACAGGAGGAAACGTGAATATGTAGATAGATGTATTTTAAAAGATATTTATGGCTGGTGCCGTGGTGAAATTTCTACACAAAATCTTTGTGAAATGGCAGCGGTCGCCAGTCCCATGCAAGTGCCAGACATTTACCAGAGAAGAAATGGCCAAAGTTTTATTTTGCAACTCGGACATCATTAGCACACACCATTTCCTACTACACGTTGACTGTGTATTACTGCAGTTTACAAAATAACAAAGAAATAATCAGATTAATCCTTTTTCGTAGGCCTAGTGTTGTAAAGACTCTAAGGAGGACTTAAAACAGCGTTTGTTCTATTAACCACAATGATTTTTATCCTTTCAAAGTAATTTAGATTTTACGAATATGATTTTTTTTCTGCTAAGATTTTCGTTCATGTCAGTAGCTTCTAATGGTTACATTGGGGTTATTTTCCGATACGATTACAGTCTTGGTGGCGTGATTGTTAATGCAGCTGTCGATGGATCGCGTGGCCGACGGCATTCTGAAAAGCAAGATTTATTGTCGTCAGACTCGAACTTTAAAGGATTGAACGGTTAAACAACAGTGGCATTTCAAGCCATTGTCTCATGTTTAATTGTGTGAACCATATGCTTTCACCAAGGAAAGATCTAGTGACGCTTGACTTTGAAAAATCGACTGAGAGGTATTTACATGAGAAACTTAATCATCTGTCACCCAACTCTGCCGACTTAACAAATGGCCATGCAAGGCCAAATGCTGTCTTTACACGAGTCCTCGCCACGGTTTGCACA
The DNA here is from genome assembly GCA_943736015.1 of Tridacna crocea. Lineage (NCBI taxonomy): Eukaryota > Metazoa > Mollusca > Bivalvia > Cardiida > Cardiidae > Tridacna > Tridacna crocea. The sequence continues at coordinate 70,711,562 of OX031057.1, forward strand.
TGGATGTTGATATGACATACAAGACCCTTGGCCGAAAGAGACCATTTTGTTCTATCGTTTAGCAGGGGCTGGCATTTCCACACCATGGAAAAAGATCTCTAGTTTGTACACAAATGAAGAACACGCTGAAATTTGTATGCTGAAAGACCGGAATAGATACTTGCATTGTTGCCAAAGGCGACCTATTCCCTTGAAATGGTTTTAAATTAATCCCCGTGGCGGAGATGCAGCGACGAATTGATAAAATTCAAAAATAGACTTAAAACATCGCCGATAAATCTCAGACTAACTATAACAATCAGATCATTTTACCGGACTTTCAACCCGTTTGATACGTACAACATGGATGGCCGTAACTTCGAACCCTGACAGGACGACACGAAAATATGTAGACAGGTGTATTTTAAAAGATATTTATGGCTGTCGTCGTGGAGAAGTGTCTAAGTCTGATCTTTATAAAATGGGAGCAGTCGTCAATCCTGATCAAGCTCTCGAAAATTACGCGAGAAGAAATGCTCAATATTTTGTTTCGCAATTAGGACTTCAAATACCTTTTTACTTGGCTCGTTGACAGTACCGTATTTTTTTCATAAAAAAAGAATTGAAACGGCCACCTGTTTTAAAGAGCATGAGGAAGAAGTGTTTGGGGGGAAAATGTAGAACGAGAAAACTCTTCGTTACTAACGTTGGATATTTTTCCAACTATGTTTTCTACACTTTGAAACACCACTTCATCGTTTGCGAACTAATGCTTTCACTAAGGACCAAATTTTGTCTTTTACAGATAAAAGGTTGAAATGGAAAAATCTTGAAAAATATTGTACATAATGACGATGATAATGGATAAATAACTAATTGTCATAGCAACAAGAATAATCGTAATTGAGATACAAGACAACAACGATAAATAAACAAGACAGCTTTGGAAAATTTATATAATTTCATCAAATTGTCTGAAAATAAGGAGAAAATGTATTTGCAAATATGATGAAGCCATTTCAGCCTCCAAAGTCCCCCGCACTATCGCCTTACTGTAATTTTTTAGGCATATCTAAATAACACCGTACAGAATCAATCTGACTTTAAAACACCATGGCAAATATCTGAGAACAATTACGGCGAATGATTTGCGTGTTCACCAAATATCTTGTAAATTATATACCAATAACACAGCGGCAGAAGGAAGTGATAATGTGCTAAATGAAATAAAAAATCTTCGCAAATATATCAAACACTGTAAATAGGATTCCCTTGGATATTGAGAAATTAAAAAAATCATCGTAGTGGTAAATTATCAGGTAAACATTTTGACGTAAAATTCATAACAGCATTAGAGGTAAAAAAGATCATTGAAACTTTAGACCTTGAAAAGTCGTTATGATAGAATTGGAGCAACAATATTAATATTATGTGAAAATTTTACTTCAGCAGCAATTTTGCGCATTTTTAAACGATTGTATATCAATTGGTATTTTCCGACAAAATTTGATATAGCAAATGACACGTCTATTTTAAAGGTGGCCCTTCAGAATTTGGGACACAAATTTTACAAAAAATACAGAAAAATCATCCTATTACTCCCAAAGCCATAAAATTTCCATTCATAAAATCCCAGTAGTAGAAAACAATCCGCCAAAATGAGAAATTAGAGATTTACTACAGCCCAGGTCGACACTGAAGGGAAACACAGTCTACTTTTACATGAGCAACTCGCTCATTTACATACCGGAAATATACAGACGAAGCTTCAAAACAGCGTCCGAAGTTCTAGACATAATGGAAAATAATTACCTGTTCATTATGTTATGGAATTTAAGTCATTAGTCACGTGTCCGCCGCTTTAACATTCCCACAATGCTTTTTTAATTTTTGGCGGGGGATCTAAAAATAGCTTAAGAGGCTACGTAGCCTTTTAAGGGAATACCACCAAATTTTTTTTTTGTAATTTTATGGTTATTAATTATTGATGATTTGTACTTTTTTTCATATTAATTTCAGTGATATATCCATTTTTTAATTTGGTGTGATGTGAAAATTCTAAATATCCACCTTTAAAAGGAGGAGACAAAAGTGATCCAACAACCATACACCCATTTCGATTTTACGAAATCTGTCGAAAATATTCAAAAGACATTATTATAGCCAACCATAATCAACATTTCTTAAAGAAATACATGTCTTATATTAGCATCAATCTGGCCTATTTAACTGTATGTCAATAGTTTGCCTTTAAATCTTTGTTCAAGCCTTGGCATGTATGCTGATAATGCAACTCTGCATAATTCTAGTTCGTCTATAAGAGAAATTATTATGACCTTACAAGATGATCTACTCCAAGTTGAGAAATGGTGCCAAGATGATAATATGGTTTTAAATCCTAGTAAGACTTCTCGTATGCTGATAGGAACTATTAATGGACTTAAACGGAGACAGAATCTTAATTTGTAAGCACTTGGTAATAGAGTTCACTGCGAATCTGCATATGTTAATAGAATAATGAAAATTCAAAAAAGAGTTGCAAGGATAATTCTGAACAAACCCAGGAGATCCTACTCCAAGGAAAATTTTGCCTTATTAGAATGGCTAACATTAAAAAGTCTTGCATAGACTTTGATGGTTAATAGAACAATGAATGGCTTCTTCTTACTTGTCAAGTCTTACAAATCATGTTTCCCCCATCAGATTCGGGAGACATATTGTTGGTTATGTTATATTGCCAGAACTCTGGCTTGTATATTTTTCGAGTTATTTCCCTTTGTTTATTTTCCGTCACAAATGGTGTTCGCTCTATAACTCAGAAACCTTTAAAGATATTTTGATAAAAAAATCACACATTATGAGACAAGGTATCATGCACAAGAACCACAACTCTAGCTTGTATGTTTGTCAAGTTATTTCCCTTTGATTATTTTCTGTCACAAATGATGTCCGCTCTATAACTCAAAAACCTTTAAAGATATTTTTATAAAAAAAATCACACATTATGTGACAAAGTATCTTGCACAAGAACCACAACTCTAGCTTGTATATGTTTCAAGTTATTTCCCTTTGATTATTTTCCCTACTCATTTTACGTACCATTTCTTGTCCGTTCTATAACTTGAAAACCGTTACAGAAATATGGCCATTATTTTAGTAAGAAATTGCCTTCGTCACATATCAATCCTTCTGACACTACAAAAAAAGGGGAGACAGGTGGTTTTTATGTAGAAAAACAAGTTTTAGTTTAAGAAGCAATGAATTTACAAACAAAGATCATGTTTGTAAATGACTTTTAGTGATGTTATGAGTGTGCACATTTGTGTGTGTTTGTTTGTAGGCAAGAATATTACGTGTGTGTATCATTTTATCGTTATGTTTTTGTTATTGTGTGAAATTACATCCCAATAAGCTACCTTCATTAAATAAAGATATTACTATTATTCTACATTTTTGCAAATGCATCAATTAATGCCCTCGTCACAGAGCATTGCTAAATTTTAAAATCATTCTATTTTCCTTAAAAAAAAGCAATTAAAATATGCATAAGTGCAATCGCTCTTTTTATATTTAGATGTTCATTTACATTCATAAAGAAGAAAAATTGAGTGAGAGAGCGAGAGAGAGAGAGAGAGAGAGAGAGAGGGGCCGCGTTACTCGCATAAGATATGGATAATGAAACTATGAGGCTTGACATTTGGATGACCGATCTGTAGTATGATTCATTCTTTATTAAACCTGCAATTGTGAATTCTGTAACACCTTTACCAATCAATATTATTTTGGACCTGACCAAATTGGAAACATTTGCAGACGAATGTGACTAAAAATTATGGTGATTTTTATGTCGCATAGAGTAGAGAGCATTGTCGGAGGAGGAAAAATGCTGGCTATCACTGATTTCTCGAATTCCACAATGTTCTCAGATGTGTTCTCCTCCAGGGTTGTTAAAACTTGCGATCGAGTGGTTCAATGTCTGTGTATAATTTCGGAGTGTTGCAGTTTTACTATTTCCTTGATAGAAATATCTGAAAATATCGAGCAGTAGGGATCAAGACTTGAATTACACGTTCTTGAATATCCATTATTGGTCCATACTGTTCGTAAACCGATGTTTTGATAGGCATCTGATGAATTTGTTTGTATCAAAATTACAGAGTTTTCATGTAATTTCATCGATCTACAAAAATCGATTCTGTATAACACGGTGTCACTTACTCCTTTAATGTTTCTAAAATATCGATCAGTGAGGAGCTGGAATCAGACAGAACGTTCTAGTCGGTTCGATCTTGTTCTACACTTTTTTTTCTTGCACGGGGTGTTGCCAGTAGTAAGTATCTAAAACTTTGAACTATTTGTTATTGATTCAGTATTAGGGATAAGGAGGCGAGTATATATGAATTTCCAGTCCGGTTAGTGCAAATGGGTAAAGCATTTTAGGGTCACTTACGAGTATTTCTTTTATAATGATAATATATCATTAATGTCAAGCAGTCATGATCGAAGATCGGGGTGCACGTTCTGGGCAGTCTGATTTCAATCAACACTGTTCTTGAAAACAAAATTATTGAAAACAAAATTATTAGCAAATGGTATTTGAAGTAGATCTGCACTGCTTCTCTGTCAAGTGTGAACGATCTTTTAATCACTGTATATATTGCTCAAGTACTGAGATATTTCTTATTCCCGTAGTAAAATCATACTTAAATCTCGCATAGCGGAGAATAGGGATCCGACGACGTTTTTAGTCAGAATGCTAGGCTGTGCTATTGCAGTCATCTATTTGACGGTAATCTAAATAGTATCTAATTGTGACAGGGAAGATCCAGTATCGGACCGTGCGTACCGTGGTCGGATCTCGCTCTATGCTATTGGTATAAATAATCACGGTTGGTGTTTTGCGTATTTGATGTTTACAGTTTTCTAAACACTGATTCTGTATTAAGAAATTACTTGTGTGTTTATCTTCGTAGACTACTTGTTTGATTGTGGATGAAATGTTTACTTGTGTATTTATTATCGTATAATCAGTATGTTGAATCAATTTATATCTTGACTGATTCTATAATGAGTGTTTTACATTTGCTTTGGTATATATGTATATATTGGTCAGATCATTGTATCTATTTGTTTGTAGTAAAGCTAAATCAATGCCATGTCACGGAGGACCGTGCACCTAAGCATGTGTTTCCTGGCTTTCTCACAGCAGTACTGGCACAACTTTCTTTTTAGGTTTTCGTTTCTAAGTCTTATGACAAATTAGACCTGACCAAGGCTAATATTGTATTGTGACAAATATTTGAAGGTTTGACTTTTTTCCTCTTTTCTCACGATTGGTCCTGTATTATGAGTTTGCGTGTGAGTTTTAGTGAATAATAATCTAGTATTGTTTGATAGGTATGACGCATTAACATAGATCTTTATTTATGTATACTTTCGTACAATTGTTTTGTACATACATTATTTGCTCTACTCATATCAGTTTGCTACTTACACATGCTTATCACTTGCTACACATTTATCTGTTCCTGTGGAGTGCCAACAAATTTTCTGCATTTTTTTGCGCACATCTTTCGATATGGAAATAATTGAATTGAGTCTTGGACGTATGCTGTGCTTTATGTTATTTATGTCCATTGTTGATCACATAACATGAAGAAAAATAGAAAACTTTGTCCTTTGATGCCGGTGTAATGCAGAAAAATGACTCCCATTACAAAATGACCCCCGGGTCATTTCTCGACGTAGAGGAATGACCCATGGGTCATTTTTCGACGTAGAAAAATGACCCGGGTCATTATTCTACTTCGAGAAATGATCGCAGGTCATTTTGTAATGGGGGTCATTCCTCTGCACTACACCGGCATATCGTCCGAGATTCAGATTCAGGCTAACAATAACTGTTTTTGTTCTTGTACTTATCCAGATTTCACCAGTCCATCAACATTCTTTGCTTTTAGATATTGAGTCAACAGCTTGACTGACTGAACAAATTATGCATATAAATAAATCTCGATTTCTCATTAGCAATAAGCAGGCCAAAAATATAAGATACTCATATTGGGTTCTATCACACATTTTTCGTTTTGTCACTCTGTTTCTTGTCGTATGGATTGGATTGCTAATACTACTATCTGGTGATATTCATCCTAATCCAGGTCCAGATGGTGGTAACCATTCAGATCATTCGTCAAGCTCGATTGATTTATACAATTTTCTAAATCTTCCAAATCACCTGTCTACCGTACACCATAACGTGCAAAGTCTAGCGAACAAAGTTGATGTACTAATATCAGAATTTTCTTATTTTGATCGTGTATCTTTTTCTGAAACTTGGTTAGATAAATCCGGGTCACCACAAGATCTGCTTTTCCCTACATTTCACCCTCCAGAAACGTAAAGACAGACTCAGTGATAGACATGGAGGAGTTATCCTTTATGTAAAGGATAAATTGACATATACACGGAGATACGATTTGGAGCTAAATCGACTCGAGTGTATCTGTCCAGATCAAATTGCACAACAAAAGAAATGTTCTGTGTTGTGTCTTTTATAGACCACCAAGTTCAGATTCAGACTACAATTAATTGGTTGAAGATTCCACTATTTTCTGACTTAATAGTCATCGGAGATTATAACCTGAACACATTGAATCCAATTCAATCTAGAAAGGTGGAATCAATTTGTAACCAGTTTGATATGACACAATGTATTGAGGAACCTACCCATTTCACCGAAAATTCGGCATCTATAATTGACTTTCTTTTTGTAACAAACAAAGGTTCCATTCTAACTACAGGTGTAGGTGAACCATGTCTTGATCTTGACATAAGGTATCACTGTCCAGTATTTGCTGTTTTTAACTTCTTATAACCTAAATATAAAACTTTCAAACGTACCATATGGAAATATGAGCAAGGTCACTATAACAAACTGAAAGATATTCTTGAACATGTTAATTGGGATCAGCTGCAAGACGATGACATTGATACTTTTACAGAAAATATTCGTGGTATATTAACTAAAGAAGCAAAGCTCTACATTCCAAATAAAGTAATAGTTATCAATCCTCATGAACCCCCATGGATTAATAGTTCAATATCAAAGAAAAATTAGGCAACGGAAAAGAGCATATCAGAAGGCCAAACGTACGAACAATCCACATCATTTGTCCAAATTTAAAGCTTAAACGAAATGATTGCTCTCATTCGAAAAAGAGAGCAAGACCACCAAGATCAAATGGCACTGAAATTGCGTTCAATTAACATTGCGTCAAGAGATTGGTGGAAAAGCTTGAAATCTTTTATAGCCCCATCGTCTTCTTCCTCTATACCTCCATTAGTGGATGACACTAAGGATACATTAGTTGTTGATGAGCACGAAAAGGCTAACATTTTAAATTCATATTTTACCAAACAATCAACTATTGACAACTCAGCTAACAGTCTCCCGGATGATAAAAATGAAATTAATGATAACTCTTTAGATTCAATAACAATTACCCCCGCTGAAGTGTTAGATGTTTTACGGACGCTCCGTCTAGGTAAGGCATCTGGTCCAGATAGTATCAACAATCATATTTTAAGGGAAGTTGCACTTCAAATATCCAATTCTCTGTGTCTAATTTATAACCAGTCTTTGAACACAAGTACATTTCCCTCTTATTGGAAAATTTCCAATGTGTGTCCCATTTAAAAGGTGGTGACTCTGCTATTACATCTAATTACCGACCAGTATCTCTATTAAACGCCATGGAAAAGGTATTTGAAAGAATAGATTTTAAACATGTCTTTAACCACCTAAACGATACCAATTTCTTCTCACCTTCTCAATCAGGCTTTCTACCTGGAGACTCAATCGTCAACCAAGTTACATTTCTATACGATAAAATTTGCAAAGCTTTGGATGAAGGACTAGAAATTAGAGTTTTAATTTTTGATATTAGTAAAGCCTTTGAAAAAGTATGGCACAAAGGTCTTCTATATAAGCTACACAAAGCTGGAATAGGTGGCAAATTTCTTTCGTGGTTTTCAGACTACCTCTCAAATAGGTATCAGAGGGTTGTTCTACCTGGTGCTGTCTCCAGACTTTAGTTCTATTAATGCGGGCGTGCCTCAAGGATCTATTCTCGGCCCTCTTCTATTTCTAGTGTACATTAACCCTCTAGAACCCAACCTATGTTACTGAAACTAAAAAATTCTGCTCTTTTGCATAAAATGAATTTAAGAGGCAATGTTTTCAAACAACAGAAGAATGTCAGCTTTTGTTCACTTATAAGGATTTTTTTTTTCATATTGCGTGGATGCAACATTGGGCTTTAACACAATTGTTGCACGAGTGCAACATTATATAAAACTTCACAAAAACTTGCTTAAATCCTTTTTATTTAACTTGAATAACAGCATAAACATGCATAAAAGAAATATTCTAGAATAAATAATATTATAAGAATGAGATCATAATGAAATGAGAATAACTTGACATGATTTGGGAAACAGTGCTAAAATGAGCGCCTGCGTGTACAAGCAGCGACAGCTTTTTTCATATTATTTTTATCCGGGAAAAGAACTGACTGCAAAGAGGGTGTTTCTGAGCAAGACTGTCTGCCATTCAATTTAAAGGTACAGAACTGAAACTCCGGAAAGCAACATTTTTTTGCAGTCCCGCTCCAATTCAATGCCTTCCGTACTAAATTATTAAGAGCAATGGCTTCTTTTTTTACAATGTTTTCTTGAGTTTATTACCTTCTATTTTCCAATCAGTCAGTCTATTTATCGCCATGACACGGGTTTTTGATTTTAAATTTTGCAGTTTCGGTTCAATACGGTTATGGTTTTCCTTTGGTTGGAGGTTGCTTTTGTTAGTTTCCATACTTTAGATCATGCCATTTCAAAATAAAGAAAGCAATAGTTTTCAAAAGATTTCAAAAATGAAAAAAAAAAGACACCTTGAGAAAAGAATAAATTAATTGTTAGAATCCATTCATCCTTTTCAACGCATGTTTTCATCACCAACTGTTAAAATTGTCCGGATGAGGAAAATAAGGAATAAATTGTTGATGGAAGCATTTCCTCCCTTTACGTATATGTTTTCCTATTTCACTGGTGGTCAAAAGTTGTCTGTATGTAGAAAATAGTTCCTTATGGGTGTTATTTCAAAGTATTCTTTGATACCAAGGTGTAATTTCCCACAATGAACAATCGGGCAGTATATGACAGTTTCTTCAAAAGCGCAATGTTGCACTGGTGCAACAGGAAAGTTTAAAAAATATTTTAAAGACAATATAAGGATTATTACGGTCATCTGTATTTAATATGCAGTATTAACTTTATATGTACTGAAAAAATGCATATTGGCATGTTAACTTACCTTATTCATTTATTTATTTCTCAGAATTTGTACTTTGTACTTTAGTCTTCTGCTGCAAGTAAATGGGGGCTTTAAAATCAGGGGAATTAACTCATACAGAAATACATAAAAGGCATAGTCTAAAACCCAGCAGTTACGTAAGTGCCGTCCACATTGATAGTGAAGAAAAATAGTAAACACCATATAGCTTCTCAAAATTGAATGTTGCGCGTATGCAACACCGGGCTCTAGAGGGTTAATGACATACTAAATGATATTGAGTCAAACATAAACCTATTTGCTGATGACACCAGTTTATCCATGGTTGTAGGTGATCCTGATACAACCGGTGCTATTTTACAAACAGACAGATAGAATTACAGATTGGGCAAATAGGTGGCTTGTAAAGTTTAATCCCTCAAAATCAGAATCTCTATTAATATCTCGCAAACGTAACAAACCTGTTCACCCTGAGCTTTTTATGTCTGGTGTTGGAATTCCATCTGTTCAGCTTCATAAGCATCTCGGTATTTTCATTTCTAATGATGGTTCCTGGGATTACCATGTAAATCAGTCTTTAACAAAGGCATGGAAGAGAATTGGAATTACGCGTCGTCTAAAGTTACGACTAGATCGAACATCCTTGCAGACAATATATTTTTCTTTTATCAGTCCAATTCTTGAATATGCAGATGTTATTTGGATGAATCTATCGCAATACCAGAAAGATCAAATTGAAAAAGTTCAAAACGAGGTGCACGAATTGTTACTGGATGTAGTAAACTTGTGTCTTAAACGGATCTGAACAAGGAGTCAGGTTGGGAATCACTTAATGAAAGAAGATATGCGCACAAACTTATATTGTTTTTTAAAATGGTAAATGGACTGTCCCCTTCTTATTTAAATTCTTTAGTCCCTGATACAATAGGAAGTACTTCATCCTACAGCCTAAGAGATTCTCACAATCTACAAAATATAGCTTGCAGGACTAATCTGTATCTTTACTCCTTTCTACTGATTACTGATTGGAATGCTCTACCCATTGATATTAGAAATCTGGATTCCCTTTCAGCATTTAAATGTTACATCAACAGAGATAAAATAATTCCGAATAAGCTATATTTCTTTGAAGAGAGGAGGATTCAAGTCATTCACGCTAGGCTCCGAACTAAATGTAGATCACTTCATCAACACCTTTATTCCAGAAACATAATCGATTCTCCTCTTTGTGCTTGTGGCGAAATTAAATCAAATCAGCATTATTTCTTTGATTGCAGATACTATCGTGAATTTAGAAACAGCTTATTTCAAAGCATATCAGAGATTTCCACTGTAAGCCTGCACACACCTTTTTTTGGAGACGAGACTCTCAGTCTTGCAGATAACGGAAAATTATTTTCAGCTGTTCACTCATACATATTTGACACTAACCGTTTTAGAAGTTGAATTACCTTTAGATTCTCTATTCCTGCTTTTAAAATCACACGCAACGTTGGAATACAAAGTTTTCTGTTTAAAAAATTTGTATTACCTGAAAATTAGTATTTGTTGATGGCACTCCACGCCTTCCTCTTCTCTCTCTCTCTCTTCCCCCCCCCCCCCCCCCCCCCCCACACACACACACACACACACAGAGTTGACCATTTGGTTGCAATTTTTTACATTGTCGAACGTCTGACATTGACGTGACTCACAGGAGAGGAACTTTAGAAGCTAGCAGCTTTCGTTCCAATCCTTTTCACGTATTTTTACCTACCAGAATATTACCATGTATATAGATATTATATTGAATAAAATATGTTTCAACTAAAATATGAGGCTTAAAATGAAAGAAAACACTGAAAAGTAATATCAACATCAGTCCCCTCTTTTTCCCCGGTGTTTTACATAATGTTGAGGGTGAAATTTTCAGCTATATAAAGTTTTGGAGATAAGGTATTAGTCCAAGTCATAGCAGGGGTAAGGCCTAAAAATCAGCGGTGACAACATTTGTATGCTGTTATTACAAATTTGCCTAGGTAGGCCTTCGTATTTGCGCAAAATAGTTATTTAGAGAGTATTTGTTCTTTTTTACGGTGAAAGATCGAAATTTATTTCATCTCGTGAACATTATTGGTAATTTAATTTCTCAAATGGCTCCTCCGCGCCACTTGTGAAAATATTACCGATGATATTCACGAGAATAAATAAATTTCGATCTTTCACAAAAAACAACAACCCTACAAACATTCTATTTAGTTCATGCTTTTAAGCCATTCTTTGGGAAACTAAAAAAAAATCCAGTACCTTTCTTTTCGGTTATTCACCGTGGTGTACCCCCCTCCCCATAGCAACGGATTACAATATTGCGTCAAGCGCGAGATATGTAAGGTAAATTATGTCATATTTTCATCTGGTTGTGAGGCACGCGTATTTTACCTCAATCTCCGAGCAGAGGTGTCGTTCGTTACTCTCACCATACATCTCTGTCACGGGCTGAATGACAAGAATCTTGTGAAACTGAGGAAAACATTGTTTAGTTAAGAAATAATCTTCTTTCTATCGTGGTATATCATTCAATAAACCACAGTTGTGAGTTATGAGGCACAATAAATAACCCACGAGGGCGATAGCCCGAGTGGGTTATTCATTGCGCCTCATAACTCACAACGTGGTTTATTGAACGATATACCACGATAGAAAGAAGATTATTTCGATTCTAACATGGCCAATTCTTAATGAAAGGAAAACAAGCTCAAACTAAGAGTAAAAACGCGGATGAAGATTATGTCCCATTGAATAACTCACACATTGAATGACGTCACTCTGCATGGATTGTCGCAGATTTTACCACGTTTTCCTTGCACTGTGTTTATAGAGCCAAAGTCGCGTGTCATGTTAGAATTACTGTTTAACTGTTTCATGTGTAACATAATAAAGTAGACAAAAGAAATATGGTTCCAGCTACAACATATTTCAAACTGACGAATTTACCTCTATAAAATGGAACTATTTTTTCAAGCTTCTTTACTGATCAGAATCTTATGCTAATTGTAAAAGCAAATGGCTGCGCCAATGGATGATCACAATTTAAACAAAATTGTACAGTCTTACGACAAGAAATAAGAGTTAAAACCTAAACAGCGTGAAGAATTTATATATCCTGGACTTCGAAAAGGAACTAAGTCTGACACTAAGTCTGACTGGCCGTATATTGTTTGAACAGCACACAAAACATATCGATATGGTCATGTGACGAAAATATCACGTGATGACGGATTACTTTCTGAGCCAACTACAGAGGTGAATTGGAATGGTCCCTAGTGCAAAAGAATGTTTCTACCTAGGTAACTAGTGCGCGGGAACAACTGTTTCCTCCTTCATTTGAAGAGTTAGAATATGATAATCGGTATTTTTACTGGTCGTAACCATGAAATTCTGAAAAATATTTCACCAATATTTCTCGATAACCTATTGGAAAGCATGAATAAATTCTCGATTCTGACCAATCTCATAGTACTTATCACTTACTCCAATAATCCAATACCTGAAAGCACGTAAAAGACCAGCGTAGTCCGTTTTGCTAACAAAAAAAAAAGAAATGTTTTCGTTACCGGGCCGACTGCATTACACATGCCTTAAAAGTAACTAACTTACAGTAAAGAATTGAGTCTGGCCACATGCCAGCAAACAGCTTTCTCGTATCTCGTGGCAGAAATATGCCTCCATACGCTTTTGATAAGGACCATATTGAGCGATAAGGAAATTTCCGTCTTGTTACATGGAATTTAAAACGAAACTAGAAGTTATTTAGCAAACCGAACAAATGAGTAACGCCCATTAAAACTCGGTATTGTTTGTAAAGGTTTGAAGGATGTTTATGAATCATGCTCTGTGAAAAGGGGATCGGCAAAAACTATCGCCCCATGTCAGCTTGCGCAGGTCACGCAGGCTGACACAGATTAAAACTTTTTGCTATTTGTAAATTATCTGTATATTCTAGGATTATTCTACCTGAAGACTCATTTGTTCGTCAGAATAAATGGATTTTAAGATCCATAGTTATAATACGACTTGCTAGGTATAATAACCCACGGAGATATATTTTAACCCACGGAGATGACCAACTGACCCGAGCAGAGAGCATTTGAAAACATCGTGGGAAAAGGAGAAAATACTGGTTACCAGCGATGTTTTTTACATTGAATAGATGAGAATTTCGTATTTGAGTCAATTTTTGTTGTTGTCTGCAAATGATTATAATAATTAGCGGAGAAAATCTGCTATTTTGTCATTTAGTAAGGAGTTAACCTCCTTTAGTCAAATCATGACTCATCTAGTTATTTTTATCACTAACACATAGCCAAGCATAATTTGAATTGTTCTTGCAGACAATATAAATCAAGACCAGACTGCCTATTACCTGATAAATAAAATACCACTTTAACACTTTCCTAAACAATAAGTTTTAGACTCTTCCAAACTGAAAAGATCTGCAGACGACAATTTCAAACTCGATGAAAATGGTAGAAAGTTCTCCAAATGGGAGGAAAACACTGTGGGAAAAAGGAGAAATTGCTCGTTAAGACTTGTACTGCAGACACGTAAAAACCAGGGTTTGTTTGGGAAAGGGTTAAGCGATGTATCCTTGTCGAAAATATAGACTGAAGGACAAGCTTGGATGTAGTATGGTAACCTTTGTTCGAGACTGGTTTAGAGAGAAAGTGTGAAGAAAAAGTCACATGCTGAAAGATACCCATTTTCTATATTTAGTCAAATATAACTAATTTCGTCGGTATTTTATAGAAGTTTAGTTATTCTTTTGTCTTCATGACAAATACACTGCTAAAAAAATTAAAGGATCACACAAAAACAGAAATTTAAATCTTTCATTTCGTTAAATACTCAGTGTTTGTGCTCTGAATCTCATCAATTTATATTCTTTCTAGACAAAATGGCTCAATGCTTTTACTGTTTGCTTGATTTTAAATGCTGATAATCCATGTTAAGAAGAAAATCTAGAAATTTGTTTCTCTTATGTTTTTGTTAAGTTACTCATATTTTCCCGATCTTTTGTTGATATTTTTGTCAAATCTAATGAAAGAAGAAAACAAAAGTAAACATGACACCACCGAATCCCTTAAAAGCCTGTGTGGCATTTCAAAATAATAAAAAAAATAACGCCTTTGGCTTTTGTGCAAACCAAATCTTTTTGTCTTTTCTGATATTTTAGTTTTAAATCTGAATTAAATGGCGAGCAGTAAATTATTTGCATTGTCCTGGACCTAAATAATTATCTCGAGATCAAAGTCAAGGATATGTAAACCTTTAATTGTTTTAGCACTGTACTACAATTGGCGATTGCAAGACTGGATAGATAACAAAGGATAGAAAATGTAATTTTAGACTTGGCTGCTATCCACTCCTTCAACCGAGGATACCGCACGGTGCTTGTCACGTGACTGTATACGACTTTCGCCTTGCATATTCACGTAGCTGGCAAGAAATTGGGGTGGAAAATGGGTAGATGGGAAAATTTAAGAAATATCACATTCTTGAAAAATTACAATCTGTACAATAAAAGAGTTGAGATAAAAATCACAAATTTAAATCAGAATTCAATCAAGTAACCAATCACATTATCCTAGCTTTCATTGTAACCACAAGTCCTTGAAGTTCCATTGGTCTATCAAGAAACACCGAATCTTCACCGCTTCATCTCGGACACCGTCACATAAATAGTACATTTGTGCTTCACCTGTATATCGCATATAGTACCACGACGTCTGCAATGAAATCGTAATATAATGGTGTAACTACCAGTATGTATGATATAGAGGTGATGCGCCATTGTTCTATTTCTAGGAAAGGTGTTTGGTTATCGACCGATTAAAGTTTAAGTGTTATGAGATAGATCGATCACAATTTTAAAGTTATATCACTCTACAAATTCTCAATCTAAAGTCTCTATCACAGAATTCAACTTCAAAATAAATCTGTATCACAAAACAAAATCACGAACCAAAATTAGTATCACAAGTCATTCACGACCTAAAATCTGTATCAAAGTAGAAAACCTTTCAGTTACAAATTCACGACACTAGAATAGGTTTTCTCACAATAATAATAAAACAATAATACAATAACATTTAAGGTAAGACCTGTGTAATGCACTTCCGATGAAAATTCTAATTGGTTGATAAATAAGGACAAATAAGGATTTATGCAGAAATAATAATTTTGCACATTCCTAACGGATCAGAAATTCCGTTTATGTCTATCTTGAAATTATTTTTTGATACTTTTGTTAGTTTTCTGAAAAGGGAGGTAATTATTATCTCTTTTTGAATTGAGAATATAGTGGTTTTAGGTTATAAATGATAATTCAAAGGAGGAAAAAAATGGAAAAAATGAATTGGTGAAAGTAGTACAATAATACTAATTTTTAATTATAGCTAATTTTACAGGATGGTATTTTAGTGGAAATAGCTTTTTTCCATTATACAGGTCTTACCTTAAGTGTGTACAACTTGACAAAATTGTAGATTGGTCAATTTTGAATGTATCTGCAGACGACAATTTAGACGTGACTGAAATGACGGGATCTGCATTTGTAAACCACATAAAAAACATAGTTCACATGGTGGAAATTGTTTTTTAAAGGTTAAAATTGTGGACGAAAGAGAAATTGGTGGTAACCCTTCTTTCCCACTTTTCCAAAAATGTTTTAACGAGTTTTTTACTGGGTCTTTATAACTGTTCAGCTTTTAAACTTCTTTGGTAAAGGGCTAAGGTACTTTGCCAAAAATTGGTAGGTCAAGATCAAAGTCTACATATCGTGCAGTCTGACCTTGGATCAACACTTCACTGTCATTTGTAAGAGGTTACGACAAAGACAACCTCAAAATGCTGCTTAAGTCTTAAAAAAACGAAACAATTTTGGACTCGCCCATATGAAAGCACTTGCAGACAACCAATTAGCTTAAGTTTGAACGATGAGTTCTGTATTTGATATTAAAGAAAACATCGAAGAAATGGTAGAATATGCTGGTTACCAGCATTTTCTCCTTTTCCTATGTTGTTTTCAGAAGCCTTCTTGTTCAATCCCGTTAAAACTAGGGATCTTGTGGTAAATAAACAATTCATCGAGGTACCTATAAACTCAAACAGTCTGAAGATGAACGGTTAACCAATCGACTGTTGACCGGTTTTTTTTTTTCAATTTCGGCAAACTTTCGACGTATGAGATATCCAATTTCTTGATTTAACAACATGGGCGCCCGGAAAGACATTTTTCACAGAGATCCCTGCGATGTGGTTTGTTGGGGTCGGTTCTCTTGTCAGTGCAGCGGCAGTTCCGGGGTTGCTGCTTACATATTGAGCAGATGGTTGGCTCGACTTTATATGGACTGCAGTAAACATCACACTCTTTACATTTCTGCTGGTAGTACTGAAAATTCAAAACAAAGGTAATTGAAATAGACATAAAAAAGAAGAAGGGAAAGCAAGGTAAAATTCATATATACTACTCGCACTTTGATAGGGATCACTTACATATTTCAGTATGGGTATACATCTATATGTTACAGCAGTTTTGCGTTAACTCTGTGCCACACAATAAAATTCTAGATTTGTCAAAGTTGAGGGCATTCGCTGACTAAAAAACAAATGCAACGTACAATGTGTTGTCTGTCATAGGGTAGGAAACATTGTGTGAAAAGGAGAAAATGCTGGTGTCCAGCATTTTCTCCTTTTCCAACAATGTTTTTGGAAGGATTCTTTCTCAGTTTCTTTAACACTCGACTTTGTTTGGTAAAGGGTGAAAATCTATTGCCTCTGATGATTTAATTGATCAGTGTAAAACATTGTAAAACTATACATGATACATGCCACATATAGATCCAAGGTAAATCTGATAGGATGATCCCTAGCAAATTTCGAGTAGTATATCTATGGGAATATAACATTTAGTGTATGTAATTGATCATTATTGAGCAGCACACATAGCGCAATAAGTTGAGCCTAGGACTCCTTCAACCTGATTTTTCGGGTCGCTTGAGGTAGTTGGTTTGATTTCCACGGCTAGCCATCTAAAATTACTAATAGTCTTTCGGGTGAGACGATAAACCCAGGTCCCTTGTGACGGTGCTATACATCGAGCAAGGTTTAGGCGTAACTTAGGATTGGTTTCGTCCTGTATTTGACTATCCCCCGTAAGATTATAAACAACCCTCATGGGGCGTCGCCCATATGGGTAACCGATGGCGACGATAAATAAATGGAAATTTAATCAATCATGAATCACGCAGTCTGCTTTCCATAATGAACTTGTAATAATGAACCCAGGTCCCTTGTGACGGTGCTATACACCGAGCAAGGTTCAGGCGTAACTTGGGATTGGTTTCGTCCTGTATTTGACTATCCCCCGTAAGATTATAAACAACCCTCATGGGGCGTCGCCCATATGGGTAACCGATGGCGACGATAAATAAATGGAAATTTAATCAATCATGAATCACGCAGTCTGCTTTCCATAATGAACTTGTAATAAAGCGGCTTTGTATATAAGGGGTCTGGTTATTTAAGAGCGAACTTGTAATATTAAGGGGTCATGATATATATATAAAGGTGGCGTTTGCTAGTAAACGTATTATACAGGGGCCATGTAATACTTGCTTCACGATAAAAGTCTTTGGTGAATAAAAAATCTCTAAATGCTGAATATTTTAATGCAGGCATATGCTGCAAAGAATGGTGCACTAAAGATTAATTAACTCTTATCCTACCGATGTAAAAATCTAAATTTTGTTATTTCAAAGGTATTCTTTTGGAAAAGACATCTCCCTATCGGTCAGTGCAGATTCATAATCAGATTGCACATTCAGTGCAGTCTGATCTTGATCTATACAGTCTGCAAACGGTTAGCGAGTCGCGCTTACCAGTCCCAGTGTTATAATTTACCCCTTAACCTGTATCCTGTTAACAGTGAAATTTTCAGTTCCATAGTAAAAACCCAAATATAGCTATTTCTAAGTTATATTTTGCGGAATTATATATCCTTTGCGGACAGTGTAGAACCAAGATCAGACTGCACGTTCCGTGCAGTCTGATCTTGATCTACGCAATCCGCAAAAGGTCAGTGAGTCGCGCTTAGCAGCCAAAGGGTTATCCGAAACGAGCCCGGTTTTAAAGACCATGGAGAAGAATTATTTCAAAAACATGGTCGGAAAGGAGACATTGCTGGTAAACAGCATTGTGACCTTTTTCCATAATGTGTTTTTTTAACCACCTTTGTAAAGATATGGCCTTCTATTTGATTCACATTCATTATTTTGTCTGCACATCGTTATGAACATGTCCAATGTTTTCTTTTCCAATGGAGAGGTAACATACACCTTCAAAACTCGATGATTCGAATCCGAGAGAAACCAAGTACTGACTTCGAATTATCCGTAGTTTTTTTTTTTATTGGTGACTAAAGATTTAGATTTTAGAATCGTTCTTTTCATATCAGAGAAATTAAGCTGAAAACGGCGTAAATCTTATCTGTATAGTTACTAAGAAAACCATATGCAATCACAAACAAGAAAACAACTAACCTCTCTGATAAACATGGGCACTTTCCCAAAACTTTCCACAATCCGGGCATTCGAAATAACCGTACATTGTTGGCTTGTTGTCGCACCTTTATGGAATGGACTTTTAAAACGTAATTGTAAAACTAGACAAGTGGTATACAGTCAGCTGACGTACTGATACGGATTCTTATTTCCCCAAAATCATGCACAGCTGTATAACGTAACCAGGTATATAATTTGGAGCGATATTTACAAAAAATGCTCTTATTGTGTCGCAAATTTAACCATTTTGCTGATCCCATACCGTAAATAAATTTTGAAACTTTTCTTTTAACCCATTTACCACACAATCCCTACTTTTGACGACCCAGAGAAAGAAGCCTTTGGAAAACATTGTGGGAAAGGAGAAAATGCTGGTAACCAGCATTTTCTCCTTTTCCTACAACGTTTTCTACCTTTCACACACACACACACACACACACACTCACATACTTGTAAAAAACCCCAAACGGGGACCTAAGCTAGAAACCTACCAATCGGGGACCTGTATTTCTAATCATCGTAAGCAACTCAAATTAAGAATTTGACTGTTTCAGGACAGTCCGTTTTGTTTCAAGTACTGAAAAACATCCTAAATCAAAGATTTCTTCATATGAATTTTTACATGCAAAACGGGAACGTTTGTGTATACCAAACGGGGACTTTGTGTATACCAACCGGGGACATTGTGTATACCAAACGGGGACCTTGTGTGTACCAAACGAGGACTTTGTGTATACCAACCGGGGACATTGTGTATACCAAACGGGGATTTTGTATACAAAGAATGGGAAATCGAGTATACTAAACGGGAAGCAAAGCACTGAGTTAAAAGGTTTATCTGATATTTCATTTTTAAAAGGAAATTACCAGATATAGATCTACGTTACAAAATCAAACCTAAGAGTAATTATTAGAATCACTTGCAAAAAGGATCCTTACTGCATACATGTGCACGCAATTATTACGACGTAGATCTATAAGGATACTACTGTCAAGTAAAATCACGAAATCGTGTCAATGTCAATGATAAGTCCGCCGATTTTATACTTCCTTGATTAGCAAAGTGTCAATGAGATGGTGTGCAGGCTAAGTAATGCAGAAATGAAACGCAGTAATAAATGTGCATGTACGTATGTGTTGGTCATACACGTTATTATAAATTGTATCTGCATGAGAGAGCTTCTAGGTTCGTTTTCAACCGACCATTCTAAGTAGAATTTCTTGGTCTTATTCTAGTTCAGCCAACTAGAAAGCATTCTAGTTTTGACGATTTATTATTTTTTTTTCCTGACAAATTTTCGAACACATTCAAGTTGGCACGAAGAGATTAACTAATAGTCAGTACTAGCAAAGATTATCTGTCGCATGATTTTCAAGTAGTGTAGCGTATTTTAAAAGAACTTAGTGTACATACAGAACGAGGAATACGATTAATTGATTGATTGGTTTTTATGTCGCTCTGAATATTACTTCCATCTTATTACGGCGACAGGTGATAATAATTCGTATTCATATATATCTCCGGAACCAGCCTGGGGCCGAAAGTTTCTTGACAGAGGAAAATGATGAGTATGTTCAATGAGAAATCTGTTCACATGGCACTAAAAGTGGTTTCTGATGATATAATTTTTGAAACTAAACGAGAAGTATATGTGTATGTTGAAATCTTTATATTTTTACATACATGCATGTCAATGTCCATCAGAATAAAACTATATTACTCAAAAAATGTCTATCAGGAGTTCAAGTTGCCGAAAATCAGAACAATGACTAATGTCAGATCTCATTTGTTAAGTACCTTCTTCAGTACCATAGTTGTATAATTACGGAAGCACAAACTTTGCAAACATTTGAAATGCATCATCAAATCACACGGGACGCAGACAATTCATCAAATCGTGCGATTTACACATCTTTGCCTGCATTTCCAACCATCTAATGCTATTCGAAGGAAGATTTTGGTATTTAGATATTTGGGAAGTATAGAATAAATCCAAAAGTAGCAGTTTGAACAACATTGCTTCCTGGAGTAAGGAAACGGTAAAAGTGATTTGCCAAAAAGGACTCTGTGTACATCAATATCTGTTTGATAAACATAATCAAGGCATATAGGGAGGGTAAGTTATTCCGTACGTTAAAAAATTATGTGTGTGCATAGGGAAAAAAATATAAAACTTGTGTGTAAAATAGTTTGACTTTTAGACTGTGAGTATAACTAATGAACCTATGTATGATAAAACAAGAAAAATTGATTATACTGAAAGCCATATTTCAAACTTGCACGAATGTATCATTAAGAACAATGTTCAGCCGATATTAAACTTATCAGAACGAACTTGATTGCCATATCAGGGATCGTTTGTTTACTTGATATCTTTTTGATATCAACGAAACTCCCGAACAAAAAATATGTTTTGATATGTACATTAATCAAAATTAAACTTATCATGTACAGGTACATGATGAAGCAACAGCTATTTGATTAAGATATTCTTTACTAAACCCAATCTGTTTAAGTTACTGATTTCACGATTTACATATGTTAAGAAAAGAAATTTAACAAGAAAAGAGAAGGTACCGCTTATCTCTTTTCAGCACACCTACACACATTAATTGTTGAAAATAATGAACAAAGAAAACAAAAGAAAGAACACTAAATACAATACATTCCTCTAAAGCTACGTGTATTTATAATTACTTTGAGTTGAGAGTTTATCTTTTCGTAAGCTGCATTTCATTGTCAATATATGGTTCGGTGTGGATATGACAGGCTATTCGACTATGCTTCGAAAGTATTTCTATTCTTTACAAAGATTTTCAGATAACCTTTAAGTTTCGCCTCTTCAGCGTTTTTTTTTTTTTTTTTTCTTCTTTTATAATCATCAATTTTCATCTTTGAAATCCCTCCAGCCCCACGTCTGTCGAAAAAATTATGGTCTGTACAAAAAATAGTGCTTTAATGATGTTGCAAACATAGTGTACGTTATTACCCCACTTTGTACCTCGTTTGTACCTGGGTGAATAAAAGGATTGTTCTGTTCTGCTTTGTTCTAGCCGACAAGCTGCATAATTGTGCTTCTTTCGGAAAATAATCAGACATCGATCTCTCATCTTTAATGTATTGAAATAGATCAGGCTTTGAATGTACATGTACATGTATTTTTTTAAGTGTGCGCAATGCAGTAGATAGAACTTCACCTTACCAGTTGAAGTCAAAATGGAGTGGAAAGAGCTTCCGCTCTAGATTTGAGGTCTTCATTGTAATTCTGTTTAGCCTTGATATACGTGAAGCAGCATAGGTTGAAGATTGCATAATTCTTGGGTAGAACAGATAACTGTCCCAAAAGGCGATGTTACTTTTTGAATAGTCGCCTCTGGGTACAGAGACGATGAAGACAAAACCAGTTGACAGTTTCGGACACATTTCAATTTAAATGCTTAACATAGAGAAAACCGTGCATTTCATCTGTTACTTGAGTTATATACATTCCCAAAAACATTCAAAATGGCCGTCACGCACAATAAATTTTGTCAGTGTTTTGTTTACATGTTATAAACGACTTCTACAAGCTATTTAGGTAATGAAAGATTAATAATTTCTCTTTGGTCATGTTAGTTACTTAAATTTAATTGCATTTCGCTGCAATATAGATTAAACCGACGACACAGAGAAGCATTATAGCGCTTTATCTTTGCTGCTGGAAAATCTACGATGGACTTGAGACGGTACGGTGCCTAATGAATGTCCAAATATGAAAAAAAAAAATCACTGTAGCGTCTCATTAATGAGACTAACTTCTTGGGCATAGCTGTATAAGCTGGCCATTGACTAGCTCCTTAATATTTTGCCAATGTATAAAAAGTAATTGTGATTCGTAAAAATATTCTGATGTATGTTTTGTGGATACTCTTTTGCGCACCCATTTATTACACCAATTTACCATGGTTGCTACTGTTTATCGATAGCCCGTGGCTGCTTATTCATACCTAAGCAAAGAAGCAGGAAAGGTGATAACCCATTTTCTCCCCCAAAACAATTTATTTCTTTTGTGCGTTATAATTTTACTTATAAATCATAATGTACAGCCTACAGATATTGCCAGACACATCATACCTCGCAGTCACAGTTTCTTTCCAATCACCCTCTTTGTTCGTCCATCCGTCTGTCTGTCTTCTGTTGCTGCTGAATGATGGATGAAACCATGTTAACATGTGGATCTGTGTATATGTATGTATTATTGTATTTATGTAGTTACATGGTATATCTGTCTTTAATAATCTGTACTCATCAATTATGGAGGAAATAAAGAATTAATAATAGACAAAGTTTTTTTTTTTTTAATTTTTCATCATTTTCTTACCGGTATTATTGATGTTCGTCCATTAGTACAGAGAGACTATTGGTTGACAGGGTTTGATATTCATGATATTTTGAAGTAAGTTCTAACTGAAATACAGTTGAAAGGCACCATAACATGCGAAAGCTGGAACAGCTACGTTAATAATAAACCATGTGCCTAGCATCGTATTTTTTTTATTTTGATGCCGAGCCCAAAAGCTCAGTCGGTAGCGTACAGGACTTGAGAACACGGAATTAATGGTTCGATACCCGGCTCGGCAAATTACTTTCCGAGGACTGGTGTTAGTCATTGCGACAGGATTCATTCCTTTCTTACCGCTGATCATTGTGTCGACGATGGTTTTGTGGGAAAGCAGCCTGTGACTTGGAATTGATATTGTGCGGTGTAATGGTAAAGATACCCCAGAAAAGCATGGATAGGTGCACTTGCTGCCGTGGTATAACTGAAATGATGTTACGAAGGGCGTTAAACACCCTATTATCAGTCAATAAATTTTGGCCGACAGTATATAACAAATAAGATACCATGCGTTTTATTGTATATCGCGAAATTCTTTGTCCTTTGGATACCGAATAAAAGCAGTTCATAGAATAATAGAGTTATGTTCAAAAAATCTATGTAAAGTATAGGCATCAGTTTAACCCTTTACCAAACAACAAAATTTTAGACTGGTCCAAATTGAAAGCACTTGCAGACGACAACATAAACGTAATTCAAAAATTGAAATTTGTTTCCAGTAAGGTGTAAAACATTGTGGGAAAAGGAGAAAATGCTGGTTACCAGCATTTTCTCCTTTTCCCACAATGTTTTCAAAAGACTTCTTTCTCAGGGGTGTCAAAAGTAGGGATTGTGTGGTAATGGGTTAAGATGTTAGAAAGAACGAAAAGAGAATCATGCTTACCAGAATCTAAAACCTTTGCAACATATCTAGGCTATTCTCACTTTGCTCTACCATTTAAATTCTTACTTTGTCCACGCATATTCCTACTTTACGCACAGACCATATCTGACCACGATACGATATATCTCCCTTGCGCAATTCTAGAATTGTCCGGTACAATTCCGGAATCGGCGGACAAAGTAGGAATTCCTACTTTGCGCAGGACAAAGTAGGAATTGTTCCGATTCTCACATTGCGCAGAACATATATATCCAAATAACTGGTATTTCTTTACTTGTTAAATAAGTCAAAAGAAATCCTCAACCTGATGGTAAAAACCAAAATGTTGCCGTTTCAAAATTATCGCCTTACCGGACAGTGTGGATACATGATCTACACCTACAGTGCAATCTGATCTTGATCTACACTGTCTGCTAAAGGTTTTTAAGTCAGACTTAGCAGGAAATATCGAAATGATGTATCGCGAAATTTATCTGATCTATCATTGTTCTTCGATTTTTATGTGGAGAAACAGCCGATGCACTGTTTTCAAGAAAAATCTGTTATAAATTTATTTTCAGAAAGGGCTTATAGGCTACATAGCTATGAACTATCTTGTAGTCATATTTTCTTTAATTTCTTTTAGGTGATCGCGGCTTTTCGCATTACTTTGACCAAAGTCATTAAATAGAAATCATTCGATTTTTAACATGACCTTGTTTCACTATAAAATTACAACACCGTTTCATTCAAAACTACAAAAGACCTAAGGTCTCTTCATATTGTTTATCTGCAATACCTTTTGTTCATTTACCCACTGGAAATGGCGGTAAAGTGTATGATTTTTTTACAGCACAAACGGGGACCTGCATTGACAAAGTGTATGAATTTTTTACAGCACAAACGGGGACCTGCATTCCAACTGATACACACAAACTCGCATCATATCAGAATATGTATATAACGTGTGCCGCTAACAGTCCAATCGGGGACCGCGTCAGATTACTAATTAAATTTGACAGGTTGATAATGAGAGGGTCTGGAATGCGAATTTGAACTAAAAACCAAACGGGGACGTCCCCGTTTGGTAGGTGGTCCCCGGTTGGTTGGTGTGTATTCTTACAAAGTTCCCCGTTTGGTAGGTTTTACAAACTCACACACACACACACACACACACACCCACACACACAAACACACACAAAATTCAGTCACTTTCATTTTGTCGTCTGCAAATGCTTTCGATTTAGAGAAGCCTAAAATATTGTCGTTTGGTAATGAGTTAAAGGAAAAAAACTTGTGTTACAAGGAACATTTTTACTTATTTTAACTGAAAATTACCCTTTTCGCGAGGGAAAGATGACGCATGGCTTGATCTTTGTAAAACATTATTTTCATTTTAAAGGCACAGTAACATCTAATATAAAAATATTTGGGATCAAATTATGGACAAATTTGATTCAGACAAGTTAAAAGTATTGACATTATTACGCAAGTGACCTCTCCGTAAACAAGAATTTGGCACGCCCCCTTAGTAACGCGCTGTATTGGTTGTCAAGCCTGTCAAGCTAACCAGAAATTGTGTCAGACTCTCTTGTTTACATGACGCCCAATGCTGAGTTTTCATTGGCCAATAAGACGTTGGTAGACCAGTCAATCGAGATCAGCAGAAAGGTCAATTGATAACGTGTTACAGTGCAACCTGTCGAAGTTATAATCGCTCTGCACATAGAAAAATGTTTTGTAAAAGCTAGAACAAAAATTGACAAAAACAGTAGAACAATGTATTGTAAAACTAAGAAAAATGTTTCAAAGTTTTGTACTAGTTTTATGCATACAATACATTTTTCTTGCAAACAACAATTTGTTCTGTAACGATTTGTTCTGTAACACAGTATCAGACTTTTAATAAGATCCAGTATCTGTTTTTCAACCCTTTATCATACGACAATATATTAGACTGGTCCAAATTGAAAGTATTTGCAGACCACAAAATAAATGTGACTAACATATTGAAATTTGTTACCAGCATTCTCTCCTTTTCCCACAATGTTTTCAAATGGCTTTTATCTTAGCTTCCTAACTAAGGATCGTTTGTAAAGTGTTAAATGGCATGAACTAGATTTTTCTGTTCTTTGACCAACAAAGTGTTTACTCTAGCAGCTAGTGGGCATTTTTACCTTTAACCACACGATCCCGAGTGTTTGAAAACATAATATGATATTAAAAGCAGGAAATATTGTAACCAACATTTCCTTCTTTTCTCACAATATTTTCTACCCATCAAAGATTGATAACTTCCTTTGAGCTACGTTTAACCTCTCTTGTGCCAATGCTTCCGATACGGAAAAGTCAAAAATTTGCTCGTGTGGTAAGTAATAGCTTCAAAAATGGAATACAATACATTGGCACGATTTCACGAAAGACATATTTTATCTATATATGCATAAAAGGTTGCTAGGTATATGAAGTTTGATTTTCAGAAAACTGGTACTTTCGTTTTCCAATCCCCGTTTACATACCGGTAATTAAAATGTTTAAAACGGCCTCCCTTATTCCCCAACCGCCATAAATGAAAACATATAACTAAAGCTGTTGTGGACAGTGAAGACAGTGGTTTCATTCTTAGTATAAATCTAAATTTAGAAAGTAACATAACTTCTGATTAGCTAAAACATTTCGTTTAGCAAATCAGAAGTTGTTTTACTTTAAATCCAGAAAGTCTTTAAGAATAAACTAAGAACGTTTATAAGAATGGCTTGTGAGTACGGACTCAGACTTCATAGGAAAAATGAATCAGATCATAGTCAGACCCTCCACCAGACAGTCTCCAGATTTCGAAACAGGCCTTTTGAAACCATAAGGAAGCAAAGTGGGATAGTAGAAAACCAATGGTTAGCACATATGATGTTTTCTTACACATGAATTGTATATGTATGTAAACTATGGCAATAAAATGTGTTTAAACTATGATCTTTTCTCCATGTACGAAAGCAAATACAGACCCCTAACCTACATTGAATTTGTGGTCTGCATTAGAAATTTAAACTTACCGATTTCTATTTTCCCACTGTATTGATCTTCCCTTGCTGAGTTTCGAGAATATCTTTTCCTCGAAATGTCATGAACCCATTACCACACAATCCCTACTTTTGACGCCCCAGACAAAGAAGCCTTTAGAAAACAATTTGGGAAAAGGAAAAAATGCTGGTAACCAGCATTTTCTCCTTTTCCCACAATGTTTTCTACCCATCACAAAACAAATTTCAAATTTTCAGTCACTTTTATTTTGTCATCTGCAATGCTTTCAATTTTGACAAGCCTTAAAAACTGTCGTTTGGTAATGTGTAATGCACTTCCGGTGAATATGGGGCAAAAATTCTAATTGGTTGATAAGTAAGGATAAGTAAGGATTTATGCAGCAATAATATTTTTCCACCTTTCCAACGGATCAAAAATTCCGTTTATGTCTATCTTGAAGTTACTTTTGATATTTTTGTTTATTTTCTGAAAAGGGAGGTAATTACTATCTCTTTTTGAATTGAGAATATAGTGGTTTTAAATTTATAAATGATAAATCAAAGAAGGAAAAAATGGAAAAAATGAAAAGGTGAAAGTAGTTCAATAATACTCCTTTTCAATTAGAGCTAATTTTGCAGGATGGTATTTTAGTGGAAATAGCTGTTTTCCATTACACAGGTCTTACATTAAGAACATTTTCTCGTAAAGAATTGTAAAAAGAAATATTTATCATTGTACTTAGTTTATACATATTTATTTCATATTGATTGAGAAACAAGTCCTAATGTACAACTTATACTAAAATCTATCTACTCTGCTTCCTGGGAACTACACAAGTACTCGCTCCAAATATGTGGGCCAATGAAAAATGCCAAAGTCGAAATTCGCTCCCAGGTATCGAACTCGGAACCACATGGTTATAAGGTCCACGCTTTATCTCTCACAACCACGCACATCATTAAACTTAACAGCTAGCAACTCAACTCGTGATTTTTCCTCGGCCAAAAAAGAAGAGAGAGAGAGAAAAAAAAGAACTACACAATTACGTCTTTAAAAAGACGAAAGGGTGGGGGGGGAAAGGGGTGTTATTAATCATTTCATTATGCTGGTACATTCGTCACAACTCGGTCGATTTCGTACCCACATCTAACCTCGTTTGTATCAAAGCGATACCCATTTTGAAATACTGCCAGTCACATGATATTAAAAATGGCGGCGCCCATGCATAAATAGATAATCAAGGTCAATAACCGCCATGAGATAAACAACTTGTCGCTGAAAAATGCCTACAGCTTGATAGACCAGGTAAGAAATAAATGTAGAAATGGTTTGTCAATGGAAATGTATTTAGATGGATTCCGATTGGGTTTTTCCCTTTTTTTAATGTACTTTTAGGTTTAAGGTTTAAGAACGGTAAAGTGGTGTATTTCCGGTGTAATGCAGAGAAATGACCCTCCTCTACAAAATGACCCGAGGGTCATTTCACTACGTAGAGGAAATGACTTATAGGTCATTTCACTACGTAGAGGAATGACGCTGGTCATTATTCTACGTAGAGAAATAACCTTCTGGAATAATTTCTCTACGCAGAAGAATGACCCGGGTCATTCCTCTACGTATTGAAATGACCCATGGGTCATGTTGTAGGGAAAGGTCACTTCTCTGCATTACACCGTCAAAGAAATGTACCTGCGAAGGTGCATATCAAGCTCAATACACTCGAGGGACTTTTTAAGTTGATCACCTGAAGTTTGCCTAAATGTGTATTGGTAGTCAAGTTCTTCTTTCGTTTTCATTTCCAGTAATAAGTTCTTTACAGTTTTATTTTCGAAATCTGTTTTTGCACACCTATTTTTTTATAAAGAAATATTAAAGGTGGCCCTTCAGATTTTGGGACAAAAATGCAAAAAAAAAAATCATCCTTATACTCCATAGCCTTTTAATTTGCGTTCATAAAAACCCAGTAGTCGAAAACCATCCGATAACACAAGAAATTTGAGATTTATTACGGACCAGGTTGACACCAACGGGAGACACGTTCTATTTTTAGATTATAACTTCTCTCATTTAAATACAGGAAAACACAGACAAAGTTTCAAACATCCGTCCGAAGAAGACATTATGGAAATTAATTATTACATGTTTGTTATGTAATGGAATTTCAGCGTTATTAGTCACGTGTCAGTCACTTGACATTCCTACAATGCTTTATTGAATTTTGGCTCGAAATCTAAAAATAGTTTAAGAGGCTACGTGGCGTTTTAGGGGAATACCATGTTATTTCATGATTCTTAACTATTGATGATTTGTATTGTTTTTTCATATAAATTTCAATGATAAATGTATTTTTTAATTTGGTGTGATGTGAAAATTCTAAATACCCACCTTTAATGACTAGCCATTTGCGGAAAATCGTTCTATATAATCCTTTACATGCAATCCCTTGTTTCAACGACCGTGAAGAAAAAGCTACTTCCACTCAATCTGTTTTACACTTCTAATGAAGAGGACTTTTCAAAACATTGTGGAAAAAAGAGCAAACGTTGGTAACCAGGATTTTCTCATTTTGCAACCATGTTTACTACACCTAAAAATATGAATTATATTGAGTCATATTTAAATGTCTGCAAATGCCTTCAATTTGGGCCCGTCTAAACCTCTGTCGTCAAGTTAAACCTTTCTCATATAAAACATTGTTTTAGAAATCATGGGGACAGGGACTTTTGAAATTACTATGAAAAAAGAGAAATTGTTTGAAACCAGAATTTTTCTCCTCTTCCCGCTATGTTTTCTACCCCCCCCCCCCACAAAAAGATAAGTTTCTTTAATTGTCGTCTGCAGATGCTTTCAATTTGGATCGGTCTAAACATTAATTTTGTTTCCTGGTAAACCATGGGGTACTTCTAAGATTTGACCATGTGACCTAGTTTATGACCCCATATAACATATATCCAAATCCTTATTAAAATCATCATCAAGACAAAAGTTCTGGGTTCTTTTCAGAAGTATTGCAGAGAGAATGTTGCCACTAGAGCATATTCAATGTATTTCAAAGATTTGACCCGGTGACCTAGTTTTTGATCGATGTTACCCGTTTTTAAACTTAACCGAGATAACACCAAAGTAACATTTTTTAGTATTAGTCTGAAATTGACTGATTAGAGAGTACAAAAGAATTTTTGATAATTTGATCAGGTGACCTATTTTTTCCCCGACATGACCCATTTTTATAACTCATCTGACATATCACCCCAAAAATTTCAGAAATCTTTCATGGGTACTGTACTTGAATATTGCCTCCAAAGTGTAGGCTATATTTATCTATGGTTGAACAAGTGGCCTAGTTTTACCAAACGAATCAATTTGCAAATCCTTCTATGATATCTTACCAAAGATAATGCAAAGACTTGACCCTGTGACCTACTTTTGATAGATGTGACCCACTTTCACACTCGTCCGGGAAATCATCATGAATATTTTTCATCAGTGTTGAACAGAAAATGTGGCCTTTATTGCTCCCAGATTTTGACCTGGTCTGACAAACATTCTGACGAAGTTTCATGAGTGTCTGACTGAAAATGTGGCCTTTGGACCGTACATAGGGTAAAAGATGACGATGCTAGACGGACGCCGGACACAGCACGATCACAAAAGCGTTCTGGAATGAACTAAAAAGTCGTGATATATATACTCGCTGTAAACAGCAGGCCATTTTTCAAGAATTAACTCTGCACGACGACAAAATTTTAGATTCGTCAACATTGAAAGCATTTACAGACGATCATTTGATTGTGCCTTAGCGAAGGAATAACTGTTTTAAAGAGAAGAAAACATATTTTTTTTTTTTGGGGGGGGGGGAATGGTTACCATAATATTTTCCTGTATCCGACAAGCTGTCTGAAGCATTTTTTCCTCCTTTTTTTTAAACCCTGGATTGTTTGGTCGGTAAAGAGTATTATCTTTATACGATCTAATAATCTTATCAACAATCTAATTCATTATCTAATCATCGCTTCTCTCCGACATTTCATAGATAGACGTGTGTCCATTGATATCATTTTGCATGTCTTATTGGGTTATCACGTTCCTAATATTAAACAGAAATACAACAAAGGGACAATGTATGGCTATTTTGAATGTACGAAATGCAAAAAGCAATGGGAGAGTGCTCATGTTTATAGGAATGGCGCGGGGGTAAGTTTGCTTCCCACCATGTTTGTAACATATTTCTTTGTTGTTGAGCGCAACTGGAATTATGAATATGTATAATGGCACATTTCAGATAAATATCATTTTCAAAGAGGACATGAAGTTTTCTCTTAACCTCACATCCTGGTTTATAAGACCTCAGTTTAACATGACCGCCTTAGTCCTCGCAGGCGAATCCGAGACGGCACTTTACGACTACATTAGAACTTGTGCTACAGTAAACTTAAGCGAAACAGAAAATTACATAAAAACGGAAAGGGTTGTTTCGAATTAGCCTGTGCGGACTGTGCCGGTGTAATGCAGAGAAATGACCCCCCCCCTTTTCCAAATGACCCATGGGTCATTTCACTATGTAGAGGAAGGCCCGGGTCATTATTCTACCTAGAGAAATAACCCATGCAGAGAAATGACCCATGGGTCATTTTGTAGGGGAGGGAGATTTCTCTGCATTACACCGGCTTATCCGAGACGACACTTTTGGCAAATGTCCGAATGCTCCTTTTCGCGTGTTGCAAGCTATACAACGTGACATCCAAATAACTCATTTTTTACCTCAAACTTAGTATTACGCTTTAAACAAGAAGCAAAACATTTCTCCGTGATATGTTGTTCTTTATAAACTTAAGTAACGATGTTTTAAATTTTCAGTTCTTCAAACAGAAATGTAAGGAATGCAACATTTACTGCAGTCCATATAGATTCGAAGAAACTATTTGCTCAATTTGCCAGAAGGTGGCAAGGGAATGCTTATGCACAGACAAGAAAAT
This sequence comes from Tridacna crocea, assembly GCA_943736015.1. Classification (NCBI taxonomy): domain Eukaryota; kingdom Metazoa; phylum Mollusca; class Bivalvia; order Cardiida; family Cardiidae; genus Tridacna; species Tridacna crocea. The sequence continues at coordinate 70,743,724 of OX031057.1, forward strand.
CGACCCAAAAAAGCCACATCGCAGTGACCTCTGTGAGAAATGTCTTTCCGGCCATCCATGTCGCTAAATCAAGGGAAAGAGGAGATTTGCCTGGAATTTAGATGATAAATAAGAAATCCTCGATAAATCGTTTGTTTGCTCAACTATTTTAAATGTGATACAGCTATTAACTTTAAACAAAGTTTTATCACTAAACAATAAATAGACTGCTAAAAAATCTTAGCGGGTAATTTCGATCTGTAGAACTTTGTAGAATGAATTAAATCATTCTGTTTCAGTATTTCGGTTGTTGCCTTTTTCAAGAGAATTAAGACACTGAATGCGATAAGAGATGTCAATCCCAATCCTCCTGAATGACCAATATGAAACTTTCAAGTTGATAGTTATAACAAAATATTGTGCCATTTCAAAGGTATTTTAGAAGAAAAGTATCTCATAATCGGACAGTGTAGATCCAAGATCAGACTGCACGTTCTGTGCATTCTGATATGTATCTACGCTGTCCGCAAAAAGTCAGAGAGTCGCATTTAGCAGCCTAAGAGTTAAATGTTTATAATGTCGTCTTATTATTTTGCATTTCTTTGCAAAACTAAATGACTGACTTACACACGGTTTCGCACCGTTAAAATCGCATTCCATGTTTAAAAATTCTTGAAAAGAAACTTGTAACAAGATGGCTGACGTGATATATGTTAAAGTGTTTGATAACGTTTCATGTTTCAAATTTTTTAAATAGCAGGCAAAACCGAAATACTAAAACAAACTGATTAAATCCACGGTGCTTTATTCATTCCGTATGTAATCACAGAGTTGTTGTGAAGAAAAAAATAAGTGACAATTTCTCAGCTGTTTGGATCGTAGGGTCTTACCATTTGACTATGTGCAGGCAAGACAAAATGCTCGATTCTTTGAAAAGATAATATTTCAATCTTAATAATATAATATAAGAAAATATGTAAGTCGATTGAATCGTTTGCGGGTTATAGAATATGTGACCCAAAGAAGTAGCTAATTGGTGGGAGAACCAATTCTTCAACAAACCATTTCTAAAAGATACCTGTTATAGCGACACTAATGCAGTTGATAATTCTTGGTTTGATACATGATTGAGTTCTGGTATCAACCATTAACTCTTTAACACATAATCCACTAGTTTTAACGATCCTTCGGGAAACGGCTGTTGAAATCATTGTGGGAGTAGGAGAAAATGTGCATTTTCTCTTTTGACCATTTTGTTTTCTCTCCATTCATTGACAAATCCTATTGTTTGTGTAACATTTACTTGTGTTGCAACGCCCTGTAAATAAATAGATCTTAAATTTTGACGTCTGGTAAAGGTGATTCTCCGCAACTGTACATCATAAACATAATTACTCGTAATTTTGTCATATCAAAAATATGTGATTCGAATTTGTCGAAAGCCGGTTACAAAAAGGTTTTCGAACTCGTTCTATCAACTGACTAAAACTATACCCTTATAACTTTTAAGAATGCACTTGATTATGTACAACTTCATATTTAATCAAATTTCTGTATCATTAATGAGATAAGAAATTTCAAATGGTGAGTAGTTTTAAGATATAATGGGATATATTTTTTTTCACTGTTAAATTCAGGCTTCTCGCTTCGTTAACGCGTAGTTCAATGCTGATTTTAGGATGCGACTTGTAAGTAAAACTATTGCCTGTATAGAGATTTAGTCTTTTATTAAAGTACAAAGCCCTAGTTTATATACAAGTTATGAAAATGAACCAATTTATCTGTCAATTGGTACACTGTAGTGAAGATCAAAGTTTTTAATCAGAACTAAAGACAACAAATCTCTGTCTGTCTGTCTGTCTGTCTGTCTGTTTGTCTCTCTCTCTCTCTATGTCGGAGAAGTTGCATATAATTTAACTCTGTTTATTATTGACAAGTGACGCCTATTTAGTATTTTAGATTTTATTATAATTTGATTATAATTCACATGATAAATAGTAAATGGTACTGAAAAGAGATCTGATTCGATGCAACACTTCTATGATATGTCAGGAGAATTAAAGACAACCAGAAATGTTCCCACTGAACCTGATGAATTCTGTAGAATAAAAAAATCAACACCATAACGTATAAGTCATGAACACATTTCTTTTCGCTGCACCCAGTGTCTACCTAGGTAATTAGTGCGCGGGAACTACTTTTTCCACCTGCAGTTTTTGAAGAGTTAGAACTAAAATCGGCACTTTTCGCTGGGTGAAACCATGAAATATCAAACAATATTCCACCATTATTTTTCCATAAACTACTAAAAAGAATGAAACTATCTCTCAATCTGATTCTAATAACATTACTTTGTACTCAAAGGTTATCCAACTAAAAGAAGCTTAATACAAAAACTGAAGATGAAAATCGACCATAACTCTCCTAGCAATTGATGTTTTTCTTCATTCGAACTTGACATGTACTCAGTGATTATCTATCTGTGAATAAGTTATGAATGTAATCAAAACATTTCTGTAAAGAAACAGAAATCAGAAAAGCAAGTAGATGTATATGTCATGATGTGGTAAAAGCAGGCTTAATGCCTCTCCGCTGTGCGTTATCCTAAGCAATTCGCATAGTTATGTGCCCATAGAACCCATTTGTCTAACAATCAAGTGGGTCTGGGGTGGAATTGTCATTTGACATGCAGAAAAGTTACAAATAGTAAAAGGTTTTTCCATAAAACATTATAATTCACCAAACGCCAGACAATAGATCGCTCCTTCCACTAATGTCACGTGGTACGTGAATCAGGAATTCGGGACAAACAACCTAGACAATAGGGTTTAGCCTGGAGATATATGAAACTTACCGGAAGATTTTTCTACCATAAAAGTATTATTCTATATAACATAAACATGAGACCAGTTTAAGAAAAGGCACTTACTTCTTTTATATTAGGGTTTATCGAAGTTATGGAATGTGAAAATTGAAATAGAAGCTGGTTTATCTAGAGGTCAGTTGAAAAACGCGGTCTTAAAACTATTTTATTTAATAATGTATTTACATTAGAATCATACTCCCTAAACATGTGCTAAAATCACTGATTTGTTAAAACAATTCATCTGCTACAAGGACAAAAATAAGTCTTTTTTTTTCTTCTCGTTCACTTCTTTCGATAGATATGACAAAAATATGAACAAAAGATTGGAAAAGATATGAGTTGTGTAACAAAAGAACAAGAAAAAAAATTATTGAGTTTCTCTTTAACATGGCTTATCCGCATTTAAAATGAAACACACAAGAAAACTATTGAGCTATTTTTTGTCGTAGTAAGTTGATAGTTGTTAGAGAACAAAGACTGAAAGTTTTGCAAAGTGAAAGAATTGAATTTCGGCATTCCTTTAATTCTTTTGAGCAGTGTAGTTTTTACTGAAATAACAATGTATGAATGGAACTGAATGATTCAAAATGTTTCAGTCATCCGTCAAGGTAATTCAGTTTACGAGACTGAACAATATACCTGTGCTCTGGAAAAAAAAAAACAGACATATTTTGTACAAATCAAGTGTTTTAAAGTTCCTTAGCGTTTGAGTTTATCTGTACTGATTATGAGTCCTGCGCGACGGCATATAAGGTTGCCAATAAGGTCCCCATGCCGAGAAATAGTTGTGAAGTTTTCTCTTCATATAAATCTCGCGTGCTTGCAAAGGGTGAACAACGGTGCCCATTTCATATAGATCGTGTTTACCGATGGTCCCATAATAGCAGCTATATAAATCTTTTAAAATACATCTATCTATATATTCACGCGCTTTCCTCTCCCGGCTCCATGTTATATATAGCCAATCAACGAAATGCTCTTCCGGTAGGTTGATGACGTCACGTAAAAATTCCGTCCAATCAGAATCACCATCGAAAATTTTTAAAACAAAATTTTCCTTTAATAAATCTAGAAGACCATCCATGTTGTATGTAATGTAGGGATTGAAAACCTGGTAAAACGAACTCATTCTTATAGTAATATTTAGATTTTTGTTCAAAGATCTAAATCTATTTTTGAATCTTATCAACTCATCGCTACATCTCTTGCAAGGAGAAAAACTTATGACCATTTCAAGAGTATATGTGGTATATGACAACGATGATGGTACCAATTCTTCATCATTCATCATTGCAATTTCGACATGTCCTGGTGTAGTTGCAACACTAGAGATCTTTTTCCACGATGTAGGCCTCTCTTTTCCTATCAAACGGTAAAATAAAATGGTCTCCTTCGGCCAAGCGTCTTGCATGCTGTACCTACAACCGTGAGCGAACCGCGTCCTGAATTTATGTACGGTTAAAATTTCATCTTTCGTCGCCATTCGTAAAGTTAGCCACTGGATGTTACGTATTTTCGAGTAAATTTCCCTATTTGATCTTTGAAACGGTTCAAGACTACATATGATTGGTCAAAGTACATGTACACTGTTCACACACAAACACTCCCTTGAAAGCAGCATATTGTGCTTTTGAAGCCATTTTTGTTATCGCTCCTCAAACTCTGCCAAAATAAACCTGTAATGAAAAAAAAAAAAAACATGTCTGTTTTACGTTTTCAAACTTTCTTTCGCCATCTCGTAACCATTCGAAATCAAAGTAGGTTTTTCGGAAGTGTATGTCAAAGGTGTATCGAAGGTCTGACTATAAACGGTGTAAATCTTCGTGCACCTTTTCAAAATACATTTCTTTCGTCATCTTAAAATCTAACATAGACGCAGCACTATTTTTTTCTTTTCAGCTGTCTTTACGAGGTAGATACACACCGCAGTCATTAAGTATAGAAATATTCCAGTGTTAGGGTTTGGGCCGTTTCTTTCGTAATTTAATAGATTTTTGTTTTCCATCTGCAGATCTCTATTCTGGTTTCCTCATCTGCTGCTATCTATTGTATCTTTGTTTATTCTATCTTTTTACTGCATTTCATCAATTTATGAATCTATTATTTGAGTTTTACCTATAAGTTTTTCCTTTATGTTTTTATTCATCTATTTTTCCCATTATATGTTTAGCCCAGCTCTTTTTTTCATCCATGTTTTACTTCTCTCCTAGATCTACATATATGTCTTTATCCACCCCAGAAATTGTTACTTGTTCACCAGACGCCCAAATGTTAGGCATATCAAAATTAAAAACGAAGGCAAATACATGCATGTCCATCAATGTGTTTTCAGTCTTCCATTATTTAATCTTTTTTTTCACTCTTTTTTTAAGCTATCCACTAATGTTTCTTCTATGTTTTATCCACCCCAGCTTCTCGTTTACGTGTTACCCATTCCTCTTTTATTTGATTTTATTTAATCTTTGTAACACCAATGTACAATTTTTTAAACATGTATAAGTTTAGGGCGTATATACTCTTATTTTTTGTCAAAATTACAATTGACCTATTTGGTAAATCATAATTCACCCATTCGATAAGTTCATATATATTTTCCTCATCTTCTGATTTTCAAATGATTTATCTACCTCTTACGTTTTTTTTAAGATCTACCCCTCTGCTTATTTTGACATATCATGCACCGGCCATATTCGATCGGTAGCATACTTGTAATCGATTGTCTGCCAATATGACCTCCATCATGATTCATTCCTTTTTTTAAGTGATAAACATCGCATAGCTAGGTTCTCTGGCTGTACGACAGAGATGAAATTATGTTGTAAACGCCTCGAACACCAAAAGAATCAACAAACAGATAATTTGTTCACTGTCCATAATGAATTACCCATTCAATGATTTTACACATTTCTATGTGGTTCTAAATGGTTTTATTAGTGCATCTGCTTTTAATAGAACTCAATACATATAAAATGATACATATTTTCGAATCCGTATAAATCACAATGGATACAAAACCTCTCGAGCCTGTCCTGGGATTTTATTTTGCCCATTCCTACAGTTTGTATACGTAAAGAATGTGCAGACAGTCCAATTCTGCTTATTTAAAATCTGATGTCATAGAGAATTGCATTCAAATAATATGCATACATGAAAGAAGTTGAAAGTGTCTATATTCTTCTATAACTACACTCTTATCTAATGACCCGTACAATTCTTGCACAATACAATCCAACACATGTTGTTTAAAAAACAAAGAAACAACAAACAAAAAATAAAAGTTTTTAACTCAAGAGTCTTTAAAATTATAGAATACATCGGAAAAGCCGAAATGGCCGAGAAGACATTTCACAAGTGATAGCTAGTTTCTCTTACCATTATTAAAATCGTTTAAAGCCAGATTATACGATTTATTCAAAACTTAGTATACCTGCTTTTTCACACGCATGTGTTTTTTTCAAATTTCTTGACCTTAGAAATATTTTTGGTTGAATAATGTACTATATCATTATTCATTCACTCACAGTATGATTTCCTGGGATTTAATATTCAAAAGTCGCACACGATACACAATTACACATGTGGGTATATTGCATTAAATCTACATAATGTTATAAATAGATGTAAATATAAACCAAAAACTGAAACACGGAAGTTTTGAAACCCTTTACCATACAAATTGAAGGCCACGTTTTCAAAACATTAAGACATCTTTTGAAAACAAAGTGAGAAAAGGAGAAAATGTTTATAGCAGCCATTTATGCTTTTCCACCCAAACGAATACAAATCTCAACCTTTTGAACCATGCTCTCTGAAAAGATGCTGGGTGCATCTGCAAAAAGTATCGACTCAAGTCAGCCTGCGCAGTCCGCGTAGGCTGACATGAGTCGAAACTTTTTTCTATTTGTAAGTTTTATGCAAGTCTAGGGATCATTCCACTTCTGCATCCAGTCGAATATCAATTTAAATGAATTTTATGAATCCCTAAATATGTGACGTCTTGTTTGGTAAAATTCACTACGGGGATGCACCACAGTTTGGATCAAATGCATTTGCCGTGTGCTTTCCTGTTACGGTAAACACCTTCTTGCTGTTAAGAGAATCCTTTCATAAGAATAAATTACCGTGTGCTTTCCAATGAATTACATGTAATACCTTTCTGAAAGTTTACTAATCTTGTAATCCGAATACAATTACCTTTTGGTAACTTTATTCCATTGAAATAAGAGAACAACCTTCAACGGAGACGCCTGTTTAATACATCGCTGGAAATGGCACGGACAGTCTTCACGACTAGTTTTGCCATTTCGAAATGTTTTCAAATGCAATCCATCGTAAAACAAATGAATGTTATCTAAAACTGTCAGTGATTGAGATATGGGATATTGATCCCAATAAAGGAGCTATTTTCAAATCTAATAAGTAAAACCTTGGGCCCTGCTAATCCCTACTTGAGTTCACGCTCGACTATATATTTCATTTTAACGCTGCAGACAAAAAAAAAAACATTTATCGGAAAAGAAGGAAATAAATGGTTTCAAAGATAACAGTTTACTCCATCATGGGTATAACACATTTCACGTTCAACTTAGTTTTGCATGAAAACAGTATATACATGTACAACAAGAGGGAAACCACCTCCCTTTCACGTAGATTGTTTAACTCTTACTGTGCTCAACGCGTGAAATGAAAATTTTAGGCCGATGAGACTGTGCCATTCTAATCTTGATCTAGATCTATAGTGTCTGCAAAGGTCAGTGAATCATCCGTAGCAACTGTGGGGTCAAACAATGTTCATTAGTCTACTGTTATTGTTTATTACACAAATGCAGGTCGCGCTTTTTTTTTCTTTTTTTAATACAATGTACTACATATACATGTAGTACATATACATGTACTACTTTTGCTGCACAAAATATTGAAATTCGATCTCTTTCGAAGGCTGAAAATACAATCAGCATAAAGGAAGATTTTATCTTATGGGTTTCAGTGAACAGTAGTGGTCTACGAGGTCTGTTCATTATTTAGACAACGTGTTTTGAGAGCGAAACTTAACGTATGTCTATAAAACTTTCCATAAACGTAAAGTAACCTGTTATAAATTGAAAGACCTAAATGAAATCTGTATTATTTACATGTCATGTAACAGTATATCATCTAAAAGCAATAGGAGGCGTGAGTAACCGGAGCAGGCCGTCAAAATGAGTCCGTTCAAATAAATCGCACTTGAATAAAAGCTTGAATAATAATAAAATAGCGGCAAAAAGTCAAATAAAATGATGCTATATACACTGTGTTATTTTGTGGAAATTATGGTGAAGTTTAAAAAAGTTCATGAAATAGAAAAACAAATATTGGCCATTTTCTGGAAGTTCATGCTATTAAAGAAACAGCGACAAAATGGATTACGACGTGAAGGCGGAGCAGCGATCTTTGATAAAGTTTTGCGTCCAGTTTGGACAAGCCCCTGTGAAACAAAAAAGATGTTGAAACATGACCGTGACGGAGCGAAAGAGGCGTGACTCGGACTCTTGTTTACCGGTGGCGCAATCGGTTTGTGAAAGATGCATCATCTCTGCACGTCACAAAAGGAGGTGGGGACTCACGATCATCGACGTCTTTACATGTCAAGGCCAAGTTGAGTGGTATAAGATTCAATAACTCGGTGTATTGTACTGCACTAAATGTGGTGAGGTAAACAGACAGTGAATGATGTTAAACTACGACAACTGAGTACAACAACATGGTTAGATTGAATATTTTTTTTGGGAAAAGAATGACATGCATTGGTGATACACACGGTAATGTTGATAGGACGTCACGTTCAAAACGCTGTTGTGCTCCCTACCGAGCGAGATGGTATATTTCCGACAGGTCCCGACACTTATACAGAAGACTAAGCCGTCTGATATTTGGCAAGAATAAAGTAATAAACTATAAACAAGCCTTATGATGAGATATTTCGTTTGTAAGTCTTACCATTCTCATATTATAAGCTTTGTCAAAAAAAATTCCGAACAACCCTGGTATATATCCAAGATCACGCTTCACGTTCTGTCTGGTCTTATCTTAATTTATGCCGTCCGCTTAGGCTCCTGTCTTGTCTTTGGCGATGGAAGGGTTAAATTTCGATTAAAACTCTCGACCGTCAGCAATTCTCGGGAAATTGACACGTTTAATTGTTTAGAAAAAAAGGTGGCACATGCTATTCTAGTAAATGAAGTTTGTGGCACAAACAGGTATCACACCACCTTTTCCCTTTGCTATACATGCACATGTATTTTATATACCGGTATATTTTGCTATACATTTCTGTATGAACACTCTTCACTACGGTATTAGTATGTACCTTCTTTACTGCCGTATTAAATTGTACCATCTTGACTGCAGCACTACTATGACTTGAGTACAATTATATACCCTCTAGACATAAGTATTGCTATGTACCCTCTTGGCTACAGTATAACTATGTACCCTCTTGGCTACACTATAACTATAAACTCGCTGTACTGCCGTATAACTATGTACCCGCTATACTGTCGTATAACTGTGTACCCCCTATATTGTCGTAACCATGTACCCTCTTGACTACAGTATAACTATGTACCCTCTTGGCTACAGTATTGCTATATACCTTCTTGGCTACAGTATAACTATGTACCCTTTATACTGTAGTACAACTATGTACCCTCTTGATTACCGTATAACTATGTACCGTCTTGGCTACAGTATAACTATGTACCCTCTTGGCTACACTATAACTATGTACCCTCTATACTGTAGTATAACTATGTACCCTCTTGGCTACAGTATAACTATGTACCCTCTTGGCTACAGTATAACTATGTACCCGCTGTACTGCCGTATAACTATGTACCCGCAATACTGTCGTATAACCATGTACCCTCTTAACTAAAGTTATAACTATGTACCCTCTTGACTACAGTATAACTATGGGGAAACCTAACTATGAACCCGTTGTACTGTCGCATAACTGTGTACCCTCTATACTGTCGTACAACTGTGTACCCTCTATACTGCCGTATAACTATGTACCCTCTATACTGTCGTATAACTATCTATTCTCTATACTGCGGTATAACTATGTAACCTCTTGACTACAGTATAACTATGTACTCTCTTGACTACAGTATAACTATGTTCCTTCTATACTGCCGTATAACGTGATAGATTGTCCTGTTATCATTATCCACAATGTATGAGTTTCGACAGTTCACAATTTGTTTACCCACCCCTCACAACGTACGTCAGTGTGACGTCACAGGTAGTGATATCGGACCCTTGTTATAAAGTCAGTTTGGTAAGACTGTTTTTTTTTGTAATCGTTCCTGTAAATGATCTGAAAAAGTCTTTACAGCTCCAAAGCGTACAATGCCTAGGGACATTGTTTTTTGTCAAAGCTTTTGTTAACTAAATCTACTTATAATAATGGAATAGACTTCGACCAACTATTAAAACCCAATCAATTTTTGATATTTGGTCAAAGTGTTTGGGCATATAGACATCTGCTTCCTGTCTAAAACATCAGAATATTAAATGTATTCATCTAATGTCTTTGATAAATACATGAGAGTCTTTGTAGTCCGTTTGTATCCACCTAAGCTAGCCTCATTCTATCTTCATATCGTACTTACTTTTCAATATGGCTAACATAAGTTACGAAAATGCGCAGGTCCGATATCACTTCCTGTGACGTAGGTTGTTACCCTTGTTACCTGACGAAAGAATGACTTGTTTAAACCCCCGTATACTTGTTTAAGAACGAAGTAAATGCCTTCAGTTATAACAGAAATATTACAACATGTCAAAGTTAAAAAATCTAAATTAAAAAGGGCTAATAACTGTGTCAAAATACTTTGATGGTTACAAGCCCCATGTTGTAAGGGTTCCTTTGTAGGTAATTAATAATTTGTACAAGTCTGAAATAAATATTTTCCGTAATGACAGATATTCGACAAAATGTTTTTTTTTTACTCGACCACAACCCAGACGGAGCCAACGACGGCAGAGCTATAACAAATCAAATGTAACTTGAATGGTTGAATTTGTCTTTAAAAAGGGCGGAAAACATTGTTGGAAAAAGGGAAAATGCTGGTTAACAGCATTTTCTTCTTTTCCTACAATGTTTTGGAAAGTTTGTCTTTACAAAAAGGAGTTTGGACCTATTTCTGCAGGCTTCTTGTACATACTTAGCAATATTCTAATGTGAATTATTAAGACAAGTACAAACCTTTGACTAGTGGTTACGTAAAAATTATATATTCACACTGATAATTCTCTGATACATTTAACCGTTCGACTGCACCAAAAAATCAATATGCCAAGTAAGGAAAAACAAACGAGAAGTTTTTATAACAAATATAAGTTTGATAACATACTGGTTATGTGCCGTCTGATATTGATCCATGAGTACTTTGGCATTTTCGACAAGTTTCAACCATTTGCACACTTTATTTAAACACCACTTTGGTCTGTTTTGTAGACAGTGTACATCAAGAGCATTATGTTTTAGGGAAATTGTAGATCAGGACCACGCTGTACAGAACGTGCAGTTTGATCCAAATATCATGAAATAATCTGACATTGAAAATACCATGTCGTGGTCTGTTACCTGATTAAAAAAGTTGATTTTCTCAGGGATATTTAACATGATGCTTAAGTTTCATTATTAAGAACTGAAAGGCTAAAAACGACCATTGAGTTTTACGAATCAGCAGTAATTCCACAACAAGTTCGACACGATATTATAAATGCTATATTTAACAGGTTCAAAAAGTAGATCGCCCATTAAATCATTTAGCTGAAGCGGTAACTAATACCCATTCGGCTAAAGTGTCGACGAACGGAAGAAAAAGGTCTGTTTTATCTCGATGGTTCTTTAAATAGCAGATCTACCTCGACCCTGTTATACATTAACACACAGGATTAGGTACAGAGGTCTGCTTAGCTCACCTGAGCACGAAGTGCTAAGATGAGGTATTGTGATCGGTCATTGTCCGGCGTCCATCTGTCCGTCTGTCCGCAATTCCTTTAAACATCTTCTCTTAAACCAGTGGGCCAATCATCTTGAAACTTGGCAGGCATATTCCGTGGGTGAAGCTCTACCAAAGTTGTTAAAAGAATTGAATTGACCCATTAACTGTGGTTGCCATGGCAACAAAAAAGGGAAAATTTACAACATCTTTAAAAATCGTCTTGTCTGAAACAGAAAGCCAAAAGCTTTAATATTTGGTATGTAGTATCTCCTAGTAGTCCTCTACCAAGTTTTTTCAAATGATGCCCCTGGGGTCAAAAATGGCCCCGCCCCAGGGGTCACAAGTTTGAACATAGGTACAAAGAAGGAAAAGTTTAAAATTATTCTTCTCTAAAACTTAAAAGCATAGAGCTTTGATATTTGGTATATAGCATCTCCTAGTGGACCTCTATCAAGTTTTTTCATATGATGCCCCTGGGGTCAAAACTGGCCCCGCCCCGGGGGTCACAAACTGGAACAAAGGAACAAAGAAGAAAACTTCGAAATTCTTCTTTTCTTAAAACTGGAAGGCGTAGAGCTTTGTTATTTGGTATGTAGTGAACCAGTTATAAGTTTGTTAGGCCACCTGTGCAAGTGTTCAGTCAGTTCAAAATTGGGTAACCTGGGGTCATAAACTAGGTCTCTGGGTCAAATTGAAGTAATACCTTGTGGGCACTCCAGAGGCCACATATTTTTGCTTAATTGACTTGAAAATTGGTCACAATAATTGTCTTGATAAAATCTCACATGAGTCTGAATTTCGGGCATGAGGGGTTTATTCTAGATACCACATTTATGTCCATTTGATTGTAAAACTGGATAAAATGTTTGTCTGGATGAAATCTAGCATGGGTTAAAATTTTGGTCCACTGGGGTCATAATATAGGTCACTAGGTTCAATTAAAGAAATAGCTTGTGGGCACTCTAGAAGCTACATTTCTTGCTCAATTGACCTGAAAATTGGTCAGAATGTTTGTCTTTGTCTTGATGAAATAAAGGATGGGTTAAAAATTGGGTAACCTTGGGTCATAAACCGGGTCACTTGGTCAAATTTAAGAAATACCTTGTGGGTACTCTTGTGGCCACATTTATTGCTCAATTACTAGTAACTTGTCAACTGTGCAGGATGTTTGTCTTCATAATTTTTTTGATGAGTCCTAAATTAGTTCACATTGGATAATAAATTAGGTCATCAGGTCATCTTACAGAAATTCTTTGTGGATGCTCTAGAGGCCACATTCTAAGCTCAGCTGACCTTACAATTTGTTAGAAATTGAATTACGCTTGTAGAATGAATTTTGCCTATTGACTCAGGTGAGCGATCCAGGGCCATCATGGTCCTCTTGTTTTCTTTACTGGTTGAGATTGGAAAATAAACTTGAACACAAAACTGTCTCTAAATATCGAATTCTAAGATGGTTTCCATCACAAAAATATCTTTATTTTTGATTGTAAAAAAGAACATACGTATAAAAACCTTGTAGAGGTGGAAAGATATTTGATAAAGGGGTAGGATTATCCCTTAATCAGGGAACATGCAGGGAATCCTATACTGAGGAAAAGTTCGGGGGTCTAATCTATAAAGGGAAGATTATTTTTCTTTATTACCATTGTTCTTTGTGAATTTACTTACATTGCAAGAAAATTCGACTTGACTTCATGCAGATATAACTGTATATTTAAGACTGAATCGCGCAGAGTAAATTTGCAACACTTACTCGAACTTTTAACATTTCTTAAAAAACAACCAATCAAATAATTACTGATCATGCACATGGTACAGATGTAGTTTAGGAGCATTCCTCGGAGACGCCGTTTACGATTGGCTTCCAATAAGTTTTTTTTTTAATGTTTTTTTTTTGCCTGAAAAGAGTTGATTAAGTAAAGTGATGCAACAACCCCCCCCCCTTCCAATGGTTTCATGATCTGCTTTATTATACATTTCTTTCAGAATTCTTTTTACATAGGGTGACAAAGAATCAACCTCAGTCAACTTTTTTGCGGGTGCTAAGAGATAGCAGTTGTGTTCTTCAAATAGTATTTAACATACGGATTATTAGCTTTCTTAAATATATTTATCATACTCATCCCCTCACATAAACTGTTTCCTTCTAATAGTATTTGGTCTATGTCTGTCATCAGTTCTTGACATATCTTTTTTTTTTCTTTTTCAGCATAGCAGACCAACTTAAACTTGTATAATAGTGTGGCGGATCAAGACTATATTGAGACAAAGAGATCTAAATTGCTCAAACACATCGGTCAGAAGTAATACATCTATTTTAACCCATTACCACACAATCCCTACTTTTGATGCCCCTGAGAAAGAAGCCTTTTGAAAACACTCTGGGAAAAGGAGAAAATGCTGGTAACCAGCATTTTCTCCTTTTCCCACAGTGTTTTCTACCCTTCCCAGAACAAATTTCAATTTTTCAGTCGCCTTTATTTTTTCGTCTGCAAATGCTTTCAGTTTGGACTGGTCTAAATTTTTCTCGTGTGGTAAAGAGTTAAGGTAAAGATTATGATTGTCTCCTAGATTTTTTTAAGTGTAATTCATTAAACACTCGATATATGTATATATAATCCTCATCTGAAATAGACTGTATTGTGATGCTTGAAAAGAGATGGTGTTTAGGCGGAAGCTGTAGTCCATATTTGGGAAGTATGGTAATCTCCCAAAGCTATCGAAAAACTCCACTGTAGTTCGCGAAAGTAGAAAGCTACCCAGTGTCCGGCTGTTGGGACTGGGTATCTGTATTTGCAATTAATCCACATGAAAAAATATCTTTGGGTTCTGGAAGTCGATCAGCAGAATAAACACCAATAATAATATACCATCTTATAGCACAATATAGTTGTGTTGTGTTCATATCAGTCAGTCAGTCAGTCAGTCAGAATATTGCGCACACTATCAACTTCAAAGTACCCATCAGAGTCTAAGTAGATGATTCAATTCATCTCTGCAAAGATAACACGATTCATTTTCATTAGCATACTCGTGTCTAGTGTTTGGGAAATAGATTATTTTCATTGAAAGGTTTGTTACATTTTCTGTAAGTCATCAATATAGCGATGGCTTCTATTATATCTTAACATTCTAAAAAATGCGAGTTCTTAGTGTTCTGTTGAATCTCACCACATAGTTTGCACCAACTCTGTTTTGTGTGGAGAAGTAATAGACAAAAATCTTTTGAACCATTGATTTACAAATTCTGAGCCTTTATCAGTACCAAACTTGGAAGGAGTTGCTTCACCAAAAATGTATTTAACTGCGGCGAGATAGGCTTTAGCACTCATTGTTTTCAGAGGCCTTACCCAAGCATACCTTGGTGGCACATCAACAACACAAAGTTACCAATGTGTATGATCTTTTTCTGTTGCTAGGTTGCCAACGGACATCAGATCAGCATCAACCTGTTCAAAAATCGAGAAAACACGAACCTGCTGTGTTTTAAATCGATGCCGTACCTTCTTCTGAAGTGAATAAACATCTTGTTTGTTCAGCCACTTTTAACCCATTACCACACAATCCCTACTTTTGACGCCCCTGAGAAAGAAACCTTTTGAAAACCCTGTGGGAAAAGGAGACAATACTGGTAACCAGCATTTTCTCCTTTTCCCACAGTGTTTTCTACCCTTCCCAGAACAAATTTCAAATTTTCAGTCACCTTCATTTTGTTATCTGCAAATGCTTTCAATTTGAACCAGTCTAAAATTTTGTCGTGTGGTAAAGACGTAATTGAATGGACAATCTGTCGCATGGTATTGATGTCTATTCGTAAGAATACCATTACCATTTATTTCCGTGATTCGATTACTGTGGAACAGAAACACGATCCTTGCAAGCAGTACTGCAGCCGTCTTTTCAAAACACCGTGGGAAGCGCGTAATTTCTCTCTACGACCAATTTCTCCTTTTGACACAATTTTATCAAACTTGGTCTGGTGCAAATCGTATTTATGAATATCGTCTGTATAGACGATTGATGCAAAGGTGCTGTCATCTTCGCAAGCCAAGGATACTAAGGTAGTACCCTTGGCCGCTCGCCTCTTTAAAAATCGAAGCTCCCGCTGCACCATTTCATTGGACGCGATCAAAACCCATCGCGTCCAATCAAACCATCCGTAACAAGAAATCTTTCGCAAAACAGAAAACAATAATGGCGGCGCCCATTAAAAACGAAAGTTGTCGTGTTTGTGACGAAAATTTGCCAAGAAAGAGTAGACGATCGATATTTAATGAGTTTTTTTTTAGTTTACGATCAATTATGTGAAGTATTAGGACGGGTTCTATAGCCA
The DNA here is from genome assembly GCA_943736015.1 of Tridacna crocea. NCBI lineage: Eukaryota > Metazoa > Mollusca > Bivalvia > Cardiida > Cardiidae > Tridacna > Tridacna crocea. The sequence continues at coordinate 70,759,898 of OX031057.1, forward strand.
AATGATCGCGAATTATCGTAAGTCTGTTCGTCTTGTTTTTGATTTGATGAATCCGAAAGCGCAGCCACATTTGATGCATAGCCAACAAATTTTATTACGAGCATTTTGATTGGTCAGAAATAACATCAGTAAAGGTTACGCAACTCGTAATATTCGACAGGTGGCGCAGCGGGAGTTTCGATTTTTAAAGAGGCGAGCGGCCAAGGTACGTAACGAACAAAGTGGAGTTAGTATCCTTGGTTTGCGAAGATGAGGTGCTGTTATCCCTATACAATTTTAATCCTTTACCAAACGACAAAATTTTAGACTGCTACAAACTGAAAGCTCTTGCAGACGACAAAATAAACGTAACTCAAATATTGAAATTTGTTTCCAGCAGGGTAGGAAACAATGTTGGAAAAGGAGAAAATGCTGGTTACCAGCATTCTTTCCTTGTCCAAAAATCTTTTCAAAAGGTTTCTATCTCAGGGTCGTAAACGCAAGGTATTGTTTGGTAGATGGTTAAAATCTCAATACAGAGCTCCAGATAAGAGGGAGTGATGGTATTCTAAATCCATGTTTTTGGCTTCGAAACCTTATGTTGTGGGTACTCATTAGAATCGTGTCGATGAGATAATTGTAATGAATACCCAAAACATAGGGTTTAGAGGAAAACAGTTAATATTTTCAAGTTTAAAATCAAAATTTCTCCCTTTGTCTGGAGCTCTGTTAACAATAATTAAACCTGGGTATTTGGTTACAAAACATGCGTTTATGTTCCGTTGAGTATAATTGCAACTTTTACCTGTTTTCTTCCGGATTGCTTCAGACATTGAGAAATATTGAAAACAAAAAGACATTGACCTGAGGAGAAAAAGGAACGAATTGCTGTAAAAGGTAAGAATCTATTCCATGAATTGTATCGTTGTATTAAATTATATTTGAGCAGTACTATGGAAAAAGGGGCTTAACCCTTTGGCTGCTAAGTGCGACTTGCTGACCTTTTGCGGATAGTGTAGATCAAGATCAGACTGCACAAAACGTGCAGTCTGATCTTGGATCTACACTGTCCGATAAGGAGATATTATTGCCCAAAACATAGCTTTGAAATAGCAATATTTTGGTTATAAGTGTCGAATTAAAAATTTCATTTTAGTTATTTAGCAAGATAAGGGTTAATGCATGTACATATCAAGCTCTTCAGGTCAATATTTGGTACTATAAAGTATTTTTTTGTCTAATACACCACATAAATCAGAGGGGACTCTGGTCCTTTGAAATTAAAAAAAAAAAAAATACCAAATAGCAAAAACTTTTAACCCCTTTGCTGATAAGCACGATTCACTGACCTTTTGCGGAGAGTGTAGATCAAGATCAGACTGCACAGAACGTTCAGTCTGATCTTGGATCTACACTGTCCGATAAGGAGATATTATTCCACTGCACACAACTTCGAAATAGCAATATCTGGGTTTTTTAAACTTACGAATTTAAATTTTACTTATAGTTCTTTAGCAGGATTAAGGGTTAACACAGGTCAGCCTGTGTTTGTTGATGTTGATTGATATCTCTTCTAGAGATATAACTTAGAAATTTGATGCCAAAGATATATGATCTATACTCTGTGAAATGGATGTTTAATGCATCTGTGAAAAGTCTAGTCTGCGCAGGTTGACCTGGGTACTAGAAACTATTTTCTCTTGGTATATTTTCTGCGTGTCCAAGGACCATTCTTACTTAAGGAGTTTGCAGATTTTAAGATAAAGCTGGTGTAGTTCCCAGGAAGCAAAGTAGAGAGAGAGAGAGAGAGATTAATATCAGTCGTAAGAACTTGTTTCTCAATCAATGGACGTCGGATAGATTTTATGTCATTGGCTTGACTATACTGCCGACCTTCAGACATTTTCGGAAAACTGACACCTTTTTAAAAAAAAAATGGTGTTGCATACATAAAGTCCGTGGCACCCTTCTCTAAAATGGATATCGCATCACTTTTCCTTTTTGCTGTATTTGAAATAGAGTAAAATTCAACGTCTTTGGCTGCCAGCAATATTTTTATTAGCAAACCCACAGCTCTGCTCTTTGTTTCTATCAAATATATACCAGGTAGCATACACATTAAAAAAATGGCAGCTGAGTAAGCTGCATGTTTTGTTACCATCGTATGCATGTAATTGAGTTATGTGGTTAGAGCGCATGTTTCAATCCTCTGTCATACTGTCTCTCTCCCTTTTTGTCTCTCTTTCCTCTTTTTCTTATCATGGAGATGTAGCAGTGTAAACATATCGTTGGATGGCGTTATGAGCTCAAATTTCAAACCTCTCTTTTTCCCTATTCTCATGTAGAGATAGTTTCGGTAGTTTTACACACATCGAGTGATACCCTTTTGGATCATCTTTAAATCCCTTTTTTCCTCCTTCTTATGCTGAGTTTAACACCGCGCACACGCCGTGTGTAGTGCTCACGTTTCAAACCTTTCTCTCTCCTTTCTCGTGCAGGGTAACCGTCGCACATACCGTGTAAAGCCGGATTTAATAAAGGTTTCATGTTCATGTCTATATTTTAACTATTGTCTTATAAAACAAATGAAATGGAACTTTCAAACTGATATTAAAAGCTCAAATTTTATTATTTCAAAGGCATTTTTGGAGAGAAAAAATCTCCTCATAGGACAGTGTAGATCTGTAATGTCCGCATAAAGTCCTTGAGGCGTGCTTAGCAGGCTCAGGGTTAAAGGTCCTATCACATTGAATGTTTGAAATCAGTCGCTTTGACTGCACAAACATACGAAAGAAATAAATGGTGCACATGCATAACTAGTATCAAATTGAAGGTTTGATATCATTTTTGCTTTTACTAGTATTGCACAAACATTTAAGTTCGGAATAAATAGGTAGTAAGTAAATATATTGAAGGTTTGATATCGTTTTCATTGAGAGCCATTCCTGTAATCAACATCAGTCATTTTACCTGTAATCCTTTGTTTTTCTTCCGGGATGTTGCGATAAATGTAATTATTTCATGATTATATGCAAGGTCTCCATGTAATGTTAAAGCAAATTCTGTTCTCATTCATTAAAGAAATGTGTATCTATCGATTTGTAAAACATTCTAACCAAATTTAGTTCAGGTACCACCTTAAAAACATATCTGTGTAGTGCAAGAAAATCAAGGATAAACTCAAAGTAAACACCTTATCAGATCCAATGTAGTACTGGAGAGGGATCAAGGGAAATAACTGAAGAATGGTCCTCATTGTTATCACACAAAGAATTAAGGAAATGAAAGTAGGTGGTGCCTGTATAAATCACATTCAATATTTGATACCATTCACTTTTAATTCACAATTATGTAAGTTTGGGAAAAATAAGTGCTGCCCAAATATCACATTCAATGTTTGATATCATTCGCTTTTTTTACAGAATACAGGGCATTCCTATAAGTCAAATTATCTCCCTTGCTAAATAAAGCGTAAAGGTAACCAAAAACCAGATTGGTCCTTTTACCTGTATTCCTTCGTTTATATCTTTGATATCTATGGAGGTGTTTGGAGATGTTACGACAAATGCTATATGATTTATGATACAAGCGGAAAAAAGTTCCTGTGCATTGCTATTGCTCACATAACTGAATTAGAAAGAGGGGTTGTTGTCAATCTATTGTAATTAAGTATATATTTAGGCTTGAACAATTTGATAATGAAGCAAATTTGCTACTACCAAAATTTCCGCAAGCATCATAGCCCGTCAAATGACGAGACATCTAAACACTAAGTAGCCGCCCTTTGTTGCAATGCATTCTCCGCACTCATTTTGTATGAATCGCTTCAAGTTTTTAGCGGAGCGGAGCCTATGGAATAGCAATCTCCGAGCAGAGTTGTCGTTCGTTACCTCACATACATCTCTGCGATGGGCTAAATGACAAGAATCTTGTCAAACCGAGGAAAAGATGTTTTGTTACTGTTTAGCAGTTTCATATGTAAAATTGTAAGTTCGACAAAGGAAATATGTTTCTGGATACATTATAGGTGCGTTCAAACTGATTAATTTACCTGTATAAAATGGAACTATTTTTTTCGAGCCTCTTCACTTTTCAGAATCTTACGCAGATTTTAACAAAAATGGCTGCGCCCATGAATGATGACAACTGATTTGACACACCGCTGGATCGAAGTTTGTACCATTAAAAATCATGTTATCGTCCTTTAAAAATATTTAGGCTTTTCATAAAATCCTTGTTTTGTTCATTTCCTATCACTAAGTTTGATTAGTCCCATGCTGTTTGAACAGCACACGAAACAATCGATATTGGTCTTTCTTTCACCGGCGTTTGTGTAGCCATTTTGAGTTATGGTCATGTGACAAAAATATGACGTAATGACGGACTACTTTCTGAGCCCACTACAGAGGTAAATGTAATGATCCGGAGTGCAAGAGAGTGGTGGAATAGCAGTCCATATGTAGGACGGGTCTTTTGCAGTTCAAACGCATAGGAAGGATATGAATATTGTTTTGTCTCGAAAAACACGTGACGCGAATAACCTGTATACATCAGTTGTAACGCCGGAAATTAATGTTCACATGCTTCTATAAACGGTTAAACGAAGGAATGGATGATTACGTACTAGTACTACTTCACGTCATAGGGGGTCGCCATGACCTCTCAGCATCTGGAACGCTAACTGAATATCTGTAATTTCTCCATGCAGATTGTACGGTGTTTCTGTGCACTTAGATTTGTCTAGCAGCCTCAATTCGTGCTGTCTCTGTTTCAAGAATGCCAATGGCTCGTCAACGTTTATTTTCGGATAGACATGACATCTCTCTTTTGCATCAAAACCCAAACCGATTTTATTTTTTCTGACTCTTACAAAGGCACCTAAAGACTATAGTGATTAGAGTGATAAAAATACTGGGAAAGTTAATGTACCTTAATGTACTTTTTAGCGGATTTGCTATAGCAAATCCGCTTACTGTGATCGTTTTGACCGGAACCAAATACATCATCCATAACGACGCATGCGCGCTTACTTTCAGATTTGCATGGCTGATTTGGGCGAATTACGCAGATCTACAAATCAGATCAACTCTGACCCTGAACAAGCCATACATATTAAGGTAGATTTCTTTATCGAAATTTGGTCAAAAATAAAAAAATTTCAATCTGAAATACTTTAAATACTAATACAGAGTTTGTTCTTTTATTTTTACAAAATGTAGCGTATGAACATTGTTTACACTGCCCTCGTTTTCATTCAAGACCTTTCATTCACAACTTAATTGTATCGTCCGCTGCCAAATATAGACGAGGAGATTAAGCAATTTTTCCTCAATAAAATCACATTTTCAATTAGATCTATCTTTTATTTCAATTTTTTCACTGTTCAGAGAGCCAGCTAGAATTTGGCCATGAATAATTTAAAGCCCTGTCGATAACGAATATACAGAATCCATAACTTTAGACGACCTAGTTACCGCCACTCGTATGACGCTTTTCGATGAATTTCCGAATTGTTTGAAACATTTTTGCAGAAGCAGAACGTTTGATAGTATGGAGATCGTGCAGTCTTTCCAAAAAAAAAAAAAAAATAATAATGTTTGATTTAATTGCATCCTGTAGCAGAAAAGCTTGGAACCAATATTTCTCTCTTGTCATCGACGGTAAGAAATATTTTATTTAGACGGCAGTGGCTAGAGATACGGTACCGTACCTCTAGCCTATATCAAAGAAATGGCTAGAGATACGGTACCGTACCTCTAGCCCCGGAGTCTAAAGATACGGTACCGTATCTTTAGTCATTCTTATGATATAGGCTAGAGGTACGGTATTTGTAGATACATGTAAGAAATTATAAATTTACTTCAGTTTGGATTATTATTCGTTATTAGTATGGCTTAGTATCAATCTCGACATCAAAGGACAGAAACTCGTTGCTGTGTGGGAGTTTGCATCGATGCGCGAAAATAATAATTGCATTGATTAGTTAGGTGAATTTAATTGCTTAAGATGTATGCGGATCTTAAATTATTTTAGCTTTTGTTGTTCTTTAATTGATTATGGAAAACGACATAATTAATCAATTACTCAATCACGGAAATTGATAATTAATCTATTACTCAGTCACGGAAAATTTTCTGAAAGCACTTTCAAGCCAATTTTGTATCATACGGTCAAAATGGCTCATAGTATTCACGTCGGGAAGAAATTTGAAGATTTTCAAACATTTAAAAGCGCAATAGAGTACTATCGAAGTGCAGAAAGTGTGCAGTTTTACTAGAGGGATTCTAGGACTATACAAAAAGCCCAGCCGCGCGTACAAACAAAAATAAAAGAAAGGATAAAGTATTAAGGGATATCGCTTTAAATACTGTATTCATGGTGGCAAGAATTTCATAGCCAGAGGGACAGGAGTGAGAGAACAAAGGTTATCTATCTGTCTGTCTGTCTACCATCCATCAATTTATACTTATTAAGTTATTTTATCTATTCATTTATTTATCTACTCTTGGGTTGGGAGCGGTGGATAGAGTTGCGTGTTTATGTTCGGGTCTGGTAAGCACGATTCGAACTGAAATTTGGTGTGGGCTATTGCTTATGTATGGTAGAAGCAGAATTTTACGGCATGAATTATATATAAATATTTATTGCAAACATTAAGGCCAAAAAAAATGTGAACAATGTGTTCTTTTAACCAGTTCTCCGCACAATATTCTTTCCAAGCCACTGGCTGCTTTCCCACATAACTATCGTCGAAACACTGGACAGCAGTGAGAGAGAAATGAATCCTGTCGCAATGACTGTCATCAATCCTCGGAAAGTTTATTAGCCGAGCCGTGGATCGAACGGCGATCTCCTGTTCTCAGTTCCGGTACACTATACCGACTGAGCTATGGGGCTAGGCCTGCACATGGTTGTAAATAACTTTAGGAATTTGATTGAATGAATGGTGTTTAACGCCGTTTTCAACAGTATTTCAGTACTTATTCATGCTTTCCTCTAGTTTTTATAACCAGTACTCGGCACAATATTCTTTCTAAGCCACTGACTGCTTTCCTACATGCAGTACATGTCCTTTGAAAACACTGTAGGAAAAAGAGAAAATGCTAATTTCTCATTTTCCAACAGTGTTTTCTACCCTATTGGATGACCATTTTCCACCATTTTTCATCAAAATTTAAATTGTTTACAAATTCTTTGAGTGTAAAATTTGTCTTTTGAGAAAGGGATAAGCAGGGATAATACATATGTTATATAGAATCCCTGGGTTAAGTAATTAAGTTCACCTAATAATCAACACAATTATTATTTTCGCTCATAAGTGCACATTCGCACACTGCAACTTGATGAGTTTCTGTCCTTTGATGCCGATCAATTACTACAAATACATACTAATAACGATAATAATCAAAACTGAGGTAAATTTATAATTTCTTACATGTATCTACAAATACCGTACCTCTAGCCTATATCATAAGGAATGACTAAAGATACGGTACCGTATCTTTAGACTCCGGGGCTAGAGGTACGGTACCGTATCTCTAGCCATTTCTTTAATATAGGCTAGAGGTACGGTACCGTATCTCTAGCCACTGCCTATTTATAAACGGCCCCGATCAAGTACGAACCCGTGACACGGATTTAACGGAAGGTTTTTGATGGAAATTCGTGTCCTTCTCATTGAACTAGACATCCACTATCGTGAAGCCTAAAGGACTATGTCAGGCTTACAATCTGTCTTCAAGATGTAAAACTCCATTTATAGTCCCTCTGATACCTTGAATTTTATTTTGTGACATTTCAGCGAAAAAAAAGCTGAATTTGTAGATAAATTTATGACAAAGGATCCACAGTCCTGAATGCATCTATACGACTTTCTTTTAGAGATATAGATTTGACATCTTTGATATGTTTTTGATCCTGTGAATTAGAAGTGCATTTACAGAGCAAGTTATATAACTATTTTTACCTACATGTATTTAGATTCTTATTATGAACTGCTGCTCAACCCATATTTAAGACGGTGACTGTGTTTTATGTAATTCAAACCTTAGCATGAAAGTATACCTACATAATATAGTTTTTAAACTTTTATAGAGTGACCCTATTAACCGTTAGGCTGCTAAGTGCTACTCAAGGACATTTTGCAAACAGTGTTGATTAAGATCAGATTGCACAGAAAGTGCAGTCTGATCTTTGATCCATACTGCTTTTCAAGAAAGTACTTTTCCCAAAAGAATTAACTTCAGAATAGCAATAATTGGATTTGTACATTCGACTTAAAATTTTCATTTTAGTTATGTTCAAGTCATTTTTTACTCTGCATGGCAACTTGTCACACTGAGTGTGATCTTGATCCATTCTGGCTGCAAAAGTACCTTCAGTTGTACCAAGGGCTTGGATTCACATATTTAAGAAAAAAAGGACTATGTTGTGCCCAGTGATGTGTGATGGTTTAAAGTCTTTTCTTTAGACCATGAAAATGTATTCACTCAAAAATGCATTGAATGTAATGCATAACCCTTACACCAGTGTAAATATGAATTTGAAGTAGCTCATAATGCTACATCAGGTATTTTTTGCACATATCCCTGCAATGATTTAGTTATATAGTGTGCAAGGTTGGCAAAGGGCAGGTCAATATGAGTATTGACCAGGCTGGCAGCTTTAACCGGTAATATAAGACGGTCAATACTGGTCACAAGTGGTCAATTGGTGGTTGATTGGGGTGGTTGATTTCTTGATTAAATCACTAGCTTACATACCTGTCTGGTTTCGAAATTGATATTAAAAGCTGTCCTCTTATATCCTGTACATGAATGTTTATTATATATTATCGTCAGTATCATAGTTTTTATTAATAAGGTAATTTTTTATTTGATCATAACTCAAGAGACAGTATTGCTGGTCAACTGAAGAGCTTGTCAGAATGACTCTCCTTATTGAACCTGCATAGAGGTTGGTTCTTTTCAAGCAAAACATTTTTGTCGATCATCATTCCTTACAGGTTAGATAATGTTTCTATACACACACACACACACTCTCTCTCTCTCTCCCTCTCTCCCTCCACCTCTCATGTTAAATTGCTGAAAAAAGTCATTCATAGGCAAACATGTGAAATATTTGCAGGTTTGTCATTAATACATGTATATAGGAATATTGAGGTACACATAAAGAAGGCATTAACTGATTAAATAAACAATACATCAATGTCTTTGAAATTCATTTAAGTGTTTACCTTCACCTATGAATTGCTATCAAAACAATTAAAGGTTTGAAAGTTGGCCCTTTCTACCTCAATTGGTTGTGGCTTAACTCTACCACGCAATCTCAACTTTTTATGACCCCGAGGAAGAAGCCTTTTGAAAACATTGTGGGAAAAGGAGAAAATGCATTTTCTTCTTTTCCCACAATGTTTTCTACCCATCCAGATCCAAATTTCAATTTTTCGATCACATTTATTCTGTCGTTTGCAAATGCTTTCAATTTGGAACAGCCTACAATTTTGTCATTTAGTAAAGAATTAAATCAAATTACCAAAGGGACAAATTATGTGTCCCTATTTGGGGTATTATCCCAGACAGCAGGCTTTATTCCCAAAGTGTGACATAATGACTTGTATGTAGTCATGATAATATCTTATCATCAAGCAATTACTTAAGGTGTCAAACATGAAACCTAAAGTCCTTATTAGGAACTTCTACACAGTTTGGAAAAGTGGCAAAGGCCAGCGGGTGAGTGCCCTTGGTAGGAACAAAACAGTTTTTCCACTCCTGTCTTTCACATTGATGAAATCAACTTACCTGAGGGGAAAAAATATCCACACAACAAATCATCCACAAATTAGCCTAACTGCTGTTTTAAAACTCATCCTAAAAATTTCAAATTGACCTCAACAAGTCGACCACTATTGACCAGTATCGACCACTCATGGATTATCACAGGTTCTATCCTCTTATATATGCTAGGATTTTGTCCTTGGACAAGACACTGCAGAGAACCAGCCTAGCCCTTGTAAAACCAAAAAGGTACACAAATGAATGAATTGTTGTCACTGTAAGACTGGAACAGTGTGGGCACTAAAAGTCACTGATAACCAGAAAATAGTCACCATCAAAGTATTCTTGAAGGTTTCAAGTTCATATTTTGTGGCACTGCATGAGTTGACCTTTCTTTTGTACAATCATTATTTTCTTGACTTGTTTCTTTATGAAGATACAAGATAAATTTTCATTTATCTTAAAGAAGAAAGGTACATTCAATATTCATGAGTTACACATGGTCCAGAATTTACTGAACAAATCACTTAGTTTTCACCTTTCAGACTATTATAAAACATTTTTGAGTTCAGGAATGAAACCAAGAACATTCTTATGAAAGAAAAGAAAAAATCATTGTACCTGAACAATCAAATTATTGTGACTAGTTTGATTTTGTATTTCATTTTAAAATTAATAGTTTGAAGTTGTGTAGTAATTAAGAGGAACCTTGAAAGGATTCTATGTGTTAAGAGTTATAGAAATGACAGTGTGCTTTCAGTAAGAACTTGCATACAAAATACCACTATTTCTCTTACCCATAGAGGATTCCTGTATTGTTTTTTTAACTAAAACAAACAAGTTTCAAAACAATGCATGCTTTATACCTCAGAATGAGGACAGTCTGTATAGTATGTAACAGGTGCACTGGTAGAGTAAGATCAGACTGCCTAACAAAGTAAAACTCCATTTCTATAGGCACACTCTTTTAGATTTGAATGGTTTGCAGTCTATATGATTATACCAACCATATATAAGTTTAGAAATCGTTGTGCTTAGGCTAGAATTGTAAAATGCTACAGTAAAAATCAAAACCTTAATGTTTGAGTACAGAAGTTGCAATCTTTTTAAAGAGTCTTGGATAATGATGAATAATGGTGAATTCAGAAATGCTTAACTCTTTACCACACAAGAAATATTTAGACTGGTCCAAATTGAAAGCATTTGCAGACAACAAAATAAAGGTGACTGAAATATTGAAATTTGTTCTGGGAAGGGTAAAAAACACTGTGGGAAAAGGAGAAACAGCTGGTTACCAGCATTTTCTCCTTTTCCCACAGTGTTTTCAAAAGGCTTCTTGCTCAGGGGCATCAAAAGTAGGGATTGTGTGGTAATCGGTTAAAATACTATAGAAAAGAAAGATAGAGTCATCATGTCTAGTGTATCTATAATTATAAGCTCACATGTTTACAAACCTTAGGCTTAGCTGTTAATATTTTTAATCTGATTTAAAGCAATGTCTCAGACAAAAATCACCTCAGCTAATTGGATAACAAAAAACAACTCAGCTAATTGGATAAGTTGTTTCAAAAGTTTTTTTTCTGAACATCCTTCAAAATGGAATAATATGGCCACACTTACCTTGTATCCTTAATGGTGAAATGGGATGGGGAAAATGACTCAACTCTTTACCACACAATGAAATTTTGGACATGTCCAAACTGAAAGCATTTGCAGACGACAATTCTAATGTCGCTCAAATGATGGAATATGTGTTCAATAGGGTAGAAAATGTTGGTTACCAGCATATTTTCCATTTCCCACAATGTTTTCAAAGGGCTTCTTTCACACAGTTGTTAACTCAGGATTTTGTGGTAAAAAATTAAGTAAGAATGAAAATTGAAAATCTGTAAGTCTACCAATGTTTTCAAAAACTTAACAGCTACATTTTGTGAGGCTGACAGAAATGTTAGACGAAGGTTAACCTTGCAGGCCAATGTTAGATCCACATTTGATTAATTGAATGATGTTTACTGTCTCTTTTAATATTATATCAGTCATATTACTGCTACAGCTAGCTTATTTCTGTATGTCTGGGTTTAAGTAGTACATGTATAATATTATGCTAGGGGTCTGCATTGTCTTGCCTAAGGACACGCTTGCAGAAAAACATTGTGCATCCAATGAGGCTGGACCATCAGGTAACAAGTTCTACACTTTACTCTTGAGCCATGCAGGACCCCAGATCTGCATTTAGATGGGAATTAATTTTTGTAAGATTGTTCATGTTAGTCAGCGTCAACCATCTATGCATACTGTAAATTACTTCTTGCTTTTTAATCGAATATGGTAATCAAATTGATGCCATTTCATTGTTCATTACTGTCCCATATGACAAGTTTTAGGCACTTTAACACTTTCACTACTGAACAAATTAATTGCATTGTCTCAAAGGCTAAAGATACATTTCTTCTGCAAGATCAAGAAACAACTCGGTCATGAATCTACAATGAATTAAGGAACAGTGGAGATCAGAGGTCAGACTGCATGTTCTGTGCAGTCTGATCTTGATCCACACTGTCCATCAAAGCTTCTGGTGTTGCTTATAATATGGAAAGAGTTAAATGACTCTGCAGACAACAGAAAATAATGCCTGTAAATGAACTGAAGTTCACTCATATAACTGAAAACACTATTGGAACAGGAGAAAATACTTTAAAACAATATTGCTTACCAGAATTTTGTCTTTGTCCTATAATGCTTTGACCTGTTTCCTTAAAATACTGCTTTCCAGAATTTTGTGTTTGTCTCATAATGCGTTCAATTGCCTATTTACTTCAGGATTATTGACACAGAGTGTTTGATATTTACACTTTTAAGTGTTAAAATAAACCATAACCAAAATTTTCTCAAGATCCAGTCGTCGGATCATTTTTTTTTGTAAAAGACAAATACATACTATCAGAAACATATTCCATTTTCATAAAATGTGTGGTTAAAATCAGTAAAATTATGCAATTTTGGGTGTTTGATAATGAAATTGTACAATAACAATAGGTCACTCTATTCATTTTTATTATAACATTTTTATTATATAACATCTGGATACTTATTTCAATATGAATCCTTGTCAACAGTGCATGCTGTTGACATTAAATCTAATAATATCCATATCTAGGGCTATGCAGCTCCTTGAGGAAATACCAATTAAGATCTTTTTTTTCTAAATCTTATCTTAGTTCTTTAACATCAAGTTAGCAGCTATAATTCAGTGCTAAGTATTTTTTTTTAGTTTGGTGAGGGTATGAAAATCTGAATAGTTTTAATTTGGGACAGGCAAAATTTTGTCCTCTTGTCAAGATTTCAACAATAAGGTGTAAAAACTTTATATTGCACACATCTGTAAGTTAAGTTAATGTTAAGCAATTTATTGCACTGTTTGATCATATTTGTTTATGTTTGCTAAAACTGATTGACATTTGTAGACCCTAACACCTTGTTTTTACAGAATTATCATGATCATTTGTCCTTGAGGCAAAAACTATCTTATTTTGTACAGTTTTTTTTTCTTATCTTACTCATCAGTGACTGAAGTGTTTTATATATTTCTCAAATAATTTTTACTTATATAAATACATCTTGGTTTATTTTCAATATGTTTGTACTTTTGGGTATGTTTACATGTAGCTGAACTACACCATTCTGCTAAAAAATGTTAAATGTTTGAATGATTTTGTTTGAAAGTTTTAGGAGGATCTTTGATTTCTGAAGACATAACCAACCTTAAATTAGACAGACCGTTTATATAGAATCATAATTTTCTCTAAAACTTCTTCAGTTTATGCTGAAGTTAGCCTTGAAAAATATTCTTTTATCAAGATCATACAATGTTATAGGCTTAATCTAAACCACATACTGTTATGTGTGCATGTTTGCACATTAACCATTCTACTTCAAGTTTTAGCTAGTACACCACATCTTCACTTTTTTTTTAACACTGTATCCTTCGGATCAAATTACTGCTCTAAAACAGTAGTGAAATAAAAGTTGCTGTGCAGCACACTTGGTAGAAACACTTCGACAATCATTGTCCTTGCGCAATCTATTTATACGTATTGTTTATATTTTGTAGATCTACATGCATTACATGTGATGAAAGATTTTAATTTTCTTACATCAAATCATAGCTTGAAATTGTTCAACAAATCCGCTTTTCAGGACTTTCAGTCCTTTGATTTAAAAAACTAACGTCTGAGAAACAATTGTGTGGTTCCACGTAAGATCACACACGTGATTTGACATGTCTATGTTTGAGGTCAATTTTATATAATGGATTGGCTGTTTCTTACCTACACATGTCTATTTTATACCTTACTATGACATGTACAGGAACTTTTTTCCGCTAGTATATATGTGTACGATTACCTGGTAGTTTGAACTCGTGTTCTCTTCTCAGTTATCACAATAAAAAATCCAATGTAACAATATATAGTTTAGTTATAATCTTGAGAACATGGCTGTGCAGTGCAAGAAAGTCAAGGGTAAAAAAACAAGTAATTTCCTAATCAGGACTAATATTGTAGCGTAGACGAATAAATTGAAGATTGGTCCGCGCTATGATGGTAAGGAAGATAGGTTGTGCCAATATATAAATCACTTCAATTGTTTTATATCATTCTCAATTATTGTCACACAAACATGTGAGCCCGTGAAAATAGGTGGTTCCTATCATGTATCACACAAAATGTTTGATATCATTCTCTTTTATTACACAGTTGACCTTTTTGCAAAAGCGAGTTGGCCCGCCTATCTCAGTAATGCGGTACTTTAGTCGCTATGCCCGACAAACGGAAAATGGATTCAAATACACAGAGAAAGAGAGCTTATTTTCAGTTGTGTTTTAGCTGGTGTTTCGGCCTAATTGACCTTTCTGCCGATTTGACAGACCATATCAGTCCAACAAATCCCAGTATAAATTAACATGTTTTTTTTTTCTTTTTACTTTACATCAGATGAAATTGGAATGTAAAATTAATGTTTCAAAACGGATTTAACTTGCAGATAAGAATCATGAGGTAAGGGTATTGTAAGTAAACATTATATATCCTGAAAAGACAAGTAAATTTATCCATTTCTAAAACCTAGCTGTATGTAAATAACCAAGGTTCCGAAAAACAAGCTACTCTAATAAACAACAGAAAAGCAGATTTTTTAAGCTTTCAGGAAAGAAAGAAAGATTAAGTCAAAGTTTACTGTTAGACTATCTTTATCGCAATCTGACTGAATGAAAGTACTAGTATTTCAAATTCAAAACCATAACTCGTATACGGTGGTAATCGTTTAAACAAAAAAGCAACGAGAAAAACTAAATTTTATGGAGAGCCACTCGTCATCCTGTTTCATGAATTTGCTGACACTGCGAACGTCATCCTGTGATTCTTACTGCAAAACTTTTGGAAGCATTCACATTTTATTCCTGTTTCATTAAGACAATTACGTGTGTATGTCAGAGGCACTTTCGCCTTTTTCGAACAATTGTTTGTTTTCCCCACGATCATTGCATGATTGATAAATTCACCTCAACTATCAACAGTATAAACCTAAACAAAACAATTTTCAATTCGAACTTAATCGACAACGTAACAAGAAAAAATACCTTGACTATTTTTTTTTATTTCTTGAGAAATAGAGACATAGAGATAGCGCAAACATTTTCGTAATTTCATGTTTGGTCACAGCAGTTAATTAAGAACACATTGCTCGCTGTCTGTAATACATATAATCAATAAAAGGGGAAACAACATCAGTTTTTAAATCATTTCGTCAGTTTGATAGCAAACAATATAAGAAAAGGATTCAAGATTTAACCATTGGCTACATAATCCCATGCTTTGACGGCCTTGAAGGAGGAGACTTTCGAAAACTTTTTTTCTAACACGTTTTCTACCCTTTCAAACTTCCAAAGACAAATCTCATTATTGGAGCAGCTTTAAATCTGTCGACTGCAAAGGCTTCAAAACAGAGAGATCTCATGTTTTGTTGTCTCATAAAAAGTTACTCAACACCTCTGATACCTGTTTTTTGTGAACACCAGTTAGTTTTTATCGAAAATAATCAAATAAATGGTTTGCAAAATTTAGTAAAAAGTTTCTTTTTTTTTATTGGGCGCATCTTTGGTTACTTGAAGTACTTTTAAAAGTTAGAATGGAAGTACGTTTATCAATCATGCGACGATTGCTTGGAATACAAACTATCGTTTGAAACAGGCGAAAGTGCCATCAACAGCCATAATGTGATCATCTTAATGAAACTGAAGTAAAATATGAATGCTTTTTAAAGTATTGCAACAACAATCAAAGGGCGACGATTGCAATGTCAACTTATTTGTGAAACGGGATAACGTGTGGCTTTCAATAAATGTACATTTTCCTGTTGCTCTTTTCGTTTGAACGATTACCATTGTATACGAATTATGGTTTTGAATTTTGGATTGAAAGATGTTCGTTCTGTCAGACTGCAAGAAAGGTAGTTTAATAATACACTCTGACATTTATTTAATCATTCATTCTTTCCCGAAAAATGTGAAACAAAAATCTGCTTTTCTGTTGCTTGATAGAGTGACTGGTATTTTGGCATCCTGGTCAATTCTACCGGCGACATTTCACCTGAATGTAGGTTTTTGAAATGGATAAATTTACTTTTTCTTTCAGGTTATATAATGTAAAAATTACCTTACAACATTATTCTTATCTGCAACTTAAATCTGTTTTCAGATATTTATTTTGCACTTCAATCTTCTTTGATGAATAAAAAAAGAAACGTAGTAATTTACAATAGTAAAGTGTGTCACTTCATCTTACCTTTTTGTTTACATGACACGTTATAGTGGGTTTTGATTGTCTGATATGATATGTAATTCAAAATCGACAGAAAAGTCAGTTGTAAAGATAAAGGTACACAGGTTGTGCCAGTACATATATTTCATTAAATACTTGATACCAGTCGCAATTATTATTACATAAGCATGTAAGTACGGGTAAATATGTGGTGCCTACATACATCACAATGAACGTTTGATACCATTCGCTTTTATTACACATTGATGTCAGTAGTTTCGCTCTGTATGTCTGTCTGTCAGGCTGTCTGTCTTGAAATTAGACGTAATGAAAACATTCTATGACAACTCTAAGCTATTATATTTCGTTTACCTTTGTAGCATTACCATGTCAACCGTTCAACCAGATAGTTTCCGAGAATATTGCAACGAAATTCTCTTCGAAACCGACAATCCAATTAATCAGAAACATCAACATTGGTTTTTGATTCCGGCAGTAAGACTTTTCCTTTCTTTACTTGAATTCATATTTAAGAGCATATTTTAAAGAACTTTCCGAAAAGGTGATTTGATAAATTATCACATAAAATAACATTAGAGAGGACAGTGTGTTTTTGGAGTTTTTTGGGTCGTTACAACATGGTTCCTCGTTTCATTAATGTACGTTTTTCAAATATTGATCCCATAAGCGCCCATCATAGAACAGTTATCTTTTCAACCAGTGTAACCAAGATCTTTTGCACTAAACGTTCAGTTATAAATTCGATCTACATTATCTGCTTTTCTAGAACAGTAAATAAAGGCAAACACAAAATTGCAATTGAGCCCTTCTCTAGGAAAAAGGTGTTACTGCATATATATATATATATATATATATATATATATATATATATATATATATATATCGTCAGTTTACTTCAAAAACCTCGTAACTACAGCTTGTTTCAAGATGTAGTTACGAGGTTTCTGAAGTAAACTGACGATATCAAAGCAAGAAGATTATCACATAGTTATGAATCCATACAAACAATTTAGTTTTAGGTATACCAGTGAATGAATCTGGAGGCAGAATTGTCTTTGGACATACTGAAAATTTAGAAGTAGCAAAATATTTCGACCTATGTCAACCTGGAAGAACTGCACAGGCTGACATAGATCGACACGTTTTGCAGATGCATTTAATTCTTTTTCCACATAATATAACTCATTATTTGAGTCGTATTCCCAGGCTGAAAATGGCTTGGATTTATTCGCCACTCTAGAGATTCGACCCGGTATTACTAGAATGGTTTGAACTTTTATATAAAAACAGGTGCTGATAATAGTTGTTTACTGCTTTCTCGAGAAACGAAAGAATTTCAAGAAAAATATTCTTGGGGGAAGACCAGCACCTGTAAAGTAAGTAAAACCGTTCGTCCAATATACTGTCGAGGTTTGGTGGTATTGTCATATGAGATTGTGTGTTTCGTTTATATTTTAAACAATAATCATTAAACAGAAACATAAAAGATCAGGTGCATGCATTGAGCATTTTACGTGCACACACACACATCCATCCACCCACTCACCACACATTCCCAAAAACGCACCCACTCACTCAGATCCACACCCCACATACCATATCCCCATCATACCAACCCACACCCACACTTATCCACCCACACACACCAACCGGCCACCCACTCACCCACCCGACTACCCACCCACACTCCACACCCTTACACCTACACCCACCGACCCACCCATGCTCATACAGTCATTCGACCACCCACTCTAGCCATCCACAACCTATAATCCACAATCCACACCCACCCTCACGACCACCCACACCTCACACACTCCCAAAATTATCCCCCACGCATAAAAAGCTTTATTTTCTATTAGCCATGAGAAAGCTGCAACACAGAAAACAGCGGTGCTCAGAAAAAATAGTGTGTCGAAAAAATGTTGGAGTTTTTTTTCTTTGCAAACTTAAAATTTTACTCTCTCAAAAACACGTGCCAAAATTATTATGGATGCACAGATGGAAAAAGAATAAACAGGAAAAAGTTCTTCATAGAAAAATAAAGTTGTAATACTGATTTTGAGATTAGAAATTAAAAAGCAAGTTTTTTATATTAATATTGCAACGAACTACGATATCGCTTAGCAAATATCTTTTCGGTGCTTGATGACAATTATGGCCCACTCTTTTTCAAATGCTTGTTATCTGCATCTTCTACTTTTCCCACTACATTCAGAAGCCTTTTATTCAAAGGGTCATGAAAACATAGGGTTGTTTGGTAAAGAGCTTATTTCGCAATTTATTTATTTTCATGGTTCATGTTTCAGACCATTCAGTTTTCTAGACGAGTTGTCAAATCGATGGGGGATTATGCTTGTGTTTGGTTCGGTGACTGGAAACATCATTCAAATAACAACGAAAACTTTGTCAGCTAAGTTCCCGATCTGGGCGAAAAGTAAGAGAATACCAGACTTATAACTCTAACTTGACAAACCTTTTATTGACTAATTTATATTATTTTTTTGTTTTTGGGAATAGAGGCATAAAACCACGAACTGTGATGAGATATAAACATTCTTGTGATTTTCTTTTAAATCATCTCATCACGGTACATGATTTAATTTTGTTATCTCAAACTCAAACAATTATATGAAATGATAAGGAAACGTTTATAGAGTTAGGTTTAAAAATTACCTCATCATGGTACGTAATTTAAACCTGTTTTCTAAAACACAAAAATAATATAAACTTATAATAAAGGTTTATTGAATGAGAAGTATACTGCTTCATGAGTATTGTTTACTTTACTTTGAGAAACGTTCCTGTGGTTTAGATACCGTTAGAAAAGGGTAACCAATATTTTCCTCATTATCCCCACAATGTTAAACCTTATCGACTATAAAACTTTTATCATTAATCACTTTAAGGACATTCCTTCAATAAGGACAGATCTGTATTTTTTGGGTAATTATTATGCGATTAAGCGCCACACAAAAACCTTTTGTGGTCAGTGTATATTAAAATCAGACTGCACAGATCTCTCTATCTGTCTCTTTTGACTTTTTTCTTTTTTTTTCTCTCTCTGTCTTTTAAAAGAATGCAATGATGCAAATTTTTACTTCCATTTCCAGTATTCTTTGTTTATATTTTGAGTCTGGAGCAGACACTTATCTGCTATCCACTGTTTGCCAGCATGACAACTCGGCACAAACTTGTTGGGGCTATTGTAGGCTTATTCTATTCTATTGGCTGGTAAGTAAAGAATGGATCCTTTGATTGGTACATGGTGGATGTGTCGATGAATGGATGATTGGATAGATGTATGGGTGTATGGATTTAGGAATAATTAGATTGATAAGGTGGATGGATGGATGGATGGTTGGAAAGATGATTTGTTTTGGTGGTACTTATGAATGCATCGACGGACAGAGGGTTGGACTGAATTTGTAGAGGTTTTCGTTGGGTCATTATTTTCAATTGACTGGTAATTGAATGGATGGATGGAATGTTATACAAGTATAGTTGGTAGGATGGATGTATAAATGAAGAATGGGTTTCTAGGTGGAACGATATATAGATGCAGTTGTAGGTCTGTTGCATACATGATTAATGGAAAGACAGATGGTTGAATGGATGGATGGGTTTGATGGACTGAATAAGTGGATGGATCACTGGTTGTATGATTGATCCTATAATCAGATTTAAGTTTTTTTGTTCTTTTCTGTACTTCGTGCACTTCGTGTAGAGATCGGTTTAAATACAAGTATCTTCATGAAGGAAAATTGCATAATCCTTTAAGCATAGAAAACCATCGTAAAATGTCTATCTGTCTTTCTGACTGTCTTTCCCCCTATCTGTCTGTGTCTCTTTCTGCCTTTTTGTTCCTCGTATGTATGTCAGTGTCTGCATGTCTTTCATCACTCACACACACTCACTCTCCTCTTCTCTCTCTAACCAGATCTACGAGCACACTTGTCCATGTATTAAACTTTTTTGCTCCACTTTTCAGGTTTGTCTTTCAGATGTTCTTCATCATACAATTTGCGAGATGTTATGCAAAGTATATAGTGGTAAGGAGTTTAAAAAGTTAATTTCTACCGTGTCATTTCATTGGTCTAAAGTTTCGGTAAAAAGTGATATCGCATGACTAACAAATACATTAATTTTACATCATTTGTTTGTCTTACAACTTATACTAATCCTCTCGATTCTGTTTCCTGGGAACTACACCAGTACTCGTGCCGAGTGTGTGGGCCAATGAACGATCTCAAAGTTGACACCTGCCCCCGGTATCAAACTCGGGACCTTGTGGTTAAGAGGCCGACGCTCTACCTCATAACCACTGACACCACGCACAAATGAACAAGATCGACATTGTCAAATATTAATGATATTATGATTTTGTCAGCCATCTATCACATTGTACATGGTACATGGAAGAAGTTACATAACATCTTCAAAATATCGATGATAACGGTACCAAATATAATAATAGATTTAGTAATAATAATAGATCTAGTGTAGAATTAATTTTATGAACAATTTGTGGAAAAAGTACCTACATAGCGGTAATTTGTAACCCGTCAAAGCATCGGTATAGATGTTCGGTAAAGAGACATCGCGGGACCAATGAACTAAATCTGCGTCGTAAACTATATATGAAAACACGATTTTTGCAGCCCATTATAATATGGTACATAAAGTCGAGTAATGAGCAGAATTGATAATAATGATCCATATTTGTGCAATAGCTTCTTTCGAAGGGGCGACTTGTAACACATAATTTCATTGGTTTACCTGTAGATATCCAATCACATCATTCGTTGCTAAATCAAACTTAGCGATACTTTATATACGTCGGCGGCCATCAACCCCACAATCGAGAACCGTTTAAAAGAGCTTTTCGGCGTAACACCGAAAGATTGTCAGTTAAAATCGTATCGGACAGTATAAAATACGGTTCCAAATAAAGAATGATTACGTTGTCACCTGTGTAGAAACTACTTTCAACTTGGTATCTGATTTGATTGGTCATAATATCATGTTAAAATATCCATCCGCCATTCACTAAAAGAAGTTATCAACCACTTAGCCTGCTTTTTGTTATACGACCGAAGGGTCGTATTATGTTATAACCTCGGTCGTCCGTCCGTCTGTTAGCAATTTCTTGTGTGCGCAACTCCTCCATCGGAATTATTTGAAACGTGCCACAATGAATCTCCATGAAGCCTAGTAGTGCACCTGACTCTTAGAATTTGGATTGCTGTTTGCGTTCTAAAATCATCTGGCCTTGATTTCTGAAATAACCAAATTTCCACTTTGAAATTTTGTTCAGGCCATAACTCCCATACAATAAAAGGTATCAACTTGAAAGTACATATACTGATAGAACACATTATGGAGAAAAGCAATGCACAAGAACCATAACTCTGCTGTTCTTGTTTTTTTAGTTATTGCCCTTTGTTAGTTTTCACCTTTAATTTTTGTCCAGGCCATAAATACCAAATTATATAAAAGCTATTAATTTTGAACTTCATACACTGATAGAAAACATTATAGAGAAGTGCAGTGCACATGAACCATAACTCTGCCACCTTTATTTTTTTGAGTTTTTGCCATTTGTTAATTTTCAGTTTTAATTTTTGTAAAGACCATAACTTCCAAATTTTAAAATCCATCGTCTTGAAACTTCAAAGACTAATAGAACACATTATGAAAAAGTGAACTGCACAAGAACCATAACTCTGCCATCCTTCTTTTTGAGTATTTGCTCTTTGTTAGTTTTCACTGTGAGTGTTCGTCTGGGCCATGATTTCCAAACTGTAAAAAGCTATGATCTTGAATCTTCAAAGACTGATAGAACATCTTGAAACAAGATACACTGATAGAACCGATTGTGGAGAAGTGCAGTAAACAAGAACCACAACACTGTCACGCTAAGTGTTTGAGTAATTGCCCTGTAATAACTTCATTTTGATTTTTTTCTTTATCATGGAGAATAACTACTCTTCATTCACGGCCCATCCTACATTTCAACTCCTTTCACTGACAAGCCCCTTCGGGCGTATATGCGCCGCTCTGCGAAGCTCTTGTTTTAAATTACTGTTTGAATACTCTTTTCGTAATCGCAAATCTTTCTGTATTTGAGCCATGTTGTATGACATGGGGCTCGCTGGTTGGATCCCCAGCTTGGCCGATTTCTTTCGAGGATTGATGATAGTAATTGCAACAGGATTTATTCCTGTCTCATCGCTTTTTATTTTCTCGACCATTGTTATGTGGGGAAACAGCTAGTGGCTAGGAAAACATACTGTAAAATAAAACCCTCCAGGCAAGAATGGATATGAGCCATGACAGCTGCGATATAACTGAAATTGAATTGAAAACGGCGTTTAACTCCATTCAATTAATCAACAATAAAGGCATGGGATCTTTTATTTACAGGAACATATCAATCTTGCTGCATATACACTCATTCAAGGATTTCCCGTGATGCTTGTAATTTTCTGTTGATGATAAAATTCTGTCACAAACTTTACAAATGTGTAAAGCGAAAAAAATATAAAAAATCTGCAGATGTAAGTATTTTGTATGCAATTACTTATAGTTTATCATTACGATGATGACAAAAAATGAATGATGGATAAATAAATGAATAAATGAGAAGATGGATTGATAGATGGATAGATGGATGAGTGGTTGGATCGATTGATGGATGGAAGGATGGATAGAAACATAAGAAAAGGAAGTAAAAGAAAAAAGAATGAAGGAAGGAAGGAAGGAAGGAAGGAAGGAGGAATAGAAAATGGAAGGAAGGAAGGAAGGAAGGAAGGAAGGAAGGAAAGAAAGAAAGAAGAAGGGGGGAGAGAGAGAAATGAGGTGGAAGGTAAATGAATGAATGAACACATGAATGAATACATGAATACATTAATAAGATTTAGATATCGGCGGTTTACATCAAAAACCTCGTAACTACAGCTTGTTTCAAGCTGTAGTTACGAGGTTTTTGAAGTAAACCGACGATATGCTGAATGTATACGGTGCCTTATTCTTACGAACGAAGTCCGTAACAAAGAAACAAATGAATAAATGCATGGCAGAAATAAGGATCGGAGCGGGATTCGAACTCCGAACTCCCGGACACAAAGCCAATACCCTAACCACTGAGCCAAAGAGATATCTCCCTGACGCAGTAGCCAGGTATTGTATTTAAATCGGGAGTATACCATGCAGGAAGGAGTGGTCTGTCGTAACACACCCCCTCTTAAAGTCATCATTTATTGATGACTCAAAGCCTTATTAGGCAGGAAGTCCGATTTTGGACAACAAATGGGATTAATGGCTCAATGGCCAATCCCGGACGAGCCCCCATCTTACGAACGAAGTCCGTAACAAAGAAACAAATGAATAAATGCATGGCAGAAATAAGGATCGGAGCGGGATTCGAACTCCGAACTCCCGGACGCAAAGCCAATACCCTAACCACTGAGCCAAAGAGATATCTCCCTGACGCAGTAGCCAGGTATTGTATTTAAATCGGGAGTATACCATGCAGGAAGGAGTGGTCTGTCGTAACATTATGCATCTGCCAAAATATCGAACCATGTCAGTCTGCGTAGTACGCACAGACTGACCCTAGTTGAAACATTTTGCTTTTGGTAGATATCTGCATGTCTAAGGACTATTCTGTCTAACGATTCAGCCGACTGTAAGACAAAATGGATGAAATGGATCCATAATTATGTCAGGGCTTGCTTGATATAAGGCACCATGGAGATACATTACATCATCTATTGCAAGAACGAGACTCATCTTTACCTGACTTAACAATATAACATTTCATTTTTAAAGGTTGCTCTTCACATTTTGGGACTAAATTTTTACAAAAAAAAAAATAATCCTTATACTCTCAAAACTTTTAGATTTTCATTTATAAAAAGAACCCAGTAGTCGAAAACCACCCGACTCGAGATTTACTACGGCCCAGGTCGACACCGATGGGAGACACTGTCTATTTTTACATGTGCAACTCGCTCATTTACATACCGGAAATACACAGACGAAGCTTCAAACGTAGCGACTGAAGACGACATTATGGAAAAAAATTACATGTCTGTTATGTAATGGAATTTAACCGTCATTAGTCACGTACCAGTCACATGACATCCCACATTTTTTTTTCTGGCGCGAAATCTAAAAGTATCTTAAGAGGCTACTTAGTCTTTCAAGGGAACACCATCAAATAATTTCTTTTGTAAATTCATGATTCTTAATTATTGATGATTTGTATTTTTTTTTTTTTTTTCGTATAAATTTCAGTGATATATTTATACTCTATTTTCATTTGGTGAGATGTGAAAAGTCTAAACACCCACCTTTACTGACAATGTTCTAATTAATCGTGTATCATCACCACCACCATCGTCATCATCATCATCATCATCATCTATGTCATTTTGTTTTTGTTGTTGTCTTTGTAGGCCAACCTAAAACTTTGTTCATCACATAACATGACGTACGTAAGAAATCTGTTCCAAAGCCAAAGAGGCCCAGAAGAAGAAATCCAAAAGTAAGTTTAATAATAACAATAATAATGATAAGCACCACCACCACCATCTTCAAAATAATAGACAAAATATTGGTAACTTTGAATGCTTATTTTCGAAAAACTATTGTTTCAATTTCCTCTATTTCTTTATATATAATTTCTTCAAATCATTCTTGTTTATTGCCAATGAATTATTAAGGGTAACCATACTGCATTCAGATTGGCCCTTTGATCCATATACGTTTGCTTAGACCGAGTACAGCGATCTCTTTCTCTCTCTCTCTCTCTCTCCCTTTGTCTTAGAATTACAATTCATGTCTTCTGTATTTCAGTATGACAATCAAAGACAGACTTCAGAGAAAGATCTTTAGGACAGTTCCAGGATTTCGACTTCCTATATCCATCCTCATTACAGCATTTATGTCCGCGATAATGCTTTATATGGTTTGTCGACAACTATTTGAGTTATGCTATGACGAAAAGGGTAAAATGCTTCTCCATGATGCATGATACCGATAACCGATAAAAGTACTATTTGGGCAGCAGCAGCAGAAGCTGTGGCAGCAGCAGAATCTCAAACCTCTCCCATTTGGAGGGCAACGAGTTCGAACACGGGCATCATTAATCACGATGACTGATCTAATTTAGGTTTCATGTGTGGCGAGGGTCTAGAAACTAAAATAGTAATTTTATCGTTTAATACATACTACTGCCAAGCAAGATATCACATAAGTATGGATCTATAATATGTGGTCCAACAGCCGGTCCTTCGACTTGCAGAAAGTTTATTAATTGCAAACTTTCGATACATGTAAATCTAGCTCGAATTTTTTTGCAGATGCATTAAACCCCTTTTTAACAGAGTATAACTCACCTCTATTATAACTAGAACTACTATCTCTTATGCCTCAGACACTATTTCTACTATGTATAACAACCTGTACCTCCGCTTTTTCTTCTACAACTATATCCAACTTGTACTGGTTCTACTATAGTAAAACGCAATTTTTCATAGGCTTAGCGCAATCATAAAGCCATTGAGACACTCCGTTACTTTATTAATCTTTAATAAGGCATAGAATTCGATGCTTCATAAAATATTTTTTTCCGAGCGAGTTTGATAAGATTTACCTGATGGTTCAGTGGATGTTTAAGCGTTGCAATCGCATAACAGACTCTCCGGAACAACGAATTAATCACTAAAAGTGTAAACAAGGTCTGAATGTACATGTGCACCAAAATTTTCATGAATAAGACCTACTCGCTCGATTGACAGGTGCTAGTTAGTGTCCGGGGAAAAAAGTTCCACGAAAAGTTCATTAAAAAAAATCATCACAATATAAAAGAAGAAAAAAGGAGAAGAAGATTCAGATTCAGAAGGAGGAGGTGGAGGAGAAGGAGAAGACAACAGCTTTGGTAAGATCCCCAATTTTGACAGATAAACTAGTAAGGCAATCTATGTCAGCCACATTTCAGAAATTATTGGTTTTATTATGTACAGAGCTCTGACCAGCGTCGGCACAGTTTGCATGTTTGCAATGTGTGTAATATAAAAAAGAAAATCGTAATTGCTATCTAACACTGAAAAGTTGAAAACAAGGGTTACCCTTCAGATTTTGCGACGAAAATTTTGCAAAAATGCAAATAAATCATCCTTATACTCCCAAATTCTTTTAATTTGCGTTAATAAAATCCCAGTGGTCGAAAACCATCCGACAACACGAGAAATTAGAGATTTACTACGGCCCAGGATGACACCAACGGGAGACACGTTCTATTTTTAGCTCCACTGGCCGAAGGCCAGCGGGCTTATGTCATGGCCCGTTGTCCGTCGTGCATCCGTCCGTGCGTCCGTCCGTCCGTGCGTTAACTTTTTCTTTAAATATCTTCTTCTCTGAAACTACCCATCCAATTTTGATGAAACTTCACAGAAATGATCCTGTCATGGTCCTCTTCAGAATTTTTTGAAAGAATTCAATTCCTTCCAAAACTCTGGTTGCCATGGCAACAAAACTGAAAAATTTTGAAAATCTTTGAAAATCTTTTTGTGTGAAACCGTAAGGACTAGGGCTACCAAATTTGGCATGTAGCTTTATCTAGTGGACCTCTACCAAGTTTCTTCAAATTATAGCCCTGGGGTCAAAATTGGCCCCGCCCCGGGGGGTCACAAATTTTACATGGGCTTATTCAGGGAGAACTTTGAAATTCCTCTTCTACCTAGGTATAGGGCCT
Organism: Tridacna crocea; assembly: GCA_943736015.1. Taxonomy (NCBI): domain Eukaryota; kingdom Metazoa; phylum Mollusca; class Bivalvia; order Cardiida; family Cardiidae; genus Tridacna; species Tridacna crocea. The sequence goes on from OX031057.1 coordinate 70,787,251, forward strand.
AGGGCTACTAAATTTAGCATGTAGTTTTATCTAGTAGACCTCTACCAAGAGTGTCCAAATTATAGCCCTGGAGTCAAAATTGGCCCCGCCCCGGAGGTAACAAGTTTTAAATGGGCTCATATAGGGAGAACTTTAAAATTCTTCTTCCACCTAGCCATAGGGCCTAGGGCTACCAAATTTGGCCTGTAGCTTTATCTAGTGGACCTCTACCAAGGGTGTCCAAATAATAGCCCAGGGGTCAAATTTGGTCCCACCCCGGTGGGTAACAAATTTAACATGGGCTTATATAGGGAAAAAATTAAAAATCTTCTCGCACCTAGCTATAAGGGCTAGGGCTATCAAATTTTGCATGTAGCTTTATCTAGGGGTCTCTACCAAGGGTGTCCAAATTATAGCCCTAGGGTCAAATTTAGCCCCGCCCAGGGGGTCACAAGTTTTACATGGGCTTATATAGGGAAACTTTAATAATCTACTTGTACATAGCCATAAGGCCTAGTGCTACCAAATTTTGCGTGTAACTTTATCTGATGGGAATCTACCAAGAGGGGTCATAAGTTTTACATTGGCTTTTATAGTGAAAACTTGATAAACCTGTCTCATGGGTCACATATTTTAGAGGGCCTTTTATTGAGCAAACTTGTTTTACAGGGCTTTTTATTGGGCAAGATCCAAAAATCTTCTTGTTCATAACCACACATTCTAGTTTCATATTGTAGGTGTGGGATCAAAATTGACTCCATTCCAGGGATCACAAGTTTAACATGGGCTTCAAAATATAGTCACTTCAATTTAAACATTAACCAAGGGAAATAACTCTTTTAATTAAGGATAAAGTTTGGTACTATTTACCTCCCTTGATTATCAAACTGCATTGACACCTGATTGGTGCTAGACATTAAGTTTTTTGATAGAAAATATTCTGTTATCAAGGAGTGTGATTCATTTTGATGCTAATAGTTACGCTCACATGAGGTGAATAATAAATTCAGAGTAAGGTTTCTATCATTCAGCTTATCTTTCCAAGGATTTTACCTTTCATGCTAATGAATTAATCTGCTTGTATTGCCTGACAGTGTTCATTGTTTTTGAAGGCCCTCTTTTTCATGGTCATGAACACTTCAATTTGTGTGGTAAAGGGTTAAAAAGCCAGTGGAGCGATACAGGGCCACCATGGCCCTCTTGTTAGATGATCAATTTTCTCATTTACATACAGAAATACACAAACGAAGCGTCCGAAGAAGATATTATGGAAAATAATTATTAAATGTTTGTTATGTAATGGAAGCCTTATTAGTCATGTGCCAGTCACTTGACATTTATATGAAAAAGCAATACAAATCATCAATAATTAAGAATCATAAAATTACAAAAAAAAAATTTGATGGTATTTCCTTCAAAGGCAACGTAGCCTCTTCAGCTATTTTTAGATTTCGCGCCAAAAATCAATAAAGCATTGTGGGAAAGTCAAGAGACTGGCACGTGACTAATAACGCTTAAATTCCATTACATAACAAACATGTAATAATCATTTTCCATAATGTCTTCTTCGGACGGATGTTTGAAACTTTGTCTGTGTTTTCCTGTATTTAAATGAGAAAACTGATAATCTAAAAATAGAACGTATCTCCCGTTGGTGTCAACCTGGTCCGTAATAAATATCTAATTTTTCGTGTTATCGGATGATTTTCGACTACTGGGCTTTTATGAACACAAATTAAAAAGCTTTGGCAGTATAAGGATAATTTTTTTGCATTTTTGTAAAATTTTCGTCCCAAAATCTGAAGGGCCACCTTTAAGCATTTCATGTGCAAACACGAGTGGAAAACATTTTTTTTCAGGTTGGTCTGGATTGTGCCAGAACAATGGAAGGGTTGTCTAAATGGTTGCTTCCGGATCATGTAGATCTTTTGACCGGTATGAGTCGTCTTCTTGATCATCATCATCATCATCATCATCATCATTTTACCATTACCTGATCGCCATCTATCGTTCATCGTCGGCATCATCATCATCATCATCATCGAAATCGACGTTGTCGTAGTCGTTGATGTCGCTTTCGTCGTCCTTGCCACTACCATCATCATCATCATCATCACCGTCACCATCGTCGTCGTTGTTATCGTTATCGTTGTCGTTGTTATCGTCGTCTTCATCATCATCATTGCATTATCATTATCAGGACTATCATCATAATCGTTATCGTGGTCATGGTAGACGTCGTCATCAATTTCATCATCATCAACATCTTCTTTTCTTCAAAACATTCGTGGATGACAAATAAAATGATGTTTGTTTAATGAAGACATTTGTATCAGAAAAGATAAAAAAAAAAGATATGTGGAAAAAGAGAAAATGCTGTTTACAAGTAATTACTCCTTTTTCGATATTTTCAAATGCCTTTTATCTCAGGGTCGTTAAAACTCGGGTGTTGGAGGTACCCCTTTTTAACACGATAAAATTTTTGAACTGTCCAAATTGACTTAACCCTTTGCCAAACAATCCCTGTTTTTTACGGCCCTGATATAGAAGCCTTTTGAAAACATTGTGGGAAAAGGAGAAAATGCTGGTAAGATTGTGGGAAAAAGAGAAATTTTTGGTAACCAGCATTTTCTCCTTTTCCCACAATGTTTTCTACCATGCTGGAAACAAATTTAAATTTTTGGGTTACGTTTATTTGGTCGTCTGCAAATGCCGTCAATTTGGAGTGGTCCAAAATTTGTCGTTTGGGAAGGGGTCAATTTGCGAAATGCTAATACTGCTCAAATGATAGGTTTTGTTTCTGAAAATGTTAGAAGATATTGTTGGGAAAAGAGAAAATGCTGGTTACCAGTATTTTAACATTTTCCAGCAATGTTTTCAAATGCTTTACTCCTCAAGATCGTTAACACTTTGAATTTCTCCAAGAATCGTTAAAACTCGTGACTTTTTTGTTAAGGCTTTAATGACCCGATAGAAGGGACTTGAAAACATTTTTGGAAAGAGAAGAAAATTCTGGTTTTCAGTATTTTGTCCTTTCCATATCATATTTTCTACCCTATCAAAGACAAACTCCATCATGTGAGCCGCATGTGGACAATTCTAAAATTTTGTGGCTCGGAAGAGAGAGAGAGAGAGAGAGAGAGCATTTTAATCTTGTTCATTGTTTAGTTGACATGAAATTTCGCTGTATATTTTCAGCTACAAACGTGATTGCCTCTATAACAACATTCGCCAATGGAACAAGAAACATCGTTGTATTCGTTAATAATTACACGTAAGGTTTGGTTCATAAGGTTTCATAAAATGAATGAGATACAGATGGAGTATACAAAGTACTTAATATATAATGACGTCACTTTATACAAATGAAGTAAATTCTATCACGCTTTCCTTGCATTGTTTTGATAGAGACGAATTAATTTACGAGTCATGTTAGGATTGATATTTTACATTGAATCCCTTTCAAAACTGAAGCCTTTCCTAACTGATTTTTCAAAATTATTGGTAACTACAAAAACAGCACACCGAGGCGGGAAATACGTAAATGTATGACATCATATTGCTCATAGTCTAAGTGACAGAACTGTACGAGTCAACCATTTCAGGCACTGATAATTGACGATTCAAACTGATTTCTTTGCAAAACCGAAGTCTCTTAAAAACACGATTTTTAAAGAATTATTGAGAGGTAGCACGTCCAATGTTAAAACATGTACATTCTATGACATGTTTTAAATAGTCTAATCAAGAGTCAACCAATTACTGCGCTAAGAAATAACAGTTTACATTCAGCTTTTTTGCAAAAGGTTTAAAATCAAAAGTACCCTTTTGTCATTGGCGTCATTTTAGTAATAAACTAGAGGTGTCACTGAATGTGACTTTATACCCCCGCCAACGCTTTGACAGTATTTTGTACACAGACGGACACATAGACGGACACACGAACATCAAATTAGATCTATCTTGAAACTTCTGTATGCCCCTTCTTGACTCAGAATTATCCCTGTAAATCAAGCAACTGCTGTTGAGCGTTTGCACCAGAATGCGGTCCTCTTGTTATTTTTTAGGAGAGATGTACTGAAACTTTATAGAGGAGACCGGTCTTTCATCCCGAAAACTTTGATGTCGAAATCGCCCAATGTTTACATGGTTTGTGGTGTTGTTTGTTCTCATACATATAGTAGCATATTTGTCTTTTAGTCGACCAAATATCCATGCAATATCATCTATGGAATTTCTTAAAATACCACCGATACCACCGGCACTTGTAGCCGGAACAACTTTAACTCATCTGCATCTGCTACTAAATTCATATTTGTCATTGTTAGAAATAATTAACACCAGTATAAAGACGCTAAAAATAAATGTGTAAAGAACAGTGTTGTCTAATATACATAAAGATTTCTAACTCTGTCGTCAGATATGATAATTTTCTCACGATTCAAAGTTTTAGCAACCCTGTTGAAGAAAGCTTTTAAGAACAGTCTGAGAAAAGGAGAGAGTGCTGGTAACCAGCATTTCCTCCCTTTCCTCAATTGTTTTCTATCCTATCAAAGACAAATTACTTCACTTGAGCCACATATAAAATACTGTCTTTAACTTTCATTGTAACATCTTACAACGAAAAACAGATTTTTGCTATTTTTTTCTATTTCTATTACATATATAAGCATCTTGTCTTGTAACACAGCCATTGCGAATATTCTTATCTCATACTCGTTTGAGAAAAGGAAGTTTGTGCCGTATTTGGTCAACGCTTTGTACACGCCTAATTTCTAAAACATTGCTGACCAAGATTCATGTGTGATATAACAGCCAAAAATGATGATCGTAACAAAGTTGCAAATTCATTACATGCAATTTCTTTTTGGAATAGTTTTTTGCCTGTAATGTAATCATAAATGTCAAAGGAACAAAAAGGCATCCAGTAAGCTTCGATACACATATTCAAATAGGTCTATTTTTTGACACGTTATGTCGTAATTTTTAGAAAGAATCTGACATTTTTTTGCTTAAGAAGTAAAAATTATTAATTTCGCCAACAAAAAATGTCATAAAAGTAATAATAGCTGCCAAAAGTAACCAAAGTGGGTGTTAAAATTGATTTACATGTAAATCATAACATGTAAAAGTACGGAAATTATTGCGAATAAGAAAATCTAATCGTTAGTAACCTTCCGGGTCTCTGTATCTTTTGTTTGCGTTTTGTCTGATTTTAAAATTATTTTTTCTGTCAGCAACTAGCACCTGGACTGACCACACAATAATAGATTGTCATCTTCACAATATTTTCTATACTTTTAAAAGGTATGATTTGTATTCAAATGCAGTTTTATACCTGCTAGAGCATTTTACATTGCCAAAGGCTGGCTTGATAACACACTGATTTGCAGACTCGTTTGATAAAATGTCATGTCAGACATCGTGTACCTTATGCCAGGTACTATCTGTTTCGTCTTTAATGCATGAAAATTGAAAAAAATGGAAATAAATTATGAATTTTTGATTGAAGCAAAGGCTACATGGTGCTTAGGGTTAGGCTTTTCAAAGTTTTATTTATTACCCATGCTAGGTGAAAAGTGCATCTGCTAAAAATATAAACCCAGGTCAGCCTATTGAATGAATCACAGAGATGTATTTAGCATGTATTTCTCTTTAAGGCTCGGGGTATGCGTTTTGTTGGAAATGCTATAGTTGGAATTTTTTGGGGTGAGTATGATTTGGATAGACATATATATGGAATATCAAGCTGTAATATCTTTCCTGGTGCGCCACTCATGAAAATATTACCAATGATGTTCTCTCATTGAAAATAAAAAAATTGGATTGTTCATCGGGAAGAAAAAGAACAAAAACTATTTTTAATCTATTTTTGTTGGTATTTTTCATTAAAACCAGGTACATTTGTTTTTTGTAATTTCCCGGAACAAAACAACACACCGAATATCCTCGACGTAATTCTTCTCAACATCGAAGTAAGCAAATGACCATGTCAAAGCATTGACACATTATAATTCATGAAATATTCCAGACCTAAAGTTAATATAGTTTAAAAATTATGAATCATACTTACTGAGACAGGTTCTGGATTTCTTTGGCTTTTTGGACAGTATTTTATTAAACTTCTCCAGAAATAGTGTTAAAGCTCGCTAAATCATGGTTTAAAATGTTTAAGTTTTTATTTTTTTTCTAGACTCGTTTAACAATTAACAGAGTCTATGAAATCTGCACGATTTATTACTAGAGCATACAATGTGAGCAACAATTCACGAAAAGATTCGACAATTGATGCAATAGAATGAGCCAGGATTATTGATTTGATGACTTGCTTGGTACAATACACTACTGTTGTATAGTGAGCTCACTTGTATCAGAGCGCAGCTCAAATGTATGTCTACTTTTTTAAGTCTGTCCTTGGTCCGTATTCATCAACCAAGCATATTCTAAGTTTTATTTACCAAGATTTTCTAAATTTGAAAATAACACAACTGCTGATTGGCTAAATCATTTGGTATTCCCGGTTTTCAGACCTAGAAAAACCATAATGAAGAGTTGGAATTTTGCATGAGATCCGAAATCACAGACTTTCTGGTTCAAAATGTTCCATTCTGTTCCATTTCAGGCACGTTGATTGTCTACTTCATGATTTTCATTCCTCTTGGGGCCACCATGGTGGTGTTTCGATACTTGATACGTGCGGACAGACTAGACGATCTCTTTGAACAATTAGAGTGGATTCTGTGAGTAAAACATTGATGATCATGATAATGATAATAACGACGACGACAGCAACAGCTGCAGCAGCAAAAACATCAGATCTATAAGTTCATTTTGCCCCTTGATTATAGATTCTCCATAGAATATTAGGTTTACCACTTGATAATAAAAACTCAATCTGTGTCTTTATTCTGCCATTTGATGACAGTCACTGAGTTCGCAAGCTTGTTTTTCCATATGGCGACACTTACCCAGTCTGCATTTTTTCAAATCACTCGATGAAAGGCTCGCAATATCTATATTTTCTTTATCGTTTGGCAATTTTTCAAAACCCTTCTTTAAAGCTCTGGATTGCGTGGTGACGAGTTAATTCCAATTGAGGCTAATTGTTAGCTATAAAGTCTTAACGACCTGGTGACCAGCATTTTCTCCTTTTCCCATAATGTTTTCTATCCCATCAAAGGCAATCTCAATCGTTTAAGCAGCATTTAAGTTGCCGTGTTCAGGATGTATTTATTTGGACAAGTACAAAATACTATCGTTTGGTAAAGAGTTGAAAGGAAAACACATACCAGAAAGACGGGTAACGCTCAATTTTCTTTTGTACATTTATGCCCCTTATTCTTTCCACTTTAACTCATTACCAAACGACAATACCGGTAATTAGGTTTGTCCAAATCGAAAGCATTTCCAGACGACAAAATGAAAGTGACAGAAAATTTGCAATTTTTTTTGTGAAGGGTTGAAAACATTGTGGGAAAAGGAGAAAATGCTGGTAACCAGAATTTTCTTCTTTTCAAACAATGTTTTCTACCCTTCCAAAACAAATTTCAATGTTTGAGTCACATTTATTTTGTTGTCTGGTAATGCTTTCAGTTTCGAAAATTTTGTCGTTTGGTAATGAGTTAAACGCAGCATTTCCCTAGCGTTGACACCTGCTAACAAAGCTCCTGATTTTCACAGGTACCCAGTTTGCATGATAATTATATTCCAACTACAAGTGCGACTGATTGGCTGCTTTTTAATCCAACCAAAGCTTGATGAAAGTGACCGACAAAAGCCCCTGGCGGTTGATAACAGAAATGCTTACGACATTCTCGCTTTTTTCATGATGTTTCTGAATGCAAGCATTGGAGTGTTCTTATTTCTCAGAAGGATTCTCACGGGTGCCTTTCTTGGCATCTTTCTGGCCCCTCGAATGGACATATGTCTTCTGTTGAGCGGTTTTGAAAGTATGGATAAATGTAAGTAGGCACAACCTTGTCCTTGGTCAATCCGTCTGTTCATCCAGGGCCATATTAAACCTTATTCTGTTAGAGAAGTGGAACGAAACTATCAAGCCGATAGTAAAGACCAAAATTTTACAACGTCGAAATAATTTTTTGAAAAAGATATCTCCTTATCAGACAGTATAGATGCAAGAAAAGAATTATATTCTGCGCAGGCTGATCTTGATCTAGGCTCTCCACAAAAGGTCAGTTAGTCGCGCTTAGGGGTTTAGAACATGCTTTAGTTCATGCATTAATGTAATTTATCGGGAAATAATGATGGATATAAATAAAATATTTTGTTGGTGATGATCGAAATTAATTTCATACTCCTCATGATGCTCATCAATAAGAAAAAGTGTTTTTCCATACTATCTTCCATCTAGGGCCCAGGACCTGATCCTAAATGTCCGCCACTACGTCCTAGATCACGGTATACAAGTCAGCTCTGTAAACATTTTCAAAAAAAAAAAAAAAAAATGGCAGCTCAAGCGATCATTAAAATTACCGTCAAAAAGTGGGTCAATGCTGTTTTGTTGAAAAAGTAGGCCATTTAAAATGCTTACCGAAATCAAAACAAAACATACAGTCACAACTTTAGGTCATCCAATAAAACTACAGGTCTAAATATTCTTATATGCAAATTATTTACTATTCATAGTAACTAGGTCATCCAACATGGCGCCCCATTTGTTTACACACAAAGTGACGTTCATACTACTACTACTCTCTAATTTAGAAAATGCTTGAGAATAAGAGTACGAATCATGTCAAGAATGATCGGTGAATAGGGATCTGGTTATCTGTTAATCTCATTTTCTGTTATATTCTACTGTCTGCTTATCTGTTTAAGGGCTTTCCCGTCTACTAGCCAGCCCGTCTTCTCTTCCTCTTGCCGGAGAAAAAAACACACATGGTACACTTAAAGGGTAAGTCCCATATATGGCTAATTTCTGTCTTATTCAGGCTACGTGAACTATATAGGTATGCTAATGGTTGATGCTGCACACAATAACCCAACGATGAGAGTCTTCTGTCATATCGTCAAGCAGTCGGTTCACCTGAGGAATGACCCTCATCGGAGTACAGTCGAAAACCCTGTGTATGTTTCAAATGGTGGGCTATCACGTACTGAAGGAGGTAAATTGTACAGATCATATTTTGATTTCGTCGGTTTACTTCAAAAACCTCGTAACTACCGCTTGAAAATAGCTGCAGTTAAGAAGTTTTTGAAGTAAACCGTCGATATGATGGCCATAGAAATGTAGTATTAGAAAGTTGGGTTTGTTTTGTTGATGATGCTAATGGTTATAATTATGATGACAATTGTAAATTGTATTGATCAGCTTTGATGCATTTGTTATAGGAATGTAGAGTAAAATGTAGGGGTTTGTTGTTGATGATTGCGGTGATGACAACGACGACGACGACGACGATGATGATAATGATGAAGTTGGTCATGGAGATGCTTCTGCTGTTGATGATGGTTTTCGTTGGGGGTGGTAGCGTTATTGTTCGTTAAAATGACGATGATGAGAATGATGGTGATTATTTGTACGATATTCCATTCCCATCATGCATTTTGTTTTAGCCTACAAAATATTGAGGATTAAAGAAGATGGTTTCAGTTCCTACACCAACTGATGATGATGATATTATTATTATCATTTTTTATTTTTTCAGTAAAAAAAATGTAAAGAGAATATGTTTTTTTTCTGCTTGACACTTTTTTGATGCCGCTGCTGGTGGTACCATTTCTCTTATTTCTTTTCAGTCAACAAACTGTCCAAAAGAAGATGGTTTTTAATTTACACTCTTATGAAGAATCCGAAGCTGGTCGAACACCGAAAGAGGAATTTTATGACAAATGGCGTCAATATTAATGATGTCATCATCAATGACTCCAAAACCAAATTTTCTAAAAAAGAAGTAGATCAGGATCAAACCGGAAGTTTGGTCTTATGCTGCGGCCAGAACCGGAAACTAACAATTCCACCAAATATTTCCACAAACCTTGCAGCGGCGGCTCTTGTTCTTATTATTGCCTTTTTATATATGGGCGTATCAGTTTTAGCACGGAGTTTGGTTCAGTAAATTTTTAAAGGCTTACTGGGGGCCAGAAAGTCAAGAACATCGGTGTTTAACCCTTTACCACGCCATGACGGCTATTGACGACCCTGAGGTAGAAGTCTTTCTAAAACATTATTGGAAAAGGAGAGAATGCTGGTTACCAGCATTTTCTCCTTTTCACACAATGTTTCTACCCTTCCCAAATCAAATTTCGATTCTTCAGTCACTTTTATTTTGTCGTCTGTGAATGCTTTCAATTTGGACCAATCTATAAATTTGTCTTTTGGTAAAGAATTCAGTCCTTTTGAGCCATGCTCTGCTAAAAATATTTTCAATGTGTCTTCATTTGCACTATACCAGTAATGTAATTAACCCTTTCCCAAACAATCCCTGATTTTCACTGCCCTGAAAAAGAAGCTTTTTGAAAAAAAATCGTGGAAAAAGGAGAAAATGCCGGTAACCAACATTTTCTCCTTTTTCCCACGATGTTTTCTACGCTTTCAGAACAAATTTCAATTTTTGAGTCACATTAATTTTGTCGTCTGTATATGCTTTCAATTTGGGCCAGTCTAAAATGTTGTCGTTTGGGAAAGGGTTAAATAACTATTGATACATTAAATCTATTTTGTCTGATAATCGCCTGCATTCTGAGGTGGATATGAGTAAATTCCCTGACGAGCCAAACGTAACGAGAAAGAAAACCAGCAACAAACCTTTAACAATTAACAATATTAATTAATGAACAAGGACAAAAGAGTACATTAACAGTTAAGTTTGAATGAAATTTTGACAATTCTTAATCTTAGAACAAGAAATAGAATAAGTCCCTCAAAATTAAGAATAATGTTTAGACTGCAAAAAGTATGAAATGTACGGTTCCTAAAACCTAAATTAACAATAGTTTTAACTTGCAAATAGATATGAGCAACCTGTATTTAGAAAAGATAGTTCCAGCCTACTCGTCCCAACACTTTTCACTAATTCTGTATTTACCAGGCCACAAGTCTAACATCAAAATCCAAGATCACCAAGTAAGTCATTCCTGTTTATATCAGCTTGGAAAATTCTACATTAGTTTTTCCTAGAAAGATGACATCATGAATTAGTAAACAGCTTGTCTGCTAACAATCTGTTTATAAAAATAACCACAATGGAAAAATCAGTAAATGTTTCTCATGTTTCTAGAATATTCTGAAAACAGCTTACTGTATAATACTATTTACGAGTACATAACAATTAACAAATCAAATAAAATATATCGATTCATCTCAGCCTGCACGGACTGCGCAGACTGACCTGGATGGACACTTTTTACTGATGCCATAAACTCCCTATTCCCAGGGTATGACTCATTTAATATTAAATCATTTTTAGACGAGCAAAGCTAGTCTACAGACATCCAGATTGAGCCAGACTCAATGTAAACAAAAAACCCACAGTTGGCAAATACTGCTTCGCAGAAAAAAACTCCTTACTATTAGGAATCTTAATTCAGTCATTACGACAACTTTGACTTAAAGCGCAGAATCTCTACCATCCCAATTTGAACTTGTCCACTTTCAAAGCAGTAGACTGAACAAGATGTCATTGATAAGGTACATGATGCTTGCTTATATGTAAATTAAGTGACCTATATGCAAATCGGGCTCATATCACTGATTCCTACTGCAGAGTACATAAAAGTTTGAATGGATCTAAAAATAATACTCCCAGGGAGGTGACTTGTAGCAAATCCCAGCTACACAAACCCTCACTGGCCAGGGAACCTTTCTCATCCCTCCATTTATTCATTATTTAGATCATTTTGAATGCAAAACTGATATGTTAAACTGTTGTTTAACGTCTTGCATAAATGCAGAAGAAGAAAGAGGAAAATGCTGGTTACAAGCATGTTTCCTTTTCTCATGTTTTTTCAACCCTTTTAGAATGTTTTCATCAATTCAATCACATTTAACTTTATTGTCTGGAACAGCTTTTAATGTGGAGGGCCGAAAAATGTTTGGTTTTGTGAAGAGTTAAATAGTTGACTATTGCATCCGGTGCTGTTAACCCTTTAACACACAATGACAATTTTTAATGCCCGTGAGGAAGAAGTCTTTGAAAATATTGTGGGAAAAGGAGAAAATGCTGGTAACCAGCATTTTCTCCTTTTCCCAGTTTTCTACCCTATCAAAGCAAAATTTCACCATTTGAGCCACTTTGAAATTGCCATCTGCAAATGCTTTCAATTTGAATGGGTCTAAACTTTTTGCTGTGTGGTAACGGGTTAATTAACTTGAAATAGATTAAGAATTATTGATGTATTTAAACAAATTGGTACAATAGCGTAACTAATTCTGGCTTATTATCTTTATACAAGGAATTTAAGGTAACATTTGAATTTGAAAATTATTTAGATAATCTACTATTTAGTACTAGAATGGCTATGTCTAAACTAAGACTCTCCTCGCATAAACTTAGAATTGAGACTGGTCGATATAAGAACAAAGAACCGATAGATCTTTAAGGAAATGTCAGTTCTGTAATTCTCAAGATTTGGAAGATGAATATCATCTTTTACTTATTTGTCCATTTTACACAGATATCCGGAAAAAGTATATTATTAAGTCATATTTCGTCAGGCCTAGTGTTTAGAAATTTGTTTATCTTATGAGCAATATTGATTTCTATACCTAGAAGAAACTAGGTCGATATGTACATGGCCAACTTTATCATGCAAATCAAACCCGATAACTGCTATTTGACCGCTATGTAAGCTAATTAAATTATGGGAGTTTGATCCCTTTTGGCCGTGAAATCGATCACATACGGATTGATATATTGACTGGCGATCTCTGCAAACCCTTTGCACTTATAACCCGAATTTCGCGCTTCGAGTGTAGTGGGTTTCAGTTTATTGGAAAAAAACTGCGGGATATCTAGGGTTGTAAATTACTGGGGTAGACTACCATAACTTGTAGGATTTGTTTTCCTTTCAGGTCTCACAATTTGATCTACCCCAAATTTTACAGAAAGCACGTGTTTAAAAATTTATGGTCAGCAATAGAAATACTGGTGACCAGCATTTGTTCTTTTTCAAGCAATGTTGTACTGCCTTAATTGATACAAATTCAATAATTTGAGCTATGTTTATTTTGTTGTCTACAATTGCTTTTAAATATTGGGGCAGTTATACATTGTCAGTTCCTGAAGAGTTAAAAAAAAAAAAAAAAAAAAAAAAAAAAAACTTCAGGACAAGTTTCTTATGATGGGACGAAAGCCGGGGGGAGGAGCGCGACACCAATGCTCGAAATCATCATTATTTTGAATTCAATCTCTGATATTTTTATTGATTTATCAATTAAAATGGTACAATAGTACAAATACTTCGGTTGGATACATTTCTGAATAGCTACCCACAAACTTAGAGATAATATGAAGAGGTTTCTCTTGTTATAATGTTTTTGAAAAGAATTATCTCCAACCTGTAGCACAGAGCTATTACATAGTCAGCAGGCGGTCAAAAGCGCCTCCGGTCATAATCCCCTTCCCCCAAAACAGGTATGGCGGTCAAAAGTCCCTTCACAATTTTACAAGGGCGGTCATTATCCCCTTCATCAAATTTTAAAGGCGGTCAAAAGCCCCTCGGCGATTTCGCAAGGGTGATCAGTATCCCCTTTATCCAATCTTTCGGGCGGTCAAAAGCCCTTTTACATGGGCTAGTGTTTCCCTTTGTGATTTCTAACGAAGAAATACAATAATTTCAGTGTCGTACCTGTGCCGTGCATCCCTATCCCCTGCCCCCCTTTTTTTTGCTTGATGGTGAATAACTCGTTAAAATTGTTTCCTGTCGGTCTTATACATATACATGTACATTCAACATGTAAACGAGTGATCATTTTGTACCATAACAAATAATTATCTTAATCCGTCCTCAGTTTATCTTAGTAATTTCAATAGATGTTGGTTGGTTGTATTGGGGGTTTCCGCCACTTTAACAGCTAAAGTCATATCATGGCAGTTGGTGACACACATGTGTTTCTTAACTTTCTCACACCAGTACTTACACAACTTTCTTTCCAAAGCCACCAACTACTTTTCTCAAATGCTTCAGCAGAGATGAGAGGCGAAATTACGCCGGAAAGAAAGTTCGCCTCAACCGGGTAATGAATTCATAACCACTAGGTCATGAGTCCGACACGCTCACCACTGAGCCACCCGTTGACCATTGGCACTTAAATGGTTATGTTAGTAAGCAGCCAGTGGCCTGGGAAAAAATTGTCGACTAATGGAAAAAAAAAGCACCCTGGAAAAGCATTGATACAATGTAGGTACATTAGCAGCCACGATATAAGTCAAACAATGTTGAAAACGGCGTTGAATATTAAAATCAATCAACAATCATCAATTCTAGATCCACATCCGATAATTTCACACATTAGTGTATATTTTACAAGTGTTCTATTTCAAAGCGATTATCAGACTTCATGTCTACGGAGGGGATAATGTCGGCATGGTTACCATTCATAGGAACTTTTGTCTGCTACTGATAAAGGGGGTTTTGACCGCAATCAAAATTTGATGAAGGGGATAATGACCGCCCTTGCGAAATGGCGAAGGGGCTTTTGACCGCCTTTAAAATTTGATGAAGGGGATAATGACCGCCCTTGCAAATTTGCGAAGGGGCTTTTGACCGCCTTACCTGTTTTGGGGGTAGGAGATAATGACCGGAGGGGCTTTTGACCGTTTACCTACAAGAAAAAACACTTTATTGTAATTTGTTTTGTATAGCATCGTCACAAATACGTATATTAGGCTGGGAAAAGTGTGGTGGTAGATCAGACCACACGGGTATGGTCTGATCTATCATAAAACAACCGAATACAATTGTACTTTTTAACCTTTGCGTTCAATAGGTCAGTTCTTTTAAAATAATTTCGTCAATTGTTTTAGAAGAAGTCAGTGTATTTTGTGAGCAGACGGTAAACAGAAATCAACCTGCATTTTGTGTTGGAAAATCAAAATTATCTTCAGTGAAGTCAGAAAGCTTATTTATTGTCCTTTAACCTTTTCCCACAATGTTTTCTACTCTGCCAGAAACAAATTTCAATTTTTGAATTACGTTTATTGTGTCCTCTGCAAGTGCTTTCAATTTGGACCAGTCTGAAATATTGTCGTTTGGTAAAGGGTTAATATGGCGTAGTTTTCGTTCAGTCATTTCGAAAATACATTTTTAGCCCATTTTACACATTTTTTTAAAGCAGCTATCATATTTTTTTTTTCTTTTTCCCTGATCGTTCGCATTGTGCAGGAGTTCCCCGATGATGACCGAGTCTCACTGTTAGATATATCTTGATTGGTGTTACCTAATGATATACATTGACATACCGACCCCATACTGTGTTCGTTTAGATATACAAGTACCTACATAGTAATGGACTGAAGTTTATAGCCTGTTTATTTTATCATGACAGCATCCTAGTGAAATATGTATCAAGTATCTGATATAAAATCAGACTTTTTTATGAGATTATTTATAAGGATTTAAAGCCAAGTTTAACAAGATTTTGTATAAGGAATTCCAATTTGCTCCCCTCTTCTCTTTAGTTTTTTACTTTCAAATGTGTGATGATTAATGCTATTTCAAAAGTATTTTATGACGACAGCTCACATATTCATGTTTCCTCGCTATTTTCAATCTAATCACATGTATTTTCTCCCTTTTATGTGTTTCAAAACGTCAATAATTCAAAACCTTTTCCTATATGGAGAACTTTTTTACTTCACCAACTTTTTAAAAAAGCAATTTCAGAAAATGAATCAAATTTAGCTCAATTGATATTCTTCATTTTAAAAGAGTAGAACACATTGTAGGAAAAGGAAACATTGCTGGCCATTGGAATTTCTCCCTTTCTCAACATGTTCACAAAAGCTTTTATTCAAGACCATTAAAATTCGGGAGTGTGCTGTACGGGTCACATCGATACTCCCAAATTGTTTTCTGCTGATTTTTTAAACCAAAAGAATTTCGACACATAAAACCAATTCGGCCCAGGATCAGACTGCTTGTTTTGTACAGTTTGTTTTTGGTCTATTGACTGCATTTCTTGTGCAGTTTACTTTTAGTCTATTATGATAATTATTATAATGATCCAATAGTACATCAATCTCAATCTTCTTTAGAAATAAAGAAGAAAAAAAAAATTGCAATTTAAACACATTTATACTAGATCTAACAAAAAAAAAAAAAAATGAAATTACTTTCTGAAAAAAAAGGGAAGATAACGGTTTTTACAAATCTCCTAAAAGTTTTCACTGATGCAAATAATATACACGTACATGTTTAAGAATTATAAATACAGTCATTATATATTTAGACAATGTGTAAAAACAGGACCCAAGATAAACAAAACAATAGAGAAGGTTATCATGTCATCTGTTCTTTTCTTTCCTTTATCCGTTGCCCAATCTTTTCACCCGGTCTTAAAATCTCACTTAGCTCGATACAGCATTTTTTATGCAGAAATTAACGACAGTGTCGTTTTTAAACTGAAATGGACGCAAGTTCTCAATGTAGCAAATGTAAATGAATACTTTGATCGTAATCACAACAAAACAGAGAATACTTCAAGACGTTATAGATTTTTTTCCTGCAGTTTATTTTTATGTTATTTAGCGTCAAAAACGGCGCAAGAGCAAATTTCTTAAACCTTTCTATAGAAATAAGAAGGAGAATGGGTCAGGAACTTTAAATCAAGATGGATACAACTTTCCATTGTGCTACAGTAATTAAAATTATATTGACGTGAAATAGAGATATTACGGAATACTTCAAGACGTTATAGATTTTAATCAGTTTAGAAGAAAAATGTGTTTTAGTCGATCAAAAAATTTTTCCTTCTGAAATTCTATATGACAAGCCGTTATCGGAAATCCATTGGGAGCAGATTATCGATAAATTCCGAGGGGAGTAATTCTTGCTCGATCTGCAGCATGAAGTTGGGGATGAATATTTCAGAATGCATGATATACTATTGATTGTATTATTGATTTCAGTGTTATGTCTTTTGATCTATGACGATTCGTCATAAAACAACATGATTTCCATTGATCCATGCACTGTGAAAAAGAGGGTTAAATGCATCAGATTAGCCTGCAAAGGCTGCACATGATGACCTGGCTCAATCTTTTTGCTATTTGTAAATATTCTGCAAGCCAAACGATCATTCTACCTCATGACTGTGCCGATGATAGACAAATAAGACCCACATCATGAAACGACTTGCATGAAAAAAAAAATTATTGCTAGGATGCATTAAACGGCCTCTTTTCCCCAGAACACAGCTCATTTAAGGCGTGCAGCACGCGAAAAAGGGCGTTCGGACATTGCATAAAGAGTCGTCTCAGATCAGCTTGCACAGTCCGGGTAGGCTGATCCTATACGTCAATAGCCATTTTGATGAAATCTTATTTTTTGCGCATGTCTACTAAAGAACAAAATCCAAAATAGTCGTAAAGTGCCATCTCGGATTAGCCTGCACGGACTGCGCAGGCCAATCCGAGACGACACTTTACGCAAATGTATGAATGCCCGTTTTCACGTGTTGCAAGCCAATTACGTGTTGCAAAACGTCTAAAAGGACATTCAGACATTTGCTTAAAGAGTCGTCCCGGATCAGCATAGGTAGTCCATGCATGATAATCCGAAACGACACAATCCGTTTTTGTATAATTTTCTGTTTAGTGCATGTGTACTGAAGAACAAAATCCAATGTAGTCGTAAATCGTTGTCTCGGATTAGCCAGCACGGCGGACCACACAGGCTGATCTGAGACGACACTGCACGCACATGTCCGAGTGCTCCTTTTCGCACCTTGAAAGCCAATAATATTTTAGGGGTATGTATGTAAGAATGTTTTGGAATACAACGTATTGTTTGTATGATCTATTTATGTATTATTTTATTTGGAAGATACTCTGTGTAACGCGGTTGTATGTATCTGAAAAATGCATTGCTGTTGAAACAGGTAAAATGTGAAAATTTAGAGCTGAAAAGTTAATGTATACGGAAGTCATTGTCAAGCGTAAAATAGACACGAAAACGAAACTTAAATTTAATATTAAATGTGTTTTAGCCATGCCCTGTTAAAACGGGGCTTAATGAATATCCGTGATGCATCACACATTAACCCTTTCTCAAACGACAAATTTTGGACTGTTCCAAACTGAAAGAGTTTGCAGACGACAATTTTAAGTTTTGAGAATAGGGCAGAAAGTTCTTAAAAAGAGTAGAAAACACCGTGGGAAAAGGAGAAATTGCTCGTTACGAGCAATTTCTCCTTTTCCCACAGTGTTTTCAAAAGACTTTAACTGCAGACACGTAAAAACCAGGGCTTGTTTTGGAAAGGATTGATGAATACATTAAATCTATTTTGTCTAAAAAACAACTGAATCCTGGAGTAGAATGGTCTTTGGACATGTAAGAAATTTACTATAGGAAAAAGTGTCGATCCAGATCAGTCTGCACAGTCTTCGCAGGCTGACTTGAGCCTATACTTATTGCAGACACATTTAACCACCTTTCAATGTAGCAGGACCTCATCAGACTCATAGCCAAACAGGGCGTTTTGTGATCACAGTTATACAAGTGACACGCTGTAGAAGTATGTGAATGAAAGAATTTGTTTTCAATAATTTTGAAAAAGAAATTAAGAAAAAGGAGCTATATGGTTAACTGTTACTCACAGAGGTTTCTTAAGCTGTGTGAAACATTTATAGATCTATATATGAACAGACATAAGTTGGCAATTGGAGTACAATTAACTGACCGTAGCAAAACTCGGCTTTCATCATCTAGATATGGCAATGCAGGAACAGAGGCTGTCATTAAAAAAATTCAAAAAATGTTTTGCTCACAGCTGCAGATATGGTAAAAACGACCCTTGGCCGAATGAAACCATTTTGTTCTACCGTTTGATAGGAGAGGACAAGCTAACATCGTGGAAAAAGATCTCCAGTTTCTCCAAAAGACCAGGGCATGTCGAAATTCGGATGATGCAAGATGAAGAACTGGTACCTTCACTGTTGCCAGGGACAACGTATACTCTTGAAATGGCTATAAGTTATTCACCTTGTAGGAGATGCAGCGATGCACTTATAAAATTCAAGAGTAAATTTAAGTCGTTACAGAAAGATCTCAGAATCACTATAAGGATAGGTTCATTTTACCGGATTTTTAATCCTCGGATTACCTACAACATGGATGGTCTATTAAATCTGATAAAGGAAAACGTTGTTCTCAAAAGTTTCGATGGCGATTCTGATTGGACAGAATTTTTACGTGACATCGTTAACCTGCAGGAAAATCAGCTCAGTGTTTGGTTGGGGATAACTGGAAAACTGGCGAGGAGAGAACGCGAATATGTAGATAGGTGTATTTTAAAGGATATTTATGGTTGTTGTCATGGAACAGTGTCTAAACACGAACTTTGTAAAATGGGAGCGGTCGCCAGTCCTATGCAAGCTATCGAAAACTACGAGAAAAGAAGTTTTATTTTTTTCAGTTTTATTTCGCAACTTGGACTTCAGTGGCAAGTATCCTTTCCTAGGACAAGTTGACTGTACTGTATTGAAACTTATAAAAAACAAAAATTGCAGAGAAATAATCAGATTCATTCCTTTTTATCAGTCCGGTGTCATAAAGACCCAAAGGAGAACGTGTCTGGCATTTGCTTCTTTCCCAGTCATGGATTTTCGTCTTTTATAGAGTTTAATGTTTGCTTGAGCAATATATCCAAAATGGACTAAAGTTTGGCATTGCATAAAAAGTCGAAAAGGAAAAGTCTTGTAAAATATTGTAGATAATTTTGATGATAATCCATTGTTCGAAATAAAGTAAAATGTACCACAGTTTAACAACGATAAATTGTCATCTGTATGATACAAGCACCTGATAAAAAAGTTATTGACGAGCAAACAAATTTTTTACCCTGGATAATTTGTTCGCTCGTCAATAACTTTTTTATCAGGTGTTGTTTAAAAAATCTAACACATCAAGCATATCCCTGGAGTCCTTCCGCCTTCTCTGCTTCAAACCAAATTCCAATCGGTCACGTATTAACGGAATTATTGAAGATTTTCTTACCTGAAGTCGGGGAATTTCTTCAAATGTCGGTCATTGTTGTTGTTGTTGTGTCACGTGATTCCCCGCCGTGATATAGATAGGTGTATTTTAAAAGATATTTATGGCTGTTGTCGTGGACAAGTGTCTAAACGTGACCTGTACGAAATAGGGGCGGTCGCCAGTCTTATGGAAATTCCCGATATCTACGAGAGAAGAAACACCCGAAGTTTTATTGTGCAACATGGATATCAATGGCAATTACCCTTTCCTTTGACAAGTTGACTGTGTAGTGTAGAAATAGTATAAAAATGAACAACTGGAAAGAAACAATTAAATTAACCCTATACATAATCATCCAGACTTTTACACCCCTGTGAAAGAAGCCTTTTGAAAACATTGAGGGAAAAGGAGAAAATGCTGGTAACCAGCATTTTCTCTTTTTCCCACAATCTTTCCTTCCCTTTAAAAACAAATTTTAATTCTATAGTCACATTCATTTTGTTGTCTGCAAACGCTTTGAATTTGGACCAGTCTAAAATTTTGTCGTTTGGTAAAGGGTTAATCCATTTTCAAGTCTCGTGTAGCAAAGACCACGAGAAGGATATAAGCATCATTTGTCTTTTTCCAACCACGATTTTTTTACCCTTTCAAAGACAAATTGCCTCATTGGAGCAGTATGTCCAATAACGACTGAATGCTAAAAATGTGGTGTGCGTGTTTGTGAGGTAGAAAAGCGGCTTCGTAACTAGAAGGTCCAAGTTCGATTCCTGGGAGCGGTTATCAACTTTGGGACCTTTCATTGGCCCCCACACTCTGCGCCTTTACTTGCGCAGTCCCCAGGTAAGAGAGAGAGATTAGTAAAAGTTGTAAGAGCTTGTATTTGAATCGATGTAAAGTAGATATCTTTAAAGTTTTAAAGACTAAAAGTTGATCCTAGGTAAAACATTGAAAAAGAAGAGTGTTGAAAAGTCTTGTGAATAATTTTGATGACGACGGATAGATTACAGATCATGACAAATAGAGAATAATCAAGGTAGTGATAATGATAATAATCTATAGTTCAACAACGATAAATTGTCACCTGTATAATACAAACAAAATATCAATACAAAGACACAAATTTCGGTAGTAGGGCCTTTATACACGTCATAATATGTAAAATGTTGGTTCAGTATACTGGCAAAAAGTATAGTCATATAACAAAAAGTTTTGACTTATGTCAGCCTGCGCCAACTGCTCAGGCTGACATAAGTCGAAACTTTTTGCTACTGGTAAATTTTTCCCACGTCAAAGGATCATTCTACTTCAAATTAAGCTACTTTTAGACAACAATGATCCGAACTGCGGGTTGACTTGCTAAAGAAAACCCCATTATTAAGATTTGTTAATTCGTTAACCCTCCCCCCCCCCCCCCCCCCTTACCACCACCACCAGCCCCGCTCATATATACATTTTGAAGCACTTTAGTATGAGTATTTCGGAATGCATTACACTGATTATTTCACATTGATTTCAGTATTGTGTCATTTGATCCATGTCGATGCTCCATAAAACAACATGAATTTATTTGATCCTTCTGCTATGTCAAGAATCATTCTACTTTAGATGTACCCCTGATACGATGTATCACGATGACGATAACGTGATAGTAAGATGACGATAACGCGATACTGCAATGGTGATATTACGATAGTACGATGGCGCGATAGTAGGACGACGATAACGCAATGGTACGATGACGATTACACGATAGTACGATGACGATAACGGTGTGACGGTGATAATACGATAGTATAATGGCGATAACGTGACAGCACGATAACGTGATAGTACGATGACGATGACGCAACAGTTCGACGATGATAATACGATAGAGTGATGGTGATAAAGTATGATGCCGATAACGTGATACTACAATGGTGATAAGCACGTTCAAAATCAATAAATTCGTAGGCGATGGCCCTTACGGTATTCCGTATGAAACAAATAAAATGATTACGTTTACAACAATCTTAATAGAATCGAAAACGAAACTAGAAATTTGATCAGAAATGTGTTTAGGCCATGCTAAGTAAATGTTTATGTTTATAACAAGCTGTCACACGTACAATAGAATAAAAAATGAAACTAGAAATTTGATCGGAAATGTGTTTAGGCCATGCTTAGTAAAAACGGGGTTTAACTTTTATCCTGCTAGATAAATGACACGATACTTTAAAGCCGACAGTAAACACCAAAATTTTGCTATTTCATTTAATATTTCTGGGAGAAAGATATCTCCCTATCGGACAGTGAAGATCCTAGATCAGACTCCACGTTCTGTGCAGTCTGATCTTGATCTACACTGTCCGCAAAAGGCCATTGGGTCGCGCTTAGCAGCCTGCTTAAGGGTTTAAATGAATTTCTGCGATGCATTATGTCAATCAATTATCACAAATTTTAGGTCCATAAAAGTTATTGTATATAAAAAGCGACTGTATCCTTGAATAGAACGGTCCTTGAACACGCAGAAAATTAACTACGGAAAAGATATCGATTCAGTACGGCTTGAGCGTTCTGCTCTGGCTTATCTAAGTCTATATTTATTGCAGATGCATTAAACCCCCTTTCAAAAGAGCATGACCACATTAGACCCGTTGTCAAGCAGCTTGTTTTGTAATTAAAACTATACAAGTCACAACACACTATATATAGACGTGTATAAAAGCAATAATTGGTTTTCAATAATTTTGATAAAAGGTTGAGAAAAAGAAGAACTAGTTAACTCTTACTCTCGAAGGTTGGTAGTATTTTTTTGTTTTTCTGCAATATTTTAGAAGAGCTCTCTTCCACAAAAGCTATATTCTATTTTTGAAGTTTTTTTTTTCTTTTTAAAGATTTGTCCCACATGATCGTCAACTCAGGATTGTTCTAAAAGACTGTACAGAAATTATTTTCACTGTGCTCCTGTTTACTAAAGATGTTTGAAGTAGTGACAGAAACTTTAGACTGTGAGCAATATAGGGGAAAAGAAGTAGTTCTGGCAAACATTCTAAAGCAATTTCATTATTAGTGATGATACCATATCATCACTAGTGATGTTATTCACAGTGAAAAACTGGAACAAAAAGTACAGCAAGAAAGAGTATACGAAGGGACGTCTATTTTAACGTTCATGAACGGAACTTGTCGAAAAGACAAGTACTGAAAAGAAATGTCGGACATTTACGTATTAATTGTACATAACGCCAACACCTCTGAGGCCCAGTGGAGTCGAAAAGTAAACAATGCGGGTGGTGAAATGCATTTGAATCCAAATTATACCATTCAAAGGTATCTAAACTATTGTTGCACCGTCATTGCAATGTAAGTCGCTTTTAAAAAAATAGAAAATATGTTGCCAAGTGGCTTCATTTTCTGCTTACTTTTTATCTAGATTTATAATCCATTTTCTTCAGACGCCCAGTACACGGACCGACTGCACAATAACAGACCCCTATCTTCACGATAATCGTCCACACTTTTAAATACAGTTATTTAAAAGCATCTTAACACCGGCATTTTTTTTACTGTTGGCCGCTTCTAGACTTTAAACTCATTAGAAAACAACAAAATTTTAGAAAGCATTTGCAGACGACAACATAAAGGTGACTGAAAAATTGAAATTTGTTCAGGGAAGGGTAGAAAACACTGTGGGAAAAGGAGAAAATGCTGGTTACCAGCATTTTCTCCTTTTCCCACAGTGTTTTCAAAAGGCTTCTTTATCAGGGGCGTCAAAAGTAGGGATTGTGTGGTAATGGGTTAACGTACGATGAATTAAAAGGAATACACATTATGTTCGGTTTGGAAGGGGGATGACACATCTTTATCTTAAAGCTATATTTAGAAGTAAAAGAGAAATTGACGAATTGCCGAAATGGGCCTAGAGAAAGACAATACATGTATGCATATATCAACATCGTTTTTGGAGGGGAAACTTGTACAAAGTTGTAGGTAGAAATTAAAGAAGAAATGTTTTACTCTTTAACAAAACACAAACTTTTGTAGTAGACCAAATTGTGAACATTTACTGAAAACAAAATAAACGTAGCTCTATACAATTTTTGTCTTTGATAGGGTAAAAACATTGTACTCAAAAGCCTTTTTCATGGTCAGTAAAACCCTGGATTGTCTGGTGAATAAAGGATTACGGTCCCTAACTCATCGGTAAATATGGTGTCCGTCGATGTTTTCGTAAAGGCTATTCAACTAATCTCAATAGCTCCTGTCTATATTATCTCCCGCTAGATGGCATTCTACAAATACACATCTAATTTGGACATCATGGGCACAGACCCGGACTACTTTTCTACGCGATAACCTTTACTTTGAATTTCAAACTAAAATAAACGTTTACTCAATAAAACGCTACATGGTGCGATTCATTCAGTTATGATCAGTATACTTTTAGATAAATCTGGAGCTAAAACAGGCCTGATTTTTCCTCAAATGTATTGATAAAAGCCATTTTCTCTATTGCTACTTTATAGCGCGTATTACTACGATCTTTCCGATATCGGGGACAGTGATGCGTCGTATAAGACAGGTCGAATCTTCGTAAATTTGACATGCACAGACAACGCTCCCGTCTCTCAATATGCAAGTTAGGGCCGTAGAGGTTTTAACCACCAGCCTGGGCTAGTACTCACCAACCATTCTTGAGAATATTCTAGTCCCATTCTCAAAGGTTTTCTACATTTGTAAGTAGCACAACTTCTGATTGGCTAAACCGAATGGTTTAGCCAATCAGAAAACGTGTGTTTCTTACAAATGTAGAAAATTCTGGAGAGTAAGACAAAGAATATTCTCATGAATGGTTGGTGAATACAGACCCAGATGGTAAAGTTTTATACCGGCACAAATTGAACGCATTTATTTCGTTCAAATCATGAAATACGACTTTAGTAGCATAGAACACATGGTAGTAACTAGCATTTTCTCTATTTTCGCCAATGTTTTCAAAAGTCCTCTTCATTAAAGTTGTTTGCGACGACAAAGATATAAGACGGGTCCTATTTGAAAGCGCTCGCAGACGACAATAAATTATGACCCACTTAATGAAATTAATCTTTTTTCGGGTAGAAAACATGGTGAAATAACGAGAAATTGTTGGTTACCAGCATTTTCTCTTTTTTTTCCCCACAATGTTTTCAAAAGTCTGCTGCATTAAGGTTGTTAAGACAAAGGGTTTGTTTGGGACTATAAAGATTAAGACGAGCTTTAATAAAAATCATTTGCAAACGACAATTAAATGTGACTCAATAAATGAAATTCCTATAAAACATGGCGAAAAAATGAGAAAGACTCATTAACCCATTACCACACAATCCCTACTTTTGACGCCCCTGAGAAGAAGCCTTTAGAAAACATTGTGGGAAAAGGAGAAAATGCTGGTTATCAGCATTTTCTCCTTTTCCCACATTGTTTTCTACCCTTCACAGAACAAATTTCAAGTTTTCAGTCACTTTTATTATGTCATCTGCAAATGCTTTCAATTTGGACCAGTCTAAATATTGTCGTTTGGTAATGGGTTAATCATCGGTAAATATGGTGTAAAATCAAAGTTTTCGCAGCTCCCGTCTGTCATTGAGGGAGTAAGTGGCCGACTTACAAACTCATCGGTAAATATTGTGTAACATCCACATTTTCGCAGCCCCCGTTTTTCATTAAGAGATTTAGTGGCCGACTCACTATTCATCGGTAAATATCGTCTAACATCGACATTTTCGTAAAGGCAGCTCATTTAATCTCGGTAGGTTCCGTCTTTTAGCAAAAGAGATAAGGGCCATAGACCTTTATCATGTCTACTGGAGGGACATGTAAAAAGGAATTAAAGGTAAAGTTTTTGAACGCTTAACTCATTGCCACACAATCCCTACTGTTGACGACCCTAAGAAAGAAGCCTTTAGAAAACATGGCGGGAAAAGGAGAAAATGGTGGTAAAACCCTTCAAAAAACAAATGTCAAATTTTCGATCACTTTTATTTTGTTGTCTGCAAAAGCTTTCGATTTGAACAAGCCAACAATTTTGTCGTTTGGTAATGAGTTAATTGAATTTCACGGAAAGCTAATTCCTTTCTTTCGTTCACTTCGAAAACATTTGGTTTACATGGCAGACTTCTTGGCTTAGTTCTTGAGGCGTGTGCCGAAAGGATAGGTGGTCAAAAGATCGAGTTATTGTTGGGTGGGAGTCGTTCTGAGGCGGTCGGTTGGTGAGCCAAGAAGGAAAGAAAGGGAAAAAATGGCTCGATTAAAGTTGTACAATAATACTTAGTTTTAATTATCGCTGTTTTTAAGGATAATATTATAGTGGAAATGACTGATTTCTGTTAGGATGTTACTACCTTAATTGCAGAAAAAAAGTATCATTAAATCAGAACAAAAAGTTGGCAAACTTTGTTCTAGTTTTACTAGACATTTAATGCCAGCCACTGTACATATTGACAGATTACTCTGTATAGGAAGAGGTTGACACGGTCCCACTGAACTTTGAATTATCTTGAAAATTTTCATGGAACTTTTCAGTCTTTTAACATGACCTTGGCAAAGTTGGAATTCTTCTTCTGCAAGAAAAATTATTTTTTCATTACAGTAATGTTTAATTTTTGTTCGAAAGCTCAACTTTCTTTTTTTTTTTTATACAATTAATATCGTTCTTTACCTTTCCTTCGATTTTCCTTGCACCGAACCCTTACAACAAAACTTTCGAGTTAAACACAATTTGTCCAATTTTCTCTTATATCGTGTGTAATCTCCAAAATTTAGCTTCAGTATTATTTTCAGTGTGGCCCCAACTTTTATTCCACTTCTGTTGAGAGTTGTATTTTCGAGATCACCTGTCATTCAGTATAAGGTCTTTCAAAGGGAAGAGTATCGGTTATCGGTATCTTCTCTTTTTCTGACAGTGTTTTCGGGGCCTTCTCTGTCTGGGTCACAAAATTCAGGTTTGAGTGGTAAAGGGTTAAAATACTACTCACTTGTATTTCAATTTTATAATAGCATTTTCTCCTGTTTCGACATGTTTTTAATTTTTTTTATGCAAAATTTCTCTAAGCCGTTGAGGATTGGGTTTGTTTAATAAGGGGTTGAAATAAGACATGTACTTACCCGTTTATACAAATTTTATTATGTTTCTATGCATTACACACTGTAACACTATGCTTGATGGTTGAAACTTGTGATTAGTCTGTGCTCGTTCAGAAGTAATCTCCTGTTAAAAGAAAGATTACACAAAGAATCAAATTCATAAAGATCTAATGAATCTTTTATAATTCAATTAAGTGTTATCATACATATAATTAATGTATGTGGGGGCCTTGGTTGGGGAGGGTGAGTTTGCATGTTATATATAAATTCACTTTTCACCTGGGCCCGTATTCACCAACTATACCAAATGGTTTAGCCAATCAGAGGTTTTGTTTCTTCCAGAGTCAGAAAATTTTGAAGAATAAGACAAAGAACGTTCTTAAGAATGGTTGGTGAATACGGCCCCTGGTGTCATGCTGGATGTTTAAATAAGTGTTGCCACCTGTTGCTGATAAAGTCAAGCTGCATAACATATTATTATGTGCCATTGTTATTTTGCATTCAATTGTTGTTCAAATGTTTTATGAACATTGTCTGTGGACTGGAAATGGATTTAACTCATTTTGTTCTGAACCATGTTTGCAGATTGCCAAGCAGTAACACTATTAACTGGTTAACCTGTTAACTCTTTGCCAAGCGATAAAATTTAGGACTAGTCCAAATTGAAAGCATCTGCAGACGACAAAATAAATATAATTCAAAAATTGAAATTTGTTTCCAGCATGGTGGAGGGCATTGTTGGAAAGGGAGAAGATACTAGTCACCGGTATTGTCTCCTTTTCCCACAATGTTTTCAAAAGGCTTCTATTTTAGAGTCGTAAAAATCAGAGGTTTTTTGGTAAGGGGTTAATATACGATTACTGAAAAAGTAAAATCAATGATTAACTTGTAAATCCTTGTAGCCTGATCATGGTTTATACAGGATACACTGATGCTATCAGTGATGGATCCAGTAAAATTCAAAGAGAATTTTTTGTTATTTTTGCCTGAGAAAAAGGTACTTATCTGAAAATGTTTCACTTTTCTCCTGGGCCCTGTGGAGGCTGCAATTTTTTCCGCTGTTTAAAAGCCGCCTGAATAATCTCCATAATATGCAATATCCGGATGTAAAGTATTCAGGTACAGTGAACGAGGAATCACCACTTTCACTTTCGGTTTAGACAACAAGAATTAATTGAATTTTAATTTGGAACTGCAGTTACGCGTATAGTATACTGACACGAACTAGAATTCACAAATATTCCGAATAAATTTTATTTTCCAAATGAATAGCACAATTTATACATATTTGAGAGAAGGAAAGACACTCTCTCCTTGCTGAAATGGTTTGCCACGTGAAGCAGGAACTGGTACCCGGTCTAATGAGACTAGTTCCTCTTATGCGGGGACCTATTATTGTTTTACATGGAAACTGTTTATCTTAGGCTTCCTTTTGATATTGCCAGATGTTTTTTTGTTGAATAGTTATATTGAACTACATTTTATATTGTATTTGAAAATGTGAGAAGTTGAGTGCTTAATAGATGCAATTTAATTTATGAGTAGATACTAACACATTGAAATGATTTACTAATCTGATATTACATGAATAAATACTGCAATTACGCCAGTTCATCCTAAGAATTGAACTAATTTGACAATGATCAGTTTTAAATGTATAGGTTTTTATATTAGTAATTATTGATCAATGTTTAATTGAAATATGTTTATTGAGAATTTTTCCTGTTGCATTGATTGTTCGCTCTCTCTCTCGCTCTCTCTCTCACACACACATCCATGATGATATTAATCACCTTTTCTCATCCTGTAATAGAAATTAAATGTATTTTTCTATCCGATCAAGTTGAGCAAACACATGTATATATTTAATGAAATTTTTTTTGTAATATAACGATGAACAGTGTAAAAGTCTGGTGAATAAACTTTTCTGTCATTTTTTTTTTCAGATTTTATTTCGCTATCGTTGTTTTCTTCAGTTCGCTTTAATATTAGCTAAGTGTATTTTAGTCACATTTATAGGATAGTGATCTTGAATACACTGTGTCCCTTTGACTGTTAAGAAATCATCAACACCAAGACTTTAGAGTTTATTTATGGATCTTAACTAGAGTATACATTTAACCCAACTTCATTTAATTGTTGTATGCCATAACACATGAAGTTAGCAAACGTTTTAGGGAAAAATATAGAGTTTGGCGAGGAAAAGGGAACAAAGCATAATCAGGTGCGTGCAAGTCTCTGTAATTGAATCGTTAAATAAAACACAAATGAATATAAAACAATGGCCTCAAAAGTTGAAGTTTTTCTATTCAAACAATAGAAGACAACAGTTACTGTGCTTGCATGACAATTATTTTCATAAACATGAAACCCCTCTTTTCATACATTTTAAAATCGCACTGAATGCAAAAAAATTCAAACTAAGCTATCACATTTCACTCAGACTTTGTATAGGAAATGTAATTGACCATGCTATTTTTCATAACTGAAACATTTTTAACATATTTCGAAATTCAGGGGATTCCTGTAATACTTTATCATCCTTATGATAACATCTACGTCTTAAACAAGTTTGCCTGCAGTCTTATCCCTTGCATTCTTTTCTTTGACAGCTGGTGAACCGTAAAAGGCGTCGTAGAGAGACCTTCGAGATTTTCCCCTGTATTTAATGAACTACAGTGAAAGATTTCTTCATCGGCTTGCAGTGTTTTGAAAGTGGACCAAGACGGCAGGTTGAGTGTCATCACATATTCTTTGGTCGAACTTTAAGGGACTAAAAAATCTAAAACAGTGACACTTAAAATCAAGCTGTTGCTTTCAACCTATAATCGCTTACGTTCATGTTTAATTGCGTGAACTGTGTGCTTGAAGTAGTGATAAATCTACTAACGCTTGGACAGTTTTGAAAACTTGACAAAGGAGTATTTACATGAAACATAAATCACCAGTTACCCAACTTGGTCCACTTTAGAAATGGCCATGCAATGGCAATTGTTGTCTTTAGACGAGTTTGCGACACGGTTTGCCCACGGATGCAGATATGGCAATCAGAGGGACCCATGGCCAAGGGAGACCATTTTGTTCTATCGTTTGGCAGGGGAGGACAGATGCACACCATGGAGAAAACTCTCTACTTCGGATAGAAATCGAGAACATGTTGAAGTTTGTATGCTGAGAGATGCGGATCTGATGGGATTATTTCAATCGTTGCCACAGGCGACGTATACTCTTGAAATGGTTTTAAGTTATTCTCCTTGCCAGAGATGCAGCGAAAAATTGATACATTTCAAAAACAGTTTAAAAACATCACTGATAAATCTCAGAATTACAATGAGAATTAGTTCATTTTACTGCACTTACAACCCGCACGTTACGAACAACTTGGATGGCCTTTTAAATCTAGTAATGGAAAACGTAATTTTGAAAACTTTCGATGGGGATTCAGACTGGATGGATTTTTTACGTGACGTCATCTACCTACCGGAAATGCTTTTAAGGCAGTGGTTACCCTTAACTTGGAACCCTGACAGGAGGGCACGTGAATATATAGACAGGTGTATCTTAAAAGATATTTATGGCTGTTGCAGTTTTAAAGTGTCCAAACAAGATCTTTGTGCAATGGCAGCGGTCGGCAGTCCAATGCAAGTTTCAGAAATTTACGGGAGAAGAAATGCCCCAAATTTTTTTATTTTGCAACTTGGACATCATTGGCTCATGTAATTTACAAAATTACAAAGAAACGATCACATCAATCCCTTTTCATAATTCAAGGATTGCAAAGACTCTTAGGAGGACTTTATAAACAGCGTTTGTTCTATTAACGCAATGATTTTTATCCTTTCAAACTTGACAGTGAAGGTGCATTATATTTTAAGTTGACTAAAGTTCGGCATTTGTATTTTAAGTTGACTAAAGTTCGGCATTTGATAAAGTTGATAAAGAAAAATCTAAGAAGGTATATTTTGGAAAAGTGTAATGACGACGGGTAGACCATAGACCATAACAACATGAAGAATAATCAAGATAAACGAGAGCACTTCTCAACCAGAAACATTCTCAGAATGCTATATTCCGTCTTTCCCTGTTGAGAGGTTTTGTACTTGTGGACAATGCATATTTTTGATATCTTTGTTGTTTTTGTCCGGTGACTTCATCTGAATTCTGGTCCTCACTTTGTTGTTCATTATAATGTTCAAAGTCTAATAAGGTAGATATTTTGATTACGAAATTCTTTTACTTCGATGCGTCGTCCTTCACAGAAACATCGTTACCAAAGTGATTTTGTGATCTCTTTTCAACTTGAAAAAGTTTGAATTTTGAAAAGGGGGATGTGGAAACAAACACGGGATCTCCCAAAACCCAAAGATAAAAAAAAATCTTTAGTATCACCATCCTCTACACCACCAACATCTCGGTCTAAACGTAATTAAGAGAGCAAAGAAAGTGAAATTATGGCATTTCAAGGGAAATGAGGGGTGACCTGAAATCTGACATGAATGCCCTTAACTAAAGAAATGATGGGATTGAACAAACAATAAATGAACCTAGATCTGAAAACGAGTGCTTCAATGTGGAAAATAGGGAACTAAGAACAGAATTGGACAAGATAACTGTTAAACTTGGTACTTTAGAGGCACATTCCAGACGTAATAATTTAAGGTTTTATAGACTGCGGGTAAAGAGAGTCATGGGCGGAATCGGAGCAAAAGGTGCGCGATTTTAAGGTGGGTACAATGAATATGGAAAACTATGAACAGGTCGAAACTGAGAGAGCACACAGAAAATTGCGAGTATGCATTCCCTATCTAGACCAATTATCCTCAAGTTTAGTAGATCTAATGATAAAGAAAACGTTATGTAAAAAGCCAGGGAGTTATTTAATGTCGATTCTGAATTTAGAATTAAAAAAGACCTTATATAGAGCGTATACCAAAACGTCGGAAAGAATTGGGAAAGCGTTTGATGGCAGAAAGAGCGAAGGGTAAAAGTGCACGTTTGAAATATGACAAACTTATAATTCGGCGACAGGTATACAGGTATGATGAGATAAACAATAAGATTAATTGTCAAGAAGGTAAATAATGTCAGCATAAACAACTCGAGGTGACCAGAGAAAATTAGCGCTATGACGAAACACCCAATGACCAATCTTAGTGGTAAGATGACGCAGTAAGGTGCGGTAGGCGGGGAGTTTTAGCAAGTCGGCCGTGGCCCAAATCATAATATAAACATTGTCACGTGGAATATTCGAGGCATATATACGATGATAACTTATTATCATTTTTTATGTAAATTTGATATAATTAGTTTAAACATGGTATGACTCAGTTGGTGAATTTTCAGAAGTTTTGGACTGTTATATTTACATTGATTCCGTCAGGAAAAAACAAAAAAGGTCCTTCAGAAATAGTGTGGCGTAGGGGTGTTTGTGAGAAGACCTTTGATAGTCAATGGGTTTGATGAAAATTTAAAATCTACATTTGAAGACAGTGTCAAACTCTACATTAAATCAGGTATCTTCGACTTAATGCAGGATATGATACTGTACATTACATATACATGTCCAGAACGGTGCTCCATTTATGATAAAAAAGAAATAAAAAAAGAAAAAAATACATCCCTTGAAAATAATATTGCATTCTTTTGACAGAAATATTATTTTGTTATATGTACATTGCTGGTGATCTAAATGCACGTACAAAGGATTTGTGTTATTTCATTATTGATGATATGCTTATCTACGTTTTTAACACTATAGTTGATTATATATATATATATAAAACGACAAATCTGGAGAATTCACCTGTTTGTCAGAAAATGGTACTGGTGTGATCGATTATCCTATTGTTTTCCCTGCTCTTCCAGTTTGTAACTTATTTCAGTGTTTTAGTCAAAAATGAATTCGATCATATAATTATTCATGCTTAATTAACATTTATTAACAAAAAAAGCGATTCGCAAAAGTCGCCAAAGAGATCTTCTAAAGAAAGTAGCAAATGTTCCTGTCGTACATTTCCTCAATACGTATGGAATGAATTGTACACAGAAACATTTATTTACTCTTAACACATACATTTGCTGAAAATTTACATTTGCTCACAAATCTAGTAAACCAAGCCGTTTATTTGATATTTAATATTAACCAAACATCTAGTGTAAAAATGTTGCATAAACAAAATTATCGAAATCGGCACAAAAAACATGGTGGGATAGTGAATGCGAGTACTTAAAATACTCAGCTTTACGATATTTTCGAGTGACAAATGCACAATGTGACTATACTGATTATAGAAAGGGTTGAAATAATTTCAAAGCTTCATGCACGCAAAAAAATAATGCATATCAGTTTGAAAATCGAAAGAAACTTCTATGGTTTATCTGAAAATTTTATGACCCTTCGAACTACAGTGGTATATCGCTTATTAACGTTATGTATAAGACCTTTTCAAATATTTTACATGATAATACTAGTTAAATCGTCAGATATTCGGTCTGGGTACTCTACAACTGATAATTTGTTCACTCTCCAATATATATATATAAACAAGTAAACATATTTAATCTATCAAATAGAAAACTCATAGATAATGAAATCAGTCTACTCTCAAAAGGTCTCAAATTCGCCCCAACTACAACTAAGTCAAACTTGCATGAATTAGATTCCGACATTAATGAATTCCATAGAAGACTCAAGCTTAAAGAATTTTTTCATGACAAAAGCTCTGTAGAGGATAGTTCTCTTATTAGAAATAAAAGTGATTTTCAACCACAAAAGGGAAGAAATTTAGCTCTAGATACCTTTATAAACTTCACGAAAAATATACCAGTCAACAAACATGTCGTTAAGCCCAATATTTCAAAGAAGGAACGCATGGCTATTAACACCTTACGTGATGACCAAAACATTATTATTAAAGAAGCTGACAAGGGTGGGGGCATTGTTATTATGAACAAGGAATTTTATAAAATAAGGATTTTGGACATGTTACAAGACAAACATTTCTACGAAGAAGCCCCTAACGACTGCTCTAAAATAACAATGAGGAAAATACAAAATGTAACACGACTAGCCCCTGAGATAACTCAAAAAGAAACCGATTATTTGTTGAATTTTGAATTCAAATCAAGTTCATTTTATGGGCTCCCAAAGATTCACAAAAGTAATCTAATCAAACAGAAATGTTCGGAAAATCCTGACAAATATGTTGAAATAATTAATCCCGGAGATTTAACATTCAGACCTATTGTGGCAGGTCTAGTATGTGAAACACATAGATTAAGTAACCTCATAGACATATTATTGAAACCCTTCATCAAACACGTCAAAAGCTATGTGCGAGATGACCTAGACTTCCTACGATACATTCCCAAAAGGATCAGCGAGGACACACTTTTAGTATCATTTGATGTGACAAGTCTATATACAAACATATCGCATGAGCTTGGGGTAGAAGCAGTAACCTTTTGGCTAGACAAATATCCAAGCTTAATCCACAGAAGATTTACAAAGGAATTCTTAATAGAAAGTATGAAAATCATTTTAGAGAATAATAATTTCTCTTTTAACGACAAATTCTGTAATCAAAAAAGAGGCACAGCAATGGGAACAAAATTTGCACCAACATACGCAACTCTTGTCCTAGGATTTCTTGAGGAAAAAATGTATCATCAGGCAGAAGAAATGTTTGAAAACGGCTTTGGCGAGATACTT
Source organism: Tridacna crocea (assembly GCA_943736015.1). Lineage (NCBI taxonomy): Eukaryota > Metazoa > Mollusca > Bivalvia > Cardiida > Cardiidae > Tridacna > Tridacna crocea. The sequence goes on from OX031057.1 coordinate 70,822,202, forward strand.
AAAAGCGACTGGAAAAGATTTCTTGATGACTGTTTTGTCTTTTGGAAAAAATCCAGAAAAGATTTTAAAACCTCTTTTTTGACCTACTCAATAACCTTCACCAAGACATTAAATTCACTATGGAAATAAGTGAAAGATCTCTCTCGTTCCTTGATATTCTACTAACAAAAGAACACACTGAAGTAATAACAGATATATTCTTCAAAGAAACAGATACTAAGCAATATCTTAACTATTTTTCCTGTCATCCGAAGCATACAAAGAATAGTATTCCATATAATTTAGCCCGTAGAATATGCACAATTGTCTCTAATTCAGATATCAAAATCAAACGACTAGAAGAACTTAAAAGTATCCTCATATCAAGAAAGTATCCGATATCGTTAATTGAATCGGGTATGAAAAAAGCTTTGAGCATTCCAAGGGATACGTTAATGCAAGTTAAGTCTAATACAAAAGAAAACTCTATTCCCTATGTCTCTACCTTCAATCCAAATAACGTAGAAATGTTTGGTATATTCACAAATAACTTACACATACTTTATTCAGATGATAAAATGAAAGACGTTTTGAATAGAACCAAATTTATTAAAAGTAAAAGACAACCACCCAACTTAAAGAACATTTTAACACGTGCAAAATTCACAGAAAATGGTAAAGGTCAAAGAAAAGTCACAAACTGCGGACGTCCAAATTGCAGTCTATGCTTATACATGCCTAATGGCACTTCGTATAACTTCGATGGAAAAGTCTTCCAAGTCAACGCAGACATGAACTGTGATGTCAAAAATGTGATCTATGTTATCACGTGCAACGGGTGTGGAGAATATTACATTGGCCAAACAGGTGACAAACTAAGAACTCGCAGAACAATACACGCACAACAAATACGAGACCCAACAACTAGAAAAATTCCGCTCAGCCAACATTTAGACTTATGTAGCAAAGACAACTTAAAATTTAAAATATTTCCATTCTATAAAGTAAATTCCGAAAATATTTCAGCCAGGTTAGCAAAAGAGAAATATTTTATTAACTGCTTCAAACCCAAATTAAACCGTCTTCGTTGAGACGTTTAATTATCTCCCCTGAATACTCGTCGATAACGTTGGTAACGTTATGTAATTATCTCCCTTCCGATTACATGACGTTACTCCATAGTGACCACTGATGAGGCGTTAGCCGAAACATGTTTGGTTGTATATACAGTTTATTAAACTAATACATACAAAGGCGTGTTACGTTTTATTAAATCCGTTTATCCACTTAACCTTGTGTCGGACCGGCATTTGCCGATTTTTTTCGTTTCCGTATATATATATATATATATATATATATATATATATATATATATATATATATATGTGTGTGTGTGTGTGTGTGTGTGTGGGGAGGGGGGTGGGTGGGTGTGTGGGTGTGGGTTTGTGTGTGTTAGAAGAATGTAAAACGTTAGCACAGTTCTTACATCAACCTTTTCTACACTATCCCGCGTCTTAAAGACACTGACGGATAACGCTTTTGAAAAAAAAAAAAAAAAAAACCTGAGGAAAAGGAGAAAATGCTAAAACACTTGGTCCCTTTCTCACGATGTTTTCAAGCTTTTACAGATAAATTTTACAATCACATTAAACTTGTATTATGCCAGAGCTTTCAATACAGACAAGTCTGAAATTCTACAATCTGGAAAAGGGCAATCTTGACCCTGGAGCACATAAAGTACTTATACAATCATAAATCAAAACCAGACTGTACAAAATATGCATTCTGATCTCGGATCAACGCCTTATTTAATATTTGAAGATATTTTGACAGAAAGTTTCCTGTTATCGAAATATGTATGAGCTACAGTCTGGTTAAAGACGGTTCAATGCCGTGATGCATAATACCAAACAAGTCCTTGCATAATAAACTATCCATAACAACCATTTCGTCAGACAGCCTACAGAACCATGAAGTAGAATGATCCTGTAACATGCAATAGTGACCTAAAGCAAACGTATTCGAACCAGGTCAACATGAGCGTGCATTATAATATGCAATCATAGGACCAACAAGCCATGGAACGAATTGGTTTTGGAACGAAAAAGCCCAAAGTCAGTTGGCAAATTTGTATCATTTCGCGAGATGCTAGTTTCAATCAAAAATAAGTATCTCAACGATCGATAGCCTCGCCCAATGTATTTTAATATGCCATTTCAAATTACATATTTGAGTGACACCGTAAAAGTCATTTGCCTGAGAAAAAATGAGTTTAACTGGGTTTATTTCCTTCGGTTTTGCACAAAATGGTTGAACTAAAACTCTACAAAGTTTGGGTACGCTGTCTCGGAAAAGACGCGGTACAGACTCTAAAGAGTTTGGGTATGCTATGACAAAATGGATACGCTGGCATATGTAGAAATATGTATCATATAGAAGATCTGCAAATCAAGATTTAAATTGAAATGTCCTAGATAGCTGCAAATTATGAAGAAAATGGCAATATTCATGTATTTAAATTGAACTACTTTATGCCAAGTTTTATATTCTTGCGCTAAAGCCCGGGACCTTTCGGAGGTTGATTAATTTATCAGTGTCATTGACGACCGACTGTTTTTGAAAAGGGTTGAGTTATTACACTTGAAATTACGTTTTTCAGCCCGTCTGGCTGTTTTTGCGATAAAAGAGCATATAATCATGACTTTGTCTGTTTGTATGTGGTTAGGACAGGGAACGTAGTAATGATATTCCAAACCGTTTGAAGTACTTTCAAGCTACAAACATCCGGGATATTACGGCAAGATTTAAGCGGGAACTACTTGAACTCAATCTCTTTCTACTGCTGTGTACCTAAACGCGATGGAGTATTAGATTCACGGTACAAAATAAGATACATGGTTATTAAAATTCAATCTTGAACTCATTGTGGTATATTGTCTTCGACAAATACCACAATTCCCCTGTTCTAGGCTTGTTTCTAATATCGTTCCTATCACGCCAACATTAAAAAATTTCTTTACACAGTGTATTCAATTCTTTCGATATTTTCTCCAACAGTTCTTTCACTATATACATTCCATCAAATTCACGATAACTTTTTTTCTGGTCAATAGCATTTTTTTTTAACCTAATCTCCGCAATAAAAAAGTTTAACTCCGTCATGAAACAAATCAAATTCATTTATGCAAGACTGATTTTTCCGTTTACACAGTGTACTAAATTTAACTCAGTGACCTTGGCTTCATAGAAATCGATCGCTGACGTATTGAATGATGTAGCTGATGACGTCGACCATTCAGACTCTTTATTTACTGTTGGCATAGATCTAGTGTCCTTTTTTTTTTAGAATGCAAATAAAATTAAACATGCATCATTTTGTCAAGGTTTATTCGTTAGTTTCCTTTTTGCATGTTTTTTTTTTTTTAAAAGAAATCGATCTTTTTGCATTTGACTGATTCAGCGATGGAACTCTAAATATAGCCCATAAAAAGGCTGCATGAAATCTAAAATTAGATACCAACAACAATTTGGAAAAACCGAAATTAGTACTTTTGCGTTCATCGAAAAATAACATGCAGGTTTTTTCATCACATGATCCGATTCTGACCAATCAAAAAACGATTTTACACTATGAGTGCAATTATATGGGGTTTGATGCATTATGCCAAGCAATTCATGACATAATTATCATTTATGGATGCATAAAATTCGTTTTCTCGAACAGCCGACTGAATTTTGGGACTTTGGAGAAAGAAAAATCCTTTGACACGCAGAAAATTGACCGACAGCAAAAACGCTTCGACCCAGGTCTGCCTGAATGGAATATGCAGGCTAACTAGCCGATACTTTTTGCAGATGGATTAATACCATTTCAATGATACTTGAGGCAGAACAAAAAGAAACCGCAACGTTTTACTATCTTATTGTCTCCCTTTCAAACGACAAAAAGAGAGTGACAGTAATTGTCAGGCAATAGAATCGCCGTCCGCGCTTCAAGTGCTCTGAATATTATCCCACCCAGTCCCATTCCCATGTACATTACAACACTGGCCAATCTTGATGTTGATTTGCATCATGAAACATCTTTAACAGGAAAAGACACTTGTTTAATGAAATTAATGTTACTGATGTCATATCAATTAGTTCATTTTTTTAAATAAAAACTAGTAAATATCAATTAATCATTGAGTTTTTCCTTCCGCCTTGGTTAAGTAGTGGAAAAGGACGATTTTTTTACGCCAAGTCTGTTGATGAAATATCAGAACAGGGACATGGAACAGCCACGGGCGATTTATCTTATATAATTCATAAAGAATGACATAACCTGGATTCCAGTATGTTCATTTTTAGTCAGCGAAGCTCTCAGCTTCGCGGACTTAAGTTAACATACAAAATTCTGTCCTAAAACGAGTTCAAACTGCCCTTGGAGGCTTAACCACTGAACTCTACGCCATTCAAATAGTCCTAATGGAATTTTGTAACTTTTAACAAGTATCTATCTATTTGCATTTAAAATGAATAGATTTATGTGAGAAATTCAGACACAAAAGCTGGACATGTGTTCATTTATAGATCTAAATACAAAGGTTTGGCCATAAAGTTTAGCGCAATAATATTTCCGTCATAGCTGAAAGGGTGATAGATGTTCGGTAACAGACGAGTTCGGTAACATAGACTTAAAGAGTAAATCGATTGGATGTTTCGGTAACAAAGTAATTATTATTGTGTTCGTGTTCTGTGGCATTCTTTACACCTAATGTATGGCTTTAACATTTGCACTTTTCATCCATTGATAAATCATAGGTTCAAACCTTTTATTTTTTCACTCTCTACCGCTTTTCGCTTGATAGATGGGCAATCCACATGGTCGATACTCGTATACAGCATGAAATGTGGTACATAACAAAAATATTATATATGAAACATAGTGGAATTTACAAAATAATGTTTTAAAGGTGGCCCTTCTGATTTTGGGACGAAAATTTTACAAAAATGCAAAAAAAATCATCCTTATAATCCCAAAGCCTTGCAATTTGCGTTCAAACCCAAGTAGTCGAAAACCATCCGACAACACGAGAAATTAGAGATTTACTACGGCCCAGGTTGACACCAACGGGAGACACGTTCTATTTTTAGATGATCGATTCTCTCATTTACATACAGGAATACACAAAGGAAATTTCAAACATAGCGTCCGAAGAAGACATTACGGAAAATAATTATTACATGTTTTTTATGTAATGGAATTTAAGCGTTATTAGTCACGTGCCAGCCACGTGACATTCCCAAAATGCTTTATTGACTTTTGGCGCGAAATCGAAAAATACCTTAAGAGGCTACGTAGCCTTTTAAGGGAACACCACAATTTTTTTTTCTGTCATTTTATGAGTCTTAATTATTGATGATTTGTATCATTTTTTCATGCAAATTTCAGTGATATATATGGGTATTTAGAATTTTCAAATCACACCAAATTAAAAAATATTTATATCATTGAAATTTATATGAAAAAACAATACAAATCATCAATAAGTAAGAATCATAAAATTAAAAAAAAAAATTTTTTTTGATGGTATTCCCTTAAAAGGCTTCGTAGCCTCTTAAGCTATTTTTAGATTTCGCGCTAAAAATCAATAAAGCATTGTGGGAATGTCAAATGACTGGCACGTGACTGATAACGCTTAAATTCCATTACATAACAAACATGTAATAATTGTTTTCCATAATGTCTTCTTCGGACGGATGTTTGAAACTTTGTCTGTGTTTTCCTGTATTTAAATGAAAGAATTGATAATCTAAAAATAGAACGTGTCTCCCGTTGGTGTCATACTGGTCCGTAATAAATCTCTAATTTCTCGTGTTATCGGATTGTTTTCGACTACTGGGGTCTTATGAAGGCAAATTAAAAGGCTATGGGAGTATAAGGATGATTTTTTTGCTTTTTTGTAAAATTTTCGTCCCAAAATCTGAAGGGCCACCTTTAAAGAAGGTTTGAAAAGAAATAAATCCATGCGTTGGGTGTGAAGAATGTCACGATACATAAAAACTATATAATTGCTTTGTTACCGAAACATACAATCAATTTAGTCTATAAGCCTATATTACCGAACTCGTCTGTTACCGAAACAGCTGAAGTAGGCCTAAATTGAACGCGCATCTTTCACGAAAGAAGGTCACGTTGATGAAGCGGACAGATTTCAACCTAAACCGTTAAGGTGAGTCATAAGTTTCGTTTTGGTACAAAATGGGCTAACTGTCTTTGTTTCTCCCTTATTTAATATGTATTGTATTGGCCCGAAATGTGAAAATAATACTAATTCTCACAGTGCAGATGCAGGCCGACTTCTCACTCGTAATGGGGCCTTGTCACATGTCGGGACATTTCCTGTTATCACAGTCTTATGGTTTATGCCTTTTGCTCGCATTTTTATGCTCTCTGTGATTGTTAAACTGTTCGAAGCGATTGTTCAGGACTTGCGAAATAAAAGTGTCTAATGAAATGCATATATTTGTTCTGCTGACGATTAGTAGGCCTAACTTGTAACAGTAGGCCTAGATTTTTCTAAGCAGAAGAAGATTCGGACCCGAGAAGATTCGGCCTAACCTGAAAACTGCAGAAGGTTCGGCACATACGAGAAGATTCGGCCCAAGTATGAAGAAGATGACGGGCTATTTCAATGTTTCGTAAGCAGAGGAAGAATTGGCCATCATTTTAGACTTTGATACCCTCGTAATATTAGATCGAAGATGATTATAGGAGCAAGTTTTTCATAGATCTACATTGTAGTTTGAAGACAATTAAAGCTGTTTGAAAGCTATGGATATCAAGGACACATTCTACAGTTTTAAAACTTTCATACTGTATGTAATTATACAATACAATACAATATCTGTTTATTTGTAAAGAAAGGCCACCGGCCCATAATACAGCGTGTTAATTACATTCTTCACAATGACGATGAGTTGTATCTACAAAATAATGAAAAATGGGTCATACAGGATCATTGTAATGTTAGCTGGCATCTGAGATAGAAATTTCATGAAAAAGCATAAACTGGCGCCGCTTATGATGTCAGACTCCCACAATCCGTATTTCATATGTGTATAAGGGTAGAAAATTGAAGGTTTTGGACCGGTCTATTCAAAGTTTGAATCTCATTATCTATACCTGCTCATTAATTGGAGAATTGATATATTATGGGTACTTGTATTATGATTAGTTAATTTTCTATTGTTTGTACCATATTTATTTACTTTGTCATTTAAGTCTGTACCAAACAATCCAAGGTTTTTATGACCCTGAGATGGAAGCCTTTTCTCCTTTTCCCACAACATTTTCCACCTGGCTGGAAACAATTTCAATTTTTGAGTTACTTTTATATTGACATCTGCAAGTGCTTTCAATTTGTACCAGTCTACAATTTTGTATTTTGGTGAAGAGTTAAACATACAAGTCATGAAAAATATTAAGAAAGATTTTTACAGAAACCATTTAGAAAATGCCAAAAAAAATAGCTAAGGAAACATTGTGGCAAAAGGGAAAGGAGCTTTCATCAGTTATTTCTCGTTTCTAACAAGAATCTTCAGCTCTACCCACTACCACCCCATTTCAACCCAATTTCAATTTTAACAAATGTCATGGTCATACAATGCCAGAAACAAAGGCATCTGTGTTTTCCACAAATGTATATTGTTCTGCTTTAATTAACCCTTTACCTCATATGCCAACTTTAGGCTCAAGTTTTCAATCATTTTTATTTTGTCGTCTGCAAGTGCTTTCAATTTGGACAAGCCTAAAATATTGTTGTTTGGTAATGAGTTAAGAAAGTTTAATCTGATGTAAAATATGGCTTCTGTGGATGGGAGATCATTTCTTTTTTATTGTATGCACTAATTTTTTCCCCAAAAACTATTGAGTGAATTTCAACTTAATTTCACATGGATGGTCCTGGTGTGAACCTTTATTAGATTCAATGAAAAAATTACAGTCCCTTGAAAAATACGGCTTTTGTGGGCAAGGCCTCTTTCCTCAATGGGATAATTTGAAAACCTTGGGAAAAAGCAGAAAATGTTGAACATTTTTTGTTCTACTCAATAACTTGTAAAATAATCGAAATTAATTATTTCACACTTTCTGTACTTTGTTTATATCTTACAGAAAGGAGATGCCCCATCTTTTACTGCTAGTGCTTCCATTGTGGCAGTATCCACTGGTGACACAGACTACGAACTCCTGTTAGAGGATGATCGTGTCGTGAAAGTTAGCAAAGACCTAGTTCAGTCTGCGACGGATGAAGACAATGAACAGCTGGTTTTAGATGGTCCTTTGAGGGCCAACATCACATTCAAAGGAGCAGATGTCGTTGCTTTAACATTTGCATAATGAGTTCAGAAAGAAAGACTTTTCTTTTTTGGCATCATGTTATTTCAAACTTCAATCTAGTCATCCATTTACATTTGTGTTCTTGTTTGTAAAATGCTTTATCCCTTTACCAAACAATCCCTGGTTTTCACGACACTGACAAAAAAAGGCTTTAGAAAACATTGTGGGAAAAGAAGAAAATGCTGGTTATGACAAATAGTGAAAAATGCAAAGACGACCTGATACATGATCTAATGATAGCTTTTGGACTCGTCCATAAGGTGTTACTATAGATGCAGCTTCTTCTTTTAATAACTGTCGGTGTAAACAAACTATGATATGACTGACTGCAAAAAGTACTGGGGCTGTAGAAAATAAAATGATTGACATACTTTTTCATTTTTATTTTCTTTTTGTAGACATCAGAGATGTATTAAATTTTGATATACATACATACATACATACATACATACATACATACACCTACAAAGGAGAGGAGGTATAATGGTTTCACCATGTCAATCCGCTCGTATGTGTCGTGCTCTAACTGAAAAGCCATTCTATGTAGGACCAAGAAATTTAATTCAAGTGTTGCCCATCAGCCAACGGGGTGCCCTACTGTATTTTCGTCTGATAGGTCAAAGGTTCCGGCGCTCCAACTTTTTAGCTATTCAATTTATAACCACGGAACATAACACACTTGTTGCCCTTGATTCAACATTTGACTAAGTTCAAATTTCCTGAAGCAGTCATGCTTCGCTGGCTTACAGTACTTTCAGTACTTTGATTTTTCTCTTTCTATCATTCAGACGTTACATTGTCAGAAATGACTGCATTGGGACATTCAAAAATCAATCGCAGCGACATCTTATTTATTTCATCTCACAGTGGGGTTAAGTAGATGTTACTGCTTTCGAGGGATGTTGAATGTCACAAATGATTTTTGATGGCATTGACTGGTTCGAGATTATCACTCGTATGCATTTAATAATCATCCCTTCTAGCATCTGGTGATGTTTCACGCAACTTACTTTCAATCCTTCGTAATTACAGTTTCGATTGTCCCCAGACGGTAATGATAACGGAGGCAATAACATAACTGCCAAAGATCCAAACTGGGATAAGAGCCATGTGTCGTCGCACTCTATTTATAAACCCGAATTCACGTATCATGATAGCGCAATCCATGGTGGTAAACTGGCAGAACCGTTGACCCTCTGTGAAAACGAATTTATCAAGAGTATGGCACGTAAATTCAAAAGTAATTATCATTTACTAAATGCCAAATAATTAAGAATTAATTATGATAGTACCACACTATTCAAAAGAATGGAAAATATTGAATAACTTGCGGTCTCATTTTGGATCTACACGGTCCGATCAAATGAGTATTATTTATGGTTTGAATTTCTTTGAAATGTTAATGCTCGGAAAAATTTCAATTAATTTTTCTTCCGATTCGAAATGTTTATTTGAATCATGCAGCAGTTTAACTCTCTTCCACACAATCCTTAGTGTTGAAACCCTGTTTGAGATGGCTTTTGAAACCATTTTGGGAAAAGGAGAAAATGCTGGTAACCACAATATTTACAATCCTATGCCACAATGTTTTTAATCCTATCCAAAACAGAAATAGTAATATGGGCCACATCTCCAAATGCTTCAAATTTGGTGTGGTCCAAAGTGTTTTCGTTTGATAGGGGTTTAAGGGTAAATTCTTTCTTGAGATTGGACTGTTGTAGTTCAAGAGGGGTCCTTCCTTTCCAACTCATTACCAAGTAGTTGACTAATCAGTCAATCGCCAACAAGAAGACTCTTTATTTTAACTCTGTACCCGCCGAAAAACTTGTAAACTTGTCCAAATTGAAAACTTTAGCAGTTGTCAAATTAAATCTTGCTCAAATGATGAGATTCGTCGTTTTAAAGGATTGAAAACATTGAGGAAAAAGGAGAAAAAGCTTGTTACCAGTATTATCTTTTCCCCCACTAGATTTGTACAAGCCTTTCTGCCTCAGCGATCGCCGAACCTCGGGATTGTTTAAAAGGTTTAACTTCTCACTCACGATTTCACGTGCAGTATGTACAGTGGAGCAACGATATGTTCAAAATGTTCAAGGCTGTAACAAGTGTGTATGTGTTGTTGTCACTGGCCATGGGTCAGTGTTCTGGCCTGGGTTACGATGGCATGGAACCTAGATGTACGTCAGTGTTCGACTGGGATGATAAGGTCCTTCTGAAGCTTTCTGATCTGGAGTCGGAGATTAAGATATTGAAATCAAAGGCTGCACTTTTGCCATCCCAAGGTAAAGATTATTATTTGTTTAAACTCTTGTTAAGCAAATAACAGCCAGAATGCTGCTACTTCAAAGTTATTGTTGAGGGAAAATATATGTATTTCCTTAGTAGGCAATATAAATCCAAAATCAGACGGCAACTTCTGTGCGGCATGATCTTGATCTGCATTTTCTACCAAATACCACTGAGTCGCGCTTAGTAAGTTAGCAGCCTTAAGATTCAATTTAGAAAAAAAATATAAAATCCTTAAAATGCTTAGAGGTGAATTTTTCCCTAGGATTGATGATATATAGTCATTTGAAATGGGATTCATTTCTTTCACACCGTTGATCATTGTTTCCACGATGGCTATGTAGGAAAGCAGCCATTGGCTCTGGAAAAGAAAATAAATGAAAGTATGGACAGGTTTTTGCTGCGACAGTATGACTAAAATAATGAAAACGGCTTTAAACACCATGTATATTAATACAAGCAAATAGAACGCTCTATTACGTCGACATTGTAAATGTAACTCTATCGCCGCAATGGTTGACATGCAAAATAGCTTTAGTGGGCGAAGTAGATTTAGATTGGTCTTCACAAAATGCATTGTCGGATGGACATAAAATGTGCGCTACTTCTCCAGAATTACATGTCTTTACCACAAGACCTTATTTAGAAGGGTATAAAGCGTCGCTGGAATACAAGAAAACACTGGTAACAACTATTTTCTTCTTGTCCCACGGTTTCTGTAAAAACCCTCATCTTCTTGGTCGTAAAATACGGCAAAGTTTGATCAAGGTCTGAGTCAGCAGTAAAGCCCCGAGTGTTAGGTTTTCAGGACTGTTTTCACTATTTGATTGTTTTCACTAGATCATCTCCATTCTTAACCCTTTCCCAAACGGCAAATTTTGGACCAGACCAAACTGAAAGCATGTCACAGATGACAAATTAACTGTTGCTAAAAAGATGATTTTTCTATATGATAGGGTAGAAAACATTGTGGGAAAATGAGAAAATGCTGGTTACCAGCATTTTCTTCATTTCCCACATTGTTTTCAAAGGCCATCTATTCCTGACCCGTAAAAACCAGGGATTGTTTGGGAAAGGGGTAATTAATAAAAGGCGCAGGGGTGAGGGGCAGGGGGCAAGGGCCAGGCACCCAATGTTTGTCGGGGCACATGATATCCCCTACTTACGATTTTTGAAGTATTTTTGTTTGCATTATTATTTAACAGACTCTTTTGACCAAAACGACACTTTTCCCATTTATTTGTTTATCTATCTATCTATCTATCTATCTATCTATATTCATTATTTATTTGAATAAAATCTCCTTTTAATTTTTTTTAGCGGCTTTAAGTGTTTAGCTTTTTACCACACAATCTCCAGTATGCTAGGGATTATATAGCTTTGAGAAAACCGTGCCAATAGGAGAAAAGGCTGATAACCAACATTTACTATTTCATCCACCTTGACTTCTTCTTGTTCAAACAAATAATAATTTTCGGTCACTATTACATTTTTTTTATGAATGCTATCAATTCGGACAAGACTAAAGTTTTGTTGTCAGTTAAAGAATAACCGCTGCAGTGCGAGCTTTGATTTTTTATTGTTTTCTCTTTTTTTGTTTGAAGGTGACGATTGCAACTGCAAAGATGGGTGGATTTCCTTCAAAGGAAAATGTTACTTCTTCTTGAGAGACCAGAAGACTTACTATAGAGCACGGATATGAAGTTCAATTTTCAGGTCGTATTCACTAATCTTCCTATAATGCCCTCTAATTCTATATCTAGCAAGTATCGCAGATTTTGATTGGCTAAACTATTTGGTTGAGTCAGTCAGTAATCGCAATACTTACCTGAAGCATTTGGTCCAGCCAATCAGTAATTGCCGTACTTTCAAATTTAGAATAATCTTTATTCATGCTTTCTTCCTGAAACAAAGTGCGTTATCCGGAGTGATTGGTGCAAACGGACCCCCGGATTTCTTCCCAACCCCATATCGCCAGTCGTTTTCGATTATTACGCAAGTTCTTTTCCGTGATTGATTGATTGATTGATTCATCCATTCACTCACTCATTTATTCATTGCTGTTTTACTCTGCTTTCAACTTCATTAAAGTCAAATCAGGGCGATATTTCACCTGCTTATTGATGTCACTGTATTACATGTACTCCGATACCGAGCTCGGCTCTAAAGTGCCTTGTTCATACGACCAGGTTTTGCAAATAAGGATCGGACAACTTCACCACTGAGCTATGGAGGATCCTGCGGCTCGATTCATAGATTAAACTGGCCTATGAGCCACTCTCTGGCAAAAGGGGTTTGATCTCGATTTATTATGCCAAGCAAGTCATCACATATATTTATGGATGCATAAAATCCGTTTTCTCGAACAGCCGACTGAGTTTGGAGAAAGAAAAATCCTTTGACACGCAGAAAATTGACCGACAGCAAAAACGCTTCGACCCAGGTCTGCCTGAATGGAATATGCAGGCTAACTAGCCGATACTTTTTGCAGATGGATTAATACCATTTCAAAGATACTTGAGGCAGAAAAAAAAGAAACCGCAACGTTTTACTATCTTATTGTCTCCCTTTCAAACGAACAAAAAGAGAGTGACAGTAATTGTCAAGCAATAGAATCGCCGTCCGCGCTTCAATTGCTCTGAATATTATCCCACCTATTCCCAATCCCATGTACGTTTCAACACCGGCCAATCTTGATGTTGATTTGCAACTTGAAAATACATCGGACTGAAACATCTTTAACATGAAAAGACACTTGTTGAATGAAATTAATGTTACTGGTGACATATCAATTAGTTCAATCGTTGTCATTTCTTAAATCGAAATGAGTAAATATCGGTAAATCCTTGAGTTTTTTCTTCCGCCTTGGTGAAGTTGTGGAAAAGGACGATTTGTTTACATCAAGTGCCTTCTATTGATAAAATATCAGACCAGAGACATGGAACAGCCACGGGCGACTTACTTTATATTATATACTTTACATAGACTGACATAACCTGGACTCCAGTACGTTCATTTTTTTTCTCTTTCTATCATTCAGACGTTACATTGTCAGAAATGACTGCATTGGGACATTCGAAAATCAGTCACAGCGACATCTTATTTATTTCATCTCACAGTGGGGTAAACTATATGTCACTGCTTTCGATTTTCGACTTAAAATAGATACCGAAATTCCGATAGTCTCTGTTGGACTATTTATGAGCCATCTTTACCCTTTACCATCAATCCCTGGTTTTTACGACCCTGACACATAAGCCTTTTGAAAACATTATGGGAAAAGGAGAAAATGCTGGTAACCAGCATTTTCTCCTTTTCCCACAATGTTTTCTACCCTGCTGGAAACAAATTTCAATTTCTCAGTTGCGTTTGATTTGCCGTCTGCAAGTGTTTCAATTTGGACCAGTCCTAAATTTCGTCCTTTGGTAAAGAGTTTAAATGTTAACAAATAAAATTTATAATTGGTTATTAACAATGACTTTTGAGAGGTGTTGAAGGTCACAAATGACTTTTGATGGTATTGACGGGTTCGGGAATATCACTCGTATGGATTTAATAATCATCCCTTCTAGCATCTGATAATATTACACGCAACTTTTTTCAGTCCTTCGTAATCACAGTTTCGACTGTCCCAAAACGGAGGCAATAACATAACTGCCAAAGATAAAAACCGAATTCACATATCATGATAAAATTTATCTTCTTCAATTTCAATTTACAGGCCTTCTGCGCAATCCAAGGTAGTAAACTGGCAGAACCATTGACCTTATCTGAAAACGAATTCATCAAGGGTATGGCACGTGAATTCAAAGGTAATTATCATTTACTAATGCCAAATAATTAAGAATTAATTATGATAGTTACAATAATAATAAAGAGAATGAATGAAAGGAAGGCAAGAATTTTTATGTGTGTGTCATGGAGGAATGTAAAACGTTTGCCCAGTTCTTACATAAAACTTTTAGTACAACATCCCAAGTTTTAAAGACTCTGAAAATAACGCTTTTGAAAAAATGAGATAAAAGGAGAAAATGCTTATAACCAGCACTTTGTCCCTTTCTCATCGTGAATGTTTTCAAGCTTTAACAGATAAATTTCACAATCACATTAAACTTGTATTATGCTTGTGCGTTCAATACAGACAAGTCTGAAATTGTATAATCTGGCAAATGGCAATCTTGACCCTGGAGCACATAAAGTACTTATACAATCATAAATCAAAACCAGACTGTACAAAATACGCATTCTGATCTCGGATCAACACCATATTTAATATTTGAAGATATTTTGACAGAAAGTTTCCTGTTATCGAAATATGTATGAGCTACAGTCCGGTAAAAGACGGTTTATATCGTGATGCATGATACCAAGCAAATCCTCACATAATTAACCCATTACCACACAATCCCTACTTTTGACGCCCCTGAGAAAGAAGCCTTTAGAAAACATTGTCGGAAAAGGAGAAAATGCTGGTAACCAGCATTTTCTTCTTTTCCCACAGTGATTTCTACCCTTCACAAAACAAATATCAAATTTTCAGACACTTTTATTTTGTCGTCTGCAAATGCTTTTAATTTGAACAAGTCTATAATATTGTTGTTTGGTAATGGGTTAAGGATCCATAACAACTATTTCGTCTGACAGCTTACTGAACCATGAAGTAGAATGATCCTGTAACATGCACAATAGTGACCTGAAGCATTCGAACCAGGTCAACCTGAGCGTGCATTACGCCCCCTATTAAGAGAGCATAGTGCATGAATCTTTTTGCTTTTTGTGTCCGGAAAATCCTTCTTGCATCAGAAAACTGATTGAAATAGATCTCGGTTTCCTTTTTACGGAAAAGTTTTTAAAAAAAATCAACGAGGCTGTATCTTTTCTTCGTCATTCAGAAAATCTGAGAGAAGAGGATTAAGGGAAGTTGAAGAACTGCACTCTGACTAAACAAACCCTAATATTTTTCACAGCTGGAAGTTGGTGGTTTGGTCTGAGCGATGAGACAGCTGAAGGGAAATGGGTGTGGCTTAGTTCCGGAGAATCGCCTTCTTGCAAAGACTGGTCACCGCAAGAGCCAAATCAAGGGAGATCTGCTAATTGTGCTGCCCTGTATCAAGGACATAACTATGGCTGGATGGATGCTTATTGCACAAACAGTTACTACGCAATTTGTGAGATTAAACTCTGCAGACAAATGATGTAAAATAAACAAATTTATTTCATCGATAAATCATCGGTAAAGAAAGATGGATTTTACAATTTCATCGTTTCGACCAGTGAATTTTTCGTTTTGATAAACTCATTGATGACCTATTCTCATGAAACATGAACATAAAGCATGATAAAAATCGAACATTTTCCATTAGTATTTCATCATTTTGCTTCATTTCGCCACGCAGTTCCATGTTTAAAGTTACCGAATTTACATTTCACAAGCTTTAAACCCATTTTTATGAAATTTTACATGCGTTGCCATTTCTTCTTGATGTAAAGAACTACTACTGCACAGAATAGAAGCCGCTTTCAAAGTTTAATCAGTTTTGGACAATTTCGAATGTTTTGTAGTAATTTTGATAAAATTTCACTTGGATTGCTATATATATAATATGCGACTATTACCATGAAAAATATGCACTATGATAGGTTTGAAAAATATATTTCCATGAAAATGATGCTTCAAATGCTTCAAAACTATTCTGTTCTCTTTCACGAAATACGTCAAAGCTAAAATTTTATAATTTTCCCATGCTTTAAAACATTAAACATGTTTACTGATCATAGCATGAACGTCATTGACCCATCAGTAATGAGAAAAAAAAAAAAACCTTCAACACATAATTCTGTGCTTTAACTCTTTACCGAACCTCTAATTTTAGACTTAATCAAAGTGAAAGTAATTTAAGACATGGAATTGATGGCTAAAATTCTTATGAAATAGGGTGGAAACCATTGTGGAAAAAGAACAAAAAAATGTGATACCAGCATTTCTCCTTTTCCCACAATGTCATGTTTCAAAAGCCTTTTTTTAGGGTCGTTAAAACTCGCGATTATGTGGTAAAAGGATAAAGGACCTTGGAGGAAGAAGACTTTTGAATACAATGTGGGAAATGGAGAAAAAATGCTGGTGATAAGAATTTTTTTCCGTTTCCTACAATGTTTTCTGCCACTTCAAAAAATAAATTCTAAAATCTGAGCCACAATTAAAGTCTTGTCTGCAAATACTCTCAATTTTTAACAGGTCTGAAATTCTGTCGTCTATTGAAGAGGTATGCGGAAAAAAAGAATTATTGTAAGATGTCTTAACCCTTATCCTGATGTATAACTAAAATCAAAGATCAGACTGCACGTTCTATGCGGTCTGATCTTGATCTACACTGTCCGCAAAAAGTCAGCTAGTCGCGCTTAGAAGACAAGGGTTAATGGAGATTTCACATAGAAGGCCCAATAGAATCCAAAAAGACAGTACAGGTGTCGAAATGCATTAAATTTCAACCACACTATTCAAAAGAATGGAAAATATTGAATGAATGAATGAACGAATGGATGAATGAACGAATTAATCTTTTTGACTTAAAGGCATAGTAAAGGCCAAAATAGAAATCATTTGAATTTAAATAATCGCATTTAAAAGTATGGGAAAAGTCTGTTATCGTGTGGTTGGGCCATATGTTAGTCGCTGGCAGAACAAGAAGAATTTTAAAATCAGGCAAGTATTTGCAGACAACAAATAAAGTGTAAATCAAATGACCAGCTGTGTCTGAGCAAGAGTAGAAAACATTGTGGGAAAAGAAGAAAATGATAATTACTAGCATTTAGTACATGTCCCGCAATGTCTTCAAAAGGCTTTTTTTTCTCCTGAATAAGACCGACGTAGTTACGGAATCGGCTGAGTTGTGACGAGTACCTTTCTAGGCCATTCTTGTTTACATGCAAAGAGGATCCCATACAAGTCTATGTTCACACAAGGGATGCGGTGGGTGTAGACCAAGATCAAACTATAACTTGTAAATAACGCAACTTCTGGTTGGCTAAACCATTCGGTTTAGCCAATTAGAAGTTGTGTCACTTGCAAATGTACTTGCGAATGTACAATACCTTGGAGAATAAGAGTAAGAATATTCTCAAGAATGGTTGGTGAAAACAGGCCCTATTCACATGTGTAGGTTCATCTCGTTGACACCCGTCGAAAAGACATTAATGGTGGCCTATGGATAGTTAAACATGTACCAAGCAGGTCGAGTTTTCACGACCCTGGATTAAAAGATTTTTGAAAAAAAAAAATGAAAAAGAATTCTGGTAACCAACGTTGTATCCCTTTTCCTACAATGTTTTTTATCCTTTTTTGGCTGCATTTCATCTCTTGTCCGACACAAATGATGTCAGTCGTGGACGACCTAAATATTTGTCATCTTCTAAGGAGTGGTTGTGTTTTTAAGTGGTCGTCAACATCAAGTAATGGTAGGGAAAAAATGTAGATGGAGTTTCCTTTTTAAATATTAACCTTTCTTTAGCCAACGTAGCTTAAAGGCCTTTTGTATACAATGTAGATCAAGAAAAGACTGCGTTGAACATGAATTTTTCATTTTGGTTCTACACTGTCCGATCAAATGAATATTTTTTATAGATTAAATTTCTTTGAAATGGCAATGTTCGGAAAAAATTTATTTTCTTCGACTCGAAATGTTTATTTGAATGATTTAGCAGTTGAACTCTTTTCCACACAATTGTAACAATATTGAGTTCCCCAATGCTTGGCCTCAATATTGTTTATTTAAAACGCAAAAACCTACTTTGAATTTAAGCTAAATACTTCCTATAGCTGTCATCGTTTGGTCGCTGTTAGATCATTTTAATAGCCATAAGCGCTAGTAACCTGTCATACTTAAGATAGTTTCTTCGTAAACTTTCTCTCAGTATGACTATATAAACCACCGAATTTATAAGTAATTTCAGTGTACAACTGATCTTAACATTTGATACTTTTGGCTTTGTTTGCAATCCGGACATCCGTCTGTACTAATAACCTTATATCGAACCTGGTGTTGAAGATTCTATTAAACTTTGAAAGAACTGAACTGAACCCCTGTTATTCTTTACCCGAGACGGCCGTGTTACACAACGCATTTTTGTGCCGTGACCAGGATTCTATCTGCCTGATAGAAGAAGAGGAACAGTCCTTCAAAGATGATATTATTTCAGACTCTTGTACTGTTATTGTTTAGCCATGCTAATACTTTGCTTATTACGCAGAATGTAGCTTTTCAAAAAGTCAACGAAATAACAACTCTCGTTCGAGATGGTTGGTTACTTTTATAATAGACTTAGAACCTTATGAGCACTTTATCAACAAAATAGGCGACGACTTCGTAAAAACTGATAAAGCTGTTTCAACAATGAGTGTTTTACAAGATAAATCAGCATCTCATGGTTTCTATGATCTTAAACCTTTCTTCAGTGGAGTTATCACCGAACTTAAAGCAGAAATTGCATCCATGAACACGACTTATACAAATCTTCGTAATACTTTTGCAACTATAAAGTTATTACGACTTAGAGAGAAAAGATCCTTATTGCCATTTATTGGGTCAGCCCTTAGTTTTCTTGTTGGAATTGTGTCTGATGCAGATCTTAGTTCTATCAGACGCAATATAGGAATTTTGACTCAAAATCAGAAAAAAGATTGCTCATGTTGTAAAAGAAAGTCTTACTGTCATCAACACAACGAAAACAGCTGTTGCTGTAAATAGGGTAGTTATAAACAAAATACTTGATCAACTGAAATACTTTGATGCAAAAATGAAGCAAGCAAATGATAGGGCTATGCAGGAAACAATGAAGGTTTCAATTCTGTTACAATCATATATAAAACTAGATAGGTTACTTGCAGAACTAACTGATTTTATGCACAAGGCAGTAACAGACATGGACATGTTACAGATGCAGCTTAATATGTTATCTCTAGGGCATCTTTCACCAAGTACGATCCCCCCTAACGAGTTCCGTAATTTACTTTTAGATATTCAGTCCCACCTTCCATTTTATTTAGAACTACCGAGTGATCCAGAGAAAAATCTTTGGGGTTTCTATAACTTACTTTCATGCCACACAGTCTTGGGTGGAAATAAAATTTATGCAGTAGTTTCAATTCCACTTCTTGATGCTAATGCTAAATTTGAAATATTTAATGTTCATAATCTACCAATACCATTACACACAAATCAAAGTCAATCTAATAGTAATATGATAGCAACTTTTGACCTTGAGGCTTCATCGATTGCAATTAATGGTGACAAAACAAAGTTTGCTCTGTTACACAACGCAGAAATGAAACAGTGCACAAAACCTTTTCATAAGTTTTGTAAATTACATAGCTCCATTTATCCGATAAACGTTAGTAAGTTATGTGTTATTGCTCTGTTCTTAAATAAATCCAATGATATAGAAAACTATTGTCAGAAACTTGTTAAACCGTCTACTCCATTACCCCTTGCTACGTATCTCTACGATGGTACATGGGTTATAAGCACAATTACGTCATTACGATTCACTGTAGTTTGTCAAGATTCAAAATTGAGAGATTCTACGCAGATGGTCAACCCGCCTCTTGGTGTTCTAAAGTTAGGACCTTCTTGTACTGCTTCGAACGATTACTTGTATTTGCCAGCTCTCTACCACAACGAATCTAAGTACGAAATAAGTGACCCGTTGGATGATCTAAAAATATCTACTAATTTCACTGCAGAATACTGGAAACCTTTGATACAAAAAGTACCTAGTTTTAACTTAACAAAACTTCCAAAACACCTCAAATCCTTACGTGAGATTCCTATGGACAATTTAATTAGAGAATTAGACACTTTGGATACAGTAACTGTCATTCAAAAAAGATTTCCTTTCTGGGCATATATCATTATAATTTTAGGAGTTTTATTGTTGACAAGTCTTCTAATATGCAAATACAAATCTAAGTTAGTCTGTAATTGTCTGATGGCTAAACTTTTGAGTAGCAAATTGAGTTCTGATACACAAACTGGAAGACAGAAGATGACAGCCTCGCCAATACCTACTAGCGAAGTGAACGCAGAACCGACGGCTCTACTCATACTATCGAAGAACACACTAGCTGATAACATTTATCCAAAGTTAGATCTTTCAACAGTTCAGTGGCGTTTTCTTTCTTTTTGCCAACAATAGAGAACAATTCAAAGATTCCATGTGTAAAGCAATCAAAGAACAATTCGTCTATGTGACATTTCGTAATCCTTCAGAAGAACCTTGTGAATACGTAAAAACAACAGTTCCTTTAAGATGTCACTATCTGATACTTCAGAAGTTCATCAAAACGTTATTGTCGACTACGAGTTGCCGTGACCATATTCAGCGGATGGAGAAGATACTCCAGCAATGACAGAACCAAGAGTAGATGTCATGTTATGGACTGGCTGCGTATTAAAGTTCAAGAGATACAAAGGATTGTGTCAACGACAGTGCAGTACCGAACATTGACAATCTTTGTTTAAGTCTTGTTGTTTATATGTTTAGTTGTAGTTATAGATTTACTTGAAAGTATTTATAGTCAAGTTAATTTGCTAATGGGTAAATAGCTTATACTTAACATTTGTCTTCAATGATAATTACAATATTATCTTATATTCAAGTTATATAGATGAAGTCCTGAAGTAAGGATTTCAGGATTATCTTCATAAAGTTAAATTCTCAATGTTAGCTTTTCAAAGATATTATAATGTAATTTGTTGTTTTTGTTAAACCACATTTCTGTGCTATTCTCAGGAATACTCTGTATGTATGTTCAATTGTATATATATTTTCTTTGAAAAAAAAAAGAAAATGACAATGGAAGGAGTGTAACAATATTGAGTTCCCCAATGCTTGGTCTCAATATTGTTTATTTAAAACGCAAAAACCTACTTTGAATTTAAGCTAAATACTTCCTATAGCTGTCATCGTTTGGTCGCTGTTAGATTATTTTAATAGCCATAAGCGCTAGTAACCTGTCATACTTAAGATAGTTTCTTCGTAAACTTTCTCTCAGTATGACTATATAAACCACCGAATTTATAAGTAATTTCAGTGTACAACTGATCTTAACATTTGATACTTTTGGCTTTGTTTGCAATCCGGACATCCGTCTGTACTAATAACCTTATATCGAACCTGGTGTTGAAGATTCTATTAAACTTTGAAAGAACTGAACTGAACCCCTGTTATTCTTTACCCGAGACGGCCGTGTTACACAATCCTGAGTATTGAAACTCTGTTTAAGATGGCTTTTGCAACCATTGTGGGAAAAGGGGGAAATGCTAGTAACCAGCATTTTCTCCCATTCCTACAATGTTTCTATCCTATCCCACAATGTTTTCAATCTTATCAAAAACAGAAATAGTGATATGTGCCACATCTCCAAATGCTTCAAATTTGGTGTGGTCCAAAATGTTTTTGTTTTATAGGTGGGGTTAAAGGTAAATTCTCTCTTGAGATTGGAATGTTGTTGTTCAAGAGGGGTCCTTCCTTTCCAACCCATTACAGAGTAGTTGACTAATCAGTCAATCGCCAACAAGAAGACTCTTTATTTTAACTCTTTACCCGCCAACAAACTTGTAAACTTGTCCAAATCGAAAACTTTAGTATTAGTCAAGTTAAATATAGCTCAAATTATGAGATTTGTTGTTTGAAAGGACTGAAAGCATTGAGTAAAAAGGAGAAAAACCTTGTTACCAGCATTATCTTTTTCCCACTAGGTTTCCAAAAGCTTCTCTGCCTCAGCGATCGCCGAACTCGGGATTGTTTATACGGTTTAACTTCTCACTCAAGATTTCACTTGCAGTACCGTGGAGCAATGATACGTTCAAAATGTTCAAGGCTGTAACAAGTGTGTATGTACTGTTGTCACTGGCCAGGGGTCCTTCCTTCCCAACCCATTACTGAGTAGTTGACAATCAGTCAAACAAGAAGACTCTTTATTTTAACACTTTATCCGACGACAAACTTGCAAACTTGTCCGAATAGAACTTTAGCAGATGTCAAATTAAATCTTGCTCAAATGATGAGATTCGTCGTTTTAAAGGATTGAAAACATTGGGAAAAAGGAGAAAAGCTTGTTACCAGTATTATCTTTTCCTCACTAGATTTTTAAAAGCCTTTCTGCCTCAGCGATCGTCGAAACTCGGGATTGTTTAAAAGGTTTAACTTCTCACTCACGATTTCACTTGCAGTATGTACAGTGGAGCAACGATACGTTCAAAATGTTCAAGGCTGTAACAAGTGTGTATGTGTTGTTGTCACTGGCCATGGGTCAGTGTTCTGGCCTGGGTCACGATGGCATGGAACGTAGATGTACGTCAATGTTCGACTGGGATTATAAGGGCCATCAAAAGCTTTTTGATCTGAAGTCAGAGATTAAGATATTGAAATCAAAGGCTGCACTTTTGCCATCCCAAGGTAAAAATTTTTATTTTTTAAACTCTCGTTAAGCAAATAACAGCCAGAATGCTGCTACTTCAAAGTTATTGTTGAGAGAAAATATCTCTTTTGTAGACAATGTATATTCAAAATCAGACGGCAACTTCTGTGCGGTCTGATCTTGATCTCCACTGTCTGTCAAATACCACTGGGTCTCACTTAGGAAGTTAGCAGCGCTAAGATTCAATTAAGAAAAAAAAAATCCTTAAAATGCTTAGAGATGGTTTTTTCCCCGAGGATTGATAATAGTCATTTGCAATGGGATTCATTCCTTGCACACTGTTGATCATTGTTTCCACGATGGCTATGAAGGAAAGCAGCCATTGGCTCTGGAAAAGAAAATAAATGAAAGTATGGTCAGGCTGTTTTTGCTGCGACAGCATGACTAAAATAATGAAAACGGCTTTAATGACGATGATGAGGGATAAATAACTAATCGTCATAGCACAAAGAATAATCGTAATTGAGATACAAGACAACAACGATAAATAAATATGTTGAGGTCTGCACTGAAATGGTTCCGCCTGTCAAAGTGGTTTCTTTGACAACATTGAAATCTGTGTGGGGTGCATGTCTCTCACATATACGTATTGCAACACCTAGAGAGGATGTCTGTTCTACTTGCGAAAAGTTGCGTCGAAAGATAATGGACGCCGTGATAGAGGAGGAAAAATTGGAATCTACCGACACTATGAGACAACACATTCTCCTAGCACAGCAGGTATGGGTAATTTTCTTTTGTACCTTCATTTATATTGGAAAAAAATGTATTCTTTTTTAAACATTATCATGTGGCTTATGATTACAAAACATTTGCGTAATTAGTAAATTTTAATGCATCTGAATTGTAGATAAAGATCAGACTTCATAAACGTGCTTTGTCTACGCTCTCTTCAAGGAATGTCTGTGGTTACAAACGGCAGGGGTTAAGGGTTAAGTTCATAATACGTCTAAGCTGTACTGTTGTGTCTTCTCTGAACAGTTGGTCTTACATTGATGCTTACTACACCCTAAACATATGTCAATTACTACGTCACTCTTCAAAACAAAAAGACAAACTTTGCTTTATTATGACAGCGACAACTACTGTAACATGTTCCAAATTAATATCTAACGAATTTCTCTCTGAAAGGCCCAGTAGCGCTCAAAAGTAAACGAGGCAGGAGTAAAATGCATTTGAAACTGAAGATGGCATTCTGTTACTTTACGGCCGGTCCAAATGACAGTAGCTGGCAGAGAAAATGGATTTTAAGACTAGGGAAACACTCGGCAGGTCGCTCTATCTTTTGTTTACTTTTTACCTGGGGTTTTAAATGTCATTTTTCTACCGAACTTACACTAGGACCGACCATACAACAACAGTTTGTCATCTTCACAATAGTTTCCATACTTTCAAAGGGCATGAGTTAATTCTAAATGCATTGTTACACTGTCATGTTTCTTATTGGCCACTACAGGAACTTTAAAACAGAATATCAGTCTGTATCATTTTAATGTATTTCAGGAACGAGATCTGTACAACAGATGTGTTCGGCAGAGTAGAGAGGCTGGTCGGGCTCATTTCACTTTTGACTTTAGCCAAAATGTGTGCCTACCTCACTTCTCCAGGCAGTTGGGACCTTTGTATTTCATGACCTTGCGGAAAATTCAGATTTTTGGCTTTCAAACAGACAGTGTTCCAAAACAATACAACTTCCTTATAGATGAAGATCAAACAATCGGACAAGATGGATCTAACACCCACGGACCAAACGCCGTTATTTCTATGGTAGACTGGGCACTCAATACTCACGGAAATCAGACAAGATCATTCTCCATTCATGCTGACAACTGTCCAGGTGAAGATTCTTATCATCTGCCACTTTAAGTAATATCATACGGTGTAAATTTGATTGATAAATGGTCATTTTCAATGTCACGTGACATAGAGTCTATTAAGCAGCCACGAATTACTAGTACGTTAGCCTTTAATGGCATAGACCGTTTTTTCACCTCTCTACTTTAGATGGTTATTCACAAAGGCAAACAAGCAATGATATATGGCCATACTACTAACCGAATTTTGAGACATAAGAGGCTAAATATAACGTCTGTTCTCATGCATATACTGTTTGATTTTCAGGTCAGAACAAAAACAAATTTGTAATTTGGTACTTTATGTGGCGGACAATGACGGGACAGAATTCAACCGTCGAATATCTTATGCAAGTCCCAGGTAGGTTCTATTAAAATAAACGTACAATGTTTCATCTTCGGGAACATCTATCAGTTCTTAGTGAGCATTGGGACGGGAGGACTATCATCTCACATTTTCGACAAAGAGTGACTGGAATTTACCGTATCATATCTAATTACTTATGAGGAAGCTTTGAGGAAGTTGTTTTTCACATTCCTTCCACTCTTCCTTCCTTCCTTCCTTTCTTCCTTCATTCATTCATTCATTCATTCATTCAATCATTCATTACTTATTTAAGTCTATATCACAGACCTGTAATTTCATTTCTGTAGGTCATGCCCGTTGTTTGGTTGATGGAAGTTTTGCTCACATAAAACGACTCTATAGACGCACTGACTGTGAAACGCTAGAGCAATTGCGAGATTTGGTTAACAAGTCATCAACCACGAATGAAGCTGTTATGTATCCATCTTGGTGCTAGAGGGATTGGAAAACATTTCTAAGTGAATGGTTTATACCTATTTCCAGAATAAGGTAAGAAAAGAGTTTACCAAAATTAAACTTAAAACATAAAAAGGTTATTATCTGCAAACAGTATAGCTCAGATCAGCCTGAGAAGTAAGCAGGCGTTGCCCAAACTTTTTTCTTTTATGTGGACTGTTTTGCATGTTGAATGGTCACACTTAACAAAAAAAAATCGTCAGTGAATTATTTTTATTGTTACGGCTCTTCAGTCTTCGACAACGTTTTTTTTTTTTTTCATTTTGTTTATCAACACATGTGCATTTATGTATCAGATGGCTCATACATGTATTTAGTCAGCTTTCTGCATCCCATTTTTACGAGACGATGCTAGTGCAAATCTGTAGTTGTATAACTGAAATCAAATAACAAATTGTGCATGTTTCTGATCTTTGATTATCAGCTAAAAACAAATGTTAATAAAAATGTCCATTGAAACATTCAAATATTTCATTTCTACAGAAAGTACCAGTATTTCCGTTTTACTGCTGAAGAACCAGGTGTCATGACTGTTAAAGAAAATCACAGTGCTGAGGAGAAAAAGCTAAACATTCTGAGAGATCCGGCATTTCGGTTTAACGATGCAAGAAATACCCCTTCAATCCTACAGCCAGCAGGACTGAGTCGACAACGCCAGAACTATTTGTTTAAAACAGTCCGACCTTACATACGACCTGTTTATCAAGATATGTTTTGTCCCTCGGGGTGTTAATTGTTGAACTATTCACGAATTTAGATGTGAATCGGCACTTTTATGCAATACTAGTGTGTGCAAGTTGATGAACTCAGTCGCCAGTGAATATCAAAAATTTTGTGTGAACTAAATTTGTATATTTTACATTATTCCGTTGCATAGCAACCATCTATAGATGTGTGAAATATGAAGATTTACTTCATTGCACGTTGAAAAGTTGATAATTACATAAAAATGTGCTTCTGTCCCTTTAAATGTATACAATAACTATACAAAGAATAGATATATGTCATTCAGTTTGGAACGTGAAAAGCATGACGTCAAAAAAAAAAAAAAAAGAATACAACGCGCTTACAATGGTGCCGTCCTTTTCATAGCCGTTTCTTGATGATTTGTAGGGATATCTTTGAAATTTTTATACCTCATGAAAGGTAAAGGGTTACACTTCAATTTTCAGTGAAAATCTGAAAATCGACCAAAATGTCATTTAGACCCCTTTTTGCTTGATGAACCCATTTCAGCCTCCACAGTCCCCCGCACTATCGCCTTACTGTAATTATTTAGGCATATTTAAATAACACCGTACAGAATCAATCTGACTTTAAGCCTCATCCCGCTAAATAACTAAAATGAAATTTTAATTTCGATGGAAAAAACCCAAATACTGTTATTTTACCTTTGTGTTTTGGGGGGAATTATCTCCTTACCGGACAGTGTAGATCCAAGATCAGACTGCACGTTCTGTGCAGTCTGATCTTGATCTACAATGTCCGCAAAAGGTCAGCGAGACGCGATCAGCAGCCAAAGGGTTAAAACACCATGGCACATATCTGAGAACAATTACGGCGAATGTTTTTTTTTGTTCACAAAATATCTTCTAAATTATACACCAATAACACAATGGCAGACGGAAGTGATAATGTGCTAAATGAAATAAAAAAATCTTCGCAAATATATCAAACACTGTAAATAGGATTCCCTTGGATATTGAGAAATTAAAAAAATCATCGTAGTGGTAAATTATCAGGTAAACATTTTGACGTAAAATTCATAACAGCATTAGAGGTAAAAAAGATCATTGAAACTTTAGACCTTGAAAAGTCGTTATGATAGAATTGGAGCAACAATATTAATATTATGTGAAAATTTTACTTCAGCAGCAATTTTGCGCATTTTTAAATGATTGTATATCAATTGGTATTTTCCGACAAAATTTGATATAGCAAATGACACGTCTATTTTAAAGGTGGCCCTTCAGAATTTGGGACACAAATTTTACAAAAAATACAGAAAAATCATCCTATTACTCCCAAAGCCATAAAATTTCCATTCATAAAATCCCAGTAGTAGAAAACAATCCGCCAAAATGAGAAATTAGAGATTTACTACAGCCCAGGTCGACACTGAAGGGAAACACAGTCTATTTTTACATGAGCAACTCACTCATTTACATACCGGAAATATACAGACGAAGCTTCAAAACAGCGTCCGAAGTTCTAGACATAATGGAAAATAATTACCTGTTCATTATGTTATGGAATTTAAGTCATTAGTCACGTGTCCGTCACTTTAACATTCCCACAATGCTTTTTTAATTTTTGGCGGGGGATCTAAAAATAGCTTAAGAGGCTACGTAGCCTTTTAAGGGAATACCACCAAAGTTTTTTTTTGTAATTTTATGTTTATTAATTATTGATGATTTGTACTTTTTTTCATATTAATTTCAGTGATATATCCATTTTTTAATTTGGTGTGATGTGAAAATTCTAAATATCCACCTTTAAAAGGAGGAGACAAAAGTGATCCAACAACCATACACCCATTTCGATCTTACGAAATCTGTCGAAAATATTCAAAAGACATAATTATAGCCAACCACAATCAACATTTCTTAAAGAAATACATGTCTTATATTCACATCAATCTGGCCTCTTTTTACTGTATGTCAAGAGTTTGTCTTTAAATCTTTTGTCAAGCCTTGGCATGTATGCTGATAATGCAACTCTGCATAATTCTAGTTCGTCTATAAGAGAAATTAGTATGACCTTACAAGATGATCTACTCAAAATGGAGAAATGGTGCCAAGATTTAAATGCTAATAAGACTTCTCGTATGCTGATAGGAACTATTAATGGACTTAAACGAACACAGAAACTTAATTTGTAAGCACTTGGTAATAGAGTTCACTGCGAATCTGCATATGTTAATAGAATAATGAAAATTCAAAAAAGAGTTGCAAGGATAATTCTGAACAAACCCAGGAGATCCTATTCCAAGGAAAATTTTGCCTTATTAGAATGGCTAACATTAAAAAGTCTTGCATAGACTTTGATGGTTAATAGAACAATAAATGGCTTCTTCTTACTTGTCAAGTCTTACAAATCATGTTTCCCCCATCAGATTAGGGAGACATATTGTTGGTTATGTTATATTGCCACAACTCTGGCTTGTATATTTTTCGAGTTATTTCCTTTTGCTTATTTTCCGTCACAAATTGTGTTCGCTCTATAACTCAAAAACCTTTAAAGATATTTTGATAAAAAATCACACATTATGAGACAAGGTATCATGCACAAGAATCACAACTCTAGCTTGTATGTTTGTCAAGTTATTTCCCTTTGATTATTTTCTGTCACAAATGATGTCCGCTCTATAACTCAAAAACCTTTAAAGATATTTTTATAAAAAAAATCACACATTATGTGACAAAGTATCTTGCACAAGAACCACAATTCTAACTTGTATATGTTTCAAGTTATTTCCCTTTGATTATTTTCCCTACTCATTTTACGTACCATTTCTTGTCCGCTCTATAACTTGAAAACCGTTACAGAAATATGGCCATTATTTTAGTAAGAAATTGCCTTCGTCACATATCAATCCTTCTGACACTACAAAAAAAAGGGGAGACAGGTGGTTTTTATGTAGAAAAACAAGTTTTAGTTTAAGAAGCAATGAATTTACAAACAAAGATCATGTTTGCAAATGACTTTTAGTGATGTTATGAGTGTGCACATTTGTGTGTGTTTTTTTGTGGGCAAGAATATTACGTGTGTGTATCATTTTATCGTTATGTTTTTGTTATTGTGTGAAATTACATCCCAATAAGCTACCTTCATTAAAGATATTACTATTATTCTACATTTTTGCAAATGCATTAATTAATGCCCTCGTCACAGAGTATTGCTAAATTTTAAAATCATTCTATTTTCCTTAAAAAAAAAGCAATTAAAATATGCAAAAGTGCAATCGCTCTTTTTATGTTTAGATCTTCATTTACATTCATAAAGAAGAAAAATTGAGTGTGAGAGAGAGAGAGAGAGAGAGAGAGAGAGGCCGCGTTACTCGCATAAGATATGGATAATGAAACTATGAGGCTTGACATTTGGATGACCGATCTGTAGTATGATTCATTCTTTATTAACCCCCTGCAATTGTGAATTCTGTAACACCTTTACCAATCAATATTATTTTGGACCTGACCAAATTGGAAACATTTGCAGACGAATGTGACTAAAAATTATGGTGATTTTTATGTCGCATAGAGTAGAGAGCATTGTCGGAGGAGGAAAAATGCTGGCTATCACTGATTTCTCGAATTCCACAATGTTCTCAGATGTGTTCTCCTCCAGGGTTGTTAAAACTTGCGATCGAGTGGTTCGATGTCTGTGTTTAATTTCGGAGTGTTGCAGTTTTACTATTTCTTTGATAGAAATATCTGAAAATATCGAGCAGTAGGGATCAAGACTTGAACTGCACGTTCTTGAATATCCAGTATTGGTCCATACTGTTCGTAAACCGATGTTTTGATAGGCATCTGATGAATTAGTTTGTATCAAAATTACAGAGTTTTCATGTAATTTCATCGATCTACAAAAATCGATTCTATATAACACGGTGTCACTTACTCCTTTAATGTTTCTAAAATATCGATCAGTGAGGAGCTGGAATCGGACAGAATGTTCTAGTCGGTTCGATCTTATTCTACACTTTTTTTTTCTTGAACGGGGTATTGCCAGTAGTAAGTATCTAAAACTTTGAACTATTTGTTATTGATTCAGTATTAGGGATAAGGAGGCGAGTATATATGAATTTCCAGTCCGGTTAGTGCAAATGGGTAAAGCATTTTAGGGTCACTTATGAGTATTTCTTTTATAATGATAACATATCATTAATGTCAAGCAGTTATGATCGAAGATCGGGGTGCACGTTCTGGGCAGTCTGATTTCAATCAACACTGTTCTTGAAAACAAAATTATTGAAAACAAAATTATTAGCAAATGGTATTTGAAGTAGATCTGCACTGCTTCTCTGTCAAGTGTGAACGATCTTTTAATCACTCTATATATTGCTCAAGTATTGAGATATTTCTTATTCCCGTAGTAAAATCATACTTAAATCTCGCATAGTGGAGAATAGGGATCCGACGGCGAGTCCTAGTCGATCTGGTCATGTTCTGGCCTGTTAGCAAACGTTTTCAGTTAGAATGCTAGGCTGTGCTATTGCAGTCATCTATTTGACGGTAATCTAAATCATATCTAATTGTGACAGGGAAGATCCAGTATCGGACCGTGCGTACCGTGGTCGGATCTAGCTCTATGCTTTTGGTATAAATAATCACGGTTGTTGTTTTGCGTATTTGATGTTTACAGTTTTCTAAACACTGATTCTGTATTAAGAAATTACTTGGGTGTTTATCTTCGTAGACTACTTGTTTGATTCTGGATGAAATGTTTACATGTGTATTTATTATCGTATAATCAGTATGTTGACTATTTCATCTGTCACGACACTTATCTCTTTCACCGACATATCCTAAAAGTCAAGTTCGTAAAAGGAATACCAACTGCAACAAGCATTTCAGGAATCAATTTATATCTTGACTGATTCTATAATGAGTGTTTTACATTTGCTTTGGTATATATATATTAGTCAGATCATTGTATTTATTTGTTTATAGTAAAGCTGAATCAATGCTATGTCACGGAGGACAGTGCACCTAAGCATGTGTTTCCTGGCTTTCTCACAGCAGTACTGGCACAACTTTCTTTTTAGGTTTTCGTTTCTAAGTCTTATGACAAATTAGACCTGACCAAGGCCAATATTGTATTGTGACAAATATTTGAAGGGTTGACTTTTTTCCCCTTTTCTCACGATTGGTCCTGTATTATGAGTTTGCATTGACTTTTAGTGAGCAACTTTTCAGTCATTTTTAACTGTAGAACTTACAATGTCACTGTCGCTTTCGTTGGAATATCTCTGAAATGCGGAACAGTACATATTGAGTATCAGACATTCCGTTATGGGCGGTCTGATCTAAATGTACGCTGTTCGCAAAAGGCACCATCATATGTATTTTCTTTTTTTTTCAACTTTTAGAATTTAAACTATTGTCTTTCTTTCCATATCTCACTTTTTGTTTAAGTTACACTTACAATAACTGGTCAATATCTACAGTATTTTACAAGCCACTGCTCATGAACACTGCACCATGACATACTTACCCCTCTTATATTGCTATCATTGCAACCCACGAAAAAGTACCTTTAACTTGTGACTGAAAACTGCTGTGTACAGTACTGATTTTTTAATTAAAGTAGTCAAAGATTCTGATTTCAAAATAATATTTATATGAATACGCGCATGTCTATGCATGAAGATGTATGTCATCTGCTTAATTTGAATCTCTATGCGTTTTTTTTCTTTTAATTTCATTTTCGACGTCTATGCTGTACAAATAATGGCATCCTTAAAAAAACAAGGTTTGAATAATAATCTAGTATTGTTTGATAGATATGACGCATTAATATAGATCTTTCTTTATGTATACTTTTCTACAAATGTTTTGTATATACATTTATTTGCTTTACTCATATTAGTTTGCTACTTACACATACTTATCACTTGCTACACATTTATCTGTTCCTGTGGAGTGCCAACAAATTTTCTGCATTTTTTGCGCACTTCTTTCTATATGGAAATAACTGAATTGAGTCTTGGACGTATGCTGTGCTTTATGTTATTAATGTCCATTGTTGATCACATAACATGAAGAAAAATAGAAAACTTTGTCCTTTGATGCCGGTGTATTGCAAAATGACCCCCGGGTCATTTCTCGACGTAGAGGAATGACCCGGGTCATTATTCTACGTCGAGAAATGACCGGGGGTCATTTCTCGACGTAGAAAAATGACCCATGGGTCATTATTCTACGTCGAGAAATGACCGTAGGTCATTATGTAATGGGGGTCATTTCTCTGCATTACACCGGCATATCGTCCAAGATTCAGATTCAGGCTAACAATAACTGTTTTTGTTCTTTTACTTATCCAGATTTCCCCAGTCCATCAACATTATTTGCTTTTAGAAATTGAGCCAACAGCTTGACTGACTGAACAAATTATGCATATAAATAAATCTCGATTTCTCATTAGCAATAAGCAGGCCAAAAATATAAGATACTCATATTGGGTTCTATCACACTTTTTTCGTTTTGTCACTCTGTTTGTTGTCGTATGGATTGGATCGCTAATTTTACTATCTGGTGATATTCATCCTAATCCAGGTCCAGATGGTGGTAACCATTCGAATCTTTCGTCAAGCTCGACTGATTCATACAATTTTCTAAATCTTCCAAATCACTTGTCTACCGTACACCATAACGTGCAAAGTCTAGCGAACAAAGTTGATGTGCTGATATCAGAATTTTCTTATTTTGATCTTGTATCTTTTTCTGAAACTTGGTTAGATAAATCCGTGTCATCTCAAGATCTGCTTTTCCCTACATTTCACCATCCAGAACGTAAAGACAGACTCAGTGATAGATATGGAGGAGTTATCCTTTATGTAAAGGATACATTGACATATACAAGGAGATACGATTTGGAGCTAAATCGACTCGAGTGTATCTGGATCCAGATCAAATTGCACAACAAAAGAAATGTTCTGTGTGGTATCTTTTATAGACCACCAAGTTCAGATTCAGTCTACGATTCGTTGGTTGAAGATTCCACTATTTTCTGACGTAATAGTCACCGGAGACTATAACCTGAACACATTGAATCCAATTCAATCTAGAAAGGTGGAATCAATTTGTAACCAGTTTGGTATGACGCAATGTATTGAGGAACCTACCCATTTCACCGAAAATTCGGCATCTGTAATTGACCGTCTTTTTGTAACAAACAAAGGTTCCATTCTAACTACTGGTGTAGGTGAACCATGTCTTGATCTTAACATAACGTATCACTGTCCAGTATTTGCTGTTTTTAACTTCTTAAAACCTAAATATAAAACGTTCAAACGTACCATATGGAAATATGAGCAAGGTCACTACAACAAACTGAGAGATACTCTTGAACATGTTAATTAGGATCAGCTGCAAGACGATGACATTGATACTTTTACAGAAAATATTACTGGGATATTAACTAAAGAAGCAAAGCTCTGCATTCCAAATAAAGTAATAGTTATCAATCCTCATGAACCCCCATGGATTAATAATTCAATATGAAAGAAAAATTAGGCAACGGAAAAGAGCATATCAGAAGGCCAAACGTACGAACAATCCACATCATTGGTCCAAATTTAAAGCTTTAAGAAACGAAATGATTGCTCTCATTCGAAAAAGAAAGCGAGACCACCAAGATCAAATGGCACTGAAATTACGTTAATTAACATTACGTCAAGAGATTGGTGGAAAGGTTTGAAATCTTTTATAGCCCCATCGTCTTCTTCCTATATACTTCCATTGATGGATGACACTAAGGATACAATAGTTGTTGATGAGCACGAAAAGGCTAACGTTTTAAATTCATATTTTACCAAACAATCAACTATTGACGACTCGGCTAACAGTCTCCCGGATGATAAAAATGAAATTAATGATTACTCTTTAGATTCAATAACAACTACCCCCGGTGAAGTGTTAGATGTTTTAGGGACGCTCCATCTAATTAAGGCATCTGGTCCAGATGGTATCAATAATCATATTTTGAAGGAATTTTCACTTCAAATATCCAATCCTCTGTGTCTAATTTATAACCAGTCTTTGAACACAAGTATATTTCCCTCTTCTTGGAAAATTTCCAATGTGTGTCCCATCTAAAAGGTGGTGACTCTGCTATTACATCTAATTACCGACCAGTATCTCTATTAAACGCCATGGAAAAGGTATTTGAAAGAATACTTTTTAAACATGTCTTTAACCACCTAAACGATACCAATTTCTTCACACCTTCTAAATCAGGCGTTCTACCTGGAGACTCAATCGTCAATCAAGTTGCATTTCTATACGATAAAATTTGCAAAGCTTTGGATGAAGGACTAGAAATTTGAGTTTTAATTTTTTATATTAGTAAAGCCTTTGACAAAGTATGGGACATAGGTCTTCTATATAAGCTACACAAAGCTGGAATAGGTGGCAAATTTCTTTCGTGGTTTTCAGACTACCTCTCAAATAGGTATCAGAAGGTTGTTCTACCTGGTGCTGTCTCCAGACTTAAGTTCTATTAATGCGGGCGTGCCTCAAGGATCTATTCTCGGCCCTCTTCTCTTTCTAGTGTATATTAATGACATAGTAAATGATATTGAGTCAAACATAAACCTATTTGCAGATGACACCAGTTTATCCATGGTTGTAGGTGATCCTGATACAACCGGTGCTATTTTACAAACAGACAGATAGAATTACAGATTGGGCAAATAGGTGGCTTGTAAAATTTAATCCCTCAAAATCAGAATCTCTATTAATGTCTCGCAAACGTAACAAACCTGTTCATACTGAGCTTTTTATGTCTGGTGTTGGAATTCCATCTGTTCAGCTTCATACGTATCTCGGTATTTTCATTTCTAGTGATGGTTTCTGGGATTACCATGTAAATCGTCTTTAACGAAGGCATGGAAGGGAATTGGAATTACGCGTCGTCTATAGTTACGACTAGATTGAACATCCTTGCAGACAATATATTTTTCTTTTATCCGTCCAATTCTTGAATATGCAGATGTTATTTGGATGAGTCTACCGCAATACCAGAAAGATCAAATTGAAAAAGTACAAAACGAGGTGCATGAATTGTTACTGGATGCAGTAAACTTGTGTCTTTAACGGATCTTAACAAGGAGTCAGGTTGGGAATCACTTAATGAAAGAAGATATGCGCACAAACTTATATTGTTTTTAAAATGGTAAATGGACAATCCCCTTCTTATTTAAATTCTTTAGTCCCCGATACAATAGGAAGTACTTCACCCTACAGCCTAAGCGATTCTCACAATCTACAAA